>CM067081.1:96661264-97926264 GCA_034008185.1 Gorsachius magnificus
AAATAGTGGTATAGAAATGCAGCAAATTAGCCACCTGTGCAATAGCCAGTGGCCTCTGGCAGAGGAGGCTGGTGGACTGAGGACAACAACATCCCATCTTAAACTGTTGCAGCTAAATCTGCCAACGTTCATCTCTGACGCATAAGTTCCATCTTCTTGACAGGCACGTTGGCACTAGACTGATTAGACACATTTTATATCCATGTAGTCAGCTTAAATGCATTCATTCCCTTAACGCTTCTGGTGGTTCCTAGGTCTGTCTTGCTAAAAAGCAGTGTAGCAGAAACACCAGGCTTCAGGCCTTGACATTTCTATATGCGTCTTAGCTATTTATTTCTTATCTCAGTGTTGTTAAATCACCAGAAATGGCAGGTAAAATCCTCCATTCTTTCCAAAGAAAAAGAAACTGAAAGGCGCCTATAAGGATGGCATAGTTTGGGTTATTGGTGTGGCACTGGTGTAGTTGTTGGAGGGTAGCAACCTCCAGCAGAAGTCAGAGTGCTGGGATTTGATGGTTATATCCAGCAAGCACATTTTCAGAGTCTCTTTCAAATCCAACTCTCATTAGATATAGGCTCCAACAATAAAAAGGATAATTTCATAGGCTCCCCTGCATCAAGGAAAGATGTATTTTACCACAGTAGTAATAACACTTTTTTCTAAGACAGTGATTATTCTCAACCTTCTGAGACTTTCCGCCCCCCATACCACTTACAAGCCCTGTGTTTAGACATCCTGCACAATAGCAGAGCTCTGCATGTAGTGTTGCTCTTACTATCGCACTGTGCTGTGTCATCACTGAACAAATTTTATTATCAGAGTGAGATCCTGAGGCATCTTAAAGTATTGTAGGAGTTGTTCACGGACAATGTTACAAGTGCTGACACTTAAAATATGAGCGATGAAAATGGAAAAGTATTTCAGTGGCTGGCTTAATTTTCCATTAAGGCTGGCAGCAATGCTTCCAATTTTTGTCTTTACATAGAAGGGTGAAGGTTCCTTTACGAAGCTTTGGATTATATAGATACTTTGGAGTGCCTATGGAGCATGAATGGGCTGGCAGGAAGAAGTATGATGTGTCAGTTACATAGACAAGTTTGAAACAGTCAGCTCTCCTCGGAAATGGGCAGCTTTATGTTGTTACACGCTGCAGCTATCCACAGGGGAAAGCTAGTTAACTGTAAACTCTATGTTTACTCAACTGTCTGGTATTAATGCACCATGTTACCAGTCTTAATATATATTAAACATAAGATGGTTTATTCCATTGAAAGGGGAGCAAACTCTGCTACACACAGTTCAGTCAAAGCTTTTCCAAAGTAGTTCTCCTTCAAATGTAGGGTGAGCTCATGCTTCCATGTGCTAACAGGGAGCCTGTCAGATTGTAGTTAGCTTTGCAAACTGATGCTTTGTACTTACTGCTCACAGCCTACCTAGACTGTCTCCAAGCCCTTAGATTTTCTAGGTAGTCTTTGGAGAGATTTGCCTTCTTTCTCAAGAGAATTTCATTTGAAATCCAAGCATGCTAAGAAATTGAGATGACCATTTAGAGCACTGTAATTTCTATATCCATGTCTTACAGTTGCTGCCATTTGTGAAAAAGTTAGATAAAATACCTTTAAAGTTCATAGAAGTGCCTTGAATCATAAGCACATGGTTACTGAATGTTTTGGTTTGTACTCTTTTAACTGCTGTTTTCCATTCTTAACTGTGTTTACAATTCTTCTAGTTGAAATGTTATCTGTGTTTTTCTGGTGTCAGAATTCTTGTTGGATTTTTTACCATCTCAGTATATTTTAATCCAAAATACTGTGTTTGGGATTATCCAGCAAATGTGGTGCTCTGGAGCATTACCCTTTTTGATGTTAAAAAGGTGATAAAAGCTTGCTTATATCCTTCTTTCACTGCACCCACATAAGTCAGCTAAATGCGAAAAAGCTGCATCTGTTATTGTGATTGAGAGTTACTAGTTTCTAATGTACTGGGATTTCATGACTAATACTGGTCATGGTACAGTAGTCTATAGGTATCTGTTACAAAGATAAATTCCTAAAAGAGAGAAAAAAAAACCTATAGGGAGTTTTAATATTTGAAAGGTGACAAAATAGTCTTGTAATGTTAATTTTCAAGCGAAGTTTCTACACATATTACATTCATAAAAATGAAGAGTTTTAATGGCTTTTTTTAATTGGGACTGTGTATGTGTTCTTGCTCGTAGAAGTATAAAAATAACTTCCATGTGTGGTGTCAGGATGAGTGCATTACAAATACACATGAAAAAAATTGTTACAGACTTACAGTTCTTTCTTGAAGTTTAGCTCATCACAATTCAAAATTCACTTAGAAATTTGCATGCAGCCTTCTTGTGAGAGTAATGGAAAGTGTGTTCCTCTAGGCAAATGTTGAATATTTATTGTTTTAGCACACTGTTTATCAGGCTCTTTATAGGTGAGATCTGCAGTTTGTGTTCAGTAGCAAAACGTTGAGCATTTTTACTACAAAAATCCTAAACCATTTTTTAATACAAGTCTTTGCCTTTGTGCTCATTGATAGAGGTAGTACTCCCAGTGATACTTAATTTCTAAAATAAAGGGAGGATAATAAAGGTGTTTCTCTGTCTTTATTCTACTTTAAAAACCGTGGCTTTGTTATGACAAAAGAAATTTTAAAAATTTGTTGAGTGGCACAGAAGCATCTTCAGGGGCTTTTCTAAGCAGATGTAAACTCTGCAGCAGGCAGGTGGGTGCAAGCCTGCTCCTCCTGTGCTTGGAGCTGGAGAACCCATGAGGAGGTGCTGGGGTGTGCCGGCAGCTGACTTTTCGGAGAGTCACAGGCATGGCTGAGCGTTGCCAAAAATGGGCTACTGAGTTCCTAGCTGCGCCTTGCCTAGGGAGGGGCAGAGCAAATCTGGCTGCCAAAGACTGTTGACAGACTCCAACTTGAACTTGTGAATTTAGTGCAGAAGGGCTGAGTTTTAAGCATGGCCAGAACCTCTAGACCTTTGCTGTGACCTGCGTGTCAAGTTTACTTTTCGCTTGGCTGGGCACTGCCATTGTGCTTTCTTTAGCTTCCTCACTGGGATGATACCAAGTTCTGCTTTAAATTGTGCGTAAAAGCTTCTAACAGTATTCAGGGATCCTAATTACAAAATACTGACCCTTAAAAAAGTAATTCCTAATGTGGTGAACAGCTCTCGGTTTTTTCTACAGTGTTTCACTTGGTTTCATAAATTTTTTCTTTTTTCCCAGGCTCACGTAATCATTTTTCAAGGGAGGTAAGCAAATACTTTGCCCCATGTAGTTTGCAGACAGCTCAAAAAGTGTTAGATGTGCCTTTTATTTTCTGTCTTACTGAGTAGAGATTGAGAGCTCCCTCTTCAGCCCATCTGCACCTTAATTCCACAGGGCAAGGGACTTAGAAGCTGGATATTAAAGAAAAATAAGCAGTGGGAGAAGTGAAGGAGAGACTTGGATTTTTTAGCAACTTGGAGGTCAAGAAATGCTTCAGTCTGGGCTGGGACTACTTTACAAAGTTTAGAGGCAGGATCTTTCCTAGTCAGAGGAAAATGTTGCAAACAAAAATGTTTGCATATGTCTTCTAATAATAAGAGAGCCTGAGAAATTTTGTGGGATTGGCACCAAGGTACCAATTGCCACATTTTTAGGGTAAGCCTAAAGTGTAGACAGCCAGGTAGACAATTTCCTGTATGTGAAAATTCTGCTCGCATTACTGTTACTGACGTGTGCTAGGACTGGTTACCTGTTAAGGGAAAAGGTCCTGTCTACATTTTTTTTCCACACTAATAGAAATAATAACTTTATATAATATAACCACTAGATAATATATTAATAGCTTTTTTTCCTGCCATCCTTATGTGTCTTACAGTTCACATGCATAAATTTTAGGACAAGGCTATCCCAGTCATGTACTAACTAGTTGATTAGCCCTTACTTTGTTTTAAAACATGTCAGGTTTGAAGGTGTGTGTGTACATGCATGCACGTGATGGCTCAGGAGTAGATGTCTGGGAAGAACACCCTTGTCATGTGTACATGATTGACACAGGGAAAAATGTCTAGAAGGGAGAATACTGAAAGATACTCTGTGGAAAGCCCTGCTTATTTGTGAAATAAGTCAACCTCTACACATAGTAGAATAGAAGAATTTTATATACTAATAGATACTATGAACCGCAATACTGTGTGTTAACTTCTATTTTAACACAGTGTAAGGTAATGCAAAAACAAAGAATTGGAAGTACTTCCCATAGTACTGACTACATTTGGGTGCTATCTCTGTAAGCAGTGTCTTGAGGTACAAAACTGAATATGTAACCAAAAATGTTGATTTTTATAATTACTGTAAACATTTCAGAAAGGCTATCCACAATAGAAAACATGAAAATAATTGTTTTATTTTCTTCCTTAAAAAACCAAACAAAACCCCAAACCCCTGTGCTAGAATAAACTTCATGCACAGGGAGAGGGGAGTTGTCCTGTAGTATTAGGTTTTTTATATTGGAGCTACAGTGGATTGGGCCTTAAATGTATTATTATTTGCCAGTTGTTACATACATACCCTTATTTCATATCATACGTTCAGAAAGACTTTCCAGCTTCATCTCTAATGTGGGTAATTATATTCTGATGTCTTCTGGCATACTCTTCTTGCTATCTGACAATACTTACTTGATACAGTCTGTTGCCCTATTGTCCTGATGGTATTCTCTAGGGAAGAAAAGACGTTTTAGCAGGTAGGAACAGGTGGATGGACCTTGCTTTTTTATAGCTGGAGCTCTAGATTATTCGTTTTTATTTTTCTCCTTATTATTCTGCATTTGGCTCTGTTTACTATATGCTTACTTCAAAACCAGAGTGTTTATGTTACTTGTAAATCACATTGAAATTCGTCAGAAGTCTGTTTGTTAAATAATTTATTTTTCAAATCCTTACAGGTTTAAAAAAAGTCTTGTCTAAGAAAAGCCATTTTTTATGTCTTTTAGACCCTACAGGTTAATTTGTGTTTAGAACACAAAACACCTGAAGTTATTGACAGTTTGGGATTAAGTAATGTTCAAGAGTTGATTTGCAGCGTAACTGTAATTGACCTACTATAGGATAGCAAACTGCAGGATAATGGAGTTCCTCATTGCACAGGAGGGATTTTATCAGGAAGCAACATGGTAATCCTAACCACCAAACCCTGACTTGTTTGTAATCTTGCTAGGATTTTGCTTGTTGCTTAAGAACAGAGGAACATCAGAGATATGGAAGTTTGGTGCTTTTTAAGGTAAAAGCAATTAATAGAAAAGGGGTTCAGAAATCATGCATTACAATAAAACAAAAATGGAAGTAGTCAGGCAAAAAATAAATGCTGGGAGATTGTAATTTTGCTTTATGTAAACAAGTGTCATCTTAATAAAAGCTGCTGAAGTGAAGCCATTAGGTGAAAGGAGATGCTTTGTTTCATAAAATGCAAAGCACATGCCAGATACAAAACTCCGTTTGATTCTTTTTTCATTATATGTGAATAGGTTGTCTGATCTGTAGGAACAGACTTAGTAAATGTTTTGTTTTGCCAAAGACTGAAGTGTGTGCTTAAGTAGGGCAAGATCATTGCAGAGGCTGAAAAGTTTCTTTATATCCATCTTCCTTGGTGAGAACGTTGAGGAAATATTTAACAGAGACCTATTCTATTCGTGGGGTGAAATGAGGTTGTTTAGGAGGCTGAGAAGGGGTCAAAGAGAAGGTGCTGGCATAGCAATTGATACTTCTACAAGGAGCTTCCCTTGAAGGGCTAGACAACATTCATTGAAAAGCTGCAAGGAATTTAGAAATGCGGTAGCCTAGCTATTGACTAAAATATGCAAATCTCATTAAGACGCTGTTCTGGAGAACAGTAGGGTAACAAATGTGCTCATCTTGTTAAACTGCTGTTGGAGTTTACGGATGGAAGAGAATTGAGGAGGTGATTCTGGGAAGTGTAAGTGTGATTTGGTTTGTAAAAAAGTATAACTGATCGCAACAGTATATTTCAAGGTTGTTATAAAACAACTGAATATGTTTGGTAAACTGAATTTCTTTAAGCCTCTGAGCAAACTAACAGTTAAAAGAGTGTACTATTCAATTAATTTCCTTCCTTAGATTCCTAAAGAAAATCCCCTGTTGAGGTAATTTTAAAAAAACAAACAAACAAACAAAAAAACCACCACAAAAAACAAAAAACCAAAAAAAAAAACCAAACAAGTAATTTTGAGCATAAATGAAAACCATGTGATTAAAAGAAAATACGCTAGGAATAACTGCTCTGAGTTTGTTATTGGATAAACTGATTGTTAACACGTGGGAAAAACAGAAGAGTGTGCTGCTTTGTCTAGTTGTGTATCAGCTCTCCTTAAAAAGACTTGTTATCAAAAGCTCTTTTCAGTACTCTTAGAAATGTATCTTTTCCCTGTGAGCAATCCTTCTGAAAGGAGAATTAATGAAACGTTATCACAAGGCTTGAGGTTTAACACTCCAGCTGTTTATTTCTACTGAAGTGAAACCAGCTGATTTCTAGCTCTGTGTTTCAACTGGTTCATCTAATTAACATCCCAGAGGAGTCATGTTAAAAATCCAGTATCGGTCTCAGTTAAGAGCGTCCATCACTTGCCCTTTCTAAAACCAATGTGTGGTCAAATCCTTCCTTTAAGCAGTGCAGAGAGTTCCTGAATTGACTTGTTTCTCATAAAAGAAATAAGAAATAGCTTAGTTATTATTATTTTTTAATCATTATTTATTAAAGCTTGTTCACAGCCTTGAAAGAACAGGCAAAGCTCCAAACGAACCTTTTGTCTGATAATGACTTAGAGAAGTCCGTGCAAGAGGTCCTCCAAAAATTCTGAAGAGCCCAGCTGGATAACTGGACAACTTTGTGTCAGCTGAAAGTTGCTGTTGTCATTTTTACAGTGATATGTGGAAAGACTAATTTGAAAACACTTAAGGCCTTTCTGAACTTGAAAGCTTTACTGATTTGGCTTAATTGGGGAAGGCAAATGAGGTGTAGGCTTGATGATAATGCGTATTAGAAGGGGCTAAGGTGCCGCCTTACAGTTCTTTTTGCTTGGTGTGCAAAAAGAGGAGAGAGCAATCCACTGAAAAAAGAAAGTGATAGGAGACCAGGAGAGATTAGCTGCCTCTCAAGGGACCTATACTTAGAAGTATGGGATGGCAAACAGAAGATGGTTTGGGCTAAGCAGTCTGGAAAAGGGTGTGATAAATGGCCAGCATGGTGACAAGCATGAGAAATCGGCTTCACGCGGAGGAGAGGGAAGAGCGATACAGAGGCTAAAGCGAATGGGCACCTCGTTGCTCGGTGGGCTCCGTGTTGAAGCCTGGGGCAGAAGCGAACTTGGGCTGATCTTTCTGAAGGTGCTGCTCCCCAGCAATTAAGCCTGCATTGTGAAGTCAATTAATGAATCACTGGTTTGGGAACTCTGCGATTGAGGGGCAAAGAGCCTAGTTCTGTTTGAGGGGATGTACTTTTTGGAGAAAGGAGCTGGGTTAAGTTTGTGTTTTGTTCTTAAAAACAAAACCAACAAAAGCAATTCATGTTTTATTGGGAGTTTGCTTTGTCTGTAACCAAAGGACTTTCTTGGCTTGAAGGCAAAATTGGTCAGTTGCTCTAAAGGCACATTACTTCTGGCAAGTCAACTTCACCATAGCAAAAGGTTTAAGAATAAAATTTGAAATTGTGTGATTTCACAAGCTAAACCCTGCTTAGAGTAAGACGTTCCTTTTTTTTTTTTTCTTTTTTTTTTTTTTACAAAAGGCAAATACAGAAGTCTGCAGGTGGGAAGCAGAATTACCTGGGAGTAAAAAAAAACATGGGAAATATTTATAGTTTGGGAGGAAGGCAAGTGTATGAAAAAGTTTGGTATCACTTATTATAATGCTTTTCTTACACAAGTCATTAATGTGATTCTGTTCATCTTATATAGCCTAAGAATAAGGTGATTAGCAAATGAAATAGAAAGATGTAAAAGTCATTAAGAAAAGAAAAAAGGAACATTACTTCTTACATAGCATGTAATTAACCTATGAAATTCACTGCCAACCTGTACTGCTGAGGTCAAAACCAGAACAGAATTCAAAAATTATTAGAAATAGAGTTGCATAATGAGAAAAACCACAATTCTATTGTAGGATTTTCTGTAGGTTTAAAAAGAAAGATCTCTGGGAGTATTGCCAGCTAGTACCTGGTTGTGAAAGGCTGGGGTAGAGAATTGCATGAGCAACAGGTTGTATAATTATCTGGCATTACTTGCATTTAAGCATAATGTAAGCTTGTCTTAACTTCTTTATGTTCCCCTTTAAGAGCTCATCTTTCTCTCTGCTGGCTATAGAAGGAGCTTGGGGAGGTGAGCCTCAGAGAGCCAGAGTTAGAGTTGTGAGTAACCACCTCCTTCCCAGGGTGATCGGTATTGACAGGCATTTTTCTGTGGTTTTGTAATAACTTGCAGTATGAAAGCAATTAATTGTACCCACTAGTTGTTAAGAAAGGCCGGGTATTTCTGTTTTGAATCTGGACTGGGTCAAGTAAGTACTGTGCATCCCAGTGCTTCAACTGATTCCTTCTGCAGGCACACTTTTAAAATGTTTTGTTCATTCTTCTTTGTTAGATTAATTAATTCTGATAGATTTGAGGTAGTGTGTCACATAAATCTACAGTTCCTTATATTCATGTTAAATGTGATGTTTATTTGGGGAAAGAGGGTATTAATTTCGTTCTTCAGAATAAAACTATACAAATCTCTTGAGCAGTAAAACCTTGTTAATACTCATGCAGCTAATCCCCAAATAATAATCTACTTAAACAGACTGACTTCACAACAAAAATAACTGCTTAGGCACAAACAATTGTAACTTACTCTGTTTTGGCCTGTAAAGTGTACCTAAAATCCAAATGCATAGATAACTGGAAATTATTTAGGAACTTTTCATTATTCTCAAAAAGTCACAATCTGCCAATTAAAAACAAAAAGGGAAAATGTTTTTAGAAGTACTGAAGCTAAGAATTCTAGAAAACCCAGAAATGAAGTTTGGAAGACGAAAACTATAGCCAAGAATGAAAAAGAAGAAACACAAAACCCAGTAATGCTTAACGATTGTACTGTTAGAATAGTCAATAGAGGCAAGAGACTTCAGTAAATATTTTTGTTCTGTGCTTGGGAAAAAGGCAGATATGATGTTCACATCATGGGATGTACGATAACACACTCTGTTTTCACAATAATCAAGGAGAAGGTTAAACAGTAGTTGTACTTAAATTTGGCATTTTTAAGTCGAAGGCCGGGATAGCATACATCCATGAGTGCTGAAAGAGCAGGCCAGAGAATTGTTTATCATTCATACAGATTTTTTTTTTCTAGTTCTTGGAAAAGAGAAAAAGTTCCAGAGGACTTGAAAAGCACTGTGGAACTACTTTCTGAGAAATGAATGTAATCCTCTCAGACTGACAGTAGGCTTGAGCGAAATAATAAAATGATTGAGTTGATTAATAAATGTAAAGGATAGTAATTAATGATAACGAGTCCTGGTTCTTGGAAAATAAGTTTGTCTTGTTAACTTTAATATTCTTGATGTAGTTGAGAGTTTGTATCATAAAACAGAGTTAAAATTAATACAGCTGTGTAACAGTTGGATTTAAACTTGCATGATATCTTTTTTCTAGTCAACTAGGATGTCAGTACGGTACCTATCAAGTGTATGGCAGCTACCTGATGTTTCGTGTAATTGTGAATGTCTCAGTGATGTTGCCTTGGGATCAGATTTTGGTCTTGTTTTATTTAGTTTTTGATGGTGACGTAGGGCTCCAACAGGGGAGTCTCTAAGGCTGGAGCACCTGGAATCAGTCTTCCCATGGGGCAGGGATGTCCCAGCTGCACAACAAGCTACTGGGTTGTCCATGCAGTGGAAACAGTAAACTCAAGGGAAGAAGCGTGGTAGACTGATGACAGCATCATCTCAGGCTAAGCCATCAGTCTCCATTTGTCATGAAATCCCTAGATTACATTAAGTTATTCGTGCTAATATTTCCTAAAAGCACAGACTGGAGGTTGAGTACTATATAACAAAGAGGATGGGTGACTGTTGCAAAGCAAACTGGGTCACACCTCTGCTTCTGGTAAACTGTGTGCTCTGGTACAGCCAGAGGGGAAGTTGTTCTCAAAGACTGAAGGCTGTAAACTGTTTTCAGAAGGTGTAGGGGTGATCCTAGAAAGCAGTAAAATGGAAAAAAAAGGGTGTTTTAATGAATCCGGTGATTGGTTATTCAAGAGATCCCTCAATTACATGAAATCCCAGCACCTGTTTCATCCATAGCGGTTGGTGTCACTCATAAGCATGGCAGTTCCAGTTTGGTCCTCAGGGTAAAGCAGCTGCAGGAGTTGTTGCTTTTACCCATCGAGCAAATTGCAGTGAGCTGAGCTGAGCTGCAGCTTTGGCTCAGGGCAGTGCTGCCCATCAGCAGTGTGCCCCTGTCCTTACCTTTCTGAGGCCGGCAGCTGCTCCCGCCTTCTCTGCCCACTCTGCAGGAATTAAGGGTGTTCTCCTGCCTGCACAGTCTATGAAAAGCCCCTTCCCTCTGTAAAATCAGTTTAAATGAATTAAGCCTGTCCTTCTCTTTATTCCTCCGTCGCGGTGTTGTAGGTGACTGGGTATCCAGTTTCTTTTCAGGGCCTAAATCAAGCTTGTTTTCTCATCTGTTGCCTCTTCCAGCTGGTATGAAATCCTCTCACAAAAAATAGGCTTCTGAAACAGAGATGTGTGAGATTTTCCTCACAGTTGCTGTGGTCAAAAACGGACTTTTGCTTTCCTTACACTGGCCGTAGTTCTGTATTTCCAGAGGTGAAGAGGCTGGCAGTGGATACTCACACCTCTTCATTTCAGATGCCAGTAGCAAATCTTTTTAGTACTTCTGTGGTGTTTTTTATAATTTCCATTGCTCTGTCTTGCACATGCTTAATTAACAGTGTTATTCTTTAATGGCTCTCTTATGTTGTTATTAATAGTAAGTGACTCTGATTCATGGACAAAAAAAGATGGTAAGAGTGAAACTGGTCTGTTAAAGACAACTTCAAATCTTCTGCCCATCTGTTTGCTGTGCCACTTGAATTACAAGTGTTTCCCTATTTCAGCTTTGCTTTTCTTTGGCCCCTTTCCTTTCTTGAAATTTCCACACAGGGTTTTAGTAACTTAATTGGAAACTATGGCATGCATTTGGTAGTATCAGCTTCAAGTGGTGGGTTTACGTGATATCTCTGTTCATCTGATCTTTTTCTCTGTACTGTCTGCTTTCTTCTGTATCTCCTTTGCCTTTTCAGACCTGTAACTTCTCTAAGCGTACAGGAGTTTCTCCTTCCTCTGTTGTCCCCCTTCCCTGAAGACCCTACGTACCCTGGCTTTACTGAGCTTTTGCTGTGCTGATTATCATCTTGTGGGGACTACAGTAGCTTAGGTCACGCCAGTTCTGAGCAATGTCTCTCCTTCAGGTTCAGTCTTTCTCATCTTCTTTGCCTCAGAAATTGCCTGAGAACTGTTTAGCAAGTCAAACTGAATTTTGTCACGGTTGTCTTTGATTTTTAATACTATGCATTTGCTTTTCTTGGTTTTATTTTTCAGTTTGGTAATGTGAAAATTATAGTTACTTCTAGTACCTGCTATTCAGATTATAGTTTCACTTTGTGTAGATGGTCTGAATCTCAGATTCACACAACTGTGGTCAATAAATTTCTTCGGGTGATGGTGATTTTATATTGCCATTTGTTTTTTCAACGGGTGGGGGGCAATAGGGTCTTTGCAAGAACTACATCAGACATTAGGCATTGGTCAGGAAGGTTTTTGCCAAGCTGGATTATGCCAAATCAAAGCTCTCTCGGTTCTTTTGAAGTTGCAGTCTACTCTGGCATTAGACTCCCCTAGCACAAGGATTAAGCTGTGTTTGGTATTTTGACAGGCATGCTTTGGAGACAGTTGTTAAATATGTCTCTGATCTTCTGTCAGAGGAGAGCAGCATATGAGTTAGAAAGCTGGCGTAAGTTCTGAACTGAATGACTGACTTGTTTGTCGTGATGAGCACCAGTTTCTCAGGATGCTCGTCTTTGCTGCAGCCTGGGGTAGGTGAGATGTTTGCTCATTTTCTTTGAAGTGTTTGTCAGAACAGTCAGTCTGATCTGAATCTCAAGCCCCAAGTCCATCTTACTCGTGGTTTGGGGTAGCTTGATCTGAAGCAGTGCTCTCACATGCCGGCGCCCAGCTCTATGGTGTTTCTCAGTATCAATATCACAGTTTCTGTGTTTCAGAGACAAGCTCTATGGCTAGGAGTTTCATTTAATATGTCAGATGTGTTTTCTGCTGAAGACTGTTGTTACCAGACCAACTTTTTCTGTAACCAACGAGTTTTATGAAGATACATGACTAAATTATGCATTAAAGTTATCCCATTTTGTGGGGTGTTGAGAGGTGGTAACAACATCTAGTGAATCAAGTGAGGTTAGAAGAAGGATTTGAATCATGTTTGGTTTGAAGAATTTTGAAGTAGTTGAGTTATTTTTAACAAACAAAAATATAAAGGGATGGTTTTGTTAATAAATACTTTCCTGGTGATAGTGCCTGGAAATTGAACACAGACTAAGCTCAGAATGCGGATTTTTCAGGTCATCTGCTATAGAAAAGTTAACACACATACGGTGGGTTATCCACATCTGGAAATCTCCAGAGAAAGGCTGCAAATACAGCAAGCAAGGTTCTCACTCAGGTAGACATACAGGTGTTGACACAGCAACTTGCTCAGGGTAGGTCCTTTCCTCTGGTGTTCAGACAAATGGATTATGCAGCAGTGGCTCCTTCTGGCTTCAAAATGTGCAAATCGGAGAGGGGTAGGTGGTTGCTCAATTTTGAGTCGTTAGTGTAGTTGTAGTTGGGGTTTGTGACTCAGCAGTTTTTTTGGCTGAGGCATTGTCATTTTCTGACTTTGTGCTCTGCCACAGTGATGTGCACAGCGTAACCGGACTGCTTTATCTCAGCTGCTATGAATTCATCATCCACCAGCCAGTGCCGACCTAATAAGCTGCTTCACTCTTTCTAGTTGAAACCTGCTATCTCTGTTAAATGTTGTCAAACGGGTCATACTTGCTTTTATTTAAAATGGCTGTATTTTTAACTAATAGTGGTAATATTGCAGATTTGGCAGGCAAGGTGGGAATTATTTTGAATATTGTAAAATTATACACCAAGAATTCTCAAATAAAATATATGGGCTTTATTTGCATCTTGAATTACAGTTTCTTCTTATACATCGTTATTTTGAAGAAGAGATGACGCCAATATACATACAGTTTATATTGCAAATATTGACAGAGGCAGCTCTTCTTTCCTTTTAGGAATCTGGGTAAAAATGGCTTATCTAACAGTAGTATTCTATTGGATAAATGCCCACCTCCACGACCACCGCCTCCACCGTACCCTCCCTTGCCAAAGGACAAGCTGAATCCACCTACACCTAGTATTTATGTAAGTAAATCTAATGTAGAAGTACATTGCTGACTGTTTATGTAATTCAGATATCCACATAATTACAAAAATGTTATTATTTTAAAGATGCACTATTCACAGCTTAGTTCTAATTACAGTGCTCTCCTGGCTAGTGTATAAGCAGGAAAATGCTAACCTTAAAGAAAATTTTGAGACTTAGTTTGACTCTTAAAGTACTTCTAAATTAAGAATTTCAGTAAACAGGAGGAAAAACATCTTCAGAATATTTTTGTTTATTTTTAAATACGCAAAATATTCACAGAATAAGCAAAACAGTTCATAGCATGCAACATACAATATTTCAAATAGATATTTACATTTTTTGCAAGTGACAGTTTAGGTATAAATGAGCAAGTAATTAAACTAAAATCTCCTAACAATCTGCTTCAAAATACAGTAAAGAAAAATAAATAAAAGCTGAGGTGATGTTAAGAACATCATCTGTAGAATTAGCTTTTTTGACCTGTAAATAAAGTTAGTGTATTATCTTGCTCTTCAGAAAATTCTGTAGATTTAGAGAATGTACAAGGTTACTGTCAGATAAAGAAATAAACTGCAGGAAACTTGAGTTGCAAAAGCTGAAGTAACCTGGGACTAATTTATGCCGAGGAATAAATTGCAGTAACAAATCAATTTCAGGAGTGAACCTAGCTTTTAACATGGAAATAGTTGTATGATGCACCTGTTCATTCCCCACAGTACAGGGGAATGTTCCTGTCTTCTTTCTGTTGTTTCGCTTTTTTTTACTATTGTTTCTTATTTTACAAATAAGGAACCTAAGTTCACCTGACATCTAATATTCAATTATAATTTTACAGTTGGAAAATAAACGAGATGCTTTCTTTCCACCTTTACATCAATTTTGTACAAATCCAAACAACCCTGTTACTGTAATACGTGGCCTTGCTGGAGCGCTTAAATTAGGTAAGTTTATTTTCTATGTTTTTTTTTTACTTTGGAAAAAAATGTGCGTGTTTTAAAAAAAACTCTCTTGGTTCTTAAAAGTGGCTATTTTATTTCTGTAATGCTGTATTACTTGTGTATTCCAAGTAGTTAGGGTAATGTGTCATTTCTCAGTTTGCTGTTGTTTCTAATCTTGATCATCTCCAAAGAAAAACCCCTAAAAATCCAGCAGATTTTGTTGAGCACAGAGAGGAGCTGAGCTGTGGATATGGAATCTTACAGATAGACTTTTTTCCTATGAGAATTTAATGATATATAATCTGACTGTGTGCAATATTTTGACCTCTGTAGATAGCAAAATTATCATTGCTGGTAGGAAATGTGTTATATGATGGAAATGCATTCATAAAACTGTAGTCTGAAAAATACTTCATTGGTAATAGATTTAAACATCGTTTGCAGATTTGTTTACAGAAGTCATGTAAAATGTTTCTTAGAATATGGTCCATACAGTAGCTGCCAAGTTTTTTCTTAGGCGTCTACTGTTGTGGATATGGTCCATACAGTAGCTGCCAAGTTTTTTCTTAGGCGTCTACTGTTGTGGGCAGAAAAGCTTTTTGAGTATTATTCGTGAGTGTTAATTCTTAACCTACAGGTTGGCTGTGTTATGAAGGCTAAGGGGAAAAAATGCTTTAGTTTAAACCTTTAGATAACTTCAGGTATTAATGTCTTCTTTTCTTGAAACTTTTTATTGTATTTTCATTGTCACTTATGAATTTCATTCCTATTTATTAGATCTAGGACTCTTCTCTACTAAGACATTGGTAGAAGCAAATAACGAACACATAGTAGAAGTGAGGACACAGCTACTGCAGCCAGCAGATGAAAACTGGGACCCCACTGGAACAAAGAAAATCTGGCGTTGTGAAAGCAGTAGATCTCATACAACAATTGCTAAATATGCACAGTACCAGGCCTCCTCATTCCAGGAGTCTTTAAGGGTAAGTCCATTGTTATTATTTAGGATATAATCTACAAACTGTATACTAACTCTGGAACCAATTAGCAATGGCTGTTGAAAACAAACAGAAGCTGTTAAGGAAAAGGAGACATCTCCATGAGCATGAAGAGCACAGATAAATTTACAAAATCTGTTTTGAATAGAGGGTCAAATAGTATATAGGGTGTTCCTCCCAGATGCTTAATGTAAAACTTAATTTTCTTAATGTAAAACTGGATATTACATACTGTAAAAGCTTTTTTAGCTTAAGCTTTCATATAATAATGTCAAAATTCATATTAAAAATTGAGAACTTAACCTTTTTTTAACTTGTATTGCTTTGATTTCACATATCTTTAAAAAATTTTTTTTATTCATACTTGTCTTTTGAGCACAACAGTTTAAAATACTAAAATAACATTTTTCTTCTCCAGAAAAGTGGCTGATGCTTTCCATACTTGTTATTGTTAGGTTCCAAACATAATAGTTTCTATTTAGTTTAGAAGTTTGAAATGTTATTTTATTGGTATTACTTTTTAATATTTTTGCTGAAGTAGTGAGCACATCCTTGGAATTAGCTCTGGGCACTTCTCAGAGGCTTATGTTATCTGCTGTTACAAAAAGATTAGGCTAAGGTGGAACTAAGATAAAAAGATACTCTTGACCAGTTAATTAGAAAATAGGGAAAACACCAATGTGGTGAATTAACTGTTGCGGTTTCCAGCAATGGTTTCAGTAAGAAAGGAAAAATAAATTCTAAATTTAAACTTCATGCTTTAGAGGAAAGGATTAAAAATGAATCAGTACTTGAAGAAAAGAGAAGGGAAGGTAATCACAAGGTTTTGAGTGAGACTGATACAGGATGAGGGAAAGAAACAGGAATACCGTTGGGAAGCAGAGAGCACTGAAGTCGTCAAGAGCTTGGGACATAAATGGGTTTTTTCTTCCTCTGCAGTGGTAATAAATTTAAGTAGGATATCAACTGAAGCTTTCTGGTGCCCCTTGAACAGTTCCACCAGCATGGTATTCTTGTACACCGTTCCAGAGGGACTGGAGAACATTATATATCTATATATATAATGTTCCAGTGAAGTACATGTTCAATAACGTACATAATTGATCATATACCAGCTTGTCAGCAGGAAAGCCTCAGCTTTGGTTTTGCACCAAGAAGTGAGCTGCAGGATTTTCTGATTATTTTTTTTTCCCTATGTTACAAATTGCTGGTAAAACTGTAATATATAAAATCATTTTCAGAATGATGATTTTCATTTTCCCCTTGGAAATCAAAAATACATTGTTTTAAGTGTGCATGTGTCCTTTACCTAATACTGCTTTGACCTGTCCTTAGGTGACTTTTCACAGTGTTCAAATGAAAGCCTTGTTTCTTCTTTCTACAGACACAGTCTCTTGGCTTGCCCTAAGTGATCTTTTTTTTTTTCCCCCTCTAACAACTATTACATTGCTTTTCTAACATGTCTTGCAGTATTTGATAAATGCATCATCACTAGGTTCCTTTTTGTTTCTCTTTGTCCTTCATTCAAAGGATGAATAAGACTTTCTTAGGTACATAGGGCACTTTGAAATTTAACAACAACCCCATTCAAAGCCAGGAATCTTTGGATAGCCTCCAGGCGGTTCTTTCCTCCTTTTTGTCTTATTCTTTTTCCTTCTATGTCCCTATACTTGCCAAAAAAGAAGTCTTTAGAATAGGGTTTTGAGCCCACTCTGCTAAAAAGATCAAATTACATCATTTAATATTGGTTAGATTTTTTTCTGCTAGTCATGGTCCTAGCTACTGCAGTGCTAAAATAGCATATGGCTATGAAAAATTCAAAAGATTTTATATAATGGATTTTATAAAATTAATTTTATAAATATTAGTCATCCTAGTTTCACATCAGGAGACCCGCTTGACTTTGAAGGAAGGTAAATGTTGTAGTCTAAAAAAGTTAACAGTATTCCTTAAGACTGGATTCCAGTTTGCATGCATAATGAAGCAACGCAACATAGTCATTTGCAACTATAATGCAGGCTAGCAGAAATGTTTACACTATAGACATTTTCTGTTGTCCTGGCCTGAGCTTCACTGAATTCATAGTCATGAAGAATTTTTTGCAATGGCTTTTGACTAGTAACTTTTTTTATTTTCTTAACAGTAACATTCACATAAAATCTTAGCTACAGATATTTTAAAGATTGTATCAGCATCTTGAAACAAATGTACTCAAGTCTGTGAACATGTTATCACTTTATACCTATATATTTTTTATGTATTCTTACTCTTATGGGGTTTTTTATGTATATAAAAACATTTCCACAATTGCATTTTATAGGAGGAAAACGAGAAGAAGAGTCACCACAAGGACCACTCAGATAATGAATCCACATCTTCTGATAAGTAAGTGTGGAATAACTGTGGTAATTCTATAGTTGGTTTTATATCTTTTTTTACGTCATTCCTGTTTTCACATTAACATATTACATTTTTCATATTTGCAGCTCTGGGAGGAGGAGAAGAGGACCTTTTAAAACAATCAAGTTTGGGACCAACATTGACCTGTCAGATGACAAAAAGTAAGTTGATTACAGTTTCTCCTGCTCACAATAGTATTCTACAGTATGATACTCCTTCTGGAAAACTAACGCTTTTTTCTCAGACATCAGTCAGTCTGTTGATTAACCCAATTCCAGTTGCACACCCCATTTCCACAACTAAATTATTACCTTTGGTCTTTCAATGGTTGTTAAGAGTCCTTCTTACCCTAAAATCTCTTTTCAAGCTTTTGTTTCCAGGCTCTTTATTTTTCCAGAAATGAATGTAAACGTCCATCAGGAAACTTCTTTCTAGTCCTCCTTCTAATACATTCCCTTTGTTTCAGTCTGAGGCTTTAAATTGTTTGCTTACAACTCTAATTAATTCTGACAATACCAAGTTTTCACAGAAATTATAAGATGAAGGGTTTTTTCTTTTTTGTTACTTGGTTTTTGTTTCCTTTTGTTCCTATTGTCATCCTTTCTGTTGCCACTTTTTCATAGCTCTTGCTTCTCTATCCAGGGAGGGGGTTCAAAATATGTAGCAGAGACCAGACCAATGCTTACCTGTGGATAAGCCATGATACCTTTGCCACAGCCTCAAAAAAAAGAAAAAAAAGGAATAAATTGTGTATTCTTTAGACTGAATATCTTTCTGTGAGTAGACAAAGGTAGCTTAGAAAAGCATCAGAAGGTATTAGAAATACTCTGAGCATTTTTTTCTCAGTAATAATTTTTTATTTGGTTCAGTCTCTAGTTAGGATATATTTCCATAAAAGATCACACATGTCTCAGCTGTCAGTCCCACCAGCTGCAGTGCAAAATTTCTGACCTACTTCAATCATTAGAGCAGAAGAAAAAGTTATGGTGTTTGAAACTGGGGAATAAGGCCTGCTTAAGATGCTGAAGTCTTTTGTGGTATAGTCAGTGAAGGATCAATGTGTTTACATAATGTATGTGATTAGAGATTATTACAAAATGTTAAATATTGATGCTGGTTTTTTCTAAAGAAAATTCTATGTGTACATACAAAATTGTTGCTAATAAAGTAGCACTCAGAGCAAACCATTGGGAGAGAGACTTTAAATAAACCTAAGCGATAACTAACTATAAGGAATTGGATTTTGGTACTTCAAATAGTCCTTGTAAGATCCCAGGTAGATGCCTGATCTTCTGATTTTCAGTCTCAGCTTTTGCTACAAAACTATCTTCCCCCTCACCTAGCCTGTCAGATTTGTGATTATATTTGTAAGTATTTTAAAATTAAGAAGTAACACAAATACCTGGGTGACATTACAGAGCTCCACACCTAAGTATTCAGTTCTGTAGCACATCCATGTAGTTAACTTCATTCTTGGTCAAAGCAATTGTGTTGCGCAGGCTAGAGTCTGTTCAGACAGTCTTCTTGACATATGTTGTAGCATCATATCATTTGGCTGCTGAAAGCATGGTTAGCAGTTTCTGACTGGCTTGGAGTATGAGGAGAGCACAGCTCTGTTTTCACTGGGAAAGGTATACACCAAGGTGTAAATTGCAAGCAGAATTTTCTGGCAGTATAGCAGCAGACTGGCTAACTGCAAGAGTGAATCCAGTCACCCTGGCTTTTAGCTCACCCTTAAATGAAGTTGTCATTTAAATTTCTGTAACTGTCAAGTAAGGGTATTATATTGTCTCAACTCCACTCTTAAAGATGCTAAGTTATATATAAGTAGGTTGTCTACTCTTTTATCTCCTGTGCTAACTATTTTTTGGAAAATATTTATATTTCTCAAACTCTTCTAAGAGTTTTAGGGATTCACAGTTTGTTGATTTGCTATTTTGCTGCAGGTGGAAGTTGCAACTCCATGAACTGACAAAACTTCCTGCTTTTGTACGTGTGGTATCAGCAGGAAATCTTCTAAGCCATGTTGGTCATACCATCCTGGGCATGAACACAGTGCAGTTGTACATGAAGGTTCCAGGAAGCAGAACGCCAGGTGAGTATAATCTCTTTGCATGAAAAAAATTGGGTTCTACTGCTGTGGTGTTGATTTTACTGCACTGCAGTTTTTCCTTATCCTACAACATGCCTAAACATGATAAAATTGTACATATTCAGTATTCTTTTAATTTCTTGTTTAACTGAACTCTGTGTGTACAAAGTACTATATTACTTTACAATGGAAATTTCTGGATTTCTGCAGTGCTAGGTAATTACCGTGCCAACCTCTTGCATGCAATATTGGATTCTTTAAGGGGAAAAAGAGCATTTTACATGCCTTGAAAGTCTTTATAGGCTGCCAAAGTAGGTCTTGTGCAATCATAGGAATTGGTACATTTTTACTTCTTAGATTCTTTATTGTCTGAGGATAGGACTCAACCCTCCATAATGAATAGTGCTGTGTTAGGGCACTGGACTGAGACTTCAGGGATCTGGACTAAATTTCAGGGTCTGTTTTTTCTGAAGTACAACTTTAGATAATTCTGTTAGGGATTATGGCTTAGTTTTCCAGCTGTCAAAAGAAAATAAAATACTGCCATTTCTACATGGATTTTGAAAGCACTTTGGGACAGATTTTCTTACTACGTGTCTATTCAGTGCCTGAAGTCATGAAGTTTTGCTCCTGGCTGGGACTGTCAAGAGCTATCATAAAACACAAAATCTAAACTTTAGCATCTTGAAGCATTTATTTCTACAAAAAGGGAACTGCTGAAGTATTGGTCAGATTTGCAAGATTGATAGTTCCAGCTTTTCATTTTCCACAAACTAATACAAGCATAATTCTCTTGTCACTGGTAGCTTAATTGCATTTCTTAACACTGTGAAGCACCTAAATAGTGTGTCTAAGTGTCATATAAAAATATGTACAAATACAAGTAGGATTTTGTAGTAATTGTAACTTCGCATTTTCATAGCATTATTTTGATAGGTCAGCCTTACATAAAATGTGTTTTTCTCTAAATTTCAGGTCATCAAGAAAATAACAACTTTTGTTCAGTAAATATAAATATTGGTCCAGGTGACTGTGAATGGTTTGTTGTCCCTGAAAGCTATTGGGGTGTCATGAATGACTTCTGTGAAAAGTAAGCTGGGCGTGCTGTTTTTCTTTATTCTTATCAAGTTCTCTGTGCCTTTCTCAGACCTAAGGGGGGAAGCTACTGAGGGTGTTGTAAGAGGACATTATTTTATAGGTTTTCCATGTAGTCAGAAAAGTCTTCTAAAAAAAAGTCAAAATGCAAAATCTAGAATTTATACATAATACGACATTTGTACAATGTACAGAAATTTGGATTGCCTGTGATAGCTTTACTCTCAGAAATTAACATTAGGTCCATTATTTGTTTTTTCAAACACAGGAATGAATGAAATACAAGAAGTGAGACATTGGTAGTAGCAAATGCTTGTGTAGGTTCAAGATTCAGATTTATACTACATTGAGGGGGATCAGGCGTTTAGTATAACCATAGGCTGTCTGCTACCAATGTGCATTATGTGGCATCAATCCAGTTTTTATAGTAGTAACATTTCCACATCAGAAAATCCATCACAGTCCTTGCTGTTTATCTAGGCACTCTATCATGCATATTAAAGCTGACCTCTACTATTACCAAATGGTGTTGCTTTTGTAATGGCTTCTAGGGCTATTGGAACAAAGTTGTGGGTGAAGGAGTAGGGGTTTTGTTTTGGTTTTTTAGGAGTGGTGGAGTAAAGTATTTTCCTGGTGATGTATGCTGTTAATCTTTATTATGATTAATGTACACATTGCACACAGGCAAGTATAGAATCATTGGCATTTTGGCATGGTTTCTTGCTGCATCTAGAGGGAGAGCTTAGTTTACTCAGACAGACCCCAGGAGGAGTCATGGCATGCTTTGCATATGCTTAAATGTTTGTTGCTTGCTGGAAAAGTTGAGGTGCACTGACCATTGGGGAAATACTCAGCCAGCTCTAAGATTGGGGTTTCTGTGTTGTGCCTTGTGTTGAGTGGATGCTTTAAAAACAAACAAAACATACACACATGCACATACACTCTCCTCCCCGCCCCCCCCCAAGAGAAAAAAAAAAAAAAGAGGAGGAGCAATTGTCCCCTAATTATGCTAGTAGTCAAGTAGTGCTCTGAAGCTGATCATACGGGAGAATTTTTTTTTTCTTATCTTGCCCAGTTAAAACTGGGCTAAGCGCTGGACTTTTCTTCAGAATTTTTCCAGAGCTCTGCAAGTTCATCTCAGTCTCCTGTACTCTGTATTTTCTGCCTATCTACTGCCAACTATTCTTATTTAATCTACCTTCACAATGATTAGCCATCTCAAAATCGTAATTCCACTGATGCAATTGCAATGTCTCTGATGACATGCCTTTTTACCGCCATGACACTGTCCTCCTGAGGGTGACAGGGAAACCAAGATCATGGTAACCTCATAAAATGTCTAGAGTGCCTGATAGAGGCATTGAATTATCTTTGAAAACTGAATTGTGAGTGATGTCTCATGGTGCAGTATAAAAAACAGTATGAAGTTGGGATAAGGATGGGAAAGATGTATTTTGCATAACGACAGTGGAAGAGTTTGTGCTTAGGAAATCTATATGGAGGTGTTTTTTCATGCTTCTCAGGAAGGTCGATATTGCTTAGCTGAATAGACCTGTAGATCACGGTTGAGATGGTGCCAACAGGTTGCTTGTTGTGTGGACAACCTTCACGTGCATACACTGACAGTATGAGTACATGGTTGGCACTGTTCAAAACAGAAAGCGTTCTTAAGAGCTGGAATGGTCTGTATATAAAATTGGTCACTGGTTAAAAAAGAAGCATTCAGCACCAGTGTCACGCTAGATCTGACCAAGGATTTTTCTGCCTCAGCACTAATAAAATACTGGGGAATTTAAAGGAAAATGGAGCATAACTGGAAGCCATAAACTGACGTCATACAGGCAGCCATATGGTTAAGTGTTCTAATATATTGCAGGATGTGAAATGTGGAATTAGGAACAGGAATTTTGTAGATGAAACTTTCCTTTTGACTAGTCCTCCTGGGTCACTGATCAGGTGCAGAAAGCATTTATTTTGTGCTGATCAGTTTTTATAGGTAATTTCAATGAAGTATCCACCACTAATATGTCTGCTGATAAATGTTAAGACTTTATTTTTCCTATTGTTTCAGGAATAATATGAATTTCCTAATGGGATCTTGGTGGCCAAACTTGGAAGATTTGTATGAAGCCAATGTCCCAGTTTATAGGTTTATTCAAAGACCAGGGGATTTGGTGTGGATAAATGCTGGCACTGTTCACTGGGTTCAGGCTATCGGTTGGTGCAACAACATTGCGTGGAACGTTGGCCCTCTTACAGGTATGGTTGAATAGTGCCTCTGCTGAACTATGTAACTAGGTAATATTATACTATATATGCCACAGAACCTGCCATTTCTTACTATTTTACCATGCTTTGCTAGATTAAAAAAATGAATGTACTGTGTTTTAAAACATGATGTGTTGAAGCTTTAATAATTCTATTGGTAAGAGGAAGTGAAAGTAGCAAGAATGCAGTCTTTGCACTCATCCATGTAATGGACTTGTAAAAATTACAGTTGTGTCGCAAACACTAGCAGAGCAAAATGTTTAGATGAATTCATACATTCTGTCTTGTAGGCCATTTCTTAACTTTTCTTCCCAAATTTTTTTTCTACCTAGCAGACTGCTATAGCTTGTGTATGAGTCGAGGACTTTCCAATCTAGCTTTTTCAGGACAACCGATACCTAATTGCTCTTCAGTGAAAGCATCGGGAAATGCGAACAGATACAAAATTTTGTTCATAAAGAAATATTGGGTTTTTCAAACCTGCTATCCTAGAAGTTTGTAGTTTTGAACCATGGTCTTGGAAGGTTTTTAGAAGTGAGAAGGGAAGGAAATTTCACAGCTAAAATGAGATTGTGTTAAGCGTTTGAACAGAATGTACTTCCAAAAACATCCCATTTTCTTAAATAGTTTAAGGTGTGTCTTTATTTCATTATGATGCAATAAATAGTATATCTCCAGGATTGTATGATTGACAGAGCTCACATGTTCAGTCACAGTAAATTTTGTGAAACATTTTTTTTTAAAAAAAGGCAAGGTGAGTAGGCTGCTTAATGAAAGTCTGATTCACTGTAACAAATCTCTCAAGGTGCAGTCTTCCTTTTCACGACAAATTATATACCACAGTATTGTAAAATTATGATAAAGATTGAATAGAGTGAGATGCAGACATTTCAAATTTAGATTTTTTTTTTTTTTTTTTAAATCTGAATTATTTGAAAATCTGTTAAGGAACCAATTTTGAAATATTGCTCTCTCTTCACCACAGAAATTGAACACTTGTCAGTAACTTAATTTCACAAAAAGTTGTTGCTGCTGTGGTATTGATTGTTACTTTTTAAAAGAAATTTTACAGAATTCCAGTGTAGTTGGAATGAATGAGTTATTGTGAATGAAGTTTAATCTAACACTAAAAAACAGGAATTTTTATTATAACTAAATTATTTTGGCTCCAGTTGATCCTTATTTCTTAACTTGACTAATTGCTTCTGTAATTTTGTTTTTATATAGCCTGTCAATATAAATTGGCAGTGGAACGGTACGAGTGGAATAAATTGCAGAGCGTAAAGTCCATAGTACCCATGGTTCATCTTTCATGGAATATGGCTCGAAATATCAAGGTCTCAGATCCAAAGCTTTTCGAAATGATAAAGTAAGTTTTACTTACTTGAATGTTTACTGTACCCATTTCTTCTTCAAGCATAAAACAATAGTTGATTTGTAAGTAATCTTTTGTAAGACTTTTCCATTCCTGAGAAACAAGCCAAAATGATTTATTATGTTTTTCAAAGAATCCATTTATAGATATCATTAATTTTATACGTTGTATTTGATGTTATTGTGGCATAGCTTTAGAATCATCAAATTAACTAAAATTAACTAAATGTTAAATATGCTATAGACTTAATACAGCAGTTTATAGAAAAAGTTGACTCAGATGACAAAAGCTGTTCGAGTATGTACCATAAGAAATGACAAAATTAGGTCATCAACCCAAGTATTAAAATTAGAATTTTTAGTCATTTTTACAGCAAAGTTAAAACTTAATTTTACATTTCTAGAACTTCTAGTTAGTGCTCACATTTGGAGATCCAGTATAAATGTTTTAAATAAAAGCAAGTAGGAATTTGAAAGCCTCCTTCCTTTTGCTCTTTCTTCTGAACAATGAAGTAATTGATGTGTAAAATGATAAATGAGTTCAATGACGTTTCTTATACGCATATTCCAAAATGCAGAAATATTTCAGGCTCAGAGTATCTTCAGTAATTTTCTTTAGAGAGTTCATCTTCAAGTAAATATGAATCATATTGCAGCACCATTATACCTAGGTTGAGGAATTAGTGGACATTTCAGCATATATCATAGGTCTGTCCTAAAGAAAGTGGGGAATGAATTCCAAAACAAATGACTCATCATAAGAATACTCTAGTAGCAGCACTCTCTTTTTTTTTTCTTAAGCCTACCAAAGAAGCTTCTAGCTTGAGCAGTTCTTTGTCTTTTCAACATACTGGATCCACAAGCATCGAATCCTTTTATAATTTGTCTTGAAGTGGACCTTTAAAAAAACGGCTGGGTTAACTTTCAAAAAAAGGGCAAAGAAAAATAATTTCTTTTTTCCCCCCCCTGTTGGGATTTATTGATCTGAGTGAGACACCTTTTTATAGTAGGAATTTAATTTAGGCTTAAACATCTGTTTCAGAATGGTGGAATTGGTGAAATAGTAACTTCTAAGGACCAAGAATGCTGGAAATTGAAGACAGGGAGGGAGGTTGGTAGTCACTGTAAAGCTAGATTTTGGAATAGCATTTATGTGTGAATACTTTCTTAAAATCTAGTAATTAATATATCTAGGGTAAAGAAAATCTTTGCTGAAGTCTTGACAGTCCTGCCCCTTCAGTTAAGCTACTGGTGCTCAGAGTCAGGATGCCAGCTCTCATAAAAGGGAGAGGAGAAACTGTATAGTTAGTAATGGGAAACAGGGAAAGGAAGTCGGCTGTGGGAAGGAGGAAAACAGAAATTCAATTTAAAAAAAAACAACACACAAACTTAGTTCACAATTATCTTTATTTATCTTCCCAAGCCCAGCAGGCATCTATTGTGAAGCTTAAAACAGTTCTGGAATGTTTTAGACAAAATATGATTTTGATATTTTGGCACCAGTATTTTGCACTTGCACAAGTTTGGGGGGTTTTGCCATGGTTTAGGCTTAAAAATAGAAAAACACGACTGAGCATAGCATCCTTCTCCAAGAGAATCTCTTAAAATGTTGTGAACAAAAACGGAAGACAAAATTATTGTTTCCTGTTGTCTTGCTGGCTGACAGCAGCTGAGCTTTTTCTAGTGAGACATTTAAATTTTAGGTGTACATTACAAATAAAGATGCTGAAGAGCAGACACCAACTTTGCATGCATTTGCTTTTTCCAGTCTACTGAAACCACTTCCAGTTTACTTGGATTAAGGCTTCCATCCAAGTTAGTTGTCAGCCAAATCCCAAGCCCCATGCTTTGTGTGCAAAGGGGAAGGAGATCCAACGATGAGCTCGTTTGTAACATCTAGTAGCAGTAACCTGAGATAACTCTTCATTGTGGTCACTTCTATAGTTAAGGTATAGCTGTTACTGGAAATGGGTGTCACCAGACCAAACAGGCTAGTATGTGACCTTGGCTTTGTGAGCATACTGGAAACGCTGAAAGCCTTCATGAATCTCCTTAAGACAGGGAAGTAGTTGCATAATTTTCCTATGGAGTGCTTGTCTGCAGGAATATAGCACCAGTTGACAAGTAGCTGTTGTCCACTGCTCCTGGATTTTATTATGTACAAAATACAGACATTTGTGAGTTTATATATATACGTGTGTGTGTGTGTATGCATGTATATAAAAACACTTGATAAATAGTCGTTTCTGATACAGCTGGTTGAATTTCATCTTGAATAGCTAACTTAATTTGTCATCAGGAAAAAAAAAGTATCACTGACACAGCTGTCATCTTTTTGCCAAAATGCAGGTCTGTATCTAAAATGACACATTGAAGATACATGAAGTGTTTAGATTGTTCAATTTCTGTCTTTGGGGCTTTTTAGGTATCAGAATAGTATAAAAGAATAGCTCCTGGAAAATGATAAAAAGTAGTTTGTCATTCCAAACGGAAAGATAAATGCAAATATGTCTTACTGGGTTAGGTGAGCGTAACCACTACATAGGCAATAAACTAAAATATAAGTCTACATATAAATACTGGGAACCAGATTAATGATGAAAAGAATGGAATAGCAGCAAGGAAAAATAACAGAAGGAAACCTTGCTTTTGGAAGAAATCTGAAGCCTCATGTTTTTAGTTAATGTGCAAGTCGGTGCTGTCTTGCTAGATAAAAGACAAAGAGCAAAACCAGAAACTTTCTCATGAAATGCTTTTTAAAGATTTGATATTAACAGTAGAATCATGAGCAGGAACACAGGCAGACAGAACAATTTAAAACTTGACTGAGGGAGCGCAACCCTCAAGAAAAGAAAAATTAGCGGCAAATCTCTTAGATGGAAGCTAGAAGGACTTTTACAAATGCATCTGAGGAAGAGAAGAATTTCAGAAGTAGTGGGAACATAGTAATAAAGGCTTAAAAAATTAATTCCAAAGTAACTGAAATACTAAGTTCTTTTACAAAAATAGTTTTAGAAATGTAAAAGAACATGACATGGGAGAAATGATTTTGCACAAAATCATGAAGCCAGATAAAACACACTTCAGTTTCAGTAGGGAAGATATATTACTGAAAGATACAAAGAGGTCAGTTTTGCATTGACATTGGGATGGACTCCACACTTTCAGAAGTTATACTGGATATCTAAATATTCAAACAGGTTTCACTGCCCTTCTAGAATAAATCAGGATGATGTCCATTTTGCAATCTTCTCCTCTTAAATATTTGAATTTGACTGGACATGATTTACTCATACTCTTTCAGCCATACCTGTAAAGAATCTGAGAGAGTTATGGTCCAGATTTTCTTTTAACTGAATTCTCACTGTATAAGAATAAAAGCAGGCCTACAAAAGCTGTTTAACTTACACATTGTCACTCTGCTAGACACCTTTTTGGCTTTCTTTAGGCTTCCTGTACTTTAGAAAATTATGGTGCATTTTCAAAGTGATAGTTTGTATGCTTTCTCCTGTTCTTTGACAGCATGAAATAGTTAATGTTTACATTTTCAAGTGCCATTTCATGCCACTAGGATCTCAGTTTTATCCAACGAGGGGGAAGTCACCTTCTAATTACTGGTTTTGGCTTTGGTTGCAAATTTGGCAAACATTGCAGCAGTGTTTTATGCAGATTACATTTGGGGCAATTCTTTCTTCACAACTGTAACACTAGAAAAGTCTTTGAAAATAACACTTACAGAAACTCTTTTTGAAGTGAAGAGTGGAGAACAATCGTGGCAAGTGTGCAGATGTGTTTCCAGTTGTCCTTTAGCATATCCAAAGATTTTTCCAGTTAGTGGCAGCAGAGAAGAGAAGAACAGTAGCATTTAAGTTTATTTGAAATCAGGATGTATTGCATAAAAGAATGCTATACCAAAGTTACTCAACTTGTCGGAAGAGCATCTGCGTTAGCCTGACACTCAAGTGAATTAATACACAATCTTATCATACATGGTTGGCCTTAGCATCGTAAGTCCCATTAACATCAAACTTCAAAAGTGTTGAAGGAGATACAGCTAAATGAGCTGTTTAATTTTCTTGAAATTCAGTGTATGAAAATATGATGTTTAACATGGAAACATGCTTTCAGTTTTGCATTATTCTTACAGTGAGGGTATTAATGAAGCCATAGGCTTGTTTTTAGTGAAGATGAACAGTCTGAGTGTAAAACATCAAGAGGAGAGTATCTCAAAGTAAGCCTAAGATTCTGTTAACTACTTGGAAACACATGAAAGAAACATTAAAAAAAAAAAAAAAAAAAAAACACACCAACACAGAACATATATATTGCATGTTTAAGGCTTTAAAATGGGAGAAGGATCAAGTTGAAAACATTTTGATAGAACTCTTGAGCACTTTGTTTTCTGTCCAATGTTTATTCTTCCCCTTACATTTTTTCAATCTTTCTTCTGCATCTAATGAGCATGTAACATAACCACCCTGTGGAGGAGAAAATTAAAGGCTGCAAAGGCTGCAGCTCAAATAAATAGGATAGCTGAGAGCTAAAAATTATTGTAAATAACATTGTAATTTAGAAATCTGGCAACCTATTTTGCCAACTTTTTTTAAAGAATATATGTAGCTTATATAATGATAGGAAACAAGTTAGATTTTCTAGTACAGAAGAGAAATGTGTAAAACTGAAGATAATTTTCTTTGTTTTAATCCTTTACAGAAGTATGGCAGGGAATTACTGATTTTAATTTGACATTGGACCAGTTTTTTTCTTCATTCGTAAAATAAGTGTTAAATTTATTTTTTTTCCAATGTTAGGGGTTTTTTTTTTCCTATGAAGGGACTTCCTTTTCTAATACCAACCTCTCTCTTCTTTTTCCTTTTACATGGAAGAAGATACATGTTCATAGATTTTATTTCCACTGCGTGCAGAGTGATTCCTGTCAGAACTTGGGGTTCCAGACTTGGGATAACTGAAAGTTTAGTAGTGTTCAGGAAGTAACAGATTTTTTAGGATGTTAGTTGAAACAGTTCTTTGGATAGGCTGTAGTCATTTACACAAAATCTAAACAGCTATTTTGAACTTGGCAGTTCAACCTGTCTTTTTGCTGATAAATTCATAGTTCAAAATATAATACATGAATTGCTTTGGAAAACACATTGTTTTCTTGTGCTTAAAAGAGCATTCATGCATTCCAGTCAAAAATGAAAGACACAGCCTGTTTGCAGGGCAAGGGGCAATACTGAAATGGAACAAATCTACACAGAGGTCCATAAGCATGTGGTCAACCTTGCATAAGTCATGGGTCCAGTGATTCTTATTAGCCAACTGTTTCTGAAATCCCAGGGGAAGAGGAAGCTCCAGGTACAGGGTCTTGGAAGAAATTTAAGCCTACTTGAATCGTGCTATAATGTTGAATATTGAGCTGAATATACACTTGATTTTGGTTGCAGGTACTGCCTGTTAAGAACTCTCAAACAGTGTCAGACACTGAGGGAAGCTCTAATTGCTGCAGGAAAAGAGATTGTCTGGCATGGGCGAGCAAAGGACGAGCCAGCTCATTACTGTAGCATTTGTGAGGTCAGTAAAAATACGTGTTGAGCTTGTGTACTACTGTAATATTTATTTAATTTTGTCCTGTCTTTTGTTGTTGTTGCTATTTTAATTTTGCTTTTAAGTTGTAGCATCTACTGTATGCTATAAGCACATACATGTGATGCAGTACTGTCCTCAAAGACGTTATCAAGCTGTTTTTCTAGATATAGGCTGTATTTTGCTGTAGTCTCTTCCACAGTGCTTCCACAGCATTGTTATTCACTAGGTCGATTTTCAATTCTCAGTTATTATAAAAAATTGTTATCCCTTCCTGCATACAATTTGATCTGCTGAGCTTCATTTTAAAGGTGTATCTGTCTTCATTTCAGGAGTCAACAACAGCCCCAAAAGAGAGAAATTAAGTACATTTTCGTCACAGGACATACCTTTTTGCTGAAATTTTTGATTCTACTTTCTGTTAATAGTTCCTTTAAAGTATTGGATAATAGTTTTCATGAAATAAAGTTTTCCTACCCCCTGAAAATCAGTTTCTAGTTATCTTCTGACTGAGCCTCTTAGGCAAGATGAGCATATGACTGAGTAGTAAGGAAATAAATCCCAAACTTCTGTTGCAGACAAATTTAAGAAAGGAAAATCAGGTGTATTTGTTATAAACCACCACCTTACTGAGTAACCCCTATTCCGAGTATGAATCCTGCTTTGTCAGTATTGACCAAAAGCTTTCCCATAGCGCTGTTCATGCAAACATCCTAAGTGTAATATTAGCGGTTTTACAATATTACGCTTCTCTGTCTGAGCCTCAGGAGAATAGATTTTCCCTGAACAAATCTAATCTTCCTCTTTGCACGCACAGGGTAAGGGTGTAAATCTTAAAGAAAATAGTTTTCATGGTTTAACTTTTAAAAAATTAAATTATAACAGTTGACTTTCTGTTTTCTGTCTAATAGGTGGAAGTCTTTGATCTGCTTTTTGTCACTAGTGAGAGCAATTCTCGAAAGACCTATGTTGTACATTGCCAAGACTGTGCACGAAAGATAAGCACGAACCTGGAAAATTTTGTGGTGCTAGAACAGTACAAAATGGAGGACTTGATGCAAGTCTATGATCAATTTACATTAGTAAGTCAAATTAATAAGTGGGTACATAAATACATTATTTATAAAGCAGTTGTAGACTGTCTTGGTACTCCGTTGTATGAGTACCGTCGACTTTCTGATTCAAATGGAGGTATGGGTTGCCTGTGATATTTACAGAACAAAACGCTGAAGAGTCAGAATTATGTGAAATAGTACAGTAACTTACTGCAGAACATAACCACTGAGTTTTCAGGAAAAGTATGATGTTACAATTCATAAAGTTGTGGCTTTAAAAATCCAATAGAGATCACCTGAAGACCATAACTGGATCAGATGGAGATGGGAAGAATCAGGACAGTGAAGCTTGGAGAAACTAGCACCAGGTTCAAGAGCATCTCTAATACATTGGTTGTGGTATGAAGTCAGTATAGCAGCAGAAGCATCCTATGCACTCAGACCCCTTCCTTCCCCTTCCCCACCCATCCCCTCCCAAATCAGCACTGTCCTTCTGCTTAGCAAGTGGATGCTCTCAAACAGTTCTGTCTTTTGGCTTGGGGCCTCCTTTGCATTTCAATTTAAAGCAAAAAGCCTCTTTGCCATTATAGCTTTGTGCTATATATGGCAGTCTCCTGCTTTGAACTGTGTCAGCACAACTGTCCTAACATTTCACCCAGGTTTCATTGTTTCAGGCAAAGATGGCTTGTTTGTAATCACAATTAAAGCAATGCTGGATTTATTTCTACGCCTTGCCTTTCTGTCAGAGGAGACAGACATTGGACAAAGTGTTACGAGAATTTCACGTTGAATTAAATACAACAGCCCGGAGCGGCTGTGCCTTTTGATTCATTTCCAGGTGCTGCAGAAAATGTATGTTTAGACAATTCCTTCATGTAATCCTAGCATGATAAGTTGTGACCTTTTGAGCTAAGGCCTCAAGGTTCAGCAGTCGAGGCTGTCGAGAGTGCAGGACCATGTCCTCTGAATTTAATTGTCTTCATTGGTCCTGCAGAGCCTGAGGTGGTTGAACTTCAATTCATACTTCTAGGAGCCCGTTGTCGTTATAGTTTGTGAAATGCCGCAATTTCAAAGTGATGATCTGTTATAGAAAAGCATATAAATAAACACCTGTTCTCAGATACGTCATCCAGTTGAGTGAAAATGGGCAAGAACCTTTCTGTATGGACAAGAGGGGGGAGGGAGGGATATGTTGTTGTCTGTGTTTATAACGTTATGTAGGTAACAGTGATGATACTGTCCCTAGAACAAGGGTTCTCAACCTGTGAGTAGCTCCCTCCCCCACGAAAGCCTGTATCTGCAGCCCTAAAGGGCATTAATAATTCTTCTCTCATGAAATTAGCATGCACATTCATTTCTTTTAGAGGGGATACAATCTCAGTTGAGAAGAGTCATAGCCTAGAAGTGACATCTCAGATCTAGGAGAAGAGTCACGGGTTTGTTGCATGTCACAGGACAAAGATAATCTCAGATGGCAAAGGTGCAACAGGCCTAGCAGAGAGGCTCTGCGTTTGGGTTAAAGTATTGGGCGCAAACATGGGGATCAGCTAGTGTTAGTGTTGCATAGGTGGGTACTGTGAGTATGATTTAAAGTGTCTTTAAAGACTGTGAGCGGTTTCTTGAAGGTATTTCACATCATGACAGGACTGATAAGAAGGAAAAGCCATCATCGATTCAGTAGTTTGATGGTAAATGCCACAAAGTGCAATACTGGGCAATAGGTATCTTCTAGACCTTATCGCCTGAAAGCAGGCAGGAACAAGACACCTAGCTTACTTCACTCTTGAGGTACTCCAGTGTTGTCTTTCGGGATTTAAAAAAAAAAAAAACCCACCATAAAAACCCAACTTTGTCCCCAGTCAGAGAATCTGAGACCCTTTCCACAGATATCCTAACTTCAGTGTTACATCTTATTGTTTAGGTGGAGGGGAAAAAAAAAAGGAAGCCTGCGAGGCATTTGGAGAGCCACAAATGGACAGTCCCCCCCGTTGGTAAACAGGTTGAGAATCCCTGTTTTAGAGTATATAAACATATATCTATACTGAGCCCCCATGGAGCTCTTGGCTGCCACAGTGGGACTTGTTTTGGCAGCTCACATCAAACACAGACATCCCCACAGCATACTCCGGTCTGCAGTATAGGCAAAATCCTAATGCAGAGTAGATGTAAAATACACATTGTATTTGAGTAAGTTGGAAAAAAATGACAGTATTGACCTGAAAGTCCTGAAGTGTGAAAACAGTAGTGCGTGTGACTTCAAACTCTCACGGTTACAATTTGTGCAGGTCTTGGTTAAACAGCTGCGTTTTACACCCTTGTAGAAAAGGTAATTTAATGTTTTCTTTTTCAGGCTCCTCCATTGCCATCCTCCTCATCTTGACATTTTTTCATGGACATTAAATGAAAACTTTTCTGATATTCAGGAAGTGACCCAGTTCTGCACCACTGATTTTTGTAGCTATCCCGTAAGGCTGCTGGCTGAAAGCTGTGTCTATGCAACCTTCCAAGTGCGGAGTGTCAACCAACTGGACAGGAGAGAGCACTGCCTCCTACTCCAGAACTCAAAACAAATAAAGCTCATCCAGCTGTACTTCAAAAAAATAATTCCATGTTTTGTATATATCTGACAAAACTGGCAACATTATACAGACTACTGACTTGAAGACCACCTCTTTTGTATTTCTCTGTTTCTGGGCTGATGAGTTGGTTTCATCCATTTTTCCCCTTCTGAATTTCCCTTGGAAAAAGTACTAGCTTAGCTGGTCATTTCTTTGTAAGGTAGTTAGAAATTTTAAGTCTTTCTTTGGGCAACTTTTTTTTTTTTTTTTTTTTTAATGTGAAGAGTTAGGTGATATAAATTTTTTTACTGCTTTTATGTTTTTCTGTCTTGTTTTGAAACCATGACGGTTACACTTTTGGTTCCTAAATAAAATTTAAAACAATTAACAGCCAAGTCACAAAGATAAATGGGTTGCACATAGACTAAGGAATAAACTTCAGATTTGTGATTTTTGTTTCTAATCTTGATGTAAATTTACACTATTTATAAATACATATTTATTGCTTGAAAATATTTGTGAATGGAATGCTGTTATTTTTTCCAGATTACCTGCCATTGAAATTTTAAGGAGTTCTGTAATTTCAAACACTACTCCTATTACATTTTCTATATGTAAATAAAACTGCTTAGCATTGTACAGAAACTTTTATTAAAATTGTTTAATGTTTAAAGTTTTTCTATTGTTTGAGTTTTAAAAAGATTTTATGTACAGTGCCCAGTTTTTGTTCTTTTTTGAATCTGATTATATATATTTTATATATACTCTTGTGCTTGTGTATATATATAATATATATAGAAACTCGAATATAAATATGTGTATAAAGATTTAGAGACTAAATTTTTCTCGTTTTAAGTTTTACATCTATGGTAGATTTGAGGTGTCTACTGTAAAGTATTGCTTACAAAAGTATGATTATTTTTAAAGAAATATATGGTATGTATCCTCAAGACATAAAATGACCTTCAGACTGGTTTATTGTTAAATTGCACTTTTTGCAATAACAGACCAATAAATAGTTGCTGCCAAAATGTAGTAGTAGAAATTAAGTAACAGCTAAACTTGGAAGCTCATCAAGAAAATACCAGCTTTGAGAGGAAGTTTGGCACTGGTTCAAGAGGAGGAATGGAAAAGGTGGATTTGAGTTTGGGTGGGGATGTTCTCTAGAATTCAACCAAATTGCAACTTCTGTATGACAATATGTTCTATTAACGATTTTAAAAGTTAAGACTGAATCGTCTTGGCGTCATTGTTGACCCCAGAAAAGGACGTTGTTTTGTGGTATTCTATTGTATTTTCACATATTTTGTAATACGAATTCACTGGTAAATTTTTGAAGCACTAGGTTTATTTAGGGCAAGTTTATAATATATCATTGTAACAGTTTGCAGTTTTAATGATGGTATTTAAGTTGCTCCTTTCTCATTAGCTTCTTGAAAACGCATTAAATCTAAATTTCAAAATTGATAGCTTTCTTACCGATCAGAGTTGACTGATGCAGAAGGTTCTGCATCACACAATTTCTCATAATTTCTCATTAGTGGGGTATGTTAGTGATTGCATTGTTAAATTTTTTGTAATCAGTGTGAAGTGTTAAAGGCACAGAGCATGCTAATAGTTTATTTTGAACAAAAAGAATCGCCTCTTACATTTGTAGCTTCAAACGAAGGGTGTTTTAATGAAGAATCAGTACAGCTTGTCTAATGCTGTTACAACAGTTTAACCATAGTTACAAATGACTTCCTTGCTAGTTCTTACAACAGTTGGACAAGAGGGTATAGAGATTAAAGACAAGTGTAACAAACGCTCTTGCCAGCAAAACGATCAGCTAGCGGTTAGGAAGCCAGCGTTTGCAGTTCTGTAAAGATGTAAGCCTCGGCTGTTGATAACAAACTCTACAAATCATAATTTTTTTACTTCTGTATTTTACGCAGTCATAAATATTGTAATCTTGACAAACCATGCTGCAACTGAAAAGCTACTCCTTTACAGTAGTCTTAAACCCAAATAAAAGCAAGATAACTTACCTCAACTAATGGTAAACAAAAAGTCCTCGTTTCTCAGTGCTGTAAAAGAATATTGCTAACTAGGGAAAGAGCTCATCGGAAGGGCCTTGTACCTTTCCTCCCCTTTGGAAAAGAGGATGTGCCATTACACAAGGAAGAAAATCCATATTTCACCAGTGAGCGAGTAGGCCAAATCTGCAGAGCATCAGGCAGTGTTGCTCGCTCTGCTTGCAGGTTCTGTCGTAGAGTTGAATTGCTGCAGGGCTTTAATATTTTGCAGTTTGCATACTTTGGAATTAGCCTGTGGTCCTAACGGACAGACAGTTTTGATCTGTACGCTGCTAGGATTTAGAATGCATTTGTTCCATTTCATTAAAAAAGCACAAGTTAGTATTTTACCAGTTGTAGTCATTACGAAGCAGCTCCGCTTCTTGAATTACGAAGCGTATGGTGCAAGTGAAACATCCGTAATCTGTGGATGTTTCCAAGCATTAGCGGTGGGGCAGGGCAGGGGCAGGCGGGAGGCCTGAGCGGAATGGGGGGGGGGCAGTAGCTGGCTTTCCAGGGAACCTCAGCCTCACCACAGCTGAGCCATGCTGCAAGTTTGGCTTGTGGCTACAAACTGCTGTAGCAGGCAAACTAAAGATCAAGGTGTAAAAGGATGAAAGTGGCCAAAGACAAAAATAGTACAAAGCTGAATTAAAGATAGAAATAAAAAAAAAAAGGATTGTTGGGGGGGGTAAAACTAGAGGTTTAAAAAAAAAGCAACATTTGCTACTGAACTGGGGATCTAAGAACTGCCCTGGAGGAGCGCGACAACAAAGGGATCACATAAATGGGGAGAAGGAATGGGTGGCACGTTTCTGAGCTTAATTTAAGTTCTTCTGTAAATATGTTCAACAGAGCATTTGACTTTTAAGCTTTCCTTCAGGTCCTTAACTTGGGAGTGGTATCTCTGCTTTTTTGGAGAAGTGAGGTCCCACCAGTGGTTACATTTTAGAAGTAGTGATGTTGGTAGCTATGTGAGAAGTATTTAGAGAGAGGTCACTAGAAAGTGAGAAGTGTCTAGTGACAGAAAAATTTCCGAAACTTCCTGAATGTATATGGCAGATACTTTGTCTTTAGGATGAACAAGTTATCCCAGATCTGCACCTTTCTAGTTGGAAGAAGGACTTTCAAAGTAGTATTAAAATGATGTTGCTTTGCTTAAACGGACACAGCTTGGCTCAGTTGGGCATACTGTAGCAGATTCTTGGAACGAAGGCGGGCAAGGACTGGGGTCTCCACAGTTGGTGACATCCTGGCTGCAAATACATTTATTGGTGAGGCTATGGAAGATGCCAGGGTTCGACTGAGATGACAGGGAAGAGCATGCTCATCCTTGGTTGCAGCCCTCATATGGGAAGGCGCTGAAGCAAAACTTTTGGTTGGTGTGGAGGGGGAGGAAGGGGGCTTTTAAGCCTGAGCTTCCTGAGGTCAGAGCCGATCTGTCTGGATCCATAGCAGAGAGCCACAGCCCGGTGATTGAGTGGCTGAGGTGGGACCAAGAGATCAGAGTGGTAAGGAAGTTCCATCTTCCATTGGGAAGTAGGCAGCAGAAGCACTCCCATCAGGAGATCAGGGATACAGCACGGGAAAGAGGACGATGAGGGTGGCGATTTACCTCTGGGGCAGGTCAGAGCCAACCACTGCTGCGCGCTTCCATTGCGGTGGCACTGACGGCTGAGGAAGGGGGGATGCAGGTGGTGCCCAGGCAAGTTCAAAGCTGAAGCTCAAGTCCAAGCAAGCCGAGCGTGGGGCTGCTACCTGCAGGGCCCCACGGAGGAAGGCAGGGGATGAGGGGGGGGGAGGCGGCAGGGATGTGGGCATGGGGCCCAGCAGGCCCCGGGGCAGCCTCCTTCCAGGAAAAGAACGGCATTGCTCCAGAAAGAGGGCAGAGCAGGACACATTGGGTAATTGGGGAAAAAGGTTGGGTGGGAGGAGGAGACGATAGATTTCCCTCCTTGGTGCCAGCTAAAGAAAATAGCAGGTGGAGAAGGAGAGCAGCCTCCATGCTGCACCCAGGGCTGAGCCCAACCTGCGGGAGGTTACGTGGGGTGGGGTGGGGTGCAGTATAGCCCCGTGTCTGGGCCAGGGATGTGGGGACAAGCCCTGCCCCCCAGGAGCTGTCACCCTGGGTCTGGGGTGGAGCCCGTGGGCTGGAAGAACTTGGGTGGATTTTTAGCAGCCTTGCCCTGGAGGAGTGGTGCTCAGCCCTGTCCCGGCAGGCTGGGCGCTCCCCCTGCTTGCAGTAGCAGGGCTGGGGATAAGGGCAGAGGGAGGGATTGTTAAGAGGTGAGCACCCATTAACAGATTGAAAAGGTGAGGTACTGGTGAGGTGCCTGTATCCTTACTCTGGGAAGCCATAATAAACGTACTGGAGGGATGGAAGAAGGGAAAAGGCAGCTCGTGGTGACAGCAACAGGGCAGGCTCAGCTTCCCACTTCACCACTTGGGATGTGGGGGGTGTTGGGGGAGGAGGGGGGGGGTGCTTTTGAGGGTAGGAGCACTGGGCAGGGTGTCTAGCACAATGTGAGAAGAGCATCTGCTGTGGTTTGGTTCCACTAGTCCAAGGCCGCCTCAAAGCACAAATGTCATCATAGCTGAAGCCCTGGAAACATATTCCATGGGCTCGGGAGCTGCTGGCAGGCTGAGGGCAGACTTACGACTCTATTTATGTGCAGGGCCTTGTCTTGCTCATGAGATACCAGCCTTATCTCTGCTGTCCTGGATTAAATGCGAATGGAGCTCTGCCAGCTCCCGTGTTGGGCATCAGGAGGAAGGAGGAGCAAGGGGGAGCTGGCTCCGCTGGGCAGTGGAGAGCAAATTACGCTGGCCCGGCCATCCACCTTGCACAGCGGCTGCTTGTGTCCCCCGTGGGGTGAGAGCCTTTCAGTAGCACAAGAGCAGTTTTCCCTGAATCCTGCTCGTGGAGAGCCCAGGGCAGGGCTGGGCGCTCGCCCACATCCCCTGGGCCTGGATCAGCCCAGGGAGGGCAATCAGCTGGAGCTACAGGGTAAGTGGGAGGGGGTTTAGGGCTGTTGTTCCTTAATACGCTGCCCAGCCTTTTATCTGCTTATGCTTCCCAGGCTGATGCAACCCTGAAAGCGTTGTGAGAGCGTGCGGGAAGGTTAAGTTTTCAGGTGGCAAAGTGATCACAGTTAAGCTTGAGGAGGCCGAAGTGCCTGTCCAGATCACCTTAGGCATGCTGATATGTGGTCATCAGATAAGGGTATGGATACCTGATAGCTGGCTGGCAGATTCAAAAATAAAAAATAACAAGTTGGTTTTAGTGTTAGGTTGACGGAGTATAATGATACTGAGAAATGGCAGTGTGGGCTCAGGCCAGTGGTGCCCCATGGGGGTGCCATCCCGAGCACTCGCATGGCATGGTGCTAACATGTTTTGCAGCAAAACACTGCACTATGGCCAAGAACCAGCCTACAGCAGATCATGGGCTGGTGGACATCTTCAGAAAAAAAGATCTTGGCTCCACACGGATTATGTTTCCTTCATCATTATCCATCACAGCACTCAAATGCAACAATAGATTTTGGTATTCCTAAACACGGGTGAGGAAAATTGCTGTGTCTGTGTGCACCAAACTGAGTTTGTAACCATGTGGTTAGAAGTAAAGTTGCAGCCTGACATTTAAATCCTTCTTCAGCATCTTTCAGCTTTTACCTTTGTGCCCCAGTCAGGAATTCTACAGGGTTATCTCTGAGATGATAGAGCAGAAAACATTTCCCCTGAAAAAGAAAAATGAAAAGAACGGGGGGGGGAAAAATCACTGGTTTTATGACAAGTGTCTCAGAGGTGCAAGTATACAATTTTTAAAGGTAGGAAACCAAGAAGAAAAGGAGCAAAGTCTAGCAGGGCAAAAGTCTGGGCAGGCAAGAGCCTTATTTGAACGAGTGCTCAGTGATCTGCCCTCAGTTCTGGTTAACAGAGAAACAATACTTCTGTCGGTAGTTGATGATACCTTCTAAAAGCCACTTCTCCAGCAGCTACAAAGTAAAAAGCAAAGGTGGGACGAGTTTTCCAGCACTGAACAAAGTGAGTTGGGGATTATCCTAAGTGCAACTTCAGTTCCTAATTTTCAAAAACAGTGCAAGATGCTGTTTACAGAGCTTGGTGGAGCCTTTCCCAGCTATTGCTGTGTTATGAAGATAATGCTGTCTGTGGCTTTTTTTACACAATTACAAGATGGGAGAACACAAGACAGTGTGTGAATGAAGTGCTGCTGTGTTTCAGCAGGTGTTTGATTGCCCTGCCGGCACCAGCAGCCGGCTATTGCAGCACTGCCTGGTGTTTCTGAGCCCGCCAGCCCCACCGGGCCCTGCTGGATAAGAGCCTGAGGGCCTGCCAGCACAACCCACAACTTCCTTCCCTCCGGGCCATAGCTGCATGACCTTTTGGGCGTGATGTTGGACAATACTAATCCATGGGTTAACATGGAGACAGCGCTAGATAAATCAATTTGGCCTTCAGCATGGAAATGTTCCCAACCCCTGAATTCCAGCAAGGGCTGGTCCCTTCCTCACTACCTCCTCTTTCTCAGCAGGTCACCCTGGGGGTAGCGGGGCAGCCACAGCAGAGGTTCTGGCTGCTGAAGGAGGGTGCTGGGGCAGCTCAGCACCTTCTCCCCTCGCTGCTCACCACCAGCCAGGCTGCACTGCCCGGGCTCCCCTTTGCACCAAGCTGGGGGATGCTGACGGGCAAATGGAGAACATGGAGACCCCATGAGGGAAAACACCAAATTCTGCTGAGAAAGGGTCTTGGGAATTGATAAGGAGGTTCCTGCTGGTGGATTTTGGCACCTGGAGGGAGGAGAGAGGGGTGGAGCTTTTTGCTTTGCTGTTTACTTTCCTCCTTGCCAGTGATTACCCGTGCTGAGCATTTCTGCCATCAGAGCAAACCCTCAGGGAGCTCATGTGCTGCACGGGTGGTGGACACAGGGCAGCAGTGGGCATGCGAGTTAAGAAAAAGGGGTTTCTGTGGCTGGGGAGAAAGGAAGTGCATTTCTTCTCATTTTCCAGGAGCTGGGTGGTGTGTCTGCTTCCAAAAACTTGAAAAAACAGCAGAAAATCTTAGAGAGAGGAAGAGCTGCTCACTGCTCCATGTCTTTTTTGCACCTCCTTCCCCGTCCAGTTACTTTGGCAAGCTATGGGTCTGCCATCAAAGAAACCCTCTTTCTCTCTCTTCTGGCAAATTTATTTTACTTCTCAAATGTCTTGTATGCTCTATGTCCTAATTTTGGTGCTTTTTAGTGGTTGTGCTCATCCCTCCTTCTCCAAATACATGTCACCTTCTCTTAACATTTATCTCCATGCTGCCACTGCCAAGCATCCTTAACGTAGCCTCTCTATGAATTGACACGCTCGTCGTGTCTCAGCCACACTCATCACCTTCTCTCAGTGTATTTAATGCTCAAAGGGGAGCAAGAATTTGGGTTTGAGGAGCAGGATGGCATTAGGAGAAACTTCCAGGCTAGAGGATATCATAAAGAGATTAGCTCAATACCATACATAGATCTGTGCCTGTCACTGACAATGGCAGATCCACCAGGATGCAAGAAAACCAGTTCTTTTTGCAATAGGCATTTATTTGCCGTGTTGCAAGGTGACTCATTGGCTTGTCTGTCTGAGAAAGCGTTAAGTGTCTTCAAATTTTAAAAACCGTGAAGGCTTAATGTCCCTTCAACACTCCTCCACCTTAGTCTCCATTACCGAAATGCTGTTTTAAATGGTGGTTTCACTTGAATTACTCTGTGATTCTTTATTTGGTTTTCTTGGGTTTGCCTCTTGCCGTGCTAAAATGCGCCAACTAGAGTGATCGCATCCCTGCTGCACGGGTCACATCTTTCCCTTCCCTGCCTCCATCCTTTGCCCCCGCCATGATATTGACCTGAAAATCTATACTCTTCATCCTCATTTCTTCAGCTGGAGCTGTATGGTTTCTGAAGACACGTGCATGCAGTGGCGTTTCCTCCTCTCTGCTACAGCCTGCACATCTTCCCCCGTGGGGGCCTGCTGCCTGCCCATGCTGGGCTGAGCTTCGTGCCCCCTGGCGCTGCGCTCCTCCACCCAGGGTGTCCTCCCCATATCAGAGAGTGTCTCGCTCCTCTTGCGGATCATCTCCGGATGCTCCTGAACTGCTCCCCTGTGTCTTGGCTTGGTTTTAGGTGATTTCATATGGCAAGACTTTTGCCTGGGAAGTGCCTGAGGGTATGGTTGTGATGTGTGGTGACAACTTAATGATGTGTGTTTGACGTGTCATGACAGACTCTGAGCTCAGCAGGCAGGGGCCTTGGAAAAGGGCCATGGGACAGGAGGTTTGCTGGAGGGGATGTTATTTTATTATGGCCTTTTCTCCTGAGGTCTGGAGTGGTTATCAGGTCAGCAGGGGAATCATAGAATCATTTGGTTGGAAAAGACCTTTAAGACATCGAGTCCAACCATATCTGTCCACCACTAAACCATGTCCCTAAGCACCTCGTCTACCTGTCTTTTAAATACCTCCAGGGATGGGGACTCGATGACTTCCCTGGGCAGCCCATTCCAATGCTTGACAACCCTTTCAGTGAAGAAATTTTTCCTAATGTCCCATCTAAACCTCCCCTGGTGCAGCTTGGGGCCATTTCCTCTCGTCCTATCGCTTGTTACTTGGGAGAAGAGGCCGACCCCCACCTGGCTACAGCCTCCTGTCAGGCAGTTGTAGAGGGCGATAAGGTCTCCCCTCAGCCTCCTCTTCTCCAGGCTAAACAATCCCAGTTCCCTCAGCTGCTCCTCATCAGCCTTGTGCTCCAGACCCCTCACCAGCTTCATTGCCCTTCTCTGGACACGCTCCAGCCCCTCAATGTCCTTCTTGTAGTGAGGGGCCCAAAACTGAACACAGTATTCGAGGTGCAGCCTCACCAGTGCCGAGTACAGGGGCACGATCACTTCCATGCTCCTGCTGGCCACACTATTCCTGATACAAGCCAGGATGCTGTTGGCCTTCTTGGCCACCCGGGCACACTGCTGGCTCATATTCAGCCGGCTGTCAACCAGCACCCCCAGATCCCTTTCCACCATGCATCTTTCCAGCCCCTCTTCCCCAAGCCTGTAGCGCTGCATGGGGTTGTTGTGACCAAAGTGCAGGACCCGGTATTTGGCCTTGTTGAACCTCATACAGTTGGCCTCAGCCCTTTGATCCAGCCTGTCCAGGTCCCTCTGCAGAGCCCTCCTCCCCTCAAGCAGATCAACACTACCACCCAATTTGGTGTCATCTGCAAACTTACTGAGGGCACACTCAATCCCCTCATCCAGGTCGTTGATAAAGATGTTAAACAGAACTGGCCCCAACACTGAGCCCTGGGGAACATCACTTGTGACTGGCCACTAATTGAGTTTAACTCTGTTCACCACCACCCTTTGGGCCCAGCCATCCAGCCAGTTTTTTACGCAGCGAAGAGTACGCCTGTCCAGGCCATGGGCAGACAGTTTCCCAAGCAGAATGCTGTGAGAAACAGTGTCAAAGGCCTTACTAAAGTCCAGGTACACTACATCTGCAGCCCTTTCCTTATCCACTAAGTGGGTCACCTTGTCACAGAAGGAGATCAGGTTGGTCAAGCAGGATCTGCCTTTCATAAACCCAGTTGACTGGGCCTGATCTTCTGGTTGCCCTGTACATGCTGCGTTATGGCACTCAAGATGATCTGCTCCATGACCTTCCCCAGCACCGAGGTCAGGCTGATGGGCCTATAGTTCCCTGGATCCTCCTTCTGGCCCTTCTTTTAGATGGGCATCACATTGGCTAACCTCCAGTCAACTGAGACCTCCCCGTTTATCCAGGACTGCTGATAAATGATGGAGAGTGGCTTTGGTGAACACTTCTGCCAGCTCCCTCAGTACCCTTGGGTGGATCCCATCTGGCCCCATGGACTTTCGTGTGTGTAATTGGCCAATTTCCTCTTGGATCATGGGGACTTTGTTCTGCTCCCCAACCCTGCCTTCTGGCTCAGGGGCCTGGGTACCTGTAAAACAGCTGACCTTACTATTAAAGACTGAGGCAAAGGCATCATTAAGTACTTCAGCCTTATCCTCATCCTTTGTCACTCTGGTTCCTCCTGCATCCAGTAAAGGATGGAGATTCTTCCTGGCTCTCCTTTTGTTGTTAATATATTTATAAAAACATTTTTTATTATCTTTCACAGAATTGGCCCATTTAAATTCTAGTTAAGCTTTAGCCCTTCTAATTTTCTCTCTGCATGGCCTCACATCATCCTTGTAGTCCTCCTGAGATGCCTGCCTCTCCTTTCAAAGCTCATAGACTTTCCTCTTTTTTCTGAGACCCAGCCAAAACTCTCTGCTCAGCCAGGCTGGTTTTATTCCCCACCAGCTCATCTTTTGGCACATGGGGATGGTCTGCTCTTGTGCCTCCAGGATTTCCTTCTGAAGTGGCACTGAAGAGTGCCCAGCCTTCCTGGGCTCCTTTGCCCTTCAGGACTGCCTCCCAAGGGACTTTGTCAACCAGCCTTCTGAACAGTCCAAAGTCTGCACTCTGGTAGTCCAAGGTGGCAGGAAATTGTGATCCAGTTAATAGGAAACAGACTAGAAAAAGTTGGGCTGCATTTGCATTTTTTTTGCAGTTTCTGCCTCCTGTAATGTATTTGCTGTATCTGTTTGGATGGCAAGTCCCCCCGAGCAGAGTTTATCTCATCTGACATGGGGTGGCACTGGCAGAAGCACAGCACCTCATGCCACGAGGTCCTCTGTCCCACCTTGGGGTTGGTGGGGGGGGGGGGGGGGGGGCGTACGTCAGGGTCATAAAAACAACCACTAAGCAGAAAATACCTGAGAAAAGGGGTCAGGAAAAAATAGAGTGAGAGAAGAGAGTGTGGGGAAAGTTGGAAATGTTAAAGAGAGAGGAGAGAGTGGGGGTGTTTTCTTTTAACATTTTCAGTGGTGTGGCCAGGCCATGCTCCCTTAGTCAAGTTGGAATTGGAGGACCCAGCGGTTTGGGTGATAATGACCTTTCCCTAATTCTTCTCTTTGCAATCCACTTTTGCCTCCTCCAGCATGCACTCAGAGGAAATTTCTCCGCTGGTGCCTCTCCAGCTGTGGCAACTTCTAGGAAACAGTTTCTCTTCCCTCTTCCAAGCTGCCAAAACAGCCCAGATCTCGGCAATGCTGGTGCAGAGCTCCTCTGCAGCTGGGCCCCTGGGGAAGAGCAGTGAGCTGGAAGCTGGGGTGGTGGCAGCGGGGACATCCTCTGGGAGCAAACAGGGTAATGACTACACTTCATCTCAGGGTGGCCTCCTCCCCGGCTGCTTGCCCCCGGACAGAGCCAGGGGAGCACCACTGGGTGCTCACTGAAGTCCTCTTTTATTTCAGTTCAGAAAACACAAAGGTCTTCATTTCTGGAATAATTGCCCCTCAGCACAGAGGCTGGGGTCTCTGTGGTCCTCCTGGAGAAATGACTCAACCTCAGCAAACATAAGGAAGAGAGAATGGTTAGAAAAAAAAAAAAAGAGCAGCCTTACAGCCACAGACAAAGTTGTTTTGGGTAAGACATCAAGAGAGCACGATCATGGTAGTTAATCTCTCAAAAATCCCAAGGAGGACATGAGGAGACAGGAGGAGGGGCAGATTCCTGAGCTACCAGGCTTCACCTGGGAGGAAAGCAAGTTCTCCAAGCCTGAGGTTTCCAAACCCTAAAAGGCAAACAAGCATCAAATCAACTCTCTTGGACCATTTTGAATGTATCAGAGAGGAACTTGTGTTAATCCACATATAGCCACTGAAAGCTGTTTCAGATGTTGAAGTAAAAAGTCTCTTGAGGGCTTCTGCCCTCTAAAATTAAACCGGATTCATTTTTGCCTGACAAATTGCTTCTGATTATGGCAAAGGTTTGTTCTGAATGAACATTTCCAGGCGTGCAAAGTGGCTAGGCTGGCAAACGAACTTTTTAATAGGTCTGGGATCTCAAAGCTCCCATGTGCCATTACACAGCGCTCCCACTCACAACGCTGAAGTTAAGATGGTTTCTCTGGATCAGGAGAAGCTTATTTCCTTCAAGTTGTTTTTTTTTTTCCTCTGAAAAGAGGTATCAGTGGAAAATTAGGGTGTTTCCTTGAGAAGACAGTGAGTCATTAGTAGCTATGTTGCAATAGTTTTATTCATAAATATTGTTAAATTCTTCACATCTTTAATATTATGGACATCACGAAGCTAAAGACTCCTTTTCCACTGAGGAAGATGTTTCCTTGGTCATCAGAAGTGGACACCTGGCTACGAGTTGGGACATCGCCCCGGGAGCCCTCGTTCCCAGCCATTCCTGCAACCTTTAAATTCACTTGGGCTGACACATTGGGCCAAATCTTCAGTGCTGCATTTGGGGAGGAATGTAAGAAAAAAGAGGAGGAGGGATCCTTCTCCTGTTGTGTCCTCCCACTGCCCTACAATCCCTGACATGGAAACTTCTCCGCAGTCTCCTCTCTTCTGGCTCACCACGCCTTGCAAGGCTGACCTCCCCCTGGGAAAATCCTCCCAAGCCTGTGCCCATCTGGTTATCTCATTTTTCCTCCGCACTGCACTGAAAACCCAACCCCCCAGGCCTGAGCTCCCCAGACCCCCTGCCCAAACCTCCTGGTTTTCTCCCAGTGATAAGCATCTGCCTTGCATGGGGTCATACCCATCCCATATGCCCCCTGCCTTGGCAGCGAAAAACTGAGCAGGGTTCCTCACTCAGACCCCCTGGGTAATACTTCTATCAGACCTGTTATTTGCCAACTTTCCTAAGGAGCAGCAGCAAAGTCTTAGCCGAGGTGAGATGCATGGCCTCCCACCCTTCCCCGTGTACAGGCTCCTTACCCTGACAAATGGGGACACCAGGGTGGGTTTTACCTGATTTTGCTCTTAACAGATTCACTTAAGCTATTACTATTTCTTCTTCGAGACACTGCCTGTGAGTATCCTTGCAAAATACTGATTTCTCTGTTCCTTGGGCCTCCTTGCGCTGAGATTGCGTGCTGGCTGCAGCAGCTCTTCTGGCAGGCTTTCTGCTTCTGATGTATTTGAAAAAGGGTTGATCGTCAGCTACTTGCTGTTAGCAAATAGCTCCTCGGATTTGTCTTCTGGGGCTGCCTTATTGTAGTCTTGCATCTAATTTGCCTAATTTCTGCATTTGATTTCTACTTTTTGAAGGGTGTCTGCTTTGAATTGCTCCCTTGTGCTGCTGTTTAGCCACCTGGGGTATGTGTGTATTTATTTTTTTATTTATTCTTGGTACACATTTACTCTGAGCTTCTAATGTGGTGCCTTTAAACAGATCCAACAGTTACAGGGCTCTTCAAGAAAAACTTGGGCAGACATCACAGCAGATCAAGCTTTCCTGTTGGGCTCCATACGTGGCTTAAAAAGTTAAGTCACAAAGCAGCTCACAGCTGTCCTTGCAACCTGCAAACTCGGCCTCGACAAACCTCCCTCTGGATGAGTTTGCTTATCTGCCACGTAGCAACCCTCCATCCTCGTCCAGCAGCAGAAGGTGATTTAGGGGACTGCATCTAGGGCCTTTGCCCCCAGGTGCTCCAGAAGAAGCTGGCTGGTGTCTCAGAGCAGGAATGGGTGTGCTCACAGATCTGGGTCTGCAGCAGGGAAAAGAGGGACTTCGTAGTCACAGATTTTCCAGTAATTCTTAATTTTTGCCTCTGTAGTACCAAGAATCCTCTGTCCTTTAGTTCAGCCTGTGTTTCTGTCAAATTTATGAACACCCCTTCTCAGAAAATGCCATGAACACAGACATCCCTGGGGATGACAGTCTTTTGAAGACTCTGGTCCAGTTAGAAAAGTCCTGGTTGTTTCCACAGCTTTTGGCCTTTTATAGTTCCTCCTTGATTTGCCAGTGCTGAGGGGTTAGACTTTTTTTTAGGTAAATATAGATATTTTTTGGTGGAAACTCAAGGTCATATTCATACTCATGTCCTCTGTTCAGAAGCTACTCTTTTCTGCCTTCCTTCCCTGGTAACTTTATATTGCTGTAAACGCAATCCTTCAGTCATGTAAAAGCTGTATTTTTAGAAAGCCCTGCTTGGCTCCTACCTAGGGGCGTGTAACCGTAAAGTTCAGCTTTGGCTTGGCCGGCCTTTCCCTTCAGTCCCTGCAGCCAGACCTTCACTCTCGTTAGGTGAAATACTCACACGGTTGGTAACCCCAACACTACTGCTTGAAAAAAAGTCCAACAGCTTAACTTTGGAGAACCCTTCCCAAAGCGCATTGACAAAGCAAGTCAGTAGCTCTTTATCAGATTTTCTGGTCATTTTGCTGACAGAACTCAATAGAAGTTGAAGCTTCCTACACAGCTTTTTTCTTTCACACCTTGTAGACACAAAGATAACCCCCCTGTCAACATTTGTCCCCAGACCACGCAGCCCCTGAGCACCGGGCATCACTTGCTCATCAGGCGGCTACTGCTGTCCTTTGGCACATGAGAGGTTTAATCCTGCACAGCCTTCGTGCGGCAAAGACACCCGGGGGGGTCCCCTTTTCCACAGGGGGGACAGGCAGTGCAAGCAGTGCCACAAGTGGAAATGGGAAAGGATAAATAATTTGTTTCCTGAAACCTGGACAACTGTTCCCATCCCTTGCCCGCTTGCTGAAGGGATTTCCATTTTCAGACATGGGCGGTGATGCAGTGACTCCCTTCGGGGACATCTGGAATGGTGATGAGTGCCCTGGCTGGGAAAAGAGATGTTTTTAATCCCAGCACTTCCCCCCAGCAGCATCATTCTTTCAGTGCCTTTCTGCTCCTGTCCTTCAGCAGTACCTGAACTGTACGCAAATCCCTGCTTTGTTTTGCGAGCAGAAACAGTGCAAACATGTACGGGCACTTTCTTCTATCCATCTCCAGCTTGAGGCGGCGGGGAAAAAAAAAAGAGTAAATGTTTACAGCTGCTCACAGAGCAGAGTGAAAATCCAAAGGTGAGCTTCTTTCTTGCTCTCCCTGTAGCAAGAATATGAACAGAGGGAGGTTTTTCATCCCCATGAAAAGTCTCTGATTATTCCTAGTGACTTGATTATTTTTTCAGAGCAAGAAAAACCCCACTATTTTAAGGCATCACTAGAGGAATGAATTTGACAAGCCTTTATCCAGCTGAATGTTTAAATTTTGGAAGGAAAAAAAAAATCCGGTATGACTGACAAGGTCCTTTTAAAACACATAATACACTGCACGTTACATGACACTTCTGTGGGTGTTAGTCTAAAAAGCGATCTTTACATGCAGTGTAGCAAATGAACTGTGTAAGGCAAGGGTTGTAGCTATATGCATCCTTGCTGAGTAGTACTATAGGATTGTAAAACCTGACAAACGTGTTCTCTTAAAGTTCCACGTCCCCAGGGAAGAGGCTGGTGTATTCTTGTTCTTTCCAACACCTGAAAAGTTTGCTTTAGACTAACTATTGCCATTTATGTCGCAGGCAGTGTGGTACTTGAAGAGGTGAGGGGCTCGGACTTCCAAGAGGTGCTACATGGGGAGCCAGTAGAGCTGAAGGATGACTTCTGGCTCTCACAGGAGCTCATTGTCCTTTTCCTGTTGAGGATACATTTATCTGATCGTTCCCCTCGAAGGTTAGGAGAGGGCTGGAGGATGTGTAGCTACCCTCATCCCAGCCTGCTGGTAGGGAGAGGTGAGAAACTCAGTGCTGGGATTTTGATGGTCCTTAGGTTAGGAACAAGGAGCGCCACCAGCAGTGGGGGCTACTTTATAGGGCAGGCAGCATACTTCAGCTCCCACTGGAGACCTGTGGAGAAAGGAAAACTTCCTCTCATTGCTCCAGAAGAGCAAAAATGTAAAATCCAACAAGTAAAACTGTGCCAGAAACATGGTGTTTCTTTTTTCAATGAGAAATTGGCTTACTGCTGCTGCCCCATCCCTTCTGGTGGTTTATGCACAGAGGGGTAACCCTACTATCTTCTTCTCTGGATTCAGCCACCAAAGAGTCACCTCTAACCTCTCCCCTTTTTAGGAGGTCTTGTCTCCATGAGAAGTACATGGACCACAGCTTTAAGGGCTGACAGCTCATCACACATGATAGAGATAACTGGGGCAAAGGGGTCTGGCCACCTCAATGTCCACCCCTTCTATGGGGAAGGATCTCTGGCAGTCTCGGGGCCAGCCTCCTGCCCAGTTCGGAGCCACGTGCGGCCATGTTACTCTTGCTTCAAGTCTCCCAATGGTGGAGACCCTGCAGCTCCCATATCCATTTCTATGCTGCTCTTACTGCAGCCCATCTAGCCCACTAACACATAAGCTCACATTCCCGTCCACCACTGAAATGCAGAAAAGCTTATTCCCATCCCTTTATTTCTTTTTTTTAATTGTTTGAGCACCTTCATCCAGTGTCCCTCCCTAGCTTTCCATCTGTCTTTTCCTCTCTCTTCACTTTTTCTAGACCTCCCGGTCATCCTCACCCTCCTTGGGGATCTCTTGTCAGTTGTTCAAGTCTTCCTTGAGGGGCAGTGCTACAAAACCACCAACACCCTCTGGCTGAGACCATCCCCATGTGGCCAAGAGCAGATGAGTCTGGCCATTTTTTCTAATCCACAATAAAGAAACTCTGCACGCCTCCCCCAGCCCTCCAATGGACTTGCCATGAGTAGCTGTTTTCATTTAATTTTCCTTTCCCTGAAATTCATGTTTGTTTGTTTTTAATTTCAGGATGGCTACCAAGCTCCTTTCAGCACTGGATTAGAGAAACGTAGGATACAGTAGCTGCTAGACTCACCTATTAATCAAATTAATGTGTCTTGGTGAACCAATTCAGAATACTGCGGCACTGGCTCTTGAGATTTCGTAACATCTCATGACATTCAATATTTTTGTTAAAGCTCTACTTTCCAGATTCATGTGATAATGGGAGAAGCTGAGCTTTCACTTAGACAGAATTAGCAATAAATATCTAGAGCACCTGGCTGTAGAGAGTAATTGGCAAATGGGACCCAAGTGCATCCTAAAGTCTCAGAAAACCAGAAGGCAAATAAAAAGCACCTGCAAACAACTGTTGTTGGCTGAGCTTGCCGGAAAGGCATTTGCAAGAAACGTGCTCATCTGGCTGCTCCCGTGGACAGGAGCTGTTGAATGCCAATCCCAAGTTCTCCAAAATGCTGTGATGTTTTCTGGATAGCCCCTTGTGGGAAGCTGGGAGTGGGTGGGAGAAGACATGCAAAGTGAGGCAAGAAATTATCCACCTACAAAAGCTATGGAGTGGGAGACCTGGACCTTCAACCTCCCAGGACCACTCATAACTAATGTGCCTCCTGCTAAAAGGCTTTGGGGTGCTCTGCGTGTTACCAGATACTTTGACTTCAAATACCTGAGTGGGTTTTCCCAGCAATACCCAGTGTCCCAGCCAAGGCTGCTGGTCGGGAGGTGCTGGAAGGTGTCAGAACAGCCCAGACTCAAGGGGCACAGACGTACCTGTGGTGTTTGGGAGCATGAGGCCACTTCAGAGGCTCTGTCTCAGCGCCATTTCCCCTGTGCATCAGCCACGTCTGAGTGAGAGGATGGCTGATGAAGACAAGGGTGCAGAGTGAATAGGCACCGGGTGTATTGCTGATGGAGGGGAACCCATTTTTGTGAATTTTCCACTTCTTGTTTCAGCCAACACTGCCAGGGTGCTCTCTCTTTGGTGGGAGGAGTGCATGAAAATTACGATTTAATGCCACCGTTGGCTGATGTTCCTTCCCAAGGAGCTGTGTGGGGCAGGGGACAGTGGTGCAAGCACCACGGACACCCATGAAGGCGCTGACTGAAGAGGTTACATAGAGGAGAGGTGAACTACGATGGGTGAAACTGTGACTGTCACTTGCTATGGGCTGCCCATATGCAGTCCCCATCCCCTGAGAAATGACAGTGTTAAAATATTCAGCTAGACAAAATATGGCAGAAAATCCAGTTTTCCAAACTTCTTGACATGAAAACTTTAAAAATATGTGGGATATGGGGCAGTGAGGGAGACACCCAATAAACAGCTGGACATAAAGGCAGCAGCAAACTACCCACCAACAAAGGAAGCGCTGAGGCTGCCCGTGAGGCTGGTGGAAGACTTCTGCCATCCTTGTCCTGCTGCGGAAACGTTTTAAGTTGTTACCAGGAACAGTTTGCAAAGGCTCACACAGAGCCACCGTCAGAAATAACTCAAACGCAGAGAGGAAAAAATTGCTTGAGAGTCCTTTTGGGAAGGATTAGCTTTAAAATAATTGCCATTTATAAATTAATTTCACATCCTTTTGGAGCTTGGCCTACTAGCATTTCAAGGCTTGACTGGAGCTGGCAGACAGGGTGGGCACCGATTCCAGGGCCTGACTGCCAAGAAAAAGGAAAATATTAAGAGAAAAAATTGGCAGTGAAAAAAAAAAGGCCAGGGAAACATAGGGAAATGAGATTTAGTTTAGGAAAATTATTGTTCTCTGAGCCACGGACTGATTTTATGGCTGGCATATTAGTCACAGTCTTACATGAGTCTGGCCTTTGTAATCAATATCTGCAGAGAAACTGGTGTTGCAACGTTTTAATAATTTTTAAATCTGTGATTCTGTTATTTTTAATCATGGGGGTTTTTATTTAAATTCGTATCAAAATCTATTGAAAGCAGTGGGGAGACTCCTCTCGGCTTCAACAACTTTGAATCAAGCTGTGTAAAAATAGATGCCACATGCCTCAAAACTTCTGGTGCAGCCTTGCCAAAGAGTCTAAGCAGCGAAGTAAGACCACAACTCTTCTGTTTCTTACTCCCAGCATTTTAGGATCACGCGTTACTGGGGCCCAGCCAAAGCCTGTGTGACGCCTCTGAGTACTTTTGCCTAATGCTGGGTTAGACCTGAGAGACCTGGGCTTGCTCCTGCTGCTCTCTATGGGTGCTGAGCACGTGCATCCCCTCTGTACTTCCCTGGGCTGGTTCAATAGCAGAGAGATGCTCTACTGACCAGGAGACATTTTGCACAGAACCCTACAGCAGATGACCAATTCGTTTCCAAAAGAGAAATGTGTATGGTGAAAATAAAAATGCCCAGGACATATGCGAGAGGAGTCAACCCAGTGTGGACCCAGTGCAAAGGGCTGCTCTTCCTTTCAATGCAAGTCAAGCCACTGGTAACCCAGAAAGCACCGTAACAGAGGCAGACCAGACCACGGCTTGGAAATCCTCTCTGCTGGGGCATGAGCGGACCAGGCCCGTTTTTCCTCTTAGTGCTTTTTGGGCATCTTGCAGTGTGTGGTTTTCATTTTGACTGCATGAAGAAGGCTGCCCTCCAGCGCTGAAAGGGTGCTGGCAGCTCGCAGCACAGGGTGGGCAGCGCCGCACCACTGACCCCAGCGAGAGCAGTGGCCAAGAGAGAGCTCCTCCTGCCCTGCGAGGCAGCCAAAATCCAGCACCGCTGGGGAAGGACTCGCTGGAGGTGAAGGGGCCAGGGGCTAATGCCCAGCTATCAGGTAAAATCACAGACAGAGAGATTGGAGATGCAGACAGATTCAAGAAAAACTGTTGAAAACAGATTGTTAGTCAGCCTTATGGATCCCAGTGAAGGACATGTTTTTCTTACTGGACGAGAGCCATGAAGTAGAAATAGACTGGAATCAAGAAAGAGGGCTGCAGCCGTAGCTTAGGCTGTATATTTAAACATTTTTGCTTTCAGACCATCTGGGCCTGGAGCTAAATTTACCTACAGATTATTTTCAGTGTTTCTACTTCTTGAGAGGTGAAAGGTGCACTTGATACTTCACACCAGGAGGAAAGATAAGATAAATGTCCTGGGCCAGATTTCCCCAGTGTCAGACCAGTGTGTGGTTTTGGGTGCCTAATCTGTCTGCAACACCTGACTTTAAGCCCAGGCTGGGTGCTTTGCGCACACAGAGCCTCTCCATAGCCAACACAAAATCTTGACTTGCATTACTGCTCCCGGTAACTCCATACAACGATCAGCAATGCAAATGCACTCACACCTTTTTCTGCTTTTATGCTGTTACTGATTTATTTTTTGAACCATGGCTAAAGGAAGACTGTTTCCATGATGAAAATATACTTACGGGGGATCCAGAAAGTCTAGTTTCTGACTCAGCTCAGACAAATCTGTTTGGTGACTCCTGCGCACCTGCATCACAGGAGGAAACCTCAAACCCAGGTGAGGTCTGGCAGTCCCCTAGACATCAGGGGAGGTTTGGTGTGGGCCTCTAATGCCCCACGGGGAGCACACGGGATGGGGACTGACAGATTCTGGGTGAGAAAGTTGTGGTTTGCAACCCTGCAACTTTTGCAACCTTCCCCCACAAAATGAGGCACCTTCGTCTAGCCCTTGGGTTGGCCACTGCTGTGAAAAAAAAGAGTCCACCATCCCAAATTTCAGATGCTTGAGTCTCTCCTTTGGGGACTGGATTACTGATTCCTCTTTTGAAAGGAAAATGGGTGAGGATGGCTGTACCTCTTGATGGCCAGGACTTAGATCTCCCCAGGCCTCGGGGGGTGCCCCAGCACCTACGCTGGAGTATCGAGTGTTCAGCGAGTCTCATCGGGCTCAGGGTAAACTGATCTCTCATCCTCTGCTTGTGTTGTTTCTCCTCTTACAGTAATTTTCCCATTTAAATGGTTTTGTGCAAATGGTTCCTTCAGTTTTCTTTAGAGACAAAAGTGTGAAAGTATCTACTGGACAAGCACATTCCAGTGCCGTTTTTTTTTCTGATGTTAAAACAAGAACTTTTACTAGGCTCCATTACTGTCCGACATCTTGGAAGAGACTAAAAGTAATTATATTTGGACATTAGAGAAATTAAGTCTCAAGAAATATGGGGCCTTTCAGCTTTTTAATGCTGTTGACTGCATCTGTCTGTTCTGTGTGCCATAAAAGTAATAAAATTTAAATATTTTATAAAAGTGATCTGTGATGGGGGATGGTACAGAACTGATCTGGTGGTTCAGTTTATCTATGATTTAAAAAATCCCCACAGGGAAAGTCTTAAATGCTTCCATCCGTCCCACATTATGTATATATCATGTCGATCAGAAGGACTTTCTTGATAATAAACTCCTCTAGCTAGCTAGTTGTGAGTGTGCTGCCTTCAGATGGTTTCTTTTTAACGGATGGCATGGAAAACCCTTCCAAGGCCAAAGTACATGAATAAGATTTATTAATCCCATAGTGCCTGTCACTCACAATAATGCTAATAATCCATAAGCCTTACATCATATCCAACATCCCACGTAACAAATGCATCTCTGGGAGATGAACAATAAATCCCATGTGCGCTCTGCTCCCTCCACCTCCTCCTTGATGAGGAACCCCCATATTTGGTGCAGCTCTTTCCAGCTACCCTGGTTCCTTCTTGCTTCCCATGCTGGCAGGGGGCTGACACAGCCCCAGTCCTTCCTGGGGGACCCCTCTTCTGAAGCCATCAATATTTGTCACTGTATCTGCAATCGGGGTAGCGGTAGGCAAAACGGGAATCGCAAGACCGCAGAGGTTTCAGGAGCTCTGCCAGCTTTGCAACCGCCTCGTTGATGCCCTGGTCATCGTCGAGGCCATCGGCGCAGTACTGCAGGAAGCCGTCTATTTTCTCCTGTACAGGTTGCAGGAATTTCCCTTTCAGGAGCTTAGGCAAAAGCTCTTGACACACCATGATGAGGCTGTGCTTCTCTCTGATGGAGTTACAGGACACAAATGCGGACTGGCAGTCCACAGTCAAACAGCTAAATATATCTTTATACTCCTGCTGGCCGTCAGTCAGCTGGCTCCCTATTAGAGACAATTAAACCAGTTGTTAGAAGCACTGTAGCGAAATCTTGGATAATCACATATGACTGTACCTCTGTCTTGACATGGGGCTTGTTGCTATCTAAAGGATACAGCTATCTTTCACCACCAAGTACTCTGTGCTGTAGCTGTATATGGGCCAATTTTCTCACTCCTGAAATATATATATTTTTCTGAATGACAGAGTTGTGCAGTGCCGCCTGACAGAGGAAGTGGAGAGGAGTCTGTTGAGTCAAACTGATGCAGAAAAAGAGACAAGAACCAGCGTACGAACCTAAAATGTGGAGTTCCTACAAAAACTACCACAAACAGCCAAACCTATAATTTTTCTATGTTACCCAAAATCATTAAATTGCAACAACAGCTCATCTAGCTGGAGTCAAGTCAACACTAGTAGCTGTTGGGACAAGAAAAAGAAACCCAGTGGAAAGTTCTCTGACAGCTGTTTCTGAATATTTGAGATCTACTCAACTGAATGTGTGAGCTGAGCAAAGGCCTTTTGAAAATTTGAACATGCAAAATGAAATTGTTAAATTATTGGAGGAATAGTCTTTGACTAGCTCTACTTCTAGAAGCAGACCAATGTAACCTGTGACAAGTGAACACTAACTCTTGTTTTTATGTAAAAATGACAAAAGGGGGATTTTGTTGTTGTAATAATGATAATTAGTTAATGTGATAAATGCACCTAAAAAGAGTCTGATTTGACCCAATACTTAAAATAAATGAAGTTATGAAATTTTTACTTGCCAATATTGACATTTGTATGGCAAAAGTTTTAACAGAGGTGATTTAGGAAGACTTCAAATGACAGCGTTCAGTACCGTCCATGTTGAATGCTGCTGTCAGACACAGAGGGGGCTGGGCAGGACGTAAGCACCCACAGTTGGTCACCAAACCACTGAGTGCACAAAAAAAAGGTTTATTGCCTTCCCGACTCAGAGCCAGGATGGCAGAAGCTGCTGATGCTTTTGCTGTCAGCAAATCTCTCCATGAGATTTTCATTATTTAATTTAGCAAGAGATGTTTAGTTGATTAAAAAAAAAAAAAAAATCAGCAGCAGAGCCGAGCATAGCAGGTGAAAGATTCGTTTCCCCTGCCTTGCTGAGCCCTCCTGCGACAGATGCGCAGCCACGGAGCCTGCTGAGTACCTTCCTCCTTGTCGATGATCCCCAGCGTGCTGGCATCCCGGATGAACAGATGCCCATTGCTAAACACGCCGAAGGTGCCAGCGTCCACGTGGGTGAAGTAGAAGAAATAGTTGAGGTCGTTGGTGCCCATGGAGCGGAGGACGGTGAGGAGCTGGAGGGCCAGGTCAGCGGCCACCTCGGGAGCCGCACCGTAGAAGTCACGCAGGGGCCGGGTGCTGGCGCTGACCACCAGCCGCCCACAGGAGCCCAGGTACCGCGGGAAGGGCCATCCCTCCACGTCAGGAAAGATCTGCCGGGAGAAAGGGAGCAGGAGGGGGATTGCCCCTACCCTCTGGCCGCTGCACTCTGCCCATGGGCCCACCTCCCTCCTGGAGGACTTCCAAGTGCCCTGGCCAGCTTCAAGCAGCAGCACGGTGTTGTGTTTTGCTTTCGAAAGCAGCCCGCAACCCTTCCTCAACCCAGCCTGCCCCAGCAGCTGGTGAAGGACTGCTCCATCCTGGAGTAGCTATGCTGCTTCTTTTTTCTTCTTTTTTTTTTCCTACTTTTAATTAAGGAAGAAGAATCTGATCTTTCAAGACTTATTCTGTGAGGGAGACTAACCAGAAAGACCAAGATAATAATAGATTTCAAATTCATGAAAATTTTAGCCACAGAAGAGCTAATTTTAGGTGTCTTTATGGAGCCTTTGATGGGTGCCTCATGAACACTGCATAGCTGAAGGCTTGGAGGTGAGGTGGGGTTAAAGCAGATTTTGCTCATTTGTAAGAACTGCCTGGCTGTTTTGCAAGAGACTCTGCAGTCTCAGGGACAGAAGTGCTGGGTGTTCGCCACAGTGGGGACACGTGGGCTGGGCTCCCTGCATCACTGCAGCTCGTACTAGCAGTGCGGTCATCCCAGGTGGAAACCAAACCGCATGACTGCTGAGCCATGTCAACACAAAGCTTTCTGCCATTTACATTATAACTTGTCTGTCTCTCCAGCGCCCCAGACCCTGCCAAGGCAGGGTTATGAACTCATCCTGTTTCATGCTCAAGGTTGTTTCTCCCTTCTGATGTGAAGACATTTTGGGCACCCATGTAAAATCAAGACATTTCTCTCTGGCATATTTTTCTCACCTCTTTAAGCTGCATTCCCGTATCTTTACAGTGCTGAGAGCCACAGCCTCGTGCCCCAGTGACCTGTGGCAGGGGTGGCTGAATGAGCCCCAGGAGAATCCCAGAGCACGAGCACCATTCCCCCTCCCTGGGACCAGGCAGACCCCTGTGAGCTGCTGAGGGTAGCGGTGGCCTGGGCAGGAGATAGATGCTGCCACTGCCTCTCTTCTTCATGGAATCTCAAAGGGTTGAAAGAAACAGGTGGGGACTGTGGACTACTATGAGGACTACAGGTGTGGTGGTGGTGGGGATGGGTGAGGATATTCCCTCAGAAACACATATAAGGGAAGAGAGGAGCCAAGTGCCAGGCAGGCCAGCGGGGGACCAGGGGAGGGGTGGGAGGCCTCCCAGCTCTCTGCCTTCCAACTGAGAGCTCAGTTGTATTTGGGATCCCACCAAACACCTCTGCAAAGCTGCACTTTGCTATGGAGCTAGTTACCAGTGGTGTGTAAACCAAAAAAACAGTGCTGGCACATGGAGCCTGGGAAATCAGTGTTCCCCAAGTCCATGTTCAACCTCAACACCGCGTCTTGGTCCTCCAATGCTAAAGCATGTTCTTTCTCTTTTATAAACAGGCTGTGGTTTTAAGTAGTATATCAGCAATGCAAACATAACACTGTGAAGTACTGGGGACATGTAAAACCCTGGCTTTCACTGCGTGCTACTGCAATAACCTGTCTGGGTTCTGATTTGTTTAAGGGGCTGGGCATCCGTATCTCTCCACAACTTCCCAGGCTGATGCAAGGAGCACTGCAGGAGTCTTCCTGACCTCAGCCATCCAACCCCATAGAAGAAACTCACTTTATGAAGGCTAGGGAGCTTGCCAAAGTGTAGGGCTGGGACTGCTCTGCAGCTAGGGACTTGGTGCACGTCTCATGCGAGGATTGGCTTGCAAGGAGCTGTGGGGTGGTGTTTCAAGCTGGGGCAAAGTGGTACCTACCTGCAACAGGATGGGATGTGAATTCACTGACAGTGTGTACAGGAGGCGCAGTTTGTCCCGGTCGGTGAGGTGGTCCATGTAGATGCTGCCAGCGTCTGGCACCTCAGCGTAGCGCCGCACTATTCTGTCCAGGAGACGCTGGGACGGGCAGCGTAGCATTGGGCTAGACAGGCCCTGGCAAGAGGAGAAAACACAACAAAGGTGTTTATTTTCCAGCCTGAGATGCTGCAATGTGCTTGGCCCATGCTGGGGGTACGGGCACCTCTGTGCTCTGCCCACTGCCCTGCTGTTCCCTGCAGCAGAGCTGGGGGGATCTCTACAGCAAAACCCTCCCAGGAAAAAACTCCGCACCATCCAAAAATGCCTGTTCACAACTCGGGTTTCCAAAATGGCACCCAGTCTTCATGGCACAGCCACAGAGGCTGCAAACCCCATTCCCCCCCAGCTGCCTGGCACCATGTTGTTCCATGCCAGCGGGCCTCCTCCCTCCATCTGGCTTTCCAGCCCTGGCATCCTGGCTCACTGTGGAGGCCTCCCTGTCGTTAAGCTGGTGAGTCACTTCCCTCGTTAAATAATGTCTTCGGATTGCTTCGCTATTTGCTTGACCTGAGAGCAGCTTTCTTGGAAATACTATTTGCTAAGGACAGTAAACATGCTTTAAAAGTGTAAATAAACACTGTATGTGGGTACAAGCACAGGATATATTCTCTCTCTGATAAACTTGTGCATTAACTATCAAAACCAAATTTGAATAGCCTGTGTGTATTTTTTTGTAAATACCAGCAACAAATAAACTGTTGGGCTAATGGAGTCAGCCATCGCTGTATTTCACCTTTCAGATTTGGAGGCTTGGTTTGTAAAATTGCACAAGCAATCTATGGCTGGGGTAAACGGCATAGAAATGTATACCTTCGTAGTCAAAAAATACCTTATTTTTGGAGTCAGTCTTCCTTAATAGCCAAGTTGCCCATAGTGGCACGGAAACACTGCCCTGCCAAGCCTCTTGCTGGGGAAGGGAATCAGGTTTTTGCTAAGCCTTTTTCTTCCAAAGGATCCGAGTAGCCAAATCTACTCTTTTGGGACTTCGTTCTAATTTGATGGCTGGGAGACGTGCTTCAGAGGAAAGGGCACTGTGCTCATGTTGCTCCCTGCCATTCTTCATGCTGAGAGCAAAGATTTAACTCAGGATCTCCCCAAGTCATTTGGTAACTCTGAGGTAGGTCTCTCCCAGCTCTTCCTGCGCGAGCTGTTCATTTGGCATAAAACACCTAATTACCCAGGCACGACAAAGAAATGAAAAAACAAGGAAAGGAGGATTGTGCCGCTCTCCCGGTGGGAGGTGGAAAGGGGGACTGGACCTTCCACGTCCCCTCCTCTGCCTCCCTGCCAGCCTCAGTGAGGTCCCAGCCGCTGCCTCCTTGGCCATAGGTTGCACGAAACAAGCCCTGAAGGCCAATAGCTGGTCAAAACCACCTGAAAAACTTAACCCCAACTGGAGCGCTGTTTCACAACAACCAAAGAACCATTTCTTTCCCCAGGAGAATAAAACATTTGTCAAAAACAATTCTCCCCAGTTCTAGTTACAAGTCTTCATACACTCCTCTCCCCTGGTGTAGCCTTACCAAGGAAATAATTTTTCAACTAATGATCTAAAACCATAGTAGGAGCGGGGGGAAGGGATGGTTATGGCTTTCTGTCTCGCAGCACTTGCAGGCACGTTGTGGCTGACTCTGTCACTTTCCCTCTGGAGGAGAAGTGAGAAAAAATGAGCAGAACAGAGCTGTGTTAAAGAAGACATAAACGGTGAAGAAAGTCTCTTGCAGCTCGGCGTGTATGCAAATATTTGCAGCCAAAGTTAGAAAGCCTTGCTGCCTCCAGGAGTTTGCAATGCAAAAGCTGAGACCCTTAAGAGTATACAGTAGGAACAGAAATCACAGTGGCAGAGAATGCATGAAAGTTGTAATCAGGATTTTTTCCAAGGTCAGAGCTCATCCTATTAACGCAGACATGGACAGGCGCTGCATGCGGTGGTCACAGCTGCTTGTTTCCCAAGGAACCATTTCAGGCATACCACCAGTGCAGCTTCCTATCATTTAATGAAGCCCCAATCCACCAAAGCTGGACAGTGGGGACTTTTGATTTCGGCAGAGCTATTCAAAAGTGTAAAGTTCAGCACCTCCTTGAGTGTTTCGGCAGAGTGGGGCCTCCCCTTCAAGCAGACTAATGGAAACATTCTTGCAGCAGAAAAGGAGCTGGAGTTGTAAAACTGTCAGACAAAAACTGCCGATGGAAGAAAAATTTGAAGAATACATATTCAAAATGCTCGAGACACTGATTTATCTGAGAATATCTTAAGTCCTTTCCAGCGTCTTATCACCCCAGAGAACAAGTCCTGACAGGCAGCCTGATGCATTTTTTGTGATTGATATGGAAACTTCTTATTTACTTTGATTAAATACCCACATAGGTAGTTCCTGCAAAGTCTACTTTGCAGCTGCAGTCAGCTGTGATTTTTCCTTCCTACCGCACAGCATGCAATGTGTTTTAAACCCCCATGTATGCGTATGTATGCGTATCTGGTGTGGATGCACCCAGAATTCACTCTGACGTAAAGACGACCTCTGGAAGACAACTTCTCCTCACCCTGCCTTCTCTTCAGCCAGCCCAAGGAGGGACAGCACAGCTCAGGAGCACAGCCACCTCCTGCCCCACGTGCCGCTGCCTGGGAGCAGCTTCACCAAATGACCAAGTTTAGGGTGGGATTCAGGAGGAAACATCTAGACATAGGTGGCAAAGCACCTGCAGCTCCAGGCTGCTTTGTTGATCCTCAAAAGAGAGAAACAAGGATGCCCTGTGAAGCTATGGGGCTTGTTGTCACTGCAGGCACTGCTGCTATCATCCTCCTCCAGCAGGAGGTCAGATGGGGCTGGTGCCAGCAGGTTTACTGAAGCATGTCTCTGATGGTAAAGTGCAGGGTCAAAGAGGCAGAAGGTCTGTGACCTGGCTCTGCGAGCCCAGTAACACCCATCCTTCCTTAGGCTGGACCAGCTGCCAGGTCAGTGAGCTGCTGCCTATGCACTGTAAGCAAAGTGATGCATACTGGCCACATAACCATGGTGCCGGCACATCCACCAAGGGCTGGCTGAGGTGCTGGTCAATAGTTTCAAGCAGTACATCCTAGAGAGAGGGGCTGAAAATGGCTGGCTTTTCACCTTGCTACTGCTTTCATCTGCCTGCCTTCAACATTTTCCAAGCTGTGCTTTGTAGGCAGGGCTGTAAATTTGCCCTGCAGGTGATCTGTGCCGAAACTAACCCACTTTTTCTGTTGTTCTTCCCCTCAAACAGGAAAAGCACGTGGCACAGTTTGAGGTGATGAGCTCCTGGGCAAAGCAGCAGGTAGCTGGTGCTACTGCGCAGGCTGTGTCCCAGCTAAATCCTGCTCATCTCCGAGGCAGGCTGGATTTTAACACTGAAGACTTTGCTGCATCCAATAAAGATTTTCATTGTGGCGGGTGAAATAATCACTGTGGCAGGCAGCTTGGCTGATAGCTGGGTCAGGCAGGGCAGGCAGCATAAAGTGAAAAAACATTACTTCATGGTCTGTCATTTTGATTCAAGCACGTTACAGTTTGTCGTAATTCTCTGCTCTATAACACAAAATTACCTGGGCCCATTATCTTTCCTCAGTGCTGCTATATCAGAAAAACTGAGGGGAGGGGAGTACAGACACCGCTGGGTGACCACAGCTTTGTGAAACAGGGTGGGCATCGTGTTAGGCATCAACAGCAGCGTGCTGTTAACACCTCTGAAAAGAGAGAGGGGGCAAAAACCAGCCAGAAAGGCAGTGCTGCAGGTAGCAATTTGCAGTGACCTGTGGCACCCCCAAGAAATGCCCCCTCTGATGGCTCGTGCTGGGTTACCAACATGCATTTGCCCAAGCAACGCTGCAGAGGGGTAGCAGCTGGGGTGCAGGCTGAGGCGCTCCCGAGGCTTTGGGCTCTGAGGCGGGCAGGTGGTGGGGGCAGAAGGGACGGGGATCCCCAGCTCTGTGGGGCTGGACAGCTTGGGGGGTCACCCCGTAACGTGTGGTGGCCCACACAACAGGGCTGGGGGCTGAGGAGGGTCTCACGTACAAACTCACGCACACTGTGTGACTGAAATATTGTTGCTGCAGGATGTTTTTCAACTCAGAGGGCTGTGAGACCAGTAGCCATTTTCCAGAGCATGGGCCCAATCTTAAATAGTGATTGCTGCTGATATTTGGAGGTGGGGGGTAGGCCCCAGGGCCTCTGGATTCCTGTGGTCTTCTGTGTATTCAAGTCTACATGATGTTAGAAGGGATTTATATCCCAGTTTAGGTTTCTCTGCTTGATTTAAAGAACCAAAGAGCAATGAAAAGATGAGTGGAGCAATCCTGAGGCAGACACGCAAAGGTCTGGGCCTCCCTGCAGCCTCCTGTGCCCTCTCCAACTAAAAAACTGCAGGAGTTGCTGAATGTCCCAGGGAGTTTGGCCCTGGGCATTTTCCCCCAGGCTGGCCCCCAAGCTCGCTTCAGAGGTGCCCTGGAGCCGGGGTCAGCTCAGCTTCCCAATGCTGCAGGGGGAAATTCAAGCACCCGGGAGAAACTGGATAGGTGCAAGGCCAGTGTGCCCCAGCCAGAGTCTCCACATGATGCTGTGTGCGTGTGTGTGCATGTGTGTGTGCGTGCATACGTGCACATGTATGTACGTGTATATATGTGTGCATGTGTCCGTGCGTGTGCGACCCAGCCAGATCAGCTGGGGGATTCAGTTTCAGAGAGGATGGGGTAGGGAAAGCTGTATAGCACATCAAGAGCCTTTTAAGGAGAAGGATTTGGGCTCAGCTAATGACTTAACTTTGCAGCAGATCTGAGATACCACAGAGCTACATTTCTCCAGTTACTTTTTCACCCAGCAAATGGAAGTTTCAAGCTCTCAATTCCTCCTGTTTCACATAGCACTGCTGTGGAGGCAGCACAGTTTTGTACAAACCCCTTGGATGCTGCAGCAATACCAGAGGGCCTGGCACCCCACCTTGCCCTCCTGAAGCCCCTGCAATGCTGCCTTGGGTGACAGTGATGGCTGGTGGGTGCCTGGGAAGCTGCTGCCTGCCACCTGGGGAGGAGGTGTCCCTGCCTGAAGCCCACAAACTCGGGCCAGGGATGCACTAAGTGGAAGTGATGCATATCTGCCCCCTCTCCCTAACCCCTCTCCGGAGGTTACTATCCAAAGCACAGTGTAGCTTTGCTCCAAAGAATTTTTCCCTGCCCACCATGTGTCATCCTGCACCTCACCCCCCATGAGGGAGGGTGCTGGCTTCAGGGTGACCCGCTTAGTGGGGCTGTCAGGGACTCGGGTGAGTCCATCTCAGAGCAGCTCAGGCACTAGCCCCGGTGCTGCTCCTGCTGCTGTCGCTGATGCAGCATGGGGTCTCTAGCTCTCCCTCCTCAAGCATGCAGCTCCATGGCGTAACAGAAGCAGAAAAGCTAAAGCAGCGTATCTTTAGCACTCAGCAAAGCTGAGCGGATGCAGCAGCATGCAGGCAGGAGGAAGCAGTTGCCTTTATAGAAAAGGAAGAAATCCCTTTTTCACAGCCAATTCTCTCTTGGAAGGGGGGAGAAGTACCCTTCTTTGTCTCTCAAGGTCTTGTTTAGTGTCTATCCAGCCTCCACCCTGGCCCCTGCCCCTTGCCAGTGGGTATCTCAATGCTTTGCTGTTGTGTGGATGGGCTGGGGGGATGTGTGCACATTTAGGGAGGGGACCTTTGCTCTCAGATGCAAGACAGCTGCTGCAAGACACACTGGTGTTCCTGGTGGCCTTCCCTGGCTGCCCATGGCATCCCTCGGCGCAGGCAATGCTCAAGCACTGGCCCTCCTCTGGAGCCTGCCCGCTCTGCCCTGCCGGCCCTCTCTGCATGTCCGTCTCCCCACGCCATGGCCTCCCATTGGCTTAGTGGCAGTGATGTCTCCGCAGCGTGCCTGTCCTGGCTTTGCCTGTGACACCCCAGGACTGCAACAGAAAGGACAGCGTCATGGAGAACAGGAGAGGTGCCTGAGGACTGGAAGACAGCCAATGTCACTCCAGTCTTCAAAAAGGGCAAGAAGGAGGACCCAGGGAACTACAGGCTGGTTAGTCTCACTTCCATCCCTGGCAAGGTGATGGAACAACTCATTCTGGGTGTCCTCTCCAAGCAAGTAGATGAAAAGAAGATCATCAGAAGTACCCAGCATGAATTCACCAAGGGGAAATCATGCCTGACCAATCTGATAGCCTTCTACGATGGCATGACCGGCTGGGTAGACAAGGGGAGAAGGGTGGGTGTTGTCTACCTTGGCTTCAGCAAGGCTTTTGACACTGTCTCCCATAACATCCTCATAGGGAAGCTCAAGAAGTGTGGGAAGGCTGCGCTGCCATTCAGCAGGACCTGGACAGGCTGGAGAGTTGGGCGGAGAGGAACATGATGAAATTCAACAACGGCAAGTGCCGAGTGCTGCACCTGGGGAAGTCAAATCCCGTGCACCAGCACAGGCTGGGGGCTGACCTGCTGGAAAACAGCTCTGCCGAGAGGGACCTGGGAGTCCTGGTGGACGACAAGCTGACCATGAGCCAGCAGTGTGCCCTTGTTGCCAAGAAGGCCAATGGTATCCTGGGGTGCATTAAGAGGAGTGTGGCCAGCAGGTCGAGGGAGGTTATCCTCCACCTCTACTCTGCCCTGGTGAGACCCCACCCGGAGGACTGTGTCCAGTTCTGGGCTCCCCAGTTCAGAAAAGATGAGGAACTCCTAGAAAGAGTCCAGAGGAGAGCAACTACGATGATCAAGGGACTGGAGCATCTCCCCTACGAGGCAAGGCTGAGAGAGTTGGGCTTGTTCAGCCTGAAGAAGAGAAGACTGAGAGGGGACCTCATCAATACATACAAATATCTTAAGGATGGAAGTCAAGAGGACAGAGCCAGACTCTTTGCAGTGGTGTCCAGTGACAGGACAAGGGGCAATGGATACAAACTGAGACATAAGAGGTTTCAGTTGAATATGAGGAGGAACTTCTTTACTCTGAGGGTGACGGAGCACTGGAACAGGCTGCCCAGGGGGGTTGTGGAGTCTCCTTCTCTGGAGATACTCAAAGCCCTCCTGGATGAAGTCCTGTGTAACATGCTCTAGGAGAACCTGCTTTAGCAGGGGGGTTGGACTAGATGATCTCCTGAGGTCCCTTCCAACCCTTGCGATTCTTTGATTCTGTGATTCTTCGTGCCTGAGGTCATTTGCTACAGATGGCAGGTGGATGAGGAATCGAGGCCTCCGGCTCTGAGCTCCCATGCTGCTCACGCTGAAACATGATGGAAGACCAGAAAAAAAAACCCGGCAGAAATATCCCCACTAAAGCTGTTGCCGTGTTTGTGTGCACGGCCCTATGTTACCCTGTGCCTGAAGCCAGCAGGTGCTATGGCTTTCCATAAGCCTTCAGTCTCAGCCTTCACCAGGAGCCGGGAGCCGGTGCCCTCCTTGCTGGGGCCGAGCCCCAGCTCTGGCCAGACTGTGCTGAGGCGTTACCTATGGAGGGGACGGGGGGCTGGCCCCAGGCCATGGTGCTTTTGTTCCCATGGGGGCCTCATTTTGCTTCTCCCCTGTGGTGGGTGGGCTCGGCTGGGGGGACACAGGGCTGCCCCCTCTCCACTGGCTGGGACAGGAGGGAGAGGGCCGACCATCACCCAAACTCGTCCTCCACCCGGCAAGTCACAGCCGTGTCTCCTTCAGACCTTTCCCCCCCTTCCCAAACCATGCAGAACCCCCCTGGGGCTCCCTCTCCCCACTCCCCGTGCCGGGTGTGGGGTGCAAGGGCCACGGGGCACAGACCTGGACCAAGTCAGGGGTGAGGCGTTTGGCCCGCAGCCACTTCTGGAAGCGGCGCGTGCGGCGCAGGGCGCGCTCCAGGCTGCAGGTCTTCGTCTTCAGCAGGGAGGTGCAGATGCGCTTGTCGGCCTGGTCGTGCCGGTACTTGGAGGTCAGCCGGGTGATGTCGACCAGCCGCCAGCTCTTGGCATCGTCGGTGTAGTTGCCCGAGTAGCTGAGCAGGTAGCTGGGAGGCAGCTTTAAATGAGAAGAAAGCCAGGTGTCAAACCTGCCAAACCAAAACGAGAGCCCCACGGAGAGCGGGTTAACAAGCCACACAGCCACCCGCACGGCGCCAGTGCCACCCCCGTTGCTCCACTGCACGCTGGCCCCGGGGGCTTCCTGCCGCAAAGGCCCAGGACCCCCAGGCGCCGGGGTGAGGCAAGCGGGCTGCTGCCATTGGCCAAGGAAACACACTTTGGAAAAATTGTCCATCTTTGCTTCCCGCTTCAACCATCCCTTGTGAAGAACAGTGATGTGAGGTGGGGGCGCAAAATGCCCCAGTGGGGTCTTTTGAGCCATGTAGAGAGAGGGAGGGAAGGGAGAGGGCTGCAGGGTCTCAGTTCAGGGGGGATGCCTGGAGTTTTTTAATTTCCTTAATCCCACAGAATTGTACCCAGAAAAGGAGTACTTGACACTTTAAGGGACCCTGCAGAACAAGACCTCCCGACAATAAATATATTTGGGAGTACCAAACTGACCTTTTGTTTTGGGGTGGTGGTCTTACTCAGTACTGGGGTCGACAGGTCCATCCCCCCCCCCGCCAGTGTCACTGGCTGTATTTTAGCAGCCGGGATGAGTGACCTCCCCAGGCAGCGGCAGAGTTTGGGGTGTGATGGGGGCAGGGGGGTCCCTGGGAGCGTGGGACCAGCTGTAACCGTGGAGATCTTGCACTGATTTGCTCCCCCTACACAGGCACCGGAGGGGAGCATATGGGCCGGGTAATTAGGCTGTGACAATTTTTTTTTTTTTTTTTTTGTTTCGGCAGCCCCCTCAGCCCTGCCCACACACGCGTGGCACATGCAGGAGCTGAGGAGCGCGGTGCCTGTTTCGTAAGTATGTCTGCAACCTGCCCTTGGAAAGCAGCTGAACTCTGACCTTTGATTTGGCCAACGTCACGCATTTGCTGCCACCCAAACCTCCTGCCCCAGCCTCCGTGCCCGAGTGCGTAAGAAAGCACATTCTAATTTAATCTCACCGTAAGTTAAAGCCAATAGCTCAGGAGTGAAACAGGAGAGGCAAGAGCTGATCTCTGCAGGATCAGCTAGCTGGAGTTAGATGAAAAGACATGACATATCTGAAAGCTGAAGCTGATCTTTCCTTTTGACTTCCAGTTGGGAAATTGGCACAGAGAAATTTTGGGGGCATTAATTTCCTCTGATTTCAGCCAAATAACTGACTCGGCCACGCTAGCTTCCCTCCATGATCAGAGACCAATCGGGCTCAGCCCACAACCCATCTCAAAGGCAGCCCCTCGCTCCCCTTCCCCACCACGGACCCCATGCAGCTCAGCATGCCTGAGGCTGGGGAAGGCCCGTCTCCCCAAAACACTGGTGCTTGCCCTGCTTTGGATTTTCGCTTGAGCCATGTGCCTCCTTCAAAAAATTTGCCATGGAGATGCAGGCTGACCAGAAGCAGAGGAGCCCAGACCCTTGTGTGAGCAGGTTGGGGGGTTCAGGCATTTCAGCCATTTGGGCATTTTGCCCCATATGAAATTGAAGCTTCCCTACAGTTAAGGCATCTGACATGAAAATAAATGCCTTGTTTGTTTGGGGGTGGTTTTTTGTCTGTTTTTGAGCTAGGACTAAAGAGCAGAGAATAATTGCTATGCCTCATTGTGATTTGCTGAGCATCAGGACCCCTCCTAGTACCTGATCTGCAAAGCAGGTGCAGCGTGCCAGGCACGTACAGGGAAGAGATGGCTGTGGCCTGGGTTTCTCTTTCTTTCTTTCTTTCTTTTTGTTTTTTCTTTTTTTTTTTTTTAAGTTAAGCACAAACGTGCCTTGTGATTTGGCTCAAGTGTGTGTGTTCAGGGGCGCTCACGTCAGGCAGATACCAGGAAAGTGCCGCCTCCCGCATGCAAGCAGCACATGGATGTGTGAAATCCAGGGCTGAGTGTTAATTTGAGCACGGATGGAGCGATTTCCTCTGCAGAGATCCCAGGGGAGAGCCACGCGGGCCTGGGAACCCAGCATGGGCCACAGCAATTCTGTATTTGGCATCATTTCTGGGCAGCACAGCACTGGCCTGGCACACTTGCTAGATACTTTCAAGATTCATCATCAAGTTGCGCTGTAACAATAATTCACTCTCGTATGAAGCCTTTGAATGTGCTTTAATTAGGACTTTCAGTAAGATCTGTGTGAATAACTGAGTCACAGAGTACAGATTTTAGATCAACCCAGAACTAAATGTTGAAGAAAATCAAACTTGTTTTCTTTTTTCCTGGATGAAATGAAGTATTTTCTTTCAGCCAAAATAATTTTGCTTTTTTAAAAAATTAAATTCAGTCTTAAAACCCAAAATAAAGAAATCCCATAAAAAAACCCCATCAAATTGAAGCATTCCAGCTTTTTCAGACTTCCCATTATTTTTGGCCAAAGCTCACTACCAGCGTTGGCAGAAGTCTGCAAATAGTTTTGGTCAGCTCAGTTTCACAGTATTTTGAAAACCTAATATTTTACAAAAACTTTTGCTGTGCTCTGCTCTCAGGACGGTTGGTAGGCAGACTTTGGTATTCTCATTTACAGATGGATAAAGCTGGGCAAAGATAAGGGAAGTAAAGAACATTAGAGCACAAGATGAGTCACCAGCCGTTCTGGGAACAAAACCCACATCTTCTTAACTCGTTAGTCTGGTGAGTGTGAATGCATGTCACAGCTCCCGGAAATGATAGAGAATTAATGAAGCATGTTCTAATGAGGATTACACAGAGAAACAGCCAAGTGCCATCCACCTTGGTGAACACGTGACAAGGTACACAGGGGTGGATCAAAGCGCAAAAATGCCACTGAAATGTCCTCTGTTTAACCTTCCACTTGCCAAAAAAATCCCGGCTGTTCAAGAAATCAAGTGGGAGAACAAGTTTAACCCCTGCAAAGAAAAGCCTGAGGCTGACTGACTGCTCAGGAGAACATTTTTAAAAGTTACCCTTTCCAAAGCGCTCAGAGCAGGACTGTATGTTACCACTTATTTGGGTGCTGCACTGCTTGTGGGAAGCTGACTGTGGGCTTGCAGAGGAGAAAAAAAAGTCTCTGGTTTAGGAAGCCCCTCTACCTTCTCCAGGACAGAAGCATTGTGCTCCCACATATTTGTGCTCCTGGACCCCTCTTGGGCCCTCTGCACCCCTTTTCCGCTGTCCCCCAGAGGAAAGCCAGCGTGGGGGCCTCCCGCTTTCGCTCATGTAGCACCGTGTTCTCCTGCTCTGGTGCAGCATGCAGCTGGCCACCGGCCAGCCAGAGGCAGTTGCTTGCTGCAGAAGGCTACTACTATTTTTGGCAGGGGTGAAGGAAGCTGCACGGCCCCAACCTCCCCAGCAACTAAGTGGAAGTAACCGAAACAGTGCACCTGTGACAAGCCTATGCACGGAAGCTGCTTTCTACGCGGTGGCAGGTCCCTAAAAACCCTGCACAGGCAAGTGGCAAATGGCATTGCAGCAGGTTGGGGCACAGGGCAGGAGCCAGCTCCCATGCCATCTTGCTGCAGAGACTAAAACGTAGGGCAGCCATACCCCGAGCACTCCCCCAGCCCCTGCAGACCCACACCAGCCCGGGTCAGCCAGCTGAACACGCTGACTACAAATCCATCCTGTTTTTTGGGACAGGAGCCTGGGCTGGGCTGGGAGAAACCCAGCACTCCTGGCCTGGCCCTTCTTAGTCCCTCTGCACCTTACATACCGCACGCCCTGGCATTGCCCTTGGCACGAGCCGGGGAGACAGAAAGCAAAGAGGGCAAAGCACCGAGGGCTGGGACCCCCGGTGTGCCCATGGCAAGGGATGCCCCGGCATAGTAAAGCTGCCTTTTTCCAGCAGCAGTAAGGGAAGGATGGATGTTCAGTATTACAAGTCCATCCCAGACAAACCATTATGGTTTTACTATGCTACATTTTATAGGATAGTTTAAGACAAAAATGGTGATTTGTCCAATATTATACTACTTACATTATAGCATTAAAAATACAATTTTACTATAATCATTTCTTCTCCCCCAGGCTTTTATATCTATAAAAGAAAGTGCATATGGCTCTATAAATCATATCAGACCCAATAAACCCTTCCTCTGCCAAGCACTGCCTTTAACTTTCTCCTCAAATACCCTGGCAACATTTTCCCTGCTGTCGTCAGATATGCTCTGCTTTTCAGCCTAAAACTGATTGGATCAGTCTGGCAACTGCTTGGACAGCGTATGTCTCATTGACTTTGAGGCAGATGCAATTTCTGGCCTCTGCCTTCAAGTTCTCACAGAAACCTCCCAAAAGCGTGCTAATAATTTAGCCCCATCTAGTTTTGAGCGCGTAGGTAGCCCAATGTGCAAAATCCCTTGTGCCTCAGGCAGGTTTGGATCGCTTTTGATCTTAGTTAATAGGCACGTGAAGTTCTGCACATTCGTGGTGGTGTGCAAAATTATATAGCACGTTTATAGGTTTGTCGTTAGCGTGGTCCGTTGGGAGCGTACAAAGCTAAATGCCCTTTCCCTTTACTCAGTTGCTCATAATAAAATACTTCCAGTACACCTAAACAAGCCGATTTCTTCCTTCCCTCTTCCTTTCCCCTATCACTGTCTTGAATGGTTTTGGAACCACCCTCTATGTAAAAAGTTGTGCATTTTACTCCTGTGTTCAAATTATAACTCAGGGCTGAAGCCTGGTCATGTTTGCGGGGTTTTAAAAGAAAAGAGACAGAGCAGCAGCTTATAGACATTAATTAAAATACTAGGCGCTGTAATGGCAACCGGGTGCTAAGTTACTCTTTCCACTGTCGTTCACCAAAGAACTTGGAAATACTAACAGGCAACTTGCAAGTTACTATGCAGAATGCTTTAAAAATTACTATGCTGAGTTTCTGACCTTATTTCTTCTTTAAAGAATTTCTTGCAAATGGATGTCCCAATGCAGGCGTTGCATTTATCGAGTCCCAGGAAAGTCCGGCCAAAACTGTAGCTGGGTTTGATGTGGGGCGCAGACGGAGAAGCTGTTGCTGCTGCGGAAGGGTTACAGCTCAGAGTCAAAGCCAGGAGCAGCATCAATGAATCTGCAGGTCTGGAGCAAAGGCAACATATCCAGCGCCCCATCTACAGTAGCGGAGAGCTCTGCCTTTTGCAAGTTACCCCTCTCTATGCTTTCGATCTCTTTTTGATGACCTCAGCCTGCAGCGCTGAGCCCCGAAACACGGCAAGACACGCTGGAAGCGGGAGACCCTGCCGCAGTCCCCATCCTGCCAGCTGGTCACTGGCTCTATCGGCTTGAGGTTTGGGTGGGAAAGATACGATGTAGGGTGGGGAGAAGGAAATACATGGAGGATGCAGATAACTTGGGTTGCCATAGTTACCTTTCCTTTACTTGGTGCAGCTGCCTCAGGCCCTGCTGACCCTCCCATCAACCGACTAGGAAACAACACGAAGGAGTGCTCATCTGCACTTTGTGCAGACAAATGAAGGATATCCTGTCGCTGGAGCAAAGGGCATATGCAGGACACTCAGTAAAAACTGATTTGGAAGGAATAATAGCGTGGCAGAAACACACGTTTTACCAGAAGCCAGACCCTTAGCGTTGCTCTATTCCTGGAGCTTTGCGGTGGTGATGGCTTGACTTCTCGGATGCTTTCTTGGCTCCGTTTCCCCTTCTCACAGAGGCACTGAAAAGACTGTCAGGTGGAACCATCACTGTTCTGTTGCTTGAAAATAGCGTTGTTTAGAAGCGATTGCACTGCAGCGTTTTATGCCATGGAAAGCAGGATAGCCTGAAGCTTAGGCTCTCCCAGGCTGTATCTCACCATGGGAGCAGTGAGGAGCAGACTGAGGCTTTGGAGGCTTCTCCTCCCTCCAGCTGTGGGCTGCTCACACCATGTAGGCAAGCCATTTCCTAGCACTTTTTTTAAAGGAAAAAAAGGGGCACTGTAGCCATAACAAAGGATGGCTGGAGGGGTGTCCTGGTTTCGGCTACAGCATTTAACCACAGCCTGCTGGGACTAAGAGATGCGTGAGCTGCAGGGGTGCACGCTGGGCTCTGCGATCGCCTCCTCACTTTCTGGAGGGGCTGCCAGAGGAGGGTGATCCTAACAGCACAAGGCAGCTCTTTCAAGCACAGTTGCTCATTAGTTGTGGCACTTGGGAGATTCGGGATCTCTCCTCGACTCCGTACCCTTGTGGGAGGTTGCTTCATCTCCTGGTGTGTCCCTATGAGCGAAATGGAGGTAGTGACATTTAGGGTTTGTCTACAGGGCGCAGCACAGACAGACGAGGATAACGAGCCCTGCGGAGAGGGAAGGGGGATTTAATGAACCCTGCCAGCGCTGCTAATGAGAGGGGCTGGGTGGTGCTGCTACGCCAGAGAGTGCATTCAGCGTGCAGCTCTGCATTGTGCCATGTCCACTTTTGGCCTTAAACTCCAGTATGAAGCTCTTTGAAATATGCTGTTGGAAAGAGCCATACCTGAGCTAAACACCAGTATAAACCACTTCCCACATCCAGAAGTTTATCCCTGGCATTTCCTATTGCTGGTACATTGCTCCTTTCCCCTCTGCAGAAATCAGCCCTTCCTGACGTTTCTTGCCTGTATCTCTCAATGCTGGCCATGGCCACCTTGCTCCCTGCCCAGCTATTCCCTGGATGGTACCAAAATTAAACGCCAGCAATCTGCCTTTAACTTCATTACATAACACATAATATACACATCCTTCAGTCTCTTTAATAATTTAATTGCCTGCCTTCGGCCTTCAATTTTCCCTCATAATTTTAAGAGCAGAGACCCAGGCTCCCGGCACCTCAGCCTGCACTGCCCCATGGTGGCCTGTGGAAAGGGGAGGGCTTCAGCCCTGGGGCTAGTAACCAGGCCTTTCCCACGGCAAACCCTGTGGTCTGGCATGAAAAAACACTGCATGGAAAGCAGGGTTTCTGTTCTATAAATGATGCCTTGACGGCTGTGTTGGTTTTGCACTTTTGTGTAGTTTAGGCATGTGTAAAGCAATGTTTAACTTTCCCTAGGAACAGCATGTATAATTGTGTTTTCTTACAGTGTATCACACCTGCATCACCTTGAAGTGTTATAAAAGCAAATTTTTATTTAAAGAGTGGGATCTGGTCCATCACACCCACCTCCAGCTTGCTGCTGGCATTTGCACTTGCCCCTGGGGCCTGAGCCCCCTTGTTCTCCCAAGCATTTTTGCTCAGGCTGGGCTGTCCCCAAGCAGAGAATGATGTGTGTAGGAAACAGTCATGCTCGCAGCACTGAAAACAAAGCTTACAGCTGAGCACACATCCCTCCGAGCCAGCCTAAAATGGCAGCCAGGAAACCAGGGCTTGCTGCATGCCATGAGAAGGGCTGCGCTTCTGAAAGCAGCCTCTCTTTTCATGAGGTGGTTCAGCAGGTAATGTCAACCCCGTATTTGTTTTCCTTTCCTTCTGGTAACAGAGCACGCAGGTATTGTGGTCAGGTGGCAGACAGCCAGGTCTGCAGTAGCCTTGGAGATCTTCTGCTTGTGCCAGGAGGGAGTAGCAGGTTGGATTTTCAGGGCACTGGTCGCAGTAGGGTCTGCTGGACCTGCCAGTGGGTTGGCCCTAACGACCCGATGGGACCTTCACAGACCTTGTAACAAGACACTTCTATGCAACACCACTAACCACATGAGAGCATGGAGCCGGTGGCCCTAAGAGAAAAGCCTAGTTAGTTTTCTAGGAGTTATAATTTCTGAAAATTTCTAATATGGACCAAAATGCATGCACTGCCCTATCAAAGCCAGACCAAGTGCAGAAAAGCTTTTGGAGTGGTTTCTACCAACAGAGGTAAAAGGGTTTACTTAGCCTCTGCGTCCTGATCTCTCCTTTCTCCATATGCCATGAGGGGTCCACATGGCAGCGCAGCACAGCCCCACTCCTGGCCGCAGCCCTGCAGGCAGCAGAGCTTCTAGGTCCCAAATACACCCGGTCTCTGCAGACCCCGATGGCTGTGGGCTTGGAGGGGTATGGCTGCGGTCTCCAACTGCTCGTCAAGGCAGGAGAGGACCTGCCCTCCCCTGCTGCTGGCTCTGCAGGAGACAAGGGGAGGACAGGCTGATTTTCCCAGGTATTTAGGGGATGCAATACACCTTTTACTTAACCCACACAATCCGCTAATGCAATCCAACTGTTTTCCACTGCCTCTTTCCACCCCTTGCCCACCTCCCCTGAGCAACTCCGGCTGCCCCCAGGAGGGGGTTTCATGCTGGCAGAGCCTTGCAGCCGCCCTCTCCCCATCCCATCAGTGCCGCTGGCTGGCTCACCCCAAGCATGTTGTGCCAGCTCTGTGGTCTGGATCTAACTGGGACACTGGAAATGGCTTTACAGAGCAGGAGACCTTTTTAATTAATTAATTTATTAATTTTGGGTAATCATCACTAAATGCTTCAGAACAGACTGGATGCAGAGGAACAGAAGGTGCAGTGCTGCTAGTCTACAGCTGACATTGCCATCAAGGTCTTGGCTGCTATTGACCTGCATCTGCTCATCGGGACCTTGCCTCTTGGGCGACCTAAGCATCGGGTTTTGGGCATCACATCACCTCTTTTTCCTCTTCAGCCCAGGTTTACTGCTGCAAAATAGCTTTCTCAGCAAGTACGGGGTTGCTGAGCAACAGAGCATTGCCTGGTGAGTTGCGGGAGGGCTGCATCTCACTGCCACGCACAGAAAAGAAACAAAATACAGGAAAAATCAAACTTTTGCTGGAAGAGGAGAGGCTCCTGCTCTTTCTGAGGTCCCTGGTGGGCCCTGCCCAGGTATTGCTGCCTGTGGGGCCTGGATAAGACCTTGGCTGCCGCACAGAGCGGCTTTGCAGGACAGAGTGGAAGTCAGCTCAGGGTGTGGTGCCACATGATTATTCTTAATAGTATTTTTCATTAATCACATCCAACATAATCATTAAACTATTGCCAAGTAACCTGCACAGACTTGATATCGAGCTGCTTATCACTTCAATCCCAGTTCAGGCTGGATGTGTTGATTAATAGCTAGCACGGCTTGACACATTTTTCAATTCTTTCAAAACGAAAAATGTGTCTTTTTCAATGCTACAAAGCTCATAACATTTGGGAGGATGCGATCACTTCCTTTTTCTGCATTTTCCTCCTGATTGCATGATTATGAAAGAAACATCTGCTTTGAAGTGATCTGCAAGAGAAAATTTTTGTTCCAGTTGGATTTGTAATGGACAACTTCTGTTATATGCTCTTATTCTCCTCATCCTGTTTCTTTCCCTTTTTCTCTTGTTGAAAGATGAAAGGGAGAGGAAGAGAAAAAAGAAGGCAAACCAAACCCACTGCCCAGACTACAAATACAGACAGAAAAAGGGGCCACTGAAGGTGTGGGTGGTGTAAAACACCACAGCTGAGCTGGTAGAGCATGTTTGCACTTCAATTCACTGTGAGAAGATTTGATGAGGGGTGTGTGTGTGCGCGTATGGATTTTTCTATGTCTTGAATCAATGAAAATACTAAAACATGAATAAAAATTTGACTTTTTTTTTCCCTCACCAGGAAATAATTGCTATTGTTTGATAAGCCCGGATGTAATTAATCAGAAGCATCAATAAGCTACTCTATTAATAATATAAGAAAATAGGCATTGTTCTGTATCTGTGGTGGTTTTTTTGATTCTCCCTGAGTCCATTCTTCTGCTGCAGAAGAGGAAGCACACTGTTTGGAAATCTCTGCCTTTGCACGCTGGTAGGCAGTGGAAGAAAAAAGCCAGCTAGAAGAAAAACCTCAGGCACTGTGGCCAACAGATAAGGCCAGTTCTAGTTTGTGAGAGGCTGAAATGTCAGTACAAAAGGCCACCGAATGCCATCAGCTACCGTGGTGTTTGTAGCATTTACGGGAGATCATGCCAAGGAGTGAAAAGTGTGGAAGAGGGTCCCGGATTTTGGTGCATCAGTGTCCACAGGCAGAAAATGAGACACAGGGATCTTGAGCCTAAGGGAAAATGACAGTGAAGAGAAAATTGGCTGCACACCAGATCGGGGTGTGCTGGTCACTCCCTGCACAAACCATGCAGGAAAGAGGTGAGGAGGAGCTGTATGGAAAGGGAACAAAGCTCCTGGTCGGTGGTGGCCTTGCAAACGCAAGCGGCGGTGGCGTCTGTGCTCCCTACACCACTCACTCAGCAAAGCAGCTCCTTAGGTGGAGTCCAAGCCCACGTGACTGCAGTTGAAACACCGACGCGTGCACGGTGAATTTGTTCGACAACACTGCAGCAAAGAGACAAAGCATCCCCCCCCCCTCCCCCAGTGAAATGAATAAATAAGATCCTCTTTCTATAGAAAACAAGAAATATTTTCACGTCATACAATTTTCCAGAACGGAAATACCTACCCACAATATTTTTCTTGGATATGTGCTATTGATTCTGTGTCCCAACAGTTAAAAGGATTAAAAATAATGCAGGCTTTTTGGTGTTGTAACTTCAGATTTTCTATCAGATTCCTCTGTGAGGCAGAAGCAGGACAAAACAGGGTCATCTACAATAAAAATGGCATGGCAGGGAGACACTCTTGGAATGGGCTGGCCTAATGAACCGAAGCTGTTAAAATAGCAGCCTGGTTTCCAAGACCGAAGTGAAACACATTTAAAATGTGGGTATGAAAACATTCCTTCTGAACTAGTTACCTGGTAAAGGAAAAATCTTTAAAAAAATATGCCCTGAAAAAGTAAAACATGACAGACGTTTGATCCATTGACAGGCTACTAACTTTGCCAGACCGTGTATTTCTTTCTGGATACCAAATGTTTGGTCCCATTTGGTTTCTGTCCATCAGATTGGAATCTCTGGTTAATCATTTTTGAGTGGGAGTACGGTAATCCATATATTACATCAGCTGTATCCTTCCAGCTGTCTGGATGCAAGGAGAGGTGAGGTAGTTTGTGAGAAAGATGTGAAGACTGCTTTGACTAACCTAGAGAGTGGTCTCAACCAATACCCAGTGCTAGGACTAGGGAATTCAAGTACGGATTTTAACAGTACAGGTGCATGCTAGGCAGTGATCTTTGTTTTTCCCATGTACCGAAGGATACAACCCTATAGTCTTGAATGTTCTTGTTATCATAAAACCGACATTTGCAGGTGACAATAGTGGGGACGCTTTTTTTCCACATGCATTAACAATTTTTGGTATTTGGGCATTGTATTCCTGTTCAGGTGGGATCAGAGCTGATACAGACGAGATGCTGTTGTGTCCGGTACAAACATGAACAGGTTCTTAAAAACTGGCCTAATCTGCAAGTGTATTAATTTGAAGGAAAAATTAATCAAGACATGAAATGTGTTGATTTTATTTGTATTTTTCATCTTTCTCTTAAAACCCTGGCTTCTATTCTCTTCCGGCTATAAATATGGTATTTTAATATTTTGGTAACTAGATGTGTGGCCTAGGTCACCTCCCTTTTCTTTAGCCACTTTCTCCCACCAGCCTTCTCCTTGCATTTTGTAAGAAAGAGCAATCAAATGAAGGAGACTCCTCCAAAGCTCCCCAGGTCTAAGCAGGCTGTTAACAATCTGGAAAACCTTTTCTACATGTAAGCATTGGCGTCTGGGGTCCAACAGTGTGAAGCAGTAGAGCACATACATGAATAACATTTGTTTCAGCTTGTGGAGGACCCAGGTATGTGCTTTCTGACATAGGGGTTTACGTGTCTGGATCCAGATTTTCTAGGATAGGCACCAAAATCCCTGTTAATGAAGCAGGAGAAGTAACTGAATCAATTCCCTAAACGTGACTTAATCTCAGATCAGGTTCATTCATGAACTCAAAGAAAACCTGAATAGCTCATGTTCCATGAGCAGTGGTCAACCCCAGCCTGCACAAACTCTGTAACATGGTCTGTAATGCTTTGGCTCCACGTTAAATTGCATATGTTGCCAGGCACCTTTGAAGGCCCATGGCATGTGCTCCAGCACATTGCCAGATTGGGAGGAAAAAAAAAAAGAAAAAGGTATGTTAAAATCTGAGTTTCAATGGTTTTATATCCAAAATGGAGACCGTACATGGCTTTGGCAGATAAATTCTCTAGAAGACTCCTAGAAAGCAATTAACAAGGAGGCACCATTTCTTCTCATCAAATTGCTTTGCTCCATTGCCAGTTTATAACTTCTGCCTTTAACCTCCACAGTGGGCAATCGTGCATGTCAGCCTCCCTTATATCACATGCTTCTTTTTTCTTCCCCTGCTGCTTTTTCTACTCCCATCTCTGCTTTCCCACTTGCCATTTTCCCTGTGAAACAGCCTCATGACACAGCAGCCTTTTCGCTAGCCAGGATGCCCTGCGGACCAGCACCGGTTGCAGGGCAGAGCCTTGGGGAGACTCTTGCAGTCTGGATACCTTTGTGAGTGGCATGGCCAGGCAGGTCCAGGACTCAGTGCACTCCTCCATCCTGGATACCCGTATGCAGGAGACTGCGGACGTGTAGCAGAAAAGCATCCTGTCAACGTGGGGACATAACCAGCTGCTCTTCCCCACTCTTCCTTAACTCTTCTGTACATTGGGGGTTGGACTAAATGACCTCTAAAGGTCCCTTCCAACCCAAAACATTCTATGTTTCTATGATTAGTTATCTTCTTGCGGTTTTTAGCACCCTTAAAGTAAATTGGTCACTTCTTTGAAGACCCATGTTAGAAAATGGAGTGCACACACATGCACACACACAAACACACACACACACATGCACAGATTCATGATGGCACATGCGCTGCTCTTCCTTACATTTCCAGTGACTTCATATCAGCAGTTCTGGCACCAAACAAATCTGGAAGTGGAAAATCAAGAAAGGGTTAATTAAAAAAAAAAAAAAGCAAACTTTGCCTTGTTTGCACTGATCTTACACCAGTTTCCATGGAAATGGAAGTAGAACAAGCCAAGAGCGGTGGTGTAGCCAACTTCAGCTGCTGGCTTCTAGTTCTTGCTTCTGTTTCCATGGAAATAGATGCCAAATCAGCAAAAAATAAGGTAACTTGTTTTAAAATACTAGAGTTTTAAAGGCTTGTCCTTATTTAACCTCAGTCGGGAAGATATCTGGTGAGGGGAGGCAGCCAGCAATGAAGTGAAAACTTTCAGAGGCTCTTTCAACTGCTGACTGCCTGTTGAACTCTGTCGAGGGTGAATTCACAGGGCAGCTACCGATCTTTAGAAACATTTTGGAACTTTCCTCCATGTTGCAAATAAAATACATTTTTGTCTTGGCTTGGATAGCCATAGTATTCTGTAGGAGGCCAAACTAACAGCTCCTTGCAATGTGACTGCGCGACTGCCTCCGTAGCCTGCCTTTGCCTCCAAGAGTTCAGAAAGAGCCGTGCTTTTCTCACAGTTACAGTATGCAAACTACCCCCATTCCAAAAGGAATACTTCGTGTCTCAAAGTTTTGAGAGAGAAGCAAAGGAAGATTAGCTGGGGGAATTCCTGACAGTGTTTTACAACAAACATCCCACTTTCTTTTTTTTCTAATTCAGGAAGGCAAAATTTCACCAAGATAAAAGAAGTTGACCATAACCTATTGCTTATAGCAAAATGCGGATGGGGAAGCAGGGAAATATGAACAGAATCCAACCAAAAACTTTCTGCTGTAATTTCAAGAGCTAAGATTTCATCCAAAGCTTGTTTTATTAAAACCAACTTTAATAGAAAGTTTTTTCAAGGGTGGAGGTTGGCTTTTGATCCTTAGCTGTTGCTGTGGTGGAACTGTCTGTAGGGAAGAGTATTTCTTGGCGGGAAGTCGTGTGAGGACAGAGATGAGAGTCCTATCCTCGGCATCATGGGTCTCTGAGTTGCTCGTAAACTGGGATTGTTCACAGATGTCCTCCACCTCTCTCTTCCCCCACCAACCACTTTGCTTACCTGCTCCTCAGGCATCTCTTTAATAGGCTGCAAACACACCCTAAGACAACGGATCATCTCACAGGTCACTGGTGGGCTCTTGTTTGGTAGCAGCATGTGTCTGGAAGGCAGAAGTGTAGGTATATGTTTAAAAAAAAAAGAAAAATCTCGGCTGGCATTTGTGGGGAAGTAAATGCAATTCTAATGAGACATTTCTTCATTTACAGTATTACATTTTTCATTTTAATGGCATAAAAATCTGCTCTTGCAAGGGCACGTGCTTCACTTCACACACTAAATATATTCCCTTGGGCTGCTGAGGGAGTAAATAAATGAAGGGTGCGGGCCAACCTAATTTAAAAGAAGTGGATCTGGCCTGGACTGGGGCCTCACACTTGTTCATTTTAGGTATTATGAGGAATGTGCTCATTTTATGACTGGTTTCTGTTGATCTTTGAAGAAAACCCAAGAAACATCAAGACCGTCAAGAAATTGCCAAAAAAAAGTAGATTTTTTTGCATGAGGAACCTTTTAAAACATGGAAGATCTTTTTTTTTCTTTTCTTTTTCTACTGCACACATTGTCTTAAAATTCAAGGAACTTGCTCTGGTTGTTTTATCATTTACTGCTGCTGCTGTGATGCGATTGCTTCAAAGTTGGTTTTGAGCTGTTGGGGTCCTGCTTGAAGGGGGAAACCCAGTGCCATGTTACATATAATCTTCCATGGCATTTCACTAGTATTTCCCCTGGAAAAGTTTTAGTCTCTGCTGGAATGGAAAAAAAATATCAGGGAAGCAATGGAAAGCCAACTGATACATTTTAAGCCATGGGGGAGCGGAGAAAGCCACTGCTCCCCAGGTGTTTGTAATTAAACTTTCAATGTACCTTTTTGACTCTCCATTACACAACAGTTCATCATCCTTCAGGCTTGCACCAGTGCTTCCAGGCCTCCAGGTCACTAACCCGCACAAATGTCATGCCCCTTGGCTTGCAATTGTTAAATCACACAGGGAATGAAATAGGAGCCGTTTGCCAACTCTTCTGCAAACAGCTCATAGCACCATAGCATGACTCAAGGGATCATGAGAACAAACTACAAGAAGAGCAAGTTGTGGAGCCAAAACCAAGAAGAAGGAAAAAAAAAAGAGCAAGGTCTGACATGAGGTCCTTGAGGCAAAACTTACACGCCTGCACTTTTCTGTGAGTTTCATAATGTTGGCAGACCAACCTTACTGCACCAGGCGCTCTTGAGCATGCCGACCATGCTCCTGCCCCTGCCCTGGTGCCGTCCCCATGGGTACAGAACACGGTGTGGCAGAAGGGATGGGAATGTCCAAAGCAAATACAGGCTATGCTCTGCTTTTCTTGTAAAGTGACTGTTCTCAGAGCAGACCTCTCCCATCAGGAGGAAGTATCTCATCAGTAAAGCGGAGCAGCAGCAGCCACCAGTTGCTTGCCGTGGGCACTGGGTGCCACCATGCTGGGTATCTCCCTCCCCCAGGGCTCTGGTCAAATGTGAAAACCTCTTCCCAGAGGCACCTGACGATGCCGGATAGTGATTGAACTATGTATAAAAACATGATCACACACATCCCTGCTGGTACGCCATGCTGGGCAGGGAGAAGCAGCTGGGCAGGGTGTGGGTCCACTGCTACCTGCTGGGGCTGGCACCTGAGGGTGCTCCTGGCCTGGTCCCTATGGTTGGGAAGCCAGTCTTGCTTCCCAGCTCCAGTCCCAGGTCATCACCCATCTCGGATCAAGCTCCTTCCCCTCCAGGATCCTCCTTGCTCTCCTACTTCTCAGCACAAGATTTTTTGGGGCAAGTTAGAGTGGACGTGCACGACACCTTACCCCGCGAAAGCCCCCTCTGCAGCTGAGGCAAGTATTAACAAAGAGCAAATATGACCAGAGAAGCAGTGTGACTGCTTTACTCCAAAGCTCAGCCTTGACTGGGATGCAACCTTCGTCCAGACATCTTGCCAATGGACTCTAAGCACTTGGGAATTTTCTCAGTGTCTGCAAAATTTTTAGGTTAAAGTCTAATTTGTTCATGAGCTGAGGTCATAGGGACAGCCACAGAATAAAAGACATGTCACCTTTTTTTTCCCCTCCTTCACCCATGACTGGATAAGGCTGCTGTGTGTATGGCTCGCATCATGTACCTGTAAGCTTTTTAATCTTTTCATTTTTTGTAGTAATGGTTTTAATTCTGGAGGTTTTTGCATTGGAAATGGAAGGCCTGTAGTTTTCACAGCACAGATGGGAGATAAAAGCACTGTAATCACAGAGCCGGGTCAACGAGACTTTTTCCAGGAAGATGCTAAAGGCATTATTTGGCATTAACAAAGAAAGTCATAATTAGAAAATATGCAAAGAAGGCTTTATTCCTGTAATTAATTTCAAAGTTGGAAGTTCCCTAGTGCTCTTCTGCTCAAAAGTGACAGCATATGAGCCATCGCAGAGGAGATGTATCTTAATCGTAAATCAGAAACAGGGGGAGAATCAAAACTTGTGTTTCCACTGACTTTAAAGAGAAAAAGCTGCAGTCAGGAGGTAATGTGTGTTCTGACTCTATGTGAAGAAAATACAATTATAAATAAGTATTGACACATTACATGAAAGACAAGAGGAGGATGTAGCCAAACTTGGTTTCCTGGGAGACTGGGCAGTCCTCTCCAGAGAAAAATAGTGCTCAGCAGTCACTTCGATAGCTTGAGGCGGTGCCTGTGTTCACAGCTGCTTTTTTTTGCACTAATTTCCTACAGTTCCTATGAGCCCCACTGATGGTAGAATGGTGGAAGAAGCAATGGTGGAAGAAGAATTCCTCTACTCCCCATAACTTTAACACTGTCAAAACTGTTTCTGAACAAGTCTAAATGGTTCTGCTTTCAGAATACCAGCAGCCACAGATGCCTTGGTGCCAGCCTTGCTCCCATCTGAATCGTCAACTTTTTAACAGGTAACCATGCAGTACGATCAAAAGTAAACAAAGGAAAATGGCATGCACAGCTCTCTGGTTATATAGTTATACAGTTTTATCCCTTCTGCCCCCCAGTCCACGGCCGTCGCCTCCATCACCATGTCAGCAGTTGCGGTACTGTTTGGTACAAAGCACCCCGCTTGTGAAGGCATGGGCCTTGCTGTGAGGGTTGTGGTTGGATGGCTTCAGCACAGTGGTTTTTTACTTAGAAACCCTCAATCCCCTCAAGGCAGCTGATGTTGCACACAGAACCATGCATTTAATATTAAATTATTTTGGGGGGGGTTGTTTGTTTGTTTATATTGGCTGCTTTACAGTTAGGCTTTTTAGTTTAGTCTGGGTTGAATTGGCTTGGCTGATGACTGGTGTAAGTTAACATAACTCTCAACCTCTCTGCTCACGCCATGCAGAATTCACAGCCTGCACACGCTTGGAAGTTCACATTTGTGTACGTACTTTTAGGATTGACTCTAGAACAATCATCCCTTCAGCTGCAATGTAGCATATATATTTATATGTACCACCATTCACGTGGCAAAATTTTGCACATGTACGCACACTCGCATGATCTCTTTGTAATAACTTTCACACTCAGTTGCTCATGAGGTTGATAGGTCTCCTCTCTTACATTCAATTCCAGTTTTCCCTGGGTCCAGACTTTCAGCTTGTTGGCAGGTTAAGTTGGCATCTTGGATCAAAAAATGCATAAAGGTAAGAAGATTACATGTGGGTTCTAGATGGCTTTATTTTTTTCAGTTAATTCAAAGACAATCCTTCTTTTATGTTTACTAGCTTCTTGTAGGTCTTACTTGAAGGTTTCTTTGCTTAATGCAAAGAAATATGTGCATAAGCTTGTCACAGAGTTATACACAACAATTCAGAATATGCAGTTAGCACTGATGATGTATTGTGTATTTCTCAATGTGTGGATAGAGTGTTTTTAAACAGCAGTTTCCTTTCCTATTACTTGGTAATTTCTAAATTTTGTTGTCATTGAATGAGCTTCAACGCTTTGCTCTCAAGCAAATGATGCTATTTAAATTCTCCTGGAAATATTTTTTATACATGCAGGAATTAAAAAATTATTTGTGTGTCCCTTGCAGAAATATCTTGTGGAAATGCTAATGGTTTTCTTACCTCGCAGCTGTATCCAGGGACATTCCTGTATTTCCCATTCCAAATTACTACAGTGATGGCTTAACTCAAGACAGATGAGCTGCTCTCCTCCTTCCAATAAAATTATTTTCTCCTGACATGTGTGGTTCAGTGTCATTCTTGAATGTAAGCTGGGAAAGCCACCCCGCTCACTGTCTTAAGTTAGTCTTTGGCCAGCAGTTGGTCCCTGCTTAGATTGCTTTGGGTGCACAGGAGATGCCACCCAAGTGCTGAGATGCTGCCTCCATCCTGCAGCTGGGGAGAGTGCTTGCTCCAGCTGGGGAGCGTCAAGCTGGAGAAGACCCTTCAGCGGAGAAGGGGACACCAGCAAGGCCCATGGGCAAGCAGGACGCAAGGGCTTGCTAGCAAGAAAAGGACTCTTCGCTTAGGACTTAGAGCTGCTTTCCCCTACAGTGGCATCAAACTGTTAATTTTTTCAAGTTCTGATCAGCAGCTTTGCTGTCTGGTTTTGGATTTCTTTCCAGTACACAACTGTTGAAGCTCCCCTCTGAACTCTTCCCAGCTCCTTTTTTCTTTGCTTTTTGTCCTTGCAGTTATTTTGTATTTTGTGAAGGGCATTATTCCTCAGTTTTTGTTATTTTGAAGACAGTGGTAATGCATTTTTTTTTTCTCTTTTATTCATTTATCTCTTCACAAAATAAAGTTTATTAACTTTGGCAGAAAAAAGTTTTACTTTTTAAATGCATGATTTATTTTATAAGGTAGCGCCAATTATTTTTGAGTTATAATAATAAATCAAGTTTGCAGAAAGGCATACATATGAATGTCAAGCACCTGGGGCACCTTATAAAAATATAGAATAAGGAACAAGAGGCCCAGTAGGAGAAATATCAGTAGCAATTTTAAGGCTCAAAAATTACAATTTTCCAGAATATTTAGATTTTATACTAACACAGACAAAAATATTTGTTTAGAATACAATGTAAAGACGTGACAGGACACAGTGTCATTCTTTTATAGCCCATGTGAGATACGTTATGATACACTGCAGTGACTCTAAAACAAAAAGCTTGAGAGACAACTTAGTAATACAACATTTAATGGACATTTTATGAAACATTCAAAAGAGTAACAACAGATTTGGTCAAAGCATAGAATGTAATTTTTTTTTGAAGATGTACACAGATTTCATCCCTCTTTGGCAATTGTAGACGTAACATTTGGCTAAATAATTTTTGAAACTTCTACATTCAGAAGCCTTCAGTAGTCAATCAGACTGTGGAATTAATTTTTGCGCAAATCTTCTTGAATCCTTTTATTGGCTTCCTAATTGTCAATGGGAATTGATAATAAAAATTATAGTAACAAGCTTAAAATTATTTGAACGTCCCTAGAGCTAAGAGGCGACTAAATTTTAATTTCTTTTTAGTTATTGCACTATTCCTGCTCTTTGCCCTTCCAGAAGACAGGGCAACATTTTGGCCTGTCCTGGAAAGGAGTCTGGCTTGACTGCAGGCAACTCCTCCTATGGAGGGACCCAAAATAGACACCTGGCTCATACCCAAGCAATAGTTTCCAAGTGAACCAGCTCACAGCTCAGTCTCAGTGATCTCTTACTTGCACAGAGACGGACTCTGCCACCTCGTTCGTGCTCAGTAGCACGTTACTCCTCAAGAAATAACACAGGCTACTTCCAGAATGAGGCATTATTCTCTGCGAACAGGATTAACACGATCTAGACCTTTGAAGCGGCCTTTCTTTGTGGAGGTACACCTCATTTGCTCCAAGCCCCTCAGCTGTGGCTGTCCTATTCAGCCTCTGTTAGGCCACAGCAAATATCCTTCTTTCAGCCCGAGCCATCCCGGTGCTGCCATGGCCCACAGGCAGGAGGCAGGACTGTGTGGGAAGCTCAGTCCGTAGGCTGTCACGGGCTGTTCCCATCCATTTTGGAAGATCTGACACACCACCACGATTTATTGGCAAGGTATCTTGGACTTCAAAGCAAGAAGAAGAAGAATTAAAATTCATGTTTTTCTTTGCTGTGAAAGGGAAATTACTCTCTTACGCACTCCTCCTTCCAGACTGGGATATGACTCAGCCCCTGATGGTTCAAAGATGATCAGAGCTGATACTGGATTTCTTTTGTGAGATGTGTTGTTTCTGTACTAAATGCTTAGGATAAAAATACTGCCTGCTGCAGCCTACTGTTGCACTGGAAAGCAAACAGGACTTCTTCCTGTAGGCTGACTGTTACATAGCTGGAGGTAAATTGCTTCTCATTTAGACTTCAGTCAAATCCATAGTTTTAGGACTTCCCAGCTAATACAGTCTAAAATTCTTGTAAAAAGAGCGATACACACTTGTGCAACTTGGGTAGTGGTGATAACTGGGGAATATACATTATGGGCAACAGTTTCAGAGAAGGTTACTTTTTTGCTCAGCTTCAAAATGAAAAATATCACAAGGAAACAGGGGTTATTTGTGGTGCTAACAATGCATATTTTTGAGGGTCTCTGGTTTCCTGTGGTGCCTCATCCTTAATGCACTTTATTGTGAACATGCTGGCAGACATCCTTTTCCCAAGCCAGAAGCCACCTGGCAGTTGCAGCAGGAAGAATGAAAAGCAACATCCCACTTTCAGCAGTAAATTCTCAACCTATGCATGATTTGTTGTAACAATCTACTCATTTGGTCTCCTGCAGTGATAAATTACTAGTGTCTGGACAATGCTGTAGAAGGAAAATCATTTCATAACACCTCCTAAACTTATACCCTAGAGGATGAAAGTCTCTCCTTTATTTTAAAACATGGGAACATCTAAAGCAATAAACTCCCCAAGTAGATTTTAATTATTTTGAAAGCCATAGTTTTATTTTGCCTCTGACATTACCTTTAACTTAATTTAGGAATACAAGCAAACCTGCATCTTATAGACACAAAAAAAAAAAAAAGCAATTAAAAATCATAATTAGTCATTCTGGGTACCTGGCTTAAAATATTTGAAAGTTCATTGATTGTCAGATGGCTGAAACTAAGCACAGTCTGAACACCAGGTATCTCCTAAGACATTTCGAGTAGAATATCCCAAAGCAGAGCACTCACTATTATTATTTGCTTTTGAAAATCTTGACTGGGAGTGACATTTCTGTTAACTCCAGGTAATACACAGCAGAGATGAACTGCCTCTCTGTACATATGTTCATGCCTTTTTAAAATGATACTTTAAATGCTAGGTGCTCAAGCTCGCTAATAATTCCCTGAATACTAGTAGTTCAACCAACATGCTAGTCCTTATGTGTAGCAAACCTCAAGATGGCACTCTTGAACTACAGAGCTTTTCAGGGAAGGTGATTATGAATTTCTTGCAAGGAAAAAAAAAAAAAGGGAATTTAATGGTGAGTGTGAACCTGTGCAGGAATAACCAAAGCAAATATCAAGTAGAACAGCAATATCAGACTAGGACATCAAAGCCTACTGGAGTTCACATGGCAAAATTTACTTGAAAACATTGATTGCAATAAAAATGATTGTTGATAAAACCCCACATTTTGTGAACAAATCCATGGTTTTTTGAAGCTTCTTCCATTTTTTCCTTGCTCACTGTCCTTACTCACTACTTCCTTTTCTTTCAGAGAGGATGTTTTCCTATTTCCTCATGAGTATGCTAAGGTTTGCTTAGGTGTTGCTTGGGTTCGGTTCAGATGTGAGGTAGAATGCATTTGGGTTCAATATTTATGCAAGTGCCAATGGTCTATAAAGGCTGTGCCTCTCAGTTCCTCCTTCCACAGGTGACTCATCATCTCCCCATGTGCGATGGAGGGTGCTGTGCCAGTACCTGTACCAAAACTCCCTGATGGTTTTGCCCTGGCTTTTCCTGCTTTCTCCTTCATGCAACATGGGGACAGAGTGAGGAAGCCCTGACGTCCTCGAGCACAGAGGGGGGAGGAAGGACACACACCCACCTCTCATGGTGCTGTAGAGTGAACCTGCTCATTGCCAGCCCCACCTGAGCTTCTTGGTTTTTTCTTTTCACACATCGTAGCACCACTTCCCACATTTCCACCAGGCTCCTGGGTGGAAATCCTGCCCATGGTTGGAGAGGGGCTGTCTCAACACTGCCTGGGCGTTGGGCACCTCTGTTGTGCCGTGGCTCCCGTGCTGCCATGGAGCAGCTGGGTCCAACTCAGGCACTGTGGTGGATGGGGAAATGTTAGCACGGGCAGGAATTCACCCCTGCTTTGTGGGGTAAGGGGGGCCCCTCTCCAACCCAGGCTTATGTCAAAGTGGATCTGGGAAGGGGGGCAGCAGTTCCCAGGCCTCCCAGAGCCTTTCTCCCTCTCTTATTCTTCCTCCTCCTCAAGAGGAATTTTTGTGGAAGTCAAAGAGATGCAATAGGAAGCAGCTATGGGAGGGAGGAGGGAGACCATGGGGGACCTACCCTGGCTTGCAAAGACTTTTTGCGGTCTTTCTCCCACGGCGTTTTCTCCTTTCACAAGACCCTTCCCTCCCTCAGCAGTTTTCCTCAGCTGTTGTTTCTTTCCATGTTGACTTTGGAGACTCGCACTCTTGGCTGTGTCCTACGTGAGGTTAGGTTTATGGTTGGCACCCACCCAGCCCACCAGCCAGCTTGCCTTGCTTGCCGCCCTCGTAGCCACTGCGTTGGAGCCGGCTGCTGAGCACTCTTATGAAATCTTCTGCTGACTCACCCTTCCCTTGCTTGCCTAAGTGAAATCATGCCTGCCTTTAAAAATCACATGGCAGCATTACATGACATATTTATCCACTTCTTTCACTGTCATGAACTGCTTCAGATAAGCAGCTGTGAGGTTTCTGGAAAAGATAGTGCATTTTTTTGCTCTCGGGCCATTGAAAAGGCAGGGCATTTGTTTCTGCTCTGCTTGCTGCTATAAATCTGAATCTGTTGAATCACCGATGTCGTTCCTAGAAATGCTGGGAACTGCCTTCTCCAGAGCTGGTACAGGTGGGTCCCAAAGGTGGGAAGCTCTGGTTTTTTAATGGTGCCTGTGTCTCTCATGTGCTGTTTCTCTCAGGTACATTGTGTGAGTGCAGTGGTGGGGCCTGGTGGCTCAGGGCAGCAGGTTGATGCCTCTGAGGATGTCGCATCATGTTGGCATCCTTTCCTATCATCAGCCCCCATTGCAACGTGGGCTTACACAGACAAATCTCTCTGCGCCAAGTTTGGTTTTGGTACCAGCACTGTGAGGTTTTTCAGTTACTATGCCTAGATCGGAGACCTTATTTACTTGCACCCTGTTTTGCAGAGCCGCTGTGTCATGCACTGAATTTTTGTCCCAGCCAGGCTCTAGCACAACAGGGAGATTAGCTACCCAAGGCAAGAGCCTCATGAGTTGTGGATTTTGGAGATGGCCAGACAGGAAAAAAATCAGTGGGATTTTGCTTAGATTGAGCCAAAACACAAAATTGCTGACTAAGCCCTTACACTATATTTTGATCAATCCAAATATTGGGTTTGATTCTGATTTCATTACTTTTTGATTCAGTGTTGGGTTTGATTCTGATTCCTCTGACACTTTTAAAACTTTTTTGCTTTATAAAATAGTAGGTTAATTTTTATAGGGAAAAAAAAGAAAGTTGAAAGCTCTGTTGTTTCCAAAATTTAACAAAAAGAAGGCTGCTTTTTCAGAAGTAAAGCATTTCAATCTGACTTTAAGAAAAACACCACCTCATTTTTTTCTTCAGGAAAAACTATTTGCCAGTTACGACAAATCTTATTTCTTTCATTTTGTGATGATTATTAAAACGGTAATGAAAGCATGCTTTGGTAAGCGATATACTACACATTGGTTTTTTCCATGCTACAGAGCTGAGCAGAGCAGACACATGGATACTTGTGGCTCTTCACAGACTGGTTGTCTCAAAGGTGCTGAGAAAACCTCTTAAGCATAACAGTCAAGGGGATACTTTCAGTCCCAGAAGCCTACGTTCTACCATTAGAGAACTTACTAGGTAACCTGGGCAGTTTTATGACGTGTCTGGCAATCTAAGAGCTCATAACTTCCAAAAAGACCTGTGCTGCTAGCCTCTGCCTTCCCCAAGTCAACTCTATAGTCCCACCATTGTTCCCCCTGTGCCGGCACCAAGACTTGGCCATGCCTGCATTGAGGAGGTCTGGAGAGAGAAACTAGCAAAATAAAAAATAGTTCTACCAGAAATAAAGAGTAGGTTTCCACCAGTTTAGCCCCCCAAGTCTGCTTTTCATGGGAATCCCGCCAGGTACCAACACCATGAGCAGAACCATCCAGAGCAGTGGGCTGGCTCGTCTGCTGCAGAGTCCCATACCCCAGGAGGCAGCCGTGCTGTGGAGCGAGAGGACAGTTTCAGACCTGGTGTTGCACCTCTCCTTTTCCTGTGCTGCATCTCCTGTTTTCCTGCTGCTTTCCTTTGTCATTGGAAATGTTTCATATGCTTAGTCCTGGGACATCTGCGTATCTCTGTAATGTTTTCTAGAGCTTAAGTAGATCCTCAAAAGCATTAAAAATCTGTGGAGTACCCATGTGAAGGTGCAATCAATCATTTCAGGTTGTTGACTTTTGGGGGAGGCTGAAGATTTTCTCTTTACTTCTAGTTAGAAAGTTACAAATGAAGACATTTAACAGTCTTCCAAGTGAAAAGCATAATTTTTTTATCACTCCTGTTACTCTGGTCATTTCCAGATCTCAAGTATTTACATACCCCCACATTTCTATCTGATGTGAAAAAACTCTGTGGTTTTTTTCCAAGTATAACACCCCCAAAAATTGCAAATGTTCTGAGCTTTGACATTAGAAAATTTACTTTCGCTATCTGCAAGATGAAAACTAAAGCTGCCCTCTGCCTCAGCTTGGAATACTGATTTGCAGAATTTCTCACTGGAGGACATGGTAGGTATTTTTAAATTGTGCTTCCTCTTTAATGTGGAGAGCCATCTCTGGGAAAAGTTTACAAGATCAGGTCCACGGTCATCCTTTAGTCAAACTGCATGATTCTTAGGTCTTTTAATCTTTTCTCATAAATCAATCCTCCAATCCTCTTAATCGTATTTGTTGCTCGTCTCTGAATTCCTTCCAATTTTGCAATTTACATTATAATTAGGGCTTAGTGAAACTGATGAGAAAGTGTTTTTAGGGGCCAAATTTTATGCTGCTTGTAAATATTCAAAATCTCGCTTTCCACAGGATTGTGAGGGCCCTCAAACTGCGTGACAATGGCAGGGACCTGAGGAACTCCCACTCCTGGGGCAAGTACAGATGTTTTCCCAGATTCTCCCACTGTGACTTGTCACTAATTAGTATTCATTATCCCATTGATTTCCCTGGGACTATAGCTGCCTACGGCACAATTCACAGGGAATAAGGATAGGAGGATCTGCCCCAGCCTGCCCCTAGTATCACTAAATCACTGCCTGATTTTGCTCAAGGTGAGCAGTGTTAGGCAGCAGGCAGGGCAATGGGTTGTAATTGGGCTGTTTGGGGGAACACACGGGCAGCAGGCAGAGATGTTTGCAGAACAAATGGCTGTGCTGGTGGAAGACATTGCTGGGCAAAACACCTTCTCCAGGATGTTTTTGGCTGGAAGAGCATGGTCTGCAGGCATCTGGGACAAATGGTGAAGCTAGAGCCTGCACCCTGCTATTGCTGCCTTGCGCCCTTCCTTGCTCTCAGATATGCTGGGGCACTGCTCACCCGTGCTACCTGCAACCACTGTCTGGAAGAGCATTTACACAAATCCAGTGGGACCAAAGGTGGTTTGGAGATGTGAGGCCTGAAGAGGATGTACAACTGGCAGAGGAGCAGCTGCTGCCACCGCAACCTCCTCCCCTGCTGCTGCTGGCTTGCCACAGGGACATCTGCCCATGGCCAAAGCTTGCCCTCGCACTGCATGTGGAGCAGATGAGAGAGCACGCATGATCCGTCGTGCTGGGGGGAGAAGGTAGCCATCATAAAGACCTGATGGATTGAAACTTTCTCAGCCAGCACAGCTGACTGGGGTGTATGCTTGTCCATAGGTGAAGGGGGTGGGTGGCTCAGGGTAAGGCCATCTGTGAGCCTTTGTAGAAGAAGCCTGTGCAGAGAGTCCTTGCTGTACCTCTCAGATCAGCTGCCATCTACGCATCTCAAGGACCCAGAACTGGTTTCTGATTCTGTTTTTCTACCTTAAGTTTTTCTTTTCTTATGTGATGGCTGCAAAGAATTGGAAATCTGCCCCACTGGCAACAGACTGAAGACTCCTGTGAGAGTCTTAAGCTCAAATGAAAGCTACAGAACAGCTATTAGAAAATAAATAGCTGAATCCCTGCCTGCCTATTTTGTGCCCGTAGCCAGACCAGCCATATTGTCATTTTTAGTTCTGCTTCCTCTGAGTGCACATATGAGAAGCTACCGGCTTATGTTTCTAGTCTCAGTCACACAGGTCAATGAAAATGAAGATTTTTCTTGTGCCCTTTTCTCACTTTCCTTCAAAGATTTTGAAGATTCTTATGGGGAAATATCTCATATTGCTCTTATAGTATTGCTTTATAATAATTATTATTCTGTTACATTAAAATGCCCTTTTCCTTACAGTATGGATGCTAGAATGCAAAAGCAGAATGAGTATTTCCATGTAAACAGGTAGTAGGAGACAGTGCTTTCTCCAATGAACAGGCAACAGCAGTGAGGGAGAGCAGTGTCATTATCTCCACGCTGCAAACAGGAGCATAGAGAAGTGCAACTCATCCAGCTGATGTTGCACAGGAATTGGGCATGGGGAGTCTCTGGAACTGAGTCAGTCCCAGCTCCTTGACTACAACCCAAGCAAGCCTTTTTATAGGTACTTTCTTGCTCATCATGTGCAGTCCAGCCCTCTCAACCTTCTTGAGCAGAAAAGTCACCAAATTCATTGAATGATGCCCCAGATAAGAACTGTGTGGTTCTCTCTGTGCCATGTTGCCAGCAAGAGAGACCAACAAGTATATTCACTGTCCAAATGTGTCACCATGGCAACTAAAAATTATAGTCAGGAATACTGTAGTTTCTTGTTTTTATTGTGGCCTTCAGGTTCTACTTAGTGATAAACATGGTCAATTGTTTTAGCATTTGAGTGTGGATAATAAACTAATGGTAAGAGTGCTCTGAATATGTGAAGCTTTTCTCATTTCTCTTTCGTAAGTTGGCCCCAGAAGACAAACAACAAAAAGGAAAAAAAACCCCACTCTTAATACAGTGGAAACCAAATACTCTGCAACTCCAGGAGAAAGAAGACTTTGTCCAAGATTTTTAAATGCAACTATTAATTTTATATGACTCAGTTTTCCTATGTCCAAATTGAGAACTCTCAGCTATTTGTTTTCTGAAAACCAGGTTTCTTCAACCTGTCTCATGTTGGATTCCCAGGAATCCAGTGTTGGAAGTCATTAATAGCTTTGAAAACTGAGGACACTTCGTCACTGTGCTGTGACTACAGCACTTGAATGGGATTTAGCAAATTTGGGCTTAGTCCTAGCTCTGCCACAGATCTATGGCATGGTCTTAAACAAGTCAGGCAATCTGTCTGAGTTTCAGTTTGCAGTCTGAGAAAAAACAAAGGTAAAATTTCATTTTTCTTCTCCATCATTAATATTTACACTGTAAGTCCTCAGTGTCGATGGCTGTCTCTTTCTACAGTTAGAGACTTACTTAGGTAGGTTGGGCAGACCTCACCAAGCTTTGCCTTATGATGGCTGCAGTGTTGTCTGTATGAAAGTTACTTAATAGTGCTGGTTAAAGTCTATAAACAACTGCTGCAGTCCTATTTTAAGACTGTGATATAGGTATCAGTAGGTACTCAATATGAGTAGTACAGATTTTCTCTCCATCAGGCAGATTAGCAGAAGGGGCAATGGCACACACTGCTTCAGCATCAAACTCACATTTATCCAAGCCTACAGAAAGCTGTCTACAGATCCATATAGCCCAGTAACCCCATCACTGATGGGGCAAAGAGTAAACCTTGGGAAGTCTGTGCTGCGTACCAAGAAAAGTCTTTCACAATTTGAGGCCCATTTCCTTCCTGAGATAGGTGGGGAGGGAGAAGCATCCCTGTAATTGCCAGTACCTGGTGATTTGCTTTTCATGAATGTGTCCTGTCACTTTTTGAATCCATGTTGCTGTTTCTGCTCTTTCAGCCCTATATAGAGAGGATGTGAAGAAGAGTGGGAGAAAGATGGGCTGAAGAAAAGGCCAGGTACTCAATACCACCTTCTTACCAGTCCTTGGTAGTAAGACTTGCTTTCAACAATCCCAGGTCTCTGAGATCAGTGGGAAAATCTGGAACAATGGAGATTTACCCTTGATGGAGGAGGATCAAGCTAGGAAACATTTAGGCAAGCTAGACATATATAAATCCATGGGACTCAATTGATTTTTCCATGAGGGCTGAAGGAGCTGGCCCATGTCTTTGCAAGGTCGCCCAATTATCCTTGAAAGGTCATGGTGTTGGGTGGATGCTTGGAAGAAATAAAAAGTCACTCCTATCTTCAAGAAGGACAAGAAGGAGGATCCAGGGAACTACAGGCCAGTCCACCCCACCTCCATCCCTGGGGAAGTGAGGGAACAAACAATCTTAGAACACTTCCAGACATGCAAAGGATAAGGTGACTAGAAGTAGCTGTCATGGATTTATGTTTGACCAACCTGATAGCCACCTGTGATGAGATGCTTGGCTTGGTGGATGAGATGAGAGCTGTGGATATTTCTTGTCTTGGTTTTAATAAGGCTTTCCACGTTGTCTCCAATATCTTCATTGACAAACTGATGAAGTATGGGCTAGATAAATGGTCAGTGTGGTAGACTGAAAACTGGCTGAACTGCTCAGCTGAAAGAGCTGTGATCAGAACCACAAAGTCCAGCTGGATGCCAGTCACTGGCATTGTACCCAGGGATCAATACTGGCACCACACTGGCAGTTTAACATCTTCATTAATGACCTGGATGCTGGGATAGAGTGCACCTTCTGCAAGCACGCAGATGATACAAAACTGGGAGGAGTGGTTGACACTCAAAATGGTTGTGGTGCTATTCAGAAGGAATGGCATCACAACAGGCTGGAAAAATGGGCTGACAGGAACCTCATGAAGTTCAAAACGGGGAAAAGCCAAGTCCTGCTTGGACCAGTACGTGCTGGAGGCTGACAAGCTGGAAAGTAGCTTGGCAGAAAAGGACCTGGAAGTCTTGTTGAACACCAACTTGGACATGAGCCAGAAAAGTGCCCTTGAAGACCAACAGCCTCCTGGGCTGCATTAGGCAGAAAGTCACCAGCAGGTCAACGGAGGTGATCCTCACTCTCTACTCAGAACTGGAGACACATTTGGAGTCCAGTATTAGGCTCCCCAGTACAAGACACACATGGACATACTGGAGCAAGTCCATCAAAGGGGCATGAAGACGGTTAAAGGATTTTGAGCATCTGTACTATGAGGAAAGGCTGAGAGCACTGGGACTGTTCAGCCTGGAGCAGAGAAGACTTGGGGGATCTTATAACTGTCTAAAACTACCTGATGGGATGGTGCAATGGGCAGAGAGTCAGACTTTTCTCAGTGGTGTCCAGTGACAGGATGAAAGGCAATGGGCACAAACTGAAATACAGGAAATTCCATTTAAATATAGGAGAAAAATCTTCTTACTGGAGGGGTGATTGAACACTGGAACAGCTTATCCAGGTAAGTTGTGGAGTCTCCATGCTTGGAGATATTAAAAACCTGTCTGGAACAGCCCTCAGCAACTTGCTGCTTTGAGCAAGGGGTTGGACTAAATAATCTCCAAATATTCCTTGTCTCAGCAGTCCTGTGATTCTATGACAGGACAGGAGAATGATCTTATGAAATTTGCAGTGCTCCTTCAATATAATTTCCTGTATCCAACAAGTCTATTGTTTTCACTGTGATATGTGTTGTGTTTTGTTAATTTATTGCTATTATTAAATTAAATTATTATCACCATTTATTGATGATAGCAGAAGTAGGTCTGGAAGACAACAGTTGGAAAGGATTCCCCAGATATCAGAGGTTTTTTGGATTTGGATCATGTTTTTAGTTTGCTGGGTATAAGGCCTGTAATAATCCAGAAGTGAAGCTCATATATGAGCCTCGGCTCACCAGTTGCTGCTGGAGTTGTGATGGACCACTTTTTCAATCTTCTTCATCGCTGTTTAGATGCACCTTAAAGCCGATGCCTTCCCTGCATGGTGACAGAGTCAAACCTGATACAGGGTAAGCAAACATCTCTGTCTGCATCCAGAATTGACTCATCATGGGTCTCCTCCAGCTGCTTCTCACTGTCCTGTCTGCCAGGAGAGCTGTTTCTCTCACCTGCTTCAGGTGAAACAAGATGGAGTTGTAAACCCCAACGGTTTAGGCACTCCCAGGTTGTTATGACTGAGGAGGGTTAGAGAGGGCTCAGATGACCAGCTCTGCTGGCAGGTCAAGGGGGTTGGTTGGAGTCTTTAGCTGGAAGTGGTGACAAGCAGCTAGGGAGCAGGTGAGGAACAGTAGTCTCTTCCAGCACTCCTAAATGGAGGTTCAGATCCTTAGGGCAAATTCCTCCTATATGCATCTTTGTAACCTCTTTCACCAAAATAGAGTTTAATCTCTTCTTCTCTAACAAGACGCAGAAGCTTACAAAGAGTTTCCCTCAACAGGGTGGATCTATGAAAAATGGCAGTCAAAATAATGACTGAAAAGTTAAAATGTCAGTATTGTAAGTCCTCTACCAATTTCTTCTGATCTTCAGTAAAAAGGCTTGAATGCACAAAGCTGCTTGCCAGAGCTCTGATGAATTTAAACAGGTGATTTAGGATGAAGAAAATATGAGCTGGCAAATCGCTCATCATTTTGTTATTTTTTTCCAAGGACTAGCATTAGTACTGGTACTTCTCAGACTGAACCAAGGTGCTGTGTTTACAGCTGCAGAATTACTGGAAACAACTTTGGAAATGGCCTATATGTGCCAATCTGCTGTATCTGTGCCTTTCTCCTGAGCTGCTGTCTTAATCTCTGGAAACTCTGCTTTCATCTAACACCACAGACATGTTTCCAGGTGCTGTGACTAGGAAGGAAAACTTCAAAAATGAGAAATGAAGGTAAGCAAGGCAGATACAAGTCTGCAGACAGCCTGGGACCATAGCTCCATGACATGTGAAGTGACCCATTCACCTCCTTGAGGTATTGATTCAGCATATTCCTGGGGCTGATACTGAAAACTCAGTGTTAATCATTGTGATGTAACTGTAAGAGAGGAAGAAGATAATGCCAGATATCCCAATTTCAGTAACAGGCACATCCTTTTTGGTGTCATGAGTCAGTAACATTTAGGAAGAGCCATGATACCCTGCTCTGCCTCTTTCAAGGTCAGGAAGAGACTGAGCCCAAGAATCCTGAGGTGTGCTTTGATATTCAAGAAGAGCAGATCTATTGGCCAGAATTGGGTGTTTCATAGGATGTTATAGCTGAACATGGCTGAGCTTTACAATCCCTCTGTCTCCACCTCTCCAGGCAGAACTGCCCCTCTCAGATCGGCTAGTCAATAGATCATAGAATCATAGAATGTTTTGGCTTGGAAGGGACCCCTAGAGGTCATCTAGTCCAACCCCGAAATCAGCTTAGCTATAATATCAAACCACAAAAGGGAGATCTGAGCAGCTCAAAACATGACAATATTTTTAACAAATGAACTGTCTACTGCAAATGATGTGTCACATTGGCACCCCCAGCTGGAATCCAGTGGTAGGAATGATATGCAGTGTTTGAACACACCAAATACTGAAGCCTTTGAAATCCTGAGGCAGTCTTGAGAAGCCACTGGCCAGCAGTTCAAACCACAGAAGGGTTGAGGTTAGAAGGGAACTCTGGAGGTCATCTTGTCCAACCCTTCCTGCTCAAGCAGGGCCACCTAGAGCCGGTTGTCCAGGACCATGTCCAGATGTCTTTTGGATATCTCCAAGGATGGAAACTCCACAACCTCCCTGGGCAACCTGCTCAGTCACCCTCACAGTGAAACAGTGTTTCCTGATGTTCAGGCAGAACCTCCTGTGTTTCAGTTTGTGCCCATTGCCTCTGGTCCTGTCACTGGGCATCACTGAGAAGAGCCTGGCTCCGTCCTCTTTGCACCTTCCTTTTGGTTATTATATACTTTGATGAGATGCCCCCTGAGCCTTCTCATCTACCAGCTGAACAGTGCCATCTCTCTCAACCTTTTCTCACAGAAGAAATGCTCCAGTTCCTTAAACATCTTTGTTGCGGCCCTTTGCTGAACTCACCTCTAGTTTGTCCAGTGCTGAGGAGAGGGGAAGGATCACCTCCCTCCACCTGCTGGCAATGTTTTGTCTAATGAAGCTGCCTTTGCTGCAAGGGCACATTGCTGGCTCATGATCAACTTAGGGTCCATTAAGATCCCTGGGCCTTTTCTGCAAAGCTGCTTTCCAGCTGGTCATCCCCCCTGCCCAGGTGCAGGACTTTGCACTTCTCCTGTCCAGCCCATTTCTCCAGCCTGCCAAGGTCCCTGTGATGGCAGCACGACCCTCCAGTGTATCAGCCATGCCTCCCGGTTTTGTGTCATCAGCAAACGTGCTGAGGGTGCACTCATCCAGATCATTAATGAAGGTGCTGAAGATGGCTAGACCCAGTATTAACCCCTGGGGTACACCACTAGTTATTGGCCTCCACCTAGATTTTGTGTCATTGATCATCACCCTCTGGGCCAGACTGTTCAGCTAGATGTCAATCCACCTCACTGTTCATCCAGTCCGGACTTTATCAGCTTGACTACCAGGATTTTATGTGGGAGGGTGTCAAATGCCTTACTGAAGTCTAGGCAGGCAATGTCCACTGCTCTCCCCTTGCCTACCAACCCAGTCATTTCATCATACAAGTTTCTCAAGTTGGTCAACTGTGCCTTCCCTTTGGTGAAGCCTTGCTGACTACTCCTGATGACTTTCTTGTCCTTCATGTGCCTGGAAATGTACAGAATTAGCTGCTCCATTGCTTTCCCAAGGATGGAGTTGCGGCTGACTGACCTGTAGCTCCCTGGGTCCTCCTTCTTGCACAGGCAAATAGTCGCTCACATTTGTAGCTACTCAACTTCAGCCATTTTTATGCTTATAAAAGTCTAAAATGCCAGTGTTTTAACTGCGTTCACTGAGAACAGAAATTAGACTAAGCCATGGCCACCAAACCAGTCCCATGGGGTGTCTCTAGCATCTCCGCAGTACATAAGAGTGCTAACAGGTACATACATTCAGCACCTTGCTACCTGGTGGAGCTTGCAGTCCAAACACAGAGCGTGGAGAGCAGAGCAGAAGCACAGAGTGGTGAAGTGGTTTCTCCAAGGTCATGTTAGAGGGTCAGTGGAAAAGTTGTAGGGGGAACGCAGGGACAGAGATGAAAATTCTGAAAACAACAGCTGTTTTGTCACTGATCTGGGACTTTATCACTGTATTTTTTTTCCCTGTATGGTACAAAGACACTAATGCTGAAAGAGCTGGCTCAAAACCAGCTCCTCTAACTGTGCTTGTAGTGCTATTGGCAAGTACTGCACTGTGCCCTGCATCTCTTGCCCAACTATCCAGTTGCCCAAAGTAAAAGAATGGGAGAAAGCTTAAGAGTTACAAGAGGGTTTTTTTAAAAAAATTCTTATTGTGGACATAGGAAATATTAGAAGGGCAACTTCCCTGGGACAGACCACTGTTAAAGATCTGATGTCAGAAAATCTTCCACACACCATCAGGGGTCTGTCCTGTTCTTACATCAGGTTCTTACATCAAGTTCGGTTTGGGGAATCAGCTACCACAGCTGGGACATCCCTGGCCTTTTTCTGACCAGCTCCTACAAGCTGAGCCTGACTGGTAACAGCATTAAGAGTGGAGGGCCCAATAGATCAAAAACTGCTTGTAAATTCTGCATTCAAGTATAGAAGTGGAAGACAACCCTTGCTCTATCAACTATTCCCAACCCCAACGGAGTTATTCTCAGCTATTTCACCACTTCTCACATTTTTTCTCTAACAGAGCTTGTTCTGATGGCAGTTTGGTCTCTTCTGCCCTTCAGAGAGAGCATTTATCACAGATGTGCTTACCACGTCTACTGGAATCCTTCAGCTGGAGATGTGCTTGTTACAAACACCGTCACAGGCTAGAAAAGTTAATCTGAAAGAAAGTTTGTCATTTTTTTTATACATCGCTCTCCATAGGGAGGTTTGTTCCTCCATACGCTGCTTAACTTTCTTATTAGGTCAGATCACCTATGTCTCAAAACTGGTACTGGCTTCTGGCACCGGCTGGTCCCTTCCCTGTCAGAGGACAGTGGGAGCTTCTGCCTCCTGCCCCAGGCTATATTGCAATTAGGCAATAATGTAGTTCTGAGCAGACCAGGGGATCTGTGTCTGTGCAGAGCATGGTGCTGCTGACAGTGGAGAAGCAAGTGTTATTGAAATGGTAAATTAAAAGCAAGAGGAGGACATTCTTCCCTCTCCCATGCCATCTTGTTTCCTTTTAGTTCAAGCTCTGCTGTGTGGCCAATCAAGAAAGGGCGTAGCGGAGAGATCATCTGAACAAACAGAGCTGGGTATTTGATTTGGATGATGACAGTGAAAATGTCTTCTCTTGCTTTAATGGCCAAATGACCAACCCCTACTGCCCAGCCTTCTGTGCACTACAGACCGGCCACAATACGCTGGTGTGCTCAAAGTCGCCGCAAAGGTCTCACCCTCACAGCTGCCTTTGAGAAGAGCTCCAAGCAGAGGAGAGGATGAGCGTGTGCGTGTTTGCCCGCAGGCAAGGGAACGAGCCTGGAAGGAGCACTCCCACCACAAACGGGGGAGTTTCTGTTTCTGGCAAAAAGTTCAAATTCTTTGCCAAAGCTTGTCACCACTTTCCAAAGCACCAGCCTGCTTTCTCTCTCCCATGCTGGTATTTGGCTCCTGCCTTCTTCCCTCAGCTGCTGAGAAGCTTCCCCTGACTGGCGAGGGAGGGGAGGTCCTGGCCTGGGGCTCGGCACCCTTCTGAGCTGGAAGGGAAGCTGCTCAGGTGTCCAGGGTGCGTTGGACCTGTCACCCCTGCTGCCACATGCCCTGCCACAGGGCTTCTTGGCTCCTGTGGGAATAGGGACACCCAGGAGGTGTTTAAATCCATTTCATGCACCACAGGCTGTGCTGGTGAGGGCTGCCATCTGATCGGCTGCTCTCAGCTGTTCCTGGCCAAGAGGTATGGGAGCTGCTCAGGAGCAGCAGCAGAGCTCGGGAGGGCGATGGATGCACTCAGGAAGGCGGAGGCTGAAAATGCTGCTCGGCCCTGGGAGGCAGGAGTCTGGTGGATGAGGGAGCCAGTTCGAGTTCTGTAAAGACGAAGTAACTACTTCCAATGTTTAAAATGTACTCGACTTAAGAAGCAGATGTAGATCATTCTGAATTAGCCTGAGATTTGGGTGGAGTTCTGGGTCTTTTTTTTTTTCTTCATAGTAGGAGCTGCCATAAGGTAGAGTACATTCTAGCATGTGTACACTCTTTCTTTATAAAGGACCATATGTGGCCTTAGAGAATGAATATATTTTGTATTAGTAAATTAGGTAGTAGTCTTCCCTTTGATGTATGTTTTCTTAACCTCTAACCCCGTCACATTAAGGCATTGAGTTTAGCTATTTCAAAACATACATATGCATATATATGCATGCGTAGATATGGACATACGCTGTTTGCTTTTGTCGTTTGGTGATATTATAGTTACTCTGAATGAAAATCCTTTAGGAGATGTTCCAGGAGAAATGAAGATGTTTCAGTCAAACCGAAAAGTGAATGCAAATGACATATTGAGCAGAGTAGTCTGTCCAGTAGAAACAATAATTTTCCTCCCTACATGTATCTTGGAAAAAATGATCTATGCTGTTCTCCACTCAAGGACGTGATACCACTATTTTGAAGTTACATATTGGGGTTTTTTTCTTTGTTTTATGGAGAAGATGTATTCCTCACAGAAAATTTTCAGAGGAGCAATCGATACACAGAATGAATTGTCTCTTGTTAGATCTGAACTGCTTATCTGCAGACAGTACATTTCTGTACTCTAGGGTGCTCTAACAAGCATCATGGCTGAATCATAATAAAGATTTGATTCCCCTATCAAAAACACATACACAAACACATTCCACTCTATCTTCAATGTCTTTGACAGCATAAAATTTAAATACCTGAAGCAATTTATAAAGTAGTTATAATACAAAATCCATAGCCAGACCACTAGAATTCAAATATCTAAGCCTCTAAGAAACAGAAAATAGCCAGGCAGCATGCGGTTGCATAAATGCTCCATTATCTTTGCTTTCCCTGCATTCAGAAAGAATTCATAAAAAAATCCCCCACCATCTGCTATATCCCCACCTATAAGGCATGTCTGCAAATTCTTTCGATGTGCACATCATTGCTGGAGATTAAATTTTCATATATGCATACCACTCCCTTCCTCCCCGTACTGCTTCCTTGCTCCTGCTTAGGTAACAGGTCTGCCCAGTTGGTGGAGGACCACTTCCCTGATTCTCACTCTTGTGAGGACAGCTATGGAAGAATTGGGAGAGCGCTGCCTCCATTCACACCCAGTCAAGGCTGGTGGAGATCATTGCTTCCACAAAAAGCTAGGCTGGAGCTGATCTGCCTGCCCAGAGCAAGTGGGGAGGATGGCGGGTCTTGGCAGGTTCCTGCTGCTCCTGTAGCAAAAGCTTGCTGCACTGTTACGCTCCTACCGCCTCTCCCTGTAGTGATAATTAAGTAAGTACACTAACTAGCTAATAGTTGGTGTTGAATCTTACTGAATCATTTCCCCAAGATATAGAAGCGAAAAGACTTCTATCATGATGAAAAGCATCATCTTTAAACCAACCTCAATTAAATCAGCCTGCTGGCCAGGACTCTGTATTTCTCTGCTGCAAAACCCACTCATCTTTACAGTTCTGTTTTGACATGGAACCTCTTCATTTTGGTCTTGTTAAAAAAGTTTTTACTTACTCAGTGCGGAGGTGCAGAATGGGAAGGCCTGTGATCCATAAGCGTACAGACACTTGATGCTCGTTTCTAAATCTTACCTAGGCATAAGTTTTTTTGCTTAAATGAATCCAAAATTTGACATTTCAAAGCACATTCTTTTGTAAACTAGAGGGAACTGAAACTGTTAGACTTGCAATCTGGAAGCTGTTACATCTACAGGGAATGTACTTCTCTCGTTTGCATTCCCAGATTTACAGACAGTCCTCAAAAAGAGAACTGGATTGAACCACTGAGGACGATGGTAGCAGCACCCAGAGATCCCCACAGTGAAAAACCCTGTACCAACACATGGTAACTGAAAGCCCTTAGAGATACAGTTGAAGCAGACAAAGAGAGGAGAAAGAAAGACATAGAGAAATTAAGTACTTTCCCCAAGACGATACCAAAACTTGGTAGCAGAGCCAGGCTTTAATCCCAGGCTTTGTGATTTCTAGTCCAGTGTCCTACGATGTGTCACACTGCCCTCTAACACCTGTGGAATGATGCATTTCTTTCTATATCGCTGCATTATCTCCCTCTGTCCCTATAGACACATCTACATACAACATACAGACAGGGTTCTCTATATAGATGGATAATTCTTTATGCATTTACTAGTTTATCCTACATACCACATTCCAAACAAGGTAAATAATTTAAATACTTCATTCGAAATGCTATCTGTTTATTTTTCTCCTTTAGAAATATCCAGAATGTCACACACTTTTCCTCCCCATTTTGGAAAGGAATCCTTTCTTGCCTGCAGAGAAAGAGGCAGCAATATTGAAATTGCCACAAAGAGAGTTTGTCCCCTGAGTGTTCTACAGGCATTTGTGCTGAAGAGATGTTAACACAAGCAGCATTTTACATTAAATATATTCCCGTTGCTCAGGGTTCTGCTGCTTGATGCTTGCGATGCTGCAGCTTCCCACATTTCCCAGCTCTCCAAAGAACCCTACAGCAGAAATAAGGAAGCCAGGACTTAATATTTGGATTTTTTTTTTTTTTTAAAGCAGAAGAAATAACACTTAAAAGTGGTGGGTTTTTTTTTTACATGCAACACAGGAGGAGGGGAATGATAAAGATTTGCTTGGGGACCACTTTAAATCAAGTTTTTTGGTCCTGTGTGGCTAAAGCAGCCTTTGCTTGTGGTGGGGACCCAGGCAGGTGGGTGCTGACCTCCACCGCTGTGTTATCCTCAGTGCAAACCCCCCCAGACCCTCACTGAGGAGGTGTGAGCCCTCATCCAGAAAGAGGCAGGGGGCCTTTCTCATTGTGCCCTGGCAGTGAGGAGCTCCCCTTCCAGGGTCAGGGCTGTCCCGTGATCTGAGGCTGGGATGGGCTTCGCTCATGCTGGCAGAGTGCTTCCAAGGTGAACCACCGGTGTTATGTAAATGCCGATTTTTATTGCTGTGGGTACAGGTAGAAATTAGGCACCCCAGCTGGCAAGGGAACTGAAGTGAAGCCTCCTTCCCCACCTCTGATCTCAGATCAAAAGCTTCAGCCCTGCCTGCCGCACCCTGCTCCTGCAAGGAGCCGTGCCGGGAGGGCGATGCTGAGGGCACCCAGATGGCACGGCTGCCCACCCCAGCGGCCCCGGCTCTCATGGGGCAACCGGGCACTGCCGGCTCTTGCTGATGCCTGCTATGGGTCTTGATGCTGCAGGAGGGCAGGGAGGAGGAGGAGGTGGAGGACATCCCGGAGAGAAGGTGGGAAAGGGAGGGAAGAAGGACAGAAAATGCCATACCAGGATGTACTTTGCACAGATGTTAAAAACTAGGAGCATCTCTACTAATTGCAGCAAACTTGGCAGAAATTAAACCTAATAGGCCTCCTTCATACGACTGTGTGACTGAACACCAGATGCCCTAAAGGCACAAACTGTCAAGGTTGTGTAAAACTTCAATAAAGTGTCGTGATCCTTCTGACAGAGAGAGGATGTTTCAGGGCAGCCCCCCCATCAGCCATCCTCCTGGGGGGCAGGAGCTGGTGGGGTAGGGATGGAGGTGTTGGGGCTGTGTGTTAAAAAACCCAACACCAAAATCAAATTTCATGACAAAGATGCTCTTGAGAGTGCATTTTCATAAAAACATCATTTTTTTTCTGGAAAAGTGGCAAAGCTCCAAATACTTTCTTCCGATTTTGATCCCCTAGCACAGCACTTCTGTCTGCTGTCATGAAGAGAACCGGATACTTTATGAATGGTCTTGGTGCGTCATGAGAGGAGAGGGTTACTTTGGATTTATCCAAGAGTGTTGCAAACCACATGGCCCTTCTCTCCCCAGCCTTCTTTGAAATGTCTCAAGAGACATCTTATTTTTATGACTGCTCAAGGACTGTAAGCCCGAGGAGCTGCTTTTAGGAATGCATATGATCCCTGTCACATCAAATGACTGCATCGTAATGTCAGCGCTGGCTGTGGAACATAAAGTAGCTGCTGGGTCCCAGCTCTCCATCTGCAGTTCCCCAAAATGTGGGGTTTTGCATCTGAAATTTCTATTTCAGTATTTTCAATAATTTGAGACTGTTTATTAAAAGGGCTAATGCATGATATTTTACCTCCATGTGTTCTGTGGTCAGGGAAATATATAGAGATTGCTCTTGAGAAATTTTTATCTGCATTTGTGGTTAATGTGCATGATCGCCTTAGGGAACATAGTGGTACCGTGCCAATGATTCTTCTTGTTCCAAAGCACAGTAAAACTTCACAGTTTTAAATCATTGGCACAATACCTTTTTAGGTTATGTCAGAAATACCAGGTATCAGTTTCAATAAAGTTGCAGCATTTTGTTTTGATGTTTAAATTTATTGCTAGCGTGAGAACAGTAATCTGCAATATACCTGCAGGTCAAAATGAAGAAATTAACAGTGTTGAAATCATACTTTTAGGGTTTCTCTCCCTGCTTTTAAATGCCACAAAAGCGAGGTTTGAGTTTTTTAAAGGCACAATTTTCTGATGAACACATTCCATGGAAAGATGTGTGATTAACATCAATTATCAGGACAGATCTGGGGAATTTGAGGATGGCCAGAATAAGAAATCAAACAAGTGTGTACTGGCAATACTTTGACATGAGTTACTGCACATGTGAGTGAAAGTTTGAGGGCTTGTTATAACAACTCTGTCTTCTGGAAGATAAAATCAAAGGGTGTTTCTCCAGACTGGTTTTGTGAAGCTGACGTCTGATTCAGCCTCCTTGACCCCCTAGTGGACTTGAGTCTGATGGAGCACATCACTAAGCATCAGAGGAGGAAATAAATGCTTTTAGTAAGAGCATATTCCTCTCTGGTGATGGTCACTGTCAGGCTTTTGAATTTGTTCTGGCTCTCCTTGATAAAGAAATAGCTCACAGAAATGATGCTGCAATGTCAGAAGATAACTGGTTGATCTCATCTTCCAAACTACCTCACCTATTTCTCACTGTGAGCTTGGTTACTCATTTTAGACATTCATTTATTTGTGTTTCACACAGACCTACGTTATGCTGCCATATGTCACTGGCAACCTTGACGTCAGGAATGACTACTCTTGTATCTGTGAGTCTAAATGTTAGAGGTTAATTAAATATGTCTCTAATGATTGCTTTTCTCATGCTGCTATCCAGAGTTTTGGTCCCAAGTTGAAAGGGATATAATCAAGGAAAACTGAGAAGCCTGGGAGGGATGACTTCACAGGAATACTTATTTTCTGGAATCTGAAAACAGTTTGGTAATGTAGGAGAAGCAGTAGGCTGGATGACTGGGTTTTGTGTATTAATGACTAAGTGTGTATCACGCCAAAGGTCATTCATCTCATGTACCCCACAAATATGCAAGCCTAAGTCTGCCTGATGGTGACTAGTGGCAACACTTCTTGTTTTGTCTCCTTCATCCAGGCTTGTGACTGTGGTGGGGAGGCTATGGTGGGGTTCTATGATTTTGTTCCTGCTGATATAATTATTGCACAGCTAAGTCATGATTCCCCAGAGGCTGAAGGAATTGCAGTAGGTGGGAGAAATGGCTTCTACAACAACCAGCTCTGTAACCCGACTGCTCTGCCTTTCTCACCAGCAGGCAACAGAGTTTGGGTGGGCACATCTCTTCGGTGAATGAGCAGGAGGATGTTTTGTCTGGGTTCACGCAGATGCTTATAAATTTAAGGTAAGACAGTAAAGGGTGAGTCCATTCACTGAAACTGTAATTTCAAAAATGAATTCCACAGACGCTGAGTGCCTCCAGCCAGAGCATAACCTGGAAATGACTTACAAACCCAATGTCTATGTCTGAGAAACCTGAGTGAGGACTTTCTTTATAAGCAAGTATTAACAAATAATATTTATAAGCAAGTATTTCCTGCTAACGGACAAACCAGCAGACGCCTATTTGAATCTATCAGTAGCATAAGGAAAAAACTTAGTATAAAAGTGGCTATGTCATCTTGTGACATAAGAACCCCCTGGCAAGTGTTCCTCATCTGCCCAGAGATGATGTGTAAGCAGGTCATCACAACATGAGTTCATGCTACTGTGAGATAACGGATGTCATGTGCGTGGCAAACGTCAGCGTTATTGCCTTTGATCAGCTAAAGACATAGTAAGGCAAGCGCCCTTGTGCTTCACACGAAGGCAATGACACGTCGCAGGTCACACTTACTGTATCACCATGTACCCAGTCATGTCATAACCCAAACTCTGAAGCTGGAACCAAACCAACCATGATTAAAAAAACTCAAATGGGGGAGTCCTATTATAAAATTGTCCCTGCCACAGTCAGAAGGAAGGAACACTTGTATTACCCAAATCTAAACAGGCATCCTCCCCTTCCTTCCTTGGAAACACCGTTTCTTTGCTGCTGATGCTGATGCAGCTGAACGCCAGCTAACCGCGTGCTTTGCTTTCCAGTGAAGGGTGACTCTCCTAACAGCATGCAGGTACACTGTAGTTTCTACCCCAGAAAATTTGGGGTTTTTTTTTAGAGAGAGTGTCGTCTTCTTAGACTGGTATTTCAGACCCTTTTTGACACATAAGAAGTAAAATTTCTTACAGTCACATCTGTATTAGGCTGAGTATGGCCTGAGCCTGACTCTGAGCACCCATGAGTTAAAGGAGTGCTGGGTGAAAGGAAACACTTTTCCCTCACCTCCCTTCTCTGACCAGATTTTTCTGTATTTTACTGTGGAGATACTGCAATACAAGCTTAAAGATGCACCTAATTTCCTTAAGTTTGGGAAGAGAAGTTATCACGGAGTTAGGCACTTCCTCTGGAATAATCGTATGGACAAATGGGATCCGAGTGAACCATCCAGGACTTAAAAAAAAAAAAATACTCCTTACTAAAATATCCAAACTACATCAGTAATTGGATAAAACCAGGCTTTAATCAGTGTAAATTCTTTTCCTGAGTTGTTCAGAAAAGGTTTGCATTCCTTTTGAATCCTATGCTGCTGTATATTTAATTTCTTTTTTTTTATTAAAAATGTCTTTATTGAAAATATTTCTATAAGGCTCAGGAGACTTGGCGATCATTTTTATTGGTTTGATCAGTTCTACTTGCATACAAGTTGCTCTGTTTGAATTGACTGCTGCAACACATCTTTTTTATATAAACTGTTCTATTGATTCTGACATAAATAACATACAGAGTGCTTCAAATCATAAAAAACATCAGTTTTGGGGATTCTTACCAGGATCTACTACGTACCAGACAACAACAGGCAAACAAACAAAATGCAACTGTAGGGATCTGTGAGACTGTTAGCTTTTAGAAACTTTTCTCCTCCTGGCTTTGGCAGCTGCCATTTGTCTGCCTATTATACCCTTAATTTGCACATTTTGCACATGTTTTTGCATTCATGAAACATGAATGAAAAAAAAAATCCTTGTAACAGATCTAATGTGGCTAATGAGAGAAAAAGGAAGAAGAAAATGGGAGAAAAATACATTCAGCTATTCTATTTTTGTTTTGAACTTTTATTCTGGGAGAGGGTTTTGTTGCCTTATTGGTATGACTGCCTTTCCGCTTGAGCGGAGTGATAGCTGCATGCTCCCAGGAAACATCTGTCCCATCGCAAACACACCTGCTGCTCTTAGGACGGCTTGGCTAAACTGCAGCTTATTTGGAAATTGGGTCTCTCAGTTGTGGTGCTTGAATTCAGTGGTGCAGTTGGCTCTTCCAGAGGACGTTTCAGGAACCCACAACTCCTTAGTTTGTGCTCCTGTTCCTTCACTTCTGAGTCGTCATCAGCAATGGATTTAAGGTTGGTCTCTATTTCTCTCTTTCCACTAAGACATGCCTTACATGTATGACAAGCCTCACATTGGCATACTAACCACTGTTTGGGGTTACTTTTGGTTCTCCAAGACCCTGCAGTTAGGTGACATGCTCTAATTTCCTTGGCTGCCAAGCAGGGCTCACTAACAGGAACCTAGAAGCAAGGCTGAGCTGAGATTTGCTGAAACAAGGATGAATTGATACAACGGGCTCCAGTTTGTAATAGAAGTTATTGAAACTGAGGTATAAAGATGAAGGTGTCTTCCAAGGGAGCATGCGCCCAGTCCATCTGTGTTGGAAGAGATACAGCTGTCATGTGTCTGGGTTTTGTTGATCTTGTCTCATTTTCTGACTGGAAATATCACTCCTTCTGGACTGCTGAGCATCTAGAAATTCAGGCCAAATGGACACATATTTTTCAGATCCTGTCTGGACAGACTTTCTGGGAAGAGAAAGAAGACACAGCTGGGAAATCTGAATCCTAGGCAGATGTTCTGCCCAAGCATAGTGAGTTCAACACACTGAAGATGGGTAAAGGCCTCTGAACATGCAGTACCCTGCATTTCTGCCCGGGCCATCTTTGGCAGACTAGTGGAAGTCCTTGGAAGAGACGTCATTGTGACTGTGGACACTAAAAAAGGGAGAAATAAAGATAGAAAAGCATACACTGTGCAGCTCTCCAACTATGTTATGTCTTTGATCATATATTGGCCTAGTTTCCTACCTAGATTTTACACTAAAACCTGGGGCACATTGATTATATTTCCTTGCTCAGCAACTGTGGTGGTCTCTTGTTTGCTGTTGGTGCATAAGACTGCTAAACAACTGCATTTCTTGCACAAATTGGAAGAAAGCCTAATGCCACGTTGTTGCATTTCATGCTAACAGGACACAGTAGGGTGTTTTGTTTTTTACTTTGAAAAAGGCTATTTAAATCAACAGGGGGTTGCCCATATTTCCTTAGACTGCAGAGGAATGGATGAATGGATGGCATTTGTTTCTTCCCAAGTTGGATTTTTTGGGGGTTTTTTTTATATATAAATAAAGAAAAGGAGAAAAATAAAACAAATGTTCTCGCCCGTCTGTCAGCAGTCTATTAGCAAACAAGCCCTTGGCAGTAGGGAAAGGAAGAGCATTTACCATGCTCTAAGGTGGACGGTGGGGCAGAAGCAGTACTGGTTGGCTTGTGGCAGCAGCAGTATGTCATGTCATGTTGGATCTATTCCTTTGGCAACAGCCAGCTTGATGCTTCTTTTTCCTCCCTCCCCTCTGCTGACTGAAATTTCCCTTTGCATACAATGCAGTGACATGGGGTGGGCGAGATTCCATGTGTCCTGCCAGTACTGGGTTTGTCTGGTTATCTCCCAAAGAGAAAGCTACTTTCCAAGAAAACCTCTCCACATGAGCTTGAAGTTCTCTGCAGAACTTGCCTCACCGATACTTTCCTTGTTTCACCAGAAATCTGTTATTATCTGCTTGCTTCTTCACACTTCAAACAGACTCAGGAGAAGCCAGGGAGCAGTGGGGCTGCCCTCTCCAAGCAGCTCTGGCCAGCTTGCCTCCATTTCCTCAGCAAGTACCTTTTAATAAGTTTAGATGCCCCCATCCACATTGTGGAAAAGTTCTATGAAAAAAGGAAAAGTATGATCAGCTTAAATTATGGACTACAGTGACAGGATGAGGAAAATGAAGCTGTTTTTCTATTTGCATTGTGCTCCGTGGAGACAGCGAAGCTTTACTAGAGCTTGGTTGAATAATGAGCCGCTAAACAGAGAGCCCTGCATATCACTTTACAAACAGTTCCTCACAGAGTTCGTATTAATTACCCCATTCCTTCTGATTAGATTCAGCTGATTTCTCACTCACTCTCACATGACTTTGTGCAAGGCTCTGTGATGCCTTATGAGAACAGCAGTGACACATCCATGCTGATATAGTCATTAGATAGCCTGAGAACTCACGCTTCCAGGTGTGGTCATTTGCTTGCAAACGGATACTGCTATGATGCAGTGAAGGTCTTTGTTCGCGTAAAAATTGCGGCAAATCTGCAGTGCAGATTGTCAGGGGGAACGGACAGAGGGTCAAATCTGCTTTTCAAGGATGTGCATAATCTTCCAATGCTGGGGTATTGTTATGAAGATTTATCCTCATTACAGATTTGGCAATACAAACATTGGAAGTTATAGCTTTCTCAGTTTTTATTTTTCACTCTCTGTCTGGTGGTGCCCTGACTCATGTTGCAACCAGGCAGGCAATGGATTCCACGTGGCTGAAGGGCCATAATCCTGCAGCAAGAAGGAAGGAGGGAGGAGGAAAGTGCTTTCAGGGGAACTCGGAGATGGTAATGAGGGAGCCCATGCTGATTCAGGCCCCAGAATATAAAAAGAGCTTGAGTAAGAAGAAAACAGAAAAGAAATGTTCAAATGCACATTGTTGGACTGGTACCTTCTTTACCTGTTTGCCCAGTAGCTCCAGGGTTTGTGTGGCTGGTGTTTATAGTTTTCCTCCTAAATGGTTATGAAATGGCCAGACCTAAAATAAGGGAAGGGAAGGGAAGGGAAGGGAAGGGAAGGGAAGGGAAGGGAAGGGAAAGGTTTTTGCTCCCCATGTCAGAGCATGTCATTGACCCATGTTCCTGGGGTGTGCAGAATACCCTTGCTGCCCAGAGACCATGAGCACACCAGAGGCACTTGGTCACTGCAGAGGTGCTGGCAGTCCTGCTGTCTCTGGGTGGGAAGTGGCATAGCTGCATCATTGCAGTCCTGGTGAAAATCTAATAGCTTGAATTTGGTGCCTTGCTCATGTGGGGCCAAACTGTTATCCCCACTGAGGAGGGTGTTGGGCTGTTTGACTTGCACCAGTGCTAGTTCAGGGCCCACTGAATCTCACTGCATTGCAAAGTAAAGAAACTTCCAAGGTTTTTGTTTCCCCTAACAAAGAAAGTTTCACTGGTTACCTCTTTTGAACCTTTCCTGGTGGGCTCCCAACTTGTTGCTGTTGCAGAAGAACAGGAAAGCAGAGCTTGGCTGTGAGGTCAAGGAGGAGGACCGTACCCAGCCAGGGCTCTTCAACAACCCTGCTCACCAAGGGAGTGCTGGTGCTTCATTTAGAGATCTTCCAGGCTTGGGGATGAGTACTGCACTGTATTGTCTGTATTTCTGTTTTAAAATAGCTTAGTTTGACATAGCTGAGGGAAAAAAAAGAAATGGTAGCTTTTCACTTTGGCAGCTTTTAATAATAGTTCTTTTATGCTAGCAAACAAATACTGGTTTCATCCTCTGGCTGTGTATTGACATTTGTCTCTGAAACACTTTAGCTACAGCACAAGAAGTGGAGTTTCTGCATTAACCAAGGCCAACAAGTGCAGTTGTGAACCTCTGCTTCACAACACTGCTTAATGCACAAACGTTTGTGATGCATACATACTTTGTTTATAATCTCATCATCGTGTATATGGATTTCATTGCAAACTGTGTGATATATCATTCCATCTCTTACAGCATAGAAATAGTGTAGAAAAGTCAGATTGAGTCCTTTATTTATAGTTGTCAAGAACCAGATGACAGAAAACATCTGCTTGAAGAATGATTACTGCTAGTGTTTCCTGGGAACCCCTTTCATCAAACAGTGGGAATGTTTCTTGTCCTTAGTATCACATCTGCAATGTTAGAGCCAAGAAAATGTCAATAACTCCATTATTATGAATCCCTGCTTTCAAGGATTAATAATTTCACACATACTCACACACAGGCAAAAGCATTTGAAACAGATTTGGCATGAATATTTGTAATCCAAGAGCAAAGCTTACTTTTACTTCTTTACTTCGAGGGACCGATATGCCGGGCAGACCCTGCTCTTAGGGAGGTCTGCTGCCTCCCAGGAGCCCCGGTTAGAGACATCACTAGGAAACTTCCTAGCCTGGTCCGACCCTCGGACTACTATCCCTTGCTGCTTGTCCATGTGGGTGCCGATGAAGTAGCAGTAAGTAGCCCGAGGGTGATCAAAAAAGAATTCAAAGCCCTGGGGCGGTTAGTGAAGGAATCTGGAGCGCAGGTTATTTTTTCCTCGCTCCTTCCAGTGGTGGGCAGAGACACGGGACAATACGAGCAGACCCAATCTCTTAACATGTGGCTTCGCGAATGGTGTCGCTGCCACAACCTTGGGTTCTTTGACCACGGGATGGTCTACACGGCACCGGGCTTACTGGCATCAAATAGGAGCCAGCTTTCTCAAAGGGGGAAGAGGGTCTTTGCCCAGGAGCTTGTGGGGCTCATTGACAGGGCTTTAAACTAGATGTGAAGGGGGAAGGGGAACCTATTGGGCTTGCCAGTGACAGGCTAGGGGATGAAACGCAAGGGTTAGAGGGACTGGGGGCTAGTATGAGCCTTCAACCTGTTGCCCAGCAGTGTGCCAGGGGCACTGCAGAGAAGTTGAAGTCCGGCGGAGGTGAGCTGGAGGCTCCTGAGGTAGTAGGAGCCAACAAGGAAAAGCCCGTGAAACACCTCAAAGTAAATGAGGGGTGTTCTGCTATGAAGGTGATGAGGCCGACAGCTCAGATGAAATGCCTCTATACAAACACGCGCAGCATGGGAAACAAACAAGAGGAGTTGGAAGCTATCGTGCTGCTAGAAAGCTACGACCTGATTGCCATTACGGAAACTTGGTGGGATGAATCCCACGACTGGAATGTAGCTATTGATGGCTACAGGCTGTTCAGAAGGGACAGGTGAGGAAGGAGGGGCGGAGGTGTTGCCCTTTACATCAAGAAATCATTACAGTGTGAAGAGCTGGCCCTGAGGAATAGCCACGAGCAGGTCGAAAGCTTATGGATAAGAATCAGAGAGAGAGGCAACAAAGGGAACCTGGTGGTTGGTGTCTACTACAGGCCACCAGATCAAGAGGCGCCGACTGACAAAGCGTTCTTCCTCCAACTCCAGGAGGCTTCGTGCTCGCAGGCTCTCGTCCTGCTGGGGGACTTCAACCACCCCGACATCTGCTGGAAAACCAACACGGCAAGCTGTAGGCAATCCAGCAGGTTTCTCAAATGCATTGAGGACAACTTCTTAAGCCAGGTAATAGACACCCCTACCCCAGGGCATGCAATACTGGACCTGGTGGTCACCAATGTAAGCGAGCTCGTCGGAAATGTCAAGATCGGAGGCAGCCTGGGCTGCAGTGATCATGCGATGGTAGAGCTCACGCTCCAGAGGGAAATGGGAAGAACAAAGAGTATAGTCAGGACCCTGAATTTTAGAAAAGCAAAATTCCAGCTCCTCAAGGAGATAGTCAGAAGGACTCCCTGGGAAACGGTCCTCAGGGACAGGGGAACAGAACAGAACTGGCAGATCTTTAAGGATGTGATCCACAGAGTGCAAGAGCTCTCGATCCCTAGGTATAAGAAATCGGGCAAAGAAGGGAAGAGACCGGCATGGCTGAGACGAGAGATGCTGGTCAAACTAAGGAGGAAGAGGGAACTGCACAGGCAGTGGAAGCAGGGACAGGCATCATGGGAAGAGTATAGGGATGCGGTCCGGTTGTGTAGGAATGGGGTCAGGAAGGTCAAGGCTCAGCTGGAGCTAAACTTGGCTAGGGATGCAAAGAATAATAAGAAGGGTTTCTACAGGTATATCAGCCGGAAAAGGATGGTTAAAGAAAGCGTACCCCCGCTGATGAGCGAGACTGGCAAGCTGGTACCAGCAGATGAGGAGAAGGCTGAGGTACTCAACAACTTTTTTGCCTCAGTCTTCACTGGGAACCTCTCTCCTCACCCCACCTGAGTTGATGGATGGCATGAGGGGGACCGGGAGGACAAAACCCCTCCCGCTGTAGAAGATCAGGTTTGTGACCACCTGAGGAACCTGAATGCACATAAGTCCATGGAACCTGATGAGATGCATCCCAGAGTCCTGAGGGAATTGGCCAATGTAGTCGCCAAGCCACTCTCCATGATATTTGAAAAGTCATGGCAGTCAGGTGAAGTCCCTGGTGACTGGAAAAAGGGAAACATTGTGCCCATTTTCAAAAAGGGTAGAAAGGAAGACCCTGGGAACTACCGACCTGTCAGCCTCACCTCTGTGCCTGGGAAGATCATGGAACAGATCCTCCTAGAAGCTATGCTAAAGCACATGGAGGCCAGGGAGATAATTCGAGATAGCCAGCATGGCTTCACCAAGGGCAAGTCCTGCCTGACGAACCTAGTGACTTTCTATGATGGCGTGACAACAACAGTGGACAAGGGAAAACCAATGGATGTCATCTATCTGGACTTCTGCAAAGCCTTTGACACGGTCCCCCACAACATCCTTCTCTCTAAATTGGAGAGCTATGGATTTGATGGGTGGACTGTTCGGTGGATAAGGAACTGGCTGGATGGCCGCATCCAGAGGGTAGTGGTCAATGGCTCGATGTCCAGATGGAGACCGGTGACGAGTGGTGTCCCTCAGGGGTCCGTACTGGGACCGGTGCTGTTTAATATATTCATCAATGACTTAGACAGCGAGATCGAATGCACCCTCAGCAAGTTTGCGGATGACACCAAACTGAGTGGTGCGGTTGACACACCAGAAGGACGGGGTGTCATCCAGAGAGACCTGGACAGGCTGGAGAGGTGGGCCTGTGTGAACCTCATGAGGTTCAACAAGGCCAAGTGCAAGGTCATGCACCTGGGTCGGGGTAACCCCCAGTATCAGTACAGGCTGGGGGAAGAAAGGATGGAGAGCAGCCCTGCCCAGAGGGACTTGGGCGTGCTGGTGGATGAAAAGCTGGACATGAGCCGGCAATGTGCGCTGGCGGCCCAGAAGGCCAACCGTACCCTGGGCTGCATCAGGAGAAGCGTGGCCAGCAGGTCGAGGGAGGTGATTCTGCCCCTCTACTCTGCTCTGGTGAGACCTCACCTAGAGTACTGCGTCCAGCTCTGGAGCCCTCAGCACAAGAAGGACATGGACCTGTTGGAGCGGGTCCAGAGGAGGGCTGCAAAAATGATCTGAGGGCTGGAGCACCTCTCCTATGAGGACAGGCTGAGAGAGTTGGGGTTGTTCAGCCTGGAGAAGAGAAGGCTGCGGGGAGACCTGATTACGGCCTTTCAGTACCTAAAGGGGGCCTATAGGAAAGATGGGGAAAATCTTTTTAGTAGGGCCAGCTGTGTCAAGACAAGGGGTAATGGTTTTAAACTGAAGCAGGGTAGGTTTAGACTGGATATAAGGAGGAAATTCTTTACAACGAGGGTGGTGAAACACAGGAACGGGTTGCCCAGAGAGGTGGTGGAGGCCCTATCCCTGGGAACGTTCAAGGCCAGGTTGGACGGGGCTCTGAGCAACCTGATCTGGTTAGCGGTGTTCCTGCTTACTGCCGGGGGGTTGGACTAGATGACCTCTAGGGGTCCCTTCCAACCCAAAACATTCTATGATTCTATGATTCTATGAAAATGGTCTCTGCAGTTTTGAATCTGAGAGGACTCTCAAGGTGCCTGCTTTTTTTTTTTTTTTGAGCCAGTTGTTTGGAAATGATACAGTCTCACTTGCTATCTGGCAAGAACTCATTTGTACATCTGAATTTCTCAGTAGGGAAAAAGTGTGGTTTACTTTGTCATGCTTTCTTGAGTTTCTAATGGAGTTTTCTCTAGGTGCCAAGGAAAGAAAGATGTTGCAGTCCAATTGGTACAGCAGAATCCCTCCCTCGCTTCTAAATTTATCCATTAAATATTCCAGCCTCCCATTGTTTAAAGCTCCTTTATATGTAGTTGAGTAGTATGTGTAAGGAATCCTATGCAAGAAAATGCCATTGCATATAGAAACCAAAACCCCAAGTAACTCCCCAAGCACTGGAATAACAGAAGCCTGTAGTTTACTGTGGGTTTTGTTTTGAGTTTGATCAACTTCATTTTTACAAAGATATGAACTGTAACTGAAGTTTTCCCCATAGATAGACATTTATGGTCTCTCTTTCCTTCTTTCTTTCCCTCTTGCCCTTTTTTTCCTCCCATGTAGATTTTAATTAGCTCTTTCTCTTCCTTTTTTAATTAATTTGGCTGAAATTTGTACCTTTGACATGTTTCCCCTCTTCCTCTTAGATTTTTTTTCCTTTAAATTGGTGAACAGGTCCAAAAGCTATTGCCAGGTATTCATATTTGCACCTAATTAGAAATACACATACAGTGGAAATACACAAACCTCATTAGTTTAGAAAAGCAGGTTTAAAAAAAGCCCTCTGGCTCTCTCAGCTTTCATGTGACACTGTCTCAATTGTCTGAGAATGCCTAATAATCTAAGAACCTGCAATAATACTGTGAATTTCTCATCAATCATTGCCCGATGATCTTTGGGCACCTATGCAAAATGTAAATAAGCCAAAGTGCTAAACGTAAGGCAACGTGCCCAGTTTCATCTTATTATACAACTGGCAAGTTGCTAAATTACAGAAGTGTTGGTGAAGATGAATTTGAACAGATGTGTTTTTTGTGGTGGCCTAAAATTTCATGTCAAAATCCAGGACTTGGTAGCATTCAGAACACCCACACTGTTGTTGTTGATGATGAAGGAGTACAGTCCAGTTCAGCTTATTCCAGAGAGCTGACATCCCTCCTTTGCATTTCTGCATCGTTGGCTTAAATAATTCACTTTTCCATACCCATGTGCTTGCTTCCTCCCTCATTCACCTATCCAAGGTATGAACAAACTTCCGGAAGTTATCCCTTTATATTTCAGCTTGCAAACCACGGCACTGCAGGACTTTTTCACAAGCCGCCGTGGTTGCTGCTCCCGCCGTTAAGCCGTGGCATGATGGGTGGAGTGAAGCGGAGGAAGCGGCAGGCATTTGATACACCCATCCATGCACGTAGCGCTGCAATAATCATCAGTCAAGTTGAATGTTAAACATCGCAGACTAGACAGCTTGAGTAGGAAGTGTACGCTTTCATGAGGAGTCCTCTTTATTCTCTTGTTAAACTGATACAACTGGGTCAGAAACAACCGAAGTGAGTTCATGATTAATGTGTTAAGGGCAACCAACTCTAACACTGACATAACAGTCACCCTTTTCCAGTTGAGGGAAGGGGTTAAATGAACTCTTAGGCAATCTGTGCATAGAACATATCTCTTCTTTGAGTTGAAATGATGCTGGCTTGGAATTGCAAATGTTTCTAAGACGATGGTCATTTGTATTTGGATTGACCTTTGGACTTCACAATGTGCTGCAAGAGCATCTGCAATAAGAAATGTGGGCCAGCCAAGCTCAAAGGTCCCCCTCTCCCTAGGGACTGTTCACACCAAACAATGAAACCATAAGCCTGCAATGAGAAGCTGAATGCGTGGAGAGGAATGTCAACCTAGATAATACTCGCCTGGTATAGACCTGCATGCCATGCCGGGTCAGTTCTTTAATAATACAGAGAAACCAGAAAGCCACATCACATGTAATCTTCAGATAACCTCAGTGGGAAAAGCCTGAAACAAAAAAAACCCTGATTGAACAAAGTTCCTGAGTGCTTTGGCTTCAGTTAGAGTACTCACATACTTAAACAAGCTGGAGTCTCCTGATAAGTGGTGCCCTCAAAAGGGAAAGAGAGCATATGATATTCGAGTGCTGGGTAGGGTTCAAAACCTATAGTAGGTGCCCTGTATGGCCTTCTACTTTCCCAGAGAGTGCTTTAGGGACTAATCTGGTGTTAACTATGACACTTCATAGGACACATACTTTTGGCAATGAAGATTTCCTATTATTATCAGATCGGGGCAATTTGCCCTGTAAAAATAGTTTCTGCTGCAAGACTGATAAGACACCTTTAGTATAATCAAGACAGATACCTCCAGCCCTGGAGAACTGGGAGAAAGTGGAAAAGTCAAGGCAGTTGTTTAATGGCTGATAAGTAAGTTGTATGTATATCAGTGGCAGGTAACAGTGCTCATCTTCTCCAGGAGTTTTGTAGCACAATGTGTCATCTGTTCTTGCCTCTAGAAGTCACCCCAAAACCTTCATGAGATATTCTGCCTGTGCATTTTTTTACGCTTGAATTAAGCTGGTATAAAACTGGTAGAATAGAGATCAGCATCAGGATGTCTGTCATCAATGTCCATACCAATGACAAGGCTTAAAAAGTGCCAATTCCCCAGTAGTGTAGAGAACAATTGCTGCAGTGGATTGTATTTCTGGTACTATTATTACAGAGAGACTTGTAAGAAGCATACATGCTGTGGATGAAATGGGTATGGAATCACAGAGGCTAATGATAGAAGAAGGCCGCTTATGTCAACTGCTACATTTCCCTGCTGGTGTAGGATTGTTCCCAATGAGATACAGTCTATTTTTAGTTCTTTGTCCAGTCTGGTTTTATATGTAAATAATAAAGATTGTCAGTCATAAAGGAGCCTGAAATAGTTTTGTTCTACTTCTGTCTTCCTCTTCCCTCCCTCCTGCCCTCCTTGATTTCTTATTCAGGAAAAACAGGAAAGATATCTATACTTTTCTTTTTTTTCTTTCTATCTGTTCTCTCCTCTTCTTTCTACTGTTTGACCCTCTTCATAGACAGGATTTCTCTGACCTGATTTTTTAAAAACTGTATTTGGACGGTTCAGTTTTATATGCTACTCTACCACAGGTCTGATTTAGAAGTCCCTTCGAGATGTGGAGGCTCAGTTTGACAGGAAACAACCTACTTGCAAGCCAACCTGGAAAATAAGTAACAAACAAAGCAGTGATTTCTGCTCAGGTAGGAACTGAACTGAAGCTTTTGCATATGCTTTCTTGTGTACTGTGTCTCACATCATCTTATGAGTTCCTGAGGGTCTACTCACTGCCCACCTGCCCATTATGCACAGCCTTCCAGAATGATGGGCTAGGATGTGGTTTACTTTGACATCAAGTATAAGCCATATCACACAAGAACAAGCCATTTAACAACAAAATAGAGTAGTATTTTTGGTATAGAAAGAGAACTGCATTACTACTTCAGCATTTTCACATAAATACCCTTTTGTGTCTGGGAGAACTATTTCCCTTTTTTGACTTTGCACCCTTAGAGAGTTGCATCTTAAGTGGGCATAAACTGGTATGACACAGCTTTCAAAAAGTGAAATGTTTGGCTTGGAACTCATCTGTATTATGAAACAAACTTGTCCTCAGTCGTTTGTCATTGCACATGCCGGCAATTCCAGTGGAGAGGCTGAGGAAGTTACAGCTGAGGTGCCATTATCCTGATGAGTGAAATGGCCCTCAGCACATTTTGTCTTTGATCCATACGCAGTCACATCTCTGTTTTGGAGTCTGGTGAGCATAATACTTTCCAGTCAGTGAAACAGTGGACAAATTAATGCCCTCTTTGTTCCTGATGGGAGAAACCCATCTAAATGGTAGCCTGAATGAGAACATAGAGAACAAAAAGACCTAAGGATTGAATTAATACCAGGGAAGCGTGCGTGTCCTGTCTGCAGCAAAAGAAACAGAGAGATGGAAAATGAGAACACACCAAAAAATTACTTGTCATCTGTTGTTAAGATAAAGCTGTGGGGAGAGAGAGAGAGACCAAGGGAAAAGAAGAACTTGTGTTATGGACTGTGCTAGCTGAAAAGAGTCTTGAAATAGAAACTGCGTCCTATTGTTCGTCCACGCTGAGTTCAGAGAAACAGGGCTCCCGACATCCCCTTTCAATAATCAGCCTTGTACAAAGCACCCAGCTCCAGCATCAGCTGCTTTTCCCAATAGAAACAACCTTCAAGGTACCCAATATTGGCTAACTGCTGTGGTTGCTTTGAGGAAAAAAAAGCTGCTTTTTCTCAGAAGAAAAAAAAAAAAAAAAGGTGAAGCAGAAGGTACTTGCTTAATCCCCAATATCCCTCAGTGACAGGCTGCAGTGTCCTGCAACTTTGGAAAGCCCACCCCCAGAAGCTGCTGAGAGCAAAAGGGGCCTCAGCCCATACTTACTCCAACTTATTCCTGATTTACTCCAGGGAGAGAAGAAACAGTATCCAAGAGGATGAAGATAATCTGTGCAAAGAGGAAAAATATTCCGTGAGGGAGAGCAAAAATGCACTGAAAATTGAGGACTATTGGAGAAAAGCTGCCACCAGCTTCTTTTGGAACCTTGGAGCTGCTGGAGAGAAACGAGACTGTCCAACTTCATAATTTATGGGCCAGAAGACTTCAGGCACATAGGGTACTGAATGGGTGTCGATCCACCTCTTTCTGAGAACTGCTAGTTCTGGTTTCCTTCCTCTTGTGGTGTCTGCAGCACCCTGCTTCACCAGGCCACAGCTCAGGAACATTTCCACAGTTGTTAGTGGACTTATCCTGGTGGTATTTCAGTGAGATATAGAAATACTGCTATCTGTCTAAGGAATTGAAGCACAGAGGCTAAGTGCAGGATTCATCCTGCGTGGCTTTTTATATCTCATCTAGACTCTAGGGTCAGCAAAGCCACCGAGATGCTTCCTGGGCCCAACTTGTCTGACCTTTTTCAGGCATGTAAATATGCTGAGACATGCCACAGTGTCTGTATTTCCATCACCAGTAAAGGGAATCCAAAAATAGGAATCCAATTCTCATATGCATATGCTTGCACTGTAGACGGCTGAATTCATATAGGTCTTCACCAGCCAAAACATCTGCTTACGGGCAATTGGAAATAGGGGTTGGAGCAGGAGCTGGGACCCTGGTCTCCCAGAAACCAAAAGAGTAGCTCTGAATTTATAGCTGTCCTTCTCTGTATGTTGTTCCTCATGTTTGTGACACTGATTTCTGTATCCACAGTGAAATAGGCAGTTTACGCATTTGTTTCTAATAGAATACTCACTGATAACCAGGTTCAGGCAATCAGGAAAATCACATCTGTGTCTTAGCAACAGAAAACATTGCTAAATCAAAAAATGGTCACCAACAACCTCACACTCTTGTCCTTCCACTGTCACAAGAGAAATGAATGCTTTTAAAATCAGTTCAGATTTGTGAAATGGCTTTTTTTTTTTTTTAATGTAATAACTGCTGATCCAACCTTTTGGATAGCTTGATTTTTACTTTTAACATCTTCCATCTTGCCATGCTACCTTACAACCTTCCTCCTTGACTTGCTGTTGCATGCCTGGCTTTCTGAGTATGGTCTTTGGGGTCTTTCCCAAGAAACGTGTCTTTTGCTGCCTTCCTCTCATTGCAATTACAGGATGCATTTTACAAGCTCAGTCCCTGGGTCTTTACATGCTCTGCTTGTAACAAAGTCACCCAGATTTCCTCAGCTCTTTTTTTTTTTTTTTTTCGTTTTTAACAACTCGCTTCACAGCCGTCATGTCCCATTTTGTCTTCTATCACACAACAACAAACATTTTGATTTCTTCAGTGTATTGGTGTTTCCATGGTGAAGAGAATATTATCATCTTTTCTTGTGGCTTACCAGCTTTGAATGGTATAAACTACAGACTGACTTCTTAATCTTTCAGCATATTTTTCTGCCCCAAATCCTTTGCATTCAAGTTAAATAAATTTTAAAACCAGGTGATTAGCAGATATCTGCACTTCAAGGCCAAATAAACTAGTAGTCTGACTTCCAGAAAATTTCACCCAGTTACCCTTAACCTCGGTTCAACATTGTGTATTTGCCTAAAGCATGTCTTCCAGAAAGGCACCTGGGCTTGAGATAAAGGATTCACCTCTTCATGTGGTAGTTTGTGCAAATAATTAATCATTATCTTAAAACATTGTGCCTTATTTCTCATTTGAATTTTTCCAGATTTAACTCCCATATATTGATTCATGTTTGGCTTCTGCTTGATTAAAGTACATAAGGTACTTATAATAAAACAGTATTCAATCTTCTCTTTGACAGGCTAAACATATGGAGCTCTTCAAGTCTCTCGCTTGATGCTCTTCCTCAACCAAATCAGGGAAAAGAATTATGTTGCAGTCAGTGTGCTACAGGGGAAGGCATGGGAGCATGGCTTGCACAGAAGCATCGTGCTTCATCAGGGCTTGGGAGAGAAGGCAAAAGAGGAGGCGAGGGGAGACCAAGCAGGGCAGGAGAAACACAGTTCCTTAGGCAAGGTGCAAAGAAAATCATCTGGGGATGAGAACAGGGCTGTATGGGTGCCACAGCTCTGCAGTTACTTACCTGCTGCTCTGGAGAAGTGGCACGGGGAAGTGACTGCCTACAACAACATAACGAGTCTCTGGCTCTCTGCATCAGCTGGGGGTTTGACCCGAGCAGGGTCCAGAAACTCACCTGGCAGGGACAGGATCCAGATTTCTCTGCAAACTCGGCCAAGCAATCAGACAAAAGCATTTACTCTTCATCATAATGTGCTTTAGCTAGAATAAAGAGATGCTGCTAGGGAGAAAAAGAAAACAGTTTTTATTCCATTCTCTTTTTTTGTCAGTCATGTATCAAAAAGCATAAAACCTATCTGGAAGGGTATTAAACCTCTACCTCTACTCTCATTACTGAAACGGTTTAATTTTAGAACATAGTAAGCTGAAAATGTGATCTCATTTCTATATATGTTGGCATTTTTCATCTGCTTGGATATTTTTCTGCAGGTTTTTTTTTTCTTAAATATATATTTGGGCTTTATATCGTGCTTAAGCAGGTAAAATTATTACTTATTTTTAGCTTTTTAAAAATTGTATACACAAGATTAAGGACAAGATTCATGCACAGCATACATGCAGTTCCTGAAGATGATTATAAAAGATTGCCTTGAGGAAAGTATATTAGGGTGAGCAGGCCCAATTTACAGGTTTAAGATTACAATATTAAACTTTTAAATACCACATTGCCTCATCTGAAATAGCTGGTGTGTGGTTAGTTCTGTGTCCTTGTAGAATTTTAAAGCAAAACCAAAAATGAGCTTGGTGAGCCTAGACAAATACCTTGAAGCATATGAGATTTTTCCAAGCTGGGCCAACTTCTTTTTTCTGGGTTGTATAGTAAGTCAGCTGCACCACATGAAATGTATAAACACATGGAAAATTATAAATATTGCCAAGGCTGTTTGATGTGATAATCTATCCCCCTTGACTGTTGTGAACACTTCCTATGTCTTGCATTTTCTTAAAGTGGAGTTTGATGTATTTACTGTAAGCCCAGTGATGCGGAGCTTGAGCGCTAGAGAGCTCTTTACTCCCATCCATAGGTAAAAAGGGAAAAAACAAGCGTAGGATTGCTTTTTATCTAACTGTAAGCATAAAGATGCTTCAGAGAGGAGAGGCTTCTTGCTGTTGCGTAGAGGTAAACAGGGGAGGACGTGCAGCTCCCATTTCCATAGAGCTGTCAGCCAGGGCTTCTCCTGCTGCACAGCACAACGTGTCCTCAATGTGTGCTCACCTACATCAGGTGAACCAGTATTATGGTTTGCCACCTCCAAGAACACTGCCTTGCATCCTTCTCCCTCCTCCTCTACCATGTCAAACCCCATCCCCACTCCTGCCTGCACGGTCCTGAACCTTCCTCTGTGCTCTTCAGCTGCTGTCATGAATTAACTTATAGAATCATAGAATGTTTTGGGTTGGAAGGGACCCCTAGAGGTCATCTAGTCCAACCCCCCTGCAGTGAGCAGGGACACCGCTAACTCAATCAGCCTGCTCAGAGCCCTGTCCAAACTGGCCTTGAATGTTTCCAGGGATGGGGCCTCCACTACCTCTCTGGGCAACCCGTTCCAGTGTTTTACCACCCTCATTGTAAAGAATTTCTTCCTTATATCTAGTCTAAACCTACCCTGGTTTAGTTTAAAACCATTACCCCTTGTCCTGACACAGCTGGCCCTACTAAAAAGATTTTCCCCATCTTTCCTATAGGCCCCCTTTAGGTACTGAAAGGCTGTAATTAGGTCTCCCCACATCCTTCTCTTCTCCAGGCTGAACAAGCCCAACTCTCTCAGCCTGTCCTCATAGGAGAGGTGCTCCAGCCCTCACATCATTTTTGTAGCCCTCCTCTGGAACTTGGGTCCTTCAGTCAGGAAACAACCACACTTTTCTTTCTTTTTGACAGGTTATTTTTCTGCCTGACCAGGGAACTGCACAGTGAGTCCAACGAGCCCTGGAGTTGATGCATGCCTTGTTATGAGGCTGGGCTCCTGGCTTCCCTTCCCTAGGGAGCAGCCATCCCTCTCTGCCCAAAAATTCACTGAGCGACAGGGCAATGCCTGCTGGGCCTGCAGTCTGCCATAGGATGTGGAAACAGTTGCTCAAGGATTTTAGAAAAGCACTGGTACTTTCTCCTGAGGCAGCTGCTCCACCTAGGGCTCTCCATGTTGGGTATCAAGTAAAATGCATCACAGCAGGCTTGGCCTCGGCGGCTCGGATGACAGCACAGTACCTAAGGTGTCAAAACACCTGCCCGCCAAATGAGGAAAAAATCCCATACAGATCGCAGACTGTTTGTAATGCTTGCAGCCAGGAGCTCCGAGGAGAAAAGTGTCCTTTGCTCCCCTTGCTGGTGAATGAAGGGAAAGCCCAAACATGGAGACTTCACACAGGCAAACTGCAGCAAACTGCAGGCCAGTGGGAAATCATCACAGCTAGGACTGAGATCCCAATGGACTGCAGTAGGGTCCAACAACTTTCTGGGATGGAAGAGTTTCTTTCCAAGCAATGGGAAGCCCATGCCAGCTTCCTACACTGGGAGAACTGACCACTGGGAAGGTGGACATGAGTGGTGAAAGGCTTGCTGGGCACTGATGTGTGGAAGATGGGAAGATGCACATGGATGATGTGTAGAAGTTGCATTCACCTGTGGGGCACCCACATATGGAAAGTGTGAAATTAAATTAACAGACTGCTGCTAAAGGTGGCCCAGGGAAGCCTGTTACTCATTTATACAGATAATGGCTCTGCTTTCCCGAGCTGTTATCGTGTTCCCTTTTCTCCCCCTCTTTAAAGCTTTTTTCTTGCTTCATGCTCAGGCTTGTGAGAGGGGAAGTGCTGCCTGTTCAGGGCATGGTAGGAGGAGCATCTTCTGTCTGAAAGGCTCGGCTGCAAGTGTGAACAGTTCTTAGGAAGGACCCTCGCGTCTTACATGGTCAGGTGCTGCCTCTCACAATTTGCTGCATGGTTACGTGCTCCTGGGCATGGGGGACCTTACAGGTGCTCTTCATATTTATGAACTTATTTTGCATTACTGTGCGCCAAGTTTAACAAGAGCTTAATAGATTCTTTATTGCCGGGGGTTTTTGATACCAGATCAGACAGATGTCTGTTGGGAGTAGAGAGTCATGCCCTCAGGAAAATAATAGACCAATGATTCCTGAGGAATCATACAGCCCTCTTTTCCGCTGTTCTTTGCTGACTCCTTCAGAGATCAAAATCTATAAGAAAACGATGGTAATACTAAATTCTGCCCAGTAAATATTTTACACAGTGTTTTATAAACATGGCACAGCATTTCAGGACTGCTAGATGTTTGAATACTGCTACCTGAGGAAATTTAGGATTACTTCATTATTTCAGGCCACTTTTATGTAATAACTCATGTATTATGTTGGAATAAAACCAAATGCTTATATACCAAAGATCAGAAATTGGACTGTTGGCACTGACTTGGGCAGTTCTCAGTACCAACTGACTCTTAGGATGAAAGCTTATGATTTCATGCTTTGGCCTTTTCATTGCCCCAGATGACATGGGGTTCAGTCTCTTGCCTGGTTCATTAAGAAACATGCAAAATTCCTTCTACTTAAATTTTATTTTGTCCTGTTTCTCTCCCCTTACTATTGTGGCCTCTTAAAAATTGCTAAAATCTAGAAAGCATAGGAAATGTAAGATCAAATTTTAAACTGTTCACACCAATCCCTTTACAAATGTGTATCCAAAGGCACCCATCATTTGCAGCCTTCTGACTAGTGTTCATTAGCAATTTCAAAGGCTGGCCCTGCTTCCTTTGGCTTGGACTTGAAAACATGCGGTCTGGACGCAAATTTTCCTGCGTTAACTATGGTATTGGAACTAAACAGGACATCTCAAGTCCCTTACATCTCTTATTCTTGAAGTCAACTGGATGGCACAAGGGCTTTGTTTCCCTTTGCAACCAAGATGTCAGTCTTCCACATAAGGCAATTAAAGAGGGTGTCCTCAAAATACCTGTTATTGGGTGTCAAAAGACCAGGTGATAAATTCATACCCACTAACATGACTATTAAAGTGAAATGTGTAATGCTCCTTTGGATGTGCCATATGTGTAGTCACTAAATTCAACAGCTCAAACACCTTCTCCCAGTGCTAGCTCTGCTCTGTTCCAGTTGGCTCCTTCGGTGAGGCTTTGCAACACGCCAGATATTTCATTTACAGCACAGAGGTGTATGCCTGAACATATTTGCGGGCCAGGAGGGGATTTTGGCTGGAGAGATCTTTTTTTTGGAACAGGGAGTTAGAAAAATCCTGCGTTGAGTTGGCAGTGGTGGCTTGGTATGGGTTAAGGTGCCAGTTCAGCCGTGCTCAGCCCCTGAGGGGTGGCAGGCAAGTGCTTTGCTGAGCAGGTTCCTGGGTCACCTCCAAAGTTAGCCCTGCTTGTAAGGAGTCTGTGTGTCTCCCATGCAGGTTTGGCATATGCATGCAGGCTGGTAAATGTATAAAACAAAACACTTGACGGAAGTGCCAGCGTGAGAAAGGACTATGTCAGAAACCATTTTTCTAGCTGTCCTGGATATTCCTTTTTTTTTTTTTTTTAATTTTCTTTTTTCCTTACACAGTATAGGAAGTGAGAGAAGTGAACGACGTCTTTCTTACCAATGTGAAGTTTAGCCTATGGATGAAAAGCTGGCCCAGGCTTCAGCTTTCACAGCAGGTTTGAGAAGTCTGTATCCCATGCTATTAAAAGTGACTGAATCTTGGAAGTTTATCTCAATTTCACATAAATTTGAATAACCCAGAAATTTAACTCAAGTTACAACAAAAATTTAAAGAGGTTCCGGATTCACGAGTAGTTTTGTTTATAGAGCCTCTTCCAGGCAGATTCCACATGCCTTCAAGAAACAGTTTAAGTTGCTCAACTGTCATTTTGTCAGTATTTTAAAAGAGATTGCCCTCCCCTTGTTCCCTGGATAATAACTGCATTTCCAGTGGAGAGAAGCCCCAGCTGAGGGTATGTGGGCATACAAGTGGTATTTGAGAGCATTCAGATCTAAATTTTTAACCTGGCTCCTATACAGAACCGAGACCTGGATTCAGATCTCATGCAATCCAGAATTCCTGAGGTGCCCTTATTTATGGTTTAGATTTGGGCTGAAGTTCAGCTCTACAGGAGCTGTAAGTGAACTAATGCATGGAAGCGAATCACTACCAAAATCAACTTATGGTAAGCCATTATTAACTTCTTCAGTGAACAGAGCCAAAAAAAAAAAGATATAATTTAAACTACCACTACTTTCCCCCTGCTTTTCTCCATTCCATTCCAATATTATTGTCTTATAATCTCTCTAAAATTATAGATGACTCAAAAAATAATGTTTGGTAAGCACAGTCGTATGCTTTTCATCAATATTTTATTTTGAAACATGGTGAAGATTTGTGTTGCACGATGAAATATGTCTCTCTCTAACCATCATTTTCTAATGGACTTTTTCATGTCCCATAAAATGTGCTAATTTTTACTTATCCTCTGCTGTCAATGAAACAGACTATTATTTCTTTCCGTAGAACCAAACTCCAAACAAGAATGTCTGGAATATCAAGAGTAATGACGTACAAAGTCTCTTCTGGCCCCAGCTTCTATTGAAAAATAATTGGATGATTTGGAGATGCTTACATTTCATCTAGCCTGCCACTGTGAGTAATTCCATGGTGCCTTCTTGGCCAAAGCTCAGCCATTTAAGCACTTGGTGAAAATCTGTTTGGATGGACTATGTGTAGGAATATGTCAGATAGCAGCAGAGTAAGAATGAAAGCTCTTTGGAATAGCACAGCATATGTTGTCACAGCATCTAACGCCCTGCAAACAGCATCCTGATTGTGACTTCAGGTTTCTGCTGCAGTGTAAGTAATAAACGATGAGTATTCGAACCATAAAAGTAAAGCTGGCCTGGATACAAATGGTAATGTGATGGGCAAGGAAATTCAGATGGTGGAATAGGCCCTTGCGTGGTGTCAATTATCATGGTACCATGTGACGCTAGTGGAGCTATGATTTACCCAAAGAACTGCCTCTTTGCCTTGCCAAGGAATCACTATAAGGGGTGTCACCTCCCAGAATGGATTAATGAACCAGAACAAAACACATGCCAGCTTGCCAATGCTCTTATTGGGATCACAATTTGCTACAAATTTTTAATAGGAAACAATTAATAGAAGAATGATTTTTTTTTTCCTGCCAAATCTTTCAAATAGTGATGTGTGTGCTTTTTTTGTCTTTTGGTTCATTTGTTTCCCAGTGACTTTACCTTCTGTTCCTTTTTCCTGCCTTATTGTTGATGGGTTTTGAAAAGGTTTTTCAGATGTTCCCAGACTTTTAAATCATCAAAGGAGAAAGAGATTTGGGAGAGGACTGCGAGACAGATGTGTGATAGAAGGAGACAGGGTGAGATGAGATGGGGGAGTGGGGCCAGCTCGTGCTGCGAGATGGGGGCTCTGGTGGTGTCCCTAGTGGGGTTGCTGCCCCAAGCCGCTTTGCACAGCCAGCTCCTGTGCTGATTTTTCCCCAGCCTTGGGAGTGCAGGCAGTAACCTGGGAGGGAGAGAGGGAATCATAAACAAGGAGAGAGAAAAGGTGGAGATTTTACCAAAGCCAGCACTCAAGCAGCAGTTCCCCAGACCTCCCTGCTGTGTAATGAAGTGAGAGGGTGAACTTTAAGAGGAGGAGGTGGCCTCTCCCTCCTGCTTTTTTGGAGGTGAAAGTGAAGAAGAATGTGTTAAGCGGAACCAGCTCATTGCTTGCTTTTGTCTTCTTGGGCAGGCACTTACTTCCATGTGAATAGTTGCATTTGAACAAATCTTTTTTTTTTTTTTTTTTTTTTTTGGTAGCTCGAAGTTTGTTTATTTTTTAACAAACCCTTCTGTAATGAAATATCACACGGTGACACGTACATCTGTCAGCCAGCGAACTCGCCCATCAAAGGCTGTGAGGCATGAAGCTTTGCCTGTTCGTGCCTAAGGTGTGCATGCACAGGCTGACAGGCACAGACTGGGGTATGTGCTATTGCTTATTCAGGGCAGCCTGGAAAGGTGGTGTCTTGATTTCACTCTGGCAACAGGGTAACTGCTGAGAGGGAAGCGGGAGGATCGGAAAGGTTAAGTGTCGTCTGGAGTCAGGCATTCTCAGACAGCCCCATGACTTCATATGAACTTGTCACACGCCGAGTCATTATTTTGGACAGAAACGCAGCCAAGGCGATGCTGTGGTCTGAGCTCTAGACACTACTCCAACACACGCAAGTAGATATATGAACTTTTATCTCTACCCAAATAAATGAATACATAAAAACAAAACACACACACACACACAAATTGTAAACCCCAATGATTCAGACTGGTTAATGCAGGAACTAGCAGGATCTCAGGTCAGTCTGTGGTTCTCCTCATCCTGCACACGAGTGCAAACAATCTTCCTGTTCTGATAACAAGGAACTTCTAACATGGAAGAGTCCCATATTCCATGTGACTTCAAGTGCAACTACAGTACTTCACAGGTGCTGTCCTTCAGTAATATTCTGGATACTGACTGTCTGAGGCTCTGCCCTCTCTTCATAAAGCAGCTCTTCTTTCCTTTATTTAGTTGTAAAAATGCTTCCTGGAAAAGGCTCTTTCCCTGCAAGTGGTCTACAGAACCCCTTCCAGATATTAATCTAGGAAGTAGCATGGGAGTAGCATGGAATCCTCCTCAGATCTGGGTTTCTGAAAGGGTTTGAGGGACCGGGGATGGTCTTTTCGTTAGGAGGGGACAAGACCTTTATCAAAACAGGGCAGCCGCCATGGGCGGACCTACTTGGTGCTGAGGAGGTGTCTTCCCAGAGGCGGAGACTGTCCCACTGTTAGAAGACAGGGTGTAGAAGGACGTGTAGAAGTAGCAGCCAGGTGGTTGCAGTTGTTGTTTACTCTTCGTGAGACCTATAAAGAAACCGGGTAGTGTCTCTTGGCATGGAATGAATAAGGAAGCTGAAAATGTGATTTTGGGGTGGGGAAAGAACTCGCAACAATGACGTTGTAAAAACAACCCCCCTAAAATGTATCATAAAGTTCAGTGCTGCTTTTTGTGAAACTAAAGAGAGCTGATCTTATAAAAACAAGTGCTCGTTGAGGTTGCTGTTGTATGGAACTGGCGTGTGATGTTTTTCTAGCAGCCTCTCTTCACTGTCATCAGAGTGCAATTTCTCTAGAGTCGCTGTGGGATGCAACAGATTTCTTGGAAAAGAAGGCTGTGTTGACACCCACAGGCTAGTAATGTTTTCACAAGAAGGAACATGACTTTACATTTGACTCTTTTGAAAAGAGATTAGCAACACTGTGATTTATAAGAATTGCCAGGGTTTGAGGTTGTTTTTTTCCCCCCTCTTTCTGAATCTAAGCTCCAGCAGGTAGGTGTTAAGTGAGTGAAGCATTTCTGGCAAGATTTATGTGCCCATACAGTAGAATGGGAGTGAAATCTGACAGTCTAAAGGAGGGGGAGCAACTGACAAATAGAGGGGGTGGAAAAGGCAGATTGGCTTAGATTTTTTTTCTTTCCTGTTCCTTTGCAGTCAAAACCCTTTGAGATTCTTCAGTCTTGGATAGAAAATTTCATTTGCACAGACATTTCCCTTCCCAGTCCTTTTGTTCTAGCAGCAACCATGGGGCCACAGCATGTATGTGGAAAGCAGACACGGCCAAGGCTAAACCTTCTTCAAAGAATGTCTTTTCTAGAAATAGATGACAAGCATTTTCCCTAGAAATGAGATCTCTTCAATGATGAAGTTCTTTTAGAAGAAAGAAGTCCTTTCTCGCTATGGAGTCTCACAGTTAATTAAACAGTACTGGAAGAAAGTATGTCCTCAGACAGTAGGGTATTCCAGCTTGAACAACAGCCAAAGCCTTTGCTTTGCAGAACGATGTCTACTGTCCTGTTTGGTTGCTTTGGACAAATGGGTGCTTGCAGCTGTGCTGGGCAGGACATGATTGCTCTTGTCGGACCATGGTGGTCCGCAGTTCCAGGCTGTTAGATGGGAAGCGACCTATAGTTCGTAAGATGCCCAGCATAAACTGTGGAACAGAAGCTCAACACCTGATGAGTAACAGATTGCAAAACCAAAATGAGTGGGAATATTTCCATTAGCCCCATGATTCCTACTGAGCAATACTACAGGAACACAAAATAGAGATATAGTTCAGATGATAATGGCATTCCTCTTACTGCACAAAGGCACATTTTCAGAGAGACAGGCATATAGATGCGGAGTAAACTACTGAACGTATACTAAAAATCAGAATTTGATTTTAAGTGAGTATGTCAAGCCACTTCTGAAAGATATTCATCCTGAGCCATGGGTGGAAAATAAAGAAAAAAAAGCGACACTTGCCAATTGAGTCTTGCTTCTTTACACCATGAAAAAAACATAGACAGATGGGTAATGAAGCAGGTTTTATCTGTAGCAAAATCCACATGTGATTGTGCCTAACAAATTCAGAGTGTCCATCAGCCACAGAAACCCATCACCTCACTCATCAGAACTCTGATAAATATGAGACACTTCAGAGGAAACACTTTGATTGATGTGGTCTCTTTTCTGATGGAGGTACATCACAAAGAAATTTCACACCAGTCCTAAGAAAAACACTGCATGTTGGCTACAGCCTGTGTCTTTGTAAGGCAAATGGAGTGACCCACTGCTTGGGACTGCTGTTGGTAAACACTGCAAGTACAACTGGTCTGGAACATTTTTAATTCTCCTGTTCCGCGAAACCTTTCAGAATTTCAAAACCATTCTGCTCCTCAGTGGGAACAGCCTGAGACCTTCTAAAGTTTCTTGGGAAAATGAGACAAAGAATGGTGGGTTTCCTGTACTGAACTTAATCCCAGTTTCTTAGGGATTAAGCACTGATGTGAAATGGAGAAGCTATCAGGACCAAGCCCTTGTGCCACTGACTGGCACTTAATAGAACAACATCAATGAGAGGCCACAAATTTGTTCTGTCCTGAGAGATGATGGTTGTTATGGCACTTTGTAGGCTAGGGGAACCAGATTTGGGTCCCTATTTTGCCAAAAAGCCCATTTTTGCTATGTCAGTGACCTAACCGCTAGTGTCTTGGCTAAGATGAGCTGTTCTCTTTCTTTGGATGCAAGCAATTTTTCTGATGAAAGCCTAAGCAAAACTGGTGTGTTTCTAAAAAAGATTTATGTTTTAACAAATCAACATCTTCCAATAAAGAAGTGTGTATCACTGGAAAATTCCCAGCTAGCTCTAGTGATGAGTAAAGTTTAGCTTTACAGATGGAGTTAATAATAGTTTATAAGCTAAAGTGAAAAGGATTTTGGGTGAGCTTCCTAAAGAGGAAGTGAGTCAGTGTCTCGGCAGGAAAGTGTTCCAGATAGGCAGGGTTGGAAAAGTTACAAAACAACCCCCAACTGCGTGGAGTCACAGGGAGTGGACAAGGGATTATTTCATCCCAGATTGCAGAAATCCAGTAATTAGTAGGGGGTCTTGCATGCCCCTCAGCCCATGTGTCTTCAGGCATGGTCTTCTCCCATCTCACAAGCTCAGAGCAGTTAAACTGAGTCATCCCAGGGAAGGCGTAACAGCTAAGGAAGAAGCAGGTGTTGCAGATGGGCGGGTGATTCAGTGGATGGTGTTATTCCTACTGAGTCAACGCTGAAGCAGTTTGTAAGCAGGAAGTTAGGGACACTGTGTGGCTAGAAGATCTGCTTTCTAAATCCGGTGACATTGAAGGAGTCTGTGGTTCCCTCAGTGTGCTTTCCAGAGGGTGGCTTGCCTTCAGTGGCTCCTGGGCACAGCATTTTCAAAAGCAAAATCTATAGAGGCGGTTTTTAAGGTGACTTTCAGTGGGACTCTACAATCCTCAGAGTCCAGGTCATTTTTGATCACGGACTGGTATTTCCACATTAGGAAGTCATTTTGGAAAACAGAAGTCCTGTATTCTTGTGACTGACTTAACAGCCCTCCCACTGGTTCCTGGGGGCACTGGGTTGGGCCTTTACATTAAATTCTTTTCAGTGAGAGCTATGTATTTTTTTTTATTCTGCAGGGCACCAGGAACGGGGCTGGCACTCATCAAGTGTACTTAGTGACCATGAAAATTAAGTTCTCCATGGCCATCATGTCCTTTGAGATGCCAATGTTGTCTTATAGAATAAAGGTGGAGCTGCTGCATCTCCTCTGACATGTCCTGTAATATCCTTTACCAATTATGTGATTACAAGGTCCATATTACTTGCCTTCTGCTGTTCCAAAGCTCTCTAGTAATTTAACTTTTCAGAGCAGAGATGATCTTGCGTTTTTTCTCTGTATGCACAGGTCAAAAATGCATACATTGAAGATGCAGAAGAAAAGGTTTAGACCTTAGAAACCATTGCTGTTTCTCCTGTGCTTTTTGCATTTGGGTGGCTCTTCCCTCTTGCTGGAAACATTACGGGTTTGGAAGGTGGGTTATTTTTTCTTCCATTCTTCAATAATTCAGCAGTCTTCCTTTTCCACTAGGTCCTTTAAAATTTTATGGCATCTTTCCTTCCAGTAAACAAGAGGGAAAATGACAATATCATTTCTGAATTCCTGTGAGAAGAACCACAAGCTCAGGTCCATATGGTGCCTGGGAGGATGGCAGATACTTCCGTGCATCTCTGCAATGTGATTAAATGGTCCTAAGATTTGGGTTGGCAGAGGTGGCCTTCCAATTTCTGGTGCAGAGAGCAATTTCTGGGGAGCCCACACTTTCTGGGGACTCTCACTTATCTTTGAATGGGTAACCAACTATTTCCTCCAGGCTGAGGAAAATGAAACTTGTGGCTTTCTTCAACACGTGCTTGACATTTGCACTTACTGTTTTCCACCCATTTTACTGAGCATTGCTCTTGGGTTTTATTGGCTGAGCTTATCATCCATTTCTCCTCTGTTACCTCTTCTTCTCCCTTCACTGAGGGTCTCTGTGCCCACACTATCTCAGTGGAGTAAGATTCAGAGAGCAGATTGCAGATGGGCTTCATTTCTGAAGTGCAGTAATGACATACACTTACCATTGGGGTTTTTTTTTCTTCCCCTAAATAGATATTTTTGCTCTTAAAGATTTAATTTTGGTTTTATTAAGAACAAAATAATCCAAATTGTTATTTGGAGAAAAGTTTCATCACAAGATAAGAGGGGAAATCTTGATGTTTCTTTTAAAAATCATATAGTTTTTAAAAACTGTACAGTTTCTAAAGTTGAAATGCTATAGTCTCCACTGTTTAAGCAGTGACCTGAATGAATTTGCCTTGCCACCTTTCTACTTTCTCTTTGTACAGGTGATTTGCTTAACATTACAGAGAAAGTCTGTGTCAAAGCCTGAAATGGAACCGATTCCTCCTGAATGCTGGGCTGGTGCTTTGGCCACAGCACCATCCATCTGTTAAATCGCAAACAGCAGCCACATCCAAGGCCAGCTGAGTCCCCACAGGACAAAAATGAGAGCTATGAGAGCAGCTAGAGAAGAGAGGCCATAAGGATTCAGAATCTTCCCACTATGGACTCTACCTCTTGCTTCATCATTTTTATCACAGCCTTTCTTTCTTCATCATTTTTATTTCTAGAGAGGAGCTGAAACAAAATCCACCATAGGAATTACATTCAGATACATCTTCCCCATCTCTTTATGAGATGTAAGTTACACTTCAGATGGGATGCCATCTCCTTCACTCCTTGACCTCTTTCTAAACAAATTTGGAGTTGAATGACACAGCTTGAATTCATCTCAGTTATTATTCAGAGAATAAAGTGAAGAGTAACAGCATGTATCAATTATTTTTTCCTGATCCACATCTCAGCACTGTTTTCCACAGTGAAACCAATGAATGCAATCTCTGCTTTCACAAAGCTGCTTGATCACACAAGTATTCCACAACTGCTTCCTGTTGAGTTTAGTCCCAGTTTCTTTACTGAACACCTGTACTAGCCAGGCATGGCAAGCAGAACTGTGACTGAGAATTAGACAGGAAAGAAAGCTCTAATGAAGTGGTAAGTCATTATTTTTTATACCTGTAGAAAGCTCCTGATTCTCCCTGTTTTACTTATAATATCAATATTTGTATACATCTTTTTCATATGGGCCAAGAATGAAAAGGTTCAGAAAAAAAAGAAGTCTTCACTATTCTTTTTTACCATATACAAGTCTGCTAGTCTTGACAGATGTCCTAGCTTACAAGCCCTTTGAACTTCTGGAAACATTCCTGGAAGGCTGGAAGAAAGCAAATAAGGCACTGATTAAAAAATACAGAAGAACTACGTTCAACATTACTGTAATTTTTACTTTGAATCCCAGTGAGACAAACAGTAAACAAAAGCCCTATGAGCACTCCGAGGCTGCAGCAAAAAAGTGATAGAAATTGTTCACAGGGCAGGGAGCAGCTTTAGGTTTTGGATCTGCAATGTCCAGCACAGTGGGGCTCTGACCCTGATCTGCAGCTTCTTAATGCTGTGACAATGTACATATAAAAACCTGTCTCCTAAACAGGTAACTGTGTCAGGACTGGTGAGAAAGAAATTACCTCAAAAGCAGGCGGTCTCCCTTGTTCCCATCCCCAGAGCTTTGGTATGCAACCTTCACCTTCTACCTGGATTCCTCATGGAAGTTCAAAGAAACATTTCGCATTTCCCAGGCCTTAAAGCAGCTCCTCGTGGGCAGCACAGGGAAATTGTGCTACAGATTTCCAGAGAAGAGGTGGGATACCCTTGGGATAGCCTTGGCAATAGGTGCCCATATTTTGGATATCTGGACTGAGCCAGACTCCAAGACCTTTTCCAGAGTGCTGTGTCTGCTCTGGCATCCTCTTCAAAATGAATATGACCAAGCGGAGAGAGTTCAAGGAGGGTATGCAAAAAGCCTTGGATATGTGGAAAAATGTGCTTTGCAAAGAGAGAGTTGAAGCTCCATTCATTTAGCTTACTGATGAAGTCAGCAAATGGCTTGTTCATAGTTTCTTAGCTCTTATGTAAAGAGAAGGTATTTGATATTGAAAGGTGATGTAAGCAAGGCTGGACTTTTTTTTTTTTTCTCAAGGAATATTTCTACTTTAAACAGAAGTTACTTTGCTCAGCAGAGTTCATTCACATAAAAGGGAACATTAATTCCCTTAGGGGTATTAAGGGATCAAGTGGATGAAATACTGCAGATGTTGTGCAGGAGATTGTAGTAGATGATCAAGATGGTAACTCCTGGCCTTGAATCATAGAATCATAGAATGTTTTGGGTTGGAAGGGACCCCTAGAGGTCATCTAGTCCAACCCCCCGGCAGTGAGCAGGGACACCACTAACCAGATCAGGTTGCTCAGAGCCCCATCCAACCTGGCCTTGAATGTTTCCAGGGATGGGGCCTCCACCACCTCTCTGGGCAACCCGTTCCAGTGTTTCACCACCCTCGTTGTAAAGAATTTCCTCCTTATATCCAGTCTAAACCTACCCTGCTTCAGTTTAAAACCATTACCCCTTGTCTTGACACAGCTGGCCCTACTAAAAAGATTTTCCCCATCTTTCCTATAGGCCCCCTTTAGGTACTGAAAGGCTGTAATTAGGTCTCCCCGCATCCTTCTCTTCTCCAGGCTGAACAACCCCAACTCCCTCAGCCTGTCCTCATAGGAGAGGTGCTCCAGCCCTCGGATCATTTTAGTAGCCCTCCTCTGGACCCGCTCCAACAGTTCCATGTCCTTCTTGTGCTGAGGGCTCCAGAGCTGGACGCAGTACTCCAGGTGAGGTCTCACCAGACCAGAGCAGAGGGGCAGAATCCCCTCCCTCAACCTGCTGGCCACGCTTCTCCTGATGCAGCCCAGGGTACGGTTGGCCTTCTGGGCTGCTATCGCACATTGCCGGCTCATGTCCAGCTTTTCATCCACCAGCACCCCCAAGTCCCTCTCAGCAGGGCTGCGCTCGATCCTTTCTTCCCCCAGCCTGTATTGATACTGGGGGTTACCCCGACCCAGGTGCATGACCTTGCACTTGGCCTTGTTGAACCTCATGAGGTTCACACAGGCCCACCTCTCCAGCCTGTCCAGGTCTCTCTGGATGACATCCTGTCCTTCTGGTGTGTCAACCACACCACTTAGTTTAGTGTCATCCGCAAACTTGCTGAGGGTGCATTCTATCTCGCTGTCTAAGTCATTGATGAATATATTAAACAGCACCAGTCCCAGTATGGACCCCTGAGGGACACCACTCGTCACTGGTCTCCATCTGGACATCGAGCCATTGACCACTACCCTCTGGATGCGGCCATCCAGCCAGTTCCTTATCCACCGAACAGTCCACCCATCAAATCCATAGCTCTCCAATTTAGAGAGAAGGATGTTGTGGGGGACCGTGTCAAAGGCTTTGCAGAAGTCCAGATAGATGACATCCATTGGTTTTCCCTTGTCCACTGATGCTGTCACACCATCATAGAAAGACACTAGGTTCGTCAGGCAGGACTTGCCCTTGGTGAAGCCATGCTGGCTATCTCGAATTATCTCCCTGATTCCATGTGCCTTAGCATAGCTTCTAGGAGGATCTGTTCCATGATCTTCCCAGGCACAGAGGTGAGGCTGACTGAGTTTTATGAAACTTGACTGTTTCATAAAACTTCTGGGTGGAGGGATCATAACAGAATGTAGCATGGGATTTCAGAGATGCTTATAAAATCTTACCTCAGCATTCACTGAACGTGTCTGGAACAAGTACTATGCTGTCCCACGCATTCAGATTTGGCTCAAGAATGTTAAACTGAGCATAAAGCTAGATGACAAGACAGCAGAGAGCAGGAGGGATGGCTGGTGATGGGGCATGGGTATTTAAGATCTTTACAAGAGATTGTGAACAGCAGATAAACAACACACTTCTTAATCACAGTGTGCCACACCCAGAGAGAAGGCAAATGTCATTGCAGAATAACATGTCATCTGACAGCGGAAAATAACCCTCTTGTACTACTTTCGGAGGTTACTTTAAAGCTTGCACTCAGAATGTTATCAGTACCCTGGGTTTCAATATTTGTGTTAAGCCATGTTGTTCAAAAAACATTTTAAAGGTGGAGTTTCAGTAGGTTTTTGAAGCTCCTTTTAGGATGTAGTCACCTATGGCAGCAGAGGGATAGGAATGGCAATTCAAGAGATCTTTTCCCATTCTGTACCTCTAAGATGTAATAACTGGATGAAAAGAAGGATAGTTATGCAAGGGGGCAGCGAGCAGATAGAAAGATGTGCCAAAATCCAAGCTTTTACAGTTGTACCTGATCTGTCTTCCTGTATCTTCTCCATGTCTGTGCAAATTTGAGTTACAACTTGTACACTGAGCAGCACTGTGATTTCACAGCGTGCCCTGGTTGAAAGGAGCTCAGAAGGGCAGGCCCATCAGCAGTGCAATGCCGTCACCCCACTGTGCCTGCTGGCTACTCCCCGAACATCACCTTGATCCTTCTCGCTACCCTGAGGTCACTGGAACATGCTTACACTGAAATATCATAGAACCATGGAATAGTTTGGGTTGGAAGGGACCCTGTTTCAGAGGGATTGCTAGTGGTCCATGCTCATGCCACTGCCAGGCCTTTACGCAACTGAAAAATGAAAACCCATGCATTAGGATATAACAGTATTTTAAATGAAGTCTCAGAATACTGCACTAAGTACTTTCCATGACTGCCAAAGTTATGAAATTTCTGCTTTGTAGGAAATTGGAAAGTCTTTTTGTTTGAAATGTAAACAGTTTCAAATGGCAAAATTCCCTTCCATTTTCAGCCAGCTCGCAGGGCAACAGCACTGGCTCAGAGAAAGGGGAAGGCACGTCACCTTGAGAAGTGAGACTGACCTTACGCTACTCTCTCTCACTGGTGTTTTCTCATCTAGACCTGAGGATTTTTGCAAATGAAGGAGAGAGAGGTCTTCACTGCAATGTCCAGTGGCTGCATGCAGTATTTCCCTCGTCCTGGCAGAAGAGACAACATACAGGACCTTACCAGTTTGTTTCCAGGAGGATGCTGGTTTGATGCTGATACTCAGAGACAAATATTTATTTGGGGCAATCCTGTTTATTTATCCTGCGTTGTTTTTCTTCCTGGACCAGTGGGAACAAATAACAAGTTCATTTCCTTGTTGGGAAATGATGGTTGGACTTTTTAGTAACTTCTCTGTCCAAAAGAAGTTTTGGGTCCTGGTTTCTACCCAGGGCCACACTCTTTGCTGCATGATTGCTTTCACCTTACTTTCACTCTCTGACAGATTTTTAATAGAGCTGCAGTCAAGCAGCACTCCAATGCCTCTATCTGCAACTTATCTCCAAGGAAATCCCTAGGGGCACATCTGAAGATGTGGTCAGTGGCTTGGGGATGGTTTTGATTGTGTCAGCCATCATTAAATGGGAGGGATGCCGGGGAGTGCAAAGAAAGAAAATGTAAGGTGCTTAATGCACCATCAGCTTTTACCAAGTCTGTGGTTTATAGCAGTTATTACCAGCCTCTCTTGGTGCATAATGTTTACTATTGCCTAATTTTTGCCTAACTTCTATGTGCTTTTCAGTTACAAAGACTATTAGTCAAAATAGTCGAAGGTACTATTACCATAAAACATCAGATGCTTTTTACTAGAAAGTTGTGGTGCTCTTCAGTTTAGACAGAGGCACACATGTCTGCACAGGCAAAGGAAAAGGCTAACAATTTTTTTTAATGTAAAGCCTGTATTATTCAAGAACTGAAAAGAAAAAAGTCCAGCAAAATAAAAATTACTGTGTAAATAGTTTTGGGAGGAAAAAAAAAAAAGCCGTCTTGAAATAAGCATGATGTTTATGTGGCACATTTTGGGAAAGTTCTGTGCTTTTTCCAGGTAGTTTTAGTTGTAACAGGACACCTGGTTGTTAAACCGTATGGCTGGAAGATACTTGCAAGGTAGAAAGATCACAGGTTATGGCTTTGGCTACCATTCAGCATATGAAATCAAGGAGAGGAGGAATTTAAATACGTGCGAGAGTGCTGTCGAAGCTACCACCAAGCAGTGGTTGCGCTCGCGGTGGGAGAACCCATTGGACTGCTGCAGCTCTGCTGGCGCTCGGCTTCGCTATGTGCGGCATCCCCGCGGCGGTCCCTTGGTGAGAGCAGTAGCGACTGCTTGTGCTTGGCCTCCCCAGAGCCCGGCAGCAGCACGGCAGCGGGAGCGGGCACTGGAAGAAGTGGTGTGCCTGTGGGTGCGTAGGGGATTGCAAGCGCTCAGAGGATTTTTGATTTAAGGTCTGCAGTGCCTCAGCGCTTTGGGGAGTGGATTTGGCTGGAGAGAGAGAGAGAAAAAGTAGCGAAAGAAGAGCTGAGAAAGTGCAAACCAGAATTTTTCAAAAGCACTGTTTTACCCCGCCTTTGTTAAAAATTCAAACAAATACCCACCAGCTGAAAAAGTATGTTGAATAATTGGACTTCAGATACTGTGCCAACAAAACACACATGGGCCGTGGTGATAAAAGGTTTTCTCCCAGTGGAACAAATCACTTATCAGGCTATGATACAAAGTAAGGAAACATTTCAGTACAAGTGAACTTTAGCTTCACAATAGCTGCAATGAGGGAACGCTGCCTTATTTGGAGGACAACTATCCAGACCTACCCACAGCCTTTACTTATCTGCTATTGTGTAATTTTTAATGTCACATTTGCTTATACATGCCCCATAACGACTGTTTTCCACTAGAGACATGTACAGCTACTATTTCACAGCCTCACGTTTCCTTCAAAATTTCTTCTCCCTCTTTTCTCAGCCACTTTGTCTCTCACCTTCTTTTCATATCTTGGCCATTTCCTCTCTTTCATTCATTTTCATATTATTTCTTCCCTTTCTTTTGTCTCTTTCTTTCCTTTCTCATCTTTCATATTCCAAGTCTGACACAAAGCCCGTAGGCTGTCATTTTCTCTTGTAGTCCCTATTTCCTGCTCAATAATGTTTTTATCAAACACTTGAGAAGAGAGAGAAAAATTTGGAAAAGCTTTTTCATTTATCCTGAGATATTTATTCTTCTTTATGTCCTTCCTCCACCCAAGGAGACTAGCAGCTTGCCCAGGAGATGTTATTAGAGCCGCATCTGTACAGTGCTTGGGAGTGCCAGGGACTGGAAGGAGACACGGGGTTGGGATGTAGAGTAGTGGTCAACAGTGGCACCTACATTTTTTCATTATCTTAATATGAAAAGAAAGGTGACATTCCCCTAAGAATTGCAGCTGAGCTGACTTGAAAAGCATTACAAAAAAAGAAGCTTGTATTGGTGGCATATCAGGGAGGGAAAGACAAATGTGGAGAAGTGCTGCATCAAACTCCCGTGCCACCACCAGCAGAGCCGTGCTGTGACCCAGGACTTGGTGCCCCAACCGTCACTGGTGTAGGTGTGTCCGAGCCGCCAGTGAGCCCAAGGACCAGGCAGGCTGGGCTGGGTCAGCCATGCTGCCCATGCGCAAGCCAAGTCTGCCGTGAAGGCACCTCGCTGCGGGTGCCAGCTGACCTGCCCCATCACTTATTCTCCTTTCTGTCTCGCTTGAGGTTGAGGCATTTATTCGCAGTGCCTTAGTCCAAGAACTGTTCCTAAGCAGCTGTTTCTGCCTATTGCTGATCACACTTCCTTTTTTCCCTGCAGCACAGATAGCCTTAAAATGTGGATATTTAAGTCTCGTGAAAGTGAAAAAACTGAAAAGAAAACCAAAACAGCCCCCCAAGCCCGGCAGGTGATACCACACTGGCATTACTTAGAGCCTTTCCTCATTTTTATCTGCTTTTGTTTGTTTGTTTGTCTTTGCAAATACTGGAAAAATGAAGGGAAGCTCCAAATTCCACCTGAGGAGGACATACTTTTGATGTCCAACACATGTTTGGAAGACATCCCTGACTTAACAGGAGGTAAAGCGATCCCAAATGCACCATCCTGCACTTGTATTAAAGAGACTAGGGGACACTGCCTAGCCTAAGCCAAGACTGTTGCAGCTTTATTCTTTCTTCTCCTTAGCAAAGGAAAGAGGTAATAAGGTGCCAGCCTACTCCTCCTTGTTGGAGGCAGCAAGTAGTGCCACGTATGACCTTTTGTTACTTTGACATGCTACCTTATAAGCTGGTAGCTTTAAGAAATGCAAGGCAGAAAAATTTAATCTCCTGGAACATGATGTAAAGTAATTTAATTATTTTTAAGACATTCTTTGAGAATGACTGGATTGCTGCTTAAGGTGGGGCGTGTGCGTGTGAGTAAAGGTTTGCACTTAACCAAAAAAGGCCTCCCGGGTGTCCCGGGGCCGTTAAAGCAGGCTGTCTCCTGGGCTGGCCTGTAAACTCTGGGCACTGGGAGATCCTGGATGCTTTCCAGCCAGGCTGCCAATTTTCGGACAAGCATGGGTAATTCTCAGGCTCACCCACTCCTACCCAGGAGCTGAAGTTTCTATTCCCCTGACAGCCCAGTGCTTTTCTTTGGCTATGCTCCCAGCAAGCACCCACAGCACAACTCCAGCCCTGCCATTGCAAAAGACACAGGCTCCTGAGTATTAGGGATGGGTGGCAGCTGGACTTTTTTGGTCTACAGGGAAAGCAATGGGTTTGAAAAATTCTTCTTTCTCAAAATGGAACAAAGGCATACCATTTTTCTCCCAATTTTCCTATAAGACCAAACTAAACCCCCAAAAATCACCCATAAAAAAACCCTGTCAATGTTTCATTTTGATAAAAATGCAATGTCTCATTGTAACTCCACTGTGAAAAATATTTTTTTTTTCATCTACTGTTAAAAATAAAAGTCAAACACCGGTAAACAGTCCTTTCAAACTGAAAAACTGAAACATTTTCTTCCAGAAAGTTCAGATGAGACCTTCTTAGAAGACTTGCTCTAAAAACTTGTTTTTCAAAATGAGTTCTGTTTGAATTTGCCTCACTTAGATAAAACCCTTTGTTTTTAGCAAATTAGCACTTTTTTTCTGGTGGGTAAGAAGTTACCATGGAAGATTTCCATGCAGCTCTGGAGTGGGCTGGCCTGTGGAGATACTATGGATGATTTTCCCATCAGTGGTAGAACAGAGAAGTGTTTGGACCAAAATTTGAACTAGGGTCTCCCTCAGCCCTCTCCTCTCCCGATGATGTGCCTGCTTCTGCTCCCCATCTCCTAGCGCCAGCCTGCCCTACCACTTCCCTAACCTATAGGCACAACTGGAGATTAGACAATAAGGGTTTCAACCCTTGAAAGAAGCCGAAAAGCTATTCTAATCGAGTATATAGACCTCCACAGGAACACAGTAAGATCAAATTTTGCTCTACAGTGTCTATGAGATTCAGTGCTCTTCTCGCTTGTTATTACATTTTGTTCTAAAAGTAGTATTGTCTCCAAGGACTGGATCCAAAGATCATGGAAGCCAACTGAGAAAATCCCTTAGGCTGAATTTTCCCATAATTTTGAAAATCCTGACATTTATCATTTTTTTTAATTTTGAAGGAGGAAAAACTACTAGCTTATTTATCCTCTTTTCTTTACCAATGCCAGCTGTGGTAGTAAAGGGTTTTGAACTAAGCTCTAAACCTAAATTACAGCAGTAGAGCTGTAAAAAAGCTGTTCTAATTCTGGGAATACAAACATTCAGTTGTCTCTCAAAGTCTCACCTAGAATAAAATGCCTAACCTGCACATCCTTCAAAACCAGCTCCTCTGCTCTTGTTATCACCACCTCCTCCAACCTCTAGTCCTAAGAGTAAGCTTCATCGCTTTCCTCCTTATACAAAACCTGACCTAAAAGAGAAACAAAGCAGGGTTGTGAGGAGAGAGATGTTTCTCCTCTTGTGCTGGGTGGAAGAGTACATAGTGCTTCTTTGTTAGTGAGAGAAAGGTTTTCCATCCGTTCTCAGCCAAGGGACTGTGTTCACATTTCAGCTGACTGGACAGGGCTATACGGCTCTCAAAGAGTTTCTGTGGCAATGGATGAAAATATTTGTATCTGGATTTGTCTTCTGCTGTATTTATCAACACCCATAAAGGTCAATGTTTCTCCTTCGTTGGGGAAAGATGTTGTCTGGCTTCACAGCAGCATGAAAGCTAAAAGAAGAGCAAGCAGAAGTTTTGGCAAATGGTAGGTCCTTCAGGATCCAGGAACCATTAACCTATTGAAATGAAGTTGTTCCTTTTTCTGTCCCGAGGACACTTCAGTCATTCCCATAAGTGCAGATCCTTCCAAGCAACTTGGAGAAAGCCGAGTCTTGCTGTGAAAGGGTGCATTAGCAAAGCTCCCCAAAACGTCCCTGCATGTCTTCAAGCAGACTCTGCAGAGGGAAAACAATAGGCTAATCGAGCTGTAATATGGGGAAAAAGATGAACTTCCATAATTCTCTTTTTCTCTTGCTAGCTCCAGAATTTAATTTCTGGCTTTTAGACTCTGCTAAAGTCTAAACATAGCAACATGGCATTGAACCAGAGCCTTTCTAAATTTTAGGGATTCTCTAGTCTTGATTTTAAAGTCTAAGGGAAATATAATGCCTGTTCTGCATATCTTCAAAATAAATCAACAACCAAGCACAATTCCTATCCTAGTGTTGTTGGAATGAGAAGCTAGATTCATAAAACGTTACACTATGGAAATCTAGAGTAAGAGTGCATTACATCTGAGTCTTGCCCAGTACATGTATATTTTCCTGTCAGATCCCAGTCTCCACAACCTCTTTTATACAGTATTTTGTTCAAATGTAGCTCCCCTACATCTTTTGACTAGAAAATGAATACATGCAAGACCCAGACTGCTTGATCCTGGCAGCATGAAGCATCAGACATTTAAAAATGCATTTATCATTTCAAAGAAGGCATTCCAGGTTGCTTTTTCAGAGTGTGATTGAAAGTAATTCTGAAAATGTAGAGCACTAAAATAAGAGGAAGCTGGAGACAGGACTATCTGTAGGCTCTCAGATTTGTTCATGGAGATCAGGATACTCGACGGTATATAAAAGTAATTTCTACCAAGAGTAGTTTCAAATAAAAATTCTTGGTTTTCCTCAACTAATAGAGAAAAAAGTTGTTGAATGGCACATTTTAGGGTTAACAAAGCAATAGCTGTTACTCATGCCCGCTGTTGCCTATAAGTGAATACAGAAATAACTCGTCAATGGTTTGAACTGGCATTGGATTTTTAAATCTGGTGGTTCTGATTTTAATTTAACATATCCTGTGGTGCAGTGTGTGAAATATGTACTTAACCCAGATTGTTGTGAGATGAAAGCACACTCGTGTTTATTTTACATTATTTGCTGTAGTTTGTTGAAAGCCAACATTCCTGGGCAGTGAATGCAGTGGGGATGAATCACTTGAACTAGGTGAGGGGTTAGCAGCTGGAAGAAAAATGAAAGTTAAATAACTACGTTAAATTTCAGCAAAATGGGTTAAAAAATGTAATGTAATGCTGGAGAAACCGGTATCTTCATTCTGAGGCAAGGAATTATGGCACTTATTTCTATGGGTTCTCTACCAGGACTTTTAATGCCAGCAACGATTAGAGGTAACTAACATGACACATTTCCTACCTTCAGAACTGAGGGGCTGAAGCAAAGTTAAATACAAATTACTACCAGGAGCTGTAGCGAGTGCCTGGAGTTGACAGTATAGCACCAGGGAATCGATCCTAATGATTTATTATTCATATCACCATAGTTTGCAGGGATCTTAATCAAGGACCAAGACATCACCAGACTGAGTATTGAATGGTTAAGGAAAAAGGATGGGCCCTGTGCTAGAGAGCTTAGCACCGAAGCAGAGGCAACGGGAAATGATAAAGTAGGTGAAGAGAAGGGAAAGCAGAAAGAAATGATGGAACAGCAGCATTCAGCAGATCAGGAATGAGCTCAACACAGGGGCAGTCCACAGTAAAGATTTTCTGAGAGCATCCTGGAGGCTTTTCGTGAAGATTTTGACAGAAGACGAGAGAGCGGCTGTGCGGGTGTTTGTGGTGCGCCCGTCTCACGCCTGAGGAGTGGTGGGAGTGAATGGGCAAAGGTGCTTGTCTGAAAAATCTATCAAGTAGGCAAGTGAGGCTCGTATTAAGGGCAGAAATTATATGTGGTTAGTGAGAGATGCACCTGGGGCCTTGAGAGCAGAGGAAGGAGGCTTCTGCTGCACGTAGCAGAGCAGAGGAAGGGGAGCAGAGGCAGCAGCAGCAGAGCCAAAGTCACCCGTGAGGAAAGGATGCTCGTAGCAGTGTTTGAGCTGGGTACAAGTTGGATGAGACAGTGTTTGTCGAGGCCAGAATGTAAAAAGAGGTGGGAGTAGCTGAGATTCGAAATGCCAGAAGCCTGCACAGGAATTTTAGCTGAAAGGCTATGAAAGGCCACAGGGTAAATACGGTATCCGGAAAAAAATAAAATCCCTGAGTATGTGAGAAGCAGTCTGAGCCAAAGATGTCTCCTAGGTCTGCCTGTGGGACAGGTGGCATGCTCCCAAGGCCATGGGGTACATCCCAGGGCTGTCTGCTGAGCAGCTCTGTTCCCACCAGGCTGGGCTTCAGCTGGGGGGGAGGCGTATTTTGGGTGGCGCCTGAGGGACAGGCCTCCACATGGATAGGTGGAACAGGGAAGCAGATCTGTAAATCACTGGGGACAGGGAAAGGGAATTTGAATTTGTGCTTGTAGGTGAGGTTGCACAGAGATAGCATGAAGATACAGAGAGGAGCAGGAGAGAGAAGCAGATGCAGAAATCCCTGGAAAGTGGGGTGGGTGAAGAGGAGAATCTGCAGAAGGAAGCCTCAAGCAAGGAGGAGAAGCCAGTGGGCCACCAAGTGAGAATGATGGCTTCATGGATGCCTGGCCAGTGAAACACTCAGGAGCTTTCCCCAGGGCTGCACACCACTTCTTGTGATTTCACAAGCTGGTCTGCAGAGGTCTCTTGCTGGTCTCTGACTGTCTTCTTCTATCTTTAGCTGATCTGCTCTCCTCACTCAGGTGTGAACAAACACCAAGGAGACTGACAGGCTGAGACATCTCACATCATCTTCCAGCATTTGGAAGATCAGCATTGCTGAAACCCAGAAGAAGCAGAGGTGCTGAGAGCTGCCAAAGTCAGGAAATCAGGCAGGCAGATACACTGTGGAGTACCACGGAGCTGGGACAGAGGAGGCAGAACAGTAGCACAGGGTTTCCTTGGGCTACCTAACATGTGAATTGCACAGCCACAGGGTTCGTCGTCACCCTACTCCCCTGATTTCAATTTTCAGAGACAGCATGGTTAGTCCTTCATCACCCTGTCAGTCTGGTGCAGATGGCTGCGACTTAGAGCAAAGCAGTTATTGACCATGAGATCGATTGGAAAAGGACAGTCCCTCTCTAAAAACAATAAAGTTGCATTAAGTGGAGAGTGTGACATGTCTAAGAGCATTAAGGGCTGGACTCATGTAAGACAAGGATGGTTCTACAGTTTGGGGCCTTCTTACATCTGCATTTAGTGTACAGCTTCCATAGGTGAAATTAATGCTGTTTTTTTGTTCACCATGGGCTCTTGTCCTTCAAAAAGCATGGGGATACCCCTTCTGGACGATGCCCTTGCTAAGCCAAATAAAAGCGTTTCCTGGTCACTCTTTGCATTACTTCTCTCAGTCTGTAGGCTGAGAGGTAGCGAGATACAGATGCTTAAATTCCTTAGACTCCTTTGGATGTGCGGGCTTAAGTTCAATGCACGGGTACCAACTGGAGTTTTGGCCTGACCTATCTGAGCTGCAGAGGTTGCTGTTGTAGGTGCCAGTGCCAAAACCCTCGCCTCCGTGCTGCTTAGCTGCCTCACCCCTGACGCTGCAGAAAGCCGTGGTTCGCACCTTAAAACTACACCAGGAGCCCCCGATGAAGGAATGGGCTTGGTTGTGGGACACCAAGGTGGGCTTGGACGGCGGGGCGGCCGACCCCAAGCAAGCGCCGTGGGGCGGCTGCAGGGGCGCAGCCTGGAGCGATGGGGCTGGGGGGGGCTGAGCAGAGATTTCCCATTTCCAGCCGAGGGGTGCGGGGCCGGGGCTGCCGGCCGGCGGGCTGGGTGCTGGCGGGGGCGCCGGGGGCCGCCGGCCGCCGCCGCCCGCCCGAGCCGCGGTGGCCCCGCGAAAGCCGGCGCCTGGCGTGGCTGGCGGGAGCTTAGACGAGAGCTGGCACCAAGTCGGAGCGGGTGCTTTCGAGCCCCATTCAGAATAAAACATCTCCCCCTTCCCCCCCGTGCGTTACATAAATTTAAACTTTTCCATTATCGAAGCTCTCAAATATTCTGAGAGAGGTTACAAAATGTGTTTACTTACAAATTTGGAAGTAGCGACAAGACGCAATGCAGTGAATTTGTCATCTGCTCATGACTAGCAGATGGTCCTCCTTCTCTGCAAGCAAACTGCGTGAGTCACATCTTGCCTGGTTCATAGAATCGAACCGAGAAGCTCTCTGGCACCAGGGTGGACAGTGTTGCCCGCCGCTAATCGTGCCGCCTGCCCACACAGCCAACGGGCTCCCTTGCACCCGGGCGGATTTCACCGTGCCTTTTGCAAAGGTTCGTCATACCTCCTTCTTCCACCTTAGGTTAATTTGGGCGCCGCTCCTGTCTACGGAGACTGCTTCACGTGGCTCTTGCAGTGCAAAGGGATCTTTAAATGGGAACACATTACATTAACATTTTACAGACGATCTGAAAGAGAAAACTGTGAGTTATGCTTAAGCAGACCCATTTTTTAGCACTGGATGAAGCCAAACTGGGAAATGCAAAAAAGCCTTTCGAGACCCTTTTGCCTGGAATCAGTGCTGCTGCAGGCAGCGCTGTGAAAACCCAGTTTCCTGCATCAAGGCATAGCATGTTGAAAGGTGGCTCTAAACTGTGTCGTTATTCAGTACAAAAAGAAAAAAATAAATTAAAATAGTGCAACTCTGCTTCGGTTCAGGGGTCTGTGCACAGCTTGCAGGATCAGAGTTGCTTGTCCTGGAAAACAGTTCTATTGCAGGTATGCCAGAGAGTTGTTTTACAAGGATAAAGTCATCCAACACCCTCCCCTGCTTTCCCTGTCTGGCCCTTGAAACAATTATTTGACCAGCTATAGTCATGTCCATTTCTCTTGTTAGTTTTTTCCTCAGTCATGACACGTTTCTTGTTTTGTCTTATCGTGTAAATCTGTGCAGACGATTGGTTTTCTCCTTTAGCTTTCTCTTTTGCCTGTGTGGATTCTTTGCGACAGAACAAGAGGGAGCAAGTTTAAATGAGACAAAAATGAGATGCTAAGAACGATGGGGAAAATTCAGGGAAGATATCAACCTGAAAATGTTTTGAAATGCTTTTTTGCAAAGTGGCTAGGTTTCAAGTTGACAGGCTCTTTTAAAATGAATTCATTTCCAAAGCTGTCACTTATTTATACGGCATAATACTTGTTGCTCTTTGCTGGATGCAAGAGTTCCACTCACTCTCACCAGCGACATGTAAGTTATGCGCTTCTGCCAGATGCTCACATGTTTGCACAATGTGAGACACTTGAATTGAGCTCGACTGCCTTTAGGTAGCGGAGTGCATGTGAATAATGTAAGGAAACTGTTCTGGTTTTCCTTGCTTTTCCTTTTCTTCTGAAATGTTTTCTTGCCTGGTTTTCATAGAGGAGCACTCCAGATGAAGGCATTTTTTCTTTTCATAGGTACAAACAGACAAACAATCCTCTTGTTTCTGAAAGAAATGCTGAAATCCATGGAGGACAGTGAGGAAACTCTCATTTATTTCATAATAAATCATAGCATGGCACAAGTAGCTGTGATTTGGAGAGCCAGGAGCTGGAACCAACCAGTGGAGCACCGTCCTTACCTGCTGGCTTCCCACAGTACTGTAGACCCCTGCCACAGCAGAAAGAAGGTGCTGTGGATGAATGCTAAGATCTCTTTCTGTCCTGCAGGAAGGGAGAGCTTGGAGGTGTGGATGTGGGTCTCTGAAGTCAACAGAGCCACAAACTCACCCTGGGTCTGCTGCCCTGCTCCAGCAAAATCCCCCTGTACCTTTCAACTGGCTACAGAGGAAAATGCTGGCAAATCCAGCTCATGGTTTTGCAGTCTCTACTACTATTTTGTATTGGAAAAGGAGGTTTATGGGGACAAGAAGCATCCTAGAAATGAAGTGGTGGTCTTTGGAGGCCCTTGTTTGGGCTTTCCACCTCCGGCAGGTGGAACTTGCTGGCCCCTGATGTGTCTCAGCCCTGGACAGACTGCAGCTGTAGCCCATCACTGCCATTTCTCCCAAAGTCTTCCTTTTCTGCTTCAGAGGTCAGATGCTGCCCTGGGAAATTGTTTCCCTTCAAGGAGATAGAGCTTGGGCTGATTGCTCTGCTTGAGCTCCTCATCAGTGGCTGTGAGGCTGCTGGTGCTGAATTACCATTCAGTATGTGGGTATGAGAAAGGAAGGGAAACTGAGGGACGTACTGACTGAGGGTTGTACTGGAAACACGAGGGGGTTGCTTGCAGAGGTGGATCATCTTCAGTTTTGGGAAGGGTGATATTCATGGGAGCCTGTGGGGACTCCAGTGCATCTAACCACCCTCAGGAGAGTCCTCCGAAGTGCCAAGAATAAATAGATTTGTCCTCTTGGTCCCTGATGAGAACCTCCTCTCTCCTCTCATTGCTGCCAATAAATCTAGGATTAGGAAGCTGACAGCCGCCTACACGCTCTGGAAGAACACAGTGACCACATGCAAAATTTATAGCCTACAATATTGCTGTAGGTGGGGATATAAAATACTTTCATGGGGTTTTTAGGCTTGGGATTCCCCACGGATGCTGGCAGTGACATACCTATCCTGATACTTTATCCCCCCTTCTGTCAGGCATGCTGAAGGGGAGAGCTGGCAGGCCACCGTGCTCCATGCCACTGTAGAGTCTCAGGGATGGGCACTTCCCTGCGCTAAGTCCCAGGTGCTCTAGCAAGGTGCAGGTTGCCTTGCATGATACATCTTGAGCCTGGCTTTTGCTCCACAGTCAGATCCATTTGCCTCTGGTCAGTGCTGTGCTCTTTTGCTCTGTCAAAACCCTGAAGCCCTGGCTGGTTGCCCTTTTGACCAAGTTCATTCACCACCTAGGACCCTTCCCTTAGGGCCTCAGCAGCTTACTATAAGGCTGGTCCTGCACAGACAGTCGCAAGCCTGAGCTAAGCTTTCTCCACATAGACCTGTTTGCCTGCTCAACCCTGTGCAATGCCTGTGAGACCAAGAGGAACAAGATGCCAACAGTGAGAGACTGGGGTCATGTTGTGGCTGCAGTTGTGCCTCTGCCCCTGCTACAGCATCCTCACTTACCCACAAAACCTGGGAGTCTGTGGGAGAGCCCTACCAGCCCACATGCAGGTGTCACCAGGGACTCTACTTGTAGGCATGGACAAGAGTTGAAATCAAACACTGTTTTCTGCCTGTGCTTCCACGCACTGACACAACTCCATGCTTTGCAGCTTTTGGGACCTCTACCCTGTGCACAAATCCCATGGGCCATGCAGCCCGGCTCCACACACTGTGCTGAAAAGTGAAGGACTTGAAGAAACCCAAAGTGCAAGAATTCAGCAGGAGTGAAATGGCAGGGATCTGTAAAGAGGGCACAGATGGGGAGCAGGACATGGGCTTTCTAAAACATGGGCACCACAGCCACCTGCTGACTACTCTCACCATTAGCCTGGTGGCTTGTCCTCTGCTGACAACATGCACTGCTTGCCGCTGGTCACTGTTGCTTCACCAGGTTTGGTGACCCCATGTTCACAGAGGGGAACAAGTCAAGAAGGGACCCCAGAAAGGTCCATGGGAGGTCCAAGAAAGCTAGTATGAAGTCTGCAGGGGGAAAATTAATTCAACAGAAGTTGTGGATAAAAAGAAGTGGCATAGGGAGCTCACACAGGCTTGGCATTTTTGGTTTCTACAGTGCCTGAGATCCAGGTCTGAAAATCTTAAGTAAAATCATCACTTGGGAGGATGAAGTGGTAAAGGCATTGCAGTCTCACCTGTGTCTTCATTGTTGCTGTTGAAAATAGAGAATTACAGCTGTGAAATTTAGATGTTGTGAAGGACTGCTAGCCAGCCAGCTGTGGGCTTTCGCCTCTGAGCTGAAACTCTCTTGTAGTGGGAAAGTTTCTCATTGCTTTTGAGGGCCCTTCAGAGTGTACTGGGATGAACACAAAACATAATTAATTACTGAAAAAGAACTGCTGCATCTCCATGGGAAGCTCTGAGATACGTAGTCGGCAACTCACAATGAGACTTTAAACAAGATACCTGGGAAACTGCAGGATCAGCAACCATTGGAAAACCCATCATCTCAGTGTTGGATATTTGGGAAAGGGCAGAAACCCAGCTTCAAAACTAACACAGCTGCTTTGCTTCCAAGCTATTTAGTTTAAAGCCAGCTCAGTGAGAGCCACGCAAGCTGCTCACTGAAACCAGATAAGCCTATGGATGAAATATTAAAGAACAACTTGCTGTTAGATAACTACAATGAAAAAGACAGGTGTCCCAATTCTACTAATATATGACAGTAGTCAGTCCATATAGCTTCCTCATGCCCCAGCTTCCAGCATAAAAATATGAGTGGTATTCATCTATTTCAAAAAGACCTTGCCAAGGTCAGCTCTTTCATGCTTAATGAGTGCTTTGTATATCTCAGGTGAAGAAAACACAATAGAAGGGCAAATCTTACCAGAAACAGAGTTGTATTTCTTGATTTCCAGACCTGTCTTAGCCTCAAGCAAGGGAGAAGTTGTACAGCATAGTTAATATGATTAACCATGACTGAAGCCACATGTTTCCTAGACTGAAAGAACTGCTAAATCTCCAGATATTGCCCAGTCGTGTCACCGAAAGTGATACCATACACGTGAAGAAGATCGCTACACCCAGATGTTTATTTTTCCGATGATACTAGTTGACCTACTTTTTCCTACCAAGAAAGGTATATGCTGTTCCTATCCAAATGTCCTGAGACCATCTCAGATGTGTGAGCCCTCCTTCTTTCAAACCTCTTCAAAGTGAAGTTACGTCCTGGCTCCAGCCTGGCACGGAGCTGAGTTCAACACCGCACACTCCCCTTTCCGGTGGCATATGCATGCCTGGCTGAGACTCTGAAGGCAGACGACTTCTACCAACATATAAACCAAGCTTCTGACTTTCTCTGGGAAGAAGATGTGATAAGAACATGGATGTTACCCAAGGCACATAAGGGAGAGCTGCTGGTCCTGCTGCATGACAGACCTGCCACTGAGAAGTCCCGTGGGAGGAAGGAATGTGAGTTTGTGGGACCAGCGCTAAGGATGAATCCAGCATCCACCACTGCTCTCCAACTGCTAAGTAGCTACCTGAGGCTGAACCCAGCTCTTCTCAGTATCTGAAAAAGACAAGTGAAGTTTTGCTGAAGAAAACCAAACTTCTGCTCTCAGGGGATATAAGATACGCTTTTATTGTTAATTTGTATATTTGCCTTGCTGCGCCTGTCTTCTAAAGCTGCATAGGAGGAATGTAGCTGGAGGCTTTTTCCCCATTTGTATTATTTGGGGTAGACAGGCTCTGAAATAAACCTGAAACCTGGGAGGGGTGTGGGGGGGTGGAGGCTGTGCTTGAACCTTAACCCCACGAGTGTGCTTCCCAGCTGCTTGGGCTCTGGCTGCGCAGCCCAGCAAGCATACCCTGGGCTTCCCAAATCGTCTCACAGAGCAGCATCGCATAGTTAGCTCCAAGAGACAGCGATATGGATTTATGTGGGCTGTAACTTCTTCCATAACTTTCTGACTACTGACGTTTTCTAACAAGAAATCCAAACTGCGACAAGGCAACTGGGCGAAGAAAGGCCTTGAGAAAGGGAAGTGAAATGGGAGCCGATTCCAGCATCTGAAATTAGCTAATGGCTGTGAACATTTATGAAATCTCCCTGCAGTGGTGGCAAAGTGCTGATTCCAGAGAAGCGGCCACCGTCTTCCTTGATGTCTTTAATCCTTGCAGTCCCAGCTGCTGTGGCTTGAGTGTTGGAAAACTCCACCTTCTTTCTGGCCTCTGAACAAAATCAATATTTCAGAGAGAAACGCAGAAGAGCAAAGGAGTTAAACAAAAGTTCAGATAAGCATAACAAATGCTGGAAAGATGAGATTCTCCAAGCAGAGTGCTCTAGAAAGCACTCATGTTAATCTGGGCAAGGTTCTCATCAGTTGCTGTGTGCAGAAAGAGCTATTCTTGGACTCATAAGGAGGTTAGGGATTTATTTCCTCAGCTGCATGGAGTCATGCTATGAGATATCATTAAGTAAGAATAATTAGGGTTTGAGCTTTCAACGCACACAATTTGTGTGTTTCCCCGTGTTTCCAGTCCTTTCCAAAAAGACCTTTCTTAAGTGGTAGTCAGGATTTCTGTATCATTTAACTATATAATCCTTACAAGTAATCTCTTTATGTCTGTGTGGTAAGTGGCTGTGTTGCTTTCCATTTGAGCGTCTCTAGATGAGCCTGGTAATTAACACTTTGGGGCAATAACAAAATAAAATACTAAAGTGTATTTTAATTTGAGCAATTCAGGGGTGATCCACTGGTGTGGATTCAATTTACCCGGCAAAACCTTGACTCCAGTTAAGACAAATCACAGGAAAAAATGGTAGCAAAATCCAAGGCCACTTTAGGGTATTTGGTTTCACGGTTGCAATGGCAATATGAGGAGCTTGCACTAACATACTGAACTGAATTTTCAGTGTGTGGGAAGCAAGTGTGCAAAGGGCCTGATGATTAACTTTCTGGCACCAGTTGCTTTCCTGCGACACCACAATCATTACTTCAGGCAAAAACAAATCGCTCCGTGACGTTTTGTTGCTTCATCAGCAGAAAAAAACTGTTCAGCTCTATCTTCTGCCAAGCCTGATCCTTCTCTTCCTTTCTGTGCATATGGAGGGTCTCCAGGAGGCACATGGAGGGTCTGTGGCAGCACTGTGTGAGAGACCAGAATGAAGGTGGGAGGAGTGCAAAGAGATCCCTAGTGCCCAGCTGAGGTTATTGGGATGGACAGGAGCCTGGGGGTGGCCCATTTTATTGAAGCATTTGTGATCTACTGAGGTGTTTAGTTTTGCAGAGCAACAAATGAAATGTTTTTGTTTGTTTTCAGAGCCCCAGTCTTGATCTCTTGTAAAACTGAATGTAATTCAGACCTGGAACACAGCCTATCACTGCTAATTCTGATACAGAATTTGACTTCCCCTGCAGAGGGAAGGGTTTAAACTCAATGCTTTTCCTTAAAGGCAACACAGATGCTTTATTGAGTGACCCAGTGTCAGAGATCCAAGGAAATTTAAATGGTTAACATTAAAAATGAGGTCTAGGACTTAAAGAGACTGACTGACTCCTAGTAGGTAAAGCCAGGTTAGAACATGGGCATTGCCATGGTGACAGTGGGACCAAATTTGATGGGGATTCTACAACTTCTGTCTATTCCCACCCACCTTTTTACCCAATAATGACTGGGCTGACACTTACTTAGGGCTATAGTTGATGCTACTGCTACAAAACCTGTTACCCTGTTAACAGAACGATTGTCATGTACTTCATGCTGAGGTTTCCACATCAGGAAGATATAATCATTAATGGGAATGATTTATACGAAGTTACTTATTGATGAGCTAGGAGACCACAGAACTTCTTTCATGAAGAGCAACATTGAAGAGATCATATCAGAAAGGAGAAATAGTGTCACTGTTGTGAGATAACTATGTCTAAGCGTGATTGCTTTAATACCATTCCTGGGGAAGGTAACTCAAGCTAATGTAGTTCCATTAAATTTTATTTCCCCACTGCAGTTTGGAGAGTTTTGCTGCTGACTATAATGGGACAGGAATTTACATCGGACTGCTAATGAGCTGAATGTTTGCACATGCTTGAGTGGAATAACTCATGGTCGGGCTAGGATGTGCCCCGTTGCTGGTGTGCTGTGTGCCGCTCTGCTAAGCTCTCTTGCTGGCCGTGCTCACAAGCTCTACCTCACCAGGCATAGCAGAAGCTTTTTGGTTTTTTGGCTTATTTGGGATCATGGGTTGCCCTGCTAATGTTCTCCATGGCACCTAGCAGGGTGAGCCTACCTCTCCTGTATGTGAACAGGGCTTGGGAACGTGGAGGGCTTGGGGCTTGGGAGCATGGAGGGAGCACAGAGGGTATTGCCCTGAAAAGGTGCAAAGACTTGGCATGGCCCAGGGAGTGGGGGACAGAAGAAAGGACCCCTGTGGCCAGACAGACGTGGCAGACTGTGACAGACAAAGTGGTGCAGAGCCGTCCTGGAGGTCCAGGAAACCACAGAAATGGGAAGCTGCAGGAGAAAAAAGGAAGGACAAATAATTGCTTTAAGCAGATGAAGGTGCTGAAGCAGATTGCCCTTTACCTGAGTAATTTCATGCCAAGGCACTACCCCAGCTATGCATCTTGGGATGTGCTACATAAACATAACTACAGATTTTTCCCCAAAGCGCTGTCCATTGCAATGATTGCAATGGTCCAGGATAATTAATTGCAGCTATTACAAAAAATAATATGATTCTGTTACACATCTGTATCTCTTAAATTCAGGCCATTCCAAATTATTGCTGGTTTCATCAGTCACATGCTTAGAAACACTTCCAATGCACTAAGGAGAATGATAAAAACTATAAATCAGGTGTTTAAATCCCCACAACCATGCTAGCTTGAAAAAAATTCAACATCCCAGGCAGAGAGCCAGATTTTGTTATTATAAAAAAAGGTTCTTCACCATGTGCTAGTGGATTAGATGTTCTTGATGTTCTAGGCAAGTACACTGTAGGTATAACAATGGTGATAAAATGCAAATTTTGCCCATAAGTCTTTTTGGTGACATGGAGGATAACAACATACACATATGTGTGTGTGTTTAAAAATACTGTTTTGAAACTGCTGAGGAAGAGAGTTCAAAACAGTATGACTTCTCCAGATTTGTTTTTTTGAGGTAAATATACTGAATTATATTAAAATATACCTAATTTTTAAGTTACTTAAAATTGCAGTGTTTAATATGCAGTATGGACATGTAGCCTATAGCTCATCAATGTGTAGTGAGCATATTAACATATTGAGTGTTAGAAAAAGAAACAAATTTTGCAGGATCAGAAAAAGAGGCACGACACAAACAAAATAAAGAATGAAAGTCCAGTAACAGGAAAGGTGGAGCATCTGTAATAGTCATGACTGATTTTCCATTGTCCTACATTTTTGGTAGCAATTCCATCAGAGGTCATGTGGAGATGGCTGTAAAATGCTGTTAAAAGAAAAGGCTAAATGGAATAGGCACTGACATGGCTGAACCTGCTTTGGGCTTGAGTCTCTCATGGTGAATTAAGCTCTGGAGTCACAGTTGGATAAAGTTGCAACGTGCAACCAAGAGCATTCAGACATTAGTGAAATCTTTTAGTGAAAAAAAGGCAAGCAAACTGACTTTTATAAGCCAATATTCCACAAGTATCCCAGCCTAGAACACATGAAGACCCCAAAGTGCCCTGGTATTAAATAGTCTGCACCTGAACTGTCTTTCACAGGACACAATGCTGCTTCTGCAGCAGGGGTTTCATCACTGCTGACAGGTGCTTTTTTGAAACCTCAGCCATGAATACCCTGAAAGGTGATGAGCAAACGAAATCAAACCCCTTCCAGCAGACTGGATTCTCTGCCCTTGCCCATGGCTTTATCAAAAGCTAACCAGAGGGTTTAAAAAGATATAGTGAACCTCTGTCAGAGAAACTAGATGAGTACAAGAGCTTTCAGAGCACTCTGCCCATTCACCTGCAACCAGGGGTAAGCTCCACGTGGCAAACCCCACCTGTCTACGCATGGTCAAGACCCTATTTGCCTCCATGAAATGGTGGCCACTTGCTTCAGATTGAGATTTAGACCTCTTTTAGTGAGAGGGTCCCTGCCATGATGCTGGCTGGGGGGAAATCCGAAACAGAAGTGTTTCTCACGGATAGATTCTTCACTTTATGCAAAATGTGTTGTGACACTTTATCTCTTCAACATGTAGCAAAGTGTACTTTGCAGCGATTGAAGAAATTCAGTTAAATCTAGCCTGTACTTGTGTTCTGGTTCGTTATTTATAGCAAGTGTGGGAGTGTGTTGGCCTCTTCTGACAGCATATCATGGCCATCTTAAATTCTGAAAGCACTTTTTGGTTGCCACAGTAAATGTTTAAGAAGTTTGATCTTAAATTTGAGAGTGCTTTGGGGACCAGTCTGTTCATGACACATTAACAAAATTAGACCAGGAAATGTGTGAGGAGTTAACTCCTGTGCTTTTATAATGAGTGAGGTTGTTGGGAGTGCCCTGCCCGCTGTGTGTGCTGCTAAGGCATGGCCTTGGTGGTCCACAGTGATGTTGTGCGGATGTGTTTGCCTGGAGCATTTCAAGAAAAAGATGTTTACAGAAACAGCCAAAATGATTTAGGAAACCAAAGCTCAAGCTGTTGTGGAGAGCACTTTGCATGGTATGAACTGGAGTTTCGACAGCGAGCATAGTCAGAGGCAGAAGAGTTAATTTTTATTCAATAAGAAGACATGGAAATAATTTTTTCTCACTAATTAAATATGAAACTGACTAACTGTATGCAAGTGTAATTTTCTTATCTTATTAGCCATGTTCATTTCTGAAGTGAATAACTACCAGCACTGGTACAGTATACGGGCAGAATAATAGTCGTACTGATTTTTACTTTAATCTCTGAATACAATTAGCATAATTTAAACCATTATAAGCTACAGCAGATAGAAATCACATTATAGAGACTGTAGGTGGAGAAGTGGGTGGTCACATGCAGAGGGAAAACTGGAAGAGCACTTAAAATACAACCGAATAATAAGCATGCAGGGGAATGTAAAGCTATGTGGAATTGAAAGGCACATTACTTCTAGTGATGGGGGGAGAAAAGTGGATAATCAAGAGCAAGGTTCAAGGACTTCTACTACTGCTGGGCCTGATCCCAAGAAATGCTGTATACCCCATTGCGTGTGCACTGTGCTTGCTCCAGTCCTGTTCATATGAACAGGGCTTTCAGGCAGGTGCCCGGAACCCTTCAGGCAATGCAGATCACAGGAGCTGTTTGGGGTGGCAGGAGGCGGCCAGCCACGGAGCAACCACGGGAACTGGTTATGTGAAGAAGTAGAGAACATAGGGATGACAATTACACATAGGCAGAAGGAAAGATGGCCTTCCTCATGAGCGTTTTTAGTTATTTGTCTTTGGAAAATTACTCGGAGTTTTCTTTTTTAAGGTGTTTTGTGATGTGACTGGGTTTGGTACAGGTAGTAGAGGGCAGCACCACCTCCCTTTCCCTTGCTAGCAGGTTGTACGTGCAATACTTTATAGCAGTATTTTATGGAGCATAATTCCCAAGTTCTATTTTCCATCAGAGGAGAGAAACAGCCCAGTGGAGATGTACAGATCACATCTTGTCTGACCAGGTGAGGAGGTGAAGAAGCCGAGATATGATGAGGAAGAAAAAAGGCAGGTCAGGTGAGGAACCAGAGAGAGGGACTTGGACTATGGGTGTGAAGTGTGTATTTGAGAGGGTTGTGCATGAGAGGGGGGATGGAAAAGGGAAAAAGAAGAGACAAGGGATGGGCTGAATACGCAGACTGGGGCTGGAAGTCCTAAATTGTAGGCTAGGACTGACTGAATAGGAAAAGGCAACAAGTGCAGGAAGAAAGTGCCAGGAAAGAGCAGAAGAGATGGGGAAAAGCCAGTGCAGAGAAGGCAAAGCCCAAGGGGAGTGGGAAGAAGGTGCTCCCTCCGCATCCTGGAGCTGAGACTAGGACACTCACACCATCCTACCCTCTGCTGTCAGCAAATATCGGTAAAGCCACCAGCAAGCCACTATATATCACCTGCCGCTGCAGCTGCTCCGTGGAAAAGAAGAAGAGGCTACAATTAAAAACCCAGGAAAAGAACACTATGAGCTCTTCTTCCTTTCGAAGACATATCTGCTGCCTTCATTTACATCCCGTTCATTGTTTCTGCAGTGTTTTCTGAGCAAGTAACAAAATTAAGCCCAGGAATCTAGCCTGTTTAACCAGTAATAATCTGAAGTTGGCCATAATTAATTTTTTTTCTGTGGCCCCTTTTCAATAGTTGCAAGGAATCCTATAGGATTTGCTCCTCAGCACAGACCTGTCTGAAATGTTACCAAAAGCAACAACTGAAAGGCTGTGCTGAGCTGCGATAGCATATATAAATCATTAGGCAAATCTAATTTATATCCTGGCAATTTAGCCAGAGCATGTTGTTTGAAATGAACTAGAAATGTTCTTCATCATGTCATGACAGCGAGTATACTGTGGCCAGGCTTTACTGCTGAAGACCACAACAAGACTGCAACATATTTTCCACATGAAATTTATTGGTTTCCTATCATAAAGACATTTCTGATATACAGAATGTGGACCTCACGCCTAAGTGGCTGTTCCGTTATTGCAGTGCACTCTGCTCTTTGAAACTTCTTCCTACGAAAAACCAATCTCCAAACTAAATTCTCTGCTACATAATAGACGGTGCTGTCACCAAATGGCACTTGCAAAAGCAGCCTTCCAGCTAGGTGAATGTCAGACTGCAAGTCCAGATACTTGGATGGTGGCCCCCGGCTGCCCAGAGAGCTCCCTATAGAGCTTTCATATAAAGTTGAAAATATTCTGCTTTTTGGGTCAGCCTTACTTGCATTTTTATGATGAATTAAGCAAAGCTACACTGAGATATGGAGGGTACTCTGTGTGTGGGGGGGTGGAGGTTGGCCAAGATCTGCAGAATCATGATTCAAACCAAGGTATATCACCTCCAGAAATATGTGCACTGTGCGGTGTTTGCAGATGAGCAGTACATGTAAAGTAAAGATACCTACATACTGTGCAGCTGTACTTTTGGCAAATATGACAGATGATGATATTCCATTAGAATATTTTCAAGATCTGATTTTTGTTTTTTCAGTTAGTATTAGCTGTATTTAATGCACCAATAAAAAGAGTTGCAATTGCACTGAAGCACTCTGTTGCAAAAATTTCAGCAAAGCCAGTTCATTAATTAATGTGTAGACTTTTTCCCGGTTTTTCTTGTAAGTTTTGTGTTTTAAAGACTTTTTAATGAGATTAACCTCTTTAATGCAAGTGCCTATAAAACAGGTAGTGGCATCTGTCTGAAAAAGATGCACACGAATACAGAACGTTTGTATTTCTGAAGGTGAAAATGAAGGCAGCAAGTAAATCCTGTTAATGTATGTTTAACGCTCTCTAGTTCTGCTATTTGATTTAGAAAAAAAGTTATGAAAGAATATGAAGTGATAATGAGGACATCCCTCGCCCAGCCCAAACTCTTAAGAAATAGCAGCGGTCCTGCAGCATTGCATTTGTCTCTCTGTGCCAGGGCTCTATATTTAACAAGCTTTCCCTGGCTCCCACACCCAGATGAATTCATTGGAATGCAGAAGGAAAGGAAGAGCTCATCTGACTCATTAGGGGGCTGACACGCAATTACCATCAATTAAAAATGCCTTCTAGAGCCATCGTGTGAATTTGGGTGTGCTGAAATAAATGAAACCATCAGGATCTCTGCAAGCAGGACCTAAGCTTAGCATTGCACAAATGCAGATTTGATTAATCTGCAAAAAAAAACAGTGTTGATGTGCTGACTGACATGTGAAGGGTTCCTTAGAGAAGCAATGCCCGGTGAAGTTTTACATCTTCCACTTCACTGTCTGTGACTTGCAAGCAATATACCCAAATAAAAGCTTGCCTATATTGAGAATGTATTGAAAAAATACCTGTTGTAACAAAATGTTTTGTTTATGCCAAATGATTTTCTCTCTTTCCTTTCACCAGCCACTAGTGAGGAAAAAAGTTAAGAGGTGGAAGTGCAATGACAAATGGTTTACAGATGGATTCCAGTTTCACTATATCCCAATTAAGATGGGTTGTAAACACTTTCCTTTCTTATACCGAGATCCCTGTCAGAATCTCTTCCATTTCAGCTTAATTTCTTAGATTTAGAAGTTATTCAAAAGACTCTGAGCAGCTTTTCCAACCCAATAGAATTAAGGTGCCTCTGTCATAAATTTTCTTCAAAAGATTTTATCTCAGTATGAACTTTTCTCATTCATCTAACATTTTAACATGCAGTTTTCAACATTTGAGTACTGTTGATTAAGCTTTTTATTACAACTTCTGAAAAAATACAATAGATCAAATTAAATGTGCATGTATACATAATTACACAAGAATTTTAAAAGTATATACAATAAAATTAGCATGTGCCTACGTTATACTTATTTGCATTCACTAGTCATAAGAAGCAGCCAATCCTACCTTTGTCTGTAAAAAGGATAATACTTAGTGTCCTGGTTTCAGCTGGGACAGAGTTAATTTTCTTCCTAGTAGCGGGCATAGTGCTGCTGTGTTTTGGGTTTAGCATGAGAAGAGTGTTGCTAACACCCTGATGGTTTAGTTGGTGCTGAGCAGGGCTTACACCAGTCAAGGACTTCTCAGCTTCCCCTGCTCTGCCAGGGGCACAAGAAGCTGGGAGGGGGCACAGCCAGGACAGCTGACCCCAACTGGCCAAAGGGCTGTTCCATACCATATGGCATCATGCTCAGCATATACACTGGGGAAGCTGGCCAGGGGGTGGTGACCACTGCTTGGGAACGGGCTGGGGAGGGGGAGAGTGAGCAAACGGCTCTGTGGTGTTTAGCTGACTGCTGGGTTAAAGCACAACAGCTAAATATGTAGGATTATTGTATTTCTTCTTGAAAACAAAAAAACCCAACTTTAACGGTGGGCACTTTAGAGCAGGAACTTCCATTTCTGTTACTATTTATATTCTGGTGGTGCCAAGAGGATCCTTATGTTTAGGCCTTTATAAGCTTATAATGAAGCAGAATTAGTCCCACAGGTGGAAAACACCCAGACTTCCACCAAAGCCTCTAGGAGCTGCCACTGCACAAATAATAAATAGCCCTAGAGGGCAGACACTGATCTCAGTATAAAGTTTGACAGATCCTTTTAGTTCTTGCATGAGTGTATTTTCGGACAAATAATAGAGTCCAAACAAATCCTTTTGGGTTTGTGTGGGTTTTTTGATAAATGTAAAGTGGTTCAAAAACTTAAATCTGACTTTTGCATGTCGGGTCCACTTCTCGTTGGGACACTGTGTAGAAATTGGGGAGCAAAAAACAATCTGCATATATATTCGTTTTTACTAATACTGTAATATATTTTCTCTCTTGCCTGCAGTAAGCAGTTATTCTGTGGGGATAAGTATGGTCAGGATCCTCAAAAATACCTAATGCCCTTTGATAATATTTTAGACATGCATATACACTCAGTGTACCAAGGTCAAACAATTACTAAATGTGGTGAATGTCTCAAGGAAAACATTTGAAGTTAGCACAATATAGAAGCACGTATATTCTTATATGACCAAGGAAGAGGTGCTTACAGTTGAAGAACAAATCCGGTCCCATGTAACTCAATTTTTCCTGTACATGTTAACCTTTTTCAGTATATAGTTTTTTGTTCAATGAGTTATCTACAAATAAACAAATACTGATTTTCCTTTTACATAAAAGTCCCTTCACATAACAGGAGCAATCCAACTGAAAACCAGAAGTCAAAAGCCTTGTTTCACTTACATAAATTAAATGCAGACTGAAATTTTTTCCTAGTGTTTTCCTTTTTTATTGTTTCTCAGGGAAAGTGGTGCTATGCTAGGAAACGTGTCAGTAAAGTACAGAGGTGGTTTTATTAACAGTATGGATGCTGCTTTTTGGAAATATATCTAGAAGATTTACTGCTTTGTATCTCCCCTGAAGTTGTATGAATCACAGAAGAAGGTGGAGCCGAGGGGTGGGACAGGAGCTATTTATCAAGAACATTTGAGAACAGCTACCAGGCTGAAAGAAACACAAGACAAAAGATCTATTTATTTAATCATCTTTGATAATTTGCAGGCTTTGTTTGAATGCATTTATATCTGTACTTGCAAAAGTGGAGAGTGTGCAAACTTGGTGCCAGGCAGAAAGGCTCTCTCCTCCCAGATCAATTCAGTTGAATTCATATGGGGGGAAAAAAATCAGTGTTTGAAACCAAAAGCAGTGTGACACTGACAGTGCTGATGTTTCAGTGGACACTGAAGTCTGTCCTGCTACATCTGTAAACCGAATGTGTCTTGGGTCACAACACCAACAAATAAGGTATTAGCAGCCACTATAGAAAAGACCTTTGGAGCATTATAAGAAAGGGTGGGTGTCCAGTACCATCTGGGAGAACCAAACAGGAATAATATCATTGCCATCAGTGCTTCAACAGGGAGTTTCAGAAGGGAGAAACCTCTAGAAACTTGGTTATTTCCTAGTAAACTCTGCAGGCTTCTGAGTAGCTTTTGTACAAAGCTCTTGGTTTAAATTATGTTAATCTTCTTCACAGGGCAGTGATAAGCAACTTTCTGATTATGAGAAGAAAATAAGAAAATAATAGGACAAGGTCTCTGTGGACATAAATCAGTACAATACCCTTGAAGCCAACACAAAACAGACAATTTCATTTGCTATCCAGCATGTTCTAAAACAGGGAAAGAATGTTAAAATTCTTCTTTTTGTGCTGAGATTAAATCCTGCAAATTTGCCATGGAAACCATTTCTTTCCTTTTTTTTTTTTTTTCCCTTCCCCTCCTTTTTACAGTTGAGTTATAGTAATTCTTTCAGAGATGGGATGTGCAAGCATTTCATTTTGGGGTGGGGTTTTGGGGAGGTAGGTTGAAGAGAGAAATGAGGAGCTGTGGAGGGAGAAAGGAACGAATGCGTTTATACCCAAAAATGAGTTCACGTCCCTGAGCTCCCGGTGTCGAGAGCTAGCAAAGGGCAGATGTTTCTAACAGTTGGAGAATTTAAGTACAGAGGAGGCAGTCATTCTCCAGAAGCTGAGAAGCCACCCCACAAAGCAGGGAGGCCCGGGATGACCCACTTCAGTGAGTGCCCGCGTGGGTGCGGGTGGGAGGGGAAGTGGGGCTGGCAGGAGACGGAGCTCCCCAGGCCGCGTGAGCTGACTCACTGGCCCGGTTTGATGACACCACTGCAACAGTGGCGCAGAAGGGAACATCGAGATGGCAGCCCTGAGTGTAAATAAGGCCAGCATAGCGTGACATGGAGGGAAGGCTGGGACCAGGGGCACCCCAGGGTGCCCAGTGCACGTACCACCCAGTCCCAGTCACGCTGGCCCAGGGGCACCACAGAAGAGCAGCCACCCTATGGGGACCTGCTCATGAAGCCAGGCTTGGCCTCACCACCAGGGTGCTGGGGCAGCCTGGGATTCCTCACAGGCATAGGTAGGGTCTGCCTAACCTTTCATTTTGGAGGAAAAAAACCTGACTTTTGCAGCACACCTGGGTTTCTCTTCCAAGAGCACAGGCTGGTTTTTTTCCCCCGTGTTTCAATTCACCTGCTGTGGAGTATCTCAAGAGTAAAAGTTGTCTCAAACTTTTAATATAAAAAGGCTAAGAGAAGGGCACAGGGAGGAAGCAAAAGGAAAGGTAGCCAGGGTGGACTTGGTTCCCTATTGTTTCATCCCATATGCAATTTTGCTTATAGAATCATAAAATCATTTAGGTTGCAAAAGACCTTTAAGGTCGTTGAGTCCAACCATAAATCTAACACTGCCAAATCCACCAATAAGACATGCCCCTAAGTGCCACATCTAGACATCTTTCAAATACCTTCAGGGTTGAGGACTCAACCACTTCCCTGGGCAGCCCGTTCCAATGCTTGATAATCCTTTCAGTGAAGAAATTTTTCCTAATATCCAGTCTAAACCTTCCCTGGGGCAACTTGAAGCCATTTCCTCTTGTCCTATTACTTGTTACTTGGGAAAAGACACTGACCTCCACCTTGCTACAGCTTCCTTTCAGGAGCAAATTTGGGGCCCATTTTTCATGGGATACAACATTTGAATCAATCCCTCCCTGTTTTAATTCAGTTAGGACTTTGTCTATCTGACAGGATTGCTAGAGCCAAGCCAGGTCTGCCCCTTACCCACCCACTAACAGGTCCTTTGGGTCCATCTGTCTCTGTTCCCCATTTCTTTGTGTTTCTATTTTTTTCATCTATTTGTCTCAGGTGGACTTTCCAAGTCCTTTTCTACTGATGGAGTATTTCATCATCCTTCTGTTGGCATATTGTCATGACTGTTTACTTATACTAAACTTGAGGAAATTTTTGTGGTGCCTCATCCACCACATTGAATTTTTAGAATGATTTGTTCCTTCCTACTTCTTTTACTCACTCATACAGTAGACTTGTTCATGACAGAAATGAGACATTTCAAGGATGATTAGAAGCTATAGCAGCCTAGCACGAAATTACATCTTTCTGCCCTGCTGTGTTTTTAATGTGGTACCTCACTGACTTCCACAGCCCTCGGCTGTTCACCCTTTTTTCCTGAGGATGTCCACAAAATAGAAAGTTAGAGCAAATTCATAGTCAGACACAACCTCAGCAAAACTTCAGAGACTGAATGGTCTAATCAGGGTCTACAAGGCTTACAAAATTCAGGTTTTGCATGTTAGCAAGTCTGCAGTTACTTTTCACATTATTTATTTGTAACCTTTTGGTGTCTTAGGTCTGGATCTTGCTGTGGATGGACTCTGTGCACAGACTTATTTATACCCTGGAGATATCTAGCTTCATCTAGTTTCAGAGCATAAAAATTTCTGTGTAGGAATGTGCTTCTTTCTCCACTAATATAGGTGCTTCTAGACCACATGCTGGGCACTGCATAGTGCCCCGACGCAAAAGAGCAGATGTTTAGATTTTGTCAATTTTCTTCATGTATTTACTGTCTCAGAGCACTTACACTCCTATGGCGAGCTGCATTTAACTGCTTTTTTGTGTACTGCTTTGCATTTCTCATCCTTGCCCAAGCGACTGTAAAATACATAAACGAACATGTTATTTTTCTGTAGTGAAATCCAAAACAAAAAAAAAAGCCTCTACACAAACCTCCCAAAAAATCAGCTCTGAAGTTTTGGGCAGTTTTCCCACTTGCAAATGGACTATCAGTATTCTTCCAAAGAAGCTTTCAGGTTCATCAAACTGTTTGTTCTAGCCCTCCATCTCTCTGATTGCTACTCGTGGGCTTTGTGCTGGTATTAAATTTTGTGTATCTACTTCTGTGAGTTCTGCACAGCATTGAAATGACTGCTGATTCAGAAGGTAATGGGGATTTTTTTTTTCCAGGTCAGTAAATATAAGCTTAGAATTCAGCATGCAGACTGGTGACGTTGAAAGACCAGCTTTACAGTCTCAACCCTAAATAGGAAAGTTAGTCTGTTATCTAAAAGGGGTAGAAAACAGGGCGCTGGAAGGTAAAGCAGTGGTCAGGCATTCCTTCAGTAAACTTTTGAAAGGCTCACTTGTATTTGGAATCTCGTATTTGACATTTGGGAGACTCAAGATTTCAGCTTTGTTGAAGTTTGGAATCAAAATTGTTGCTATTGCCCATAAATAAATATACATTTGAACTGTTTTCTCCTTCTGAAACTTTAAAAAAAAAGATTCTCGCACCCAGGCAGCTGCTGATTGTCACGTCTTATAGGATAATGCAATATATTTTCATAGCTCAGTTGATAAAGGTGTATGTATATATATAGGTATATATGTATACACATATATGTAAGTGTGTAGTACAGGAATGCAAGCTTTCCCTCACATCTACAAATGGTTTAGACTCCGACTTCATGACCACAGATGTGGAATTTGGAAGATTTATTATATTCATGCTGCCTTGGAGCCAGAGACCCAGGACCATGGGATTCCTGCTGACACACAGTGTGGGGATGTAAAGCATGGTAGCCCACCCTCCAGAGCTACTTAAAAGGCATGTTTTTGTCAAACCTGTGCTCTCCAGGTCATTTAAAGCTTCTCAAGCCCAAATGCTTGTATGCAATGCTTGGAAACCACTAAGTTAGTTGAACCCAGCAAGAATTTTGTATCACAGAAAGATTTCCAGCGCGTCAAGGTGACAACCTTGCAGTCTGTCTCTTCACAGCACTCAGTGTGACAGCAGAGCATCTCCCAGATATTCTGTACTCCCAGTACCAGGGTGAAGTATGAAAAGGCTCTTACATTTCCTTTACACATGTAGGGGTAAGGCATGGTGATACTGCACTCCCCCAGCCACAGGAGAAGCCTGGGGCAAACCAGAAGTACATGCACATCTCTGAAACGCTAGACTGCAGCCTAACAACAGGATCATCCTTCTTCTGCATAAATAAAGGGATCTGGTTGGAATAAAGCTTCATGAGAAATGCAAATTTGTCAGAAACTGCCTGATTTCTGTGCTGCCGAGGCTTTCTTTGCAGTAGCACCAGATGCCAAAAAAGAAGCAAGAGGAAAGTGTGAACCCAAACCCGCTTCTCAACAGCAAAGAAAGTGAGCGAGCCTGTTCCTGCTGCCGCCGTCTCGGGTACAGGGGCAGCTTCAGTCCCAGGGACAGTAGCGAAGGAAAGGCTGCACCACTGTGGGGGGGACACCCTCATTTTCTGTCACACTCTCTAAATCTTCACAGAAACTCTGAGAGCCCACTCACAATTAATAAGCAGAAAAAAAGGGTTTCCCAAACTGCTTTCATTCAGGTGGAAAGTAAAAGTGTCTGTGGCTCCTTCCTCATTTCCCCTTCGTGGTGAAGAATGCCAGGAAAGACACAAACTGAAGAAAGCAAGCTGGAGGTCTCCAGGACAATATATTTTTTAGGCAGCTCTTGCTGCTGCTCGTCTGAGGGGCCATTTCTGAGCTATTTGCTGCCTCCTTTGGCCATTCATTTTGCTGGCAGCATGTCTGCCAGGATGCTTAGGCACAACGTGCTCTAACCTGTAAGGAGCAACGCTCAGGGTTGGAAACAGGTGGATGAAACCAAGTAGAGTACGAACAGGAAAAGACACATAACAACACACTCTCAGGTGATAACCACCATGGCTGGGTGCATTTGGGGGAGGAACAGCTAACAGTTTTACAGACTTTGGCAGCTTTGCTTTCTCTGTATGCAAGGATCAGTGGAGAAAAACGCACAAATACTCAGATCAGGCAGAGGAGTGGGAGGGGAGGTGGGAACCGATCATGCTGCTGGGCTCCTGGCTGGGTAACAGGGCCAGCGCTGGGCAGCAAAGCCCTGTCCAAGTATGTGAAGTAAGTTGGATGTGGAGGAAGAAGGTGAGCCGGGAACATGGAGGGGTGAAGGAAATCAATGCAATTATCTCACCAGCTGCCTTCTGAAACGGAGGAAGGGTGGCTTGCAAGCACTGAAGGTGGAAAAGAGTAGTGAGGTTTTGGTGTGCTTGAGAACACTTATTTTAAAATAGTTTGCTTAAAATCTTATAAGAGTATTTGGTCTTTTTTGTGTATTTTAGCTGGACATTCTAACAAAATCTGTGGATTTTGAAAAATATATGGATAGTATTGGTGAATGATATAGTATTTCCCACCCAGGATTAGTAGGATCTGAAATCAATAGCTTCAGGGCTAAAAGATGAGCACCTTCCACTTGAAAGAAAGAAATAGTTCTTGGTATTAGCTGCTGTAGTAAAATGTTCATGTTGGCCACTTCCGTGAGCATGATAAGGATCAATACAGTGCTAAGTAGGTTACAGTCAGGTAGCAGATATTTCCCTGATTGCTGTGTGCTCTACAGTGCCTGGCACAAGGTTGGCATCCACACAATATAAGACACTTAAGTTAATCATTAATGAATTATTAGCCAATTTTTTTTTATTATTATACTCATTCTATAATAGTCATTAGTATGAACTAATACTGCCTCAGGGAGCATACGTACTCTGTGCTCCTCATCTAAGAGAAACAGACTTCTCTGCAATACATAAAGATGTATATACCTGAACTGCAGACTTCACCCTCTGTTATGGCATAGGCATGGCGCCCAAAATTAATGTTAGGACTGATAGGAAGATATGAAACCTGTTAATTCCCTATCCCTTGTGTAGCTTTTTTCTTCAATTGTAGTCCAAAATCGGACTACTAGCTGAAGACTTTTTTTTTTTTTTTTTTGTGCCCAATATGTCTAAAGGAAATCATAGAACTGTTAAGGTTGGAAAAGACCTTTAAGATCATCAAGTCCAAATCCTTTCCATTAATCTCTCCTTCCAACTCCAGGCTAACACACTATCAAGTCCTCAACTTCCAGGCACTAACACCATGCGTGTAAGCAGGTAATGCTTCTGCATAGCCTGGTGTACCGAAAGTGTATGGTTTGCTGTAGTTTTTAAAACATCCTTAAGTTCTCATCAAGTTGTGTTTCACGCAGTATTCGTTTGGCATAGGGAATGCAGAATTGCCCCAACTTGCATGAGAGGCTGGGAACTGTTCCCAAATAGCTGAGGCAGAGGGAGGACCTCATCAAAGTGCAAGCAGCTTTGCATAGATGACCTGTTTTGATTTGAACCAATTTCAGATTACATTCAGACATTTTTTTCTATTTAAAGGACAAAGGAAGGAGCAGGTCAAAGAACACAAGACACAGATCTGAAAATGGATGTCTATTCACTCTAGGGAAAAAAACCCTTACATTTCCCTTACATGCCCCTTCTTTCCAGCCTGTGTGGAACACTTCCTGATCCAGGAATTTCTGGGTTTTAAGAGTTTTCATGAATCAGGATTTTTAACACTGAAAACCACCTAATAATGTTGGCAATTTACATGCCTTAATGCTAGCTTGTTTTTATCTGCAGGTTAGAATGTAGGGAACTGGACAAGCTCAAGAAGTGGGCCCATATGAACCTCAAGAGGTTCAACAAGGCCAAATGCAAGGTCCTGCACCTGGGCCAGGGAAACCCCCAATATCAATACAGGCCGGGGGATGAAGGGATTGAGAACAACCCTGCTGAGAGGGATTTGGGGGTACTGGTGGACACAAGCCAACAATGTGTGCTTGCAGCCCAGAAGGTCAACAGCATCCTAGGCTGCATCAGAAGAAGCGTGGCCAGGAGGTCAAGGGAGGTGATTCTGCCCCTCTACTCTGCTCTGGTGAGACCCCACCTGGAGCCCTGCATCCAGCTCTGGAGCCCTCAGCACAGGAGGGACACAGACATGTTGGAGCGGGTCCAGAGGAGGGCCATAGAGATGATCCGAGGGCTGGAGCACCTCTCCTGTGAGGACAGGCTGAGAGAGTTGGGGTTGTTCAGCCTGGAGAAGAGAAGGCTCTGGGGAGACCTGATTGCGGCCTTTCAGTACTTAAAGGGGACTTAACAAGAAAGATGGTGACAGACTTTTTAGCAGGGTCTGTTGTGATAGGACAAGGGGTAATGGTTTTAAACTAAAAGAGGGTAGATTCACACCAGAAATAAGGAAGAAATTTTTTATGACGAGGGTAGTGAAACACTGGAACGGGTTGCCCAGAGATGTGGTTGATGCCCCATCCCTGGAAACATTCAAGGTCAGGTTGGATGGGGCTCTGAGCAACCTGATTCAGTTGAAGATGTCCCTGCTCATTGCAGGGGCTTTGGACTAGATGGCCTCTAAATGTCCTTTCCAACCCAAAACATTCTATGATTGTATGAATAAGAAAACAGGGTGTGTGTTACAGAGCATGGAGGGGAGGAGTAAGGAAAAAAACCCAAATATAGTATTAATCTTGTAAAGGAAAAATATGAAAAAAATCCACACTTACTGTTACAGAACTTGATTTTTTTCCAAAAAGTAGGATTTTAAATTTCACTTTGAATTGTTGAATTGTTTTGAATTTGAATATCAAATACATTTGGGGAAAATTGTTTCATAACGAAATGCTGTGCTACGATAGCATATATGATAAAGTACATTATGATAAATTATAGTCCGTTTACTGAGCATCTGACATTTTACTTCTTTTTAAAATAATTGTGTTTATACTTTCTCAGTTGCACAGTTAGAGATAAAAATGTGCTAATTAAATGCTTCTTTTCAAAGAGCTACGCAAATATATTTTATTCTTCATACAGAATAATCTACATGATAGAATTGTGTTGATTTATATTAAAAGGAAAGCTGACCCTTAAAGATGTGTTGTCATCTTATGTAATCTGTTACATTGTATCAGAAATTGTTTAGACTATAATAAAGCTTCTTATACTACTATATATATCTTGAAAGAGATAAATGATTTAACTAAACTATAGAACTACATAAATTATCTTTCCATTTTATCATGTAATCATGTTAAGAGCAAAACTTTCCTACCAATGTAGGAAACACTTATGTCTCCCTATCAGTCATACCTTACTGCTTTGAAGGAGATAGAAATAAAGCCATAATTCCAAGAAGTTGTTAATGCATTTGCAATGCTTTAAAAAGATGAAAAAAAATTATATCTTTTTATTGGTAAGGTAAAGAATATTTTACATTTTTAAGTTTTCTCATTGTCATATTTGCATGGGTTTTATACAGTCTTACAAGTTACTAAGGAATCAAGAAATATATCTGAAGTCATAATTTCTTGAGATTACATTCTAAAATATTTTAAATCATGTGGTAAGGCGAACTGAATTTCTGTTTTTTCAAGATTCTGACAAAAATACTGCAGTATCAAGATTTTCAGGTAAAATTCTAAAAATAACTCTAACACTTGTGGTATTTTCTCTTGCTGGCCAGAAGAAAGTGTTGTGTCTTCCAAAGAACAGCACACTTGAAAATCGTTCTGCAGTTGTAGTTCAAACATCTTTTCCTTACAGGTTACTAATTAATTCCTTTTCACAAGTATATTACCCTCCAATTCTGCAAACACTTAAACCAGTACTGCTTTAAATACTTCTGAAAAATAATTAATGGTTGTGTCTGACCTGCAAGCATAAATGTAAGGGTGCAAAATCCAGGATCAAATACTTCGTTCTTTCATGATTGCAATGGAATTCATGTTTTCTAGACTAAAATTAGGGTTTCAGGTAGTTATTTTGGTTCAATTAGTTCTGTTAAAAAACAGAGTTAGGAGAAAAATGAAGGGTATGTCAAGTCCATATTTTCATTTTTTAATAAGGCTGTACATTAGAAAAAATACTGTAAAGGAGTATGCAAAATCACTTCTCACAAATCCATCCTCTAACGGAAATTCTTCCAATAATCCTGTTTAGGCATCTATGCTCCATGGGGTTTGTTGTATGGTCTTTTTCTGTGGTTTGGGTTTGGTTTTTTTTAAATACAATTTGTTACGAATCTTTTAAGGAGGGGGATTCTTTTGTTCCCTACTTCTCCTTAAGGTTTTTGGGTTGGGGGGGGGTTGGATTTAATTTTGGTTTGGGTTTGTTGGTTTTTTTAAGTTTCTGACAGTCCTGAGGCTTTGGGTTGTATGAGCATTTTTCACAGACAAAGAAAATGTATGAGCAGATCTGGAGTATTTCCTAAGTTGTTCTTGCACCCTCAGCAAAGCTCTACCGCTTTCAACAGCAACAATACTAAAAATCCCCTGCTCTTTACAGTGCTTTCAGTCCAGGTCTCAGACCTGCTACTCAAGGCAGTGGCACTCCCCGATTCCCAGCAGTGGGGGCAGCTTGGCCGGGGCTGGGAGCGGGGCTGCAGAGCTTGGCAGGGAGCCCCACTCAGCCATCTCCCTTAGACTTTGTTGTTCTGTAGATATATTTAATGGTCATGCATTTGCATTTCTCAGCCTGGTGCAAATACTGTATTAGTCTAATCTGCACTTCTGCTTCACCTCAGAATATGACTAGATTGACTTTCTTTTTGGTTTGTTTTTTTTTTTTCTTTTTTCTTTTTAATTGGAAAATGGCTAAAAGTTATTCCTGACCTTTTTATCTTGCCAGCAATGCCACAGCCTTTCTATTAATACCAGGCTTTGGGGAGTGTTTCGTCTGCACTGGCAGCAGAACTGCTATTTCTTACTCAGTTTGGTATCTGCAATTACAGTACTTTTCTGAAGTGCAAAAGACATCTATAAAAATCAAACCCATTTCCCTGCTTAACATCAGACACAGTATGGCAGCTGACTGCTGCTTCCAGCTTACATCACATTTTCCATCTTTTTGTTGAAACTCTGTCTGCAGTGATTGTCGGTGAATGTTTGCTATCAGTGAAGGTGAAGGACCTTCACTGAAGTGGCAGGAATAATGTACTGCATCAAAGAGCATGTTAAGTTTGTTTGGCTTGGATGTTTTACTGATGCCGTGGTTAAGACCTTCAGCTCCTAACCATGTCCTGCATTGCCAAGGTGCCTGTATAGAGGGGCATCGTCCTTGAAGGCAATGCTAGTGGGAAGCTGGAGAAGGGAAGAGCTGGTTTTCATTTCCTAGGAGGCCTTAATTTCTTCCTTTTGGATGGACAGTGCCGGTGAGGCTGCTTTCATGAACCTGCTCTCCATGTGGTCTGCAAGGCTTCTGAGAGGTCACTTGAAATCCCTGACTCTCATTAGCAGGGCGACTTAAAAAGGAAGAAGCTGGTGTTGGTGCATTAGGGAGGACCAGAGCATCTGCAGTTTCAGGGGACTCCCTGGGACAGTTGGTGATATTGTCACTGTCCTCTCTTCATTTAGGTTTAGAAAAGCTGCTGCTGGTTAAAACAGGCCAAATTTCTCAGCAAGCCCAGCAGTGAGTGACCTTCTTGCAAGTAGAGTTTCAGGCTGTCAATAAATTAAAAGCCCATTTCACTCTTTTGTCCAGCCTCTCTCTTTCCAGAGGGTTTCTCTTTCCCGTGCCAAGCCATCTGAGGGGGGGACCTGCCTATTCACCCATGCAAAACTTAGACCGTGTCATGCCATCACGGGGTTATTCTGTATGTGTAAGCCCACAGTGGTTTTCACAGGAGCAGAGAGGCCCTGACCAGCCCTCCAGGGGCAGCCAACTGTGCTTTGTCCTCATCCCCCATCCAGGCAGCCCCTTGGTGAGGAGCAGGGGCGCGTTAGCAGGTCCCCAAGCATCCTTGGTCCTTTCTGGCCCAGCACTCGACCCACGGGACACCACCCACCCCCGCGTCCCACACCAGCCTCACAGTAAACCCCTTTCCCCAAACCACAAAGTCAGTGGATCTTTTCTCCCACCCCAGAGCTAGTCCCGGCTCCAGCACCACCGCAGCATCCCTTTCCTTTAACCCCATCTGGAAGAGGCTGACATCCACTGAGGGACCCAAGCGGCACCGTGAGAATTGGACGAGCGGTCCTGCCTGCTTGGTGCCAGCAGACGGGCCCAATTCCCCACGAGGGAAGGGTTACAGATGCGGTCGCTACAACAAGTGGTGAGTCGACTGTGAATCTGCAGTCGTAGCTCCGCGGCTGTTTTCCTCGGAGCGGTCTGCCTGGTGATAATCTGCACAGATAGTTTGTGGGTTTGTTTTTGTTTTCTTTTTTTCGCCGGCCTCTTTTTTTTCTCCCATGAATTCTACATCACCTCTTGTGTTTTACCTTTCCTGGCAAAACTGTTTCTCCTCGTGACACGTAACTCTCCCCCAGGGCCAGTTATGTAAGGTATTGCTGCTCGGTGTTTGTACAGCCCTACAGCTTGATCCCCTGTAGAGAGCACATTGTGTATCCTACCGGCAGCAAACAAAAGCAGCTTCCTATACAAAATACACAAGTCTTGCCTCTGTGCTTGCATGTTTAGGCAAACACCCTCCTGCGTTTTGGGACGCAAAGGAAGAACGCTATCAGTACCCACTTTCCTGGTGATGCGTGGCTCCGAACGGTGAAAAAAAAGAAAAAAAAAAATCCTCCTAATAAGGAGAAAAGAGTCTGCTTTGCTACTCTGTTTTGTCTTTTGCCCTTCATGCAGTCATACCATTTTAAATGCAAAAAGCTCTTCTAGCTAGCAGTGTCATAGGCGTTTCAAAGGCAAACATATTTGGTTTGTCTTTAAATGAATGGATTCATACTGGGTGGCAGTGGAGGGGCTACCCCTTTCAGGAGGCTCCTTAAGTTTCAGAGAGTGAGATGGAGTAACACTTTCTTTAAAAGGGAAAAAAAAACCCAGACAAAAATCCCACCTCCCCAAAACCCCAAGTTCTAGCTGATAGGAGTGTTTGACACTCCTGATGTGGGTAAGGTGTAGGTTTTCTTGCAGGGAAAAACAATTATAAATACCTACTTTCCTCATTATCTCTTCCTCTCTGTGCCTGGATGACTTGTATCTTCCCTTCTCCTGCCTCCAGCCTTCCCCTACACACAAGCTATATTTTATGTAGCTGCACTGCAGTCATTCCTTACAGGTGATGGACTAAGCCCCAGCAATTAAGCCAGAACTGCAGCTACCCAAACTCTGGGTGTTGGGGTGGGCTGGGTTTGGGGAGGGGGGCGGTTATCCTGCAATCTGCAGGGTGCTCAGCACTGGAAGACTTCCAGCATGGGAGTCCTCTACCTGAACTACCAGCCTGGGTGGCCACGCTACCTTGGGGCAGCTTGGCTGCATCCCCCTGGGTAAGGGCATCCCCGTGGGCCCTTGGGCTGTCCAAGCAGAGAGTGCATCAGCTGCTGGCTAGAGCAGACCAACCTGATAAAGGCTGGTCGTAGGGTGGGTGTCCTGCTGCTTCCTTCATTTTTCCAGGGGGAGCACAAGAAATAAAAGGGTTCCTTAGCCCAGGTGCAACAGGTGGTGGGGGTGTGAAGCTTTTTGGGTGATGTGGCAGTACACGTTCTGCATCAAGGTCAAGGGAGGGTCTGGCTCTGAGGTTGGGATGGTGGTTTACCTTCGGGGAGGGGAAGAAGAACTGGTCCCAGCTAGTTGGATAGAAGTTTGTTTGCTCTCAAATGGGGGATTTCTAAGTGAGCAGAAGCTGGGTTGTGCAAAGGTGAAGGAGCTTGGAAAAGCTCTGAGCATGATGGGAAGGCCAGGGTTGGCAAGGATAAGTGTAAAGGAAATAATTAATCCTTAACAAACGTGTGAGTGGGAGGCATAAGGGGATGGCTGAGGAGGCATGGAGCAATACCGGAGAGGGAGAGGTTGGGAATTGAATGAAACAGCAAAAGAGTTGCACAGAGTAAAAAGCAAAACAAAACAAAACAAACAAAACAAAACTTTCCCTTGCCATTACTGCAGATTGCTCCATTTTTTCCTACCCTGTCAAACTAAAACACTCCCTGTAACAGCCTCCAGCTCCTCGCCTACCTTCTAGCTTCTATCCTACAGTAACATTTCCCAAACTGCAAGGTGCACCCGCTCCCAAGGAAGAAGGGGGAGCTGAGCCCACAGGGAGAACAAGAGTTGCAAGTAGCATCTGAGTGCATGACTGGCTTCTGCAACCTCATTCAGGCCCCCTGTCCCTGAAGTCAGGTCCCTCACGGAAAAAAATTCCCACCCATTCATTTTTATTCCCAAGCTAAAACTGAATGCATGACTAACCATATATATGGGTTTAATATAGGCAGTTAGAGACCCTTACGGCCAGCCCAGTCATTACACCTACTAACAGCCTGTCCTGTGTTGAAGACCATCTGATGCCGAGCTGTGAGCGCCTTTGAGCCACAGTGTTGTGGCTCCTTGAGCACAGACCTGTCAGCAGGGCACCCTCCCTTCCCATCTCCGCTGCTTGGACGCCCTCTCCTGAAGGTGACGTTGGCTCTCCTGGGCATCCCTGAAGTTGTTTTTTTTCTCATGTTTAAATCACAGTCGCCTCTCCAGCCCATATGACAAGATTAGTCATTAGATCAGTAACCTCTTCTCCTTCATTTTTGTACCTTCGTGTTACAAATGTGTTACGAACGTCTTCCATGTTTCATTGTGATGGGCGTATGGGATTGCTAAATTTCTGCTATCCTCCGCTGCCTGAGAAAACTGGAAACACTTCAAAGGTATCAGACCAAGTTACTGTCAGGAGCCAGATTGGTGTCCTTTTTCACTAGCACTCATTGCTTACAGACACCAGTGAAGTATGGTTTACATTTCTCCCAGTTTTCTCCCATATTTGTAGAGTGTCAGATCTGATAGACCTTTTAGTTGCTCTGGTTTTCCACTTCTTATTTTCCTCTTCTTTAAATTGCATGTAATCCTGGTCCTGGTAAACGTTCAGTGGGTTTTGTGGGACCACAGCACTTCAGAAACATCCTCTCTGTTCAATGCCTGCTTCCAGCTGTCTCTGCTTGAAAGAAAATGGGCATCCTCTGTCCCTCCACCCTTGTCCACCTCCAGCACTAAGGCCACGTGAAGGGGTGACACATCTTACTGTGGGTGCTGCTCACTCTTGCCCTCACTGCCGTGGTGCTCCAGGGGCAACAGTGACCTGCAGCTTGCGGCAGGCGGCCGCTGCTGTTTTGCAATGCACTCCAGGGGAAGTTGTGCTGCTTCACACAACCAAAATCTGCCTGGAGGAGGAAAAAACCCACAGCTTTGCAAAAGTACTATTGGGAACAGACCCAGAATGGGAAATCAACTAGCTCTGTTCCATTGCTGACTTTTTTTTTTTTTAGTATATATAAATTTTCCACAGAACCGTGTGTGATCTCCCACCTGCTAATTACAGATTTCTTATGTGGGTGGGATGCAGATTTCGGTTATACCAGCATTAATTTGGAGCAACTGTATCGATGAGCTTACAGTGAAGGTTGATTTGGTTTTGTTTGGGGGTTTTTTTGCCATGTATCTTAAATTTCATTTTAAACAGAACATTTCTTTGTGGATTTAGGACTTTTTCAATATTTGTAAGAGAATGCTGCCTTTTATCTCCTCGTCCACTCAAATTCTATTGGCTTCACTAGTGGCTTGTAATATTCTGCCTGTGAATTAGTTCTCTAAAAGGCAATTTAGTCTTTTTTTTTTTTCCCCAGAAGTGAGACAGAGGTGAAGTTTTTGTCTAGAACAACATGTGCAGCTGATTCTGTGTCTACTCGCGTTCAAACTCCATGACGGAGTGTGAAATGAGAATCCTTCACAGTCATGGAAAGCTTGGATGTAGATCAGGCCTCTAGATCCACTTATAACAAGGCTTACTTATTCTGGTGGCCTAAAATACTGCCCCTGACAAGGACCACAGAAGCAGGACTTCACAGCACAGGCTGCCTCACCTGCTCACCATTAGCACCAGTCACCACCGGCTGGGCACCTCCCAGTTAGATTCAGGAATCTGAGACATCTTCCTTCCACCCACCTTGCCTTTGGCCCACTTCTGCCTGTCTCTCAGTATGGGCAACAGCAGCTTCAGACATCTGGAGTAACTGGTGGTGGACGTGTGGAAGCTGGGTATCAGTTTTCCTTTCCCAGGCACTGGCAACTTGGGCAGAGATCACGGTGGATCAAAAGAGAAGAACTTTTCTCTCCTGTCACCATCCTAACTAGGTAGCAAGAAGCACACACCCTGCTTTCTCACCTCTGGCCTTGTTTAGTTTCTTAGGGTTTCCTCCGCCAGTAGTGGTGGATGGGAAGCTGTGGACCCAGTGATGAACTGCGGGAGCATTTCATTGATGTTCTGGGAGAATAACTGCTTTTTCTCAGTTATGGTCCCATTTAGTGTCTTTTTTTTTCCTATTTTTTTCTTCCTGGTGGGCAATAAAGAACAGCCAAGTGGAAGGAAAAGCCAAAACTGAAGGCATATGCTATTTTCTTGCAGTCCTGAACATGTCTTAGACAATTTGTGTGACTGTAGGAAGCCCCATGGGCCACAGGTTCCCTGTTTTTAAAATGGGCATTATAATACTTAACCAGGTCAAAACACTGTGAGGAGCTTGGGTACAAAGTGCTTTAAGGCAGATGCAATGGACAGCTGTTATATTTGCCCCAGGAAGAGGCCATACGTTGTCCTCTGTGTCTCCGTGCTGTGCAGCTCTGGCCTCAGAAAAAAGACAAATTATGAGTGAAAATCTTGTTTCTGATTTTGACTGACCCAGGATTACTCTTGGTATTTTGAATGACCTTATGTGAAGTTCCAGTTTGAGTGACTCTATAAGCAAGAGATACTCTGAGATTGAGACTTCAGAAGTATCAGTAACACAAAAATAAAATGGAATAAAATAAATTTAAAATGAAATGCCAGTGGAAATCTCTCTCTTCTCACCCGCCTGCAGAGATGTTCTTGCTGCTGCTGCTCTGCTTGCGTGAGAAGTGAGGGCTGGGGACGCTCAGTGCTGGGGCGGGGTGTCAATGGGCTACCTAAAGCTGGAGGAGCAGAAGTGACCGGGGCTGGCTAGGGCCAGGAGAGTCAGCAGGCTCTGCTCTGAGCAACCTGCCCAGCTCCTGTGGGGAGGAGGAGGAAAGTTAAATGCCCATCCCACCACCCTGGGTATTTGTCCTGGCTAGACAACATGGCTTCCTGGTAGGTGCTCCAACCAAGTATATGGAAAGTCTATTTCACTTGTCAGCTGCAGGAATACAAATCCACACTTCTGGGCTAAACTGTGGGCAGGACCACTAACCTCAGGCATCCCAGTATCCAGAGAGAAACTCAGAACCACAAAAAAAAATCCTATTGATTTCTGACTTTTTCAAGTATAGCTAGGCCGTATTTTCTTGGTTTCCTTTGTGAGAAAGCTAAATACTCAACAGTTTCAAAAGGGAGGTGTGGGGAAAGATATTCTCCCATCTCCAGGGCAGGGGCTGTGAGACCTCCCCAGCATAAGTAAGGCTCATGTTAAACCTGAGAGGTGGCAGCAACGTCTCTTTGATGTGACATCCAGATGGAAGGGAAAGCGGTTGCCAGGGTGACACTGAAAATAGAGCTTGGCCTACTCCGTTCCCATTGCAAGAGAGGTCTTCGGGGAGAGCTTCAATGGGAGAGGAAAGGTGGTGCATGCAGTGGGAATTAATGTGCTGCTGTTGCAAACACGTGCGTTGGTGGCATCATACATGGGAAAGCCCAGACATGGAGGAGAATGCTTTTCAGGTTTTGAGCCTAATTCCTAAGTGCAGAAACCTGAATTTTGGATTTGGAAAGTAAACAAAAGAGAAGCTTTTGATGTCTCCTCTCACCCGGCACCCACTTGCATCCCATGCACCTATATGGTCTCTGAGGAACTGAAACATTTGGGTTCAAATGTAAAAACATGTTTCAAACTTCAAATCTGCAGAAATGTTTAGTTAATCATGTGCAATCTTAAGCAACTTACTTAGCTTAAAAATATCCCATAAAGATTTTATTTGGAGTCTTTCTCTTGGGCAGCCATATTACATATCACCAAGCCTTTTTACACTTTGAGTTAAATTAAAATGAAGGCTTTCACCTTGTTATTTTCTTTCCTTTTTTTTTTTTTTTTTTAGTGGTGAATCTTGAATATATCTTCCTTTTAAAAGGTATTTCTCTGCTCCTTGGTTTTTAATTTAAGCATTAAATTTAAGCATTTTTTGAAATTCCTTAGAAAAGGGGCTGCCCTGCCTCTGAGGTAATTTACACTGGGAAGAATCTTAAAGAATCACAGACAACTGTTGGTAACATACCTGCATAACATTAAAATCAGGTTAATTGCTTACATTTCAGTGGAAGTTATGGATTGCTGCAGAGCTTAGTACTTCAGCAGATACTGGTACAGCGGGGGGGGGTTATTTATAGTTAAATAGCAGTAGAAGTTGTGTGTGTTCAGAAGGGACCTCTTTGAGGGAGGACAGAACATTTCTCAAAGCTTCATATTTTCCCAAAGGGATTTTTCTAGCAGAGCATGCCTGCTGTTCAAAGGAAATATTCCCTGTATGAGCAAATGAATGAAAAAGTTAGCTTTACAATAGACACCCTATTAAACTTTAAGGGGGCTGAAGTGAAGGAACCCAGCTCCATGTGTTTTCAGAAAGCTAATAAAAACCAGAAAATTATCTGTGGTGCTCTGCAAGGCAGCATGCGTACAGGAGGCTGTTGCTAAACCTGCAGAAGGAAGCAGGAAGGAGGCATTGAAAGAACATAAGTGGGGAGTGATACAGCAAAAATCCAAGGTAGTGAATGTCTGCAGATTTAATTGACAAATTTAAATGCCAATTTGTAATACTGTCTCTCTCTCTCTCCCACTCATTTTCTTTTCAAGTTTCAAGTGAGATTTCAAGTGGCAAACAGGGAGTCTGCCCCCTCCCATTAGCAAACCAAGGGATGTGTGTACTATGTACACACATGGAGAGGACAGTGCCACTATCGTCAGCTCTTTGTGCAAGTGCTGAAGTGGGACAGGGGGAGCTGGGACACGGGTGGCAGCCCCCCAGCTCGCAGCCCATGGCTGGTGCAGCCGTTCGGTCTCTGGCACTGGGTGAGCCAGACAGAGGGTGGGGAAAAGAATGTGTTTCTTGGGTCCCCTTCCTATTTGTACCACAAAATCAGCCATCTCCAGCCTTGTGGTGGGTGCTCGGTGAAAGCAAAGGGAGAGTGCTTTCAGCTGGAGCTTGGGGGTGCTATTTTGGTGCATCCTCTCAGCCCTCGTGTCTGCTCACGCGTGCGTATGAAGAAGGGTGGCTTTCTTGGCCTGATCTGTCAGCACTGTAGATATTCCTATAATAAAGGCTCATTCTACTTACACAAGACATGTTGACTGGTTTATTGTAACCGTAATTGCTGCTCTTGCAGGACATCCACCCACTCGACTGCAAGCAGAGGCTCCAGGCTTTTCTCAAAACATCTGAGTTTATAGGAAGTTTTAGAATCTGATTTTTACAATATTCGTTCGTGCAGACTAAGAGGGAGCATTTCAGACTTCCCTTCCTTGCCCCAAATTCAGCCAGATTTTTTGAGGAACTGCAGAAAATAGTAAGAGAACCCATGAATACAAAATTGAACATTGCAATCAGAAAGAGGGGCCAGCTTCCTAATAAGGCTTTATTTAACCAGTGACAATGTGCTGAGAAAACTAGAGGAAATAGGTCAGCTAAAAAACCTGGGACTACAAATGCCTGCTGTAATTTCCCCCCACTGAAACAGACGACCTCCTGAAAGGGCTGGTTCAGGAACCATCCCCTGAAGTCCTGTGGCTATATTTGTGAGCCATGGATTAAAAGACTGGAGCACTGGGACTCAAGACAGGTTATGTGACAGATCCACAGTAAGATGGATTCACACAACAGTTTAATGAGGAAACACATGAGCTGGCTCAGCAATTAGTATGGTCAGTACCCTACCTGTTTCAGCACTCACAAGGTAGTTAATCCTTCCTTAATGCCACAATTTCACGATTCCCTTAAACCAGGAATTAGCCAGGGCTCCTGTCAGAAGTCATGCTTTCCAGTCCCAGCTGTGAGCTTTTTGCCTAATGCCTTCCCCTCCTTCAGCACAAGTGTTTGCGCCGTGAACTGGAGCAGGGCACTAGGCAGGTTTAAAATGAAGTGTCTGTATGAGTTAGTTTTGACTATGTCTCTCCTCCAAACTGCTTTGGTGCAGAGATTTGCAAGCGGTTTGGTGCAGCTCAAGCAAAAGGAGAGTGTGGGGGAAGGAAGAGGTGCTGGGGGATGGTGGCACTGCTTCATTAGTGGCAGTGCTGGTCTGTGCAGTCGGAAAGCATCTGTCAAATTGTGACCTGAGGAAGGGCTTCTTACCTCTGTGCCAGTGCTGTACAAGGACAGTGATGTACAGACATGGCTGTACACCTTCTAAGACCTGATCCTAGCATCTTCATGTGGAGGTGTATTAAACCTCTCTCAGAGGAAGACCTGTGGACCAGGTTACTTCAGGCCCTGCTACTGCCTCAAAATTATTAGTTACTCTTGTACCTGGTCTCAGGCAAATCTGAGTTATAAGCTTACACCCATGAACGCATAAAGTAGGGTTGTCAACGTACATGTTCTTATACAACGTACGGATTGCATTGAAGGAAGATTTTGCTCCGAGTTCAGACACTGCTTTCCAAGTACAGAGAGCATCTGCATCATCACAGATTATAGCCAAGGATGAGATAATACACCAATTATTTAATATTTGAGCCAATAAAAACTGCATCAGACCATCCGCAAGAAATATTTGTGTTGTTAAAATGGAGAGGACAAATAACGGTCTGGTAAAAGGAAGACCTAAGCCTCCCTGATTAAAGAGAAAGGAATTCTTCTGGAGAAAAGAAAAATCTGAATAAATCTCCAAAGAGGGATCTCAACTGCATAGGGAAAATAGAGTTCCCAAGACATAGACTTCCTGTAGTGCAGACAGGGTGAAAGCCTGACAAATGCATAAGAGGTCTTCAGCTAGAAAGGCCAGGAAAGAAAAGCCCCTAAAATTGATTTCAGACACAAAAAGGTATGTGTGCGCTTCCAGTGGCTTTGCATAGTGGGTCTGCCCGAGCTTTGATACTTTATCACTTTACAAATACTTCATTGGTATTGCATTGCTCCAACACACCCAAAGATAGTGAGGTTTGCCTCCCTTTAAGCAGAATGATAGTCCTTTCAGAGCAAGAAGTGTCTTCTCATGACCACTCTCTGCCAGAAAACTTGTTAGGCAAATAGCAAAAGAAGGGGGCAGGAACTTGGGATCCTGAAGAAGGTCGTGAAGAAGCCCGTGAGATCAAATGGAGCAGCCTGTCTTGGTGCATAGCTGAGGATCTTGTTTATCCATCATGTCCGGCGGTCATGTCCTGAACAGCTGTGTGTGCAGGCCTGTGGAAGAGGCACTGGCTGAGCCACTGAACCACAGCACGAGAGATGCCGTAAGGTATCACCAAAACAAGAAGCTTAGCAACTGAGGAGTTGTGAAGAGACAAACTAACAATTGGTCTCTTCTGAAAAGTGAACCTGGCCCAAGTCACTCCACACTATGGAGGCTCAAGGACCTTCTATTTCTTTATTTCAGTTAATTCTCTTTGGTACACCATAGACTAAAGTGTGCAGCAGCAGCAACAGATGCTTAGATACCATGGTGATGGGTGCTATAGAAAACCTTGCATAACTATGGAAACCACAGTTGCATTTAGCCATCAGAACTGAATATCTGGCAGCCCATGTCTATCCTTCACGTTCTGGAAGATCATGAAAAAAATACTTGTACACGGCATTATATTTCACAGCTCTCTTTTTACTTGGCAACGCACACTTATCTCTATTTGATAAAAATAATGGTACATGTATTTTTAGACTAACATTATGTGATGGTAATTCTACTGTTATCCAATGTGATACAAGCTGAGAAAAAAAGCCTTTACAGAGAAGAATTGAGGAAATCAAATCAAATTTAACCTGGTGGCAGATAGACGGGATTTATCTCCGAGTTTAAATAAACACTTTTTTCATTAAAAAATAAAGAAAACAGCAGAAAGTACGTGTCCGGATTATTCAGTCTTCAGTTTTCATGTTCAAAGAGTCTTCCTAATTGTCTGATTTTGCTATGCAGAGTGTAAGAACAGACCACGTACTGTATCTGCTGCGTCTTTGTAACCTAGAGGAATGAGAACAAGACTAAGAGCAAGGCATTTAAGAGGCCCCCTCATGGGTCTGACAATGGCTGTGTCATCAGGGACAAGTGACACTCCTTCTTTGTTCTCCTTTCTCATCTCCAAAATTAAGGCAATAACACAAAGCTGTAGATATCTGCATTAGAAGAAAAAAAAAAGAGTCGAATGGAGGTGATAAAGTTACTTTTCACTAGCAGTAATTGGCTGCATTCAAAGCTGTGGGTAAAAGTGAAATAAGCTGTGTTAGCATCATAGTACCTTTTGCTTTTGCCTGTCCTATTTTTACAAGGGCAAGCAGCTCAGCCTGCATTCCCAGGCAGCCAGCACGGCTGAGCTGACAGCAGCATATTGCTGACTTGGTCATTCATGCTGGGCGAACGTGCTCCAAAAGCCCTCAGTCCACAAGCTGGGCAAGAGCTTGACAGACCATGGGTAAAATCCTAGCCCCGAGTGAAATCTGTGGCAAACTTTCTGTAGATGCAGGCATAGTCCTTACTGCCCTGCAGTCTTTCTGGGTTAGCACGGGGTCACCAGGAAATACTTCTTCCCCTCTTGTTCCTGCCCTATCAGCTCTCAAGCCCACCTGGGAAGCAGAGACATACAAAGTGGAGACCTCAGAAACTTGCAGAGGTGTTGGCTCTTTGTATGGGTGGTCCAGACACCCAGTGAGAAGGATTTCCATGTGAAATCCCTTTGTTAGGTAATTATCTGGAAATTATCTGTAGATTAACTCTGATCTTAAGTTCAGTAAAGAATTTTTTTTTAAAAAAAAATCTGGAATAGATAACAGGAATTGCAAAGGTTTATAAAGCCATGGGTGACAGACAAATGAAAGCAAATTACACTTAGTTTTCTTTCAAGGAGATCAAAGTCATAGGGCCTTCTTGGCAAAACACGTTAACCTTTATTTATACTGTGTTAATTTGGTGTCTCCTACAGTTTTTTTTCAAACTGAAATCTTCTTACCCCCTCCCTCCTAACTCCCGCTCTAACTTTCTTTAAGAGACAGTTTCAACACCCTTTTTCCACAGCTTCTTGACATCTCTCCCAAAATGGCAGTGCCTCTTCAGTTAGCTAGGTGCCCTCTGATGGACTGGACTGGACAATTAGCAAATCACTGATGCAGCAAGGAGTAAAGCTTCTCCTTCCCCCATCTCATCTACTTCTGATAAATCAGCAAATCTCAGCGTGAAGTTGTTCGGTGTTTAGATTTCATTACCTCTCAACATGAAAATGGACAGCAGCTCCTGCTACAGATATACAAGAGAGATTTATAGATACAGCCTGTTACTGGCTGAGACCAAATACAGCAATAAGGGGTTTGAGGCCACTGGACCTCACCCCCTAGTTTCAAGGGGTGCTGTGGCAATGTGAATTGCAGAAAAGGAGCCAGAATTCGAATTAATTGTATTTTTCTCTACAAGTGATCATAGGCCAGATCAGTTCCTGAGGGTAAGGAGTAATATGTTGCTTTTGATAAACCCCATCTGAGATTACTGCTTCCAAATGCAAGCCCTAATAACAATTTAACTCAGAATCTAATATGGCTTTTGGCAGATGTAGGGAAAAAAAAAAAAATTGTACAGCTACCTATTCATCTTTGTTGGGGAAAATCCTCAGTTATAGGCTCGAGCAGTGGAGTTCATGTGTCTTTCACAGCTTGAAATCCTGGCAAAAAGGAACTTGAGGAATTTCAGCTATTCCACACGACACGGGGCTTGCCTTGCTGCTTCCTTCTGAGTAATCTGCCCCCCAAAAGGAAAACCTGAAGCAGCATGGCATTTGTATAGAGGTGACTTGCTGCACCCAAGAGCTGCTCCCTATTTGCAGGCCAACGCCAGCTTTCCCAGCCATCGCTCCAGTCAAGCAGGACAGCGCGCAGCCTGCAGCAGAAAGAGCATTTCCTCGCGGTATTGTTTTCCCTGGGAAAACAGCATGACCAGGATACGCGCTACTTTCCTTCTCTCCACGGATATATCTGCCTCCACAAAAGTGGCCATTCTGGTCCAAATCCAAGAGGTTTGGCCTGCAACGTAAACAGAAAATATCTCACAGCTTGAAGCATTTCACTTGGCTGCTCCCCGCCCCGCCACCACCAGAGACTTGACAGGGATTGAGTGCAGCCAGAGGTGAGGGAGGTCCCTGGCATGGTGCCAGTGGCCATTTTCTCCCGAAAAGTTCAGAAATTCACCTGCCTTGATTTGCTGGTGCAAAGTACCAGAAGAGGAAGGAATCAACAAGGAGAGGCGAGGTAAAACAAGTCAGGCACCAGACCGATGACTGGGGGACAGGGAAGAGTCGGGGCAAAGAGGCGGGGAAGAAACCTGTCAGAAACGAGGGAGGAACGACACGCAGCATCACCCTCTGCCTGCGTGACAGGCCTCCCCCCCAAAAGGGGCTGGTGACAACCCTCTCTGGAATTATTTCCCCCAGAAAATATATCTTTAAGTGATTTAAAACTGTTTTCAGACAGGTTCCCCTTATGCCAGAAATGTCCGTTCAGGAAACTACCCACCGCCCGATCCCCTCTGCCCGGCAGGGCTCGGCACTCGCCATGGGCCGGAGCCAACTTTTTTTGAAGGCTCGCGTCTGTCTCCATGCTACGTTGCCAGGTGCTGTCTCAAAGCCACTGAACCAGACAAATCAGCACTTGTTCCTTGCTCCTCGACATTTCCTCCATGGGGCCAGCGGAGGCGGGGGCAAAAGGGATCGGCCGTGGCAGTGGCGGCACTTCCCAGCAGACGCACTGTGGAGCCCCTGGCTTGGAGTGGGAGCACACAACCACTCCTGCTCCTCGTGATCCTGTCACCGGTGAACTGGTCCTGGAGAGAAAGGAGCGTCTCAAGTATTTGACATGCTTGAGCTGAATCTGCAAAAGATGTTATACCCAGCCCTTCGAGAGCGGTGCACGGAGCTCGGGCATAACTAACCCACACACACTGCCCCAGGGCTGCGCTCAGGCCATGGTGCCATGGACAGGCTGGGGCAGGCCAGCCTTGCCAGGGCAATCGTGCTTCTTTACTTCACGTCAGCCACTCCTGCCTGGTCTCCTCTTGCAGGATTTCGGTGGCTGGCTGCAGGGGGACGCCTCGGGATGGCCGGCACCTGCGGGCTGACACGTGGCAAACAGGGACATTGCTGCTGCCGCAGGATGGCTTGGTCTCTAGAGCACCTCACCTTCCCTGTCAGTTGCTGCACCCCCATGCTTAGTGGTTTTCAAAATTGAGAAGTGGAATGCTTTGGCTGAAAAAAGACCTTTCCCCCTTTTCCTAAAGATTTTCTTCATCTTTATGGAAAGATTTTCTGTTGCTGGTGCCACCTCTGGGGTGAATGGATACACTTGTTTTGCCAAGGTGTAAACTAGAGAAGCAAGAGCTGTTGGGGTTTTGTTGTGTTTTTTACCCAGCACTGAATGATTTGTCTTAGATGTGGTTGCCGCCAGGGCTGAGTTGCTCCCTGTGTGTAGGAAGGTGCCTGGGTAAATACAGTGCAGCATAAAAACGAGCTCTTGAGAAAGAAAGAGATACTTGACCCTGCTGCAGGACTGGTTCAAGGATCCTGATACTGGAAAAGCTGCGTCCTCCATCCCTTCTCGCCCCTTCCCGCCCCACCCCTTCAAAGACCCAAAAGCATTTTTTAGCCTTCTGGTTTTCAAATGGAAGACATATGTCCAAAAACATGTGGCCAGGTGTAACGTGAGTGAAGCTTCATATGGAGATGCTTTTAGTGGACATTGAAGGCAGACGAACATCTTAATTGATGGTGTCTAGGCTCCCTCCGCAGCCAGTGGAGGTTCCTCTGGTGGGTGAAGGGAAACACGACCCAGCATGGGTGCTCTGGGGCTCAGAGGTGCTTTCCCCAGACCACTGAGGACATGCGGGACTGGATGTGGAGTTATTCTGTGATTCTCATCAGCACAGGGCAGAAAGCTTTTTTTCCTCTTTCTTCCCACCAGTTCACCTGTTATATATAAGCCAAATGAATTCCTGTGTGACCCAATAGTTTGAACTAATTTTGAAAACACCATTCTTATTCCTTTTAATGATGCTCTTTCAGTCACAGGAGGTTCTTTGTGTTTCCAGAAATGTCATCTGCCTTAGTCCTGCTACATTCACCTGTTGTGACCTAGAATACTGAATTAAGGGATTTTGTTCCTTTTATGTGGTAATAGGAACAAAAAGCTCTGTCCTGTCAATGTTTTGTGAAAGCAGGGTCCATAATTAGGACTAGATTTTAGCAGTAACAAGGCCCTGCTTTGCTCTGTGTTTCAGAGCCTCTGTGATCTAGTTGCCTAAGACCCCTTTCCAAGAGTAGGAACAATTTCAAGGAAAATTGCTTAATTCATCAAGTCATGTGGTTACATACTTAATCTCCAAAGGCATACACAGTCCTGCTGAAGTCAGTGGCATTCCTCACATGCATGAGATGAAGCCTACTTCAGTCCTTCACTGAACCAACGTCAGGGCAGAACTGCCACTCTCGTGCCATCAGTCAAGGTGAACATTGCCTGATCATCTCAAGTAATGATCATTGGAAACAGCCCCTCAGTCTGCTGAAAGAAAGACAAAGATTTAGCAGTAAAACTATTCCTTCTTTTAGAAAGGTCAAATGCACCAAAAATACATTTTTGAAGGAATGCAGGATGACCCCCAGAGCCTCTCACAGGCAATTTGCTTGCTCCTGCACTGTTTGGAGTTTTAATTGCCTCTTTGGGGAGGTGCTAGTAGCTGCCTGAAAGTGCAGGCACAATTCAGCAATTTGGCACACGTGTCTCCCCCAAATATGGCAGCAATTAGCAAAAAGCGATATGGTGAATGGTAGCGTAAGCACCGGATTCTGGACAGCATTCAGACGAGAAATCTAAACCAGAAGAGAGTGGAGCAGACGGAAATCCAAACAAGCTTTCACAGAATTAAAACGTATCAGCTATACTTAGATAATGAGAGTCTAACATTAGAAGATTGAATTCAGAGTCACCATCTCACTCCTAAACTTCACTGACTGAACGGGCTGCAACAGACAGCTCAAGTTCACAAAAGCAGCTTGTGAGGAAAAAAATATCCAAAACACTTAGTGGAAGTAGCTTTAAAGACTTCTGGGAGAATTAAGTGAGCCCAGATTGGACAAGGAGCACACAGGTTCTTGGCAGAGAGGAAAAAATCTGTATTATAGGCATTAGTTATTTATTTAAGATTGTTGAGATTTGGGTACACCCATAAGATCTAATTTCTTAGGTCATTTTTGGCTATATTGTTCATATAGCATTGCTTTCAGCAACCTGCAGGATGCCACAAAACGTTAACAGTAGTTTTAAGACATCAGCAATTTCTGTTTTAGGGACAGCAAGACCCCAAATCATTAAATCCTTCCCCCTTCAAACCAATGCAAGCTGCATTTGTACTAAATCACGTATCCCCAGTCCAGCTATGTTTGCCTTAATAACTGGAAATGAACTATTTGTAACCAGGACAGAACTGTCTCAGGGAACCATTACTCCTCAAATAGCTTTTGCCCTGTCAGTGAGGTCCCAACTCCCTCCAGCACCTGAACGCAGTGCCTGGCTACGTTCACTGTGTCTGGGGGTGGCTGTTGTGCCCTGACAGAGTCTGGGCTGGCCCCCTGCTGAGGTGGGTGAGTGTACAACAGCAGAGAAAGGAAAGAAAGAGAAACGAAATTTGGGAAGATGCTGAAAAGGGAAGAGGAATGCTGCAATAGAGTAGAAGGTAAACATGGTGGCTAGAAAAGCAAGATGAGGTGCAAGCAGCTGATCAATGAGTTAGCAAGGCATAATTAATTAGTGAGCAAATCCAGAGGACAATGAAATTAAATAGTTAATTATGCAATGGAGCAAATAAACAGCAAATTAATTAAATGTGTGTGGATCTACCAGATGCACTGATTATTTAAGGCAAAACATGGTTAGTGAAACTATTTATTCTCTGGTATTTTAATTATTCATGGTTTCTCTGGCCATGAAGATCAAAGCCTGTTTAAATGCAAGGTCCAACCACATGCATCTAAAAAGCATTTATCTTGATAGTGCAAGTGAGTTGAGTGGGACAGCGGTGGAAAGTGGTAGGGGCCACAGCTGTTCTGAATGAAATACTTTGAAAGAAGATGTTTTAAGAAGATAATATGCAATATGTTGCTTTCTTTTTCTTTTCTTTTTTTTTTAATTTTTTGAATAGTTGGTTTGAGTTGTTACAGCTGAGCATGGAGGTTGGAAATGCTAGGGTGTTGCTGCCCCTGACAATGGAAGCTCTACTATGTCTGAAGCAAGGTAATTCAAATAGATAAAATTGCTTATTCTTTGGTTAACTTTAAACTTCTGGAGGAAGCCAGGATTTTTGAAAATGAATGATTAACAAAGCTCCAATAACTTAATGCTTAAAACATTTCCTTTCCGGCTTACCTGTAGATTAATATCTTGATAAACCCACTGTACCTTCTCTACTGTCTGAAATAATTTGGGGTTAATTTGTAGCTCCACTTTTCAAGTATGGCAATGTCCTCCTACAGTCTGATCTGCTTACATTGCCTGCCTTTTGTTTTTTTCCAGTGGGGGCTTCCTATGTATTTTTGGAATTTTTTTCTGTAAATATTTTCCAATTTCCCCTCTGTTAAGTAGATTTTGATCTCAGGTGTGATGGCATTAAATAGAAGTCATTCCTTTTCTCTGCCAAGAAGGCCAATGGCATTCTGGGGTACATTAAGAGGAGTGTGGCCAGCAGGTCGAGGGAGGTTATCCTCCTCCTCTACTCTGCCCTGGTGAGACCCCACCTGGAGTACTGTGTCCAGTTCTGGGCTCCCCAGTTCAAGAAAGATGAGGAACTCCTAGAAAGAGTCCAGAAGAGAGCAACTGGGATGATCAAGGGACTCGAACATCTCCCTTATGAGGAAAGGCTGAGGGAGTTGGGCTTGTTCAGCCTGAAGAAGAGAAGACTGAGAGGGGACCTCATTAACACATACAAATATCTTAAGGGCAGAAATCACGAGGACGGAACCAGTCTCTTTGCAGTGGTGCCCAGCAACAGGACAAGGGGCAATGGATACAAACTGAAACATAAGAGGTTTCAGTTGAACAGGAGGAGGAACTTCTTTACTCTGAGGGTGACAGAGCACTGGAACAGGCTGCCCAGGGGGGTTGTGGAGTCTCCTTCTCTGGAGAAATTCAAAGCCCTCCTGGATGAAGTCCTGTGTAACATGCTCTAGGAGAACCTGCTTTAGCAGGAGGGTTGGACTAGATGATCTCACGAGGTCCCTTCCAACCCTTTCAATTCTGTGATTCTGTGATTAAGTGTTCCTGATGAACACAATCAGCCTATGTGATCATTCTTGGGAACATTTATATAAGGTATGAAAATTTTACTTGCATGAATAGCCAGAACACATGCTCCGAATACTTTGAGGACTCAGCCAGGTGCTCCTCACTGCATTTAACCACAGTTTTCTGAGTTGGGAGGTCATGGGCAGCAGTTGTCTGTATTTGGAAAGTAATAGCAAATGTAGCATTGTATGTATCATTCATTTATTCTCCTCACCTGCACATAAATGTCTCCCTCACCTAATACTTCACAGCTCTACAGGACACATTTATTGTCTTAAATGTGAGAGGTACAGCAGAATAAGGGCTTAAATAAACCACAGGTGTGAAAAAATTCCAACTGGCAACTTCAAACTAAATACCACAAAGCATAAAAAGACACTTGTCAGAGCTGGAAGGAGCAGTTTGATTAAATCATTGCTTCAGCCCAGACATGTTGGGCCTGATTCTCCTCTCCCACCAGATGACTCACGCAAAGCGTGGGCAATTGCACTGCTGTAAGACTAATATGGTGGCACTTGGACTCTGGAGCTCTAATTATGCCTGTCTGACACCACAGAGCTAAAATGTGCGGCTGAACAGATTTATGATGCTACTCTCATCTGAGGTGAATGGCTGCTCCTACTCATGGTCTGGGATCACTAAACTAAAGCGGAGAGAATTTTAGTAGCCAACATTGCCCCAGTGTTGAAAGCAACAAAACCTGCCTGAACTGCTGGTGAAGCAGATGACAAGAGATGGATCCTTTTTTAACTGTGTTTTTCTTGGTGTCAGTTGCCAGGGAGGAGCCAGCGTGGCATGTATGTGAAGTACTGCAGTTGAAAGCTCTGCTGCCATCAGATTTTATGGCCCCAGCCTCTGCTCTCTGCTACTTCTGGCCTATGTCCCCACCTAGAAGCCCTCCTGGCAACAGTCTCTCATCACTCACAGCCCAGCAGGACAAAGCAGTTTGCAGAGCAAGCACCTCTTGCCTGCATCTCCCTCTCCTATTTTGGCTCCTTTAGGGAGTAGAAGGTATGGCAGCTTCATTGGGCATGCCAAGTATGCGCCTCCAGTGAGCAGGCTAGAGAGCTGCATCCTCCTCAGAAACATCTTTTAAAGGCCATGGCAAAGGAGGACAACCAGCACACCAGCCCTTTCCAGCCCCAGCCCTGCTGCGCAACAGTGGCCAGCTGGGGAATGCAGATGCTGCATTGCTGCCTACATGAGTAGCATGCCCGGGAAACACAGGAAAAGGTTTTGGTTTTTTTAGAAGTGTGAAACGCACCAGGACTATACTATTAACTTCTCTGAAAAACATCGGCATGAATAGTTAGCATTACATTACTCTCAGTACTACTGAGAAAAGTGTTAGCTGTTGAGCCCGTCTATGTTAGTGAAAGCCACACGATCCATTTTGTCCTTATGTTGATATTATTGCAGTTACAAGAGACAATTTGCAAATGCCTCGCTGTTTCATAAAGGCCAATCTACTTGGATTCACAGCAGGTACTAATTTCGCTTGCATCTGCTGAGCTGTGCATGGCATCAACCTGCTTTTAATTACACCTGCATGTCAGGCTCAAAATGTGTCTGTGAGCAGGCAAGATGAAAGGTAGGCAGAGCAGGATGTCATGTATTTCCCATCACCTTTCACTGGCTGGTTGCCCGCAGAAGTAAGAGGAAATTCCCTTCTTCCACAGTGAAAATGTAAAGATTTACTAAGCTTTGCACTGCCAACAACAAGGTGTAATCACCACTTCCTTAAGGAAACATGCAGGTGCTAACAGGGGTGAGCAGGGGGGCTCCAAATAGCTTTCCACACCTTCCCTACCACTGATCTGTAAAGGGCCACAAATTAGCCCTTGCTTTCTTAAATTTTACTTGCATTGAAATGTGTTAGTTGGTTGACTTAATATCCAAACTTCACTGCAAAATAAAATATGGGTTTTGATGCTTGGAATAACAAAGAAAAAGTTAAACAACAACTTCTCGCTTCTATTATTTCACCCAAGTACAGACACCTTACCCCCCCGCCCCCCAAAAAACTTTATAGACATACACAAATAAACTAATTCAAACTACAGCTTGAGATGGCCAAGACATTTGAAACGCTGGACAGAGTGATTCAAAAGGTGCTAGACAGTCAGAAGAAAAATTTTTCCTGAGGTACTTCCCTCTTGAATGAGAAGTACTAAGTCATTGCACCTTCAAGCCATTCCTTTAAGTTATTCCTGTCATTTGAAATTGTTTCTTTTTCTAATTGCATTAAAAATTGTGCACTGTAAAAACCATGGTGTGTGCCAAGAATGTGTACGTGTAGTCAGTATATAAATAGCAAGAACAGGGGAAGAACAATTGCTTTTGTTGTTCTGGAATCCAGTCAGACTTCACGTACTACCTCAGCCACTTCACGTCGAAAAACAGCACTTCCAAATCAGTAGTGGAACATACAAACTTAAAAGATAAAGAAGCCCCATCTATTTCAGTAGAAGTGAAAGCTGTTGAAACATTTTGATCCTATTGTATATTCCTACAATTCTTCTTGGATCTTTGGGGTCTTTCAGTAGAACCTGCACGAATTAACCAAGCAATAAAAAGCACCCATGCAATCAGCCTAACTTGGCAGCCTGGGGCTTGAATTTGTGCAGGTAACCTCCAGCCCCTGGCTTTGCTAACCTGGTCAGTGCTCTGCGTAGTCCAGGTTGATGCAGGAGAGCATCCCTGCCTTCTCCTGCCTGATGCAGGAGAGCATCCCTGCCTTGTTCCCGGGATGGTTGCCCCTCTGGCAAGCCAGGGGCAGGGGCCAGGGGGCAGTCCCTGGTGCCTGCCGGAGTTAGGGGAGGAGAAAGGATCAGGGCCAGTGCATCTCACCGCCTAATATTTGTGTCCAAGTTTTAATGAGTTTAGTCAGAGACCTTGGAGACTGCAGTCCTGAATTCCTGCTTTCCTCAGAGAGGCACTGATCCAGTAGAAGCTGTGGTCGTAGCTGCCCTGGCACCGTCTTTGCTCTCCTGGTGTGTGATACGAAAAAAAAAACCCGAAGGAAGGACCTTTCATTATAGTTCAACCTCGACGCAAGAAAAAACAAAATAAACCAGAAATGAGGTCGAGATCCAAAGACTCCTGAATGCCTCTGCCCCCAAGGTTTCCCTCCTTTGTAGCCCCATGATCCAAATATTCCCTGGATATTTTGCATACCTTTTTAATTTATGCCACCAGCTGTAATTTCAGTTTCACGGCAACCAGGCAAAATCTCACTGCTTTCAGCAGTGCCCTGCCAGGTTCTGCTCTTTATGAGCCCTAAAGTTTACAGAGGTGGTACCTTCACCTCCGTCCATTGTTGCTGTGCAGATGCATTTTCTTCTGAAGCTTAAAAGCGTATTGCTGTTCTAAAGTTTTACCATATTTACTTATTTCATTTGTCAGTGGAGGTAAGTCTTACATAATACTTTTTTTTCTTTTAGTTAAATTGCAATTTTCATACAGCACTTTCTTTGTCACCTGAATATATTTTTTGTGCATTTTTGCTCAGGCTTCAGGAATCCAGACAAACAAGTGTTAATTCCCCATGATGTTTTCCAGCTGACAGGCCTAATTGATTTGATTTCCACTGTTTTCACAAGTGACCCCCCTCAACCCGTCATCACCACTTCTTTTGGATACCTGAGCTTTACTTTCTACTCTCACATTCCACTTCAACAAGTAATAAAGAGCCTATTAGGAAGGAAGAAACTAATTATTTGTTTTCTAAACTGTGCTCTATGCGCAGCGGATTCAGCAGGTTATGGCCCTGTATTATTAATCGATATAAAACGTTTGCTTCTATTAGGTTACCAGCACCTTTTATCATCAGATTGGAGTTAGGAACCTGTTTCTTTGTGTTTGGCTACCCACGCTCCAGCTAGACCAGACAGAGATAAAAGACAGCTGAGTAATATTTTCCTGAGATCCCTGATGATGCACACAGATGGCCTGTAACAAATGAAATATGAAAGTCAGCGGCTGGAGTTTTCCTCACTCCAAGTTTAACTTTTATGTCTTAGAGAGTATTCCAGTCCTTACACCACAGCTTGGTGGTAGAGAGGTTGATTTTCTTACCTGTGAAACTTTGCCTACCATGGCCATTAATGGTTGCAATTAGAAGTAGCCTAGTACTCTCTCTCTACTTTTTCCTCTGTACTTTTGCCAAGTGGGGCTTGAGAAATCTAAAAAAAACTCTGGAGAAGTTTGTTATCTGCATGAAATTAATGACAACACTGAAGAATTCCATTAAGGATTTTAGCATATGTAAAAACAAACAAGCAAGCAAGCAAACCTCAACACATATTAAGACAAGTGAAAGATTACATGTTGGTGGCACATAAGAAAAAAGCCCTTTGGGATAAAGTAGACACAGATCTCTTTACAGTGCCTGAAGGAAGCAAATGTATTTGTTCTGTCCTATTACTACATCTTCTCTGAGACAGCCTTATCGGATCACAGTCCAGCTGGTGACTCTGTCCATCAAATTCACTTTTGCTAATGTGTTGAATAATCTGACCACAATACCTGACTGTGGATCATAGTCTGGTGAGCAGGAATTCATCCAATTTGATATGAACATAGGCTTAAACACATAACTCCTAGCCTTCCTAACCCCTGGTCTCTTAGCCTGGTGGCAAATCACCTAAAACAATCCAAATATCTTCCGCTAGAGTCAAAAAGTGACTTAGCTCTGTTAAACTGCAGAACAGTTCTGGTAAAGCAGAGGTTCTTTAACTGCTTACATGGCATGGACTCCAGCAGGCTGGGAACAGCTCACCACCGTGCCAACGTCCATGTCCTCAGGAAACTGCAGGTGCAGAGAGCAAAAGAGAAAGATAGGGGAAAAAAAATCAAACCAAAAAAAACCCAAGAAAAAACCAAGCTACCGCCTGGGAACTGTCACCTTCCCATGAAAGTGATTTTATGTGTCGCTCCACCGGTGAAAGGGTGGCCACAGACAGTATGAGGCCCTGCAGAAGACTGCTCTGCTATGGAGATGCCCCACTTCTAAGAAATGCAGGGCACCTTCTCCAGATCCTAGGACAGAAGAGGGCAGTGGACAGCCCCAGCCAAAAGAGGTGCCAGGTAGCCAAGGGGAATGGGACTGGGGAACCCCACAGCCCTAAACCAAATTGGGTCCCAGCCCCAGCCCTGCTGGTTGCAGTGCCAGTAAGAACAAAGGACTGGTACCCTGTTAGGAGTGGTGGGATGAAGAGGAGGTGAGAAGATCTTGTGGGAGCCAGGTGGGACCATCAGTTATGGCACACAGATGCTGAACAGAGCAGATGTGGTGGCTCTGCGCGACTGCTGAACAACACGTGACCCTCGCACCACACATGTCAGGTCTACGGAGTCTGATGGGAAGGAATCTCTCTTAAAGTTTCCAGACTTGCTTTTTCTGGGCTGTACTTACATTTACATAGTAAATGTATTTACATAGGTGTATATCAATTTTGTAGCTTCAACCAATTATACAATGATAATTTTTAAATAAATCAATACATTATGTATGCATATAAAATATACTGAACTTCTATATATAAACTTAAGCCATTTCCTGTCTATATGGAAAGTATGGGTATTGTCTGCTGTGTGAAAAAAGCAAAAAAAGGATATGCTCCACTTTTTCCATTTATTGTCCAGAACATACCCTCATATCAAATGGTTTCTGATTGAAAACAGCCTCTTAATACATTACAAGTAAAAATAACCCATTATTGTGTAACATACGATATACCCTTTCCTCTTTAAGGCAAAGTAGTGCTTGCAAATATGTCTAGACAGCGTGATGGAAAAGCACAAATTGGCCTCTAACTATTGCCGCCCACTTATCAGACAAACCTGGAATAAAATTTAAGATATTACAGTCTCACTCTTTGCACGACATCTATAAGGGGGAGTGTCTCTCCCAGGCACAAAGGCTTCGTTGCTTACTGCAAAGCAGAAGTATTGAAACCTTTGCTAATAAGAGCATGACTAACATACCTTCATGGCCTGATGAGAATTGCCAAGTGACTGAAGTAGGCCAGTGTTTCCTGTAAATAGGGGTATGTCCCATGTATGGACAGCGTTAAAAAGTCTTCTTTCCATGCTGCAGATGAATTAGTCACCTTCCAATGTCCAGACATGATCAGAATTCAGAATCTATTTGCCACATTTTGGAGGAAGGCTTTTAAGTCCTGACTTCATCCTTCTACCCTGCGACTGACCATTTTTTTAGAAGTTTTTTTAACTCCCTGAGTTTGTTTCTGGCAATAAAGTTGTCTTTGACAAGGTTCTCTTTGTAAAAAGATCATTTGCCTCCTCTGGCACACCTCCTTGCTACCTTGTCTAGGCTGGAAATCAACTTCATTTGTACTTGTGCTGAGGAATCTCAGGATGCACTGTACATCTTGGGTAACAGCATTTTTGTTATTATTCTGTTCTTCTCACCTTTAGACTATAATGTCAGTGTAAAACTGGTAATGGAAAGAAAGAGCAGCAGAAGGACAAGAAAAATCAGTTGTTCAACCAAGAGTTTTTATCTGATGCCATTCATTTCCCACTTGCAAAATACTTTGTATTTATTATTCAGAAAATGTCAGTCTTCCCTGCGATGAAAAGAGAAATGGTGAATCAACAAAGAAGTGGATGACTTTTTGTATAAAGTGTGTGCTAGATGGTGTTTATACATTTTGTGAGCACTCAGATGTTTTCATCTGCTTGTGTACGGGGTCTTGGTGTGCAGGGAAAGTGATTGACCCCAATCCCCGAGAAGTTGCCTTGTCACATTTTCATGCATGAACACTCAGACACTGTGGTGATGAAGACCATGTGTGGGCTGGGGTGTATAAGCCCTATTCAGGAATGGGATGCTGGAATAACACACTTCCACCTGCTTCAGACCCTTCGCTTTTGTGTTTTGGCTTCTCCTTCTACACTGAGCTATCCCTAGGTAGGTCCATGGACAGGTAGCAACGTTAAGCTATGTTTTAGTCTGAACACCTACCAGTGAATGAGTCAAACAGTCGGGAAGCTGGATTTGTTTGGGTGAAAGAAGAATCTAGTAACTTTGCAGTCATCTGTAGCCTATGAGTCAGCACAGACTAAACTCCCATTCACCAGCGAAGGAAAGGCTTTCCTATACACATATATGTGTGTGCACGCACACACGCACAAGTATAGGTACATATGCACAGCTGAGAGGTAACGTAAACAGAACCGTTTTTCCTTTTGTTTTGTTTTGGAATGCCAGTATAAAGTTTCTTTGAATGGAGGAACGAGGAAAATGGCACATACAAAACTACGGTCTCTGATACAACCACATCGCTGGAGGACTTTGCAAACATCACAGTAGTTTTGACACAGGTGCCCCTGTAAACTGAGCCAAGAAGCTGTTCACTATGCACCAGAAAGGTACTCGTGGTTGAGCTCCGAATTCACCCATTTGTGTGAGTGAGGTTGCAGCTGTGGCTTTGTGGCTGGGACAGGCAGAAAATCAAGCTGGGGAATAATCTGCAAGACAATCATCAGGAGGAGGCACTTTCCAGTTCAGTTTTGAAGTTACATGCGGTCTGCCAATGTGCTTTGGATTTACTCTGCTATTTTTAAAACTATAAGAAATGCCCAAGCCTCTGTCCAGCCCTCCCCCTTATGTTTGGTGCACTTGCGGTGGTTGGCCTCCTGGCTGAGGCAGGAGATCAGTCAGTAAGTTAACCAGGGGTCCAGATGCTGCTCTTGGAAATGCTCATGCCAGAGCCAGGCTTCCATGCATTTCAGCTGCCAAATTCCCTCCACACAAATGTCCACGGTTTCTGGCTCTTGCACTGGGGTAGTTAGAGGAAAAGCCTGAAGAATAACGTTTTCTACTCTACAATTAACAGGAAGGAGCAGTGCCAAGGGAGTAATACTGCTGACATACGCTGGCCTGCTTTGCAATACAAGTTACTGCTTTCCAGCCAAAGTTCTTGTTTGACAATGAAGATTTTCACACGTGATGGGACAGGCAGTATGTTTGGCAAGCTATGCCCTGAGGAAGGGAATTTGGTTAGGCTGCTTTCCACTTACAGGTAACACTGAGATATAGATGCCTCCAAACATGCATATGTTAGATGAATTTTGCAGTGCCCGAGCCCCTCTTCCTAGCAAAGACCCTTATCTCACAATAACTGCTTACAATGTAGGTCATGGTTGCTACCAATCTAACAATTCATTTTCCTTCAAGCTCCTGAAATCCTGTTCCCTGGAAGTTAGGACTATATTTCAGGGTCTGAAATCTGAAATTGGAAATCTGAAAACTTAACATTCTAGGAATGATTTTTTTCTAAATGGGGGCTGGTTTTGCATAGACCTGGCTGTGAGGCTCTCACTGGCACCTCTGCCCTGTGGGGGATGCCTGCCCTTTGCTGAAAGTCCAGCTCTGCGGGTACTGACGGGGCCTTTCTTCAAGCACAGTGCTTGCAGGCTAGGGCTGCTTTTGGTGAGCACAGATTATACTACCTACTGATAGCAGGGAAAAAACCAACTGAAAAACCAAATCCAAACAGGTGTACCTTCCCCCATCAGGGTTTCAAGCTGTGTTTAACCATCATGCTTCAAATAACTTGCTCCTGAAGGCATCTGAGACCGTAGGATCTATGAACACCATCAGAATGGAGCATAATTTCTTTGGACCAAACCTAAGGGTCACCAGAGCACACACATGTACATGGCCCCCTGGGACAAGAAAGTATGAGATTTGAAATCCACAGTCACATTAGCACTTCGCAGGACATCGGTGCTTTTAACATTCTGAACTGTGGAGGTTTTTTCTTCTGTTTTTAGATTACTCTCTGAGGTCTCTATTGCAACTGCGGACCTTGAGCCCATGAAAGGTGATGTGAGTAGTGGACCCTTACAGATCCAGTTGTCATCTGAGGCCTGATTTTATTTCACAGATCTCTTTCAGATCACTCTGGGGTGTCCAGTTTGTTCTGAGCTATGCCAGGGCTGCATTTCAAATTGCAGCTAATGGCTATCCAAATAATTAAAAAAGAAAAAGGTTATTCAATCTAACATGGATTCTTCTACCACAGAAGTGCTAACAGCAAACGTGACGATTGTAATCACAAAAGGAATTGCTTCCAAAAGTTTTGAGCCACTAAAAATGTAGTGGAGGGGAGAGGGAGGTAAGATTTAGGACAAAAGCTGGAATTCAACCTTAAGTATGGCAATAAGTATCTACACTTACTGTCATAAAGATCTTCTCATCGAAAGTATGTGCTAAAAGCCCCAGTGCACACAGCAAACACCGCACTAATTTAACTGGCCTATTTCGGGCCCATTTCACTCAGTGTACCCTTTGGTAAGACATGGTAAGACTCACTTTTTGCTCATATCTCTGTATTCAATGGCAGCACTTCTCACAAATGCCAGTAAAGGCTAGGGCATTTCATCCAAGATTTTATCTTTTGTTTAGTGGCATTTTGGCTTCAGTTTCACTATCCTGCTGACAAAGACATTTGAGCATTTTTATTGATTCAGAAATCTGGGCATTAAGGCTCATCTTTATAGTTCACCAAAAGTAAATGTTTCAAAATGTAAAACTCCTCATACAGCTTTTAAACTTTATAGGCTGAACACTGAGTGCTGTAAAATGATTTTTTTTCAGTAACGGAAGCTCTATTTTATAGAGAACAGTAACCATTAATTCTGCTTGCTAAGAGTAAATGGACAAAATCAGACCTGCTCCATGAAAAAGGAGGATTTGTCATCATAATAAACGTACATATTTTTCACATCCTCTGTTTTCACAAGGTCTACTCTTTCCTAACTCAGTCACATGTTAACAGAGGAATGATTTTGTGTATTTTAATGCAGTTGGAATGAAAAGTGATACATGCAGAAATGGGAATGAATGAGGGACAATTTGGAAAATAGTTTTTTTCCTTTTCTTCACTGTAGTACTTGCGTACTACCTGGAAAGAACTCAGGAAATTATCTGTGGTACCATCAGCTACAACTTTGTCCTTCCTAGCTGCTGTTTTCCTGCTCTTAAAGACATCCAGTGCTGGAGACTCCAGAATTTCTCCAGGCAATCCATTACAGGGCTTCATGACCTTACTGTCACAAAAGTTGTGTTTTTTTTCCCTGGTGTCTAATAAGGATATTCCGTATTCCAGTCTAAGCCTCTCCCTACCTCTCCAGCTCACCCCAAGCTAACACAGACAAATTCACCTGCTATTTGCAGTAACCCTTTAGATATCAAGACATTCACTATCACCTCCATCTCCTTTTCTTTGCAGTAAGCAAATAAAATTTGGCCAGTCTTCCCCCCACAACTAACATTTGCTGTAGCTGCGGTGACTGCTGCTGTGCTCTGGACCCTCCCCAGATTATCTGCACCTTTCTTATGTGCTGTGACCAAACTGAACCAAATAGCACCAGATTCATGGAGAGTCAAAATACCAGTGTCACCTAGCATCTTCTGGCTCTTGAATTACTTAGAAAACTAGCACTGGTACTGGGCACACCACAGCCCCCAAACATGCTTCAGCAGTCTCTAGCACATACATGGCATCCCTTCAAAGGGAACGGCAGGCCTCTTGCCTCCACTTTTTACAATTATGGTGTTTCAGTGAGAACCTGGCCCCAAACTAATCTTGCTTTCATCTCAACCGGGCAATTTAGCTTCCCCTTTTTGCTCCTCACAGCCACACAGGACAAGATGATGTGCCTTGGCACTCATGGAGCTCTCCTTGTTGGCAGAGAGCAAGATCCTTCACGTGAGGGAACTGCATGGGGGAAGGATGGAGAATTCAGTGAGTTCTCACATAAATCATCTCACCTCTCTCACAATGTCCTTCAGCTGCTTGAGAGCTTATTACTCCCTGTCTCTCTACACTGCATGCTAATCCTGTGGCTTTCTTGAGAAACTTATCTCCACTGAACATCTACGGAGCAGCTACTTGGTGATCTGTTCCTTTCTTTGCAAAGCATTGCATTCTTACCACTGTCTCTAGACTTGATGGAGTTTTTGGGAAACTTTTTTTGGCAGTGGCTTTTTTTAACAGTCTTGAGCCACATCAGCAGAGAACAGCTTCAGAATTGCACAGGGGCAGGGGGATCAGGTGTATGTGGTCACCAGAGGAAGGGAAAACAGTTGAGCTCTGTCCCCTAATGACTGCTTTTCTTATGTATCTGTCCCACCATCCGTGTTCTCTCTCCCTGGCTGTAAAGTCTGGTTGCAGGAGTGGGATACAAAGGGTTGAAAGGGGGTTTATGGTGGCTGAGGGGAGGGTTTGTGGGGGCAGCAGAGTAAGTTGTGCTGTTCTGGATGGATGCGGCTACAGAAAGCTCAGGGTCTGGGACTTCAGGTGAGGGTGGGCTAGTTACACATATAGCTCCTCAGAGGGCAAGGTATAGGAAAAAGTAAATAACTGTCTTTGGACCATCTAGGAATAGTTGCACTTGTGTGGACCTGGCGTGGAGGCAGGGCAGGCAGGGTCTGAGGCTGCTCAGTCACAGGGTGCTCCAGAGTGCCTCCATCTCCACACGGGGTTAACATTTTTGTAGCTGTACCTACTACTGACTGCTGAATGGCCTGGATTCAGCCTCTGTTGGACAGTCAGGCTGTTCCTCAGCATGGGCATGGCCTAAAGGCATCTCTCATTGGTTCAAACATCCTTTAATTTTGCTCAGTCCTGAAGGTTAAAGTAGCAAGATGGCCAAGAGCAGCCCATGGTGTGTTGACCACACAAGTAGACGTACACAAGTAGACTGGAGAGCTATAATAGCATAGAGCTGGCATGGGATGGGTTGCCAAAGTACTTACCCAACATGCTGGTAGGATTTTTCATCCCTTGCTAGTGTTACTGATACTGTTACAGACAAATTTAGTGCTAGCTTAGAAATTTCTTCCTGAGCAGTACTCACACCCATAAAGTATGGACATATTTTGGAAGGCAGTAAGATGTTTTGAGAGGTACCTCCCTCTTTTTCCCTTGGGGTATGCTAGCATCCTTCCAGCTTGCCCCAGCCCTCCTCTAGATGGCTGTCCTCATTCCTGCTGTGCAAACCTACCGGTGCTCCCCCTCAAAGCCCCAACTCTGCTGTAGGAAAGGAAGTCAAAGACAGTATTTTCCTCCTAGCATAATAAGGAAAAGAAGAGCTGTTCACCTTATGTTTAAACTCCCTAAACCAAGGGCTAAATAAGCTTGAAAGAGACTGCCTGGTGTGTGCATGTGTGTGTCCATCTGGGAGCGGGGAGCTGGTGGGGGGAGGCTTGACTGACACAAGCATGCACCTCCCTTCCTCGTCTGACCTGGCGAGTCACTCCCAAGGATCGCCCCGTACCCCGCTCCCCGGCGGGATGGCATTCTCCCGCGAAGGAGTGATCCCATTACCGAGGCCCCTTGTGTAATTCTGGTTCCCAGCAATTGTTTTCTGGTGACCTTTTATTGTTAACAATTAGCACTGGAGCTGGAGCGCAACTGGTGTAAGCATATTTTACATCCTCCTCGAGCAAACAAAAAAGCTGGGTGGGCACAGGCTTGTTTCCTGGTTCACACCCATGACTCCTTTGTGTCTCAGATCTCCTCCCACCATGTGTCATAGTCAGCAAACCCACTCCCTTACCTTTTGGCTCCCAGATGGAGTGACGTCTTCCAGGGATGCGTAGGCATGCCTCCATGTATCCCATTCTCCTCTCCCATCCTATAGGAACTCTGCCTCTCCCTGATACTCAGCCTTTCCTTATCCGTGAGGCCAGAAATGTAAATCCCAGTGCAGCAGAGTGCAAAGAGCGAGTATGAAGGATGGTTTCTGTTTGTTAACATGTGCAGGCCATAAACACTGCCCTCCAGCACTATGCTTTGGGTGCTCACATATACTCCTGTACAGTAAATATCTTAACAGCCAGTTCCCTCTGCTCGACCCCAGTGATATACACGTTCCCCTGCAGACACAGACAAATCAACAGCCTGCTAATCATCACATGTAACAACATGGATTTTCTTCTCCCCCCCTCCCCCTGCCACTTTATTAAACTACACCTGGGGAGAAAAGGTGTTGCCGGCCACCTGCTTCAAACGGGACAGAACTTCAGACCTGTGACCAAGAATGTGCCTGTGACCAAGAATGTGCTGAGTTCCCACACTGAAGACCCTTCCCAGATGTAGAGAACTTTGCCAATAAGTTTTTGCCTTTCCTGCGGGGGAGAAAGGAAGGTGAGGAGGCAAAAGAGCCGGGGAAGACACTCCGGTCTAACCTTGTTCCCTGCAATATGGCATGTGTATGAGGGCATGTGTGCGGGCAACGGAAAGGGGGGACGCTACATTAAGCAAATCGTGATCCTTTTAGGGTACGATAGGCGATTAAAAACAGCAACTTGAATTTATCCTGCAGCCTGTTGGCAGCTAGCACATAACTCGTTCTTTCTGTGGCTAGCTTTACATAGCAGGTCTGTGCCATGACTAATGAAGCCATCCTTCTGCTAGCGCGCTAATTCCAGACCTTTTGGGAAGGAGCCCAGCTGCAGCTCGCTGCATGGCCCTCCCCTTGCAGGCTTCTTATGGCCACCCTGTGGGTCCCTCCCACTGCCTGCACTGTGCTCGGGAAAAGGGTGACAAAAAATATTTCTCCCTTAAATCTGCTTTAGGAGGGCTCTGCTTCACAACGACATTTGAGGACAGATTTTGTGGGGCACTTCTCATTTTACCTGAAACATTTGAAAGCCACTTCCTTGGCAATCTTCTGGCCTGCTCCTCGGTGCTGTGTAATCTGATCTTGCCATACCCGCTGGCCATGGGGAGAGGCACACACGTTTCACCGGTAAAGTCATAGTTAAACTAAACATTAAACTGTCCAAGAACTGACTTCCTCGACAGCTCTGATTCAGGCTCCCAAAAATGCTCTGCATGGTGAATCATGCTTCCTTCTGGAAATGACAGAACTTCCTCATCATGGTGTTCTAACTTGCCCTCTCCTCGTCTCCGGTGCTATCAGGAAAGGATTGAATTGCATGCCACATTTTTTCCGTGGTCGGCAGGGAGATGCATCCTTTTTGAAGAGGAAGAATTTCTATGAGTCAAAGGATGACAAACTGAAAATTAGTACCAGCCACAGAAATAAATGACAAACAACAACATAAAGCCCCGTAGAGGTGACCAGTGGGTGTATGTTGGATATTTGCCTTTCTGGCAACTTGAGTTGCCTAACTATTGCAAGGCGAACTTGCTTTTCACCGCTGAAAGCAGTAACAAAGTTGAAAATGCTAGGATTAGCTGTATTTCTTTCCTGTGCCTGGTTTGACAGGTCTTCTCTGCTTGCAAATCGGGTAAGGCGGTGCTGTGCGTGGAAGGTCCCGGCGTCCAGCCCAGCTCTGAAGGACCATCGCCTTTGCCACCCGCACAGCAAGGGTGTGGGGAGGGGGAGGAAAAAGGGCAGCGCTTCTGGTGGCTTGTTCCAATCGGACTTGCACAGCAGACTGGTTCACAGCCATTGCGGTGACAGCAATTTACAGAGACAGTTTGCCGCACAGAACTTTAAAATCAAAACAACAACCCCCTTCCTTCCCCCCTCTCACCCCCCGCAAAGCCCTATGATTTACTGAACATGTAGCTGGGATAAATACCTTACCATATGGTAAATGATGATTTGCACTGGAAATCAAATTTTAAGCAGCTCTTTTTGTTTCTTTGTATACAAATTTTTAACTCCCTCAGAGCCAGGGTAGGTGAAAGCCCCAGATGCGCAGGCTAGGGCGGGTCTGGTCATTATTAGTTGCTGGGCTGTGGACATTCCAGGGACAAAATCCTGTTCTGACCCAAATCAGTAGCAAAAGCCCATAGGAATAGATTTTCAACCTCATTTAGCCGTAATATAATGGGAGGGGTTGGACATCAAAAACTGGAGAGTGGCTGAACGGAAATATAGGGGCAAGTACCGTGACTTCCTTAGAGCAAACTTACTTCCCTTACCTAGCCATATTCCATAGTCAGCAAAGTAGTATGTATGTACTTGACAGAGGAGAGGAATAAACAACACTAAAATCTGTAATGTTTAATGCATTTCATCCAGCTGAAATGCACTTTTTCAGGACTATTTTAAGAACACTCACTGCTGTTAAGACTTAAGATTGTGTTCCTGCTCTTTACATTGTCCCTGCAAATGGCATTATTTCCATATTGACATTTTATTTTTTCGACACGGTTCATACTTGCTGCCTATAGCAGAAGAATGTTAGAGGTGAGCATGAAGAAAAGAAGCAAAATAAATGCTTAGCCCATCATGGCCTGTTTTGGGTTCCTGGCTGCACAAAGTAGGCTTAAAGTACACCTAAGGTGGAAGTCAGAGAACACGGCAGTGGAAGAAAACCCCCAAACCACTGAGTCCAGCCACAGGCAGCACAAAAATAGAGACCTTTTCATAAATGGGTCAAGTTCTACCCTGACAAGGACTAAGATGATTTGCTTCTTCTTGAAAGGCTGTCCCAAATCTTACTCCTCCAAGTTACCTCTTTCTGATTTCCTCTATCAGCTTCTCTGTGGCCAGGATAATCTTTGTGGTGTCTGTTTTAACTCCAAAACTGCTAGTAATATCAATCCATTACATAAACTGAATGCTTCTGGGCAGCAGCTGGTTCAGTCACAGGAGTAATAAATATTCTTAATAATGACTAATAGTCAGTCCCTAAAATGCATATATAGGCCACACAAAAAGCCCTGAGCTGGAGTGGCATACCTAATAAAAGTCACCTGCTTATTCATGACCCTGAAACCATGACTGTTTAGCAGACAGATCTGGAGCTGCAAGGCACAGGGATAGGTATTGAATCCCAAGGACTGATAATGCTCAGCAGTTTTGCAATCAGACAGGACGTTGCCAATTTGCTGATTCATTTCCTTTGGTCCCTCGGATGTAAAAACGAGAGGTCTAATCCCACTGCCACTGTACAGGGTATGCCTCATCAATAGTGTCCAAACCAAAGTAATCTGAATCTAATGGGAAAATTCACACATCAAAAGTATGTACACTCATGGAAACGTAATTGAAACAGCACTCAGAAAGAACATTTGTTTTTTTAATTTTGTTGAACTGTAGTCTTAATGCAGAAAGGCTCATTTTTAACCACAAAGAGAGAGCTGTGGGAATTAGAAATTATCTATTTTCAGCAGCAATGTCTGTTGCATTTTTTTATTCATCTGTCTTTCAGATGAGGGTTTGAGCCCAATTTTTGTACAGCTGTTGGCAAATCTCCCCTTGACTGCAGTAGAAGAGGCTGATTGATCATCTCTGGAAGATGCTTCAGATGTCTTCTGTCACACAATAAGTACATGCAAAAAGAACTTGTTCAAGTAACGGTTGGACTTGATGATCTTAAAGCTCTTTTCTAACCTAAATGTTTCTATGATTCTAAGTCGGATAGGCTGCAGCACGCGACCAAGGACTCGGTCCCAGGAGAGGGAAGACCCAGTTTACACGAAGGTGCAAGGCTTGCATGGACAAGACAGCCACAGAAGGATGAAAGGGGCATGTTGGGGAAAACGCAACAGACCAGTACCGGCTCTTGTCACTGTGATTGCAACCCAAGAGGAGGGCCTGCAGGCAGCAGTGGTGGCCAGAAGGAGCTTCAGAGTTGGGAAAGTGCTGGCTGGAGTAGGGAGTGGAGGACATACTCCCGGCACAAAAATGTCTCCTTATAGCTCTGATGGGTTATATAAAAATGCTCTGTGTTTGGTTAATGCTTGGTTGGGTATATAACATCCAGTACTTATCAATGGTGACATTCATTAATGTAACTGCATACAGTGATTATGGATTTAGAGGGCCTGTTCACTCCCACCTCCCTTAACATCTGTGAATGTTAGAAAAATACCATAAAAATTCACAGAAAGACTTTTCTCAAAATGCTACCCTGGAAAAGAAATAATTCAGGTACTCTGTGAACTGCTCAAGAAGCAGTGAGCTATCTTCAGGAAAACTGTCAAAATCAAAATTGCAAAACCTTTCTATCACTTCTAGTGAGCAAGCCGGTCTCTCTCTTCTCCTACAGGTCCACATGTGTATGAACACATAACTATGGCTATGAGCTCTTTTTTCACACAGCTCCTCCCCATGCACACCCCCTTCTCCTCCTGCCCTCTCCACATGCCCACTTTCAGGCTCTTTGCTCTCCTGCTCACAGACAGACTGACTCTGCCCTTGCACACACAGATGTAAAATGAAGTGCAACCCCAGGGCCAGCGGGGGCTGCTCAGTGCCCAGCCAGCTGCTGCCACCCAAGGAGCCTCAGGGAAGACGCTGCCGCCAAACCATGGCTCCTCCTGGCCATCACTGTGCTGCTGACTCCTTGACTGCAGACTCATCTGCTGCAATCCCGTGAGACCCTACCAGCTACACAGGGCTGGAGCAGGTCAGCACGTGGCTAAGATGCCTTCAGAGGGTTGCGGCATGGTGACTCAGTAGGAGTTCACCAAATGAACCAGATGCCAAGCACTGAGCAAGTCGGCCGACTGTGTGCAGTCCCAGAAAAGGGATGGAGAAAGTTTTGTTGTTGCTTTTTTTCATGGTGATTAATGCTGAGTCCAAAACCAGGGCTCCAGGATTAGAGGGAGGAAGCTAAGATCATTAGAGAAATAGAATTAAAAAAGGATAAAGCCCACAAGACACCATGTTGTTCTTACTGTAGAAAGACACTTGTGAGAAAATCAGAGAAGGGAGTGACAAGTGGGTGGTGATAGTCTTCACTGCAAAAGTAAGGATGTCCAAACAGCAGAGATGAAAAAAAGAGAATGGAGTTGTGCAGAGAGGTAAGTAAAAGCTGATATATGGTTCTGGAGGAACTAAGTAGCATAAGAGAGTACCACCAGCACCCACCATGTTATTGAGTACGTGTTGCTGGAAAGGAAAGCAGGGACTTAAGTCAGGAGCCGTGTCTCAGACGTACATCTGTTTTGGTGTTCCCCTTGGCCATACAACAATTATCTTACCCTGTTCTATGACAGGGGAAGCATAGCTGGGCCAGGGATTTGCAGAGCAGACTATGATCTGCTTTTTTTCTACCCTGTCCTCCAGCTACTCCATCCTGCCCTTCACTGGGGAGACAGAGGCAGAAGGAGACACTGGGCAGGCCTGGTCAAGTCTGCTCTCCAAAAGGAATGCCTCTGAAGCAAGGAGGTTGATTTCTGCTGGCCTTCACTGAGCTGTTCATGGTCATTTGTGCTGAGATGGTGCTGGTGGAGACCACAGAGCCCCACGATGCTGGCCATGGTGTTCCCCACATTAAGCATAGCTAAGGCTCAGGTAGATTGCAGGCTTTGGTGAACCTGCAGTCCTTTGCCAAGGTAAAGTTGCCAGATTTTACATGCTGGAATCCAGGAAAAATAAATCTAGTATAGCATACTAGCACTTCCAATAGTGCATGGTAACTGCTTTACTGGTGTCCTGGTTTTGGCTGGGACAGAGTTAATTTTCTTCCTAGTAGCTGGCATAGCTCTGTGGTTTGGATTTGGTACTAGAAGAATGTTGCTAACACCCTAATGGTTTAGTTGTTGCTGAGCAGGGCTTACACCAGTCAAGGGCTTCTCAGCTGCCCCTGCTCTGCCAGGAGCACGAGAAGCTGGGAGGGGGCACAGCCAGGACAGCTGACCCCAGCTGGCCAAAGGGCTGTTCCATACCATATGGCATCGTGCTCAGCATATACACCGGGGGGGGGTTGGCCGGGGGGTGGTGACCGCTGCTTGGGGATGGGATGGGCATTGGTTGGTGGGTGATGAGCAATTGCATTGTGTGTTACTTATTTTATATTTATTTATTATTATTGTTGTTGTTGTTATTATCCCCTCTTCCTTTTCTGTTCTATTAAACTGACTTTATCTCAACCCATGAATTTTACTTCTCTTTTCCTGATTCTCTCCCCATCCCACTGGGGAGGGGGGGGAGTGAGCGAACAGCTGTGTGGTGTTTAGCTGCCTGCTGGGCTATACCACACAGTCCTTTTGTATCTACCCCTTATCCTACACCATCTATGTCATCCCAGGTTCCACACTTTCCAATACACTCCAATTCACCACCACCACTCTCCCTGTCATTTGGTATACATGCACAGATATCATTCCCTTAGTCTATGGGCCTTCCCTATAAAATGTCTGCTGAGTTCATTTAGCCCATGCCTTTGGGCTCCATCTGTCATACAGTCCTTCAGGGCAGGAGAGGCGGTGTGTGGTGCTGGATTGCTGCCTGCTGAAGCCAGTTCTGGTTCTGTTATTGCTGCACTTGTCCGCTTCTATCATTGCTGCACTTTGCTTGGTTTCATCAAAGCTCATTCTTCACTAATCTGGGTGATTCTTACTGTAGTACCATTGATACGGCATATAGCCACCATAGAAGTGACAATATACAGTATTATATAGCAATTAACATCATGCAGTTTAATTCATTGGCTATTCTCACCCAAAATCAACTCCCCTTGAGCAGTCGTTGCAAAAGTACCAGGAAGTTGCAGGCTACGTGGTTTTTCACAAAGGATGCAGGACATGCTCACACTACATAAGATGTTCAGCAATTCTAATAATACATCAAGCATGTGCCTAGAAGTTAGTTTTTGAGATGTTCATGTTTTGGGCAAGAATCCTTTCAAAATATTTCCTCAGGCAACCAGTAGCTTAGGACGGAAGAGTTTTTCTTGGTTAATTCTGACTGTTTTAAAAGGAAAAAGGTTGTGGGGATCAGATTCTTAACTGTTGTAAACTGGCACTGCTCCACCAACCTAAATAAACTTTTGAGTTCGTACACTGGCTAGAAAGAGTCTGGCCCTCTTCAACTACTTAATCCCACAGATTTCCACTGTATTGGCAAGAACCAGTTTGGTTTGAATGCAGAAATACCAGATGGTTTTCAGCTCTATCTTATTGTCAAGTTGCTAGCACCAACGCTTAAGTCCAAGCACTACTTGTGAGCCTCTGTATGATTGGTGTTTGACATCTAAGTGCTAGAACAGATTTCTCGAGCAGATAGCTGAGACTGATATATAAATGTTAATTTTTGTGTCTAAAGCAGTCAATCACAAATACCTATTAAATAAATGTATGGCTTCTGGGCAACAGCTGGTGGGGAGTGATGACTTGCTTGGCACTGTATCTTATCTATACATATTATTTTCTGCACATTTTTCAAATCCATTAATAAAGTGGAAACTATATAAGATCTTTGATGCCAAACATGTTGCTTGGACTGTGTTTCCTCTAGTTGCCAAGGAAAGGAAAAGTGGGATAAAGAGATACTAGTAAAACAATTTCCAGGATTGCCTATTTTTCTTGCTTGTAAAAAGGTACACTTCCATTTAATGCTAGTTACTAATGAATGCTTGGCATAGGAGGCTAGCGCCTTGATTTATGCTTCCTTGTGATGCACTTTTGGCAATTCTCCAAACTGCTTTTTTTCTTAGTGCTTCATAGATTAGTGCAAGGATGCAAATTGGTAAACCTTAGTATCAATAAGTCAGAAATGCTTGGTTTGGTGTATCCAGTTTGTATATGTAAACTTGTGTTCCTGAAATGCATTGTCCTTTTGAAAGGCAGCCTTGCTAAGTCTATATTTATGAATGTTAATTTTCATGGAGGCAAAGCTCGTGACTTTATAGCCTGATGTGAATTTGGTGTTTAAAATAGGAATTAAACCATTTAATTATTTTTGAAGCTTATAAAGCAACCTTCAAAAATTTACAGCATTTACTTGTTATGTACAGAATGAATTTTCTGAAAATTGACATAGCAAAGTATGAATTTGTCTGATTTAAAAAAAAATTATTAAAGACTTGCTTTAAGAATTTTTTCCACTTCTCTCAGCCTATGAGATCCTAGCTTATCTTAATTCAGCTTACTATGTAGCTGTAACACTCTAAAAATTCATTCTGTCTTTTATCTGAAGGTTCCTCCTCCAAAAGAGTTAAATAATACTGTATTCTGGAGATTGCCACAAATATCTTTCCTCTTTGCAAGTAGCTATTGCTACTATTATTACCAATGCCAGCACAGCATAGGAAAAAACACCCTCTTGTCACAGTGATCCCTACTCCCATTCCAGTGGGAATGACACCAAGACTGCTCTGGGGTGACGCTGCCATTAGGGAGCACATTCTTGAAAAGACAAAAATGGTGTGCTTTCCTGGAGTTATGCAAAATGAAGACGTCGTAGACATTTTATGTACAGCCTCACGTGTGTATGTGCAGTTGAGGGGCCAGCTGGCTAGGGAGATGCCTGCTTAGGCTGGAAAGGAATTCTGAAATTAATTTAAAAAAAAAAATGGCACAACCAGGGCAACACTAAAGTTACAGGACACTGTTGCACGGTGATATCTGTGGTGGTGAGGATGTGCACAGAGAGGTCTGGGTTTGTGGATGCAGGAGTAGGGTAGGTACTCTTAGATGCCTTAACTCTTCATGGTTTTGTTTTTGTTTTCAGTTTTTATGCTGTGGCACTTATAGAATGATTTTAACATACAACATAAGAATTTTTATTTGTCTGAATTATAATACACCATATGTGAATGCATCTGTTCTTCACTGTGTTACATTTATTATTTGTACTATGGTGGGGCCTCAAGTTTCCACCTCAGATCAGGGTTCCAACTTGCGAGGCAATGCACAAACACATAATGGGAAACACTCCCTGCCTTGAGAAAAACATACTCTGAATTGACAAAACTAACTTGGAGCGGGAAAGGAAAACAGAGCCAGAGTACCCTTCCATGGTGGCTTAACCTCATCTAAACTGGAGTTGCCACAGTCCCATACCTCCAATCCAGACCTCCAATTGCCCATTTGGTTGTTTGAATTGGCTCATGGCTTGAGTAATTGCATCCCGGCAAGGAGAAGAGTAGGACTGATCCAAAACTCATCACCTTTATTTGGTAAGGTTAGTTTAGCAGAATCAGCTCCCTGAAGTGACTCTCAGTGCAGCAATACGAGCCCCAGTGCTGGCATGAAGGAAGGGCCATGGTAGGACAGTGGAAGAGCGACAGCCCTGCCCTCGGCTGGCATAAGCTGCTGTGGATGCTCACATGTGGGAGGCTGCGCCTGTCCCACCTCTACAAGCTCAGTGCTGAGTAGGAGAAAGTAGTCACAGCTCCATGCCACCATGTTGCTCCCTGCACCATGCCCCTTCTTGCTCTGGTGTGCTGCAAACCTCACCTGTCCTAACCGCCTTGACAGCACAGCACCCCAGGAATGATCCTGCACCCAGGATCAGGCCTTTGCCCACGACAGGTAGGATAACCAGAACTGGGCAGGTCAGGCACGGAGTAGTAAATGCTTTGGCATGTGCTAGCAAGCAGAGTTTGCTCAGGAACCCAATTTGTCCCACTCCTTCTCCCCTGTGTATGCATGTGTGCACACACACACGTACATATGTGCCCACATGATGGTACAGAGGCTATAGAGTGGCATAGGATGGTCAGCATTTCTGGATCTTCGGAGCAGAAACTCAAGGCTCCTGGGGCTATGCTGAGTTCACCAGGCCATGGTCAGTAGATACCACTTATGAACCCTTTGATGTTAAGTGCTATGTTAGTATCAAATGGTGTGCATTACATACATTCATACCACAAAAAATGGCCAGAATGGTTTCCATCCTCAGATCTGTGTGTGCTTTCTGCACCTTTCATTTTCAATTTGCGCTCTTGTTTTTAAAAGTCCACTGGGGCTTGCTCCATCTCAGCATTTGGTTTCTTTCTTTGTCCTCCTACTGCAATCTGTTACCTCTTGTTATCTGGCGTTATCCCTTTCTTTATGCCTTTATGTGGTCTTGCGTGGTTGCTGCTGCCACTAGGAACAGGCTGCCTGCCTCCGAGGGCATATCTTTTTTATTTACTTTTTTTAAATTCTCATTTTAAAACACATGTTTTTCCTGTATTTATGATGCAAAACTGTTCTGTCCTTCTCCACTATGGGCCTTGAAGAATGCTTGCTTTAATTTACCCTACATGCTGTGCTGTTGCATTCTTCTTGTCTGTAATTTATGCCACATACTGTGCGCTCCCTTGTATTATACAACATAAAGTTGCCAGATGGGTGAGTGCAACGCATGCTTTAAAATGAAGGCTTTAAGGCAACTGCTTAATCCGAAGCTGCAGAGCAAGCCAACACCAAAAAGGAAAGAGCGTTTGAAAATATACTCGAATGGGTCAGCAGTTATTACATGGGGCTAACGCTCTCAGCAACACTTGCTAATTAGCATATCCTGCTATTAACTTTTCCTTGAGATTTATTTTTTTCCTGCTTGTTTTTCATGTATGTATGATAGCAAAAGATGGAGCCAGCGACAGAGCATTAATGGGAGAGAAGGATATTTAGTCCTAAACAAGGAGCAGTCACTTGTCAGAATGAATTGGTGCCCAAGCGCTTGGAGATTTATTTGGCTGTGGCTAGTGGGTCAGTTTGGTACTGCACTTTGCCAGGCTGTGGGGAAACCTGTAGAAGATATTTAGCATATGCAGGTTTTGTCGTTCTTGATCTTTTCCTTTCCTTTCCTAGCAAAGACATATTATATGTCCCTAGGGTTTATTTTACGTTGCGGGGGCTGAGTAACTGAGGAGCCCTTGCTCTCAGTTAGCACTTCTCCACGCATTGCCTGCTTCCCAGGGCACACGTTGCTGTAGCAGCTGCGTAGCCTTCATCTTCCATCCCCCTGGCCCATTAACAGGAGGACTCCATCCAGCTGCTGATCTGCAAAATTTGCTCTGCTCTTACTGCCCTAGACCATGCTATGCAAGAGTTGGCTGCATCACTGCAGTGCACATCTGGCTTGGGCCTGGAGGAAGCTGGTGTGGCCACAAAGGGGTCCTGCACTAACCAGTCCTACCGCCCACCGTGGGATTCTGTGTGTGCTTACACAATACTTTGTGGGGGAAACAGGGATATCCTGGGTGAAATTTTGGCTCTGTAGAAGTTGACAGAAACTGTAGGTGTTGGCTGTGGAACAAGACTTTCTCCCTACTGATGTGCTCAGGGAGGCTGGGGTTGCTGACACCAGCAAGAAGCAAGGTGGCTTGCTCAGCCAGCCCTCCAGCAGAAGGAAAGGCTGGGAGTAACCATGCATTTCAGGTGGGCTATTGAAAACCAGGCTGGGATTGCTAAACAGATGGTGCCATACTAAGCTTCAGCACCACCTCTCCCTGCAATGAGAGTTTTTGAAGAAAAACGTGAGGATGGGGAGAAAAATATGTTAGAGTGTGACAAAATCGTACTGCGTTATGGAAGGCCCAGTGGGAGGAAGGAAGATATGGAAAGAATCTATCTGCATAGTAAAATGAAGGGATAACACATCTATGCTAGCTAGCACTGGTAACAGCAGCGGTGAAGGTGCACTAACATGGGGCTTTAATACACTGTTCACAATAAAAATGCAAGTTCTCATCCTTATACTCTGGTGGCAGCCTGTGCTGGAGCCTGCATGGCCTCGTCTTGATGCTCTTCTCACGGGGTTGCTAGCTCAAGCTAAGATGGCCATGCTAGTGCACAGTGCAGTAACACTGCAGCAGGCAAGGTGCAGGACGGAGCAAGAATGAGACATTGCCAAGAGAAGCTGGATTCTCTAACTGTAGACGAAAATTCAGCTGTGAGCTCAGAGCTGAGAAGTGAAGATGCAGGACCATGATTTGTCTTCTGCCTTATCTGTCCCCTTTGATACCAAGGCTGAAGGTGATAAACAGACCCATCACATCACCCATAGCCAGACTATCTTTTTCACATGGTCCCTGCTGTCCCACCTGGTGTAGCCTCAATTGCTTTAACTATGAACTTGGCACCGGAAAGACAAGGAATGAAAAACAATTGTATTGTCCATGTTAAGAGAGCAAGTCTAGTAGAACGGGGTAAGGTTGGTGCTGTGAACAGCTTTTGCGCTTTCCTACGCAGAGTGACTATATATATATATGCAGTATCTTCTAAGGACACAGAGGTGCTTGGAGATATTTCAAGACCATTTCATTACCATTTACATTCAGATATTTTAACTGTAAGTCATAGACCAGAGCACACTAACATAGGTATTTGGCATTTCATGTTTCCTTCTCAATTTAAAAAAAAAGTTTCTTCACCTCTCTGAATGGTGATGGATTATGCTTTTGCTGCAGATTATTCTAAAAAACCCATGAAGGTCTTGTCCTGATACAATGAATTTCCTGTTGACACTAAATTGGCAGTGTAATGGAAGTGATAAACACATTTCACGCTTAGTTTAACATGCGTTTAAACAATCAGGTCAAAGGACGGAGAGTAAGTAAGAAGAACATCTAAAATAGCTGCTGCTATTTTTCCTTTACTTGCTATGAGACTTGACTTTTTAATAATCAACCCATTTCTCCCATGCATTCTCATGTACTCGAGTAAGTTGGACGCAATCCAGGCATTGATTGACTGTGCTTTGCAGCACTTGCTAAGTTTCTTTTTCTTCTAGAGGAAAAAGAAACTCAGGAAAGAGAAACTTAGTGCAATAGTGCCTGAAAAAAAGTTTTACACCACAGGGCCTGAAAATAACGAATATGTGACTGTTTGTCATGGGTATATTTCCCCTTTCTATATGACAGCCATTAGATGAGACGTGTCAGTGCAGCCAGTACAGTAGCTTCTTCTCTAAGGATATATATGCATGTGTATAGGCATATATTTAACTTCTATTCGGGGCTTAGTCTCCATCAGTACCTAACTTTTGGTTGCAATTCAATGCTGTTATTTGGGAATAGGATGACACTGGACTGATTTATTAGTCAACCTCTGATGCTAATCCCATGGCACAGTGTTTCAAGAGCAAGAAATCAGAGCAGGGTTTGCCAAATCCCAAATTAAAAAACTTGTTTTCTGAGCTTCTCTAAACACCTTTCTTTACTGCCAATCACAGTCAAAAATTCAACACTGGGCCACATGCTCCTGAACTGGTATTTCCCAGGGGAGAGCATGCTGCAAGATCCTGGACACTCAAGGAGCAGAGGACAGAGCCTTCTCTTTGGAGCTCTTGGCTCCCTTCACCGGGCCTGCGCTGACATCTCATGGGATGTTTTGCTTCCCTGTCGTAGCGGTCTGAGAACAATCGATCTCCTTCAAGCTTTTCATTGTTTTGGTTTGGGTGTTTGCAGTGTCAATAAGAAGGACTGAGGCTGATGTGTTAATTTTCATGCCACTAGGATATAGTTGTAAAGAGAGAAATTTGTCATATGGTGAGAGAAGGAAGGGCACGTACTGGCTTATTCTGTGTACATGACTAAGACTTAGTCACATACCTGGGACAGGGTTCTGTATTGGCCTTAAAAGTGATGTGAAGGGAACATCCTTAGTTTTGGCAGGGGTGGGAGTTCAGTGCATTTTTCAGGGATGAAACTCAGAAGAACAGAGAAGGTCAGTTTAACCTTGTGGTTGTGGTTACGAATGAGCAAGGAAGTTTAAATTACACTGGAGGACAGCTCCTTTAGTCACAGGAGCCCGTGGTGCACTCCAGATCCTTTATAAATAAATACAAGCACTTTGTGTTTTTACAGCAATAAGCAAACTGCTAAGACACAATGACTAGGTTGTTCTTATTTAGCTTTGCTGATGGTAAAGTTCCTTATTGGCTGCTCAAGATTGCAGCTATGGAGCAGCCTATAAACAGAACAACCATGCATTTTTCACAAGTGTAATACAGGAGTTTTTTTCTCCTGCTTCCTCATCATTTTAAATGATAAGCATCAAGCAAAAGAGAAAGAGCTAATTACATTTGTGTTTAATCACTCCAACAGCTCATTCCAAATCTGATAGATTGTTTTGCAGGTCTGGCTGAGTTCAGCAAAAGAATCAGTTTCTTTCATGAGCAACTCATACATCATGCACAGGGTTGCTTGGACATTGATGTCCACAATTTTTCCTGCAAACTGGTTTTTATTTCAGACATGCAAACCGCTGATGGCCGATTCCTTGCTGCGTTGCTCCTGGTTCACCTTGGGTTCAGCTGCACTTCTGATTATTCCTGCTCCTTTCAAAACCCGACTCTTGCACCACAGTTGCCGCTGCAGTTGTGTCTCAGAAAATGCCTGTTCACAGAAATCTCCCGATATGGTTCAGAGCTCCTCCCTGCTGCTCTCATGTGCCCTGGTGTTTTGCTGGCTGATGCTGGTTGACTGCACGTTCTTGCTCAGCGACACTGGGTCCATCCAAACCTCCCCAGATTCCTCAATCAACTTCTTCTAAATTGTTCCAGGAGCGGCGGCCTTTGACTGACTCACTGAAGCCCTATTAACTGAATAATAGGACATTTCCCACTGCTTTACCTGGCATCTGCTTTCATTAAGTAATATTAAAGTTTTCATTAGTAATATAATCCGGAGCAAATAAAAGCCTGAAGTCAGTAATGCTCCTACTGATTTATGTCACTAGTTGTAAGAAAAGATCTGAATCAGACCTTTAATCTTTATTAGCCAGGTGATTAAATACAAAATTACTTTCTGGGAGCAGATGCCCAAGATACATTTACCAAAACTTAGGTAGAAAATGCCCTTGCGCTTCAAACGGCACCTCATATTAGGTGGCGTTTACAAAAACACGTAACTGTACAATGTTGAAGTGATGGGGCAGCCCTTCAACGAATCATGTGAAAAAAAGGCCTTTTGTGAAGAGAAGCTGCACTTCAGGCATATTCTTATTATTACTTAAACCTAGCGTCAACCGAAAGGGAAAACTCTCGTTGCCAACTGTGACAGACTGTAGTGCTGCACTAACAGGAAGGCTATTTTTGTTCTGAATTGGAAACTGGATTACTTATTCAAACAGTAGTTTTCAAAACTGCAAAACTATGTTCTTGTTCCCTTTGCAGTATGTTCCCAACTGTATTCTTTTCACTGCACAGTTTCAAAGGATTTTGCCTCTGCTATATACACACATAGCACCTTGGTTTCTGAAATTGGTTTCCCCCGATTTCTGGCTGGTTTGAACAACCATGACTTGTTTCCCAGACACCTAGTTCAGTAACATCCCGGTGACTGAGAGCAGGCAGCTTGGACCGGGCTTCACATTGGCCTTCAGAACAGCTGCGGGGAAAAGGACAGTATTTCCGAGCTACAGATGGGTACGCTTGCCATGGATGCTACAGCTTAGGTTCATGCTACTGCACTTGCAGATACCTGCGATGATTTGCATGGGCTTTGGGTTTCATTCCTGGGTGTGCTGCAGTCACTGGCAGTTGTGCTACCAACTTCCTAACGAGTGCTGTCTCTTTAATTGCCAGTACAGATATCCCTCTTTCTCTATTCTGCTGCTGAAGAAAATCCTTTTTCTAAAGGAAATAAACAACAAAAAAATATTGCCATAGCACATCAGATGATCAATAGATGAATAATTTAGATGATGCTTTGAAAGGCAAATGTTAAGGGTGCTTTTGCCAGTTGAGCTGTGCCCACCAGAGCGGAAAGCCTCCTGAGGTATCTCGGTGTGTGGGCAGGGGGACTGAATCTTTAAACCTCTCTGATGGGGAGGGCAGCCAGCCAGTTCCTCCCAGCTGCTGAAGAGCTGTGGGTGCTTTCTCTCCATAGGGAGGGTATATTCTCCCACATCAGGAGAAATATGATCATGCCCTTGGAAGAGCAAAAGAAAAATTGCACCCCATGTTTCACAACATACTCCAGGGATGGCTACCGTCACATGAATTTCAGTATCCCTAGGACAGTCAATGCTGAACCTGGACAGTCTCAGTATCATGAAAATCATCTGCTTGAGGGGTCCACAGATGCAAATCCAAAGCCCTCATCAGCCTCCCGCTGTCCTGCCTTATGAACGCAATCCTTGGTGGAAAGTACTGCCTGCCTTAAATGAAACTTGACTTGCACATTACTTGTTAAGACAAGCTATGAGTACATATGACTCATCATTTCCCTACTTTGTTTTGCCTGTTAAGCAGCCATCAGCATTTACATCACAATTGATCATAAAAGAGCAAAAACGATGTAGCAGTTCCAGCCTCACCCCTCGTGAGTTACTACAGGAAATTTGCAGTCCTGCCCCAAATTCTCCCCATTAATGTCCCCACTTTGAATATTCAGTGGAGAAAATATTCTCAGAGCTCTACATTTCTCTACATTTCTTGCCTGGGACTTTTTCTCTGTTCAGCCATACCCTTCGGCTTCCCGGTACTCACTCTCACAGTTCTGGGGGGACAATGAACACAATGGTCTGTTGTGACGGGCAGACTAATACAAACCAGAAAAAGAGTTTATAAGACTTAAACCAACCTAGGGAGAAGCCTCAAGGCACAGGCACAGAGGCTGTTTCTGGCTCATTCAGGCTGATCCAAAAGCTCCAACTGCAGCATCGCTCTGTAGGCAGGTAGCACCGTGCTATGAAGATGGCACAGCGAAACGCTGCATCGAAATAGCTTTAACTGCAGCAGTGTTTACCTAGGCCAACTATGTAACCCTGTGTACATTTCACCTTGGTTTTGTCCTGTCTGCTAGAACCATCCTGCACGGTGAACTGCAGCCAGGGCACGACGAGGCCACAATAAGGCTGAGGTACAAGAGCCTGCCATAGCTTTGGCGTGGTGCTAGAGCTGGCCCTGCAGAATGCACTACCTGCCTTGGTGAGTACAGGCTGGCATCGCTCTCCTCTTTTTTTGGGGAAAAAAGTATCACTGGCAAACACAACTTGAAATGGCAGGAGGTAGGATGTGAGGGACTGATTTGCAACCGCAGTCACGAGGAGCCCAGTATGCATTTCATACTGTGCAGTACAAATGGTCTGACTGCAGCCCTTCAACATCACAACGATCCTTGCAGAAGTCTTGTCTCATTTCTTTGCTTCCCCATGCTTCTCGATACATTTTTAAATATGTTGTTATAGTTTGAAGGGGTTTTTTTTGGTTTTGTTTCGTGTCTCAGAAGGAAAAAAGGCTTGTTTGGCCTTTACAATCCCAAGGGCTCAAAGCATTTTCTTTAAAGGTTTCACTTGAGAGAAAATCTTCTGTGAAGAAGACTACAGGTGCTGGGATTTTAAGGCACACACTATATAGGACTTGAGTGCTAAGCTATCCTGGGCAGATGTTCCTCAGCTTCATCCTGCCACACAGTACACGTGCATTAGCGATAGCTGGATGGATAAATATGTGCACACCCACACCCACGCAATTGGAGCACTGCACTTGATTTTTCTGAAAGCACCCAATTTGTCAAGGAACCCAGAAGATGCAGACAGAAAGTGCCAGCATCTTGTTATAAACAGCAGCTGGGGAGGGAGAGAGAAATTCCAGTCATGAATGAGAGATCCCAGCAGCAGCTTCACTTTCTGTCTGATGACAGTAAGTTCATTCCTTAAGAGTAGCCTTGTGCAGGGAAGGCATGAGAGAAAGATCAGAAGGGGCAGAAAGCGTCCGACCTGAAAGTAGAGAAATAGATGTCATGGAAACTGGAGATGTCTGGAAAGCATATGATTTATTAATGATATTAATTAAAGCCAGGTCTGAAGCAGGTTTTAGGTGGACTACAAGTCCCTGTTACGTTATGGATTGTGTTGTAATCCATGCCAATGTTAAAACCGTGACTTAGCAAAACTTGCTTGGATGGAGCAAAATAGAGTTGCAGATGAAATATTAAGAGCCTGCTCTTGACTTCAGTGACTATGAGTAGTAGAATACTATAATGCTACTGGCAACAACGCATTTCTGCTGATGTGCTACTGTAATTTTTCCTAATTAAACAAAACCTGTCAATTAAATAAGCAGAAAAGGAGTTCACTCATTTTCCATCACAAATTATCACTGGCTCTACTGAATAATATCTTTTTGATAAAAGCCACAAGAGAAAAGGAAAAAAATGTTTGTGTGTGGGCAACGCTATAATGTTCCATCCCTGGTTTTGCTTCCTTTTTCTTTCTCTCAACAGCAAAAATTCAGCATTTTCTTTTTCTTTAAATAATCCTTCTTGCTGTTGGGACAAATCCCTTGGCCAAAAAAGGCCAGTTTTTTGCTCACAGGGAATGTTGACTGCACTTATAAACACCCACTTCCTAGGGTTTATAATAGTAACAGCAACATAACCTGAACTATAGTTTCAGCAACATGCAGCAAACACATTCAGACTAAGGCTGGCCTACCAGCTTTTTCAGAAATGCTTCGGAGGTGTTGGCAATGCCACCATGATTTTATTTTCTATCCCCACAAAGTCACATCTTTGAAAACCTCCTGTCTTTCCCCTTTCTTCTTTGAAAGTAGAACCCTGTGCTTCTCCGGCTCCAGAATGCATAGTGAGAGTATTTGGATGGGGCAGTAAACACTGAAGAAGGGAAATGCCACCCTCTTTATAACTTAGGAATTTTAGGCGGGTGCAAACTGCGGTCATGCAGAGAATTTCCAACAACTACAGCGAAGCCCAACTTTCCCCATATGTGTTATTCTGCTCAAAATACCCACTTTAATTCCACGAAAGGTTGCAAAAAAAGCCTAATGACTTTTCAGCTGTTAGACTGCCATCCGTAGTGTAACTTAGTGTGATCTGGTTAATTAGCTTGGTATTTTGGAAAAAGATCTGGTGTAATAGGGTAAAAATAATTTCCACTTCAAAAGTATGCACAGCAGTTAAAAAAAAAGTCCCAGAAAAAGAGACTTACAAACTGCAACCTCCAGAAGTACCATTGACTTCCAAATACACCCTGTGCTAACGTGCCACCAGCACTGAGCCAGGGGATGATACGGGTGTCAGCAGTGACTTGCAGATACGTCAACCTTTCCAGGCACTAAGTGTGGAATTGCTACCCTGTGTTTAAGCTATTGCCTATGCATTTGTGTCACCTCCCCATATTTCACACCATGTCCCCCCCATCCTTCACCTGCAGTGGGATGTGTAACTTCAGAGCATGTGTAACTACCAGCTGAGCAGATCCCAAGGGCCTGATGCTGAACTTGTTAACAGGCCATAAATTAGGAGCAGCTCCTCTGCTGGTGGTGACACTGAAACATGCAAGCCTGGACTTGGGTTCTTCATACCTATTGCATGGTTTCTAAGTGGATGGCTGGGAGGCTAAATGTAAAATGATCCACCCCCACCCTCCTGAAAAAAAAAAAATCAAAACAAAACCCCAACAAAACTGTGTAGGGATGGGGGGGGGAATCCTCCCTGAAAACAAAACAATCTTGTGCCAAAGGAGTTGTCAAGGCTTTACTATAACATTCCCACAAAGAGGAACAGAACTTTCTTTATTGTGAAATCTTCGTTGTGAGCCTCACTGCTCCTGGGAAGAGTCATATGTCAGAATAGAACAGTGTTTCCAAATATGACTAGTCTGAGCAGATAAACAATGAATGTCAACACAGCATTCAAGGAAGTCTCTCACTGAGGTTAAATCCCTTTCTGAGGGAGTTTATATGCTTGTTTTGGTTGTACTACACATCATGAATACCTATACCAGTGCTTGCCTTTGTACAAAACACACCATTAAACTCCAACAAGAGTTCCTGGGGTCCCAGTTATGGGCAGCCAAAGCATCAGCTGTGCCTGAGAACATCTTGCAGCATTATCTGCAGAGTTCAAAATTTTTTATTGTGTTTTCTCAAGACTGCATGGTGCATGAGAAACTGGCAAAATTAATGTTCTTGTTCACTTAGGTTTTTTGACTGACTAAAAACCTGATGAATTTTCAGGTTCAATCTCTTGTACCTGCCAAATATTTTTTTTGGGGGGGTCATACTTCCACTTTGGTGGTTCTGGGGCAGGGAGTACCAAAGTTCCAAGGACCACAAGGAAGCAGAAGCAAAGATTCCAGTCCCGCGCCCTCTCTCATCACAAACACTGGGACCAAGCTCATCTCATCCTTTCACAGAGGTGAAAACAAAACATAGTTAGGAGGAGGTCCTTCAGCAGCAAAACACTAATGCAACGTTCCTGCTCCTAGGGCTTCTGCATCCAATAGCTCTTTAATGCAACATGCTCAGCAGTCTCGGGGAGCAGGTCTTCTACCCCAAGCCACCTTCTGTTTCAGTCATGCATGCTTTGACCACCAAATCATAGTTGTGTTTCTACTCTTTGGATGTATGAACTTCCATTTCTTTGCAGCTGAGCAACTCTACTTTAATACAGGAATGCATCCTGCTGCTGCCAAGCAGTTTAAAACCTAGGAGTCAGGGCAATCTGTAGGTAATGACTGGGTCTCCCATTTCCTTGGGTTGTAGTGTAATTTATATAGGCTGTGACATTAAAGGTAAGAACTCTCTCTTCTGATCAGCATCCAAAGCCTTCCAAAGCTCAGATCCCATCCTCCGCCTTCCAACTTCTCCTAAATACAGACAACAAACTTCACTTTCAGTTCTCTGCAGGTTTTGTAGAAGTGCGTGCCTTCCCTCTGGGCTGAGAAGCCGCTTGGGAGACACAGCATTTCAGAGGCTTCCATTCAAACCCGAGTCTCGCTCAGAGAGCAGGGAGAGGGGAAAAGCTGGCCCTTAATTTCACTGTGTCTCAACTCCCCATCTGCAAAACAGGCACATTACAGGGCAGATGAAGATCCCCCACGCTTGGAACATGCATTCTGGACAGCAGCTTTTCTTTTGTGGTCCCGCAACACAGCCAAAGTTTGGATCCAAGAGAGCACATTAAATCACACTGTCCTTGTTGTCAGAGGAGAACTGAAGGGAGTTTGGCCACTGGAAGGGTTTTGTTTTTCCTAGCACTATTAAATACAAAGCAACCCAGAAGCTTGGCAGCCTATTCGACCATGTAAATCCACATCTTTCTAAACTACTACAAAGTTCACTTGAGGTGAAAATCCTCTGTGAAAATTTGGCTTCTGAAATGCCTTCTAACTACTACCTCAAATATTTTTTTTATCATTATCCGTTGTAGGCAAATTAAAAAAAATGGGGTACCACTAGCCTTTGGGAGTAGCATAAAAGTGTCAGGGGAGTGATAACAAGACCAGTGGGATATACAGTGTGCAATGAACATCCTTCATTGCTCAGGAAGCCCCAGCGACTTCCATGTTGCTGCCCCATACAGCGACCACCCCAGGACTTTGGTTCTATTTCTCTTACTGCATCAGGTAAGCCACAGGCAGTTAACCAAGTGTGATTAAATGCCTATACTAGTTTAGTTTAACAGCTTAATGTGCTGTAGTCTAAAAGCTGATAGCTCCATTTAGCAAGCGAGTGAACTCTGCACAAAGGAGCACCCGAAACGTGTGATGCAGCATGCTGGCAGAAGCCGTGCCAATAGCTGAGAGCAGCTGAACATCTATCAGCAGCAAAGTCACACCCCTCGGGAGGCTGTCAGACCCAGGACTAACCACGTGGCAGAAAGGACCAAGAGCCTCTGCAAAGCACGCAGATAGGGCACTCAACAACAGGTACAACTTACTTTCATGTCATTACCGACCTGGCTAATCTGTTCTCGCAATTCTACAAATAACTTTAAATTCTACAAATCCTACAGCTCACAAATCGGCTCTGTGTAACCATGACAAACAACGCCACCAACGCAGCAGTTGCCCAGGCTTATAGAAGTAGACAAACGGCTGCAGCAGGTTGGTTTGCTGCTATGTTCATTCATTTGTTGCTTATTGGAAAGGCTGCAGGTCCAAAGTCAAGGTATTCTTGACTGTGCTGCTGCTGCTTTAATGTCTTTTATGTGGATGTTTTGGAAAGACTGCAGTTATCCAGAGTTATCTCAGTGCTCTGTGTAAGCCTACAAGACAGACTCCCCTGTGTGTGTATTGTCCCAGTGAACTTCATGAAACAGAAAAGGCATGCTCCAGGAAGGCACCAGCAGCTCCTGGTCTCAGCACACATAGCACCCTGTTCAGCCTCAAAACAGGCACAGCTCACCTGCCCAGACTATACAAATAACTGGGGAACAAGTACAGGTGAACAAAGGAAGAAAAATACCAAGTGTCTGGTGTAGCACGTATGCCTAATGGAACAGTACACTGAATTTCTAAAGGTGGGGGAAGGGAAGTATAGAACCTTCCTCCTACAAGATAAAACAGGTTAAGAGAAAGAGCAAGTTTCCTATATTCTTCATCAGCCCTTCCCCTCACATCTTTCCAATGCTTTCCCCTTCCTAAAATCCTCAGCACCGACCCATTCAGGTATCGGTCGGCCAGCCTTGGTGCAGAGGGAAACTACCTACCCAATCACTGGGCCCAGCTCCCTTCAGGACTCTGCATTTTAAACAAAACTAAGCTTTAAAGACATATATTATCACCATGAGGACCAATTTGATATTATAAGTGTGCCCCCTACAATTTACTTATCTTTCCAGAATTAGCATGTGTTTCAGAAGATAATGTTTTCTTGTAGCTAAAAAGAATTGGAGATTCACCATATTAGTGATTCTGCAAGTGTCTTTAGATGGGAGAATTAACACCTACTGCAGGCAACATGATTGACTTGAATCACAGCACCACTACCTTTCAGGAGCTTGACAGACACTAATTTTGGAAAGGTGTTTTGCACAGAAGACTGGCATTCAGAGCACATGGAAGATCAAATCTGTGCGGGTGTTACTTAGCAACCTACAGAACAAAACTTTAAGAGTAGCTAGAAAAATTGCCAACTTAAAAGGATAAAGTTTGTTAATGTGTAGGATCAGCAACTGTTCTTCAAAGCCTTCAAACTAAAACCTACTGCTGCATACACAGACAGCAACTACCACATTAGCCAAGCGAGGGTGGTGCCGCTTCCTTAAAATTAAGGTCAGTCCTCTCATCTCCTAGAACAATTCAGCATCTTCTTTGAGCTACCACTAGAAGCTGTAAGCCACACAGCATGAGAAAAACATCAGTATTAAACTGGATCTCGAGGCTTTTTACAATTTTGGTTAAGTGCTTTTTGAGTAGCTGGCTAGCCACAGACAGGATAGATTCAGAAGCTGCAGGGCTCTCCAATGCCAAAGGACCACTTAAGCTCAACGCCTCTTTAGGGGAGCTTTGTTTTGCATGCATGCACAACCAAGGCCCATTTTTCCAGTTTACTGTAATAACCAACATGCCACAGTACAAACCCCACAGCAGACAGGCTCGATGAATGCTGTAGCACCACATAAGCAATTCTGTGCTACAGGATTTGTGTTATGGCCCCACGAGGTAAAATACAGAAGTCCCAGGGCTGCCCACCTTGCCTGAAACACCACTTCACAAGACAAGCTTTCACTGTGAACTCAGAAGGGTATTTACAGAGTAAAAATGCACAAGCACACCAACACCGTTCAAGTCAGACACCAAGCAATGTTGTTAAGAGGGTACTTCTGGTGAGGAGTCCCAGGTGTGTTTATGCCTTTGGAAAACTGCTTGCTCATACTGAAGGGAAGACAAAGTGCCTGATGGAAGGTTCCCAAAAAGATGGCTCTAAACCCCTCGGCACCTTCCTTCTGGCCTGACCTTCCAGAGGTAGCTCCTGAGGGAATTGCTTTGTGCTGAGCAGGGCTGGGAAGGCAGCCACAGCCCTGTCAGCCCCCACTGACCAAACAGCCCCAGAAAGCTGTTCTGCACAAGACTCAGAATCTGCTCAGTTATTCAGGACAGCAAGGGAGGTCCAAATTAGAGTGGGTTTCCATAGTTTAATTACAAGCCATCTGCCCAAAGGATAGAGCTCTCCCATTAGGAATTACTATTCACGCTTCTGGGCAATTAAAGCAATCCATTCATTGTTCTGTTCTATTTAAAGCAGGGTTTTGGTTTTTTGGTCCATCCCCCATGGATTTTAAATTTGTTATTGCAGTTTTAGAAACTCAGTGACTCCAGGGGATTTTTGAAAAAAAAACATTACAGAATGTATTTGTCACTGCAGGGTACTGGTAGGGCAGCACATGCTGCAAGTGCATCAAGGTCAGACTAGATGTGTCCTTTCAGTTCTTTGAATCTTGATTTGCACAGGAAGAACAAACATAGACAAGAAAATACAGCTTGGAGTTCACAGAGGTATCCTTCACAGAATAGAGAAATAGTAGGCAGTGAGGCTTTCCTAGTAGTTATCTGGAGCCAGAAAGTAAAAATATTGTTCTTCCTGGTATTAAGATTTAAATACTTGAGTCAATTCTAAAAGAGCCAGAGGACTGGAAGTATCAGCGTGGGAAGGTATTACTCAAACTGAAACACAACAGAAAATACAAAATTGTGGAAGTGCTGTGATCTTCTCCAACCTTAGTCCAGATGTAACTGTCGCTGCTGTCTTAGCTCCCACTATTTGCTTATTGAAATGTACAGGAAAGAAAAATCAAACCTGAGTGCCAAACTCCAAGCTCTGCCTTTTGGACAAGGGATATAGCAAAGTAATTTAGCAGTTGTGTTCTCACCATTTACTGCCTTGACCTGGCTTCAGAGATGCTGTGACAAGAGGGACGGCTCTGGCCAGGTCTTGGTCTCTCTTTTCCTTCTGAGAAACAGCACACACACTAGTCAGGCATTGCACTTGTGAGCATCACAGCACAGCAACATCATAAAAATATGGCCAAGGCTACTGTTGGGAATGGCTGGAAAACTGCCCAGCAGAAAAGGACCTGGGGTGTTGGTCAACAGCCATCTGAATGAGCCAGCAGTGTGCCCAGGTGGCCAAGAAGGCCAACAGCATCCTGGCTTGTATCAGGAATAGTGTGGTCAGCAGGAGCAGGGCAGTGATCATGCCCCTGTACTCAGCACCGGTGAAGCCGCACCTCCAATACTGTGTTCAGTTTGGGCCCCTCCCTACAAGAAGGACATTGAGGGGCTGGAGCATGTCCAGAGAAGGGCAACAAAGCTGGTGAGAGGTCTGGAGCACAAGTCTGATGAGGAGCGGCTGAGGGAACTGGGGTTGTTCAGCTTGGAGAAGAGGAGGCTGAGGGGAGACCTTATCGCCCTCTACAACTGCCTGACAGGAGGCTGTAGCCAGGTGGGGGTCGGCCTCTTCTCCCAAGTAAGAAGTGATAGGACAAGGAGAAGTGGCCTCAAGTTGTGCCAGGGGAGGTTTGGATTGGATATTAGGAAAATTTTTTTCACCAAAAGGGTTGTCAAGCATTGGAACAGGCTGCGCAGGGAAGTGGTTGAGTCCCCATCCCTGGAGGTATTTAAAAGACATCTATATGTGGCACTTAATGACACAGATTAGTGGTGGACAGGGCAGTGTTAGACTATCAGTTAGACTTGATTATCTCAAGGTCTTTTCCAACCTAAATGATTTTATGATTCTTTAAAGTTGAAACCGAGAACTCCACTAAGGCTGAACACATGGAAAACAGTATGTCACACGATCCAGTTGCTTGCATTGAAGCTGAAGGACAACTTCAGGCCACTGTTAGCAACAGTTTAATCAGGAGTAATAGTGGTACCCTCAGCAGGGGAGAGGAAGGGATAGGTATTTATTTACACCCATTTCACCGAAATCCATATAGAAGAGAAAGAACAAGGAACTAAAACATAAATATCACAGTAGGAAGAATAACCACTTTTATACGCTTCCATTAGCTACGCTAGACACTGAAAATAAAGCAAGAAACTCAGAATAAGTTAACAAAGGAGGGTGTTTGCCTTTTTTTTTTTTTAAGGTGTCTGTATACAAAAGCAAGTAGCATGACAGAAAAATAAGAGGAACCAGAAGTACCTGCCCACAAAGGGGATTTCAACATTGTAAGTTTAACTGAAACACAGTGGGGAAGTGAAACCAAATAGGAGAGGGGCTTGATGCTAAACATTAGGTTGATCTGCTTTTGAATTGCCTTATGGTGCTTGCCATATAAGCAGTTGGGGCAGACATACCTTATTCTGACATGAATCCTTAAAAAGCCGAGCTGAACAACTATAAACACAGGAACAAAGCAATGCTATAAAAGCTGCTGATATCTTAATACTGTCGAAGCTAAATGAGCCACAGAAACATTGCAGAGAGTAATGTACTGCTGTTTTTATGACTATTGCACATATGCTGGTCAACACTCAGGAGGCTATATGGAATGAAACATCAGTAACACTGAGAAAGTGCCAGTTAATTTAAGATTCTGCTATATCTAAGTCTTTACCCATTTTGCAAAGTCAGAGACCTAGAAAACAACAGACTGGTATTGAGGAAAACAATATATAAAGCAAAGGACAAACACTTGTTCAACCTTAACAAGCAGTTTTCAAAGCTATATAGACAATCTATATAGACAATCCACAGTTATTTCAACAGGGAGTGATTATTTGCACCAACTATTGCCTGTAGGCAATTGCCTGTACATTTTTACTTGATGTAGAAATGTGTTACGTGAATGCGTATTTCTTGAGCACTGTCAGGTTGATTCAAATATCCAGGAGCTGTCTATGCTAGACATTGTAAAGAACATCTTTATATTCCCTAGGTCCTAGAACACTTGGTGCAAACCTAGTTTGATACCGCAAACAGGAAAAGACACATAGTTATTTGCACTACAAGTTTTATTTGTTTTAACAAAAGCATAGTTTTTAACAGCAGCGCTCACTTAGGAACCCTTCTGCCTCCTGAAGTATTGCCCTTCAAGAGGAAAAGTTTTGGATGCCTGCTGCTCTAAACCAATCCATGTATAGCCCAACAGACAGAAAAGCTCAGCCAAGTCATACATTTCTTCACTCTGAGTGGCCATCACAACTCTCCCGATTTCAACAGTGAAAGTGCAAACGGCACTGAGCTCGCTAATGAAGGGTTAACAGCACAGACACAGGCTGTACAAGCTTCCCCATTTACTACTGTGACTGTAGTCCAGGTCTGAAAAGACAACAGCCCCCTGCTATTCCAGGCCTAATCTTCTCAAACTGAAAGTGCCCATTTTGTCACTGCATGGCTGGATATGGTGCTAAAGACATTATCTTACTCCTCCCCAATTATTTCTCGGCACTTTCTGTGTATAAACCATGCTATGTGCAGCATGTGTTTTAAAAAAAGTCAGACATATAAATAGCTCTCTACTACTCCCTAACAGTACAGCACACATATACAGCTCTCTATCTGAAGTTCAGAAAAAGTAAAGCACCACTAGCAAGGCAAACTAATGGTTATGCAGGCAACGGGCATTAGCTTCTGCTCAAGAGCTACCCATGCTCAGGTGTCTGAACACTTCAATCCCATAAATTTTTTTCTTAACTGGTTCCAGATCTACCGTGGCTCCAAGCTTGAGTTGACACCAGCTGGATCCCTTGTGTGAGAACAGAGGGGGAGGCAGCAATTGAACGTCAACTGCATTGTCTTCCTCAGAGATATAGGGGAGGTAGCTTGACCAAAAAACCCCAAAAGTGTTGATACCCCTCCACTTTGTATTTCCAGGCAGCTGGAAACCCAGCAGACAATGTAGCTGTTGCTTAACAAACACAGAAATCTACATTGTATGCCAGGTTCATGCCCCAAACCTGGATGGTCTTCCCATACAGCCGATAAAAAACAGCTGTGCACATCAGTTCACAGTACATTTCCTCCTCTAATGTAGTAGTCATGCAATCAGCCAAGACACCCATTTCAAAACCTATCCTTTGCAAGAGAGGTTACAGATTCTTCACTGAAAAGAGTAAAAGTCCAACTATCTTCTTAGCTCAAATTTGCAAATATTCTTACCAGTTTTGACTACCCAGGACTAGGCTGCAGAAAAGACTGTTGTTTTCCAATACATAACAACCAGGTATTTAATCTGATTCCCACTGTGAAGTAGATGCAACAGATATCCAATCTTGGGGCCACACCTCAGACGTTAACTTGTTAGCACTGTGAACTTGCTCTGCACCCAGGAGAAAAAGAAAAAATCCAACAAAACGTCTACGTAGAAGATACGAGATGTCATCAGAGACCCAGTAGCCAGATGTAGCTGCTGATTGTAAAGACAGAATCTACACTGACTACTGAGCGATTGATGGGCAACTACAGGTTCTGGGTTGACCGATCCACAGCATTAATCCAACACGACCTGCAGAAACAATTAGAAAAAAGAAATCAGTATATGAAACAGTTCTGTAGATAAGCCTTCTTAAAGAATTTTCTACAGTTGGTATTACACAAGTTTCTTGTAGACAATAATCAGAAAAGTGTGTTGCCAGAACAGAGTCACCTCAGGTATACTGTCATTAGTTTGTACAATTAAAAAGTACTCAGTGTTCCTACACCTTTATTCTGAAATAACCTGTTTCATCCCCATATATTAGTAAAGACCTGCTCCCAAAAGCAGATAATAAGAAATGCTCATAAATGTGATGTAGACTAATATCAAAACCAAAGTCACCTTAAGTTTCTCCTTAATCCTCAAACAATACTGTACAAGAACCTGTAAACTGTTAGAAAACAGGCCTGTCAGAAAGGGCATTCAGTAAATAAAAAAGTAAAATTAAAGGCACAGAGGTAATAATACTGAAATGGGGAAACGTATTGCACATTGCAGTGAGAAAAAGAACAATTCCTACATAATTTAGCAGAGGAAAGGAAGGGCACTGCTTAGAATTAGCTTCTGTTAGAAAACAGTGCAGCATCTCAAGTCTTCACATAAAAACTCCCATTCATGGCAGTTTGAAATCCTTTCACCTCTGGTGTCAAATGAAGGAAAAGAAATCCTCTCTACCAGCTCAGGATCTGCTATAGCGTAGTGCAGCATATCCAAGAAAAATCCCAGTGGATACATGCCTAGCTTGGCCTGCTGGTGGTGACTGAAATATACTCTAGGTAACGCCTTGAAGTCATTGAGTAAGCATTAAGATTTTTACATTGCAATGAGTCAGTCACTACCAGTAAAGACAAACAAAAACTGGCCATCACATTAGAACTGCTCATTAAGTATTTCAATTATTTGTTTAAATAAAACATTTATTTGGGAACTGGAGAGACTTTGAACTTTAGAGACAGTATTTTAACACTGTCACTGGCCTGATAAGTGGGTTTTTTTTTTTTTTAAGACACAGAACCATAACTAAGAACATTCTTACATATTTTTAGTAATTTAATATGTTAGAGCAGTTTTACCACTAATGTTTGACTAGATTATAGCAATAATATCAGTGATTAAAGACTGGTCTATTGGAAAGGAAATAACTGGAACCGCTTGCTACCAAATACTTCTGGAAAAGAGCAGTTGCCATTACGTCCCCATTGTAAGAGAAGCACAAGAGGTGCACACATACCCTGCTGAACTCTGCCACAATATGGTTTCACAAACAGCATTTATTAAGTATGAATCAACATTATTCAATCCCTACACAGTACCTACACTAACCTCTGCTTGCACAACTGACAGAAGTTTGCCAGGAATAAGTACGCAACGCCAAAGCACAGGAGCAGCAGCACTTAAAGTGGGAAGGGAATACTGGCATTTTCTCTGCTGCAAAACTTGCCTCAGCAACTTACACAATTCATTTACTGCAACCTGTCCACTTCTCCATCCTTTTGTAGGCAACACATTTACACCTCCCCGGCTTCAGTCCTCCTCAAGACAAGCCAACGTCACCCTCTACTGTCTTGCCACCATGCTCCAAGCCTAGGGCTACCCATCCCCAACCTCAGAGCAAGCAACACTGCTGGCTTCCCTCCTGGTTAGGGCCTAGCTCCAAACAGGAGGCAAAGGTCATCCTGCCCTATCCCATACGGGGACAGAGCTTTCCCACCACAGGCACTTTGGGCTTGTGGAAGTCAGAGGGACTCTTTCGCCTCTAATCATCAAGCAAGCAGGCTCTGGAATAAGCTGGAGAAAGCATAGTTACCACGTCTTCAAGGAGAGGCCAGAAGCCTCAGACAGCAGATTTACACAAGACTCTGTTATGAATGTTATCTTTAAAGTAGAAATTGTTATTTTAAATGAAAACACTTATTATTACATCAACTATTCAGTCATTCTTGAGTTTCAGCCAGGTCCCTTACAACTATAGGAGGAGCGAGTGAAGAGAGGGGAGGAGGAGGAGAGCCTTGAACCTGGACACCACCCACCCTCTAGAGCAGGTGCTGCTGAGGGGCAACCACCAAAGCAGCATTTCTATACATGCACCCACTGCAGGAAAAGGTCAACTTCCCCCCCCCCACCCCTGCCAGAAGACAACAGGTTCATCACTTTAAGTCCAGAGCTCTTGCAGGAAAGGAAAGCGAGGTGGTTTGTGAAGGGAGCTCTTCCCATGTAAGTAACATGAAGTCTCAAGCTGTACCAGCAGCCCGGGCTGTGGATCCTCAGATCCAGTTGAGCAGTGCCTGGGTTTGGTATTTGGGTAGACAGAAGCCTTACTGCTTCATGAAAGCAAGAAATACCAAGTTACTGAGAAGAAAAACCCCCCACCATCTGTCATCTATAAAGCCAACAGGTCAAGCTTTTGACACCAGTGAACTGTGCTAATCTGAAGGTTTATTGCCAAAAAACACAAGAGGCAACTGAGCCCATCACCAGATCAAGTAAGAGTTAGGAAAAACCCCACTGGATGTGCATTGCACATCAAAGACAAAGGCAGATGACTAGAACATTTGTGAATCACCTCCTAACAGACTCCTACCTTTGCCTGCTGAATCAAGAGACCTTTAATACGATTGAACAATCTTTAAGGAGATCAATCGAGGCAAGAAAGGTAACCAATATATACACCACCGTACTTTTGCCAGTTTGAAAAATGCCAATAACTTGGGGTTTTTTAAATCAAAGGCCTAGCTGTTAAATTGACAGGGAAGAGAACAAACAGGTCCTCATCAACCAGCTTTGCCACTGAGTCAGTCACATCATGGGCTAATGCATTAGAAGGATAGGGAAGGCACTGACCTGCATTAAAATCTGTAGTGAGAAGGAGGGAAGCTATTCAGTATAAAGACCAAGGAAGGTGGGGAAGAAGGAAGGAAAATGCCAATTACTTGAGTTTGAACAATAGTTCTTCCCATTGAAGTTACTGAATTGGTAAAACTTTGTTCTGGACAGCACTGCCACATGCATCAAGTGAACTGAACACAAAGAAATAGGTGCCATTTTCCTAGTTTGCTTAGAATCCATGTTGTGACAAGTGGGGCAGGGAGATGGTTTCAATGAAGAAGTTATTACCTGGATGTTTGCTTCAGTAACTGCCCAAACAGAAAGCAAGCCAGCATCTCTGCAAGTTCAGAGCTGACTGTTTTGCCGAGATTTAATAAAGCCATCACCAGGGACAGCCAAAACGCTTGTATTTCAGTGTACTGGCACTGCAATTGAAGAAATATTTCTCCATGCTTAATGCACAATACAATGGAATTTCAGTATTTACTAAGCATGCCAAGAACTTCTAATTACTTAATATGAACTTAGGCAGAGAGCCATTATGTCTTAAGTTCTGAGTTCAGTAAAACAGATCAGTGCATTGTTTCAACCAAGTAGGCATACACTTTATAAAGGATATGCATAGTTGTGGAGTTCAGCTATGCATTGCAATACACACTACTTAATGAAATGGGAAAGTTAACCAAGGCAGTAACTTTTTTTAAAAAGCCCACAGTAATGATACAGAAGGTGAAACCAACATTAAATACAGGTGTCTAATTAAAACACATTCTTACACACATGAATTCCTCTGCAGTTACATAATTACGCCAGAGCCAGGATATCTCTGCAGCAAAGCATGTTTTCAGTGATCCCAGCCCCTGCATACCTCAGACCCTGTGACTGTAGTGGTCAAACCCATTCAGACCAGCTGATGGTCACTTGACTCTCCGCACTATTTATACATTGCTCCATTAAGTGAAGCATCTCATTGGGCTGAATAGATTTACGAAAATCCTGCCCAAGACATTTTTTAAATTGCTTTGCCGGAGAACACTAGTATGAGCAAGCCTAGGGAGGTACAGAGTTGGCACAGCCTTCTAAAACAGCTTCCTAAAGGCAAAACCACTGGCAGTCTCAGAGGCCAACTAACTAGCTTGTTTTTAAAACTTAATTGCTGATAAATGCAAACACAGTTACCTTTAACCAGGACGTATTTCTGAGCTGACTTCACAGACTGTCTTCAGAGGATTTGATGCAAGTAGTTAAGAAACTGGCCTAGTTGTAAAAAGCTGTAAAGGATGCTATAAGTAATTACTTATTCTAGCATGCAAAAAACCCTATAGATCAACTCAAAATAAGTTATATAGACATAAATAAAATAGGTTTTATATGAGTTAAGAAAACTGTTCACTGAAACTGATGGAGTAATGAATAACTAAGCCTATGACTTTGCAGAGTGGCACAAAGCTTCCTCGGAAGGATATAAGCATAAGTTAAGGTTCCTAAGCTAGAGGCTTCTGTATGCTAAGAAGTAATGAACTTCCTTTCTACAATGCCTGCATCAGGACCACGCTGTTCTGTAAGCAAGTAGCATTTGGTTGTCAGTTATCAAGTGCTTGTACCCCAGGGTGTTGTAACTGTCCACTGGATGGTAATATAGAGAAACTGAATTAACATATTCACCAAATCACAATTTTATGAGCAGTTAAGCTAATTTTATATGAAGACAAACAAATGCCAGTGAAGCTTCTGTTTAGATCCACAGTGCTAAACAAACACCTTGCCAGAGGATTCCAGCTCAGTTCTTCACAAGACATATAGGAAGGTAGCTTCCTGCACACTAACAGTATTACAGAAACACCTACAGCTGGATCGGCTTGCATGGGCACAAAACCAGTGTTTCTAAGCATAAGGCAGGGTTACAGTGCAGGAGATCGCCAAAGCAGAAAAGAGGTGGGAAGGGAAAGTGAAAAAAAAAAAAAACACACTTCACCCCTTCCCCCCCCATTAATCTGTGTACTCCTGGGTTCCTCTCTTTAACCCAGCCCTGTGCAGGGTGCAAGCCACCGACTGTCAGCAGTCCCCCTGCCTATGTGATGGGTTGGCCAGATGTACTGCGCACAGGTGTTACAGGCATACATCAGGGTATAGTGCATATATGGAAGAGACCCACCCAGCCATTCGAGAGGCAAATAAGTGGGGCTCACACCACATCAACAGTGCTGCAGTAAGAGATGCTAAGCAAGATTCAAAAAGTGCCAAAGAACTATTTTATCAGATCTTTAGCTAGCTTAATTTTCTTTTTTAAAACAGCATGCAGGTGCCTTGCAGCAGCACACCCCCCAGTATGCCAAATATTAACAATTTGACCAGCAATCAAACTGAAACATGAGTAGAAACTAAACAGATTAAGCACAAAATACCATATTCTGAGTGCAGATATGATTTATCTGAGATTAAGTCTAAAAACTACTAAATTCTGATGCTGGCTGAAGTTACTCAAACAAGCCTCTCAATACCCCCTACAGCACATAATCTTTGATGGCTGGGCTCTGAAAGCCCAACTATGTCCTTACTATGCAATTCCATTCAAGCTACCATGCAGCTCAAGCTTGCATAGTACCCAGTCTGTGTGGAAAACAGGGGCCCTCATCTTTGCTAACACTGTCATTTATTCATGCTGGATACCTATGTGGAGAGAATATCAGGGAAAGAAAACGCCAATGTGAAATAGCAACCTAGTGAATAAGTGAAAGCATGCCGGGGATGAGACAAGTTTGATCCAGAAGTCAGATAACAAGCCGAGTGGCAACAATTCCTAACACTTAATTCCCAGCACTGACAGTGTGATCCTTCTGTGTACTCCTCAAGGATCTACTTTAAAGATAATTACTCTTCCAAGTGCAGTTAGTACGTACTTCAGAGGAGAACAGCATTCATATGTTACTTGAACTTTGCATTACGCAGCACTTGATTATTCAATTATGGAGATGATGCTACAAAGCCACCTGGCCCTGTAGCGCACCCTAAGACGCAATAGGAGGGCGGTGAATAAAAATTTGTTTATTGCCCTGTTCCCCACCCTCTCCTCCTAATTGCCTTCCTGTGAAATGAACTCAACATCCCCCACACACCCCACTTTCAACCAAGTGCAATATGAAGCTTACTACGTTTATGCTGTGAACTTAAACTGTTTCTGATCACCTTACTATTCTATAGAGAACTCTGCCCCCTGCAAGTAGACTTGGGTAAGCTGGGGAAAGAAAATACAATGACTACCTAGGTATGAGTTTTAGACTAATGAGTTGTAAGCCTGTAAGATGGGAAACCTGGACAGGTGTGGTTTGGGCATTGCTTTGCCTTATGACTCAGAGGGACTCACTTTTTCCCTCTGAGATATGCAGTAAGATGACAGCCACCTTCCTTCCCCTGATAAATGCTAAAAACCATCCCAACAAAAAGCAGAACAAGTCCACCCAAGGTGTCACATCTGTTATCTTAGACAGCAGTGAGCTTTACTCTGGAAACACAAAGGGCAAGTTGCAAGTGTTAGGAAGGTCTGAGTGTTCATTGTCCACCTATAAATTAAGAAAATGCAGAGTCTGCAACTTCAGCAAAAACATACATCTTAAGTAGTGTTAAGGTAGACATCTAAAAAATCATTAGGTAATATTAAAGCCCTCAGAAGCCTGGAAATCTGAACATAACTCCCAGATTACAGTACACATGCAGTTAAGGTCTCCAGAAAATTTGAAGTTAAACCAGAATTGGTATTCTAGATAAGCGTTCTCCAAATTACTTGGAAGATGAAGCACCTCACAACAACAAAAAATAAGGATCACTATTCTTTAAGTGTTAAGAAATCTTTACAAGAGAAAACTGAAAGCCAGGGACACATTTTATCTTGCCTGAAGATTATCACATGACAACAGCATGCTACTATGCCACAGAGACCTAAATGCATATGTTTATCCCGCACCTCACATGACTTTGCTTCCTTTAGACCATAAGCAGTGAAGAGAAATATGCCCAGCAGAAAAGCAACAGGTACAATGTACTAAGAAACTTCCCAAAACAGATGTCTATTTTACAAAACCAGGCCTAATGTTTACTGATATTAAATCTGGATGAAGCAATACACACCAGCAAGTCACAAGCAGGTTACAAACACCAATTCACACAGCTCTAGATAGGCAATATGTTATATTTAACTTAGAGAAAGCAGAAATAGTGAGGTGTAAGGGACACAGTGGCATCAAAGCTGATAAATGCTTTTAAAGATACTAAACTTCTTACTCCAAATTGGTGCTCCCAGGCATATTGTGGAAGAAGTCACACAGATCTAGCTTTACAAGTCAACCAGCAAAGGGGTTTTAAAATACACAGAGGACAGAGGGTCCATAGTGAAACAAGAAGATTGTGTCTTACTGAAACATCAATTTAAATGACAATCCCCTGCCCTCTCCCCATATACATATATATACACACACTTGCACTGCTGGGATGAGATTAGGTAAACATGGGCAAACAAGTGCATTGGCAGGGGAGCAAGATGGCTGTCAGTACTACTTTACCTTTTTTAAGCATTTAAGCAGAAAGACTTATTTGGATCTGGGACTGTACTACATGGGCCATCAGCTGAGCTGCTGAACAAGGCTATTAACATTTGAGTGACACATGCAAGTCAAAGCCAGACTGGCCCCTCACACTTGACATCATACCAGTAATTAAGAGGTAGGCAAAACAAGGGGCTGCATCCATTGACACAAAAGCACTCTGTACATACCGACCACTAATGGGTAAGTTTTTAGAAAAATGTCACAGTAACTCAGGTAAAAAGGCACAGAAGTCTGGTGTAAGGCTCAAGGATGCAAGAGATGCTGACAGTACTACTACTGCTGCTGATAAATTAAAGGCTGCTTGTGACATACAAAGATGACACTGGCATAGGTTAGCAACCTAATACTACAAGAGGGAGATAAATGGGATACTGCAGAAAAACCGTAAAGCCACAAATTTAATAGGTCGAAAAGTATGTGACCACATTGTAGTATGAGGATTTAACTTTTAGTTTATCCCTTTCTCAAAAAGGGAAATACGGAACCTGGAAGAGAAGAGCAAATGGTGGTCTTAGAATGGAGGCGGCAAGTTTATTCAGGGCAGGCAGAGACTATGGTGACAGAAATTAGCAATACCCAGAAAAGAATAAGGACTAGCATACCAGCAGGTTTGCAAAAGGACTCTTGAAGGGAAATCAGTAATCAGAACATATCAGTAGTATTTCACCTTGTACAGATTGCTAACAGGTTCAGGTTATGGCAGAACAGAAGACTACACCAATCACAAGGGGTCTCAGTTTTGAACTGTATATTAAGCAATATCTGCTACCACAACTTTGAGATTAACACTCCAGTACTACAGCATGTACTACAGTGATTAAACTCATTCTGCAATTTGAGCAGCTTTTCTTGGAGAGTTATGAACACTGCATTACAACAGCAGATCTTAACTGGAGCTTTTCACAAGGACTCTAGTGCTGGTCCAAGCAAGCACTATTTCACGGGCACCTCACATACCCTTGATATACACAGAAAGGATTTCAGTCTCCAATTGGAGAACTCTGCTAAGAAGCCACTATTCCTGGGTTTCTAATATATACTTAAAAAACCTGCAAACCAGACTGTGGCTACAGGCTACGCTACAGAAACATAGGCTATACCTAACCTATTTCATCCAGTTTGATTTACTGCAATGCCCACATTAGACATCATTAAATTCAGCTGCTTAATAGGACATCTTATCTTAAATGCAAGTATTATCTATTCCTACTTCTAAGAATACCACTGCAGAGCATGAGCAAGTCCTAGGTATTCCCCTGGGAAGTTTTATGAGTTCTGTGGGATTGTTTGGGTTTTTTATTCCAAGTATTTTTAAGGTATTCAAGTAGCTGCATTATCTGAAGGATGTAAGAGTAAACAAGAAAGCCTTTTGAATCAGGCCTACTCCAACTCAGTAAATTCCTACCCAAAAGGTTTTTGTTTTTTTACTACCGAAAAGATACAGCATGAAGAAGTGATGGCAGAGCACACTCTGAAAGTAGTTTTAAAGACCAAGCATCCAAGCAGGACAGCGAGGATGACCAACCAAACCAAAAGACCTATTGTACATCTGAACATTGAACATTTCAAAAGCACGAAACTCAAAGTCAACTTAAGAGAAAGGGTGAATCAGCAAGCAGAAGAACCAGACCAACTATTTCCCACATACATTTACATCAGTATTGTGAATGAAAATTGCACTTCAGAACAGAAATGGTTTAACCAGTGAGGTGGTCTCCATCTCTCTACAGCTACAAGACATACTGACATAAGTATACTTTGTTTGTTTAAAAAAAATCAGTAGCGATCTCCATAATAAGCACAGAAGACAAGTGGCAGAGAGGTCTGTATTCATTCACAGTGAAGCAGTTTATCTAGAAGCACAGTCACCTGAAGGAAGTTACATTCACTGCAAAATAAACTGCACAACAGTCAGGAATGTGTCAGATCCATTACTGCAATTAAATTTAATATTCAAAGCAAAGCCTTTAGAACTAGATTCCTATTACAGGTCAAGATGACATTAAGAAAACTTAAGCATGGCCATATTAAATTCAGATCTCATGCTGTATACTTTCATTCTTAATGTCAGATGAAGAGAAGAAAAAGGAAAGATGTCATTGTAGTATAATAGCAGTTTAAAATTCTATTATTAAGGCACAAGTTAAAAACACCAGGTAGATTTGTCCCAATAAACAAAGTCTAGATACACCTGATGTTTGTAATGCACAGCAGTAACACAGGAACCACCATCAAATAGCCAGTCTTGTTAATACTCACTTTTTTCTAAAGGTGAGGGGGGGAAGCCCAAAACAAAAGCATGCACATGAATACTTCTGCCAGGCAGCAAGGACAGCAGGCACTCTTGACTTGCTATTCTAAGTCTGCTAATGGCATCATCAGCTTCAGTCCAAGTCTTACCTCTTTTTATCTCTCTGCCCATGAGTTTCACAACCACTGCTGTGAACATGTGAAGAAAGGCACAAAATAACTCCTTTTTCCTGTCAAAAACTGTAAGGAAGGCTGAACGCCTTACTAAAAGTAGAGTCACTCATTTACAACCTTTAGAGTTACAGTTAACACAGCTTTTCCACTCTAATTGTTTTCTACCTATACAGCACCATTAGCACGGTATGTAATGCACAGGTTTCCAGATAAGAGACCTGGGAGTTATTTTTTCCAACACACATTCAAAACATTTTCCCCATCATCTGCATAGCAGCATTTTCTTCTAAATGAAGTATACGTTGCCATTTAGAGACATGCTTTACCATCGCAGCGTAGTAGCCTTCTGAAGGCTCTCAGGGGGTGGTGGGGAAAAATCTCCCTTTTGTTAGCGGAATGCCTCATGCAGCATCACTGGGTAACCGATGGGGAAATCCAGTGCTCTATACGAGTACAAACATCAGCACAAGATAACAATTAGATGGCAGAGTTGCACATATCAATAACTAGAGGAAGTGTATCAAAACAGTCATTTGGAGATAACACTATTCAAAGTCTAGAGCCTGGTATATTCATAGCTTGCATAATGTATACACAATCACTATAGGTACAAAAAATCCACTGTGTAAGTGAGGAAGACTATGGTAAAGTTGTTTAAAAATAAGCTGTTGCACAGGCAAAGATTCAGAGTAAGAGACAAGCATTTTCAGTGAAAGTAATCCATCTGACATCTAAAAAAAAGACCTCCTTTTAATAATTGATGCCTTCAGAAGAACTTACTCAGCCAAAGCTACATATTAAATCCTAGGAGGTGCAGTACGAGCAAAGCATTTTGTACCACATCTTACCATAATAACTGGGAAATAACACTACAGGTTTTAGAGGGTTTAACTGCTTTCAGTATTACTTAAGTGTGCTGAACAACTAAATGTGGCCTAAAATTTGTCAGAAGCTGTTTCTAACTACTCATCTAGCTGACATACCACCAGTGGAATAATGAATCAGTCATACACATACGCATAATTGGAAATTCTCCTGAAAATAACCGAGCACTTAATCTCAAGGGCAAGAAGTGCAAACTGTGAGGGAAGATGTAGACCAGAGCGAACAAGTATTCCTATCCAGCACTGCTCGAGTTCTGTTAGTGGCAGGACAGAGGAGTTCAAAGTTCACTTTCACAGTTGATGTGGGTTTCCTTTAAGATGCCTGGAAAATGACTATGTTGACCACATCCACATTCTGAAATACTTTTTTGAGAACTCCTAACGAAGCTTCAGCCAAAGGAACAGGAACTGACTCATTTGTACAGTACCCATCCACTGCACAGTCACTCTCAGATGTGTGCCCGAGATGCACCACAGCCAGGGATAAAGGAGTCAAAACTCACATGGTATTTGAGGGACTTCTGTTAGGGATTTTGTATCAACACGTCAGCGCTCTGCGTGAAGGTGCAGCTCACATCGTTATCTTTATCACTACAGGCTGCCTGTCAGTGTCAGCTCTACTATTTCTCTTTCCAAACACGAATTTATGCACAGAACTGAAGACTGTGAGCTGAGCTCAAGACCATGAGCCCTCCGCAGTGCATTTACTATTCGCAACTCAAGCTGGCCACGAACAAAGAGCTAAAGATAAATGAGTTAGCATGCTATCACCACCTTTGTGTAGAGTGCAAAAAACCCCAAATGTACCATTTCAAACAGGCTTGACTGTACATCCTGCGTGTGAATCAACTCATTCCCAGTTATGTTCTACTGCAAGATAAAACAGTTCTGAAAGTGAAACTTGAAGGACCGAATCATTCCAGTATTTCCAATTCACTTGGCAGTCTTCAGTGCATGGGGAAATAGCATGCAATGAAGGAGGCTCTGTACAGGACTTATGTGCTACCAAGTATCACCTTGGGGCTGTTAGCTATGTATAGACTTGCAGAAAACAGCCATCCCATTTAAAAGTTAGCTTTCTACAAAATAGGTGTGCCACTAAGCCATTGTTTAAACCCATCGAAACTGCACTGAATCATTTCCCTGAATAGCATCACAATGAAGTGGGTGTGTTGTTTTTAAAATCAAGGTGTCTAAGCAAGTTCTTTTAACAATTCTTGATTATCAGCACATCCCAGAAGTATAATACATGTCTCCTAAATTCCATAAAAATTGCACTTACAAACACAGGATGCCAAAGAAGCAACTCCACACCAAACAAGTAAAACAGAGGTAAACAGTGGATTCCAGGAAGAAATCACCTTTGGTCTGACTATAGAACTAAGCTGCTCAGGATATCCATTAGCAGCTTCGCTGCTAGTACCTAAACAGGCTTCTGAATACAACCCATTAAAAAAAGGTTAAGCTGACATCCCAGGAATAGCTTTCCCGATGGTTTTGGCTCTCCAGGCTGTCACAAAGAAGCAGCTTTATCTACAACGTACAAGTGTTTTATTTGGGGTTTTTTCCCCCCCTAAAGGAATATTTGACTAAGCTTCCCTGCCCATATCTAGGCACTCTTTAATTGATGTGTACTTATGTGGTATTGAATTGCATACTGCTCCTCCACCACAGAATTACATGCTCTTAACCTCAGCCAAGAAGTTAGAAAGTTCCAGTAGGCCAGTTTATCAAGCAGCAAAAGTATATTGAAAGTATCCAAACCAAACCAGTCAATCGCTGAAGTTACACATTATCGAGGGGCATTCTGGCTACAACATGCAAGTCTTCAGGCAGAAGCTCCTGGGGAAAATACAGCACTCAGCTGTCAATACAGCTTTTTTTCCTCCCTACCAACTCAGATAATCTAGCAGATGTGTTCTGTGCCTAACAGGAGAGCAAGACACTGTGGTACTTCACAGTTAAGAGGCAATTAGAGGTTTCTTACTCAAATATAATGCCACCTTCTGTACTAATTTTCTACTATATCATCCACATCTTTCTCATAGGAATTTCTGCTATCTAACAGTGCTACTAAAATACATCACTTCCAAAAGCAAGACATTTAGATGGGATAACAGTCCTAAGAGGTTTCTTTCATGGCCTAAGAAAGTGGTACATTTCAGTTTTTATTATGTAAAGGTATCTCCTCCAGTAACCTTGCTGCTATTACCAATGTAACTACAAGACGACAAGACATCACCTTTCACATTCGGAAGTGAACCGTTCCTCCCATCTCTCTGCCTACCGAAAATGGCTGAATTAAACCAGGAAGGCAGTGCCAACTTTGAGCATCATCCTGACAACAGTGCCCTTCCAGCAAGATTACACATGGATTTCAGGCAGTGTCACAGAAGTTCATTCTTCCCACAGCCAGTTGTGAGAAAGCACTTTGGTTTTCTGAATGTGAGATTTTTGCCTTCTCCAGCAGCTGTATTACAGAAGGTCTGAATGAGACCTGCTTGATACTCCTCAACTAACAGTTTCTAAGCAGTTCCAGAGAGGCAGGTGATCGCCCAGCTAAAGTGGTGCTACTAAAGAGTCTCACTCACACTGCACCTGCTTGACCAAGGGTAGCATTTTTACATTCTGTATGTGAAGATTGAGACCTTGGTCATTTCAACCTCTCAGACATCCAAGCATCAGAAAGCAGAGCCAGACTCCCAGGGCTGACAGCAGTGGAGGAGAGAGGACAACTAGTAGCATCCAAGTGAGCGACTCCCTTAAAAGAAAGGGAGACCAAAAACAAAATCACAGACAACTGCCACTAAAAGATTGCCTACACTAGGCAGCAGACCAGCAGCTGAGTGGAAACAAACCAGCCGCTTGACTTCCAGTTCCTCACCCCAGCCACAGGGCACATCCTCTTGTCTACCTGCACTAACAGCTACTCCTGAGTGTTAACGGCGCTGCACGGTTTAGCTGGCACCTACTAACCAAAGGTCAAAAACCTTTTAAGGATGCTCAGAAACCAGAATAAAAATTCCCTTAGGCAAGACCAGGGCAGTTCCCCAATAAAGCAGTTTAATACCTCCATAGCCCATATTGCAGTTTTTCCTCTCCGAGAGCATCAGAGTTTCAATCACCTCGCTCTCCTTGCGCCCTTCTCAGGCACTCCCTGTCACAACTGCAAATACTATTATGCAACTTACACCAGCACTACATTTCCTATAGTTTCCGGAAGAAAGAATAAACATTGGATTTCATTCTCATTCCACAGCTGCTTGTGGGGAGGGAGGCCTCCCATCCACTCCTTCCTCCCCTGAGGAATTTGGTGGAGGGGCAGAGCTCTCCCAGCAAGGGCTCCAGGTCAGCTGCAGCAGCCCGTGCTGCAGCATGCCTGCCTCAGCTGCCACCCGCCAAACCCCACCAGGTGCATCAGGTGCTTCGCCCGCATGTCATTTTGTGCAACAAAATACCTGCCCCTTTAGGGAGCCGGCATCCTGAAGACTGGTTTTGCTATTGATAGAGGGAAGAGGGAAATGTCAATTATGATGATAAATTCTTTTCATTCACTAGAGACTACGTCACATGCAGACTTCATTTTTGAGGCTCATTAGTAACCGCAGTGCAAACTGATTACTACTAGCACACATACTCAAAGCACAAAGCAGTATCCAGCAGAACACTATTACTCTCATTTGCTTATTGAGAAGTCAGTGCTCTATCAAGCACCTAAAGAAATACCCTCAAGCTTCTGAAGAGACACATCCAACTGATTTAAAATTCACTGAAGTGATTAGTGGTCCTACAAATGTAGCCATTAATGAGTACTTACATATTACACTTCTCATGAATTCATTCAGAAGCTTCACTAAGGCCACAGGTTTGAAGAGCTAAGTATTTGTTGGTGCTACATGAGGATCTCCCCCATGCAAAGGCTATGACCTTACTAACTAGTGAATTTGGTTAGTAGATTTGCCTGAAAGCTTAATCTTCCCACCTGTTAACTGATTTAATGAAATAGCTCAAAAAAGACAAAATTCTTAATTCTTTCAATTTCTTTAGATGCCTCTTGAAACAGTCAGGATCATCAAGTATCCTACCTCTCAGATCCCTGAATTTTTCCACTTCTTTTTGCCGATTTGCTAGCACACAAACTTCCCCTTTGTGCTTACAGGTGGATACTGGCAAATTTCTTATTTTTCTATAAAAACAGGAATGTTATCTGTTCATATTCACATGATCATCTCCCATTCAAATCCCATTCTGTAAAGCGCACCTCCAAATGCAGAACCTTCCTTATCACAGTATCGTACCTTTTAACTAAGCCTGAAATTTAAAGTGAGATTGTGTACCAATCTTATAAAAGTCTAAGTTTGTCTTTTAAATACTTTCAATGGTGTTATTCAGGGTTTTAACATCTGTGTCATTGTCCCCCCCAAACACAAATTAAAAAGACAAAGCAAAACAGACCCCTCAAAACCACAACTGCTCCAAGTATTTTCAGTGGAGATACAACATTTGCTAATAGCAACCATTTCATGTTTATTGTCCAACCACACACTTGTTAGGCAAGGGCACCAAAGATTAGTAAAATAAAAATATTTAATTATTCACAAGTCATCCAGACCTGTGACATTTTCCTTAAGGTGTGAACAGCTGGCTGCAAAATTTAGACCAGATGTTGCTCTTAAAATGAGCACTGATTTATAAACACAGTTTCACCATGACCAAGACAGCTACAAAACTGTACAGCACTATGTACCTATTTATAGTAGATATTTCCGACAGTGAAGAAAAGTGAAACATCTGGTTCAAGATGATTATGAAACAGATAAGTCTCATCACATAATAACTACAGAGCATAACTTTTCAATAGCACAAGCCAATGGGCAAGAAGGAACCCAGAAGTCTGCAGATAGATATGCACACATACATTAGTGTAGTTATTGTAAAGATCTAGTTTAGAATGACCATTAGAAGGCCAACAATTCTTTTCAACCTGTTGACTTTAACTTTGCATTATGTAGAAAATAACTCCAGTTTCCAGATTCACTGGAAGAGTTGCATCACTGTCTAGTACTAAAAGCAAGCACGTATTGTTGTAACAAATAAGCATTCACACATTCAGAACTAAGTGGTTTTTTCCTCCCTCATCTACAAAGATCTTTGGAGACACCAAGAAATTATCAGCATGGATGCATGCACTAATAAGAGTTTGGCATGGCTGGATGTCATGCAAAAATATTTTAAGTTATGCACATATGACACTTAGGGTAAAAGCACAGCTTCTGAGTGTGATCAGTAGGAGAAGAGCAAAAACCTGCAATAGACCTACTCTGGCTAGAAAACTTATTTTATTTCGTGAGTGAACATTAGAACAGATCAGCCATGATGCACTCTAACAGAGAAATAAAGCACATTTTAGGAGCAGGTAAGAATCTGAACAGGGATATATAAAGAGTAAGTAAGTATTTCCATTTCAGAAAAATACTGCCTGCTCAGTGTTTCTAGCCAGTAATTCTGTCAGATCACCAGTTTCCCTCGTCCAATACCCCATCTTAGAATACATAGTATGAGCAGTGCCAATACAGCATACTTTTAAACAAAAACACACAGCTCCAGCTTATTCACTAAACTTAAGATACATGTTATCCAGCTGCTGCATCCTGCATAGATGAACATTTTCACCTTTAAAAAAAAAAATCACACACTAGAAACAGAATAATTTCTGTGAGATTGTGCTCTCCTGTGAGCCATACCCAGCCCCACCTTTCCCAAGCTCTACTCAGGCAACAGGATGATCTGATTCTTTGGGACAGTGGGGGGATATAACAGCACACAAGGCAGCACACAAGCGTAACAGCATGAAAGGGGGTATAAGCTGTTCTTCTTGTGCAGACAGTTGCAGTTCAAACTTACCACTAGGAGTAGTCTTTACTGTTAGGCAAGCCTACAGAAGGGCAAGCTTTCCTGCAGAGAATTGCACGATATGCCCATGTCAGACATCTTTAAGAACAGGTCAGAAATACAGCCACCAGGATTTGCTTAAAAACAGTTAGCCTAACCCTTTGAGCAGGATGACAGTCCAGAGAACTTCTTATGCACCACAGAGTTTTTCATTCTCACACCTTCTATTTGTAGGTCATCACTTCATCAGCAGCTTCAAAGCCATGCAGCAACTCTAAGGTTTCTCAAGTCAATTCATTCTTAAACTTTGCTTCATCCACCTGAGCCATAAAAGCAGATTTTCTGTCCCATGACTGTTGAATTTCTAAGATGCTGCTATTTGTGCCAGTAAATCACTTATTTAAATCTTTACTGCTCATCAGCTTTTATGAGCAACACAAGATATTAGCAGAAATGAGCTGATGATGATGTTTCGGCATTCTGAACTGAAGCCACTATAATTACATTTATCATATGTGTAGGAGACACAAGTATTTCGATATCCACTCCACCTCAGCCTGCCCATCCAGCAGCTTAGGTTTAACTTTTTTCTGGTGCTGAGAATCTTCAGTTCATATTTAAAGCAATATTAACAGCCTATCACAAGCCTACACATGTGCCATGTCTCTTATGCATGTCTTTTGAGAGGTGTTTCCTCCTTCTCACAAATCCCAAGGAAACAAGTAACATCAGTTCAACATCTCACCTCTTGCTGCGAGAAGTAATTTGTAAGTACAAATCAAGTCAGACATAATAGCCTGATCACCCCCTCAGGAAAACTACTTCAGTCATGTTACACTGCATTTCTAACAGGTATAGGTGCAGAAGAACTATCTGCAGTACTAAAGTTACAGACGGATGAACAAAGTGTTTCTGCATTTATGTAGAATGGTTTCCACATACAGAATCTGCTTTTCAAACCTCATTACAGGAAGAATATAAAGGGGGGGAAAAAAACCCAAACATCTTACTGCTCAAAGAACTGCAGCCAAGGTAAGTAAACTAAGGGGCAACTCCATCCCTTCACAGTAAGTGTAACATATCTTCAGAGATACAAGTATCCTTGCCTATTAAAAGCTTTCCCTAAGTTAAAGTTATCTAGAAGTATAACAGCTAACCAAAAACCCGATTCGGGGGGGGGGGGGCGCGGGCACACACACCATGCATTGGATGTCTCCATAGGTCATTGCAGCCATTAGAATGATTTCCGATTTCCCTCACTTGAAAACCCATTTGGTTGGAAAAAACTCTCTGTATCCAGGAGGTTGGTGTGTGTACATATGAAACAGGAGAGAAGCATGGCATGCACCAGCACATTGCCTAATAATATCAAAACTAATAAGAAGTCCAGGATTTGCTGTTACCTGACAATTCTGGGTAACGCTATTCAGCACTGTTGTATCACACAAGGCAAGCATCTCCACACATATGCCTTGCCATCCACACAATCAAAATATTTTTACAGAATCCATCCACCGCTGAAGTGCTACTAAACTGAATAAACCAGGGACAGAAGTGAGCCAGCCACATAACCCTTTCAGCATCTAAGATGCCAGCTGACGCAGACTGCAACTGTCACCAAAAAAAAAAGAAAAAGCCAGGTTTATGCATTTCTCATGTCTGCCCTTGTCTACATCAGTCATCAAGCACCAGCACTTGCAATAATTAATAAAAACAGTCATTATGATACATAACAAAGTTTACTTATGGCAGTTTTAATTTCAGATTTTTTCCCCCTCCCAGCATTCTGTAATTCCAAGTGTTTTCTTTTTAGACCAAATATTTTCATTACATATGCTCACAAAAATCATACAGCAAAAACATACTAATAGAATGAGCATAAAATGTGGTTTTGCGTGAGATCATATACTACAAAACGTAAGGGTTTTTTTAATGAATAAACTGGAACAGTCAACAGTATGACACAAACCAAAATACAAGTAATAGACATGATCTAAACAGAATTAGACTGGAACATGTTTATTTAATTCCCGAAATTTCAGTTTATGCTTAAATCAGTCAGCCTTCACCTCATACAAGTATTTCAAAAACAGGTGAGTGAAACCCAAGGGGAGGGTGGCCAATCATTTTATTAATAGACAACAAATCTGCCACAGTTCCATTTTTTTCAAGCTCTGACTATATAAGCAGAGTAGTATGTGCTTTTTATTTTCGGGAGAGCAGGGGGAAGGGAGCAGGGGGGGGGACCTCTGGCAAGAATGCTAACCTTATGAATTCTTCCTCTGGAATTTTAATTGGTAAATCTATAAGTAAAAATGTACCCAGCTGCAGGGAGCCGCTCCCCAGCCCCACCACAACCAAACCACAGAACCTGTGAGCCATTCACTCAAGCCTGAAAATGGAGCACTCCCCTCAGGTGGTGTCCAGCCACACCTGAGCTAAGAAGGAGACCCCAGAGAGCAGAAGTTGGGTTACACTCTTCCTGATTTGCGAAGGCACGGCACCTCTAGAAGACACGCTTTATCTCAAAATCTATTCTTTTTATTGCTTCTCTTATTAGACATTTCCTACTCATTTCTGCAATAAATTTAGCTACACGACAACCTTGAGCTCTATTTTTATATAAAGCATTGTTCAAAGAGCTTCCGAAAATTGTACTGGGAAAGAGAGAAAGGCCTTTGAACAATTAAGACAAGCCTCATACCAGAAATGCAATCTGAACACTAGCTAGTTTCTTTTTTTTTTTTTTCCTTTTTGGAAAAAAACTTCATAGGGGGAATGGAGACAGATGAAAGCAAGGAGATGTTAAAATAGGAAAGCCAGCGTTTTACGCGTCAGAACCAACTGATAAGATCTGCCCTGGATGACACCTTTTAGCCTGTAACCGAAGTGCTTTCTGAACACACCTTGAAAAAGTTACAGCTCAAAAAAGAAAGTAAAAATAAGGCTGACAAAGTTAACAGCAGACTTTCAAACAAAAGTTATGGTTTCCACATAACATATCCACTCTTCATTGGCCAGAACACGCAAGGTCTACAATATATCACAAGCACAACCATTGCCCATCTGACTGGCAGGCAGTTTTCACAGCCGCAATTAATGTACCATACGCAGCTCTAATGGGAAGAAACGCTTTCACGCGGGCTCACGCCGTAACTCGGCTCCTTGAGAGTTTTTAGGACCGTGCTATGTTCAGGAGCCCAGTGCAAAACCAACGTTCCGACCACCGCTAGACTGCTACCTCGAAGAGCGTGCTGCCTCTGAACAATATTATGGGATTTTTGGGTTCCCCCCCAAATACTAAAGGACAATTTAAGGAAGACACGTGGGACGCCACATCCAGCCCGAACACGCAGGAAGCCAGCGATCTTGCCACGAAGGTGCCCAGCGAGCGATTTAAAGTCACCTCCGCTTCCACGCGCGAGAGCCAGCAGCCGCGGCGGCCGGGCGCAGGCTGCCGCCCCCCGCCGGGCAGGCCCCCCGCCCCCCCCCCCCGGCGGCCGTCCCCCACGCGCGTCCCCCCTCGCAGCTGGCACCTGAGCACCCCCGCCCGCCCCTACGCCTTCCCCGGGGAGGGGGAAGAAGGCCCGCCGGGGACCCTCCACGCGGGCCGGAGTCACTTTTATCCGGGCGGGCTTCCGAGAAGCCGCCGAGAAACTTCCCCCCTCCACGAAAAGGGGCGAGCCCCCGGCAGACATCCCCCCCCCAAAAACACCCCCGGGCGCGGCTCCCATCCCGCGCCACCGGCGCGGGCGGCGGCACGGCCCGGTCACGCCGCCCGAGGGCGGGCCAGGCGATCCCCCCTGAAGCGGGCGAAGCCGCCGCCGCTCCTCACTCACCCGTGCCGAGCGGCGCAGCGCTTCCTGCTGGCAGGCGGCTCCCCCGAGCCCCGCCGAGGGGCGGCGGCGAGGGCGGGCAGAGCCCCGCGGCCCACCGGCGGAGCCCGCCGCCCAGCCCCGGCGGCAGGAGGAGCGGAGCTGGGCCGAGCCGGGAAGGGAGCGGAGCGGGGCTGCGCGGCCGCCGCCGCCGCACGCCGCTCTTATAGCGACCCGCCAATTAAGGGCGGCCAATCGGCGGGCGGCAGCCACGTGACGGGGCAGTTCCAATTACCGCGGAGAATTTTCTGAATTAGCGGGGTTACACAAAGGACACTCATTGAGGGGGGAAGGAAAAAAGGGCAGCGAGCGGGAGCGGGAACGCCCAGCCGGAGCCTGCTGGTGATTTAAAGCAGGAAACTCCCTCGCCTCACACAGACACGGCCGCATTCAGCACCGGCCAGCATCTCCGCGGGAGGAATGTCTGGCGCACATTAGGGCTAATCCTCGCCCCCGAGGTCGGGTTTAGGCAGCCATCGCGGCCATCGCCTCCCTCTCTTCCCCCCGCCGAGGCGTTGGGGGGGGAGAAAGAAGGGAAAAACCAGCACCCCCCGCGGAAAGCAGCCCCGTTCCTTCCATACCCACACGCACGTTTGCAAGTACGAGCTGGAAATGGCTTGCGAAGCAACGGCTGGTGGCGACCGGTGTGGCGGCACCGCTCAAAAAAACCAAAACCAAACAAACCAAAAAACCAAACGACCAAAAAACTTTTGCACGCAGCAGATCGTGCGAGTCAACAAAAAGAGGAATTATTGAAAGGCGCTGGACAATTGGCAATTACGGGCTCTCCCTGCCAGAAAAGGCTCCCGGCAAGAGAAATGCGCCCGTGCTAGCGCACTACGTTGTCATTTTGAGCAACCGCTGCGAGAAGAGATGAATAATAGTATGTAAGAAACAGACTCTTGCTTAAAAGCAGTGTCCGGAAGCCTCACCTGCCCGCAAAGCTGCAAGGAACGCAGGCCAACACCTCTGAGTGCCCCTGCTTCGTCTCCACTTCCCTGCCCGAAAGAAACGCGTGCAGCCACGCACCCCGCAGGGCCACGGCTGGCCAAGGCAAAACCGGAACAACGGCGAGGCCGCCTGCCACAGACGGCTCTTGCCAATCCCAATTTATGGGCAGGAAACGTATGCCAGGACAAACCAGCCGAGATGACTCAAGTCGCCTCTCCCCCACCCTCCCGCTCGGCAGAACAACAGCCCTCTTTAGCAAGGGGAGTAGGACCTCTTGGAGGAATGACTCAAAGCTGGTCTCGGGGGTAGGGGAAAGCAACCCAACAGAATAGAAAACACCCAGCCTCCCCCCCCCAAACCCCCCCCTTTTCACGTTATCTTAACCAAACACCCAACAACTGTCTTGAGGTAGGTAACAAATGTGGTAAGGACAAAGAAATCTAGTTTTACCGCAAGATAAGTTTACTGAGGTCAAACCCAAGGGAAAACTAATCTAACCACATTTTCAAATTGTTTGGAATATTCCGTAGCCCAACGAAACCATAAAATGACAAAAACATCCTATCCTAGAATAGCATGAGGATAACAAAAAAAATGTTCTGTTTAATTAAAGGCAGATGACCCAATAAAAATTTCACACTCGCAGCGTGTACATGTAAAACTCAGTATCAGTTTCTCATCTATTGCGATTTTTTAAAAGAAAACGATCATATGTTTTAACCTTTAGGCGGTATTTTTTATCTTTGATTAAAGGGATTTGATTAGAATTAAGATATCAGAATACTTCAACATTTTAGTCTTTATCCTGTCATGAACGTTAAGCCAGTAAGTGATTTTAAGTAACAGATAGTCAGATTAGCTTATGGAGAGATGCATCTTCCATCTTCTTGAGGGGCAGTGAATAAATCTCTCTCAAAATGGCCATGGGTTTTCTGTTAACGTAAAAAATGGGAGACGAACTGCCCCCTCTTACTGGAAGTTTAATGATAGGTAACAGAATTGAAGAAGAGACCAAGGACAAGACGCGTAGCTGAAGAAATTAGGGACTGGAAAGCAAACCAGCCAACACCTCTCTGACGATTTTTTGAACGTGACCGTATCTCCACCTTGAAAAAAGCTGCAGCTTCTCCCTAGCGCCTGCAATTGGAAGGTTGTTCCAGAAGCTGCTTCTGATGGTTTGGAACTTTTTTTCAAAATTTCCATCCTCAACTTCTTCAGGGCCAAGCTGTTGGCACAACATCAAATGATCGGCATTGTCCTCTCTTTGCTAAAACGGTTCTTTTCCTTTTCCTGTGCTATACCACAAATGCCCTCAGTCTGCCATCCTGCAGCTTGGGGGTAGACAGCAGCCGTATCTGCCTTCGACCCTGAATTGAGTTATTTAAGCCTAATGATTTTATCATGCTTCGTCTCCGAGTTCTTCCCAAAGCATTTATTATGAGGTTATTCATGAAAATATTGTAGATTAGAACAATCAAATTGTGTTACTGTTCTTTTTGTATGGAAACCATGACTCAGATGAGCCAAACACAGAATATTCCACCGAAGTATTCTATGTATAGCATTTGTGTGAATTCGTGTGGCTGAAGCCAGCCAAATAACATTAAGTACTCCATAATGGAAAAGCTGATTAACCATTATAAATACCTCAAGAAGTACATTTTAAGGTAAATCCTCATAATATCCCTCTGAAACGGTAGACTTTAGTCTCCTTTAGAAAATAAGAAACCAGGGGCCAGGAATACTTAAAGTGAGTTGACCCACATCACAGAAATTTCCATCAGGAACTGGGTTGCACCTAAGGAGCTCTTAGCTCCCTGCCCCACGCCGCCTCTCCCAGAGCAGGCTGTGCATCGCATTCCAACCTAGCGCTGAGCTGGACAATCCGCAGTCACCTTCTATCTACGTGGCTAAAACGCAACATTCACAAATGGTAGCAGCCAGCGTCTTAACGGGAAGCCATGTCCTTGCATTGTTGACCTCATCATTGAGAAAGACTTTTTGGGGTAAAGTCAGTGTATTTCACGGTGACGACTTTTTAGCTTTTGTTCGAGGGATTAGGGTCAGAGGCTGAAACTTTTGTCCTACTGCAGAGAAGGAACACAGAAAGGTGCGTCGCTGAATTGCTGGCAGCGATGGTCTAATTTCAGATAATTGGCTAGGCAAGCACGACTGAAGTTCAGTGGATTCTGCCTGTTGTACTTTCTGGGAGAGGGGTACTTCATTTTAACACAGAAACCCAATTAGACCAGGCAGGGGGAGAACGAGGAACATGAGAGGGAAGGCACTGTTCTCTTCATCCTACTCTGTGCACCCTCGCAGACGAAAGCGCCCACCTATTCTCCTACGCTTTTCTCTGTCAACTATGTCCTCAGCAGACCCGGTTTTCTTTATTGTTCCAGCAAAGCCTGCTTCCTGCCATACTCAGCAATTTTCCTCTCCCAGTAGGGAAGTTTCCCTATTTTTCCCTTTGACTTTCTCACCGTTGTGTCTCGGTCGAAACGCGAGGGCTGAATTGCCTGATTCCTTTTACAATGCTCGCCAACTGGTATTGGACACAAGGCAAGAGAGCCTGATCCAGTGGTGGTTTCAAGAGCCCCAGGAAGGGAGTGAGCTCCACAGTAAACTGACACCACCCTTAATACTAATGGCACTGCAGGCCCTCCTCTGCCGGAGGGGAAGAGCCCAGCCCACAGGGAAGCACCCAGCATCACTGGGACGTGTGAACTGCAGTCACAGACCGTGGACGTGTGTGCACATAGCCCCAGTTTTCTTACAGTACCTACACAGAAGCAGAGCATGCTAGGGAGAGGAGGAAGAAATGAATTTTCTCTTTTCTCCCCTACAGATCCCCTTTCCTTTTCTTGGATATCTCTGGCCTTTATTGAAAAAATAAAGCTTGTAAGCACAGAGCTCACGAAACGTGCATTGGTGAAGATGAGCAAGTTAGTAAGTTAATCTTTTCTGGGTAAACAACTGATCTAGGCTCTGAGAGTCTGGTGGGTTGTTTTTTTTTTTAATCCCCTTTGATATCTACCCTTAAGGTACCACCCATTTATCTCTTTTAGTAAGAGTATCAGGGCGGTGTTAGCGTGCTTGATTAAAAATACACTTCCCCACCAACTTATGGAAGTTGTGGTACCCACTGTGACTGATTCATAACATCAGTGTGCACGAAGTCCCCTGTGCCTAGTGTTGTATACACAAACACACATGTCAACTTTCAGAGGCACTGAGCGGCTTCTAATTTCCACTGGGATGGTTGGATTGCATCACCCCTACATACTGTAGATCCATACAGATCTCCGTAGACATCTCTTTTTCACATATAAAACAACTCCTTTGAATGCTTCTGGTGTCTGATCACAGAACTTGAGCTGTGTTCAGCCTTCAGCTCTTAGGAACCACGGCTTGTCAGACACAGCAGCGAGCTGAACCTTAACACTTGTACTTCCAGCGGTTGGTGAAGACAGAAGACTGCCATCACCCAGACAGAGAGGTATCTGATACAAGCTGTAGGAAACAGGACACGCTGCTGTAAATCTGTATAATGAAAGCAGTGCAGCCTTTATCTCTTCTTGGAGAAAAGCTTGTTAAGGTCTAAAAATGAGATCATTAAGACTAATTAAGAAAAAGACAAAAATAACATTGAAGTGAACTCTTCTGGTGGACAAGAGTCCCTATATATGGTTTCCTCAAAAATTTTTTTTTTTTTTTGGAAAGACAGACCCATGGAGGATACAAGAACTTGAGCAATTTCAGCATCGTTTGCTGTAACTTTGCTAAACTGCTAAAAGCAAGTCCGTCTCAAGACTGATGCAGCACTGTTGTCTGTTAAAGCAACATGAAAACCAGAGTGCTGCTGCTGCCTCCATACCACTTGTGAAAAGGAAGTCTTATTAGACTCGTATCAACATAAGTAATACAGCAGCTTGAAGAAGGATTTCATTTGCTCTGTTTTTAAAGAGCTACTCAACTTTTTCAGGCTACAGTGACATAAATATACAGTGGGTGAGGGTGGGGGTGGTTTGGGTGGGAGAAGGGGAGGATGGAGGAGGACAGGGTTTTATGCCAAGAGCTGAATCATAACCATGTGAGTAATTTTGCGTTTTTTTTTCTTAAGGGTATGAATCAAATTAAATTTGTTTTGCTGTGGGTGAAGGAAGAGAGAATATAATAGCATGAATCAGAGCTATCATCAAATATGTGGCACAGACTAAAAATTAATTACAATTACTGCCTCCTCCTAAAATGTTTCTGCCATAAGATGCAGCAATTTTGTTAATCAATATAATCCATTAAAAAATTCTCAGGAATTAAAACCTTTCAATTACTTTCCTCTTCCTTTTAATTTTTTCCTATTGTAACAGGGAAAGATTACCATCTTTAAACAAAATCTTGCCTAATCTGTTAGATGCCCTTTTGCTCCAGTGGCAGAAGAACTTCTGCTAACAATGAAAAGTAGATATTAGACCACATGTCATTTCGTCAGCTGGGGCTGGCTTGAGAACGAAAGTCCACGGAGCACATGCTTCACCACTTTAGCACAGACACTTTATTAGGCATTCTAATAAAGACAACTTATTTAATGAGAAATGCAAACAGAAAACCACTCTTTAATTGTCTTCTCCTGTAAGAGTGAGATAAAATCTTGGAAAAGTGTGTGTTAGACACTGGATTTTTTGCACTTCGGAATAGCCATTTAAGTACACGGTACTGGGAAAACCATAAGGGGCTCAGAACATAAAGCCTCTTTCTAAAGAGGCCAACACAGATACTTGGAAACAAAGCCATGCATACTTAATTATTAGCCACATAGATAACCAAGGCCATATGTTTCTCTTGTACTAGGTAAGAAATCACCGATCTTGGTAACTAAAACGGTAGAGAGCCTTTGTCTCCAAGTTCCTAGTATGGAGAAAACGGTATTTAATTCACTGCCTGAAAAACACAATAAAGCTACAGCAAGACATCATTTGGAATCAATTCCTCCTCCTAAACAACTCCAGATCTTTCCCATAGTAATTCTCTTGCACGTGCCCAGCAAAAACCTGTGTAGAGAGGACTGGTATACAGCGTGTTTGGGAAGTCAGCTGAACCACAAGCCTTAAAGACGCGATTCCCAGACAGACAGAAAACTTATGTGGAGACCTCCACAGCTGCTGTGACTTTCCAGTAGCGTATGTGGAGGAAGGAAGAAAATGGAAGATCTCTTGGGTAACCTGAGCCAAGCCCCAAGAGGAATAACATGTACGTGCATGTGTTTTACAATCCCCATTCAAAGTGGCCTGTGAACAGGAAGCCAACACCCGCTCTGGAGCGAGGTCTTACCCTCACCTTGCTCTTACACCAGCCGAAGGTCACAAGCTCCAGCAGAAGCTGTGGCTGGGGTTCCTGCCTGCTGCCAGCTGATGCCACCCCACTGATGTTCATGCCAACATGCAAGCCAGATGGTCTGCCCACCAGTAGTCAAAAAGTTTCATGGCCAACAGCACATGAGAATTCCCCCAACTCTCCTGCCTTTGACTGTGGCAAACGTTAAGTCTGCTGGCCAGACAACCTCCTTGCTACCTTGTGGAAGTTGTCCCTCCCTTTTTTCAATATCACTCAGTAGCCGGTTTTCACCTTGCTCAGTTGTCAGGTAGTAGGAAGGCCCATCCAACTTGGAGATAGAGTGCTTGGAGAGAGGCATATTTGAACATGTCTCATTCGGATTATCACGGCCTTAAAAGCATCTCACAGTCTTAACTCACACACGGGACATACACAAGGGGGAGCAAAATAACTCAGAAGACCGCTTTGCAATAAAACACCCAGGACTCAAGACTTAGTAGACAACAGCATCCACTGGAATCACTCTGTAAAACTACAGCAACAGAAACTCTCCTGCAAAGAAATCAGTGCCACACCATAGCCACCAGTATTTTGAGACTGCTTACTGGTATGGTAGTATAATAAACATATAAGAAATTTTTTCTTTATATTCATAATCTCAAGGAAGGTCAGTTCTCCCCCCACTTTCTCCAAGACACAAATCACTGATACTCTCTAATTATAGCTTTTACTTGTAATGAAGAGTAAGTTCCAAGTAGCAATAAAATGCAAGTTGTCAGAAGTTAGCCAGAGGAATCACAGAACCATAGAAAGTTTTGGGTTGGAAGGGACCTTTAGAGGTAATCTAGTCCAACCCCCTGCAGTGAGCAGGGAAGATGCAGTGACACCCCCTGCAGTGAGCAGGAGATGCTGAATACCTCTTATTCAAGGATAAACCAGCATCTTTACCATTATCTGTGCTTTGTCAGTGCTCACCGTTATTTACAATGCAACAGTATAATTACCACAGGTTACATTCCTGGTTAAACTATTTCTCAGCTACTGTGCATAAACCAAACTCCTCGAACACTCCCCGCTCCTTATTTTGGCATACAATGGCAGAGCTTAGCATAACTGCCAACTTTCCTCTAGAAGATATATGCCACTTGGTAAAGTTAACTTCCAGCTTTCCATTGCAAATAGCTGCCATTTCTTGCAAGAGTTAGACAGGTAGCTTCAGAGAGGAAAAGAACACTTTTCTTCGTCAAAAAATCACTCTATATCAATATAGCTCAGAGTAGTAATATTCCCAGCCACTGAGCAGAAAGCTCTCACACCCTGGCCCCAGATACTAATCATGTTTTGAATAATATTATTATATATAATGTTGTATATTTTAGCTATGAGGCTTTAAACTAGTTGCTAGACCGTATATTTGCCACCTGCTCTTCTCTACTGTCTTGGTGTCAAATTCAAAAGAGAGCCTGCTATTTAGCCACTTTGGCTACAAAAACAGATCAAGGGTAAAGAATAGTTTTTATCCAAGTACAGAAAAAAATATATTTATGCTCTTGGCAAAGTCATTAGGGATTTATCTAAACAACACAGATTTTTGGTAGAAAACCTCCTGTAAACTCAATGGCTTTAAACTAGTATATACATTACTAATACTTACTTATTTCAATGGCTTAAAAGATACTTCTTGAAAATACTATTGAAAACTGGAATTCTGTTTTGCTTTCAAAAAAGTCACACATCCTGTATGTTTCTAGAACTGCTGAAACAGTTCAAGAAAAAACTCATGGGAAATTCCATTTGAAAATGCCAGCACTTGGAAATACAATTTGAAGCATGGGATGGGACCATGATCAAAACCAAAGCGCAAAGAGTTCTCCATGATCATGTATTTTGTTTCCCCAATCCTATGAAGAAAAACTATAGGAAGGGTGGTGCGTGTGTGTGTGAATGACTGTGAGGAAACTGCAGTTGTAGTCAAGAACATAATACACCACTAAACTCTTAATAAGACAAAGAGCTTTTCTCCTTTAAAATTCATAGGCACACTGCACACCACTGCTTGCCCTCCACTGCATATTTTTTTTCCTGCCCTGTTAACTTTAAAAGGCAGTCCAGCACTCTGGTTTTTTGGTGATTTAGGAATGGATGCACACGCGAGTATTTAAATTAGCCTGTGATTCCTGAAACCGTTATTTGAAAAGTGTTTTAAGGCATGTTCCAGGAGAGTTCTTAAAATGGAAGAGAGGCGATTCTGCTCTTGCACCTTACATGCAGCTAACAAGAGGTGTTTTGATTTGCGTGGATTAGTGAAGTCACTGCAGGCTAATTCACATGCGTAAGACGGTTTCTGTACCCCAGAATTACATCCAGAGGTGGGTCACCATACTAATAAACACTAAATTAATTTCACACCTCCTAAATTACAAGGCAAGTCTTATCAGTGTTAGACTGTAGGCTTCTCGGGGCTGGGACGGTCTTGTCTGTCTGTCTTGTAGAGCATTAATCATGTTGTGGGTGCTCACGGCTAATAAGATGCACGTAAATCTATTCTGATGTGGTTTTTTGCCACTTCAGACTAGAGAAGAGTCACACACACAGGCGTACTCTTACCTCTCTACCTAATGATACACTAATGTGCCTAATTGAAAAAACAAGTCCTGATAGGAACAGAAAGACTTTGTTTTTGTTTATGCCACCCAGACAGTCTGTGGCTATACATTGCAAATAGTTGGCAAAACCTAAACCGCAAGTATGCAGCAGCACTGTGAGTAATAAAGATAATGTTTGTATTTTGTTTATGAAGAGCCCTAACCAACACACTAAAGCAAGTGGACTGAAACCAAATACTCAGATCTTTAGAAAAACTTCAGAGGATCCAAATCATGTAATTTAATCACTTTGTTCTTTAACAACCTAAACATCACTTAAAATTTACAAGCAGTAATTCCATACAAGTTCTCTAAGCTGAAAAATGGGATGTAGCCAGTTGCCCTTGTCTATCCCAACTATTAAAGTTCAAACAAATCAAGCTCTGTTAAAAAGGGAAAAAATAAATAAAAAAAGATCACAAAATTCCTTTGCCCCAAAGGTTGAGAAATCTTATATTGCTCAGCCAACATGGAATTCCTCCATATCTGGAGTCACCTGAAATGTACAGGCATCTCATCGTTACTTCATTGTGACTTTGACAACACACCAGTACTTTTGTGTGGAGTGCATGGATAAGAAATGTATTTTATACTTCTCATAAAAACTAGAATTCAAAAGATTTTCACACTGTGAAAAAAAAAAAAGCATAATAAGAAAGGGAGAGCTGCGGAGGTAAGACTTCTTCCCAAAAGATAAATTTCCAATTTGGCTCAATATTGAATGCTAGATCAAAACATTATTACTGACAAGCATGTTGTTTTTATTTATGATGCTTTAAATAGATTTTATTTCCAGATTTCCAGAGTGTTCTCACTTGCCAAAAGCTGGTGAGAAAGAGCTTCGTGTCACATCAAAAATCACAGCAGGTTTCCTGTCTTTCTCTTCATCCATCCTTCTACTTACTGCAGCAGGTAATTCTGGAGCCCCTTTGAGTACATGGGCGTATTCAAGTCTTGGGGACCAGCGCTCTCACCACCTGTACGGGGCTCAGCTGACAGGGACTTCGGAAGGGGATCCCTTTCCCGCATGCAGAATTTGCAGGGTTATAGCTGCCCCAGAGTAATTCATCAGTTCTCGCATCCAAGAGCGTATTTTGGACTGCGAGCAGATTGCACTAAAGAGTAACTGCAGGGTGGCAGAATTTTGTTCACTACGACCAGTTAACTAATAAGTCACATCCTGCCAAGCAGGGCTGCGTTTTCACTACCCTGTTAACGTGCTCCCAGCAACTTTGTCAGGGATGAACTACTTGACCATACACAATGAGAGATGCTTGGAGAGTGCCCCAACTGGAACACAGATGGGAAGTCAAGGATCCAAGCGGTTCCTCCCCACAGGGCTCACCAGAGGCAGTCTGGACAGCTGCACAACACAGACCGTCCCTGAAAAATGTTGACCAACACTGCCAACACGTACCTTACAGGGCAGTGAAACAGAGCTTGGGTTATAACACCACTTTCTCCAACCCCTATGTGTCACATGAGTATTCAGAAGAGCCGGCATAATCATCCCTGCAAGAAGTTGCACAATATATGGGTTGCCTGGCTTGGAGAACTCCCAACCAGACTTCACCTAGAAGAGAGACAGATGTACAGGCTTAACCCAAACCACAGCCAGCCTCCTCCAGCACAGAGCTGAGACGCTTGGTTTCCCAGTCCATGGTCCTTAGCTTCCACAAGCAGCCCAGACTCCTCTCAAGATGCTGCCAACCAAGAATCAAACCCAGGGTTGCCAGGTGACCCAGACCTGCCCTGCAATTAGGCACTTAACCAGGAACAATACTGGCCATCTGTTATCTGCCCAAACAGCCAGCTCTGGGCACATGTCACCATTTTATGCCTTGACTGCTATGACACATGACTATGGCTAAAAATCTGCTCCGGTAGAACCTCTTTGCTAGCAAAAAATGACCACAAATGACATCCTGAAGAGCTACTCCAAACATATGTGGAAAGGCCCAACCTTCTGCTCTAAGACAGCTGTCTTGTCCTAAGGAAAATCTTCTTGAGATCTGGCTAGAAAGGGCTTGGAAAAAGAGCAGAGATTGCCTTATCCTCACACTATCTGCTCTGCAATCACCACTACATATGAGAGGTTGGGTTGGCTAGGTCCTTGCTTGCTCGTTTTCTCAGGCAGAGCCTTGGCAAATACGGCACTGGAAGATAACATCCCCCCACCCATAGGGACAACTGTGAAACACTCCTATGGAAATCCTATCAACCTGTAGCTGGAGATAAAAGACCAGCACGGGATGTGTGTGCATGTAGGAGAGAGCATGAAGAGCAAAGGAGCTACTAAAGACAAAAAAAGAAAGCTCCAGGAGTAACTAACAGGTTTGCAAGGATGACCCCCCTGCTTCCATATCCCTAATTTTTCCTTTCTCTTATGCACCCACTCCCTTTTTAAAGGGAGCCATGCCGCAACCGTTACTGCAATTAAATTGACAAACCTGAATTCCTTCTTAAGCCACTGGGAACCCTGTACAACCTCTGAAGTGTTTGTCTGGCCGGTACTCCCAGAAGCACCACCTTAGTAACTTCTCATCAAAGCTCTTTAAGCTCCCTGTTTGCTCAACTGCCTAAAGATCTCATTCACAGACCTCTACTGGGAAAACGTGTGCAAACAGTTACTAAACCCTTCAAAAGCAGGCAAAGAGCGACTGGCGTATCTTCTTTCCTTCACATTAAGGACATCATCAGTTCTGTTATTGAATATACCCCCGCCCCCAATGCCCAAATCACTCTTCTTCACAAGGGAAATCCTTCAGTTAGATCCCTCCCAAAACCAACTCCAGGCGTCACTGCACACGCAGTATCAACACTCAGTGCTCACCCACGCTGGTGGTGACGAAAGGCATGCTGGCTACAGATTCAAAACCTGCACATAAAGAACGGCTGCACGTTTAGGTAGACCAAGAGTTCTGCTTCCACCTTCCTACCCCACAGCAGTCCTCCCGGGATCCAGATGCAGCAAAGTTTGGCAAGAGTACACCCCCACGCCCAGGAATCTTTTGATTTCCTGCAGGCTCCGACTGTCCTGCATTTAAGTCCAGGACAGCTAACCACTTAGACGCCTCCACAAATAAACGTTCTGGGAAGCAAGTTAGATTAAAAATATACTCTAACAAACTTATTTTAAAATCTGTCTGCTCATTCAGGTCAGAAAGAGAAGTGGTGCTGGTATGGTAGAGTATTCCTGTTCGTACAGTAGCTTAAAAATACCCAATGTGTTGCTATTTTGCAATATTGTGCCTAGAGCCAATGCTGGTCACTCTTACCTCTCAGACACTGAATGGAGTACACAATACCATTCTCAGAGAAATAATACTTCATTTTTAGATTATTTTTTTTTTAGTCCTATTCAAAGTATGACCAATTAGGTTATTTTCTCATCTTTATAAATGATGTAAAGCCTCCAGACATATGGTAGCATTTGTATACTTTCAGGCACGCAGTGATAACTTTCAAATGTTACTTCCCCTCCTCCTCCACTACATGAAACAAATATACTGGAGCCCATTTAAATTTTGGTGACAAACACATTTAAGAGAGAATAATTTCGGTTAAAGTTTCCAAATGTCAGATGTACGTGTTAAATAATTACATTAAAAAATAAGAGCAGATGAATTCTCATTCTCATCATCAGTTGATAAAGTGCCTATATTTTTCCAATAAGGATTAAACAATTTTACAAGACAATGCTTGTGCTTAAATTAGCAAGGAATAAATAAATGCCAGCTCATACTTATAGGGACATATGACAAGTATCATTCATACTAACTCAACAGCTACAAGGTTAGAGGATTGCTGCTCCCTCATTCAGTTTTGTAAGTATCAACCCACAACTGCTCCACTTTTCCTAGTTTAAGATCCGTAGCAGGGCTTAATTTTTGAATAAGGTAATGGTTACAAAATGGCTGAAGACCAAGGGTAAGATTTTTCAGCAGCAGACAGCTGACAAATCTCAAAATGAAGGTATGGTATCACACGTATCGAGGCACTTTGTTAGGACAAGAAGCCATCTCTTAAGACTTTGCCTGTTGTTTTCCTTGGAAAAGCAAAGCTGCATTTCCCTAGCAGCTTTTTGCATTTACCAGATTCCTATTTTTGAGAAACGCGTGTGTCCTCCCAAAAAGTACGTAGCAGAATCGTACTGGCATGGTTCAGGTGTCCTCCCTGGTTGAATGTTATACCGTCATCCGTTATTACTCAAGGCTGGTCATAATGGACATTAACATTTATAAAGTTGGAATCTATTCAGCCTGTCCACCCAGCAGCTGACTAACTGGACATTATTCCTTGAAGAATAACCCTAATAAAAAGGGAAAACAAGGTAACTTGAGTACCGTAACCCATTCTATGCCTGTATTTTCTCAAACCCGAGCAGTACTAATACTGAATAAACTGACAAGCGTTTCATCTATCACAGCTTCTAAGCTTTCTACAGAAGAGTGAAGAGTAGGCAATTAATATTACTTTGCACTTTTATAACCGGAAGGAGAACTTTAAATAGGCAAATGTTTTCTACTAGTTAGAGGCAAATTCTTGTTATTCCTTTAAATTAAGAAAATGCTATGTGCTTCAGGGGGAAACCGGCACCAGTAACAACAAGCTGTTCACCGCTTCTGAGCCAAATGCTTGCAAAAATACCGAACACAGAATACATTCATCACTGCAGCGAGACAGAAAAGAGCTAAGAAAACCAAAAGGGAAAGAAATGCATCTTTCGCCACCTTGGCTGAGACCAAAGAGAGCAATTCTTACCCCAAGATGTTACAGGGCTCTGCTTCCAGAAAGTACTTTTACATAAATTTGTATGAAGTCGATGGGAAATCAAAAGCATCTGACCAAAGAAATGCCCCACTGCTGCATGGGAGCCGGGGAAGAGGGGCGGGAGGGGATTGATGCAGAGAACCTTTAGGTTTTGCCCAGAATTACTCCTATTTTTACAGCGAGGCGAGCTCTGGATGTCGAGCTCGGCGGCGGGATGGCTCCGGCGGCGCTGGGCACCCGCCCCGCAGGCACGCCGTGGGCTGTATCTTTAAAAGGTGTCGGAGGAAAAGCAGATGAAATGCTGTAATCTCCACCCACCGCCGTGTCAGAGCCGCCGCTGCCCACGCACCCCACACACCCGGCATCCCGAAATCTGCCCTGCCCGACCAGCCCGGCCGCGTTAGGCGATGGAAACTGGGGCTGCCCTTCGGGCCGCGGCCCGCCCCCGGCCCGCTGCGGCCGCTGCCCCTGGCATCCTGTGAGGGGGCCGCCCCGCCCAGGCTGCGCTTCCCCGGCCGCGGGCCCGGGCCCTTCTCCGGGGCCAGGCCCGGCCCGGCCCGACCCGGCCGAGGCCCAACCCCGGGCCCGGGCCCCCTCGGAGGCCCCGGCGCCGGGGCTGCCCCGCTGACAGTGGGGCTCGCGGTGGGCAGTGTGGAAGTTCCCTTCCCCTGGGCTTGGTGCATGGCAAGGGCCTGCGTTAGAGCCTCTCACAGAACAGACCAAACCCAAATAAAACCCCAAAACGCACAACAGCCACCACCCCCAACCAGTAAATTCCCACGTTAACTTGCTGGGCTAAACTTTCTTTTTTCCAGACGGATAGGGTTTTTGGGGGGATTCCCCCCCTATTCTCAGGAAACATTTACATCAGTATCTGCAAAAAATTTTTTCGGAGACTGATGAGAAGTTCTGAAAAGAGCTTTTGTCTTCAATTAAGCAGAATACTGAGCTTTAGCACGTAACGTAGGTTCTGTATCAGACGGCACTTTGCACGGCAACAACCCACAGTGCAAAATGTTCAGTGAAAAAGCTTTACCTCTGTGGCTCATTTTTCCTCAAAGGAAGAATTCAGTGAGAAGGTGCACAGGCTGCGCTACGGGGAAGGCTCTTTCAATTACATTTTCAGAATTCTCACAACAGCACTCAGTAAAGAATTCATCCTATAGGAGACCTTTTAAATTTAGTGAACCACTTCACTGAATTTCTTCAATATTCTTTAGAAAAATACACAGCCCTATACATTTTTCACATAAAGTGGTCAAGAAGAGATCCCACATAGCCATTGCGTAGAAGCAACTGTACAGTTTGAGTGTGCATGGATTAAAATACAATTAAACCCCTAATTGCCTATTTGCAAGATTTATTACAACACTTCAGATCTGGCCTCTCCTCATGAGCAAACTTCCTGTAGATTTAGTGAGAACAAAACTGTAAACCCTGCTCTGAAGAGCAGCAATTCCTACCCAGTAGCTCCCAAGCAGCGGGCAGTCTTATTTGGGGAAGAGCAATGGATTTGTCTCAAGGATGAAACATAAAGGTTAGAGGATTAAAACTTTTCTATCACGCAGTACACGCTCACAGATTTAATAATTACATAAACGAGGAGAAAACATTTGGAAAAGTGGGTCTTGAGCTTACATTACTATGGCAGAAGAGAAGATGTGCAATAAAAACAGGCCTCTATTTTTAAGGAAAAAAAAATCCTTAGGAAAACAACATCTTGAGCAGTGGCACTGCATGGTACAAACTATATTAACTTGTCACAATATGTTGCTTCTGTTGGTATGAATTTTAATTGAATAACAAACTAAATATGAGCTTCAGAATATACAGTAATACTAAAGAGCTTGGAATATAGCCCTTGGGAAAGTACCCCTAATGTGGATTTTCTGATTACTCGTGTTGAGATGTAATCGATTGCCAACCTCAGCTGCAGGTCACCATTTTGGGGCTCACCCATATTCTCCTCCTTATAAATGATAAATCATAACACAATTTTTAAAAAAGTGCACACACAAATAAATTCCTCAGAAAAGGTGATTCACCATAAAGATAGCTATGATCTGAATGAAAAAACCCCAACTTATCAAGATCCAGTTTGCTTCATTTAAATTGCAGCATTTTTTTCTTCATTTCAGTCTTGTTTTGCTTTCTGTGAGCAAGTACTGAACCCTGATTTTGCTGAAGAATTTTGCACAGCATTAGCACCACTTACCAACTCTTTCTGTACTTCCTCATCTTTAGTGATTTCATAATATGGGGCATTTATGATGCTTATTATGGCACCTTCTGTGTTCAGGCTCAGAAAAATCCTTCTCATCAGCTTCCACAGAGCGCAATCTGCTATTGCTGGTCAAAGCAGTACATGTGGTGGCAGGGGGGAAAAATGGCAAGCTGCCAGGGACGAGTCCCGTGCAAGCAGTTCCCTGCATCTAGCTCTCGCATTTTATAGAATATCCACTTTATTCTTAGGATGCTCCAAAAGCACAGAGGCATTTTAATGTCAAATACATTTTCTTGCTTATTCCTTTTCCCACGGTGAACGTACTGGATATTCAGTCCATGTAACTGAGGTTTAGAGCATGCGCTGCAATGACAGCTTTCAAGTGAAATATAAGCATGTTATGGCAGGACTTCCATTTCTGAATAATCATTCATCAGAAAGAGTGATTGTCAGAGCTCACAACTGCTTTACAAGCTTGTTACTTCTATCAATGCATATAGTCCTAAGAGTATTTTTTTTTTTTTTTCCCCTTCTCAGCTGCTAGGAGGGAAAGCAAAATTGATTCGGGAAATAGCTGATGTATATTGATGTTAAATACTAACATGAAACACGTGATTTAGGAAGCTTCTGGTATTTCTAACATTTTGTTATAGTCCAAGAGATCCTGGGAAGTTTACAAACAGCATTTCCCAGTTACCTAGACATATTAAAAATGATTCTGCTGGTACACTTTCACATCAAGACTAAATTTGGTTTGCTAACAGTCATGTCGCGTTTCACTAAAAACAGAGACTTCTTAAGAGTCTTTCATTGTTTTGGAAAAATACCAGTTTTCATTGAGGCGGATTATTTTTTTTTAGTATGACTTTGCACACGATTAATCACCGCTTGCAGTATATTCTATCATGTCATCTGCACTAATAGAGAAAACAGGCATAAAAATGTTGGGGGGAAAGTGAGAAACTATAGGAGCATTGAACTCACTAGAACTGCCTCCAACAGCCTCTTCTTTTCATTTTTCTGGGGAGGGGAAAAAGGCATGAAGCCCAGCACATGACTCCCCAGTTGCAAAGCCACCAACTCGGGGAAGCTGCTGGCGGGGGCTCGGAGGCTGATCCCTGGGGGAGCCCCGGGGGAGCCGGTGCGGCACTGCCGGCCCTCTACCAGGTGGAGACCCCCTGGGTTCTGCTGCCACAAGCCCCGGGCTCCGGCGAGCACTGGGGGAGCACGAGGGCCATTAGGGAAAGCCAATAATGGCACTACCCGAGTTTGCTGTAACAACAACAACTTAAAGCAGTAAGCCTTCGGACTGTTTTAAAATTAAAACAGCAAAATAAGCTACCAGATAATAGGTCTAAGAGGATCTTAAAGACACCAGAAGGATTTTGCCTGGCAATAGTAAAATTTCACGAGGTTATCTGAGTTTTAGTGTGCAGCTGGAGCCTTAAGAGATTCATGTGAATAATGCCAAAAAGGTCTCAAGCTTCTTAGCTCCTCAGAAGTGGAAAATCCTCTTCCAGATTTCTGATGTCTGCACTCATACGCCCGCTCATAACCAGGAAAGCGGGGTAATTAGAGTTTTGGTTTTAAACAACTTAAAACACCATCCGACTGAAAGAGAAGTGGGATATAACACTTAAGGAATGACTGTTTTGGTGTCAAGTTAAGCCCTGAAATAAATGTATAGAGATCCTACTAAAATGAGTAACAGGAGGGTCTGCCCTTTACCTAGCAATAAAAAACAAAACAAAACAAAACAAATCTGTGGTCTTCACTCTCCAAAGTTAATAAAAACAAACTGTGAGAAAATGTATAGTAAAACACTTCATTATAATAAAATATTTCATTGAAATTCAGCTATTCTTTCTTGAGATTTTTCTTGACATTCTTAAACTAATTTTATTTATGAAAGTGTCTCTATTTAAAGGTGTTAAGAGCTCATGTTCTTGCAAGTTTACTCAGTACAGCTGTTGAACTTTTAATTCTTCTTCCACTACTCTAAGGAAAATTAAATACTGCAGATGTTATCCTTTATAATGTCATATGCACAGAATCAGTTCCTCATTTGCAGGCAAGTTATTTATTTTTTCCTACTTAGCTTCAAGGCAATCACGATCATTAGGCAATGCCAGGGTTAAATAAACATGACCTAAAGTGATCACAAGTCAAAAGTTATTTGAAAGAGATATTCTCATGTCAATAAGTGGAAAACTAGGAACTGCACTTGAAATATTTCCAACAAACCCCTCTCTTCAGATGGAAACATATTCAAGACACAAATGAAAAGGCAGAAATACACCTGAAATTAAAATATTTCCTATCTCGGAGACATTTTTGAACTACACAGGCTACCTTGCCAGGAGTTTAAAGATGCTAGTGTTCATAGACAATCAATAAATTAAAGAAATCCCATAGATTTAAAAAAAAAACCAACCAAAACCCAACCCACCACAAGAAAACCCCAGTAGATGAAAAAAATGAGGAAAAGAAACCAGTGCTCTCCAAAATAGTTTTATATTTACCTGTTCCAGTTTTACATGTCCGATCCGCTCTCACGCCACAGTAGTGCCCATATGTTAGAATATAGAATCATAGAATCATAGAATCACCTCGGTTGGAAAAGACCTGTAAGATCATCGAGTCCAACCGTTAACCTAGCACTGCCATCCCACCACTAAACCATGTCCCTAAGCACCTCATCTATCCTTCTTTTAAATACCTCCAGGGATGAGGACTCCACCACCTCCCTGGGCAGCCCATTCCAGAGCCTGACAACCCTCTCGGTGAAGAAGTTTTCCTAATGTCTAGCCTAAACCTGCCCCGGCGCAGCTTCAAGCCATTCCCCCTTGTCCTATCGTCTGTTACCAGGGAGAAGAGGCTGACCCCCACCTCTTATGCCTTGCTTATGCCCGTGCACCGACAGCATTTCTGCAGCGTGCAGCCCGGACAAGCCCACCTGCCAGGAATTCCCCTAAGGACAACTGCACAAAGCGTAAGAAGATTTGCATCCATTCATAAAAGATCACATTGCCTAAGACAAAGCTGATGTGGAACGACTTACAGGAACGTGGGGTGCTTTCAGACTTGGTACCTAATTTCTCCAGAGACCCAAGCCTACGCAATTCCCATTCCTCATTGAGAAGGGGAACACTGAAGAGCAAGTGCCTCGTTGTTGGCCCTCCTGGGAAGCAGACCAGTCTCTTCAGGGCAGTCTCTGCTCACCAGAGTCATTATTGCCTGACACTGTTTCACTTCACCGATCTTTCCTCACCTCGTGAAACCTCTCCTCCTCCCATCCCATAAAAAGGGAAAAATATGTCTTGAAATGCTTTAGTAGAGAACTATTGCCAAAGAGTATTTGAAACCTGAGAATGCTCTCTGCACCGCAATTTAGTAAGAAAGCCAACTTCACAGTTCTTACCCTTTTCTGTAAATACAGTTACCACTATCACCCTTTTTGATGCTTCCCATGCTTCTTTGCAACTATCCTCCCAGTCTGTCACTCGAAGCTGGGTGTTTCCTCAGGCTCGCATGTGATAAAGGTCCGCTGAACTCAATGGAAAGAGTCCTCCACCTACCCCACTATCCCATTCCAGGGTCTCCTTCCCCCAGATTGAACCTAAGTACATCTGAGCATCTAAACATCAGCTGTTATAAGACAATACCAACATCCCACAGCCAGCTTGTCATGAGTAGAGAAGTTTTTAACAGTGAGAAAAGAGAAACATCACGAAATTAAAAGTTATCGGAAAGTCATGCATCTTTATCCCTCTTGTGTATGGCACTGATATCTTATGAAACACTGCATATACTGATAGGAAAAGAGTATGTCTCAAATAGTTTTTATTTAAATATGGCAAAATAGTAGGAATAAGGTCACCAGTAAAATATGGACGTTTGTATGACAGCTTTTCGTCTTCAACCCTAGACCACCAGGAGTTTTTCAGAGCTACAGGTAGGAGCTGGAAACACTTGTCTGTCTTCTGCATCTTAAAAACTCTTCAATGCATCTTTTAATACAAGTCATTCAAAATGTCTGAGATCTTTTAGTAAAGAGAAGCAATGGTAAGGAAGAACACATTGCATAGTCATATTTAAAAAGAAGGGAGTGGGGCACAACAGCCAGGCATACAACCAGATGAAATGCAGTTTTATCTGTCACACTCACTGGGTATTTTTATTTTGTAATTTTTCACTTATAGTAAGTGTACTTATTTCTGGGTTTCTGTTTTGTTTTCTTTTTAAGATATTATATAGAAGGAAATAGGGAGTCAGAGCCCTTTGAAGCACCCCCAGCACGCGAGAAGACTCTTTCACCAGGTTCTTAGATACAAACAATGAAAGAAAAGATGCATGAAACCGAGAGCGCTCAAACAATCCTCCTCCCCAGTCATCTGGTTAGCCTCTACTATGTATGTTTTGGGTTATGGTCAGCAGAGTTGTAGCTGCTTCAGCTTTTGCAGATCTCTGGGTTTTTCTTGATACATACTTAACTACCAATGCATACAAAAAGCAGCTACCCAAGGCTGAACGGAGTTTTGATCCTGAACTGTTGTACTGGTCCTTTAACTTTTTATGACTCATAGTTTAAGTATTTGGGAATTCCCCTCTAAATATGAGTTTGACACACTTGCATTATGGAAAGTTATTTTATTCAAAAAGTAACAGAATGCAACATTCATGCAATACTCAGGACTATATTTAGCAATGCACAATTGGTCTTTTTTTTTCCAATAAAGCTTCTAATTAAAGACAGATATATATATTTTTTTTAAAGTGAGAACAAGACTGAATAGCAAAAAGTAGCAGCATTGAAAGAGACAATTGCAGCGTTACACACACAAGCAAGTCAGGAAAATATATATATATTTTTTTAACTATTCAACCAATGTTAGGACTGTTTACTTCCCCCTCCCCCCCATCCACCCCCCCCAATCCCCCTTGCCCCCCCCCGTTGCATGTAAGAATGTACAGCTGCTCTCTTACCTGTGTGCTGAAGGTCCCTTCTTGGTGGGCTGACTAGTCATCAGCGATCACCTGACTAAAGCCTGGAAAAAAAATAAAATAAAATCAGCTGACCACCCTCACTTGCTGGCTTCCAGCTTAAATACTCCTCTCCACAGCACTTTGTCATGTGAGGCGGGACAGAACCAGCTGTCATTGCTTCAGAAAAAGTGAAACGGGCCCCTCCGTTTCCACCTCTTTCCTTCCTCCTCTCTCACTCTTTCCTATCTGTCCCTGCCTCCAACCTCCTCCCTTTCTCATTCTTCCACTTTGCTCATTCACTGCCCGCCCGGCCGGGGTCTCCCAGGGGAAGCCGCATTCCACAACGTAACAAGCATTTCCCCTGCATCTCGAGGTTTCTCAACAAGCTGCCTACACACTTCTACTGAAAAAAAAAAAAAAGAAAAAAAAAAAAAGAAAGAAATCAGAGCGAAACAGAGAAAAGGCACCACATTCCACAACCCTCAGTCAGCCCTGGCAGACTACGAGGCATTTTCAGTCACACAGCACAAAATGCATTAGTCAGAGCCGAAAGACCACACACTTTGTACCACTACCATGCTAACAGAGAATGGTCTGAGCAGAGCTACAGGAAAAAGGAAAGGAGGGGTTCCTATCGCTGCTACCATTTTACATGGGGTAGCCACCTAAATATATGAAAAATCCACAGGAAAAGGCCCAAAGTTGACATTCCCAGCAGAAACAATGTGAATGTGGGCAGCAGGGAAAGCTCCCCGCTCGCGGAGCGTGACCTTTGCCGAAAGGACTCCCCCTCCAGCAGAATGTGTTATTCCAAAGACTGCAAGACATTATCTAAATCAGAACTTCTATCTCCCCAATGGTTTGTTCATAGGAAATGCAAGCCTAGAAAAAGTGAAAGTAATACTGCATGATTCAGATTCCCCGAAACCACATATACTTTCAATTCAAACTTTTCTCCTCTTCAATGCTCCTTATAGCTCTGCAACTATATCCATCTATGGAGTTTTCTTTTCTCTACTTACGCAGTTTCAACCCTTCGCGTATGCAGAGAATCTGATCAGCAAGGAACGAGAAGAGAGTTCAGCGTAAAACACCCTCCATCCTAATCCAAATGACCTAATCGCTCATCTATCTGCTCACTGCTTCCGTCCCCCACGCGCACTTCTCTGTTGCTTGAAGGCATTTTAGGCGTACGTGTATGGCTTAGGAGAAAACCCCCCTGTTTAAAACGCACCAGGGAGAGCGAGCGCACTGTACGTGGAGCACATGCTTCTGTCCACTGAGACCAGTGCCACGGAGTCCCCAGCCCTGAATTCCCCACTCTGCCTGGGGACTGTCCCTAATGCGCCCTGCAAGACGCAGGGGCTTAAGTCAGCGTCAGAAAAGTGTAGGGAGGCGGGGGGAGGAGGAGGGGGGAGAGCCCTTAACCGTCTGCACTGGAATTTCTCTTTAGGAAAGTCCATGCTTTATTGAAAGACTGATACTAGATACCACAAAGAAACTTTTATTTCTGTACGCACATGACTCAGATACATTTTCTGTGTGGGTTATGTGGTTATGTTATGTTTCATCTTAAAAAACTGTTGCAGAGAGACCTTTAAACATTAGTTTTAAGAAAAACTTGATGTGTTTGTGTACAATGAGTGTTTTTAAACTGCCTTTTATTGCACAATGCTATACAGAGCGGAGATGCTAATGTCTGTTTTCATTACAGATATAATTTGCATCTAATACTAAACACAATAATCTGTAAAAACAGTTATTTAAAATTATTTCCCTAAATAGTTCCCAGAAAAGTAAACAAATTGAACCCTTCAGCAAAACTGACCCTCTTAGTTATAATATTGTTATTCTTCCCTTTTTCTCATTTTCTGGATTGTGAAAATACATTTACTCACTATGTTATTGACTTAGATGCATTAGTTTATAAGACAAGCGGTAGCTGCTGTCATGCACTATTTCGGCAGAGGAAGGCTATCCAGAGCTGCCTCAGAGACGGAACACTGTCGCCATTATAACAAAAGCATTACAATGAATAATTCATGAGCAGAGGGAGTACCCTACCATTAAAAGGCACCGACTATTTCATGAATTGTCCAAAAGCTACCCCTTTTACTGCCCAGTTCCTCTAACTACTTAATTATTCTTCATTTTTCTAAAATGCCACAGAGTAGTAATTAGCAGAAACACATGGACCAGTTTTAGATTCTCCTGAGGAGTAAGAAATGAAAGCTGAAAAGAGAGCCAGAGCAGGGAAAAAAGAAGTGTTTATGTTTGATGATGGATATATTGAGGAAACAGGACTTCAAACTTCAAGAGGCTTTTCCAAATTGCGCTTTCAAATCTTGAAAAGGAAGAACATGGCAATCTGTCCTTTGCCTTTATCTGGTACCTTCCTTTTCAGGATCCCAAAGCATCATGGCAACCCTCAGGAATTAAAAGGCCTCATTAGCGAGTACTTGCAGAACTTTTCTCCTATTTATAGGTGCAGAACATAAGACCTCAAGAAGACTAAATGATTTTCTCCAGGTCAGACAGGAAGGCTTGGAAACTGAGGCAAGAACAGAGCTTCATCCTCTGGTTACCAGTCCTGTGCCCAACAAAAAGACTAACTTCCTTGCTTTATACTAACAAGCATCACAAGGTTCAATAGTCCTGCAAGTTTTAACCTAATAGAATGAACTGTGGTGGACAGGTACTTTCTGCAGGGATAGGGAAACAATGTGATCCAGTAACCCAACTTTACACCAGAATAATTTACAAAGTTAGATTTTGAATAACATTTTTAAAGGAATTCAGGTTAGAATAGCAAAGTACATCTGTTCATGTTTCACTGCTGCAGGAAAAGCACATACTGTGCCTGGAAAGAGATTTATTTATAACATACATTTTCAAACTTTTCAAGACATTAAAATTTGGTACACTAGCATCAATAAAGTTCTCAGGTTTCATTTGAAGCAACATCTTCTTAAAACAGCGAAATTCAAGAAATTGTATCTCTAAGTCATTTTGCCAGCATTCTATAATGTTGAGCAAAAGCCATCCTAAATATCTTTACATACGTGAGTCCCTTGTAGGTGTCCCTACTGTCCTGTGCTATTGGGATGAACGCAAATGCCATTCTTATTCCAAGGCTCTCACTGCAACAAGTTCACTGATTACGTGGTAGCAAGCCTCTTAATACCGAGGTACAGAAACATGTCCCCAATGTAGAACATTATGGACAGAATGAAAACATTAGGTGTAATTTTGTGAGACCAGACGCTGTCACTGGTCAACTTACTGGTGATCCTGGCCTTTTTATTTTTAAACCATTTGGCTTGTTTGCAGAGCCTTCGTAGCCACTTTTCTGATAGTGACTTTCAAACTTCTAATTCTCAGAAGGACATTTTTTGATTCCAATAGCATCTATCTGAGAAAGATGGTCTCCTGATCTGGTATTAGATGGCAGACTTTTGTTCTGACAAAACTTTGCCATTCAGTCAAGTCAGAGCTGCTCCCACAGCAAGTCCTTACAGGAATAAGGAAATGCTCTTTAGCAGCTAGAACAATCTGTACAGTTAAACATATTTTTAGTCTGCAGACCCCAAGGAACTGTGAGGAGAACTGAACTATAAAACAAATATAAAAAACCCCACACTTGGCTGTTAGATACAATTAATGTAGCCCAGCTCACACCAAGCAGGTTTACTGTAACTAATAGACCATTTCAGCACAAATAACCATTAATGGTTTGATAACTTGTAGGAGGAAGAAAGAAGAGGAAAAACCACAAAATACTTATGAAAACTCTTCCAAAGATCACAAGAGAGTTCACTTTAAAAAAAAAAATTGCACACAAAAAAACAGTAAAAGAAAGAAGAAATGTTACGAACATTTCAAAGTTTATCTTCTTGAAAATAGCTGTCTTAAAACAACATACGGGAAAAATTCTCTGTTGATGTAAACTAGCATGAGTATGTCCACCAAATTAGCAACCTCCACTGGGGCATCCAGACTACAGAGTCACAACCTAAACACAGGTGTTCTGGAGAACAAATACCATCGAATAAATTATTTCAGAGAAAACAGTGTCAGAAGAGAAAGATTACCACTACTTCTACCTGGAAGTTGGTTAAAAAAAACAAAGAAAACAAAAAGTCTTAATGTCCATAAGCAGGACAAAATTTCCAAGCGCAAGGAACTTAATCAGCATTTTGCTACTTAGACAAGCAAGGAGAGCTGGATGGGAAGAGAGAGGAGTAGCGTTGTACCAAAGGACGTTTTGGTACAGTAGTAACGATCAGATTGGTACATTCTTCAGTATGCATGACTGTCTCAAAACTGCATTATGTCCCTAAACAAGACTGAATGGAATTCTATATAAATACATATAAAGGAATGGTAAGGTAACAATCAAGTGCAAAAGAAAAATATAAAGAAATCAGAGGGAAAAGAACTGTCCAACTATCCAAGAGTAATCATAGAATCATAGAATCCTAGGTTGGAAGGGATCTCAAGGATCATCTAGCCCAACCTTTCTAGGTAAGAGCACAATCTAGACAAGATGGGCCAGCACCCTGTCCAGCTGAGTCTTAAAAGTGTCCAATGTGGCAGAGTCAACTACATCCCTGGGGAGATTATTCCAATGGTTGACTGTTCTCATTGTGAAAAATTTCCATCTCTCATGTCCCATCGGAATCTCCCCAAGAGCAACTTGTGTCCATTCCCCCTTGTCCTCTCCATGTGACTCCTTGTCAAAAGAGAGTCTCCATCTTCCTTATAGCTACCCCTTAGGTACTGGTACATGGTGATGAGATCCAATCTGGTGATAATTGTGGTGGTAATCCATTTTATCACAGTATGCCAAAAGTCTGGTCGGACAATGTATACAAACTTATATCTAGAAGCTTAGATATGTTTAGGGAGTTTTGAAATTCGTTTTGCCTCCAGTCATAGCTGTTTTCTAAGAGTCTACAGACTGAGTAGACTTATGTTCCAAAGAGTGGTGGTGGTCTGCCATACTGGCTGTTGTTTACTTGTATCAGTAAGCATCAGAGTCATGTAGACTGTGCAATGCAGCACAAATACAGGGACTATTCACAGACCTTTCAGTACTACAGAGGAACAATAGAACTATTAACTATGGCTTTTAAAAGAAATAATAACTTTTAGATATTAATATAAATTAATGTTATAAATTAAAAAAAAATTGAGGGCTAAATAAATAGAGGCAGATGCAACAGTAGTGAAGGGCAGCAGAATGGCAATTTCCACCTTCTTTATTGTTAAAGAAATACAGTAGAGGAAGCATCTCACCACAACTACAAGATCACAGAACGGTTGAGGTTGAAAGGGTACTCTGGAGGTCATCTGGTCCAATCCATCTGCTCAAGCAGGACCACCTAGAGCACATTGCCCAGGATTGGGTCCAGGCAGCTTTTGAATACCTCCAAGGATGGAGACTCCTCAACCTCTCTGGGCAACCTGTGCCAGTGCTATCACCCTCACAGTGAAAAAGTGATTCCTGATGTTCAGATGGAGCCTCCTGTGTTTCAGTTTGTTCCCACTGCCTCTGGTCCTGTCACTGGGCTCCACTGAGAAGAGCCTGACTTCGTCCTCTTTGCAACGTCCCTTCAGGTATTTGAAAGCATTGATGAGATTCCCCACCCCCACCCCCAAGCCTTCCCTTCTCCAGGCTGAACAGTCCCAGCTCTCTCAGCCTTTGCTCACAGGAGAGATGTTCCAGTCCCTTCATCACCTCAGTGGTCCTTCGCTCGAGTCTCTCCAGCGGCTCCACGTCTCTCTTACTGGGGAGCTCAGAACTGGACCCAGCATTACAGGTATGGCCTCACCAGTACTGAGCAGAGGGGAAGGATCACCTCCTTCAACCTGCTGGCAGCACTCCTAATGCAGCCCAGGATACCATTAACCTTTTCCAAGGCAAGGCCATATTGGTGGCTCATGTTCAACTTGGTATCCACCAGGACCCCTGGGCCTTTTCTGCAAAGCTGCCTTCCAGCTAGGCAGCCCCCAGCATGTACTGGTGCATAGGGTTGCTCCTCCCCAGGTGCAGGACTTGGCACTTGCCTGTGCAGGTCTTTCAGATGTCCAGGTCTTTCAAGAAGTTATGAAAAGTCGCATACATTGCTAAGGTGCACACTGCTTTCATTAACACCATTGTTTCCTACTTTCAACTACAGGCCGGACTTTATGAAAGAGGTTTTACTTTCCTTCCCTCCTTGACAAGGAATCCCTCAGGCTCATTACTCTCCTTCTCTCTCTCAAATACCAAAGTTATTCCCTGGAATAGAGCGAGGCAAAAAAAAAAGGCAAAAGAGGTAAGATTTTAGTGACAGTTCATTTTTGTTACCTTGACATTTTCTACCTCTTACTTCCACAGTTTTTCACCATTTTAGGAGAATGGGCTTAGCATAGAGAACTTTGAGAGAAAAAAAAAGTAAAACATTTGCATAATTAAAAGTAGTAAAGTTGTTCAGGTATTTGTAGGATGTTCTTGTGATGCTTTTAAAAGAACGAAATCAGTAAGAGCACTCTCATTTGAGTTTGATGAACTATGAGCAATCCCATTGCAGTCTCTTAAGTGTCAAACTGTCATAGGCAGCTAAGGAGAGTAGAAAATGTTTTCTTTTGGGTCTCATTATCAGACGCTCTACTGCCAAGTGGACTAGCTGGTTACAAAACAAACAACTTCACTGATATAAAACCAGTAACAACACATTATCTTCAGATTTTTTGGGCACGATCCAGTTCCTCCAGTCCAGGTCTCTGGTGCCGTGTCTCCCCTGACCTCCTGCAGCCAGTCCTCCAAACTCCAAAGGGCTGAAGATGTGCACCAGACCTGCACGCCCCACACAAAGGCCTGGGACGTGCTGCAGCACCTCAAAGAGCACTAGGTAATGACATCAAGGCAACCAAAACCCATCCCCACCCTAAGCACCCAAATGACAATGTGACTCTTGTTCATGCAAATAGTTGAGGAAGGTGGGTGAGACGTGTGTGTGAAGCGACACTCAGCCCTCTGTGCTGTTAATGAACAATAAAACAGTCCAGAGAAGACAGAAGTCGACAGTGATGGGGAAGAAGAGCCAGCTGACTCAGGCTTTGTGCTCCAATTTGCAGCCAACTTCCTCCTTTCCTCCTTGCTGCAGTAACCCTTCCCTTCAGAAAAGACAACAAAATCTCTTTATTCACACAAGTGGATACATTGTCTGTCCCAGAGCAAGAGCAATTACGTTCAGCAATAAACTAGAAACTACTCACAATTCAACAAGGAACAGGGGCAAATCTAGGCCATCTACCACTACATGAAAAGGGAGACAAACTAGGAGACCTACTGTCTTTTCTTCTAGCACAAAATTCACAGAGAACCCTGCAGATACTGGCAGCACAAGCAAATCAGCCAAAACATAATGGGGCCCCACACCTGTGCCTCATACCACCAATGAAATTTCACAGAATCTGTCACATGAAAATAATTACATTGCCAGTGCTTGGATTTTCCTTGCATCTTTTCCAGTGTCCTTCGTATTTTCAGTTCCTGTTTTATACTCCAAAATATTTACAGACCCACAACCTTTTCAATTTAAAAAAAAGAAGGAAAGGTATCTTCAAATATTTTTTCTTTACCATCAATACACAAATTAAAAATACAAAAATACAATACAAAACCAATGAAAAGCAGCTCCAGACCATCTTTTCCTTCATCTAAGGAAAAGATGGACTTGACCACTTGGCTCAGAGAGGCGCAGGGATATTGGAGCTCTGAACTAACTCCTCGGGGACTAGCAGCAGTCAAGTATATTGGCATGTATTCTGCTTCTCCAGAAAGGCCGGTCAAGGGACACAGTACCAGTGATTACGCTCATTCCTTCTGCGGTGTTGTCATGGCATGCTTTAGTTTCAGGCTCTAGGTGGTGTGATCTTCTATTCGATATACAATACTAACTTCATGATTGTGGTGTGAATATCCTTAAAGCCTCCTTTTGGGTCTTGATGGCTATTATGTGACATGCCTATGAATAATCTCATTCTGCTGTACATAAGCACACAAACAGAAGGACAAAAATATCTTTCTTGTACCTGGGCTGTTCCTACGCAAGTGAACGTTTGTTCCATGTATACAAAACTAGGAAGAATACTTGTCTTGTATTCGTCTGTAGGAAGACCTGCTCAGTATTTTTCAGCATACTAGTATCTTGTTATGAAATGTGAAGCAATGATTATACTCAAAATGAAAAGTCCTGCAGTGATTCCCAGTAGAAGAGAAGGTGGAGGATTTCAGGGGCTCCCTATCTATTGTTCTTGTCTAGTGTTCTCTCACCAGAATTATTCAGGACATCAAAAACTTAACAGCATAAACACAGACTGATGACCAGCGATCAAGCACCCTAGTCTTTGGACTTGTTAGACCAAGCTGTTTTATAGCTAGTCAATGCTATAACTACTAAGCAGTGACGTTCTGCACAAGAACTACACTTGCTTTTACTGGTGCTGTATCAAAAAATTAAATCATGTTGCATAATATCAAAAAAGTTGTCTTTGTTTTTTAAAACATAAATTACAATTGAAGTTCTCTGGTCTTCGAAAAACTGCCATTAATTTTTTCCTTCTGAAAAGTTTCAGTGGCTTATTTCAAAAACTTATCCTTTACAAATGTGAGGCACTAATTAAAATTCAGATAGCTTGTTCGCAGTTTTCATGGCTAGAAGCCTAACTTTTCAATAGCATGTCACTAGTTAAATCAAGTCTTGTTTAATTTGAGAATCGTGGGAGAACAAGAGAAAGGGGGGGACCCTGGCAAATGGAATGAAAGCTAGCTTTCTAGTGAGGGTGTTGAGGAAGAACAGGACAGAGACACCTCCAAGTTTCAAATGCCTATCTCCTAGTACAGAACTATGGAAAACAGTCACAAATAGCTGAACGTATTTCACCCGACAATTTAAATCCTCCTTCGACAAAATGTGCAGAGATCTGACATGGACAATTCATATGGTGTGGTGGAGTCATGCTCTAAAGGAGAGCAGGCTTCTGTGAGCAGAGGTACTGTCCATCTCTGCCTCTTTCCACCCTGTAACCCCTAGCACGATCAATTCTGCTCTATGCCATCTAGCATGGATAAGGAATGAAACTGGCACATTAGCCAAGGTCAGGTGTAAACCTTCTGTACAATTACGCAGCTCAGGAGTTTTGTTACGTAGGTCTGGTTCCATCAACCAGACTCAACTGAACTGCAGTGATGGGCCTCAAAGTGCAATCGAGCAATACAGCCTTCAGAGGCGTGGCTATTAGAGAGTGATGGGAAAATGTAGTACAGTAGCCATGAAAAAAAAAGCCATTTCTTAGTTTCCCTTTCCCTGGTCCTCAAGCACAGATCTGTCCTGTCCCTCCCACTGGGCTGCTCGGTCCCCAGCCCCATCTTTCCCAGCAGAGCATTTCTGAATGGCTGGTGGGGCAGGGTGAGCTGGGCATGGTCCAGCCCACACCATCCAGATGCTTCACACCATACCTCTTGATAAACACGGTGGAGAAGACAGGATCTTCCCAAGTATCAAAACTGGAAACTCTGAACTGCATGGTGGTCTTCTACTTCCTGATTTTCAGGATCAAACCAACAGAGGCGATTACAACTAAATCCGAGAGGATGTCTATAAATGAAAAAGGATGTTTCCTAGATGAATTTTACAGTTCAGATTTACAGCACCACTTAAAGAGGGCTTTTATAATTCATTACAATTTTACTCTATTTTGTAATAATTTGTATTATGTGTATTTTTGCAAAATGCAGTTATTTTACAGTTTTTCATGTACTGAAAAGCTGACTTAAAAGTTCACATGAATTAAATATTTGGGTATAATTACACTTTTACTCTTTTTAAAAGAACTCTTAAACCACTTGACCAAAAAAAAAAAATCTTTTTGTTTTAAAAAACAAAGAGATGGAGCCAAAATATGCAAGATACCGTGCTGGCATTCCACTTTTAAAAAATAAAAGCTAAGTATATTCTTTCTTACAAAGCTTTCACAAATTATTCCTACTTCAATTAAATCCCTCTTTGCTGGAAACTAACAAAATGCCATTAAGAGCACAAGACAGTTATTATCTTTCAGTCTTTTTGCTTTTTGTATAATACAATATTACCTAAGTTTCAGTGATTCTTGCTGCGTTATCCACCTCTCCTTTAAAGAAAATACTCTGTAACCATAGCAATACTTTCCCACCCTGGTATTATTTCCTGCTGGCTTGTTCTAGGCTTTTGCACATAGCAACCACAGCAATCCTTGGTCCAAACTGTCAACTTCTTGGCAACTCTTAGCAAAATTAGCGTATCTGCAAACTACCAAGTACGCAGCTTTACATTTTCTAAACAAGATTAATACATATGTTCTGAATAAACTATTTAAAATTGTAACACTGTTGTGTGTGATATTCTAGTAACACAAATACTAGATGTTGATATTCTAGATGCTATCTTCTAGCTTTATTGTTTCCTACAGAGCAATGCATCAATCTCTCCTTAGATAAAAAGCAATAAGCAGCTTTGTAACGTCTTGCTATTATTCACTGAACTTGCAACAGAATATTAGGTTCACACTTCAAGCCTACCCCATTTTTAACTGAAGTCACGTAGAGAAACACCAGCTATACCATCTACGTTTGACCGGCTGGACTTCAGGCTCACAAACGCAGCACAGATTCTGCAGGGCCTGAGACATACGCTTTAACTTTGACATCTAAGCACTCACATAGCCCATAGAAGTCAAAGTACAGGCCAAAGGATTTGACAACTATGCTACAGAGAACTGATCTTAGTCATGCGCATAACTTTTTAACACTGGGCGTGTAAGCAGCCATACTAGCGTGACTGATGTGTGTAGTTATTTCCAGAAGGACGTGTATAGAAGTACAGCAAGTCCAAGTCAAACGGCCCAGATTCCTTATATTATTTCGCTACTCTTCCTCATGTAATGCCATTAAGTTTCTCAAGTCTGAGTTGACTATCAATGATCTTCTTGACCACTGTAGAATCTATAACTGAAGAGAATTTTTGTTTTCCTAAAAAAGTAAGAGCACATGACAGCACAATGTCCTAAAAAACACCCACTTACAACTAACAGAGGTTGATTACGTTGACCACCTTTTTAATAGTATTTTAAATTGTTGCATAATAATCACAACAAAAGCACTGGTATATTTTGAGATGTATCTGAATTTTGCTACTAACTGAATTAGTTTTTGTAAACTGAATAGTAAGGTACAGTCAGTGAATCATGGTGAAGCAGCACAAAGTATGTTTGGGGGCAATGGTGATTTAATATGCTGGTGTATTACCGTGCACCCTCTCACCACACATTCTCATCCCACCAGAGTCAATGGGGCTTTTGCCTTTGACTTCTGTGTCAAAAACTTATCCCCTCTCTTCATTTGTTCATATGAATCACCCAGTGATATTCCCTTAGTATGTTCTCTGTAGGGGTAGTTCCACAAGAGGAATTAGATATACGGGACAACTACAGTCACAAATCACCTACCAAGAGGTGCATTACCATTAAAGAAAAAACATTTTGTCTCAGTCATGATGATAGAAACAACCAGACAAAGTTGGACAGGTATCATATATATATGTGTGTGTATATATATATACACCCACACCCCATAGATTTTTATATGTATACACACACATACACATACACCCTATATATCTGGTTTTATATATATATACAAATACACATATATATATACACAACATATGGGATATATATCAAACAAATATTCAAATGGCCTAATAAATTTGCAAGAGCTGGCAACAAATAAAAATAAAAATAAAACCAAAAAGGTTAGTCACTAAGCCAATATCAGCTACCTAGGGTTCTTTGAGTCTGAAATGCTACGAAAGCAGACAGTGGTAAAAAATGATTTTTCCAGAACGATTATTCCAGGGAGGAGGGGGAAGACCACAGATTACCCTTCCATGCCTACTGTTTTAAATGTTGTTGGGTTAAAGCATATTCTAATTTCTGGATGCACCATCTATCCGTACACATGCAATTCCTCTACAATGATCAGCCAGTTCGGGCTACACGCTAGAGCAATATACCCTAGCCAGGTGGGTCAATATAGGAATACAGGATCACATTCTTGATGGGAAAAAAAAATATCTTTATGTCACTGTTGCCTGTTTTTAAAAAAAGGTCTTTATGCATATAGAAAATAAAAAAAAAGAGCCTAGATTTGGAAAAGGAAAGGAAATAAAGTGATATAATTAATTCTATGATAATATCTACCAAAAAAAAGACAAAAGGAAGTTATACCTTGTTATTTTGGTACTTTGCCTAGCAAAGACATATATTTGTGAGTAATCTCCATAAAATTTACTTAGGCTTCCCTTTTAAAGAAAAAGATGAAAATTTGAAATTAGTGTTTCCTATGATTTAGCTATGATCACAAAAGGTTAGCAGGAACAACAGAAAAGAAATGGTAATTTTGTCCCCAGAGAGCCTCAAAATTAAGATTGTTATAACTAGCAGAGTAGAAAAGTGCCCTATCACTGTACAGTAAAATACTACTTTGTACTTTATCAGCTGTTACGCTCAATTTGTTGGAGGATTTCCAGACAGAATCCTTCAGCTGAGGATCACAAATTATAAGCAAAAAAGGAGATAACTTCTTTTTTTTTTTTCCATAAACAAAGGTGGTAACAGATTTATTAAATTCTAATTCAAATAATGTTTTTTTTAAACATGTTGATCAAACGCATCATGAAAACCAAACATTACTTGCTTTCTTTCATTTTATGAGGATACATTGGGAAATACCATTCTATCCCATCAAGGATTTTCTGAATGTATTGACTTCGTTGGTCTATTAATAACAAATGCAATTACATTTTATTTGAAAATAAGCAAATATACTCTTCCTTGCTATAAAAGCTATTTTGTTTTGAATGTTGTGAATGTGTGTTTGAATTTTGTTTTGTACATGTTTTGGTTAAGCTTTCTTATATCCTAAAGACTATTTTCTAGAAGTCACCATCCTCATTTAGAAATGTGTGGCATTTTGTTGATTCTTCATTTGATTTACAGAGGGACTTAAAGGGAATAGAGCCACTGACATTAATTTTAGTTTTTGAAATCATAACTCAGTCCACAAGGCTAAGGAAAATAAACTTTTTAATATATTATTATTATTATTATTATTATTATTATTATTATTTCCTATACACTTATGAAAGGATTTTTAAATAATAACATTTGGCCAAGGTGTTCTTCCCCAAGCCACAAGAAATAACTTTGAAAACTTTTGCAGGAATTTAAAAAAACAAAAAAGGCTATAGATTTCCACTGGAAAGTCAGGTGAAAACAATCTATCTTTTAATTTTGTTTCTGCTTATGATAGTTCAGGTTGACATGAGTTTAGCATGATTTCAAAAATTTTGTTTTTTTTATCTTGTGCCTCTTTACAGGTTCTTAATTACTCTTTATTCCTTGCATGAAGTCTCCCTTTCTTGTTCTCAATTCGTATTTTAGAGACCTTTAATACACATCCTCTCTCTTAAGAGGGTAACTGCCCAGCAGTCTATCTTTTGGAAATACTTCTAGTATTTTTGTGCTCTTTAAAAACAGCAATAATCTCTTATTTTTAACTGTAAAGGCCTCATTACAGTGACCTTTCAGACACAATTTAAATGGTTCCCCATAAATTAAGAATGAGTATTGTTTTAATGCTAGTGTACTTAAAGGATGATTTTTCCTCTGCAGTTTTCTGAAGTCTCAGAAGACTTTCAGAAAATCTGCTGTAACTGGATCTTGCACAAGGGATAGCGAATGATCCAATCACCACTGGAAAAAATAAAGAAGTGCTAAAGGAATCTGAACAAGAGTGAGCTCTGTGACAGACAGCAGGTATTTGGGGAAATTAGAGAATATTCTTTGCTTATAAATCCATTACCTCCCCCCAAACTATTTGTATCTCACTCTTAATGGGATGTAAATATGTGAACCAAACCCACAAATAAACCAGCTTTGAAACCTGCAACCCCAAACCTCAGCTGAAGGAAGATACGGCCCTGCTTGGGACATACACATTAACCATTGTGGATTCAGTGTTCCTGTTCGAATGTGTTATCACACAGTATCCAAGTTTATCAATCCTGGCCTCAATTCAAATATGCAGTTAGATGCCTTACTAAGTGCTTTGCTAAACTGAGCCTTTAATGCTATTTAAAACTAACTTAATATAGAAAAGAGCTATAGATTAACTGACACATCTATAGCCTTTTGGGTTTCAATCACTTCTATTTAAGCACATCGCTCTCTGGGGAATATAAAAGTTGGGGGGGAAAAATCCCAGTAAGTTGTGTTTGATCTGAAATTGCAAATTCAAACACTAGACCATTCCAGACCTCAGCCTGTCTGATTCTTCCAGTCTCATGTCATCTATCCAATAGTTAAGTCTCCCTCCCTATTACTCCTTAACAGGGGTTGTGCCTTTTATTGAATTCTTCATGACAAATCATCTAATACTGGCTTTGAATGACCATGCAGACCCTGGAGTTGATCTGGAAATCCAGAAAGCAAGACACGCACCAGCGTTTGAGCAGTTGGCCACAAAATGACAGCTTCATGCAGGAACTCTGTGGTACAGGCAGCAGTGCCAGAATTCAGCGTGCCCTCAATACCATCTGGTGTCTTAGCTGTGAGACCCTCCTCTGTCCTTGCCCAATGCCCTATGTCATTCACACTTTCCCACTTTTGTGACAAGAAGAAATTTAGAGATGAGATGTTCCTAAAGTACAGCACAGGCACCATTAGCGGGATCCTGGCTACTTCAAAACGATAAATGAAGGCTGCCTGCACAGCCTAGCACCTCCTTTGAAGCACATGGGAAGCTTGTATGAAGCCAGGAACTGCTGCCACGCTGCTGGCTCACTGCAAGGGTACAAAAAAGGGAAACCCCCTACACCTCTAGGGATTTTCTAAGGGAAGGTACTAAACATATGTAAGCCCCAGAGGTTGTTGTTGCCATGAGTGCTGTTGCCCAGAAGAAGGGGGTTGCAGACCAAGGAACCCGGCAGGAACACCTGGGAGGAGGAGGTTGCAGCCAAATATCTGCTACAGCTTTGTGCAAGCAAACCATCACAGGAACATCTGTGATCATCTCATCTACTGCATGTCCCCGATTCATCCCATAAACACCATCATTTCACCACAGGCATGCTTCTTCTAGAAAAAAACCCTATACTTACCATTTATTAGAAGATTTTGCACCAATGCATACATTCAAGGAAGCAGAATTAAAGTAACACATGCAACCCCAATGTCAGCATTTACCAGTTCTGGCAGCCTGGCTTTGCCTCCTTAACATGTCTTTTAGAGTGCACTGTGTACGTGCAAAGTTTCTTCAACTTTAGATGGAAAAAAAATAATCAGACCAGGCAGTCAAATTCTTTTTTTTGTGGCAACCTGTTGACAACTGCACACTTGAGAGACAGAGTAAGAGCATTAACACTCAGCTCTGTTGCTTGAGTCAGTCAAGAAACCAAAACCAGTGTGTGGGTATCATCTTTTGCAGTGCCCCAGACTAGGTGAGAAAGAGGAACCCTGGAATCTTGTGTTCCAGGCAGTGTACTGGAAAGGAGCATCATCCAACAGCTAATGACCTACCCCTGGCTGTCCCTCACCTACTGACATCTTGTCCTCATTACCAGTCTGTCTTAATGTTTCCCTTTCCTGTGTCCACAGCAAGTCTGGCCCTATTTCTTGCCTGTTTTGCTGCATCTACTTGACAAGCGAATCACAATTACAGCCAACCCTCATTCACCTATCTTCCTCTGCTGCACGGTGCTTAGGAGCCTGCCAGAGGCATGGACAAGCATGAGAGGGTCTACCTTATCCATGCATCCCATCCTCCAATGGAAATCAATGGGACACGCTGGTGCATTTATGATTAGAGGTGCTAATGCACAGTAGTCTGCAAAATATACTCACCTACCCAGTCTTTCTTCAACCTCATGTTTTCTACCTTTAAAGGGGTATAGCTCCCTTTTTTTTTACCCTATTATCTTCTCCTTTCTGCCAAACAGAAGACACTTTCACAATCAAGTAATTCCATATTCCCCAACATACAGATTGGGGGGTTTGAGGAAGAACAAAAGAAATAACTTCTTCCAAGTGGTGCACAGTGCAGTTCTGGAGTCGGGGCAATTAGGTCTACAGCTGACAAAAGAAAATGACTTCACATCCCAAATGAAGAGAGCACATGGAACAAAATGTAATGCGAGAATGACACAGCTGAAAACAAAACAAAGACATGCCATTTTTCATAACAGTGCAGATGTTAAGACATTGAAAATATTTTTAGCATGTACTAGGGAACACAGAATAGAAAAAACCTATTGGGAATAGCAGTCCAGATCTACATTGTTCCCCTATTTTTCATGACATATACAATAGTGTGATTCCTCCCCTTCTGTGAATTTAAACACTTTGCTCTGAAACAAACTCTTCATTTTTTCCAGGAAAATATCAACATGTTCACTATTTTTAAATATATAAAGACTATCTACAGAATTGTACCTGAAGCAACCCATTCAACTCTCTTCAGCTGGTTTTCTGCTTTCAGAGACCTGAATAGTCTGTAGATGGACCTCACCTCTGTCACAACGTCTGAGCTTTCACACCCCTGCTCCGTTTTTCATTTCAAGTTCTAGTATGCTGCACACTTAAGTTTCAAAAACTCAAAGTAACATAATTCAACAGGCACATCTTTTATTTTGAAGTCGATTTAACACTGCAGGAATTGATCACGTATGCTCGCTCCATCCTTTCCCACTGCCCTCTCCTCTAGAAATTGAGTTTATCTATAGCTGGGCAATCTGCGCATCCTTTAGTTGCAGAGAAAGGTAACTGTTCCTTTTCCTTTGTGTGTGACCCGGCCTTCTGCATACACACTGATAAACTATACAGTAGAAGAGGAAGACCCACTACACCACAACAGTACTGCTGCCGTCCTGTGCCATAGCAGATTGTAAGACCTTGTGTCTTGCTTAGCGTCACTGTAGGCCATCTCGCCTGAACACATGGTGCACAATGGACCCCGGCTGTGCATTTGTCTTTGTCCCTTCCCAGCTCCCAATGACAAGATCAGTTTCTTGCTTTGCAACTCTGCTCCCTTTCCCCAAAGGGGCAAAAAAAAATGCAGAAATGCAGGATGTGTGGGGTTTCTGAATTCCCCCAACCACCCAAAAATGGTTTGCTAGGGTAAGCAACTTGATATTCCAAGGGATGGATAAGGGAGTCCCAGTATTCCCACTGTGACTTGATTCTCCAGTTTCCAGCACAACCTCAAGAACTGGTGTTCATGGCCACCTAACAAACTGGACTGGCTGAGGAGCACAGACAATGCCTCCAGCCTCTCAGAACTCTGCTCCACACTCAAAGAAATATGATGGCATGGCACTGCCAAATACCACGATGCTATGGTTCCCACCCCAGCCCTGTGCACGTCTTGTGAGACCCCAACAGCATCACCCTTCATTTGCACACTGGGCCTCTGTACATCTTAGCAGCACAAATTCACATGAGCACAACATAAGTCTGTGCAAATCCTGGATGCTCCCTCAAAGCATCAGACTTCCTGAACATACGTTACACAACACAGTCTGTATCCTCACCTACCCTCTGGGATGGGGAAGACAACTGCCAGGAATGGGCAATTACTGCTTAGACAATTCACACTGCTTATAAGCAGCCTCAGTTATCCCCAGCAACAACTCACAGATAGATAAGGAAGGAACCCACACAAACTGAATTATGCTGGTGGTGACAACCCATACGCAGGCACAGTGCTTCCTGAGGAGCAATACGTAGAGTGACAACAGAGAGGCTGCAGGGAAAACAGTGCTGCTATCTCCAAATCCACGCTCTGCATTGAAGAAGCCTCTGGGAAAGAGGATTACATAAACAGTCCTGTCAAGCCACGTGTAGACTTCAGCAGCTGAGCAGCCCGAGTCTCGTTTATACTGGATAGGAATACAGAATACGTTTTTGTATGAAAAAAGTCTTTAGGCTGAAGCTCTACAGTCCTTTTTCTGGGAGCATGCCTTGATATGGGGAACCACCGCACACCCGGACTACCTAGTGGCTGCCAAAGCCAATCATTATTGCAACGTGTAAGAGGCTGAAAGAAAGGGTTTTAAATGGACAGAAAGTGCACGTGTGGGGGAAGCTGAACAGCTGTGATGATCCTGACTTGTCGGTTGTCCAAAACAGATCAATAGTTCCACCTTTATTCATGCAAAAGCCAACATTTCATATCACAACATAAGGGAAGAAATGCTGTTTGCATCTCCTCCCAAATTCGTCAGGCAGCTCTGGTAGGACTTCTACGACATTGCACAGTTAAGAGTCTCCAGTACTTATTTACCTACCATTGCCATTATCCACAACACAGAGCCAGGGGGATATACTAGACTACTTATACAAAAGAAGGAGCTTTGGAAGGCCTGGTTTAGTCTGCCTGGTTTTAGTTACAAACTACCAGACATGGGTTTCGGAAAGATCTGCCAAGATCAACCAGGAGGTGAAGGACCTGCGGAAGAGATGAATGCCTGCTTTAATTTAAGATGACATTACATTTCCAAAGTCATTTCAATAAACCAGAACTTTTAGGAGAGAGTTATTTGACTTGTAAGCAGCTCTGAGCAGGTTTTGAAAGGCTCCAGAAAGCTGTTCTATAAATACAGAGCATAACCTTGGTTTAGTGCAAGGCAACGGACACCATGGAGTTAGTTCATAAGACTGCATCCCAAAACATAGCTTGTGTATCACATATGAACAGAAGGCATGAAATGTCAAACAGGCATTTTAACTCTCCCCCTCCCACAGTCAGGAGGCTGACGACTGCAAGCCGTCAGGCAAAATGGGGCCCGAATGCCAAACACTGCAGCTCTCATCCCTTCATGGTCCCCAGATAAACCTGCTTTCGCAGTCAACCACCCAGGCTAGTGCCCACACCATCTAGCAAAGGCACCATACCCTTTAGCAATGTGTATGTGACTGCAGGTGGTCAAGATCACAGAAGAAAGTGACAGTAGCCTGTGTGGGTGTCCTCTAGCTTAGGAAAAAAAAAGAAAATCTAACTTAACAGAAAGATGGAAACAGATTGCAGAGGGGTGAGCTTGGAACAAGGGAGTTCCCAAGAGCTCCTAGCATTTGTATGAAAAAAAATAAAATTCTAGTTTTTCCCTATGTAAGAGGAAAGTACAGTTTGACTTAATTGCAAAGTGTAATGTTAAATGTGAGTAAGCATACATGTAGACAACTCATTTTTAAATAATTACAAAATGCAAGGAGTTAGAGAAGACACAGTTTAGGACTCTTTTCTTACTCTTAAGGCTCACACAGTAGAATCGGGTCTAAAGGAGTGCTACAAGACTCAGATACCCTATATAAACAGACTTATCTCCAATTAGGCCTGGTATTTCCCCAAATTCCCAGCTGCATACACAAATAACACACAGTGAAGGCAAACTGTAATGCAAATGCAAGGTCATACTCCTCTAAGAACAGCAGCTACTTTCATAGAGGTGTTAGATCACTGGAGAAATCACTTAACGTGTGTCTTGCAGGCAGTGTTATGGCAAAAAAGGATTAGGGCAATCCCTAGACTCCTAACAGAAATAAGCTTGCCAATCTTGCTTTTTCAATGTAAGGTGAGATCAATACTAGAATACATAAGACATCGGAACTGTATGCAGAAGGCGCTAAAAAAGTAGAGAAGAAATAGAAAAGGCCCCAAGTGATTTAAGGGATAAAAACGAAGCGTCTTCAAGTGAGACTTAAGGATTTAAGACTGTATACATTATCAGTGAGGATGATTTGTTTGAACAGAGTACCAGGCCAAGAGATGGATTCTCTGTCATCCCCTGAAGTTTTTGCAAGATATTGAACGCAGCAGAATCATTGCTGAGCATGTTACTGTGTCCTCTGGCATGCAGGAGATAGCATGAGGATCCTTCTGGCCTTGAAAACAAGATTCTGAGGGCTGTGCTAAAGCTGAAGACTGAAATCTAAAGAAAATATTTAACATTTTAAACAAATAATGTGTTTCCTATTTCAAGAAAACCACTTTTAAAGACTAAGCATTAAGAGTGGGAAAGCACAAGCATTTTCAAATGCCAGGTAAGCACGACAGAAATTTTAAGAAATACTTTAATTTCTACGAAAGATTTTGTGCTCATTCTGTAATTGGGGAAAATTCATGTGAATGTCAGTCTTGCCTCCTACCAATTATGACCAAAATATTGCCTTTTACTTCCCATCAGTGACACATGAGTACTGGCATTTTTATTTCAAAATTTGTATGTGAGGACAAAGTGAACATATTAGTAAAAGGTTGTGGTTAATTAGGTAAACTCCCCGTGGTAAATTTAGTTATTTCCTGATCTCACAACTTAGTAAGACAGGAAAGTCTTCTGCCAGTCTCTACCTTCTCAACATATGGCAACTCATTTCAAACCAAGAGGAGATACAAAAAGCTCCCCCTTTGCAAGAAAGTAATTAATCACTGTCTGTTAACATTCTTTCCTACTTTTGTGTCACTTTTTAAAGGAATTCCCCACATTCTTCTTCCAAACTTAGATTTTAGGTATAGTATTAAGCAAATTATTAACATCAAGGAAACAATTTATTTCTGTGCCTCACAAGGCCATGGTTCTCTGCACATCTTCACACACTTCTGCCACCCTCAATCCTCTCCCTGTACGTGTAGAAAAATTAACATAGAAAATGAAAACATTAAAAAGAAAATGAAAATACATGTAGAAATGTGGGGGAAAAAATCTGTAAAAGAATAGCAAGGTCAAGAAGTGGAAATACTAAACCCACTCAGATTAAAAACTGAGAAATGCAATTAAGTTAACCTATCATTCAGGTTACAACAATAGGTTTCTACATGAATTACATGAGATACAAATAATAGAAGTATTAAAAATGTGAGTTTGGAGTTTTGCTTTAAAATGCATAGGTATCTATAATGGAGGTAAACTTTCTGAATGAGATTAGAGAGACTAATAGCTGATATGATGGGAAAGGGAAAATAACAAATTAAGAGAAAGCAAAAGAGCACGCAGCAAAGGCTTCATCTGTTGTCTAGTGTCTTTCATATTCTATAGAAAGCTTTTTTGGAGCAGACACCATTTTTGTCTAAAAGTCTGGAAAACCATGCATTGTGAAGCATCATGTATAACCTTAGTAGCAAGCGATAATTACTGATTTAATAATAGCCTGGAAGCAGACCTCATCCAACTGGACATAAAGGAATAAGGAAGGCGGCCTCCAAGGTCTCAAAAGTAGCTTTGTCGCCATAGAAGTCTCAACTTTTTCCAGAACAAGAACAAGGATGGGGACATACTACCAGAACTAAATTTCCTGCATTAAAATTAATTCATTAGTGGCAAGTTTGTAACAGCACCACATAATATTTTGGCCACACATTGGCTTCAAAAGTCTGTTCAATTCAGGTAAGAAAGAAATACCGTTTTCTACATGGCAAAACAGGACAGATTTTTTAGAACTACAGTGAAAATTAATGACTATATTAGGAAGCCAATGACACCAGCCACCAAGTATTTGCAGCCCAATTATGTGAGAGGCACCCTGAGAAAATCCCAGCTTAACTGTTTGGATAATCTAATTTCCAACAGGCACTAAAAATGGAAACACAACTCAAGCGCCAAAATGCTTGTAGGGTATATTTTCTATCAAGTGTACACAGTTTAAGCCAACAAAAACACCCAGGCCCTGTAACCTAACAAAAAGACACAATTCTCAATCATTCTTCTTATTTCTCCTCTCCCGATACATCCAGCTACCATGGGCAGGGAGATCTAGCTCTTCACCAGTGGCCATCAAATCCAGCCTTGCTGGAGCTACAGGAGTCAGAAAGGAGCCTCTGTCCTTCACTTATAGGACAGCAGAAGGGATACTTCAGCTGGCACCACCTGCAAAAGCCGTGGCTTTCTCTAGAGGGCAATTCAGAAAAAAAGCCTAACTTGGAAACTCAGAATTGCCCTAGAAACCCCAATCATTTTCCATTAGCCAGGGAGAAAACAGTCAGTATTCCCACTAGACTAAAGACAGCCTTTGCAAATGCCCCACCAAAGTCATCAAAGCTAATGCCCTTCAACTAATACTCCAGCAGAAAACAATGCTGCCTAAAAGAGGGGGAAAGAGTCTAGCCTGAGAAAGTGGGAGCATAAAATGCATTTATTGGAGGGAGAGGAAAAGAATGATAATACTGAACATTTCAGTAAAACCAGCTTGAGAGAGATTAACATTCAGTGTGGAAAAAAAAAATCACAATGAAGTGACTGCCTTGGAAGAGAAAAAACATGCTAGATTTTCAAGGTGCAGGCCAAATGTCTTTATCAGTTGAGTTGGTGAAAAACCTAGGTGACTAAATGGTAGCCATGTAGCCAGCTTGTAAAATAAGAGAAGTTTCTTCATAAGGGTCTTCGTGTAATACAGGATGGAGATGTAAAAGGTGAAAGAACATTTGTGACAACTAGAGCAGGCAACAAAAACATCTATGAACTTCAATAACAAGACAGCAGCATTTCTTTCATCACATAACCAAGAAAACACACAGCTGCCACTCCAGGAAAGTCCTGTGCTATTTCAGAAACATTTGGTCTAAGAGATGAAACTTTTTACCAGTTCTGATATGCTTCTGTGTAAAATACCGAATTTGAGGGTTGAAGATCCATAGCATTTTCTGAATAAAACATTCCCCAGTTCAAATGTGGACAATTAGATGGACATATTTTGACAGAGCAAGAATATTAATAAAAAAAACCCTCAGCGAGCAGGTAGCAGTCAAAATTCAGATGAAAACCAGAAATTGTGTAACAAGACTTGTTTGACAAAACAACCATTAAATGGATGTTTTTAATAATACCTGTTTAGTTATTCAGCCATTATGTCGTTTGCCTGGGCTACCTTTTGTTTTTTATTCCCTAGACCTTTTGATGAATTTTTGTCACAACCTCTGACTGCTTTAAATGTAAAGAACCTGACGGACATGAAATCTAGGCATGCATTCCTCTTTCCCACTGAACAACTCAACCTCTACTGCTAGCTTCAAAATTCTTGCCTGCGTGCCACTGCTCACCCAGTTACTTAATGTCTGTGCTTTTGATAACGGCTACGTGGTTTTCTTCCTAAAACTGCTTGTTTTACAATATGCCGCTCCCCAAAAGCTTTACAGCTAAGTTTGATTTAATTCTAACTCCCTAAGAATTTTCCAGCTTCCCAGCTTTATATCATCCATAGGTTTGATCAGCAATTTTGCTCTGTTCCAAGACATTACTTAATGAGAAGTAAAACAAGAGCAAATTTCTGTGGGAAAAAACTTTCTTCTAACTTGAATCATTAAAATAAAATCCAAGTCAAAGTAATTATTGAACCAGTCACAATTTATGAATAGCTCAGCAAAGTATTTAAGCAAGTAAGTAGTCCATCTGGCTTCAAATTCTTATAAGCTTTCTAAGTTTTGCTGGATCAAAGGACCTATAGCAGACTTCTTGGAATGACTGCTAACTTCTGAAGGTTTCAAAACTCATTACGAGCACTGCAAGCACTAATACCACTCTCCCCCACACCCCAGCCCCACAAATGCAAAGCAATCCTTTTTTAGGTTGAAATTTTCCAGGTCTGTCTATGCAAAAAAAAAAAAAAAAAGTTTCAATTTTTAAAAAGTGTTTTTTTCACTGAAAGACTTTGTTAAAAAAAGATTACAAGATTTTTTTTAAAAATTTTGCAATTATTTTTTGGCTCTGTTTTAAATAGAAGATTCTCTCAATAATAGAGCTGTGTATTTCATCCAAAAGAAACTGGTCCCTATTTAACAATTTTAAGAGCACTGGGAAGGGGAGAGGGGGGGCGGGGAGGGAGATACACAGAGCAAATGGCACAGAACTCTTTACAGAAATCACCAAGACGTGAAGCCCTGAAGAGTCTTATTTACATGCTTATCTCTATCCACCTTAGTCATAACATCCCACTACACTTTATGTGAAAACTCAATGGCTTTATGCTCAAATGGGCCAACTTTTGCATGTTGGAGTCTAAATGTATAGCTAAAAAGTGACATTTGGCAGAGTTGTGAAATACATCTCTCATTTTACCAGCTCCTCTCCCCTCAACTGCCCAGTATTTAAAACAATTTTTTTAATTCACAAAATTAAAACCAACCAGTCATTCACACGTATACCAGGTTCAAGTAGAAAGGGAGGTTACAGTTCTGTTCTTAGCCTTTCCATTCTCAGTTGCCATCTGCAAGTTGTGGTCTCTAGTGATGAAATAAAACAAAAAGTGACTGCTGCAATGGAGGCAGCAACGGACAAGGATTTACACAAGATCATTTGGAAAGCGTTCAGCAGATCTCAAGTTTTAGCTGGACGCAGCACAGATGTGAATTACTGGCAGTCTTTGTGAATTAAAAATTAAGAAACATAAGGCTGATGAAAAAGGACAAGGAAATATTGCCCCAGAACAGCTACTGTCTCTGGATGCTGCAGCTCCTTGAAATTCCACCTTGCCGACGCTGGTCCAAACGCTAGATGAAGTAAGAGGCTCTGATACAAGCCATGCACCACTGCTCCTAGCTGAGAGCAGACTGGTCCCCAACGCGAAGCCAGAGCCCTGCAGCAGGTAGATGGGCTCCTTTATCTAGGCAGTGGGAAGAGCGAGGTCTCAGAAGGACAAGCCAGAGTGCCCAGCCAAAGCTGGAAACAAACCAGGCCTAACCAAGTCTTAAATCTTACCTTTGCCTGGACCCTGTGCTGTAGGCTAGGGCCTTACTTCCACCGGCCATCCAGAACCCAGAATCATCTCCCAAGGTCAGGTAGCCGTGCTCATTCTTTTAGCAGATGAGCAGGACTCTTTGCAAATGGTCTGAAGGCAAGATGCGTAAGTAGCTCAGACACTTCCCCAACAGGACAGCCTTGTGACTACAGCGCAATCACAGTCCAGTCCCACCCCTCTAAAGATGCCAGCCTAACCCTCAGGCTAGCAGCTCTGTGGGGTGAGCAGCTTTGCCTTTCACTCGCTGCAGAAACTGTAGAGCAAAGAACCAGACCACGGAAAGTGAGAGCGAGTGGAGCCATGACAGGCACTAATGTGGAGAAAACAGATTCTTGAGTTCATTGGTCTCTGGCTTTTTCCAACAACCACGTCCCCAGGAACATTTTACATTAAACCAAGCATACAATGGAGTTTGAGCTACTTATGCTGCAGTCTTAGAAATCACAAGCCGTTCAACAGAACCCTCCTGTTCAAAAGCATCTTCACCATACTTGACCAAAGCTTACACCTTTACAGACTCCTAATTTAACATGTAAATGCCCACATCAGCAAGCATTTGAGATAACATGGTTTAAGTTACCAGTACTGGCTTGGTCTCCATAACTGATCACATGCATGGTTATCAGGTGAGGTAAAATGTGTTAAACTGAATAACCCTCACAAGGCATTTGGCATTAGAAAACTGATGCAACACGCTACCACTTAGGGTAGGCCAGCCTGTTCTGACTGAACAAGCAAAATAAAAACTTCTTTAAGCTTCATAAAATGACCAGATTTGGGTCAATGGAGATAGCACTGTTATGTCTATATTTTTAATATACTGTTTATATACATATTAATCTTTAATATTCGCTCCAATTATAAATTATTTGTGCATGGAGTAAAGGAACAAGGGAGATAATGTTTACAAGCTTCAGGAAACACTGAGATAGGTCAAAATTGGGGGGGGGAAAAAAAGTCTGTAACATTTGTGTAATTGGATGATGATTAAAGGTAAAACAACAGATAACCAAAGAAAAAAAAAAAGAGAAACAAAACCAGAAAAGAAGTCATATCTAAAAGGAGAAAAAGCAATCAGCAACAGTTTCAGTCTCTGAAATTAGAGGACTTGGAATTTCTTTGCATTCTCAGGAGCCAGCAGGATGCAAGGCTGTAGGAGGTGATGGCAGAAGTACGTCTGTCCCTGGCCAATGGACTCAGAAGAGACCTGACAAGCAGTTCTGTGTTTTGCTTTGGGCTCTGGCTTCCATTTTATCAAAGGCTTCATAAGCATTTACAACTTTATTTGTGAGCAACATGGACTTCATATAACTGAAATCTGACTCAAGGACAGCATGTGACTTTCATTTTGACTTCAGAATTATTATTATTATTTTTGTTATAGAGTGCACAACCACCTCAATTATCAGGAACACTAAGAACCATCCAGATAAAAAACTAACAAGTACAATCAACTATTTGTAAGGCATTAGAGAATAACTACAGAGCCAGCCACCCAAAACACATAAATACACCAAGTCTGGTTGATATTAAAAAGGGGGAAAAAAAAGTACATATGCAGATGTTTCATAACACCGAAATATACAACCTGTCTTCTCAGAGGATTTTGCTTTGCAAAAGTATAACTGCAACAGTTTCCAAAGAACTGATTTCATTCAATAAAAAAAAAATAAAAATACAGTAGTGTCCACTTCCAGAGATAACACTGCAATAAATATTGCCTGAGAAGCGTGCTATGGCTGGTGCATTCTCTTATCCGTTTAAGACCATGTATTATGGTTTAAAGTATGGTTTTAAATAGATGCAGAAGTCTAACCCTCTGAGTACATTACTAGTAAAGTTCTGTTCCATGATGTCTGGTACCAAATTACTTTTAGAAAAAAATTAGAACTTAATGTCATCCGTGCTGACCAAAATCTCCTTTCATGTCAGACTGCCAGTGGTTCAGCTTCATTACCTAACTACGTTAATTACCAAATAAAGAGAAAAACGAGATTTTTCTTACACTTTTTTTTTCCTTTGGTATTATATTCCATTATAGGCAATTAAAATGAAAAAAAATTACTCTTAGAAGTATGTTTTGCTACTGTTGAACAAATGGGAAAACTCTAAAGAGCATTCAAGGAGGTCATCAAAATAAGTTAACAAGAGGACTGATGCTTCTCCCACTCTTGAGAAAGAAGAGTGCGTTGGGTGTAATCTCACCATACTTACAGGAAAAGAGATTTCATCTTCCATGTTTATGACTCAAAGACCTTTATTTTTCATGTTATTATATAGGTAAGCATTTCATTATAGAGGTAAGCATTTCATTATATACATTATACAGGTAAGCCTGTCCACAACTATTCCAGTTTATTTTTGCATTTTGGTTTTTAATTCAGTCCATCTGAAGATAAACTGCAAGGAATAACAAATGCCCAACTTACTTTGAGCAAGCACAGAATTAAAGCTGAATACTGACACCTCAGAACAAAGAATTTCAAATCCCTTGTAGAGGCACTAAACTTCACGTATCTGTGTGGTACCATGAGGACTGATACAGTCTTCAAAGAAAACTGATTTTTTTTTTCTTCAGGAAGTTATTAGGCCCCCCCCAAAAAAATTGTCCTTCTCAACACGTTTTCTTCACCAATAATTCTGTTATGCATCTGGAGTGGCATATGTTCAGCATTTTCTTTAGGGGACAGCAATTTGTCTTCATTTTACATGCTAATAGCCTTATTCAGTCAGACCAAAGATACATCTATCCCCATATTGTGTCTTTAGCAAAGGCTGAGAGCAGAGGTCTGGGGAAGAGCACTAGGACAGGGAAAGCTTACAGGGATGCACCTCAGGACCCCTCCCCAGCCTTCAGGGACTCGGCTTTGTGTTCTTCTAAGCAAGAGGTGATGCTTTGGCACTGAAAGGCTGCACCTAGGTAAACTATTAGTATTTGCAGTGGCTCACAGTTAAACTATGCGCTATGAAAAAAATACATCCTCTTACTTGTTCTGAATCTGTCACTTGATAATTTTATTGGATCCCCTCTGGGTCTTGTTCATTTTTTTCCATTACACTCCTGTATAGATTTTTATCATTTTCATCTTTAGCTATTTCTTCGCCAGGCTGAAGATGCTTAATCTATTTAATTGCTCTTTATCATCACTGCCACCCATTTCTAGTTCTATTCTCTCCCCTTTTTTTCTCACCCTTCCTTTAAATATGGGGATCAGAACTGCACCCAGAGGTCAAGACAAAAGCACAGGCGGTGTCCAGACCAGCATAGCAGTCCACTGTTCTGTTGGCCATTCTTCCCTAATAAGTTTGGGGTTTTCTGACCAGTCCTAAACACTCACCCATTGCTTTACCACGGTAAGGTCTCTACAACATCGCTTCGTTTGGTGCTAATAGTTTACAGTCTCAACAACAGCGGGATCGTTCTCCCCTGCATGCATTACTTCATAGTATCAGCAGCAAGCTTCATCCCCAGGTACTAAGCATGACAAACCCCCTCTTCGGCTCTTCATAATTAGCTTTCACTTTTGCTGCCCTCATTAACTTTGAATCACTCCATCCCTTCTGTGAAAACAGGTCGTTTATTCCTACCCCATCTTTTAACCAACTATGAGTCCTAGGAGAGAACTTTCTTCTTATGTCAGAACAGTTTCATTTTGCTCAGCGCCTTTGGCCAGTAGCTCTCAAAAGACTTTCTGAAACCCAAGCAAACTGCATCAGTTAGATCACACTTACTACCTCAACAGTGTCTTCAGAGAACTCTACCAGACCTGTGAGGCTGTTCTGACCCTTTCCTAGTATATCAGATTTGTCCATGAATCTATTCTTTTCTTCTTCACTACATTTCCCAGCAAATTGGCTGGTATGAATGCCAGTCATACTTGTCTCATTCTTTCCTACAGGCTTTCGGAAGCCTTTTTAAAAACTGGCATCACCTTCGGCACCCTCAACTTCACTGCTACCACAGCAATATTGTGCTGTTAAACACCACTGTTACCAGTTCAGCAATTTTATACTTAGAAATCTTCTGGAGCTCTTGGGTGCATCCAGAGTTGGCAATTCGCTGTAACTCATTTTTATAATTTTGTTCTAAATAAATTGTCCTAGCACCACTTTGATTTGGAACAGGTGCCTCAATAGCACCTAATGCTTCTCTCCCCACAGAGAAGAGATTTTTATTTGGGATTCTGAGCTTTCGGATTTCTGAGCTCTTTCAGCTACAGTGCAATCTTCTTTGAGCTCTTTTAGATCTTAGTTACCTATTGGCCCAGGGGCCTTCCTGTTTCTGATGTTTTTGAAAGAGTGCTTACGACAAGCTTCTCTGCCTCTTAAAAATCACGTACCAGGCTTTAACTTCTTTTACTGTATGTTTTATCTTTAACTTGCCTGATTTTCACCTTTTTTTTTGGACATAAGTTTTTGAAGGATATTTTTCTGTTCCTTACAGCTTGCTCAACCATGCTAATTGCTTTTAAAGTCTTTTTAAAGAATCAGAGAAGCAGTTGTTAGGGGGTATGCATTTGTCCCGAGTCTCTCCATGCTGGCTGCAAGCATTTTACTATTTTGACTGTTCCTCTTACCAGGCTTTCCACAGAAACCCTAATGGGTGTCCTGCTAGCTACCTTCTCTATTGTAGACCTATACTGTCAATCACTTACTTTAGAACTAGGTATTTGGTCCCTCTACCTTATCTTCTACTCTCCTAGCATTTACTTAGAAACACTTCTGTTTTGGTCTGACTGCCTATTCTTCTGTGCTCCTGCCTAAATTGGACCTAATTTATGCAGGCAGTTCTTCACTGCTTTCTACATGACCTTCTTCAAGTTTTGTCTTATGTACAGCAGTGTTAAGGACTTTAACCCCAGAGGCTGTGTCATCTTGACCTATGTGCCCTTTCTGCTTGTCCTCATGCAGGGTACTGGGATTACAGTGCAGACTGATGCTGCAGAGGTCTTTATTCTTAACCTATCTCAGATATTGCTTCTGGCACTATTTCGGTAACCTTTCTATGTCACCAGCACTTCTCCAGCACTAGAAGATAGTCTAGACTCCTTTTGTTGAAGTCCACCTTGGCATGTAGTTGGAAGGTTACTATATCCCCCCTTCATGGTTCATAAATCCAGTTAGTCGCACGCCACTTAATAAAATGGAGTGCAATTCCACCATGGCAGGAGATGTACCTTCTACCATCTAGAATCAACACCATGCAAATCATCTACAGGATGTAATTTCAGGATCATTTCTCCTCTACAGGTTTGATGTCCTCCTATGAGTCTTCTCATAGAAGCCAGGTGGCAGCCTGTGCAAAGGTAGCAGTAGAACTACCTGCCTGGAGGCTTACTTGACACATTTGCTAATTAAGGGTACTTTCCTTATGCACATGCTTAGCATGTTGTGACTTTCACAAGAGCCCACTTCAGTTACACTAATCTACAAGAGCCCACTTCAGTTACAGTAATCTACAGTGGGAATCTTGCAATGTCGTAACTATCCCTTTGGTTTAACAGCTGTATTAACACTGCTGAGATTAAGAAAACGCTACTCTCTTCTAACTGGAGATCTAATATTGACCTCTAGCCTGGGAAGCCAAAGTGCTAAGCTAAATGGCCTCAGACACACTGCTTGTGTTTTAGGCTTACTCGCGCTGTATTCCATCTGAAGTTTTCACTTTGTGCCTCCCCCTCCAGAGACTTTGATTCAGACCATCATCATCCTCCTGATAGATGATCTATCAGTTTTCTGAAAATCTGCCTTTGATATTGGACTGGTTGGTGCCTGTTAAGGTTTCAGACCTTGTATTTCATAAATAAATATAAATTTAGAAAAAGAAATCACTTCTCAGTCTTCCATTTAGCATCATTAATCCATGAGCCTAGTGCATTTCTCCAGGTTCCCACAAACCATTTTCAAGACAATCCTATGCAAGTATTAAGGAGTGAGAAAGTTTAATTTTTCTTGTGTAAAACCCTGATATCATTAACAGCCATTTCCGACAACGGACAGGCAATCAAGCTTTATAATCTAGCAGATTACAGCCATCTTTACGATAGTGTGAAATCACTGATTGTGCAAGCCCTTAAACACAGTTTTCTTAAGACAACAGAACACGTAACCAGCCACAGCTTTCAGTTCAAAGCAGAAGCTCAAGACAGTTTTCTAAGATGCAGCACCTGTTGCACTGTTGATGGGAGCTGTACTTACGAGTGCATCCTGCATCAAATCAAACAGCCTTCTATAGAACCAAGACTGGCTGATTCAAAATGGGGCCTTACACATTTAGATTCCAAATTTAGATTTCTTACTATGAATTCTACTTTCAGTTACAGCCAGTCTTCCATATTTTATTAGTTACAATGTACACAACTTTCAACACAAAAGTCTTGAGGGTTTCACACACACAATCGCTGCTGTATTTATAGGCAAGATGATTAAATATTTGTATTTTATTGTAAAGGATAAATTGTACTGTACAGTAAAGTGAAATTCAATACTGATTCGTAGAACAGGCCTGATTTTTTCAGTTGACAGAAAATGGTTCTTCTTCCCTTTCCACCATCAAATCCAATTTAAAGTAACCCAGTGTAGTGCAGATACATTAGATACTTGGTAATCTGCAGCAATAGCAGGGAAACTCATCACAAATTGCTGAATGTTATGAATCATTTTGTGAACTCACAACTGCTATACACTGCAAAAGGTGCTTTAACAAGTAGTTTCATTCATTTATGTCAATACTTCATAATTAGCACAGAGAAGTATCTGTAAATTGAACTCTTGAGAATCACACTGCTTAGTTACCAGTTTTCTTTTATTTAATATTTTGAACACGATGTAATGGAAGACCCCATTAAAATTTTGTACCAATGACAAATGACATTTTCATTTTCTGTTCCAAATGTGTTAGCACAAACTAATGAACTCAACAACGTTCAACAAAGCCACAGTTCAATTGACTTTATCAGGGCTATTAATGTAAGTTTTAAAAGTATATTTAACTCAATAAAAGATAATAATAAAAAAAACAAACCAGGCTGTATAGAAATTAGTGCTGATGCTTTTTAATCTCCACTTACACCCAAGCAGGTCTCCACTCGGAAGTAACAGGCACAGATTGTTAGAAGAGCTCTCCCCCTGCAGAACAGCCCTGAAGATCTAGCTTTATTCACTTTTTTTTTTAATTGAAGTTAAGAACTGTGATATCTCTTCAGGGTACTCTACCCAAGGCAGGCTGTATTTTGAAAGCATTATGGTGGCACCCACAAACTCCACTCAGAGATCAGGTCTCGCTATTCACCAGTAGAGGTCCAGCCCCTCTACAAAGAGCTTATAGCTTCAGGGATTGGGTGCCCACAAAGAAATACCTGAAATATTGTTTCTTGGATGTTTTTTTAAACAGTGGGTAGAAAAAAAAAAATCATTTTGATTTGGATTCCAGAATCTCAAGATGCCAAGCTACTATAATTTAACATTTTATTGGTGACAGCTGGTTGTATACCTAATGGGATGTCTGCTCTTAGCCCATTCTATCAGTGAAATAAATCATTCTGTCTGCAACTTATTTTGCAACTGGGGATAACTAAAACTGTGCCCAAGGCCAGTTACTGCATGGTAGCTGACACAAGGTGACTTGGTTGTCTGTGGACATTTGTGGTGTAACCACATTCTCTCAGAAGCAATTCAAAGGTTTAGACAAAACGTCCTCTTAAAGTGGAATAAGAACAGCCAAATGCAGAAGTGTAAGTATATTTAATATAAACACAGTGATAGTTGCGCTTTGACACTTCTTACCAGGGTAACTTCCCACTCATCAGTTCTAAAAAATCCTCAAGCTCCATCTCTGAGTTTGTCCCATCCTCCTTGGCTTCCCAGGAGTCCTGGAATGCAGACCCACGGACTAATTTCTACAGGCTGTGCAAACCGATGTAAACATACAAGAAAAGCTTTGCCCCACTCTCCTGTTTTAACTGATGAGAAAAATTAATTACTGAGGTAATCTAGTATTTCCCTTTGCTTTGAAATATGAGAGCTAATCATGAACTCTTATTATGTACTGCTTATTTTTTCACTTTTTTTTAAATAGAAGTGTTATAAAACTTTTTTTAATCTTACAAGATTTAACCCTTAACAACACATACGCATCACCACCACAGTTATTTGAAATTACATCTTCTTAATTACACCTCTGTAATTCTCCTCATGCTTTCAATTCTTCAGTGCTCATAAAAATAGTACTGATAAGACATCCAAAACATCCAGACATGCAAATCTTTCTATTGTTCTATTCTCTATTTCAAGTATATTCAGGCCTATAACTGCTGCTACATTTATCAATATGAAATCTACTTATTTAAGGGGGGGGGGGGGGGGAAATGTATCATCATGCAACTTAGTGCTCTGATTCTTTATAGTTAGAATAAACCATTAAGAAGTGGGAAAATCCCACCTCTCCTTGCACACTGCCTTCAAAGTATTTTGCTCCTTTTACTAATCAAATATAGATTTTTTTTTTTCCATGGCATTTTGATTAGGCTCTTATTGTGAATACATTAAGTGATAATTGGTCCGAAAATATCTATTGAGCCAGGAACATCAGACTACGGTAAATACTGGGAGCACCGTAGGCAGCTGTATGAATCACTTCACATACCTGTGGTTTTCCAGGTTCCTGTGCTTAGTCATGAGTACACTCTTCATTTTCTCGTACGCAGAATATAATTTCTGCCAATTTTTGTTCTTGGCTTCTACACTGCCACCTGTAGTCATACAAGAGAAATTAGCCATATTTTATGCTGCAAATCCTATTACCACAATGCTTCAGCTTCTTTTTTTTCTTTAAACAACTATTCTGAAGCATTCCCCTTTGCAAAAGGTGTGTTAAGATATTCAAGTGGAGTTATTTGTAGTTTTCTCTTTCATAAAATTCAGGAAGGAAGAAAAAACCCTAATGCCAACACAATTTAACCCAAGAGAACATTTAAAACTCTCCTAAGACGTATATGGGCTTTACAGATATTTGTTATCCTCCTTGCTTAGTGGATGCATCATAACCTTGACAGAGCAAGGTGACTTCTGAAGTGGGAATACGAAAACATCTGCACTTAATTATTTTTTAAATACAAAACCTAATTTGCTTGGTTCTTTCATCTGAAAAAATGAGCACGGTTTCACAGGGTGATAATTTCCATGCTCAGCTTAGGTTACCTTAGACAGGTCGTAAAGAAAAGCATACCAAAAAAGTGCTAGTATTTGGAAGAACACCTCATAGAGCTAAAAGTGATCTTGAACTTTTTTATGCGATGAAAGCCACTCAATTTATTCCAGGCTTACTGCACTTTGAGCAATATGCGGCAGATTCTGCCGAATTAACCATTTACATCAAAGTAAGACCTGAACACACAGTACCCAGAGCCCTCACGTCAATCCTTTCCTGAAAATACAGTAAAAGAGAAAATTCAAGCCTTCCTGGAAAAAGCAAAGCTTTCTGCTGTTCAGAACAGGGCTTTCACCGAACAACGAAGTTTCGGAGTATGAGCTCAGGGGGGAACGCTGGCCTTGGCGTGCGCACGCACTCACTCACTCCCCCTTCTTCCAGTTAAGAATTGCTCATATCGTCCCTGGAAGCAGCCGCCCCAATGCTCCCACTACGTCTCTGTCTGGAAAAACGCTCTCGAGTCATTAATGGACAGAAACTAACTCATTTCAGCACGCCTCTGCGAGCGCACGGGTGACTATGGCTGCCCAGGTACCTGCACCCCTGCGCTATACCCTACGTCAACGGCAATCGCAGCCTCCACCAGAAATCTCAAACTGGAATAGAAACCGAAATTAAACGCGATTTTCCAAAAACAAGTTGTTCTTAAAAATTTAAAAAAAAAAAAAAAAGAAAGAAAGAAAGAAAGAAAAATAAATCAATAACAAATAAACGAAATCCCAAGCGCGGGTGAGGCTGCCCGCCTCCCGAAGCACACGTCCAGGTCACCCTCTCGCCCTGCCACGGCGCCGACCCCGCGGCTGCCCCCGGACGGGGAGGCACCCACGGCCGCGGGGACCCCCCGGGGACCCCGCCACCCTCCCCGCCCGCGGCCGCTCAGGTGCGCGCCGGGCGCCGCCCCACCGGCGGCGTCCCCGGGCACCGACCACGCGCACGGAGCCGCGGGCCCGCTGCCGCCCGCCGGGACGGCGCCGGAGGCAGCGGGGCACCGCTAAACCCGCGGTCCAAGGGTCCGGCGCCGCTGCGGGGGAGCGGGCGCTGCCCACCCACCTGCGCTCTCCGGGCTCCTCACGCCGCCGGCCGGTGCCGCAGGATGAGGCGGCGGCGGCTCCTCCTCACCAGCGCGGATCCCTCCCTCCCGCCCGCCCGCCCGCCCGCCCGCCCGCCGCCGCCCCGCGCAGCCAGGGGGAGCCGCGCGTCCCGGGTGCCGCCGCACCGCCCGCCCGGGATTCCTGCGGGAGGGCGGGCGGGAAGGAGGCGGCTCGTCGCTCGGCACAGCCTCCCGCTCCTTCTGCGGCTCCCTCCCTCCCCGGCACATTTCTGCCGGTGCCGCCGCACGGCGCCCCGGCGGAGCCGCAGCGAGCGCCTCCCGCCTCCCGGCCCCTTCCCTTTTTATCGCGGGGCCGGGGCTCCCGCAGCCGCCGCCGCCGCGCTGGGGGCAGCGCCGCTCGGCAGCCGCGCCGCTGCCTACCCACGGCCGGCCCGCCCCCGCCGCCGCCGCGCTCGCACACGCTCGCTCGCTCGCGCCGCCCGCCAGCCCACCTGTCCGCGCCCCGCCGCCGCGGCCCACGCAGCCGCCCGCCCACGCACCGCCCACGCGCCCGCCGGCCGCGCCTCGCCCCGCGCCGGGGGCGGGGGGGGAAAGGGGGGGGGGGGGCCCCGGGGCCGCGCTGAGCCGCGGGGGAAGGGAGGCGGCAGGCGCCCGCCCCGCCCCGGGGCGAGAGCGGCGGCGTCCCCGTGGCGGCCGGCGAGGGGCTGCGCTGCGAAAGCGGGGCCGTCTCCCGCCCGCTCTTCTGGCCCCCGAGCGCCGGAGGTGCCCGCCTCCCCCCCCTCCCCGGCAGGGCAGGAGCTCCGGGGGCCTCCTTGCTCTGACACCGGGGTAAACGGCGTCGTCTTGGCCCCTCACGAGCCATTCACGCGTTCAGGAATTTGCTGGAAAGCCCAGGTCTTGACGGCACTCTGACAGCTGATGGCGAGAGATGACCTCACTGGAGGTGGTCGGCTCTTAAAAAATGTGTTCTGCCCATGCTTACAAATTTTGCAAGAGCAGCAGGTAAATGCGTAAAACTAGGTGTTAGGAAAAGTCCATATTGCAACTGAAAGTGCAGCAAAACTTCAGGTTGCATGTGTCGTCCTAGCTCCCGCGCTGATGGAAGAGCAGCCCGTCCCTTACCGATAGGACTCTCACTCTCTGGCTTTTGCCTGATGTATTTGCATTTTGAAAACAAACGGTGTATTTAAGTTATTGGGTTTGTATCTTTTTCGTTCAAATGGGTTTCACGGTGATATTTACGTTAAAAGAATACGCTAGCACAACCCAGTAGCCCAGCCAAGTTACAAGAGGGCTGGGAGGAGCTGGGTGCATTGATGCAGCATCAGTACCACCAGGTACTGTTTTCAAATTTGTGTATGAAAAATCTGTTACATTCATTCTTTCCACAGCAATAGATTCCACTCTGCCTAAGACAATATTTACCTTCCCCAAACATTTTATTCGAATTCTGTGGTTTGGGACACAACCTTTTCAAGGTAAGCCCCAAATCCATGCAGTCATCTTACAAACTCTGGTATCCCACTGTAGTCTAGCGGTATTAAGAAGTAAGCTACAAAAATAAAATCACTTGCCTTTGACTAGTCTTCTGCAGAATTAAGGCTATTTTCAGTTCCTCTTCTTAGGTCTCATAACCGAGACACCAGACTACTTGAATAGTTAATAAGTAGTAAACCAGAAGTCTGTACGTAGTACAAATAGCAAGTATAACACCCATTTTTTAATAGCAACATAGGCAGGTATTTATCTGAAAGAAGTTCAAACAATTTAATTTCACAAAATGAATAAACATTAATTATATATAAGCACATCTGCAAGCTATTCATAATGTAAAAAGATCAAAATCAAAGAAAGCTTTCAAAGTGTAAATAAAGGTGTAGAGAGGAGGATAAAAAGTGACACCAGCATTTGGAAAAAGCATTTTGACTCTACTCCAACCAAGAAGACGATTCTGGCCTTTCACTCCCAAACCTAACAGCCTTGTGGCACACTGGTCAGAAGACAACGTGACCGCTGAACACTTAGGTGCCATAATTCTGCTTACAAATTGTTAAATTGGCAGTTGTTAAGCATATAGCACAGGCTTTTCCATCTAGTAAGTAGTAAAGAATATTTTATCTCTAGATTGAATGTTTATCCTCTTTCTCTTTGTGCTTATAATACATGAGACATATTCAAAAAACGACAGGTTTTGCCTCCTCAGCTGAATTTTGATTAAATGTAACCAACAGATATCAAGACTTCCTGACCAGCAAATATCACTCTGAAATTCCCTACTTACCTACAACCGCCAGGCTGGATCAGGCTCTGAGCAACCTGATTCAGCTGAAGGTGTCCTGCTCACTGCAGAGAGTTTGGACTAGATGACCTCTAAGGGTCCCTTCCAACCCAAACCATTCTATGATCCTATCATCCTATCATTCTACAATTCTACAACAAGGTCTGACTTCAAGGATTGGCTTGTCCAACTGTGTCTCATCGAACAACACATCGGCAACAGAGACAACAACCAACATGCCTCCAGTCTAGAAGAATTCAGTCATTTTTCCACTAAATCCTCCATAAACGTTTTGTTTTGTCTGCAGGTGTCTCTCCTATAACTGTTACAAATGTATTAAATTCTAGAAGAAAGTTCTTGTCTTTTTCACTGAAGCATGTCCACTGCAGCGGCTCTTCCCTTTACAAAAAAAGCCATCTCTCCTTTCAGGTCTTACACGAAGCTGCTCTTAAATCTAGCCCGTCAGAGGAGAAATACTCACTTCATTCTGAATTTCCAACCAAGAAAACAAGTATTTGGTCACTTCGCAATGAATATTAATCAAATGCTATCATATCTGCCTTGAGTTTGTGAGATGCAGAAAATCAGATCAGTCACGCACAGACTCTCTCTCTTACCACCCCCCCACACCCTCCCTTCCCACCCACCTCCCAAACAGCCCTGCCTTTTTTTCTTCAGCAATTCAGGTTTGGAAGAATAAATTCCATTGTTGCAATGATTCAGAGACAAACTGAAAGCCAAGTGAAATATTGTTCTCCCAAATCTGACAGGAAAACTTATAGGATAGAAACACCCAGAAGATAAAAACCACTTCTTTTATAATATGCTCCAAAAAGCATTACTTGTCACTTTCCCCTTGCTCCCAGAATATATACAGCAACTGCTGGGCTGCCGTAGCACTCAACATTTCCAGTTTTCCAGATGATGAGCTGTGACTCAGTACTCCTACTGATATACCTCAGTGCCCCATCCATTTGCTTTATGTGGTGGTAAATCATCTTTTACTTTCCTTCCACCAGAACTTATTAAGCACCATCTTGTGTTTGTGGGCCTAATCTACCACACCATGTTCTACCTTGTCCATCTGAGGCCAGATCAGGTAAAAACTTTTCTGCTCTAGCATTTTTCTAGACCAACTCCTTATTTCAGTTGCTACCCAAGCATGCTTACACCTCTGAGAACGTGGGCTGTGCACATCATCACCTTAAACGCTGCTTTCTCCACTGTCCAGCCTGGACCAAACTTCTGTTTACTGGCTGAATGGTTGGCACTGAGCTCTTTCACTTTGTGTCAAGGTAGTTTCTAGAAACCGCTTCTGGGGAAAGTATGGGTCTTTTCTCTACATGCAAAATCCCTTCAAAGAGTCAGTGAGGCAACAAAGAGAATTCTGATCCACTTATAATCGAAAGAATGACTTCAGTCTATGCTACCAAAACCAGAATTTGGCATAATAAAGCCAACAGCTGGTTGGAGAAGAATACCAGTGTGAGCTCTTTGATGTTCACAGGTGAAGACACACAAAGGCAAAGTTAGGATAGCACGTGATGGTTCTGAGTAGTAGTAAGGAGTTAAAACACTTTCATAAGTACATTTACCAAGAAAATATTTTCTTATAGGAAGGCCATTTTATTTATTGCCCTTAGTAGCTGCAAAAATGTCATATAAAACATTTAGCATGCAAGAATATCAGGCTAACGAGAAATCTGTGTTAAATAGCCCTTATGAACTATGCATTGCAAAATGTATCACAAGCTGGAAAGTTATCCTAATTTCAGGCACTCCTCCTGCTTCAACTTGCTACATATACTGAAAATCAACATAGTGCAGTGAGGGTACTTTAATAACTTGAACCTCTGTGAAAGCTCTGCAACATTCCGAGGACAGAGCTCTGCAACTCCGAGAATGGAGCCAGACTCTTCTCAGAGGTGCCCAGCAACAGGACAAGGGGCAATGGGCACAAACTGATGCATAAGAGGTTTCAGTTGAACATGAGGAAAAACTTCTTTACTCTGAGGGTGACGGAGCACTGGAACAGGCTGCCCAGGGGGGCTGTGGAGTCTCCTTCTCTGGAGATATTCAAAGCCCGCCTGGACGATGTCCTGTGCAACCTGCTCTGGGTGAGCCTGCTTGAGCAGGGGGGTTGGACTGGATGATCTCCCGAGGTCTCTTTCAACCCCTGCCGTTCTGTGATTCTATGATTCTGTGATTCCCAAATGGATATTGGTTAAAACTATTAATTTAGTGTTAACATCTAGAGACACTCATTTGTCAGTAAGCACTGAAATTCACCCCAGAGAACTGCAGAGGTGGAGAAGAGGTTAAGTCCCTTGACATGGGATTCAGAAGAGCAAAGGAAACGAGCCAGCAGTGGGAAGGAATGGTTCCTGGTGGCAGAGGGAGAAGCGTGGCCAGACCTCTGCAAGGGTAAGGAGACGTTATAATCACACATACTGCGTCTAAGCAAATGACACTACAAAGGCTGTGACTCCAGCCAGGGCTAAAAAGCCCAGAAGGCAGCAGCTGATCAGCAGCCCTAGAACAAGTTCTCCCCCGAAGAATCCCCTTTATCTGAAATCACTGGGAATGGGTAACAGTTGCCTATAACAACAACAAATACCCTCACGTTACATCTTTCCTCCCAGGTTAAATTATCATCCTTCTATTAATAGGACCCACAAAAAGCCTTTTTCTCCTTCTCTGGAAAGGTATATCTGAGAGTTATGTTCAGTCATAGAATGCTAAAGAAACCCGGGCAACATTTTAAGAGACGAGGCTTTAGTAAAATCACCTGTTTCAATTTGGTGGTGTTACAATCTTTCCAAACTCATTGTTTCAGAGATACAAACTCTCCAATTACCAGTTCAAGAATCATGGAATCACAGAATCACAGAACGGCAGGGGTTGGAAGGGACCTCGGGAGATCATCCAGTCCAACCCCCCTGCTCAAGCAGGCTCACCCAGAGCAGGTTGCACAGGACATCGTCCAGGCGGGCTTTGAGTATCTCCAGAGAAGGAGACTCCACAGCCCCCCTGGGCAGCCTGTTCCAGTGCTCCGTCACCCTCAGAGTAAAGAAGTTTTTCCTCATGTTCAACTGAAACCTCTTATGCATCAGTTTGTGCCCATTGCCCCTTGTCCTGTTGCTGGGTACCACTGAGAAGAGTCTGGCTCCATCCTCATGACATCCACCCTTAAGATATTTGTATGTGTTGATGAGATCCCCTCCCAGTCTTCTCTCCTCACAGAGAAAAGAGAGGTTTTCCTTCATATCGTTTTTTTCATTACCAACTATTTCTGGCCTCTTCACAATGAATATGATCATGCTAGCAACCATCCGTCTCGAGCAAAGTAAGGCTAGAGCGTCAATTCCATGGAAACACACTCATTTAGTAAAACTCTTCTATTTCATCTGCTGTCCTTTAAAAGTGTTTCCTTTGCAGTCTATGTAACAGCTTAGGGACCAGTGCAGCTTGTAAATTAAACACATGTAGTAGAATCAATATGGTTTCTTAGAATGGTCTTCACAGTAGGTCTGCTCAAGCCCTTACCATGCTCTTCTCCCAGTGGATTTCAGCAGATCTCAAGTCACTTCTTTTCACAGAAAAAAATGCAGGGTTTGCTGGAACCATCTCTAGGAGGAAGCCAAAAAGCAATAGAGCCTACATGTAGATTCCAATACAGGTGGGTTTTTTTAAAAAATATATTTTTAATTTAAAATAGAAGAGCTCAGTTCTGGAAAACTGGGAAATCATTAGATTTTTTTTTACCTACTTTGCAACTGATCATAGCTAACTATGGATTTACAAATTAGATAGCCATGACCATATAACTCCCTTGGAAATATACCCATTTTTGTCCACGTCAACAGTTGAAGTCATATTTATCTCTGCGTTTATTAATCTGTTTCCTAATGCAACCATTTCCCCTGGACCAGACCTAGTTAGAGACGCCATTGCTTATTAAAAGCAGCGGCAATGAAACTGGCACGTACTCCTAAAAACTGCTGTGCAAATCAATACAATTTCTTAATTGGTTAACCAAATAGCTGCCATGCTAACAAGTCACTGCGATCCTCTGTAAACATCTCTTTCTGCCCGGTTACTCTTCTTTAGCAACTCCACAGCCAGATGGAAGCGAAGTTCCAGGGCCCCTCTTTCTGCTCTCTGCAGTCATTCCAGCTCATAAGATTCAGCAACTGATTGCCTTCCAGTGTTTTGGATCTCTTTACAAGCCTTTAGAATGTTTTCTTAAAGTTTATTTCTAATGACTGTGCCCCTGACTTCCCATGCAATATATACATTCATAAAGTGAGTATTTTATAATAGCAATGAATAGGATAATCGCATGCTTAACTGCCTAAAGAAGAATTGTAGAACATCCTGGAGGAACAGCACTAGAGAAATCCCAGATTTTATATAACCAAGTGACAAACTTAATTATGGGTCAGTTTGATATAAATAAAACTCCATCTCTTTCTGTGATAAGGCTCTGAACTTGCAGGTTGTGAAACTGAGTTAACGCCAGTGCAGTGGTATCACTTGTCATGTGAGTACCAAACACTTATCACCCACCATTCAATAGGCATCTTCCAAGATGTGAGTAGCTGATGCTCCTAAATGATAAGAATAAATATCAAACACTGAGCCAAGACAATCTAATAGAACTCTAACAGCTGGGGTAGCATCTCAAATGATAAAATACAACCTCCTCACTGGCAATTGGTTTGGTTAGTGGAAACAGTTTTGTCAAATATATGGTGTTTTGCCAAAAAAAAAAAAAAAGGCACTGATACAGCTTTTTATAGTTTCACACTGGATAATTTGCCACTGTTTGAAGCAACACAGTATTTATCTGAATTGCCTTGCCTTCTCTGGCAATTCAACTTTGTTTGCTGGGTTTTAGATTTTAATTTAAAGCGGGAAGCATCAGCCACAAAGTTCAGATTGTGACTTGGGTCACAACTTACCCGGAGTCTGCTGAATGTCTGTATCGGTGCTTTTGGTTTAGGATCCTCTTTAGACTTCCTCTTTCCTATTTGCAGTCAGAACGGGGCAAGAGAGAGGTGGCATCTCCTATTTTGCTTCTGATCAGGTCAAGCCGGAGTTGCATTTTGTTTCCTTGCTTGCTTGTGAGAGCTGCATTCATGATGAAAATCAGCATAGCGATGGAGAAACACATACTAATGCTCCCTAAACAGAAGCTGGGCTTCACACTTAAGAGTGGCCCTTGCCTAACGATGGATTTTTTCTTTACTTCTCCATGCTGGAAGCTCATATCTTAAATATGTTAATATAGAGGGTATTCCTCATGTGAAATGGGTAATTTCAACACTAGGTCTAATACAGGGTTGAAACTATTTTACCACCTACATTTAATCATGGACTCATATGCTCCAATTACTTCACAGGTGCACAAAAATATCAAGATGAATAAAATTCCCTACACGTGGTTCAACATCCTTTTCCAACACTTCCACATGCTGAGTTTTCATTTGTTATTAGCAATGACTGATTTTTAAACAAGCTGCAGTAGGAGATGGAACATTTTATTGCCAGTTATAAAGATGAATGAATGACTCCTGAAAACAGGTTGGCCAAGTTACAAGGCACTAGCTGGTAACCACTTTATCAGATAAGAAAATCAATCCACAAAAAACAAAAACAAAAACAAACCACCAAAAAAACAACCCCAAAAACCCAGGAAAAGCAACAACTTGCAATTGCTCTTGGAAATTGCAAGTCTTAAAAGTAAAATCTTCAGGGGCTGTTCCTCTCCTGAGATTAATCTTCATAAAGGTTAAATCAATACCATCAAGGGCAAAAAATGAAAGCCAGAGAAAGAATGCCGTCACTATTTTTGTTCCTTAGAATTGCTATGGATCATCTATTTATTATTTCCTCCAGTGTAGGGAAAGTAAGACTGTGAATGCCATAGGAATGTCTAGCAGTCCATTCTGTTCCCTCAACTCAATTGGATGCCATTCCCCAATGGCCTGAGATATTACTGCAATGAACTTTATTAATAACAACTGATAATGCACAAAGATGACCTGTCAAGCTATATATATAGGAACATAATATCATATGTCAGAATAGAGGATCACAACTGCTCCTTTTTGGTTTTAAACTCAATGGGATAGCTTAGGATCTGATGCCATGAGTCTGCCGCTATGCAGGTCCTTGTCTGACTAGAATATGTTGGAAATTGAACATTTACTCATAAGGATTTCCTGAGGAGCTCAAAGAAATAAACTTTTCTGTGATCAAACCTCTCAATTTTCCCAGAGTCATGGAAGAGTTGAGGTTGGAAGGGAGTGATGGAAATCACCTTGTCCCTCCCCCTGCTCAAGCAGGGCCACCTGCAGCCCGTTGCCCAGGACAATCTCCAGATGGCTTTTGAATATCTCCAAGGATGGAGACTCTTCAATCTCCCTGGGCAACCTCTGCCAGTGCTCAGTCACCCTCACAGTGAGAAAATGTTTCCTGGTGTTCTGATGGAGCCTCCTGTGTTTCAATTTGTGCTCACTGCCTCTGGTCCTGTCACTGGGCTCCAATGAGAAGAGCCTGACTTTGTCCTCTTCCCTTCAGGTATTTACATACATTTATGAGATCCCCCTGAGCCTTCTCATCTCCAGGTTGAGCAGTCCTACCTCTCTGTCTTTGCTCATAGGAGAGATGCTCCATCCCTTAAACATCTTTGTGGCCCTTCAATGGACTCTCTCTAGTATGTCCATGTCTCTCTTGTACTGGAGAGCCCAGAACTGGACCCAGCACTCCAGGTGTGGCCTCACCAGTGCTGAGTAGAGGGGAAGGATCATGTCCCTCAGCCTGCTGGTGATTGACAAATGGTGATTTCACATCAACACTTTCTGTTCCAAGAGTTAAAATTTGGAGGCGTCTTGATATCTTCTGCTCCTGGGGAAATGTGAAAAAGTGAGATATCAGCAATGAACAAGGGTGAGCCATTTCAGGGCAGGGGACATCAGAGACCTGACTTTGTGGAACCTCTGGAAGAAATGAGGAGGCACGCTGCTGCCGGCAGCTCCATCACAGCCATCTGGGCGCTGTTGGCTGTAGAAGCTGATGGTCTGCCTCACTCCCTGTGCATGGTTGTGCTAGAGTTGCCAAACAACAGAGTGCATTTAGGCAATTAATAGTTTGCTTCTAAAATGGTTTGGGTTTGTTTCTTTTTTAATTTTGCCTTTTTTTTTTTTTTAGTTATTTCTCAGGAAAGCCAAGGGAAACATCATTATTGCCTAACTGTCTGCTTCCTATGGTATCTTATTAAAAATTGCTTGGGCGGGAGGGAAAATGTGTGTGTATATATATATACACATACTTAATATATAAGAAGATTATAAAAAGCACTAACAAGTTCAGCACAGGGAATTTTCAGGGAAATTAATGACTAGCCAAAGTTAATGGCCCTCAGCTTCACATTGGCCCATCAACTCTCCCAGTCAGTCATTAATTCCCAGGAAATGCCTTGTGCCTTGATTGTTACTGCTTCAATACATTAAATTCAAGTTAAAGGCTTGACTTAATGTTTAGCCACTACAAAGTAAAACACAAGGAAGTGTTCCCACTGGACATATTCACTGTCAAATGTATTTTTGTTTACCTTATTTTCTATAGGTATTTAAATAGAGGAATTGAATACTGATTTACCAATTTGCTTTGGTTTTACCACTCATAATAGTACACAAAAAATCCTTGTAATCTTTGTCATTTATTTAATATTTCATTAACAATATGTTATCTGAGTTCAAATATGACTGAATGTATAAAATATAGACACGACTTTATTTAATGATATGGTGAAATTAAAAATTGATCAGAACTAGCTTTGTTGTGTCTAATTAGCATCATACTGGTTTTATTATCACAGGAAAAAAGACACTATGATTATTTAAAAGCTCCAGCAGAAAGTGAAAAATCAATGACCGTTTTGGCCCCAAACCAATTGAAAGGTGGAAATCTGATGATGCCAGTTGTTCTTGTGAAATTTTTGCCATCCTGACCTCCCTCGCAAAGAAAAATGCTATCAACAGGATTTTTTTGTTCTGCCATGTTCTATAAACTTAGTTAGATTTGAAAAAAAAAAAAATCCACCTGGATTTAGAGTGAATTCTGGTCTTAAAACATGGTTTCATCTTTTTACTGCTCTATACAGGTGAGAAATTAAGGGAAAAAAATTAAGTTCAAATCTGAGTTTGAAATATTTAATATGTGTTTTTAATATGTCCAGCAATGCTGAAAATGTCCTGGGGTGTTTGTTTGTTTGTTTGTTTGTTTGTTTTTCTTAAGGTATATCATACGTTGCTCTTTGGATGTGCTTGGCCACATTTTTAAACAGAGCCAGAGCCAGTTCACTTTCCTTCAAGACATGAAGAGAACAGATGAAGAAAAACCTTACTTTCTTCAACATTACACTCAAATTGTTGGTGTTTCTATTTCATTCAATGGCCAAATAATGTACTCTTTCCACTGTGGAAAATAGTTGCACATGGGCTGAAAAATGTGTTTCTGAAACTTACTTTAAAATTTCATAGACAAACCTTGGGTTTGGTGCCACTTCATTAAAGCCATGAGAGTTATGACAGGGATAAATCTGACTTACTGTAATGTGACGGTACACTAAAATGAGGTTTGATTTGATGATGTGCATAAAAGCACATGAGAATCACTACTAGATTTCTGCATTAAGTTTTCAGGGGTCTGGCAAATGCCACACAGCCACTGTCATGCATTGTTCAAGACAGTTGAAAAGTCCTTGGGATGTGAGATGATGCTAAGTTAGGCCAAAATATGAGACAAAGCTGCTTACAAAGGCATTCAGACAATTTAGTTTATATTTTGATTGATATGCTCCTGATGACTGACTTTGTATAAATCACCTAAACTATCTTTGCATCAGTTTTTCCAGACTGTAAAATGAGAAAAATACTTGTAGGGTGTAGAGAGAGGGGAAAAAAAAAAGTTATTGTCACTTTGAATATGATACTCGACACTGGCAGTCCTGCCAACGCAATGCTTGCAGTGTAACTCTGTGCTAAAATCAAATCCCCGTTCTCTAGGATCAGGGTCTGGGACAAGTTGTGCACTGGGGTGATGCAAGTGTTGGAAGCACAGTACAGAGATACCCACGACGTTCGTACGTAGTTGGCTTCCAGCTGGAGCCAAGGAGGCTAGGTAGAACCCAAGCAGTTGGTGCAGAGCCGCTGGCCGTCTCTTCACCCAGCGATAGGCACAGTCTGGATTACTCACATCACATAATAGATAGCTGGCTGCAACGGTAATGTAGCAAAATCTCCCAAATGACCCAGTCCTGCACTGTTAAAATGTGTATAAAATGTAGTCAGCCTATGTTCATCCCATCTCCACGGGAGGGGAACTAGGAAAAAAAGCCACAGAGAAAGAAGAAGAGGAAAAGTGGCAGGCATCCTGAAGGAGGATGGTTTGCAGCCACATTGAGCATCCCTGCGCAGGTGTGCCAGCAGAGCCGGGAAGATTTCAGTGTGTTAGCCCCCCATCTGGCTCTTGTATGGACGGTACTTTCATAGCTGGGCTGTGCGTGAACCAAGTGGTAGCTTCAGATATGATGCATAAATGTGAGGTGCCTTATAAAAATTTGCAATTTTGCATCAGCTTTCTTGACTGATTAATCTCACCATACAAGAGAAAACTGCTCTAAATTCTCCATTCTTGAAACCAGTGGTTTTTGCCTTTTCCTGATGAAACTTTTGAGATTTTGGGGGTAATCCATCTGGATGTTTACATTACTTGTGTCAGCTGTGCCTCTTTACAAGGTTGCCAACTCCACTTTGGATGTGACACCTTCCCCTTTGTCAGCTGGCTGTTCTTCCCCCACCTTGATTACCATCCTTATCACCGCAGCTTTGCTCAGCTAGGAGACATGGTCATGGGCATGGAACACAGGGAGCAGGGGAGAGGCGGTGGCTTTGCACCGCAGGCTGTCCTGCAGGACCCAGGTAAGCACCCTGGAGGAGGCACGCGTTCCTGGCTTTATCTGTCCCAGCCTCGCTCCACTCAGCAGATGCACTGGGTCCTGTATCAGGGCCGGCAGCTGTCCCCGAAGCAGGACAGGGCCCTCGTGTTGCAGAAGTGCAACAAGACGTGGAAGCAAAGAGCGTTTGGGAATAGGCAGTACAGGTACGGAGGAGAAAGTTTCTAGTGAGATTGGGGAGAGGTTGGCAATGGGGGGATGTGGGTCCTATCTGAAGAAATGCAGTGAATACAACTGGTCATCACAGATCTGAAATTTTTTTAACTGTTTGCAGTGGAAAAAAAGTGGAGCTGTACCAGGAACTAAACCATCATTTGTATCCTATTTCAGATTCCAGCTTTTGTGGTGATGGAAGCAACCTTCCAGACGTTAGCTGAACAGGAGTCCAGCATGGGGATGTATGCCCAATGCTACAGACAGCCTGAAGCAAGGGCTCTCTGCACAGCTGTAAGCTGATCCTATTTGTCTCAGTAGGGTGTTCAGGCTGAAGGCTAATGATGATAATTGAAATGTTGACATTAGCTATTTAATTGCACAGACAACAAACATCATTCATCTCTATAGCTTTTTTACATTTATAAAAAGTGTTTTGCTTACTGTGGTAGGTAGTTGCAGTGTCAACCAATTGCTAGAATTGCTACAGATCTTCACCTCAAAACTGTGACCAAATCGAAGTATTGCTTTTAGTTTGTATAAAAAAAATCCTCAATTTTCCTATTGATACCACAAATGTAAACATTTCATAGCTGCTAAAATTACTTGCTATCCCCACAGCTAGCTGAAAAAGTATTCATGTTAAATATTTTTCAAAGATTGGCTATTATTTATTAAAATAGTATATGAGAAATTTTAATAATTTATTGTATAATAATTTACTTTGTAATAATTTCTACAATATATTGAACTTTTCCCCAGCACAAATAATGGCATCAAACCAGAAACTGAAAAACAAGGGACACTCTGAAGTAGGTTGCCTTGAATCTAATAAAAGCTAATAACAATAATAAACAAAGAGCACAGCTACTCTCTGAAGGCACTGGGTTGCAAGGGAACAGTGGAAAAAAAGCCATATGTGAGAACCCACCTTATAATTCTCTAGTTTCTCTTAACATGGCAAATGTGTTGCAAGAGTTTTCAAACCATACTACTGTGTCTGATTAAAGCATAGTCCTGGCTGATCCAAAATGGAGAGACCATGTCTCAGGAGCCATCTGACCTTCCCGCTTTGGGAGAGCAAAGCCCGGGCCAGAGGGGTGAAACAACGGCAGGGCTCAGCACTGTGCTGCAGGGCTGTGCACCAGCAGCAGACCCCTGGCATCACCTGGGGGTCCGTTTCAGCTCAGGGAGGTCCACGGTCTTTAGGAGACGCCTAAGACAGCTGCAAAGACAGCTCTGGCAGGGTGGGATGCTGCAGCTTACTGCCTGCTTTGAAGCCAGGCTGCTATGATGCCTCCAAGACCCTCCTCTTCAGCATCTCACCTGGGACTGCAACCCTGTGTCCCACGGACCCAGACAGCTGCAATGGGTGCTGACAGGATGCAGGCGGGATGGGGTCTCCTTCTTTTTAGCTTAGGAAGGAGATCGCTGCCATGTGAATCATGCTTGCAACCGTTCTATTAAAACAATTTAAAAACAACAACTACCACAACCTACCCCGCCACCATTTGGTAACCTGCTGTCAGACACCTTTTGCATCCTCCCTCTAATTTCATCCATTCTAAGGTTTTCCAAAAGATCAAAAGCTGGTAATGCTGCTGGCCCAGTCATATTTTCTTCTTGTCAGCTAGTACTATTTACTTTAGTAGACATACGGGGTTATATCTGCTTTTCTTTTTTTTGTTTCAAACAAAACTTTGCTAAATACAGCCTGAAATTATAGAATCATAGAATCGCTTTGGTTGGAAAAGACCTTTAAGATCATCGAGTCCAACCTAACCTAACCCTGCCATCCCACCACTAAACCATGTCCCTAAGCACCTCATCTATCCTTCTTTTAAATTCCTCCAGGGATGGGGACTCGACCACCTCCCTGGGCACCCCATTCCAGAGTCTGACAACCCTTTCTGTGAAGAAGTTTTTCCTAATGTCTAGCCTAATTGCAAATAACTTGCTGTGAAGCTATAGTAAGCAGTTCAAAAGAGCATTCTGACAGTAAAATTATTTTTAGCCAATTATGTTCTCTGTCTCTCTTATCATTGCCACTGCCCTTTTAAGCAAGCTGCCTGTTAACATTTTAGAAGTAGCTTGCAGAAGCCTTGATGTGGTTTAATGTGCTCTTTGCCTTCTAAGGACTCTACCTGCAAGTTTAGTTTGTATGCAGCATCTCTCATTAGGCTAGGTCATGCAACACCAGGGTACAGTACAGGTCGCCCGATAGCCTAATACACACTGTTATATAGTTTTGAATTATGGTTTTTAGCCTGTGACCTGCAGCCTATTACTGGGTGCCCGCCTTTTTTAACATGAGCGATCAGCCAATATCTAGGTGACGACTTTCTGAGGATGCCAGCACGGCATGGTTGAAATCTACTTTGACAGATTATCTTGAACAGAAGGTTTGTCTTCTAGGATTCATTAAATTTAAAAAAAAATATATATATAATGCTTGCTCTTTCTAGATGTCTAATACTCTTATTTTACTTGGCCTCCTGAGTTGCTTGTCTGTACTGCAGCTCTGCCCAAAACTTCCTCATGCTGGGCTGCACTTTGGCAAAACCCAAGTCTGATAGCAAAGCTTAGCCCACAGTGCCTGCACAGGGGGGATCCACTTCCCTGGTGAAATTCAGATCCGTCCACCAGCTCTTTTCATAAGTTCATATTTACACAAAGGCAGCCTTCATGCTTCCAACTCAATTTGATCTTCCGTGCCGTCCCTATACATGGCATAGTCTCCTTTTCATTCAAATCCTCCCTAGATTCACTTCCATTGTGCATTGTAGATGCAGTCCCTTGACATAATGAACTCTCTCACAGCTGTTGAAATTATTGTTGAGTTGTCGGTTCTGTTTAAAATGTCAGGATTAAGTAGCACCCCGCTGGTCATCTGAGCAGGAAGAATTATCTCATGGGCTCATTTGCTGCTGCCTGCTGCATGGGAGACCTGAGAGATTCCTGCAGGGCAGCCGGGGAGCACCATGGCTTGGTAGGTTGAGAATGAAGAAGTCTGGTCGCTTCCTTTCCTGATTAAATGCCACCTCTGCCCTACAAGCATATAAAAGAGAAAATATGAATTTGAGGCTAATTATAATTTTAATAAGTCAAGCCCACATTTTGTACCAAAAAAAAAAGAGTTAGTGCTTCAGTGCTAGAAAGCATTTGTTAGCCAAAAAGAAGTGGCTGAGACTTTCCAGCTTCAGGATTTGTGCTATTTCAAAACAAATATTCCAGTTTCACAATACTTAAACACAGCCAGATCAATGCTAGCACACAGCTTCACATATGGATCACTGGTGCTGAAACTGCTCTCCCCGGAATTTTTGATCCAGTTCTACCCAAAGTCCATAAAATGCATAGAGAACCAGAATTTTAAAACAAAACATTTTTGAAACTCGGGAAGCACAGCTTTCTGGTTAGGATCCATACTCAGTCTAGAAAGGACATACTAGCTTGGAATGGATTGACTAGCGCCATTAAAGATATTACAGACTTTCGGTATAAATAAGTTCTACAAATCTTATAAAGTTTCATCCATTGCCACTCTTACTATAGCACCTCCTCTCCCAGAAAAGAGATCATGGTTTTGAGACATTTGTCTCAATTAGTTTGCTTGCCAGTTTAAACACTTTTCCCAGTTTAAGATAATTATGTATCATTTAAAAATAAATTTACAGAAAAAAAAAGTCCTATAAAAATCAATTTAAATAATTATCCATAGCTATTACAACGTGTTAGACTGATAGTATCTGCAGATGATATCAATTTATCATTTGCTGATCGTGCTTCAAAACATAGGTAATTTCCCAAGAAATTACAATCCACCATTGAGAGTATAAAATTGTATTATTACAACTGAACTGGAGGGGAGTGATGGGATTTGAATGCCTGAATTTATTCCTGGGAAAAATATGAGCCAGAAATCATATTTGGGAGTCCCAGAAGATGTTGCTTGCTGTCACTTATTTTAGGTAACGGACGGACATAGCATAGAGATTAGCCCGGTATAAATGTGGGAGAGTATTAAGGCTGAGAAGCCTCCTGTAATTCCCAGAGAAAACATTATTTATGATCCACTGGGAAGAGCTACACGATGTTGCCCTGAACAAACCGGCTGGTGAGGAACGATGGGCTCGGACACTTTTGCAGTTTACCAGAGCCAGTCTTTATATGTTGTAGGGCCAGGACAGCCTTTGCTATTACATTGTCTCTATCCAGGATTATAAATATTAGACTAAAAAAATAAACTAAAGGCTGAAATGGAAGTGGTACAGTCTGTTATTATTACTAAAATGGAAATATAATTTCTCTCTCTATGCACCCCTAAATAAGTTTCCGTTCTCTCTAACTGGCCTGACAAGTGAAACAGAGTTACCTGCTAGAATATCTATTTTCATATATGTATTAATCTAATGGGAATGTCATTTAATCTTTCCCTGTTTGTAAGACTTCACAGACTGGATACAAATTACAACTTTTAAGTAACTGCTCATTTTAGTGCCATTCCAGCGTCATGTTCTGCTAACTGCTAAGACGCTTCCCAATGATGCTGTGGGTGCAGAAATTTCCATCACTGGATGCAGTATTGGAAGAGCAGAGGGTGTCCTGCATCTTTGGGTACCAAAGTGTTTGTCTTCTGAAAAGATCTTTTCCAAACATTTGTTCCTTCGAAACCTTTTTGCTTTCAAAATGTAGCTTTCCAAAATTGCTCTTGGAGGTCTTTTCTTTTGTTTTGTTTTGTTTTAAGGAGAGCAAAGGTTGTCAAATACATTCTCTCAGTCTCAGGTGTGGGAAAGCTCTGGTAAATCTTGCCAGCCAGGTATGTATAAATTACTACCGATCCTAATTTCCTGCCTCTCTGGAATACCATGAAATCAGGGAAATAGCCACTGATTTTTGTTCTATCATTTCCTTTCCTGGTTCATCCTGTGATCTTCCAGGCCAAGAGCAGGTCCCCGATACTAAATATATATATATAACTCCCACCATTCTGTACCCAGGTATCAATTCTGGTTCCTAGTTTCTCTTCTAGAGAAAGAGGATTAAATTCTGGCTCTGTTGCAGCCAGTGGCAAAACACCTGCCAACCTCAGCAGGGCCGGAATTTCACCCAGAAATTCCACTCCATGCTGCCTGTGAAGTTTCTGCGCTGGGTTGCGTAGCATGTCCCGGGCTGGACCTCTGACTGCTGCACTGCCAGAGCCCTGCAGGATCCCAGCAGGAGGACTCCCAGAGTAAGAAGGACAGGGCATGCCTTTAAGTAATTTTAGTTTTCTAATCACTAAATGGATGTAAGTCAGGGAGGTTGCTACAGCACTACCTCTTGCAACTTCTCTCTTCTTGCCTTTTCTTAACAAGCCAGACCTCAGTATGGACTTCTATTTTTTTTTTTTTTGATTAAAAATGTATCTTCTATCTACTTTTCCAAGTATAAAAATAGGGTATAAATACTTGCACATTCCCCAAGATTTAATCTGCTATATCATATGCTTAGGTCTTTTACTGCTCTTTAAGGAAAAAAAAACAAAAGGAGAGGGTCTTGTTTGTGTTAATTTTTTTACTATAAGAAAATGGTATTAAAATATAGCTGTATTGAATAACACAATAGTGTTGTGTGCATATACCTGTTTGTGTGTTTGCATATATGCATGTATAAATACATATAAATCTGCACACGTGTGATTTGAGTTTGCATGGCCCAGCATTAAATTACAGGCTCTCTCTCTTGAGATAACACTGGGTTTTGACCTTTTTTGGCTCAGGATGATACAGCGTTCACACGGCTGTTGAACTGAAGGAATGTAGCGGCAGCATCAAGTCCATGTCATGCATATATCATGGGACTTAGAGGGTCGTTCAATCCACAAGAATAGCTCACAATATGCTCTACACAGAAATAAAAATAAAATCTAAATGTGACTGTACTAAAGCAGTGATTTTAAAAAACTTTGTGTGTCCAAAATTCACTTCTTTTGATGTCAGTCCAGCCAAGTATAGTCTCATGGTCATATGCCTCTCACAGTTAACTTCCTCTTTGATAGAGTCATGAAACCCAGCTGAAAATGAGATATTCTGTGGTTTGAGAACTCGTTCAAAATTTAGGCTGCGCGTCGTCAGAGCCACGTTATAAAGAAAGGATTTTTGAATTCTGAGAAAGCATCAGCTCCTGCATGCCTCCGCTCATGCTTTCTCTGAGGGACAGCAAAGTCCTTCTCAGGAGCATCGCTGAAGTTGAGAGCGACCTGGGCAGTGGCGGAGGGCAGCACCCCAGCGTAGACGCGCTGAGCCGGGCTAGGCATGCCCTGCACCGCGATCCCCTTCTCACTCCCCCTCGGTCCACCAAGACTGCAAGCGAAACGTATTTACAAATAGCAGAATTAGCTGTACCATGTGATTAGTTAAACTCTTTTTTAAAAACATGTGGGCTGGCCCCCTCTCCACCACAAGCGTTATAAATAACTTGCTTCCTGGCTGTCGTGTTGACAAACTGAACTCCTTCCACCACCCCCGCCACCCCCACCTTCTCCCTTCACAAACACATGCTACTTCTCCCAAGACTTCAAAGTTTATTTCTGAAACACTTTTGGGGGGCGGGGGGGGGACAGGAGGGAGGAAAGAGGAATAAGTGCATTCCATAGGTCAAAAACTCCAATTAAAACCAAATCCTTTCTTGTTGTATGCTGGGTGACGTAGGCACTAAGCCCTGACCTGTTCTGAAAGTAACACAAAATATTAGCGTGGAGGTGCAAAGATTAGAAATCTTGAACTTCCTAAATCCTACAGTACTTTTCAGGTGACACTGAAGTGGACCAAAATGCACCCAGGTGTTGCACAGAGGTAGACGCTTGCAGCCTGCACCTTGCCTAGCTGCCTCAGTGATGCTCATTTAAACGCCTGTTCCAAGGCTTCATGCTCTTACTTAAAGGCCAGCTGATGACTGACCTTGTGAAAATCCCTCTTCAGTGCCGATGATTCCATCCGCAATGTAATGGGAAGTAAAGTATCCCCCCATTTAAATGCAAAAGCCTTACTTTTCACAGCATACACAAACACGAAATACCTTCTAGCACGCGCTTCATGTCCAGTGCTTTACGCAGGGGGCTGAAGGGTTCTCCTACTGCCTCCTCGGTGTCATTAACATCCAGCAATAACTAACGAGAAGTCTCAAGTGACCTGCCATAAGCACGTAGCAGGTTAAGTGAACAAACTTCATGGTAAGGAGGCATCTCTCTCTTGCTCGGGAGTCTCCCAAATGCTGACTTGTTTTTTACTCATGCGAAGCATCTGATGTCACTTTTCTGTGTGGGTGGAAAATGCTGTACAAAGGTTAAACAAGTTCTTTCATCCTTGCTCATGAAAGTAAGCTCGTATTGCATTTCCAGTAACTAAGTGCATTACTATAACAGGTTGGGGATTTACTTTATGCATATGTGCGTACCTCTGGTGACTAACTGGCCATGTGTTCTCTCCTTTCCTCTTAATCTTGCTCAAATTATTGCTTAATCTGAATGCTTTTTTGGCCTGAGCTTATAGATAGTGCAGCCAACATTTCTGGCTATCAGTAAGTAGGCTTCGTAGCACAGGACCATGGAACCTGTACCTGCTCCGCACGCTACAGAAAGAAGCTTTTTAGAAATTAAAGTGTAAAGTCTTGCAGCCCATAAAATAGCCTATTTCCTCAGCTAAGTACTTAAACCAAGAGCCAGAGCTGAGTGCAGCATATGAGCATGCAGTTGCATTTGAGCATAGCAAAAATCCCACCGGCCATAGCTTAATACTAAGCAACTGCTTGTGAGTTTTGTGAGACAGAGGCCTATAGAAAGCTGGAATGGGTGGAGTTACCTCAGTGGATATCATGCACTAGAACTGTCAAAAAGCCTTTGATAAAGTTTGGGTTGTGTTTTTTTTTTTTCCCAGAAAGGCTTTTTAACACATGGCAGGCTGGGATGCTGGAGAAACCCTTCTCATGGCTGAGATACGAAGGCCATGACCAAGTTGCACTCACAGGTGCAGCTGAAGGTTGAGGAGCTTTACGCAAGTCATTTTTTGCTGGCGTAGTTCCCGTACCACAGGAGGGTAGGTGTATCAGCCCAGAGATCATCACAGCTACCTAACGGAGGCCGTGCAAACCAGGAGGGCTCGCAGCCTCCCACACTACCTACTGCTGCCAGCTTCACCTGAGCTAACCAGTTCAAAGGCAGCTCAGATGTGCCTGCATGAGCTCTGGTAACAGCTCTGTGCTGACAACTGGAGCAGAGTATAGAGGCGTGAAATGAAGAGTAAGAACAACCAGCCTAGGCCTGACAGAAATGGAGGCCGGGCGTCCCATGTCTTCTAGCAGGGCCCTTAATGGGAATGAACCCAAGAAAGGGCTATGTGGTTCTGTGGGAGCATCCGCAGAACATGCACACACACAAAAAGTAGTGGCCAAAACTGAGGAAAAACGTGGGAAGGACCCTAACAAGGCCAGGTGAATGGCAGCCCGGTACATACTGATAAATAAAAAGTAGTGTCCACTAGTAGAAGCAACTGGAAAGTCACAGACACTTTATTGACTTACAAACTGTGAGACTCTGGAAAAGGGCTGGAACATTCCTGACAACGGCTCTGCGGGAAAGCTTTGGTAGAGTGTGTCTCTGTGCAAAAAACCAAAAAAAAAGGCAAATGATGTATTATGAGGCGTAAGAAATGGTGGAAAATGCATTATAAACAGCATAATGTGATAGGTAAATGAATAATAATACACTGCCAACTGGGATGCTGCGTTCAGTTTTGGTCAGTGCTTTTATAGGAGATAATATAGTAACAGAGGGGATTCAGATAAAAAATAATTAAAATAAGTAGAGGAATGAAGAATTTTCTATATGAAAAGATAAAAAGGAGTATGTCCATTTAATTTAAAGACAAAATAAGAAGGAATATATTAGAGGTTTCAGTATGATTATTCTAATGCATATGAAATAACCTGTGCTCCTATTCGACATTTCTCTCCTTCAAAAAGTGGATGGAAACATTATGTAATAAAAATCCATAAGGAGTGATAAAAGACTGCATTTTTCCACACAAAACAAATAAAAAATTTCTCTCTGGAACTCTTTGTTCTAGCAGGATTAAAATGGACCAAACGCTTATAAAGAGAATTAGAATATGCAAATCCATTGAGTTCAAGAAATATTTTTCAAGAAGTATATACACGATCTCTAGATTAAACAGATGCTGGTCTGATATCATATGCCAATTCCAGCATACAGTCAGCAGCGGAAAAAGGGAGTATGGGAGGGAGAGGCATGAAAATAGTTTTTCTATAACTAATAGCATTGCTACTTCAAATACAATATCTCATACCCTGTTGATATTAGATGCAGGAGTCACACATTGTTCATGAAGTTACCCTTTTCCAATGGCAAAGCTTCTGGCCCTGTCCTTGCATTTCTGTAAGCCAGTGAACTTTAAACTCTTCATGTTTGCATGCGGAGAACCCATTGCTGATGCAGACCCAAATTGTGCCGGCCCTGTGCCTCAGGCCAGAATAACATCAAGGAGAAAATCCACTTCTGGTGTGGAAAGAAGAAAACATTTTCCTGACAAATGATTTAAAAGAAAATAATAATACTGAGAGCTATTTGTAACTGTTTGTAAAAAACTGAGCAAGTCCCAGTAGAGACAGACTGGCAGGCAGAGAGTGGAGGAAACACTGCAGAGCTAATTAATTTTATTACATAAATCCATGGCTTATCAAGTGATTATCACTCCATATAAATGCCATGAGCAAAAAAGAACATTAGAGCTTTCAGGAGCAGTGACCAGCGTCCTTTTGGGAGGGAAGGACTGGTGTAATATCGAACCTCCAGGAACAAGTGACTCATGACATGCTGCGTGTATCAGCCAGATTTTTCCAAACCCAGAAGCTCTTCCTTTCCCCTACCTTAAAAAGAGAACAAAACAAGCCCCCAAAAAATCCCCAAGCCCACAAACAGTACAATGAGAGAGAGAGAAAGGGGGAAAAAAAAATAATCCTGGTCTTTGTAACCCAGTTCCTCCTACATGCATTTCCCACAAACTGTCAACATCCCACAGGAATCTACCCACGTTACACATCACAGCACAATGCTCTCGACAAAGGCATCTCAACCCATGATGTTTCAGGCAGCCTTTCAAACCGCCTTCAGTGTATCTGGGTTCACCAGCTCTGTAATTAGGTGTTAAGTTTAAGCAATCCAGGAATTTATGCAGGGAGATACTTCTTTGGCTGTTCAGTGTGATTTATGCCTGCATGGTCTAGCTGGAATGAGCAAAGGTTTGTCCCGTGAAGAAAATGAGACTTTCTATATCTCTAGTAGGCTCCAGTTCAGTGAAGCACTTAAACGTATGTTCAGGTTCATCCCTATTTAGAAGAGCACTTAAACAAGCATGGGTAGCTTGGCGGTCCTTTCAGTTCCATGGGACTAAAGCATGCACGTAACTGCTTCCCTGAACAGGCTTTAATTTATAAACAACATCAATAATAATGTTAATCATCATCATCATAACAACATCTGCTCCGTTTGGCTTTGCATGACAACACCAGGCTTCAGAAGTGAACTATGATAAATTATAAGCATAGGTTCTTGCCATAAACACAGCAGGAAAGATAACATTGTGAATAACATTGATCCTTGCCAATAAGGTTTTCTTTGGTGCATGCCAGAGTGTTGCAGGGTTAAAATGACCATTCGAAATGCCTCTTTGGTGTGTGATCAACTCTCAACAAGTGAATATTCCTACTGACCCAGAGAACTAAAGGATCTGTCAAATATTTCATTTTAGTTTCCAAAATCAAGGGTTAGGACAAAAAAGGTGGAAAAATATCATTCTAGGAGACCAGGGGGCAAAAGACAAAATATGACAAAATGTAAGAGAAAATTATGGGGTCACGTCAGCAGCCAGTTCTGCAGAGGGCTGCATAGCATGTTTTCAGATGTTTTGCTAATCATTACACTGGTACGTGTTGAGAGAAGGGATGTTAATGACTCTTCTCTTATTCCCAAATATTTGCCCAGAACGTGCATAACAACAGATTTGGCAATCCATTCTTGAATTTTCAGCACCTACCATACCTAGCGTAACTCACTAATCTAAACATGCATCTGCCTCTGTTTTCACCACACATACCTTAATTGCCACAAGAACGGATTTACATTGCTGTCTCTTAGGTGTTTTAGAGGGCTTCCCCCCTTTCAACTTTCAGGTGAACTTCAGATACACTGTAAGCGAGACAACACATTGTAGCTCGACGGCTTCCAATGTGCTGTAAGGACTGGTACTCTGATATTCCCTTTATTTTATTTAATTTACCTTCCTATGTATTTCAGTTAACAGTTTTGAGAAAAGTATGAGCCCTTGGCACGCAGGCTTCAGTAGCGTCCAAGGACACCCTGCCACACTGCCCTGGCTGTAGGTGACTGTCCAGCCACACTGAGATGAAGAGCAGTAGTTAGTGCTTACTCAAGGGGCATGCTTTTCTGGGTGAATGTTTGATTTTCTACATGTAATCTTGATTCATGCTTTCTTGTCTTTCAAAGAAAAATGACAACATTTTATTACTGGTTAATTTTTTGAAGTAAAAAAGGTTTTGCAGTTGCAGCTGAAAAAAATCAAACCTTTGTACTTACTATATACATGGGTATATAAATGCACATATAGGCATAATAAAATAGGTACAGGTAGCCTGATTATGTTCTTTTGCCAGGAAATATTCAAAATGGCAAAAGAGCAAATTTAGTGGTCAAAAGACTCGCATATCTCGACTGGTACATGGTGCAATTTTTCCATTTGATCTTTACTGTGACCTTATGCAAACCACAACATTTCAGGAAATGTTCTGATCTTTCTAGTCAGTGATGGTGAAGAAACATTTTAAAAGAGGGTTTTCAGGCATATTACCATTTTCTTATTCCACGGAAATGCAGGGGAGGAGAAAAAGCCCTCATATCTTACTTAGTCATTCAGCACTGGTATTAATGATATGTTCATATAGCTAATAACTATCTGGGTTTTATTTATGTTAATATTAATGTAAAGCAAATTGAAAGGAAAATCATGAAAATGAGAATTTTTGTATGACTGAGTCAAAGGACAGAATGACAATATCTGGATGTTCTACCAGACGGTCTCATACCTCTAAGCCTTAAAATCTTCCTGAGTGCAGCACCAGACCTCAAGGTTCACGATAAGTGATTGAAAGGTGAAACATGTGGTTTGCTATACAATTACCTCTAAAAAAGCAAGCCTGTACCACCCCAAATATAACTACTTATTTTTGGGGAAAAAAAAAAGCCATAATTTTTTTAATTGCTTACAACGCTTTTGCAGTATCCTGAAATCAGGGAGGTTTCAATGGACCCTTGCCCAGCAGACATGCTTTGGGAAGAGGATTTGAGGCCAAACACACTCTGTGCTGGCGTCTTGTAGCTCCGCAACATACTTGGCGTTGGGGGTCCCCATCCACTGGGTCCTCTGAACTTGCCAGCTCGGTTATCACACCTGTGCAAGCTGCTGAGCAGGAACACAGGGCTCCTTTCCCTGATCTAGTTAGTGGTGTCCCTGCTCACTGCAGGGGGGTTGGACTAGATGACTTCTAGGGGTCCCTTCCAACCCAAAACATTCTATGATTCTATGATTTCCCCTTCGAACCGGGGGTTTGCAGGCAGCCAGGCTGGCAGCACCTGGCGGGAGGCAGCAAGAGGCAGCACTCCTTCTTCAGGAGAGGAGAAGGCAGAAGGAGAAAGTGGCCAGAGCTTGTTTCCCTTCCTCTTCTGTGGATGTCAGCCCCGCTTGTTTGCACCTTCCAGCCTTGCTCTGAAATGGTTATTTTAAAAGCTGTGTTCATTTGCTTTGCAGGTTTCTCTCCTTCTGTGAGGTGAAGAAGAATAAAAGCAAAGTGCTCAGCCCCAAGAGAAGGAGAGGCACCACTTCATTTCCATCTACACGCAGTTTTCTTCTTGTGTCAGGACATGGCTTGAGGATGTGGCACAGAGGGAGGAAGGGGTAAAGTGGATGAGCTCCATCGTAGTTCATACCCCTGTTACACTCTGGAGAGATGCAGCAACACCTGATAGACAGATATGCTCAGCCCACAGCTTTCCCATAGCGTGGCCACAGCTCACAGAAACCAGGAGGGGAGGGGACAGGTTTGGCAAAAAGGAAGTACAGGGTTGTAGACCTGTTTTTGTTTGGTTGGTTTTTGTAAAACTCATGGGAACATAAAAAGCCAACAGAAATTACAACTACTCATCATATCTGCAATTATTAGGAAGAGCTCTTCCTAGTTTCAGTCCTAACTACGGTGCTAGTAAATTCAGATTCTTTTTTTAACATGGTATGCACAAAATCTGCCCATGAAAACAAGCAATGACCATAAAGGTGTAAAATGAGATAATTACAGTCTGAAACAAAAGAAAAAATGTTAGTGCTCAATTCCCTCAATGATAATTAAAACTTACATCTGATGGCCATAACTTAAGCATCTACTTGGGAACAGAAGCCATTTCATTCCTTGTTAGTCCTAATTTACATTCCTACAACAGTGCTGAAATTAAAAGACAGACCAAATGGAGTGACCAAATGGAAAAGTCTGCATAGTCTTGAAGTAAAACATGCTTAGTATTTAAATTCCCTTTGCTGCAATACCAGTTGCCTTAGGACCGATCAGCTCTTTGCTTTCATTCAAAACAGGAACAGAGGCAACCAAGTCCAGGTTCAAGAGTTTCTTGAAAGGCTCTTCAAGCCCACGTGCTTTTCTCTGTCTCTGTGGTGTGAGAGCCATGGACTCTTCCAGCTCTCCCGTGCTGCTGCGGCACACGTGCTATTGAAAAACTCTGGTGAGAAAGACGAGTGGCAAAGCTGCTTCCGATTTTCAGGTGGAGAAAAGTCTGTTGTCAACCAAGTCCTCCACAGAAAATAAAAGGAAGACCATCGCCAGAGCAGCGCTGCAGGGTGACGAAGCCCTCACATGCAGCAGGTATGGCATCTCACTTTGGTTAACACTAACAACGAAAGCCCGAGCCTTCATTTTTTTGCCTTCTCCCAGGAAGGTGCATTTGGAGGGTTCTGCAGGAAGGCTGGAGCCTTTTGGACACACCGGGGTGGGACCAGCCCGTCCTGACTGAGGGTGAGCCAGCAGCCAGCCTCCATGTCTCTGCACCCACATCCCAGCCTGCCACACCTGCGCAAAAGGAAGACATCCAGGGCTGCGCAGCAGCGAATAATATGGCAAAAGGAGGGGAAGGAGCAATTATGAGAAGCAGTCTCCAAATGAGCACACCTTGATGTATTTATTTGCACTTCTTTTCATAAATACCACCGGCCACGTTCCTAGATTCTGAAAGATGCAACAGAATGCTTATTTTCCCTGGACTGGGATATGTCCATCAGCCACCAGTCATTACTTGGAAACCCCTTCACAATTAAGCCTTCATTAAAACTTTTCAGGATAAATAGTAGATAAACTTAGACCAGGTTGCCTCCAGTTTTTGCCAGTAGAAATGCAAGTGTTGTGTGTCCTGAGGGACAAGTGATTTGTTGCCAATGATTTTACAGAGGGCTCCTCGCAAAAATATTGTTCCTTAATCTGTAATTGGCTCTGTGTCCCAGGTACCTGTGTTTGTGTACACTCCTAATGTGGACAGGTGAGAGAATGGGCAATCTATTTGGGTTTTTTTTTCCCTTTTTAAACAAAAACACTTTTAAAATGAATTCATCCTAAAAAGAAGGCAATACCTTCCCCTTTAATACCATTAACTCTGCAGGAAAACAAACGGCTCCACAGAACATTAACAGCATGCAAAGGGCAAACAATCTATAGTCAATCAAAATAAACGTAACAGATGACACAAATCTGCTTTCACTTACAGTAAATGAGAGTATATAGATATCTACATGGGTAAATAGGCTTCTCAGAACTTTCTTCTGGAGAAAACCCATAAAACTTGGAAATGCCAAATAGATATCTTTATGTCCCACTGTGCAGTCGCTCATAAACTTCATGTACATTTACTGTAAAAGTAACATTACCATGGATTATTACTGACTGAATGCAAGCCAAATATTTCTTTGAAACAATCACTTAAGGCATACATTTGTAATATCTTAAACAGCTAAGGGTAACCGATCATTGATGTAATTAAGCAAAGCCACTTGTTACTGCATTCTTTGGATGTCCTGCTACCATGCCAGTTGTAGTTCTCTCACAATACACTAATCCCAGCCACGCTGCCCCCCTTTTTGCAAGTTGCTCTCCTGCATTGTTCCAGCCCAGCAATAGCTCCGCATATTGACGTTTCTGTTCAAATAAACACGCTTAGAAAGGAGGTTCCTTGGCATTTCCAGAACTTCAGAGTGTTTTCAAGTGCCCTTCCTAATGCCTTATGCACTTGAGAAAGCCTCATGTGTAATTTTAAGGAAGAAATACGAGTTCTCACGACATGAGACATATGCCTCGTGAAGAATACAAATTTTGCAACGTGTGGCATAATATCCACTCAGGATGTGCTGCTGTTATAGACAGGGTCACACGCTTGTTTCTCTTGAATAAAATATTATTCTGTGAGTAAGTCACTGGGAATCAAAGGGTCTCCTAAACCAACGAAGCACTGTACAATAAGCCCAACAGTAAGAGAACAGGGTTGAAAGAGCTGCAAGCATTAAATAACCTGGTAAGACGGAGGTGGTCAAATATGTAAAAGCGTATCTTTAACTCTAGAGTATTTAAGAAACTTTCAGCCTGGTTTAATTACTTATCAAAAACATTTTAATGCTGCTTTACAAGAGGTCTTTGTCTTACTGAAAATTAGCTTTTCAATAAATTTCTGTTGCCCCTCAGGCCGAACCATTGCAGTAAACCTGCATTGATCAAGGAGTAGTGTAATGATTGCCTTTCCCTGCACCTGACATTTCTACCGTTTCATTTTTAGTAGGTTTTGCTTTGATTTGCTCAATTATGAGCTGGTTTTATGCCTGTGAGAGTGTATGACAGAACTGAAGGGATGCATACTTAGTGTACATTCAGCACAGCTCTGTCATGCTGTTTTTACACCAGCATAAAATCAGTATAATACAGTGATAAATCAGGCCTGTAACAACTAATCTTTCCTACCTCAAGAAGGCATAGTTACTCTCTGGTTTCTTTAAGTACTAGTAGTTACTGCCATAGTTGCTCTTATAGTTGCTTTCGTTTTTTTTAATTAAACTTACTGTTCTGTTTTGCCAGTCCCTTACAACTTGTGAAAGCCTGTGTGATATCCAGTGTACAGAAGCCTGAATTTGCTGAGTTTTGAGAATATTCATCAGACTGGGGGATTTGCTTTTGCAGATTCCCTGTCAGAAGTATCTCACAGCTGTGGCTTACTAAACCCAAATGCTAACATTTGTTCATCATACAGAAGAAAACAAAACTGAATTGGTACGTGTAGCATAAGAAGTAAGTTTTTATAAGCCAGATGCAGAAAGACAGTTCTGGCTTCTGGGATGCCTGTGTGTACATACAGAGAGGATACCTCCCGTCATGTCAGGGTTTGACGACCGCCGCCACAGCGCATCTGACTTTTTCGGCACTGTTTCGACATCTAGGCTGCCATCGCTGTTAAAGCTGAAGTTTTGTGATAGCTGTCACATACATTTTGTTTTCAGCTGGCTTCATGCATTTTTAAATCAATCCACACCTCTTGCCATAAGGAGACATTTATTTCTTAAGAGGAGAATGATGTGGGAAGAGAGACACCGAGAACGCTTCCAGGGGAGCTCTCAAGGATGCGATCTCACAGCCAGAGCTCATGATTTCCTCTGGATATCTCACAGGCGCTTCCAAAGTTGCTCAAGCCCATCTGCATCCTATCAGTCTGCTGTGGTCCCACGCTCCTGCCCTGCCTGCTCCCTTCCAGCAGGGTGGGTGGGCTCTTGCCAACCTATGCAGCAAGTACAGGAATGCATTTCTGCCAATGCAGCTGAAAACTTGGACTGCAGGGAGGCACAGAGCTTTCTGCAAAGTCAGCTCCTGCAGCCGGCTCACTGCCCATGCAGCTCAGCCCTGGACCTGGTGCAAGGACAGGACAGGAGTGGATGACGGGAGTGGGCAGGACGTCAAAGCTGCCATTGAGCTTCATCTTCTGGTTGTGGTTTCACATCTTGCTGAGTCCTGCCAAGGAAGAGGGAGGAGATCCTGCTCCTCATCCTCTCTCCTCCCCTGTTCCCCTTGGGATGGCTCTAGCAATCAGCCCTGGGGCAAATCAATTCAGCGAATTGACCCAGTGGAAAGCTAACACTGCATATAAATAAATATACAAATAAAATAAGAGTTTGCTGCCAGATATGTCAACCTGTCAACTGAGCTGGCTTGCCCCAAGGCCACACAATTGCCAAAGCCAATATGAGGAGTGAGGAGGGTACCTGCAGCTGGGGAAAAGGGGCAGGGGAGAGGGAGCAGGATCTTCCGTTTCAGTGGAAGGTGGACGCTGGCTTGACAGAGCTGCTTTTAATGTGAAGGCACCCTCTCTGGTTCTGTGATGTCTGTGGTTTGGATGGAGGGGACAATATTCATAGAGGCAAACCTTAGCTCCTGGAGGTTCATCCACCAGGGCTGATCCTCTAGTCAGTGGAGGGAAATGGGCTTCTCTGGGCAAGTGACTGAGGACGCCCTTAACTCAGCTGTCATCATGGAGGGAGCCCAGAGACATTACTTCCCCGAGGGACAAGGCGGCCTTTGTGAAAATCTGTAAGAGCAATGATCTTCAGCTTGTCTCATCACGCATCCCTACAGTTTTCAAACAGAGGGCTGAAGGGCGGTAGGACGGAGGGCTGAAGGGTTGTAGGATGAGCTTTAGCCGCTGACCAGGGGCTTGCCTGGCTGGCTGGCCCCCTGGCAGCCCCCGCAGAAGTCATCTGGAAGCTCAGGAGTCTGTGGGCCACAGGAAGAAACCCCACAAAACTACATGCTCAATTCCCTCCTCACAGGCAGGATGGCAGAAATGCAGAGGGAGCGATAACGGTTCTGCGCTATCACTGCCACTGAGTTAAAAATAGTGAACAAAATTGTTCTTTTTTTCCCCAATGTGTGCATTTAAAAATAAAGAATATCTTCATTTAAATAAAATGATCCGTGTTCTTCACTACACACTCATGATGCTTGCCTTGCACTTTCCCCGTGACAACTCGTATGATTTATTATGACAAACCACTAGCCCTAGTAACAGCAGACACAGATCTTTGGCAGGAAAATATGGTACATATTGTAAAGCTGTTTTATACTAAACATGTATGTTTTCAGTCCAACGCAAGGTAGAGAGAAAGCCCCCAATGTTTTTCTAAATGGATAGGGTCTTGTTAAGTTAAGGAAAGCAAAAATCAAATTTCTGAGCCTCTCATACTAAAAATAAAATTGAAATAAATTTTAAAAAAACCTCAAAATTCTCAAATATTCTCCAAATAAATTGTTATATTTTGCTTTCTGGGAATTTCAGCAGGACTCACTGAGTTCTCTTCAATTACAGTTTTTCGCGTAACCAGTCCTCTAGTTTGCACTGGGCTGAATTTGCAGGGTCAGCTCCCACCTTTTTCTGTTACTGAATTCAGAAAGATTCTTTTTTAAGCAATCTGGACTGTTATAAACATGTTTCGATATCTTTTAACTCTCTGATAATTAAACTAAAGATTTCAGGATTGCTTTGCATGTGCAGTATGTCAATAGGTTCAATTCTGTATACCTAATAAAATTTTGAAAATTTTGTGTGTATGTGTGCATAGGAGGAAATGAGCAGTGGCTCCTAAACTGGTAACGCTTGGAGAGTAGAAAATATGGTATGTTTATTTCTGATTTATGAAATTCTTAAGTTTCAACAGTCCTACCTAAGATGCATATGGTCTGTCAGTGTAGTTTACCTCAGCTGACTTGCCCATTTTAATAAGTGAAAAGCTCATCACCTGTGCTACGTGCTAAATATTGATAAATAATATATGTGGAAAGCAGTTACTATTAATGTATAAGACATTGCTAGATTAATAAATTCCCATTATACAGAAGGAATTTGGATAATTAAGATTATTTATCTGTAGAAAGAATGAGTGTTTGAAGCCACTCATGATATGTATCACACAACATCATAAGAAATGATAAACAAAATCCACACTGAAAAAAAGAAAACCCAAAAAAAGAGGAAAGGACGCATTTCCCTACACGGGCAGGATAATGGAACTTTGGAGCTTTTGAAAATTCTTAAATGCTAAACACTCAAAGAAAATGTTTAATCTATTCAAGATTTATCCAACGTTAGTATGAAGACAGACCAAGAATATTATGTGAGCAACTCAGCGAAACTTGCGGGACACAGCATCATCTTACTTTCTTTGTTTTAAATGTCTGCTCAACACCACGAACACACAAGACCTGTGCTTTATTTAAAGCTCTGGATAATTCAGGGCAAGTCATTTCATCTCCTTGTGTCTTTATTTTCTTCTGGCGATAATACACTGATCTCTGTGTTAAAGGATACTGGGATGTAGTACTGAAACTATTAAGTGTTTGATTATCCCTTCCTGAGCATCACTGCTCTTGCCTCAGGACAGCACAGGAGAGAAATGACAATTGCACACTGTTGCCCAGCCTTCTTTGAACCTGCTTAGGAAAAAAAGGGGGTTTTAGTTAAAAGGTGTTGCTCACTGACACACCAAGCGCTAGGGGTGAAATTATAGTTTTGTTAAAGACAATGTGGTTTTTGCCATCATCCTTGATGGTGCTGGGTTTCATTTGCCTTTGATGGGATTCTGCACACCACCTCATTTCAAACTACACTTATTATGTATTCCACTAATATATCAACATGTAAGGAAAAAAAATCTCCTCTGGATGTATGTTACACATGAAGAAGGCTATGAGGAGCAGAACTTTTATCCAGAAAGCTGAAGGATGGCAGTCTGGCTTAAAATTTTCAACAGAAGTAAAATAACAACCTAAGCTGTGGATGTTATTTTGACTCTAAAATATGCATCTTTGTTCTACGCCTTGGTTGCCATTGAGGTATCAGATTTTTAAAATGTTGCCCAAGAACAACAGGCAGTTTATTGCTATTCCCTGCTTCTGTTTTTTCCCAAGCTGCAGCAATCAAATGAACAAGAAAAGTCATTTGTTCAAGGTGGGGTAGATATCTGTTAACATGCATGCTGATTTTATGGTGGAGTAGAAGGAACATAGCTTTAACCACTCACTGAAGAACACTCTTAAACTTGCATTTATTTACATAGCATCTATGGCATTTGGCTGACTGAAGAGAATTGATTAGCAAGAAGGCTGTTAAACAGCAGTCCTATAGCAGGCACTGCACTGAGGATTAGAGGTTTATTTCACTAATTGGTGCCCTCCTGTTGTCTTTATGAGTCAATTCTAAAAAATAAAGGAGCACTCCAAACTGTGTTTAGAATAAAAGCAGAGTGATGCTTTTTGCTGCACAGAAATCCCATAGCTGAGCTCTTTTAGAAACGAGTTTAGGATTTTCTAGCCAAATTATTCCTCCCCAGTGAATTCCTCCTTGCAGTGCTGAGGCCTTACTGTGCTGCTTTAGCAAACCCTATATAGCATAGCATGCTGAAAAACAGACCTGTAGCTGACATGGTAGGCATGATGTTGCCTTAATTGTCCACCATGTCCACCTTTGTGAGAGTAGAGCCCTTGCCTGTCCCTGGCTCACGAGCTGGCTGGCAGGCATGGCTTCCACCCCACAGAGACAGCAGCGCAGGAGCTCATTGTGATGCCGTCTCTGCAGAAGTACAATGTGTGCACTTACAGGTTTGAACAATGCCAAGGGAGCATGGTGGCAACTGTGAGGTGGGACCCGGGGAGCTCCAGGACATCCACCCAAGAAGCAGGCTTCTCTTGAAGATGAGCTAAACTTGACTAGGGAGGACTGAAGAGGAAAAGAGGTTTCAGAGAGTTCCTGCTTATGTTTTGAAGAATGCTTTATCATGAATAGGCAGAAATAAAGTTCTCATGTCTGTGGTTTTAACAGTAATCTGAAATAAGGAGATATGCACGCTGAACCCTGAAGAGCAGTGTTGGTACTGACATGATGGGCAAAAGGGCTACCTGGCCTCAGCTGGCTCCTGGAGGTTTCCAGGGCATGGAGAGCACCACTAGAGGGCTCACAAAGTATTTAAAGGGTTATTACATGTGGTACATAAAAAACATTCTCATTTTACTTTCTCCATTGTACATGCAACGTATTTCAGAACTTAATCTGCTAAAGCGTGCCTTTATTTTAAAGTCAGCTTCATGGACTGTCACAGGCTCATCTCTGTATGGGGACACCACCACCCTCTGACCTCCTGTGTAAACAGGCCTTCCATGTAAAACAGCTTTGGCCGGATCACGCTGCTCGTTGCCCAGCAGGCACTAACCAGAGGCAGCCATTCAGCAAAGCAAGGACTGCCATTACCAGAGCTTCCAGAGGAGTGAACGAGTTCAGTGCATCAGGTGTAGCAACGTCGGTGTGTTGCACATATCAGTGCTTCAGACAGAAAAGAAAAAACCCACAACCTGCTTTCCCTTTGTCTTTTCCCATAGGAACCAACCAAAAAAAGGTTTAGTAAAGCTAACTGGAAAGACGACAGGCACAACTGCAATATTTGCACCTTCCCTAACTAGGGGATTCATATAAATTCTGGAACAACAGGCTCTCAGGCATATGAAGACTTTGGTATATTGCTCAAGGGGTCAGGGAGGTTGGCCATCCCTACAATAAGATATGAAAGCAAATTGTGGCAACTAGTAAATAATGCTAACTATCCCGAAATACACTTTTTCCTAAGGATGGGGGAGATGGGGGAGAATACAAAACTAGTACAATGGGTATTCTTTTTCCCATCCTACCACTCATTAGCCCTGAGGACCTTGTTATAACATTTGGTGTTGAGAGTAGAAATGCTCTAATATATAGCCCCAAACTAAAAAACATGAAGGCAGTAATCACAGGAGTATTTCAACGCTAACTAAAATGAATTTCCTCCTTTTTTTCTACTCTTTCTTTTCCCTTTCCTCTCTGAAAGAGGCTGCCAAGGGAATTATTATGATTACTCTGCATGTTTTGCAGATGGTTGGCTGCTGCACGGGGTTCTTGAGAGAGGTCAACATCCTATAGCATCCAGCATGGATGCTGCCCTCCACATCAGCTGAGCTTTGGAAGTCCTTAGTCAGCAAAGCTTTTGCTGACATGCCTAAATGAAGTCTCTGGGACAAGTCACCTCCTCAAAGCTTGGATTGAAGCACTTTCCTGAACCAGGACTTAATTTTACTCTCCTATTAAACCTGATGGAAATATTCCACTTTCCAGGAATGGAAGTTGAAGCAGACTTTTAATTTTTTTTGATATCTATCTATACATAGGTATGTACACAGACACACATGCACACACAAAATCTTCAAATCTGAGGTGTTCAGAAGCCACGTTCAAGGATTTTCTCAGGAGTTTCAGCTAAATCTTGTAAGTTATTCTCTCAGGGATATTAGAGACATGGACATCGGTTGTGTCATGCCAACAGTGTGAGGACAGGAAGCTTTCCTGCCTTTTGGCTTCGCTATATGGCACGCAGACAAGCAGATTGGAAAGCCCATAGTCACAGACTGGTGGGAGCAAGGAGGCTGTATGTTTATTTAATCTGTAGCCCTTTGGTAAATAATCGATAAATCCACCTTTCTGGTACCACTCTGTGGTAAAGTGGAAGAGAAAAAGGGGCAATACTGATATAATGCTGTAACACCCACCTGTAGGGTCCACAGCTTTCTGTACGTATGCCGGCAAAGTGAACAGACTGTATTTAGCCCCTCTCCAGGACTGGACTGATTAAGGATCAAAATAGGAACAGCAACTGCCCCAAAGGCTCTGTTTGTCAGAAGATGAGGATGCTCACCACCACTCCTCCTTTTAGAGAATGAAGATGATACAAAGAATCCAGACTTTCAGCCTCAATGAAGGGTAGAGGATCAGTTGCTGCAGGTTGTCTTGGGGCCCACCAGCCCACGTGGCTGATGACAAGACTGTGGACCTGGGCCAGGAACAAGCATTGCTGCTTGTATTAAGACTTTGCTCCTGCAGGAGCGCTGGGATGACATCGACTCCAGCTGCCCAGAGCTTGGGGAAGGGCTCCAGACTTTTGCCCTGGGGAGAGACAAACAGTGCTCTGCCATTCGAGGTCCGCAGAAGACCAGAGCATCCCTTCATTCTCCCCCACATGCATCGCGAAAGAAAACTCCTGAAAATCTGTCTTCATTAACAGCGGTATCACCCTTTAGGACAGAAATGTGTTTCTCTGACACAACTGTTTCACAGGGACAAATGCATGGAGGTGAGTACCTTGAATAAACAGGCTGAGATTTTGAAAGCCACCTTGAGTAAAAACCGGATTTTCACATCCTTTAGGTACTTAGAATCTCTGCCCTTGTTATCTGAACTGCACCCACATAGGCAGTCCCTGCAAATGTAGCATTTTACAAGTTTGGGTTTCGGATTTATTGTTTTAAATTGTTTGCAAACCAATGACTTATAACACAGATAAATCTGCTCGTCTACATCAACAAGGGTTGTATGAATCTTAGATTTCTAAGATGCAAATTACCTATTTATGCTAGAAATTGAGGGATCCACTATAGTTTATTTTGAGGTGGGCTTTTTCATTTCAAACATTTTTCACAAAGATGCATACCACTATTTAAGTATTATGAGGTTAGCATAAACCAACAAAAGCAAAGAAATTGTAAGCTAAGATTGATGATACATTCCTAACTCATGCTGTTGTGCCTAATTATTGCAGGACTGCCAACCAGCTCATGATAATTACATACTGCAAACAGAGCTGTGGGGGGAAAAATAAATCATTGTTTTGGGTTCATATTACTTTCACTGAACTTTACTGGCATGTTTGATTCATATCTCCTTTTTAAGTTTTGAGCTCATAGAGCCTGCAAACTCAAACATGAACCTCCTGATGGATCAGGAAGAACAAGGTTGGTTTTCCCTCCAGACTCTCGTCTAAAGCACAATGACAATCTTGCGCCATTTATTATTACCATGAAAACATGCTATTCTCGCTTGTCCTCATGATCCACTCAGGGCCAACCTCACTATTTCCAGAAGAGACACCAGTCAGTCCTGTTCGTGTTTGTAGATGGCATATGAGAAAAGGAGGGGGCTTTGAAGAGCATGGGGAAAGAGCTGTGTAATGCACCATGGCCGCTGGTTTATCTCGGTCTCTTTTTTACTGTTTCCTGGAGTTCAAAAGCAGATGCTTCTTTCCGTTCTCTTACTGGATATGAGTATAGTTACAATCCCAGAGCGGCAGTATCTAGAGAGGAGTTTAATCATTTTTACTCTCTCATTTTACACTCATATGTCCTTAACCCAATTTAGATGGTCAAAGCACTCTGGGACAGTGATTTTCGTTCACTCAATACGTACGCAGTCCCTAGCACTACAGGGTCCCACCCCAATGGAAAACATTAAGTGCTTCTCTGATATAAATGCTAAATAATTGATCACAAGTCCCTAAATCATACAATGCAATGTAATTTCTTCTCCCTGATTTTGTTATGCTATTATTTATATCAGCATACAGTATTGATATAAGAAATTTGTAATGAAGTCCAAGAGATGCTTTGATTTAATGTGGTTACAGGGACTATCATTGCAAGTGGCAACAAATAGCTCTAATGGATTTTCTAGTACCTTGTTTTCATCATCCGTAATAGACTCTCATCTGCACTGGTCGGAACTGTAGGATGCCCATGTCTTCTGCACCCAGACTTTAACAGATCTATATTTTATGGCCCTACAGTAAAAGTAATTGCAGGTTTTATAATGTCTGTGTACTGCTCTGACTGAAAGCAATCCATCTAGAGACTTCCGGAAAGTTGAGGTGTTTCGGTTACAAATGCATGAGCTGAGATGGGCTCCGGTCACGCAGCCAGCCGGTTCCCAGCCTCCTTTTAATGAGGGCACATTCCAGAGATCTCACTTTCTTTTCCTTTGTAGTAACACCAAAACAGAAGAAATTTTGGAAGATAAGGTGTTTAAGCTGAAAGGCCCCTGCCCCTGAGTTTTATCAGTTCAGAGGAAGAGCAGAAACTTGGAGGCCATTCCAGAAGATGCTGACAGCTGGAGCCGCCAGCGAGGGCAGCACACCAGCACGGCCGCTCACCCTCTTCCCAAATCAGACCCTTTGGCTGCAGCTCACAGTTGACAAAAATCAAGAATCGATTTTTACTCACTGTCTAACCTCAAATTAGCTTTCAAAAGCTGTGCAACAGATCTTGACAATCTCACCATAGGAAAGCAGGAACTAAGGCAATCGGAGAAAAGCAAAATCTTTTTTTTTTTTTTTGTGTTGAATGATGGAGTAATTGTACCATCTACCTAAAATTCAAGGGCTCTGCCAAACATTCATACCTACACAACCCTCTGCAGGGCTGCCTCCTGCCCCCATGGTAACAGCCAGGTCTGCAGCAAGAATTTGGCCCAAGGAGCAGGAGAAAGTAACAGGGGAATGGGTTTTTTTTAAAGACACAAATGCCCTCTAAATGTCAGGGCTGCCATTTGCACCTCTCAAGACCAAGAATAACTCAGTCTGAATGTTAACAGTGTCTTTTTGCATTATGTGATGAATGGATTAATCCTGCTATTATCAGAATAATTAATCTTGCTTGACACTCCAGGCAAAAAATCCAATATGCTGGATTCCACAGACATGGCAGTGCTTCGTAATATTTTGTTATCTTTTCAATTTATAATTAATAAGGAGAGTAGGGAATCCAGGAGAATCAACCAGCATTAAAATAAGCAGAAAACAGAAAGTTAAGATATCTGGAGTTGAGTCTCAGCTATTTCAGTGACAGTATCAATTGAAAAGAAAGTCCCCAACTTGGAGATGGACAAGATCCTGTTGCAGCTTGCAACACCACCAGATGCCACTTGCTAAATTATCTGAAACCAATTTTTGTTATAACATGAATTATAAGCTCTTACTGATGAGTCTAATTTTAAAGTGTTATTGTTTTAACAGTATAGTCCTTGACTGGACTGCTCCAGATGTGGAAACTGGAGAGAAAAGGACAGCCAGCCTAGACCTTTGGCATCATCAGGCTCCTGAAAGGAGCCATTCAGCATGAAAACCTATGCATGGCTAAGAAGGAAAAAAAGTATGCTGAACTCTTATGGGTTGGCAGTTAGAGAATCCCTGTACTAATAATAGTGTCATTTTTTATTTTCAGAATAGCACCCCAAAATTGCAGACTTTCCTTGACCCAAACAATGAACATTCTTCCTCTAACTCTAAAAAAACATGTGAATTAAACACTTTTTTCCAAACACTGTATTTCTTGGTGTAAAAATAATTATCTCTTCTCCCAGCACACACACATTACCCTGTTCTGTGCTATTTTCCCCAGGTTAAATACTCGTTCTGAGGCTGCACCGCTGACCATGTTGCAAACTTGTCGCATGCTTGGTTCAGCTTGCTGCTTGGAAAGTAAGCAGTAATGTTCTGCCTGGAGTTCCTACAGGGTCCAGTGGGGGCTGCCTCTCTGCTGCAACCTGCACTTGGCCTGGAAACCACCGACCTGCTGTGGCTCAGAAGCTGTCCTCAGCAAGGTGGGCACCAGCCTATCTTTGTGGAGTGATAGCAAAATTTTTATTCCTATTTTCAAAAAAGAACTGTGGCGTTTCAGGAAGAGCTGCTAAATTACATCTTCATTTTGCAACATCCCCAGCTGAATGTACCATAGAGTGGTTCTGTGTCGCTTCCAATTGCTCATGAGGAACTGGTGTGCTGGTACATAGACCTGATATGGGACTTTGGGGGATTCACTCCTACATATCACTGAATCAATTCCCGAACAAACAAGCGAACTCGTCCTGATGAGGAGAAAGATCCTGTTTCTACAGCTTTTGCAGCTGGAACAGAGAGGGAACAAAACAAAATACAGCTCCAGAAAATAAGCGGACAATATGCGTGCTTGTGAGCACCTGGTTAAAATCAGTCTTCTGAAGCATGCAGTCAAGATGATTGGTAAAAGTGTGATGCCTTGGCTAACAGGCCTCGCTCATTACGTTGTGCCATGAATAGCAAAAGAGGAGCGATAGAAGCGGCACAAACCAATGTAGGAACTGGAGTTGGGGAGGGGGACAACTGGACCATTGGGGCAGGTGGCCCCAACAGCTGTCTGTACCCCTGATCGAGCCACAGGACTGCAGGCAAGTGGAAGCAAAGTTTCCCCATCGCATCTTAGCCTTGCTTGCAGGCTGTGCAGATCCTAGCACTAGAGGAGCAAGAAATGTGTTTGGCATTCTATATAGGAGTTGGAAAGATGCAAAAAAGAGCTTCATGCTTTTCTAAATGACTTGCAAGGTTGGTTTGTCACCTTCTAATTCTCCATTTTAAAAACATTATTATTACTAAGCAGCATGATTTGTTTCCAGTGGAGCCCATCACTCTGGTAGCTACTAGACACTGGAGTAGGGCAGTCCTGGCCAAGTTTCTGCTTGCCTGGCTTTCACACACAGGCAGGTCCCTTAGCTTCCCAGGAACTACATACAGGACTATGGGGACAAGAATTTGGCCAGGCTGTCAGTCAGAGAAAAAACAATCTATGGGACAGATACTCAGTTGTGGTCACTTGGCATGGCCTCACAGACTTCATCTGAACAGCTTTATGCAGCAGCAGCAGGGTCTGGTCTCTTGAACACCCAAAGGGAGGGGGCAGTAGGACTGTAAAGGAGAAAGATGTAATTACATGGAAAAATTTGTTTACTGGGAAGCTCTATCAATTCTCAGATCAATGTGAAACGGCGTTACACTATACAGAGATGTAAAAATACATACTCGAGCACCTCCTTTTGCCTACTAACCAAAGCCCTAATACATTATTTCTGTTATTTCTGTTTCTTGTGAATGGCTGATGGTGTTGTGCCATACTTTACCCAGTTTCAGCTGCCACTGACATTAGCAGCTCCTACAACTCTCTTTCACACTCAGAACCTCCAACCCAGATATTACCTGTAAAAAAATGTGCTCAATTCAATTCTACAGAGCGCAGACTTTTTCAGGAGGTTTTCATGAGCTCATGGATGTTCTTAAGTGTTCAAAACACATTGTGCAACCAACCAGGACATTCTCCTGTGCTCTTTTGTTTCTTCTATTCCCTCCACCCCAGTTATTTTTATAATGTCCATTTCATTTCCCCTTGTCTTTCTGAGCTCTACTCAGAGTGTATGGTTTGGATTAAATGCATTCAAAACCCAAGCTGTTGCCCAGCAGCTATTAATGATAAAATTAGTCTTACAGCTTGAAAAAGGCACTCCTACTTCCCCCTCATAACTGTGATAGCTGCAGCTTTTCTTGAGTTGGCTCTTGAGCCTTGTATGGTCCCTGAGAAAGGTAGCTGAGCTCAGCAACCTGCCAGGAAAGGGAACCAGTAGAAGCAAGAAGCTGTGAGCTTTGGCCTGCCACCCTGCTGCCATGCCGCGACCCCTCATCCCTCAGCTGGCAACCACCCTCTTGCCTATGCCCCACAAGACTAACTTGAACTGGAAAAGGACTAGTAAAAAGAGTTGATTTAGGATTTCATGCCTCCTCATGGACCCTGCTATGCTCCTCCCCATGGCTCAACTCCACCTGCTATGAGCAACCCCTTTCACTCATATGTTTTCCATATGCAGATAACTGCAGTGGCCTTGCCATTCCCTGTGGGGTTTTAGACCACCTTTTATTTGTTAATTCTACCTTGATTTGTTAATTTCTTATTGTGAACTGTTTCACGTAAATGCCACTTCAGTGCCTACTTTGCCTAATCACACCTTTCCTCTCCACACCCAACCTTTTCAACAAGGATTCAGGGAGAGGGGAGATTCAGGAGAGGAGTGGAGTTGCTATTTTATTTTGCTTTTCCCCACTATCTCCATTCCTTTTCTATTCCTTGGCTCTAAGAAAGAATACAAAATTTCTCAATCCCAGTGAAATATCATCTTCTACCTATATATTTTGTGTACTATGTGAAATTTCGTTGCAAAGTATGTTTCCTACATATAGAATCATAGAATCATAGAATGTTTTAGGTTGGAAGGGACCCCTAGAGGTCATCTAGTCCAACCCCCCTGCAGTGAGCAGGGACACCACTAACTAGATCAGGTTGCTCAGAGCCCCATCCAACCTGGCCTTGAATGTTTCCAGGGATGGGGCCTCCACCACCTCTCTGGGCAACCCGTTCCAGTGTTTCACCACCCTCGTTGTAAAGAATTCCCTCCTTATATCCAGTCTAAACCTACCCTGGTTTAGTTTAAAACCATTACCCCTTGTCCTGTCACAGCTGGCCCTACTAAAAAGATTTTCCCCACCTTTCCTATAGGCCCCCTTTAGGTACTGAAAGGCCGTAATCAGGTCTCCCCGCAGCCTTCTCTTCTCCAGGCTGAACAACCCCAACTCCCTCAGCCTGTCCTCATAGGAGAGGTGCTCCAGCCCTCGGATCATTTTAGTACCCTCCTCTGGACCCGCTCCAACAGGTCCATGTCCTTCTTGTGCTGAGGGCTCCAGAGCTGGACGCAGTACTCTAGGTGAGGTCTCACCAGAGCAGAGTAGAGGGGCAGAATCACCTCCCTCGACCTGCTGGCCACGCTTCTCCTGATGCAGCCCAGGGTACGGTTGGCCTTCTGGGCCGCCAGCGCACATTGCCGGCTCATGTCCAGCTTTTCATCCACCAGCACACCCAAGTCCCTCTCGGCAGGGCTGCTCTCGATCCTTTCTTCCCCCAGCCTGTACTGATACCGGGGGTTACCCCGACCCAGGTGCAGGACTTGATCTGAAGATTCAAAATTCATTATGCTTTGCTTTCCCAATCCTACATCTCCTCAATTTCCAGCGATCTCACAATGTAAATTCTAATAGCTACAAAAAATAAGATTAGAGAAAGTCAGTACCCTTACATCAGGCATAGCCTTCTGCAGCAGGGCAGAAATGGATATTTTTTTAATGATTTTTTTTTTTCCCCAGTGTTGACTTGGGTATTAAAACCTTTTACCTTGCTGGAGTTTGGCAGGGGAAACCAGTGACAAGAGGGACAATACAATCACTCCTGGACATCTACCACATTCTTGCAGAGAGATAACCAAACATTTCAAGTATAAGTGGACTCAAAGACCATGGTAGTTAATGGAAACCTGTCAGCTGACATTAATACTCAGACCATTAATTATTTCCTTCCAAGCTAAGACAAAAAGAACAAATTCCACAATCTCTATAGCAGGTCATAGATCGTTAGGTGAATGGCAGGATCTTGAAAAGGGTTCTCACGATCTCTGTGGCACCCAGCTGCTGATGCTTACATCAACCCATCTTCTTGACCCAACACTGTAATTTTCCCTCAGCCACCATGCCTCTTTCATCAAAGATGGTCCTTAAGTCTTAATGGAGCTCTCATGAAAATATACAAAGCAGGATCACTGCTGCTCTTTCAAAGATTCCCCAAAATCAAATGCGTTTTGCAGCCACAATGTCTATTAGACACCTGTCAGGGGTTAGACACTTATATGTTATGATTAGAGATCATCAAAGTTTTCCTAGAGGAAAACTCCTCCAACACCAAGAGATGAACCGAACGCCCAGATAGTGTATACTCAGTGATCACTGTGAGACTGAAGAGATGGTTCACGTGGACTCTGCCTGGACCCTTGGTACATCTCCAGGGACTCCTGTGCTCATAGGATCCAAGGTATGTTTCTAGTGCTTTCAAGACGTGCTGCTTGGAGATAGTCATCCATGGAGCTGAACCGAAGGTCCTGGAGCTCTTAATCTAACTGAGCTCAAGCTTGCAGCAGAGAGCTTGGAAATTTCTGAAACATTTATTTCAATGGGGTCTTTTTGGGTGGCCAGTGCTTCCCCATGGGAGAAGGGCTGGATTCTGGGAGTCGTCTCCAGAACAGTGGACGTCCTGGCTGAGCCAGCTGGTCTGAGGCTCAGCACACTTGCAGTCCCACCATGAAGTAGTCTGCAGAAGTGTGCTGTCAGGGAAGGATGGGACTGGGAGCACCACCAGCCACAGAAGCAGACCTGTTCTTCAGCAGCAAGGATCATGAGAAGCAAGTCCAGGTTTGCTAGTACCCTACTTCAGTCAATCTGTAATGATTTTTTCAATTGGTTCACAACTTCCAAACTTTTGTTACCGTTTGACTCTTAAATAACGGTGTAAAGTTTATCTTTGGTTTTTTTTAAAGGTCTTTTTGTAAACTAGAAATCCTGTGTTTTCAGCTGTGGCAGTTGCAGACTAACTCAACCACTGATGGCTACAATATTATTTTGTTTTTCTGCACTCATTTCATTGTCTCTAGCTGGTATTTCTCATTGTACTGTTCAATTTGTAACAGGACTACCCTTCAGCTTATTTGTGTACAGGGCTAGTCACAATAGGGCCCTGTTTCATAATTGTGTTGAGGTAATGCCCAAGGCTCTCAGCAAGAAATAATAACGAATGACATGACACAACTGTGCTGAGTCACACCTTTTTAAAGCCCAGCTCTTTTTGAGGGACACAAGAGCATAGATAAAAACAGCCATGGGCGGCAAAGAGCCCCTTCTGAAAACAGCTCCTGGTAACTCATTCAAGTCAGTGGTCATAAAGAACAATAGCACAGCTGTTGGATAAATGGGATGCTTACAACTGCACACAGAAAACCTAAAAATTTCTGCAACGAACCCATTAGCCTTTACTACATGAGTGGTACAGGACCTGCTGTTTCAGTAATGCTCTGCTGGGCCACATAAAACCTGCAGAAAAAAACGCAGAGAGGTCTGGCATCCATCCACTCCTCCATCTGTCTGAGGGCAGCTGGGAAACTGCCCCAATCAGTCCTCAGAATCAGGGATGCTCTAACGCTGCAGCCAGCACCAGTGGATCAGAACTGTTACTTGACCAACGTGTCCACAAGCCTCGGTTTGCAATGAACGCCTTATATTGTCTCTCATAAACAATTAAAATAAAACTTCTGTTATTTACAGCGGTTTCAATCAGCCCTGCTCCTAGGATATATGTTCCCAAAATAGCAAAATCACAGATCATCAGCACCGCTTCTGGATCATCTCATCAGCCTGTGACCATATCCAGCATAATCCTTTTTACCAGGAATTTAAAAGCTGTTTTCTACCACGTTCCAGTGGCATCAGCAACCCACAGCTCCATGCAAGACAGTGGAGAGCATATTCTGGAAAATACATGGTATATATTAAAATCACATCAGTAGGGATGCATCAGAACATAAAGCAAAGACATCATGAGCCTGTAACTACTGTTTTTTTCCTAGGGTTTTGTTCTGTGTAAGGTTTGTTTTCTTTTCCAGCACTAGATAGTCATCCTAATTTGTTATGTCTTCAAAAAAACCCCAAAAAACCAACAACCTAAGAATGAAGGAATTTGATTAAGTCCTTTCACTTAGTTAATTTCCATGATCTAATATTCCCCTCATGTTCCAACACAGCTCTGTTCTCTGCTGACGACGTCAGGGCTGAGGAAATCTCTTAGAAGGTGGTTTCAATTCAAGGGCAAGGCAGACCAGAGACCACTTAGCTCCCCAGACAAGGTACATTTGGTTTAGTGTGATTGTAGGCGAGCCAGAAACTGTAACAAGAACACTTCGGAAAGGAAGTCCCCTTGGATATAGATGATCAATAAAGTTCTCGACAAAGTTGAAAACAGTTCAGAACATGGTGTCTCACCAACTTATACTGTAATGTTTTAGTGTAGTTACTGTGGATCTCATTTCTGGCAATATCTTGAAACAGCAATCAATACTTGCCCAGGGTACACTTTCCCTGCCATTTATTCTGTTATCCAGCCAGTGGCAACAACAACCATTTAAGATCAGCTACGCACTGATATGTTGCTAACGATGAGAATCTACTGTATGGATAACAAGGACCAAGACCCTTCCATGCTGGATACTACAGAAGAAAAGATGCCCAGATACCCATCGCTATAGCATCTGAGGAAATTTTGCATAAAATGAGTAGCTACGGGAAAGTCCCCAGTGGACTTCCTCGCCTCTCATCCTGCAAATAAAAATGTTACCACAAGGGCAGTAGACACTAAAAAGAAATGGACTATCTATCAAGTGGGCTAAGCTTGTACGGAGGAGAGAGGAGAGGCAAATATTTTAACAATATGGGGATGAGGGTTTTGTGTCAGCAAGGTAAAAAAAGGTAGATTTTGTGGGACTGACTCCTGGTATGTGCTCCTGATCTGTATTTGATGTTTGCCAAAAAATGTCGAAGTGTGAGATGTAAGATTTTGGTTTATGTCCATATATTATGAAGGAAGTAAAGCAAACCAATCCATCAATCCGGTGGCTGATGTTTAACCTCCTTTATCCCTTCAACTTGTGTATGTCTGCTGCTCCTGCACTTCTGAGAAACCGTGAACTGTCTCATCTCCAGGAAATACAACAAACCTTAAATTGCAGAAACAAAAAGCCTTATTGAGCATTTGGGAAGTGTTCTGAACAACACTGCCCATCTCCTGCAGCAAAACATTGCAGCAGAGACAGACGCAGTACTGGTGGAAACAACTGGCAGAGGGATGTTGCAAAACATGTGTGACGGTAGAACCCAATATGGCTGTTTCTCTGAGCGGGGGAGCTGAACACAGGAATGCAGTGAGCAAAGCACTACAAAGTGCTGGATGTGCCGGCATTACTGAATACTGAGTAGCTGCAAGAACAGGGCATATGCAGCAAGAGGAAAACAAATGTATCATCTGAAATAACAAAGCTAAGTTAAAAGTACATTCACTGCTTTCGGGTAACTGCTAGACAGTAGCAAAGAGAAAAGCTATCCTTGTGCCCAAAGCCAGACCCAGTTTTTGTTTTTCAGATCCTTCCTCACTGAGATCTCAGAAGAATTTCACCAGAAAAACAATGTCTGTATGGTGAATGATGGAAGATGTTGACTGAGCAGAGTAGCAAAGGACAAGGAAAGGACTCAGGCAGATGGACTATCATCTCTTAAATTGGAATTAGCCAGGACACAGCAATAATGCTCAGGCAGTGGCTGGATTTGTATACCCTTTTAAGAGGGCAACTTATTTTACTATGATTCATCTAGGTAGCAAACGTGTTGTAAACAAACTCTAGACCGTGCCTACACTTGATTTCTTGGCCCCAGGTTTCCCATCTCAGTGGTTTGGCTCCACCAGCGGAAGCAGCACTGGCGGAGCTAACATGGACAAGGCCCCTAGGGTGGTGACACTTTCACCAAGCAACCGCTTCCACCCCCAAGCAACAGAATGAAGCACCCAGCAAGCCGGGTGGTGCTGCACAGGGTGCTGCAGGCACGTTCGGAAGGAGCCCTGAGAAGTATCCCTGCCACCCTGCCTTCTCCCTTGCTCTCACATGAAGCAGGAGAGGGAGGATCGAGCTGCATGATGGTGGTTTGGGTCGCCTCCCATGCCACCCCCAGCCTAGGGAGCAGTGGCCAGGGGGCGGCAGGGAATGAAGAGCATTTCTCACTTCCCTGCGGGAGAAGGAGTGACTGCCAGGTACAGGGCTCCCCCTTCCCTCCCCTTGCACGCCCACAGGCACACTGACAGAGAGCATGGTCTGCAAAGCCCATGCACAAGCTCCTCACACACTCTTAGTCTCCAAAGCAGAGTCGTGTCAGATTTGCCCATAAAAAAGGGTGCAAACATTCTTGCCCAGGCTCCTCTGGGGCACATGCAGCCCAGGCCCCCAGCAGAAGACAAATCTGAACTCTGCCATTGCAGCAGCACAGAGACATTGCTCTCTGTAGCAGCACTGTCTGAGCCATGTGGATTTTGTCTGTGTGATTTCCTCCAGCTTATCGTCTGATCTCTAGCCCACGGTTAAACTGAACCTTAAGGGTTATAGGTGAGGGAAGGAAAAGTGCTTTTGTTCTGCCTTTGCATCCCTCTTTCTTCCCACCTCCCAGCTTCCTCCCTCACCTGAATCAATCCAAAGTTACAGAAGTAGAATCACAAGTGAAAGAGCGAAAAATAGGGAATATGGAAAAAGTGTGTCATAAAATGAGGTTACTCATACCATCATGAGGAAGCAGGGTGATTATACACACTTTACACAGAACGATAGAAACAATAGGATTACTCACACAATCTCAAACTCTAATGAGGCGCATCAGTTACACTCCCACAGCAACCTGGAGAAAGGAGGAGAGTAAAATCTGCTGGTTTAGCCTAATAAGGACTTTGCGAGAGAGTTGCAGTTAACATGGCCAACTGACTTATGGTATGCCAGGAGCCAGCTAGGGGCTGCAGTCCAGGGTTTCTACATGCACTCACCAGCCCAACAGGGAGGAGGAGGGAGCAGAGACCTCCAACTCCACCCTTAACCTGATCTATTCAGGTCGAGAAGGTAGGTACAAAATCCAAAGAGGAAGCTCACCGGTAGTTATATTGAAACTTTGAAGAACACACCTTATGTTTTACTTTAAATAATCGGTGACCCAACAAAAAGCCATTCACATAAAGACAGAGGAAGAGGACAGATCTCCTTAAATGCTCTTCTACAACCAGACCTCTTGAAAAGAGCAAGTGCTGGATTGACTTTACGTGTTTGTGGCTGTGAAGGCAGTATCTGTAAATGGTACTAATGAAAGGAAACAGGCCGTCTGAAATTATATAGCTGTAAAATGTCATTAAGACCTATTTTTGTGAATAGATTATATACCACCTGACAGATTCCTCTCCCAGATGGGCTTTTTTGTGTGAAATTTAGAAAACAGCTGGGAACCTCCCAGGCACAATACATCTCACTCTATCACGGAGGTTTCAGCTGGGTGAACCCTCCTCTCCTCACCCAGTGTTCGTGCAGGAACCCCAGGCAGCTGCGCTGCGGGTGCCCGCAATACCTTGAGATGGACCCATCCTGCTTTTCTCAGGAGCCGAGCTTCCTTCACAACTCCTTTGACACACCTGTTTGAGCCTTCCGATAAGCGCACCACTTAACTACACGCTCAACCTCTCCCTCTCCCAGACAAGGAATTAAGCATGTGTTTAAAGCTTTCCAGCACAGAGATGATTTCCCACCCAAGACCCACCTCTTGGGAAAGTCCAAGGCTTCAAAATCTGTAATGCTTGATTTTGGGTGAGATTGAAATAATTTAAAATCAATGGTTCACTTCAGACTGACAAAAATGCTTCCCTGCAGCTTCTTATCATTTTGACATTTCTATTCCAATGTTTAAAAAAAGGAGATAAATCTAAAATGTAAGCACAAGAATAAAACATAAAGTGAACATCATGCATCTTAATTGTGTTGAAATAAAACAATTTTTTTTTTCTGTGAAGATGTTGGTGAAATCATTGCGTTCTGTCAAATTTATCAGCTTGTGTTGAATCAGCACTTTCTAAGTGTTCATCCAGCTCAAGACTTCCTATGCTCTTTACACCTATTGCTTTTCAGCAGAAAAGCTTTCCCAATGCTTTTGATAGCACCGTGATAGCTTCTTTATAGCATTTTTCTTTAAAATTCCCCTTACTTACATTGAAAAAGTAATCACGTATCTTAATTTTTTTTCTCCTTGCCATTAGAGCACTATCGTCTCCCTAAGAAAGCTGCTTTTTATCTGCTTGGAGCTCTTCAGCATGAATAATCTCAAGGAAAATTATGCAGAAGACTCCTCAGTTTGCGTTTCCCCTCCCTTGAGCTCTCCAAATGCATAACTGGAACACGGACATCAACCCAAACTTTTTGCAACCACCCGTTGGTGTTTCTGGTTATTATCACGCCTGATGTTACAATACATCTTCTTTTAGGAAAAGCAGTGTTTAATTGACCAAACAAGAAAAACAAATGCTTCCCCAAGGCAAAAATTCCATGAACTGTTTGGATGTTTTCTATGAAGTTAACAAGCACTTCTGTCAGTATTTGGAAGTCTTAGACCCTGTTTTTTGAATGGACTGAAGTAAAGAAGAGACAGCTTGAATAGGATTTTACAATTTCAGCATGCTTAAGGACATTCCAGGCTAAAATATTACTTGTTTTATAACATTACTCATTAGTAAATGAGGTTTTTAAGGTAGATTTTATACTCAAAATAAATCTTAAGTTATATCAGTACAGCTAGAACAACAGAGGACGAATACAGTTATCTTCTAAACTTACAGGGAAGAGTGACAGGCCATGCTCTTGAAACCTTCTTTTTAATATATTTACGTTTAATGTGACCCTGCAATCAGACTACATGTGGAAACACTAAGTGCAGCTTTATGGACTTTTGGGGGCTTGGTGCAGCTGCAGGGATATAATCCACAGATGATCCAAATACAGGAAAGGAAAAGGATTCAGTTTTTTAATACCAACATCATTTACTGACTTCATGCTGACATAGTGTAGGTGAACATAAGACTATTGAGAGGAGGACTAATTCTTCTTCTTCCCAAACAAATGAAAAGCATTAAACAAGCATTTTCACTGCCAGAAAATTAAAAAAAAAAAAAAAAAGAAAAAAATAACCTCTTCAACTTTCCATGGTTTGGGGATAGCAAAACCACTGGCAAGCTGGAACTCAGATTCCAAAGCCACTGAATTCTTGAGGATGTCTCAGCACCGTCCATCCTTAGGATCAATGAATCAAAGACATACCACTGTCTCACACACCAGTTCCCTGGGTTTTTTCCTTGCTGTTCCCCCTAAGGGGGAGCATTCCAGGAAGGATGTTGTTCTTTACGTAGAAACATGATACAGTGAGCCTGGAAGGAAGAGATACCTGATTGGGACAGGTTTCAGTTACCCAGGAGCTGATGCTTTTCCCTTCATATCTGAGGTGATCTGTAAGTGCTCCGATGTGCATGATTAACTATCTGAATGCTTACTACACCCAGTCAAAATATGAGGCTTACATGTGTGATTTTAATTTGATCGTTCCTAACTCAGGAGTTTACTGTGGAAATTCAGATCATATTCAGAAAATAAACATGGAACAGTAATTCATATTACCCAACCTGTACAGTGCCAGGCAGAGTTAATCCTAATGAACTGAGTTGGTTTGAATCCTGATATCCTAGCATGTTTTAATTATTTCAGTTTATCTATTACATTTAAGGTCTAAGATTTTAAAATGCCAAATTCTACCAAGAAGTCATTATGGCATGAGGTTTAATGACACGAACTCCTTGATACTTTGGACGTCTGCAATGCAACCGGCTGTGATTATAGTTTTTAATAAGGTGGGAACTGCTGTAACCCAGGCCTGTTGTGAAGAGCCCCAAGGTGACCGTCTCCAGTTCAACCTAAGCACAAGCCTTTCAACCCTTCTCTACTGCCAGTATGTCCTATTTGCCTAAATTGTAGGCTGAGAAAAGAACTTTACTTCTCGGTCTGCAGATAAATATCTACTGGAAAGTCCAATAAGCCAGCTGAAACTTCATTTTGGAGAAGCTACTGAGCATATTTCCTTAGAAGATGATCAGTTTAATCAACATTCCTTTAAATTGCCTGGGTTTAAACTTACAGACCTGAAAACTACATTATCTTCCTTGACTGCACTGTGAACTTCTCAAATGCACCTGAGTAGCTCAGATTTCTCAATAGTGCTCATTTTTGACAGAGAAAATCTAGTGTTCTCATCTGCATTTTGGTTTTGAACAAAATCAAAATTTGAGGTCAGGTTTTACCCTCAACCTTATTCGCATGCAATTGAGGCCATGCTTCTGCATGGATTCACCTTGGAGGAGCAAATGGTCTTCAGAAATCTGAACAAAATCCAGGGGGTAAAAGACTACTCACATTAAAGCCAAGAAAATATTCCAGCACAGCTCCTAAGCAGTGAACTTGTAATAAACATCCTGAATATAGAAAAAAGCAACCTTGAATAATTAGGGTTACCAATTGTTGGTCATTAACTGAAATTAGCAACACTATCAAAACACCATTTAGTTTTCCATGAAAGACTGGTGTATTTGAAAAAAATATTTCTGTTTAATTTGGATTAAGGCTAATGACAGGATTGTGTTATTTACTACCCCAACTATTCAAAAGTGCGAAGTGTTTTTTAAGTATTCACAGAATCCTTAGCGTATTACAAATTTTAGTTCAAAGTATTGTGTATCAGAAAATTCAAAGCCAAAAGCGTTTTGCTCATAATTTTCCTGTTTATAAGCATCAGGCAATCCAAATTAAGAAATTTAATCCTATGCAATCTGTATGACAAATTATATAAACTGAGCTGGCACAGGTATGCAAACAAAGGAAGAACAGAAAGCAAAAGCTAATAATTTGAACCAAATGTAATTAATTATTGAATAATCAACCCTGATACCAACAATACTAATACCAAGAGACTTTTCTGCTCTTTCTGTAATAGATTGTAAATTCTCGGTTTTGATTAGTGGTGGGTTTGTCTCACATAACTTGGAGTGTTCTCAAAGTAAGCATGTTTGGCTTCAGAGTTTTGTGATATGAAAACAAGAAACCTTTTAAAAATTTGCAATCTGATCCAATCTTGAGTTCAGATCACATCTTCCAGAGGCTGTATGTGTTCAGACCTACAGATCAAGTTTTCAGCTGTGATTTATATGCAATTAGAAAATAAGTAAGTGAAAAAATGTTCTGTAAACTAGCTGCATGAGGTTTCCCAACCCAGTCTGCAGGCTTTTAAGGGCAAATCTACTCCATCAATACAGCAAATCTTTTCAAAAGCATTTTCAAAGGATAAAAAAAAAAAGAGTGTGTTGCTGTGTCATGGGCAGGATGTTGAACAAAGATGGTTTTAGTGGTGATAGTGGTATACATCTCTCACCATATCTATTTAGCAGTTATGCTTAGGTAGCAATAAACATGAAGGATGGATGATTATTGATTATGGGATGAAGCCCAGACTGTCTGAACTGTTAGTAATCTGAACTATGTAGACTGCTGGACGCTCATCTGTGGTACAGAGTACAAGCTAAGAGTTTAATGGAAGAAGTCATTATAAATAACAACTCTTCTGCTTTATCTCATGCTGAATAAGTGCAGCCAGCACAGTAAACCAGTATTATATCCCAACTGAAAATGCTGCTAAGATTATGCCTACATAAATATCATGAGTTACCTGAGGTACCTTTTAAAGAATTCTTAGTTCATGCAGTTCCAGGTTATTTGGCATTGACAATAAAAATTGACACAAAAAAATCCGTTATCATTCATTCTCACATCTCATTTTAGAAGAAAATAACTGTCATTGAATCTGCATTCCATTCTTTCCCAAATGCTCCCTGTATCACTTTCTACTGCATCAGGAAGCTTTTACTTTGGCTGCCACCAGGTTCAAAGATACTCACTACACACTCCTGAGAAGTACCTTGCTTAATTTTGCTATATCATCTTACTACAGAAATCAGTTCCAAGGCATTTCTTTTTTCACTTAATTAAAATGTGTATGCTTCTTCATCAAAGGATTTCTTAGGTCTATGAGCAAATTCTAACTGGGGCGTCTCTACACTTGTGCAGTTCCACTAACACCATGAGAGATACATGAAGGAAAAATAGATACTTCTCCAGATATGTAGAAACCTAACTGTGCCTCTTAAATTATACCTGGGGGGTTTTAACGCAATTTAAACTGTATATTGGTCATTGTAGCCTACAGAAAATTATTATGAATTTAAGAAAAAAAGCCGTGATGTCATTTCTGCACCCTGAAATGTCTGAGAAACTCTCTTTATGTCTCTTTTTTACCTGAGCATTGAGTATATAGAGGATTTTTCAAAGGTTCAACAAAGGACTTGTTTATTAATAATACGGACTACTTAGGCTTATGCAGAAAGTTACAGGCATTTAGTTAACTACAGCATTATGAATAAGCACTCAGAAGATGAAAGCATGAGTGCAGGCTTAATATAATAGTGCTACCGCCTTAAGACTGGATATTCATCCAAGGCATTTTACTTGCCAAGGGCCAAAAACATGTCTAAAGGCACACTTCAATCGCATCCAACAGCAACACACCAATACATAATGTGTCTCTGAGTCATATAAAGTGAAGCTGAATACCATAACTGGCTGCATGTTCCTTCCCCCCCTCGTGCTTTAATTGTGCAATCAATAGTGAAATGTTTAAATCAATAATTTTGAAGTTGTGAGCTCAAAGCCGACACCAGCAGAGGAGGTTCTGCAGGCGGTGCAGTGCCAGAGCTGCATTTTCATAAGAGCTGTGTTTTGCCTTGAGTGCAATCAATCTATAGATCAGCACATCTGAAGAGAAAATCCACAGGATTTTCCCATGAAACTATCCCTTTCCTACTCCTTTGGATTCAATCTCCTTTTCTGTCTTGACTTTAATTCCTTTACAGGGGATGCACTTGCTCAAGGAAAAAGACTCCAAACCTCACAAAGGCACTTCAACCTAGAAATCGTTCAGAGAGAGCAGGGCTCTCAGAGCTTTTCCAGCACAGTGTTCTTGCCTTTCCCTATGCTAAAACTATTCCCAAACATGAAGCACTGAAACGGCTTGCAAATAAATGCCCTTGTGAGGGAGAGAAGCAGTCTGTATAAGCTGAGTTAGGCAAGGATGGGGTGAAGCAAAGGGCCGAGAGGTCAGCCCCTGCCTCAGCAGCATCACCCAGCTGGCTGCAGCCCCAGCCCGTGCTCCGCCGCCCGGGCGAGGGGCGAGGCTGCAGCCCCCACGCAGCCTTCGCACCAGCCCCGATCGAAGAGAGCAGCTCTTTTGTCGAGTACGGTGTGAGTCAGACTGCTGCTGAAGGAAATAATTTTGTTTACAGCAATGGGAAAGGAATTGCTGGAGCAATTAAAATAATGTCTTGTTTCATAATACAAGCTATACCAAGAATGGCTGTTAGCTGCATTTCAGTCTCAGGTACTTAAAAACAAACAAACAATCAATCAGAAAAAGTAGGTTCTAATTTCACAGAGGATTGTTAGGAAAAAGCAATTTTTATTTAATGCCTTCAAATCTTAGATGCTGCTGTGCCTAGCAGGCACCCAGTCCACATTCTTGTTACCGAGGAGTGGTCCCTGGAGGTGGCAGGTGGACCAGGATGTCTACAGAGGTTGCTGTCCTGTACTGCCTACCTGAGGTTTTACCAGACACCAAAAGCTGTAAAGCCAAGGGATGTGCACGTATACGTGGAGGATAAGAGGAGAGGTGAAACGTGAACCCGTCACCCACTTCTTACCAAGGCGGTTGTTGGCAGGGTGGTCTCAGGGTGGTCTCTGGTGGGACACACTCATGGGACACATGCTGCAGGTGCCCAGGGATGGCCTGACTTCAGTAAGTGCTGAGCAGATCTGTAATAATTTCATGGTTTGTCCACAGGTTTCACCAGTAAACACAGGATCTGTAATAATGATGTCTCAGTTAAGGCCTGACTGGCCCAGGAAGGGGAGATCTGGTTTGGTTTGTTTCAGTTTTTTGAATTTTCTAACAGTGTGTCTGCACGGCAGAGCCAAAGTCCAAATACATTTCACCTGCTGATAGTACCTGTCAAGTCCCAAAATAATATGGAGATACTGATATGATCCATCATAGTTAATATTTCTCAAGACCCAAATGTTTACAGGGAACTTTCCAAGCAATTCGTCAGGAAGGAATAATAATCTCTCTTTCTTGCACACACACACACACACAAATGTACGGTTCCATGGAGTAATTCTGAAGAGCCACATTAAATAATGTATGAGCTGCTCATGGACATTTTGCAGCAGGAAAAAGTGAAATTTACAGTGTTATAAATTTCACTGTGAGTTGTTTGTTCAGTCCTGTTGTTAGCTAGCTGTTTAGAGAAGTAAAGTAATCTCCCCAAGGACCCTTCGGTGTGTCTGGGGCTAAATAAAGAGAAATACAGTATCCTTTGGGAGAGAGGGGCATGGCATGAAGATACCTTCATCCTCCAGATTACTAAACTGAACAGATCTTTTTCACCTGCAATCCTGAGTAAACATACAGGTGGCTTTTGTTGTGGTTGCTTTAAAGTGACGCATAACGGTTGATAGAAGTGCTGATGATTAACATTTATCAGTTGCAGAGGATTGTGATGGATTCTCCATCATTGGAAATACTTAAACCACAATGGGATACTTTTTTTTCCCCGAAAGACTCATTGTAATTTAAACAAGAATCAATTCAAAGAAGTCTTGAGACCTGTGTTACTACAGGAAACCTAAAGTGATGATCACAACACCCTTTTGCTATAATTATTTGTATCATGGAGGCTTTGTGGAGCAAAACTACCCTACCATGGGCACAATGTCAGAAGCCAAAGTTGGTCTGTGCCCAAAGGGTTTTTCAGCGTAAGACTGAGATGAGAAACAACAGCGGGATACAGGAAAATAGGGCAAGCTGGACTACACCACAATACCAAGGCATAATTATGAATCTGTAAATGCATTTAAGACACTGTGATCCTCTGAAGGCTCAGCAAGTTTCAAATATTCTATGAATATCATGTTTTGACATCAACTTCCTAATGTGTTCTTTCTGGAAAAAAAAAAAAAACCAACAAACAACTGAGACAATGCAAAACTATTAAAAACTGCCCAATTAATACATACAGGAAGGTAAATCCTGTAAATCCTATGAAGGCTTTCTTCCAGTTTAGACTGGCTGTATCAACCAAACATTTCAGACATGAACAGCAGATAAAGAACTGCTGTTTTCTTTTGAACCAATGCAGCCTGGCACTAGAATTGCATTAGATCTCACAGTCAAGGTAGGGCCAGGTCTGGACAACCCTTGCAACAACTATGCATGTCCTTCAGAAAATAGTGTACATAAATGTCAGTGGTGGCATTGCACTGGCTAGGATTGTACTGGGAGTGCCCCTGCAAGATATAATACTGAAGACCTGTCTTTTTGGTCTTCTTAAGGAATCCATACCATTCTTGATCTCTTTCCAAGAAGACTTCAGCCATGGTATAAAATTGCTAATGACTCACACCTGCTTTTCTTATACCCTGTCAGGTTAATTAAAACAAATCCCACAAATACAATGTTCCTATGAATCTGCAGAATACACTTTATATCTACCCTAAAGAAGATGAAACTAAATTAGATATTATTTTATATCATATTATTAAATTAACTGAATTTTAAAAAATAAAATAGTTTAAATGAGACATATCCCCTTTTATGCAACTATGAATCCTTGAAACCAGTATTAATTGATAAATATTGCATAAGATCTGTATTAAATCTCTTTTCTAGAGATGATCTGTTTTTTAAAATGGACTATAACTCTATAATGCAGGCTTATTTATAGTAAATATTTAAGCAGGCACGTATCTTCAGGAATTAAATATCATTAACGGTAACGCAGAAGACACAGCTTGTGAAATGTATTTGGAAATCTCTTTTCCATATGTTAAAAACATCAGACAGAAGAAAGATGGTGGTGCTACCCAGCCTAGAACATTGCAGCCTTAATGCCCAGCGTTTTAGGAAGAAGGTTAATAGCACTGTTGGGTTTAGGTAGTTTTTTAGAGACCAGCAGGAGTGGTGTTGCATCTGCTACCCTGCAACGGAGGCAAAACCAGGAATTAGGCAGCATTTCCCTAGACCTAGCATCCAGCTCCTCGCCTCTTAGAAGACAGCTGGAGGTGTTTGTGCCTGCACCTCTGAGTCTGGGGCATGCATCTCTAACCTGCAAGAGCCTGGACTTCCTCGGCTCTGGGTGCAGTCTGAGGTTTGCCTATTCAACAGTGTGGATGTGTTTAGGGAGAAGTTAACTTGTTAAAAGACACATCCATAGCTCGTGTTCCAGGCTTGGAAAACATCTGGGGATCGTTTTATTCATCTCTTTATTTCCTGTTGCAGATCTGACTGTGTTTCTAAGTGCTGTTGGAACCTCATGCCCTTTTGTAGCTCTCGGAGTACAAATTCTCTTCATAATAAAAAAGGCAATTAACAAATTGCAAAAGAAATATTCCATCATGGGAAATATAATTCTATATGTACATTACAGAAAAAGGAACAGAAATCTGATCTTGACTGTGGTCACTGAAGTTAATAACACTATTTCCATACATAGCATTAATTACTTGCTTCGTATAGTTGCTGGATTGGTGCCTACAACCAGAGGAAAGATTTAAATTGGAAGGAGTGGTGGGAAGAAAGAATAATAGAGAGAAAAAGAAACACTGTGTATTGTTTCTTCAAACATTCCTTGCTTTCCTTCATTTCTTCTTCCCTTTTTCTTTCCCTCCTTCTGTATTTAGGTTTTCCTCCCTATAGTCATCAATCTAATCCACTATTTTAGTAACTCGTATCTTTAAAGTATGGAATTTTCTTTCTACTTACACTCACCAACTGCAACGAGAGGAAAAAAAAGGGGGGTTTTTTGCCTTGAAGGGCGGCGTGACTGTGAAAAAATGACTGTAAAAGTGAAATCTTCTCACCAAACAAAACTGCCGCTTTTTGCATGAAGGGACATTTGATTATTTTTTTTTTGGAGAGCAGCACACTGCTTCACTTGGTATTTGCAGGGGTGAGCTAGCACGGCTGAAGGAGTGAGCTCAGACCTCTGCTCCATCTTGTGACTCATTAACAGGGCCACCTGCCCGGTTTCATGGGGCCACATTCACTGCCAGCCCAATGAAGGGTATTGACGGCTTCCACCATCACATGGGGTATCTGAAGGTGTAGCATGACCCAGAGAAGATGCTGGAGTGGGCATGGCTCCTGCTGGCAGGGGGCGAGGAGGGACCTCAGGGTCCCCCTGAGCAACCTCCGAGTCACATCGCGTGACACCAGACGGTGTGATCTCACCAGGCGTGTGACTCCTTTCCTCTAAGGGGAGAGGGAGGTAGGCTATGGACCTTGACACCAGTCTTCAAGCCCTGCTCTGATTTAATCTGCGTTTACTGCTTGTGATGACGGACAGGATGCAAAAATCTCAACTTCCCTTGGAGACTATGATAAAACTGAAAGGTCTGGCAACCAGTCACACTGCATTTTAACTGGTAAACTGAAGCTCTTTATATAGAAACCATTAAAGTCATAAACATGAAACTTCGCAGTACTGTTTTTACAGTCACCTTTCAGAGGGAGAAACAATCTAAAGTTAAAGCTTTTTGTGAGGGGGCATTTTACGACTCCTGGACTTCAGTCTGTTTAGTTTATCCCCACAAAGGTAAAAAGTGATCTGAACATGGTCTGTAAATACCTCTGATAGCAGAGGGCTTTTTAAACTAATGGAAAAGTGTAGAGCAAGATCCAACATCTGGCAACTACGCTAACTACATTCAGGAGCAAAGGCCTGCATTCCTGACAGTCAGGATCTTCAACCAAATTACTTGCTCAAGGGTACACTGGATTCTTTCTCAGGTGAAGCCTTGAAATTGAACCTGCGTACCCTACTAACAGAAGTTAGAGGCTCAACGAAGAAACCAGTTGATAAAAATCTATGGCTTTTGGCAGTTGAGATGATCAAGAATAGTCTTTTCTGGCATTTCTGGCATATATGCTGAGCATTCAATTCCAGTGGCATAAAGGGAGGAGTATTTAAATTGGAAATTCTTCAATGAAGTGTCTCTCTCTCTCTCAAAACATGCCTGTTCAGGAAGAAATGTGATATGGCCACAGTGTTCCTACAAAGGTTTAGCGTTCACTAGGTTCTTCTAGTTCTCCAGAGCAGTTAGATAATGCTGAGACTCCACACTTGTAACAGAATATTCAAGTCCAAGAAAAAAAAAAAAATTGAAAGGCTAATTAGACAAGACTTGTGAAAACATCTGATGTTGGGTAAAAATAACTCAGGTCAATAGTGAAGTGTTCATTTTACCTGTTCTCTCACAAGTAAACTCGCTGACTTTTGAGGTCATCTGCAAATACCTGTGGTCTGAACCCAGACTCTCATAAACGAGTTCCACAATTTGTGTGGAAATGTCATTCCTGAGTTATTTCAGACTCCTGGAAGCACTCTGAAGAGTCCTTGAATTAAAACTGTTTTAATAGCGTGCCATTAGAAATAACCACGTTTTCCTAATGTCAGAGACCCAGTGCCGAATATGACTTAATTTTTCTCCAGGTTGCTAAGACTCCTTGCACCTCCATAACCAACAACACACAACCTTTTTCAGTATTTTAGGTTCATGTACTGGATTCTTTATACAATAGCCTCCTGTGCTCTTAGAAGAGTCCAATGTATGAGTTATATGGGTGTGGAGGTAAATCGTTTACACTAGAATTAATCATCTGTATCTAGACTGTATTATATAGATTACAGCAACCAGCTGATATTCCTACATCATTATGACAGATTAATCCAGAAAACAGATGAAACAAAGTTTTAGTCAGGATAACAAAGAAGCTCCTGTAAGTCTGACCAGAAATTCTCTCACAGCACAGGTCTGTGGGTTGACAACCTGAAAAGCATGGCATGTAAAAAAAATCTGCCTTGTCCTGCACTTCTGCATCAGGCTTTTGCCATTTTAGGATCTGACCTCTTTGGGAATGGATAAAAATTGCAATGGCACTGCTACGGACAGGAGGACACCGGGCGAGTGCCTGCAGTCCAGTCGCATTACAGGTTGTAATCCTCCACACGATGAGGAATTACACAGCAGCCGTTTTCACTTTTGCAGGATGCTTTTCCTGCAATTGTACCTGGTGTTGGGGAGGTGCATTTTGTGCATGCATCCCTATGCACAAAAAGGCTTCCATTGGCTTTCTTCCTAAGAGCGCTCATTCAACAAGCAGCCATATACCTGGGCACAATGTCTCGGGCAGCCCAAGCCCATTAGTTTATTCCACTTTGGACTGCAAATTGTGAAAAACACAGTCAGCATTCCTAGCAGCAGCTCCACACTAAGCCTCACATTCATCGTCCTGCAGGATGGAGTGCTAATTATTCATATGGAATAATAGCTTTCATATGAAGTAATACATTGACTCTCCTCCAAAATCTAGCTTGGAATTTAAAAGATTATGAACAGTGCCAAGAAAACTACTCCAGGGCAAAACAACCCTGAATCTTCAAGTTTAGACAAGAGCCTTACTATAAACAAACAAAAGTGTGATATTGTTTAAATTGGTCTTTGAAATTGTCAGTGGGAGATCCTTTTTTTTTTTTTTTTTTTTCATGAAACCCTCCAAAGAGGAGGGGAACTTTTACCTTCATATTGCAAAGTTAACTTCCAAATATTAGCCAGGGATGATTTCATAAAACATGGTGTGTTAGATACACTTTCTGTTGCGCAGGTATTGAAATGATCACTACAAGCTCTTTTCTGTAATTGCCACTTAAGGATGTCCTTGAGACAAAAGAGACTTAGCCACAGGGAACTCAGAATTTCATTCTATTTTTCACTGGGTTGCCTTTGAACAAACCATTCCTTTGGTCACCAAAGCCAAGCTCTCCTTTATGAGGACAAATAATTTTCACATAGAGTGTATTTGTGCCTCATGCTCTCTGTCTTCATAGCAGGGATTTAAGGAACAGTTTGTTAATATCAAAAGCTCATTAAAACTCTCTATGCACAAGCCTGTCATGCAGGAAACTCCTGATGCTCACAGCTGAGATTCTCAAGCACATGGCACTACAGCTGCCAAAGCAAACTGCAGTATATATGTATTTATGTATATATATATATAAGATACAGAGGTTACTGAATTTCCTGGTAGTGTGCAGCTAAAAATCAGACTGAGAGAAGAAGGAACAAAATAACTTCTCCCATAAGACTGCCCCAGTCCTGGCCTTGCCACATCACTTTAGGAGTCCACTGCTGCACCCAGTAAGGCAGACGCTCTGCTGAGGGTGTTCAAATCCTCTGCTCTAGAAGGGGTTTGTGGGAGAGCAACTGTTTTGATGGAAAATAAAAATGCATTTGATACTGGCTGCTGCATTGGATTTTCACCTGTTTTACTGGGGAGCTTCAACAGACCTATTTTCCTATGGAAAAAAAAAAATCAAAATAGGACCTTTCAACAGGAATTTGCTTTGGGAGAATAACCAAAATGACACGTTTTGATAAGATATGTTCTTTCTTGACCATAGCCATAAAATATATTTTGAGAATGTATTCCTCCAGAAAAAAACCTGTTATTTTTGTTGTTGTGTGATTTTTCTTTTTGCCATACTTTTAATGTTGGCTGTTTATGAATGTTTTGCAGACCAAGTGAAATTTTAAAAATAAGAATCGACATTAAAAAAATGGACCAAAGATGATTTTTCAAAAATGCTATTTTGTAGGAAAAGTGTGGAATGAAAAATTTGCAATTTCTGAATTTTCTGTGGAATTGCAATTTGCAGTTTGGACAAGCATACCTGCTTCATCTGAGAAGGACAGACTATGCTATCAGGGATCCCTGGTAAACTGAGTTGACCTTGAACTGATGACACGGTGCTGTTTTCTCTAATTGCATGTGTCAAGTGACATCATAACTGGTTTCCAGTTCAGACCTTCCTGTGATCTCCCATTTTGCACTCATGAAGTTGTGACAAGAAGTTCAGAGATTCTTGTGCAGTCACAATGATTTGCAATCACCACTCAGTTCCTTTGAAAATACAAACTTTCCCATGATACTCCTGTGTCTCACTGACTCAGACTGCCTCAGTTATGGGCATCTGCAAATAACAAGCATGTGAAATGAAGCTGCTGTCTAGAAAATATCACCTCTTTGGCACAGAAGAGTTCTCCAAGGTGCCACCATCTCCAACTTGAGCTGGTTTTGTGATGAAGTTGCAGCCATTTGTAAGTTCTAAGATGCTGAACTTGACAATTATGATTCATAGTTTGGCTACGATATTTGGTTGGTTTAAGATAACAATGTGTGCTTTAACTATTTTACCTTGTCCTGAGATTACTCAGACATTTCTCCAGCATAAACAGTAACTTCAATAAGATTTTTTTAGCCTCATCTCTTACAAGAAGCAAAGACAATATTCTCAAGCCTCACTGGTTTCAAGTTAAGGTCAAGACATGCAAATCACAAAATTACTGTCTCAATTCTGCAAAGATTTACATATTTCATTGTATGCATGGAGGCTGCCCCAGCGACATCAACAAGACTGCTCATGCATTGAGCATGGTTTTTGTACAATAGAGAGGCACAAGTAATTTGATTTCCAAAGATGTTCAATGCCTGTAACTCTCACTGACTCCAACACCTCTGTCCCTTAGTGTCTCTAGCCATCAGGCTACTTATGTAGGTGTCAGTCTGAAAATTTGGAAGCCTTGACCCAAAAAGTTAAGTTAGTTTTAAGTTAAAGATGGGATTTTGCATGAAATCTACACCCCAATATACTGCTACACTGACCTGGAAAGGCAGCATTCTGTGCTGTGGAAGCACACAGATTGTGGAATCAAATATGCCCCCTTGCTCTACCTCTCTTTGGTTAGTATAAATTAGAAATTAATGATGGGGAATTATCTCCCACCTCGTTGTAATCTCTTACTTGAGAGCCGCCTCCTGCTGTGAGTGAACTCAGAGTTCAGTAACAGCAACTGACTGCTGGCTTTTCCAAAGAGGAAGAGTAGGCATTCTCTAAATTATTCCCTTCAGTCAGATGCACTATATCATTGGAGATACAGATCTTAGCACAAAGAATTTATTACTACCCCTCTACATTTACCAGTGATGCAATATAGTCAAAGAGACAATAATTTTCTTTCCTTGTCTCCCTTGGTTAAAACCACTGGGAAAGAGAGTCATTTCTAGTTATATACATCATGATTCACCTTGAATGTGAATATGATCATATACCTCCGTGTGTGTGTGTGTGTGCAAGCGTGCATGCATATGTGGGGGTAAACTACATAACCATCAGTACAAGCATGTTTTGATTCAGGCCCTCAGATGATGTAAAATGTGAGTACTTTGTTGGACACAGTGAAAGTGCAGCCTTGCAGAAAAGGTGTGGAAAGTTTTTCTGTTTCTAAAAAATCAATAGTAGTAGTAATCATCATCATCATAATTGCCAAAAAGTCTCTTTCACCAATGGGACCAAGCTTTCCAAATAAGGAGCAGTTTACATACAGAAGCATGCAGCTCAGCTGGTGCCTGTTCCTAGAAAGGTGTGTTACCAGGGAAGACACGAGACCTGATTCCCACTGCAGGATACAGAAGAATGTCAGAAGATGACCAAAACCCATCAGATTCCCCCAGCATTCAGAGCACATGGCTAAGACTGATGTCAGATACCATACCAGGAGAAATATGCCATTATTGTAGCTCTGAAACATATAAAAGGAAAAATAGGAAGCTATAGTCTGATCTTTGGAATGGAACACTTCCATCATTACATTATTCCTTACGAAGTATATTAACAAGTGATTTGGTTCACTGGATATTTGCCTTAACCATGAGTTTTTCTAAGGGAAAAAATCTTTCTGTCCATGCTTACTCAAAAAGTATGTAAGAACTCTCGTGTCAGGGAAGCAGGACCTACATACTGTATGTACGAAATCCCGGACTCGTCTGGCTTTCCTAGATACTCCACTTGAAGCGAATACTAGTTTATCATTGCATGTTTTAAAAAGTATCGTGAAACAATCCTACATTATCTCAACTTATTTGTAAAGTAGCTTATGGGAGAGTCTTTTGGACCGAACATGCCATTCCCAGATAGCCATGTCCAAGATTCCTCTACTTCTCAGTGACTGCAAGTGCAATTTTTTGCTTTATGGATGTCTGACCCTTTTCAATTTTCCACAACTATTTATGTGTGTAGGTCACTCTAGAGCACATGTGAACTTTCTTTACTTATTCACCTTTTCTTAAACCCTAGAAATGCTTTCTGCACCATGAAGCATTCATATACAAAGAGCTGAAAACCATGGCACTAGAGGAAAGAGCCATAGCTTAGGAAATCTTCAATAAAAAAGCAATAAAGGCAGAGAGATTTTTCAAGAATGAAAGTGGAGATTTTCCATATTCAAGTTTTGTGGTTTAAGAAAATTACCTCATTTATTATTATTTATGTTAGATTAGCACCTACATTCCAACTGACATTGGCAGAGTCAAAGAGACAATGACTTTTTCTCCTTATTTAATATAGGAGTAAATACAACCACTGTCCCAAGCACTTCACCAGCCGAAAACTGGGCTTACCTCACCCTTATCTTAGCCATTCTCACCACCAGAATCCAATTTATTAAGAAAATCCTCCCTTGGGAGAGCAACACAAATAAATCAATGTGACTTTTCACAGACAAGGAAAGAACCAGCATCTTTGGACTCCTCACTTGGCTTTGGAAGGTAGAAACCTATCACTTGTAAATGACTTCTCCTGATGATGGTGGAAATGGGAAGAGAAATGCAAGTTACATTTCATCCCTCTGGCCTTGCTTGGTGAGACTTATGAGGAAAATATCTAAAACCTACAACTACATATTTTTAAAGACCCACTGTCTCATCATGGAGAATTTGGGAGGAAAAAGCAGTCTGTAACAGAGATTTACCATGCTATATTTACACTGTTAAAGAAACACTGTGTTGTATCTTTCTTCTTCTTTCCTTCTTTGTTTTTCTCTTTCTTTCTTTTTCTCCTTCCTTCCTTCCTCGTTACAGTCCTTTTTGCAAGATCACAACTGGTGGCTGTGGAAAATGACCACAAGATCACTAGCAAATTATTAGGACATCCTCAATGGAATACTCCAGGTAACCAGTTCTTCCCCTTTCCCTCATCCTAAGAATTTGTATACAAACAAAACCAGAAGGATATTCAAAACACAACTAACCAAAATTGTCTCCACATTTATTATTTTTCAAACTTCCCGAGAGACAAGCATTTTTAGATGTACCTTCAAAACCCTACACAGCAGTGCTTGTAGACCAAAGAACATTTTTAAAAAACACTGTTTTGTAGGAAAGTTTAGAATGAAAAAAATTCAATTTCTGAATTTTCTGTGGAATTGCAATTCCAAGTTTGGACAAGCATACCTGCTTCATCTGGGAAGGATATACTGATGCTATCAGGGATCCCTGGTAAACTGAGTTGACTTTGAACTGATGACATAGTAATGAAGGTTTTAAATTCCTGAGCCATCCAACTGTCTATTAACAGCTCTTTAAACTTACTACATACACACTGATACTGATCTGCTTATTACTGCAGAAACTCTAAACATAAACATTATTATGAAATCTTGCTTTAGCCACCAAGAAGGGTGAGAGATTAAAACACTAGACAGATTTTCTTTGTCTTGTATTCCACGTGTGAGATTGGAGTTAGACATAACAGCCCTGTAAACGGCTCTGGGTGAAAAATAAACCCTTACAGGACAAAATGACCAGCAATTATTCAAACAATTTAGACTGAAAGAGCTTAGGAAAAGGTAGTGAAAAAGAGGGAGGGAGAAACAGCTGAGGAAAATAAAGTACAGAAAAGTGTGATAAGGGCACAGACGTGTGCTTTTGTCAAGAAATGGTTTCTTTCTTAGAAGGTTAATTAACAGGATAATGTTTTTATAATACATTGGCACTGTCAGCCAGAAAAGGGTTGCCAAAATGGACAACCCCTTCATACCATGGGAAAGACGACAAACCCCTCTGACTGTAAGCAATTTTGTACCATTAGGCGTTCCTACCAGCCTCTTTTTCCTACTTCATCTGAAGCAAAAAACAATGACCCTGCCTGGGTGGAATACACACCCACTTTCCCTGGTTTGTTTAGATCGCTCAATGTGACGGCCTTCCCTCTTTCAGTTTTTGTTTCTGGACTGATTGTGCTCTGCAGCCCGATTTCCACTTGAGTCCACTCAGGAATAGGATGCTGAAACATGATTGTTTCCACTACTGGAGGCTGCCGGTTTTTCATGCCACACACTGCCTTAATGAGCTTCACCCCGAGCGCACGACTCAGCTGGCAGTGAAAAACAGGAAGCATTTTGGCACACGTTCTCCCTTTGTGGGGTGAGAGAGGAAGCAGACGCGAGCCCTGGCTCAACAGTGACACAATTAAAATGGAAACAGAGAGCTGCCTTGCCCTTGGTGTGGTGTGAGATCAAACCTGGGTCACCCCTGCCGGCCGCCTCGCTGCCGAGACCCCCAGTTTGGATTGGAGGCATACGAGAAATGTCCTGTGGTCCCCAGGGGGCTGAGCCAGCAAAGTTAAGGGAAGTCTGTCTGCCAATTTCCACAAAGTCTGGACTGAGCCTTATCTCTTCTCTTCTAGTGAGCAAGGATCCTTCCAACTAAGTGGGTAGAGAAATTTGTCAGACGAGGATGGCTGCTGTATTTGGTGCTACGAAAGTCTTTAAATACCTATAGCATTAAAAAAATAGTAGCATCTGTATTTACACTGAGCCACCTGTACCGTGTAATTTACAAGTGCAGATATTCCGGACTTAAAAAAGCAAGGTACCTTTTGGTGGCAATTCCTGTAAGTGGGCTCATTTCAGCTGTTGGCAAACATAGGATTTAATTCTCCCAGCTGTCTAGGTACTTTCCAAGTCCTCTTCATAGTTGTGTCTGAAAGACAAAATTGTTAATTCATCTTCATCACACCCCTCCAAGAGGCAATCAGGCTAAGCTGTATCTAGTGATGCCTTGGTACATAAAACTGAACATATCCACGAGCAGAAGAGGGGCTGACTGTCTTCTTGACCAAATTAATCATTTGGGAAAATATCTGGGAAAATGTTATTTAAGTGGACCACTGGACTCAAAAAGTTCCTTTTGAAGGTTGTATTCCACTAGAGACCACCCTAAAGAAGAGAAGATACAACCCACTGGGCTGCATATTGCTTTCTCTGGCCATCTTCATGTACTCATGCCCACATACAGCCTGTTGGATAACCATGCGCCTTTATCCGGGTGGGACCACTCAGGTATGTGTACATTTACAATGGCCTCTCCAGCGCTCCTGAGTACATGGATGAAAGAACAAGCTCCCTCTGTGACCTACTCTATTAACTGATCATAAAATATCACCCTCCTCTATCACAAATATCATACCCTTTGGTCTGCTTGCCTCTCCAAAGAAAGAAAAGTTGATACTCAGTGTCAGGAACTGCTGTGGACCAGGAATGGGAGCTTTTGCTATGGCTGCTTCTGCCCATGCTGGTTCCTGCTGCCTGCTGCAGGCAGCCTAAGAACGGCCATCTTTTCTTCTTAGCGTACGGCAGGCTAACACTGTCCCCTCTGTAGCTGCTAAGTGCCTAGATGGCTGTTGAGAATTTTTGGATGTTAGATTTCTTTCTTCATTTGGAATATTTTGTAATAGTAGTGAGTATGGGGGTATAGGGAGACACATACTAACCTGTCTTTCTTTCTTTGGCAAATAATATTAAAAGCAACTTGGAAGCTATGTAGTTATATGTACAAAATATGATCCCATTCTACACCTTGGGATAATTTTTTTTTTGATGCAAAGTGAGCAAAAGTGCATGAGAGAGCATTTTAGCATGACAGCATGAATCTATGTTTCATTACGTCTGTCAGAACAGGATTCATGAGGATAAAACCTGTGCTGAGCTAGAGCATTCTTCTGAAACCGCAAATAGGATGTTTCTGAAAGACGGCAAGGTGAAATTTTTATCATCTTCACTAAAAGCCAAATCCTACAGTCTTTGCCAGTGGCCAAACAAATTTTCTGAGCTAGTGCTACTGGGATGCTTTAGAAAGATAGCAACATGCAAATGGATATTGGTGTTAAGCAGTCAGGATGTCACCTCTTTCTAACAAAGGGATAAACTTTCTGTCATAACGTCATGGACAGAGCCTATCTAAGGCAGTGTCATTCCAACAGCCAATTATTCCCACTTAGTGAGCAGAAATTGCATAATGAGATATGATGGTGTTTCCTGAGACCCAGAGAAAGAAGTAATTCAAAAAACCCCACTGGGTAACGCTCATCAGCTTCTGCACATTGTTCCGATGAACTGCAAAATCTTACAGAAAGCTCTTCACCTCTCTCACCACAGTGGTCAGCCTTCATCTGCTCTGCATGCAAGGACTGAATGCCTATCAGGAACTGCTTGGTGCTTTCTCCATGTAAATAAGAAAGCATTTTTAGAGTAAAGACTTTTGTCATCTGTAGTCTGCAAGTAATTTACAAAGAAGTCAATATCTCCATCCTGCAGATGGGAAAGACCAAAGATGAACTGATCAACGTGTGGTCACCCAGCCACAAAGCCTGGAGAGCCCTAAAGTCCAGACCCCTAACAGAGGGCTCCATTCACAAACCCAGATGCAGAAAGAACATTTCAGGGAAAAAATTCCAGCTCTGCTCTCCATATCATAACGACGATCTCCTTAAAAAGAAGAGTACTGATAGATGCAAAACAAGACAGGTGGATGAATGGCATTTGATCACCTTAAATGGAAAATACAAGCAATGTAGACAGTCTGTTCGCATGTCGTTCATGGGTATGAGTCTATACAAGCCAGTTTTGCAAGAGTTTGTAGATCTTTCTTACGATTGTGTTTCAGCTTCAAATCTTATTGGCTTCTGCCCACAGGCTTGTCATCACTGGAAACCCCAGCTTATGCTAAGTGTAGGCCCTTTGAGGTCTCTGAAAACACATGGAATACAAAAAAGGCAGAGAAGAACTGGGAAAGGAGAGGAAGCAGGAGGCAAAGCAGGGAAAGTCAAGAGAGAAAAATTTGAGAGAAAGGAAACAGGAGAATGAAGAAGATTAAGAGAAGGGAAGAGTCATGAAAAGAAAAATAGGAGGAGAGATAGGGAAATTTGTTTTTAATTATGTTTATTGTAGTTCTTCATGCACAAAATTACAAAGCAAAAACAACATAAACAGCACTGCTGCAGGCATGCTCGGAAACAATCCATAAAGCAAGACAACATTATACAGGAGCTTGTAGTGACTTACTGCATTATTCACTACGTAATAATTGCCCCAAAGAAATTAATGAGTCTTTTTTCAATTAGTTTGGCAGATAACTGGAAAGACTTACAGACTTCTTTGCTGTAGATGCTTTACCTAAATAACAGATAAAAGACAACCAAGACCTTTAGAAACTGGCTGTAAAAATAAAAAGTTAGATATGATCTGTGCAAGAGAGGCACCCCTGCCCCAGTGTAGGACCCATCATAGCAGGGAGGATATATTAATGTAGCAGGAGGCAATCCCTGCTGAGAGTACTTGCAGAAAACAGTGGAAAGAAGAAATAAGCTGTGCTGAAAAACACGAGAACAAAAGATTTTAAAAGTTCAAACCCTGAATCCCAACAAATTCACAAATCCACCTATAAAGCTGCCCCAGCTTTTGGCTACTCAGATAGTACAAAGGGCAAGCTTAACAAGAATAGCCAAGTAATTTAGGTATGACAAGTTTTGACAGACTAAAGTCATGCTGCCCAGAGGACTGCATTCCCCTCCCCAGTGATGAAGGCCAACGAGGACCCAAATACCACAAATCTTCCCATTTTCACTCCGCATTTAGGGGTTTCCCCCATATTCCTAAACCCGTGCTCATTTTATTTTCTCTCTTGAAAGAAGGAAACTTCAGAAAGCCCTTTGACCAGAAGGGCTGAATAGGTACTTCTTATCCACAGCAGATTTCTTTATTTTCCCCTAGAGTTTGGATGATGATCACAAAGATTTTTTCTTTTCATTTCCTTATTACCTGTTTCTACCTTTGAACTTTTCTAATTTAAAAATCCATGATTCTTCATTGTCTTCATCTCAGATCTCTAGCTGCTGGATTTTCCCTGATAGCAGCTAACAAGGCTGGGATCATTAACCAAACAATCAAGGAGAAAATCTAGATACATGTTAATAGGAAGATATTCTTTCTCCTTATAGCACTGACAACGTTATCTTAAAGTTTCCTGTCAAAATGTCCTTGAAATCTGCTGAGTGTTATCCTTGCCAAACACATTGTCACAAAACTTCTGCTTGTTTCTAACAAAAGCCTCTGAACCGGTTGGTACAATTTCTGGCTAGAAAAAAAAAATAAAAATCAGCAAACTATCAATACCCAGCAACAATGTAAAATTATAACGAAGCATCTCAACTCCCAAAGGACGTGTGTGTGTATAGGTCTATCTGTGGGTGTCCATGTCCTGCACAGAGTGACTTGGCACCTGAGCCCTGAGCAGCTGGCACACCTGCATGTCACAAGCGCAGTGCATGTCACAGGAGGAGTGTTATAAGTCATCACATCAATCGCGATTAATTGGAGCAGCACACCGGCAAAGCTCGGACCAGCCCAGGGCTGTAGGGACTAGCCTACTGTGCAGCTTTTATACCCCTAACTACCTCCGACACCCATTAAACATGCCTGCCTGACTGACCAGTCGAACACGGCTGATGGGTGCTACTTTCTGGAACAGTCTCTCTTCTCTTATGTCCTTCACCCACTACACGAAGACTGTATTTCTCTCTTAAAACCACCTATCAGAGCAAAAGGGTGTCCATGGAAACCTTTCTTGCTTTACACTAGCTATGCTGTCTGTTGCTACACTTTCACATCAGATTTGTTACCGGTGCTTATTCACTTGGAATGAAACAGTAAACTTGTCTGGAGATGTCCTGAATTATTCATAGACAACATATACAGAGGGCATGTCATGGGCATGAGATGTGCCTCAGCGTTGAATACAACATGGTATGTAAGAGCGAATGGTGCTTGCGTGGCTTTGTGGGAGAGCTGCGTCTCAACCACTCTGAATGACTGGGAATTGGGTAACAATCATTAAGACCTGCAAGCCATTTTGCCTTTGACAATGGAAATCAGGGGAAGTTTTGACACAGCAGCTGTCTTTGCCTCTCTTTGATTGTGAACACATCGCTAGGGCCTGAAGCAACCTCCAGGTTTGTGTTTAGACTTTCAAAGGAGCAGTTTTGTGGGCACATAGTGGCAAGTATATCTGATAGCGCTTAGACAGCTAATTACTTCATTATGCCTATCAAGGAAGTAGTTAGATGACTAAATACTGACTATGGCTCTGGAGCTGCAGCCGGAAAACTATACGTGCAAGTCGGATAAATTGGTCAATTCCAGATTTGTCACCCAGCATCAGCCTTGAGCTCATTTTTGACACAGTGAAGGTATATTCACCATACAAATATTTGTCCCTTACAAACAAGTTCTGCATTCCTCTAAGTCTGATACCGAAAAAGCCAGAAGCTAGTATTTGTGAATCATTAGTGGACCTGCTTTGAAAACGATGGGTCCAGTTCTGGTTGCACATCACTCCAGCATACATCACGTGACTTTGATTTCTAGTCGGAGTCTCCAGGATCAGAAATGGGCCCATGCATAAAGCTATCATCTAATCCAGTAGTCATGCTTTTCTAAAAGAACATGTACATCTATTACTCTGAGAAAAAAGAAGTGAATTTTCCCTTGGCGACCTCCACCTGGGAGTATGTGGACTGGATGGCACAGAAGGCTAAGACCAGCCTTCACAAGCCTCCAAGAGCTTGTCCATCAGTGTCTCATCAGCCCTGCAATGACAGGCACTCCACATCTGGGTAGTGGAAAGACATTGTATTTTCATGGTAGCTAAAAATGGGAGATGAAGTGATTCCGTACTGAAAACACCTCTGTAAGCATTGGACAAAATAGTCAGTTAAGCTCTCATGTTCATCCTTGTCCAAAATGGGATTTTTTTTTTTTTAAATCACAAAACCTTCGAGAGAAGAAAAACTTGGTTCTGACCCAGCTGTAGCCATTAGCAGACTTAGGGAAGCATCCTAATTTGAAGATGTTAGTCACAAAAGCAAGGTCCCATGTGCCACAGCACAAGCTAATGGATTTAAGAGTAAGAGAGCTACCTTCCAAAACCACTGTTCGCTGACCAGTTTGACCACTGGGAAGAGACTTCTGTTTATAAATTACATATTCCTATTTAAATTAACTCAAACTTCTCTCTGTGCTCTCTTTAATTTAAAATTACATTTATACCAGTTAGCAATTTTTCCCTGAAGCAGCTTACAGGTCTATGCCATCACAGTTGGTGTCTGACTTTAAGCTGTCAGTAATGTAGTACTGCAAGATGTTTTTAAATTGAATTATATATATATATATCTTATATTTAAATGACTTTAGAATTGTGTATAGAGCCTTGTTTTTAAACACTTGTTCTCTTTCTGGAGATTATATACACGTGCACAGTTTGTTAGGAATCCAAGAATTTTATGATTCTAATACTCCTACGGAACATGACTAAATATTCAGCAATGCTTCAAATTAAGTTAATGCCCCACCCCAGCAGATCAGCTCTTCAAACAGCCTACATTCCTTCACCTGGGAGTGGAAGGAAATCATGAAAAAAAAGTAAATAAAGGAGCGAGATGGAAAGCATTTTTTGCTGTGCAATTATCCTGATTCTCAACTTGCACTCCCTGAGAAACAAGAGGGAAGAGCAATGCTTGAAATGTCCCTTGGTCATGGTAGGGAAAAATTGCTTACGGATCGGTACTACCATCTGTACTCACTTTGACCAGTATCTTACTCTGGCAGGCCACTGAATCCAGAGAATGATCCCAGTGCCTCATGTTTTAAAAGAGTAACATATGAAGGAGATGCCCCTCACAGTACCGCTTCTGCCAAGCTCTCACTGTGAGCTGTAGCAGAGGGGAGGAAGAGTTTTCAGGGCATCTTCTCTCACATTTTGCTGAAGAGTGTTCTTCTCACTCAGCAGGTTGCCCCCAGACTACTCCATAAGGAAGCACTAAGCTTGAGTTCCTGGCTCCCAATGTAATTTTCATACATAACCTACCTATTTGAGGTGGAGGGCTGGGGGGGGGGGGGGGGGCATATTTGCACATGTATGCATATTTGAGAGTACACTCATCTGCCTGAATTGACAATTTCACATTTATTAGGCAAATACCATCATGACACCAGACCTTCCTTCCAAGCTATCCGGAGGGAATAACTCAGAAGTTTTGCAAGACTTTTCCTTTCTTCCCTCTGTAATGATTTCATTACCATAAACCAGTCTGCTAGCAGACACACCAGTGAATTTTGCCCCATGCTGAGCAAAGCTTTGGTGCAGGGTCCATAATTTGCCATTTATCTCAAGACAAAACTCACGTGTTTATCAGTCATACTTGGGAGCATTACTACTCTTTGGCAGAGATTTTTGCCTTCTGAGGAGGCGGTTTGTGTTCCATGCAACCTCTGAATCACATTCTGCTTTTTAGATTTTGGTATGCAATGATGACACAGCAAATTACACCCTTGTAATACAAAAGGATAATATTTTTCTAGCAACAGTTCATAAGGCTGTGACCAGCTGGTCCAAAATGGTTAGCCATGGTATCATCTCAATGGGCTTCTGGTACTGCAGCTCCTCAGAATCTCTAATTCCCAGGTTTTAGGCTTGAATAGAATGGAACACCTTGCACGAAGGCATTCCACTCTGGATCACATAGTAGTGGGAGTTACTGAAGAGAATAAGTTTTTTCAACTGTAAGAAGCTCATTTTGTATCTTGTCTTGTTCTCATAATGAGACAACATCTTTGATGACATCTATGTATGTATGTTGATGATATGGGGAGATAGGGCCACCCCTAAATTCTCTGCACCTCCAAAAAAGAGACAAATATGAGCAAGGGAAACTCCATTGCACAGCATATGCTGCTACTTACTTACTTTGACTTGACATTGATGGATGCATTCAAGTATTTACAAGCTGCCTGATGAGATGACTCAGAGAAAGTTTGAAAGAAACAGCACGGCTGACACCCCTGCTTGCAGGGGGAGGAAGTGGGAGGGAAAGATTGCCTTGAGATCAGAGTTTGTGGTTTTTTAAAATGCTGCTGCTTCACAAGCCCACTCTTTGTGCTGGAGTAATTATGTGGGTGTACTAGGAAAAAAAGCTAAGCAGCTTGAGAAAGGTCTGGCTGTGGGGAAACCCAAATTTAAAAAGCTCAAAGAAGTAGAGCAACTCAGTAGTCCTGGAGGAGGACATGCAAGCCATCTTTGCACAAGCCTAGAGCAGTTACTGGGACGGTCCTGGGACAGTTTGGGGGGCGGATCAGCCACCTGTGGGCAACGAGCTCACCTTTCCATCATCCTGCCTGTACAATTCTTCCCTGCTGGGGAAGTCCCCCATCCTATGGCATTGCACAAGACGTAGATCAGCACGTTTCTCCTGTAACTCGAAGACTGCTTTAGTTGAGGGCTTTGGTGACCACGTGGGAATGTGAACAGGAGTGGGGAATGGGGGGTCAAAAAGCCATCTGGGCCTCTTTCTCTCCTGCAATGTGTGTGGCTGGGCCCCAGAGATGTGCCCTGGTACCCACCACCACCAAGCCCTCTCACTTGGAGGCAGGCTAGACCCATGGCAAGGCACAGAGCAGCTGCCCTGGAGATCGTGTGTGTCATCACAGACTTTTTAATGAGCAGAAAGCAGAAAGAAATGTGCATTCTGTTCTATGAATTACTAATTTTGAGCTGTCGGGCAGGAAATACCTGCATCAAGCGGGGAAGGCACTCCCATAAGCCATCGCATTTAACTCTTTCCCTCTATTTTCCTGACAGCTCCTGCAGGTGACAGAGCAACAGTGTAGAAAAGAAGCCAGAGAAGCTGGCTTTCTCCACGTATCCATATGGGAGTGATGCAGCTCCACCTGTCCTTATATCACCTCCCCACAGCACAGCACAGGGAGGGGAGGTGCACTTGTGAAGCCAGTGGTGCAAGGGAAGAGTGTGGTTAAAACTTGGACTTATATCACTGGGTCCTCATACTGTAACCAGCATGGTAAGAAGAACAAGTCCCCCAGGTAAAGAGCTGGCACTGTTCCCCAGCATGGAGGAAGAGGAGGAAGAAGACCATTTCAGCTATAGAGTGTATGCTACCCCTTTCTGAGTCCTAACGGGAATTTTGTAACATACCTTCTTACAATGACAAACCCAGGCTGAGAGCTACTTCTTGAAGGGACCTACGAGAGAAGGTCCTTCAGAGTCCATTTTGGGCAGCTCCAGAAACAGTCTGGGAATGTCTAGAGCATCCTCTGTCTGCAGCTCACACCAGCGTGCCCGGGCGAGCTCCATGCCAGCTGTGGGGGCCTGGGTAGAGGTGCTGCCATGGAAGTAGGAGCTTGGCCTGGATTAACCACCCCGGGACCTACCCAGGCACTGTAGCAGAGGCATACCCTAGCTTGCAAAAGGAATGTGATGTATAAGAATTATTCTCCACCCAAAGAAATATCACATGCTACTATTTATATTCTTTTATATCCTCTAGGGGATTGAATACTTCTGGATGCTTCCTGTTCCTTCAAAAAAAAAAAAAAAGAAAAAAAAAAGGAGGAAGAGATTGAGAAACTACTGGAAAATCCTAAGATGGCTGTCTGGTTCTGAAGAAATGAGAGTATTTATCTCTCTCAAAAGTTTTTTGTAAAAATCTCTAATTGCATTACAAGATATTTTATTTCCTTGGAATTTCATTTTTCTGTCAGATTTCACTGAAAGGGGTATTTTTTGTCAAATCTTGTGTAACCAAAAAAAAAGGCACATTTTCCTGAAACACTATGGTGAAATTTCATTTGGAATGAAAGACATTAGAGAAATGTAGGTGTACTGTTGTTGTTGAAAATAATTTTATGTAACAGAAAGTTGATGGACTTGCAGGTCTTTTTTTGGGCGTGAGATGTAGTTATTACTCATTTCCCAATGCTCACAGAACAAACTGCCCCTGGTAGCGCCAATGGGAGAACTTTGGTGGACTGCAGAGGGAACTGGTTTGGGCCATGGGTGCCTTAACTTAATTCCTCCTTTCTTTTAGGAATAAAAAAGAGCAACACTCTGACTGGCAGAGTGCAGCGAGGAAATTAGCTTAATTGCTAAAGCAATAACGCTTAATACAAAGCATGACACACGAATAAAAACCAGGAGAAAGGAGCCTCTAGCTGCAAAAAAAAAGCTATATGAAGTTTTAAAATGTTCCCTTGCGTGCATATATGCAGTGTTTTGTACAGTAACCATAAAAATGACATGGTTGTTTTATACCTTTCAAGCACAAGCAACCTGTTTTGACTTTGTAGCACTTGGTGAGTCATTAGCGAAACTGATCTTACTAAAAGCTTTGCCATTTCTCTTGTTCTTACTGAGATCACTACAAAAAAAGGCTTGGGTAAGGTACATGCTGCAAAACCAAAATAATGTGCATGTTCTCTGACTCCCAATCCCTGCAGGCTTGGGCACAGCGGGCTTGCTCTTTCCGTCACCAGTCTAGGCGCTGGCTCCAGAGCCGCTCATCTGAGGTGGCCGGCGTCCCACTGGACACACAGCATGATTTCTCCCTTTCCCCAAGCATGTGGGGAGGAGAAAGGAGTGCACCTTTTTGCTCGTAAATAGGCTTAGCCACTGCGTGATCTAGTGTAGCTGGTGGCTGTGATGGCACCTGGCTGAGTGCAGTCTACCCGGATGATCCCCGGGGCCTGGCCACGGCACGCCTGGGTACGCTCAGCCTCTCGAGTTGGAGCTGCAGGTCCAGGCACTGCGCCCATCACAGGTCCCCGGGCTCACCCCCTGCCCGAGACCTGCCCACTGAGCCCTCTGCCCTGCAGAGCCCCTGCTCTGTGCGGTCCTGAGCCCAGGCGTCCACCCCGGCCGGTGCAGAGCCTCCCTTTGCAGCTGAGCTCTGCACAGGGAACAGCACAAATTAAAGCGAGAAGACAAAGACAGCAGAAAGACCTGGCCCAGAGTCTGCGATCACGCCATTGCTCGCCTTAATAATCAACCACCAGAAGTGACAGCACTTTACAGGAAGAAAAGCAACAACAAACCTATAAACCACACACTGCATTCCTTCTCCATGTATTTTTTTTTCCTAAGCAATCAATTAAAGTTTCTGCAACGAAGAGTTTATAATCTCGTGAGCGGGAAAGGAGGGGTCTGGCGTGAGTGCGAGTGGCTTATGTTGCAGACGGCGTGCTGCAGAAAGAAGCACTCCCCACACCCACCACTCCCACAAGACGCGGTACATTGAAGCCAAAAAATGGGAGAGGTCCCTGCACTATGGGATCATCTTATCTCTGAATCCAAACATCTGTGTATTTTATTTACTTATTTCTGAAGGCTGAACAAGCAGCCATGTGTGCAGAGGGGCAGCAGGGTATTCATTTGCCTTATTGTTCATACCTTCAATCTTACTCTGACTGGCTGTGTATGGTATTTTGCCGCTGTGTACCAGTGGACTCTTTCATGGCGTCTGAAAGCTCATCAATAAAAATAACTGTAACAAGAAAGGAACAGCTTTCCTATCGTGCGGCACTTTCAAGTTACGTCTTGATAGCAAGTGGTCAGATGTCACCACTATAAAACTGCAGTATTCTGGGATAATGTATAACCCGAACAATAAATCCAGTATTGTATTCCCAGTCTTTCACATCCGATAGGTAAGACCGTGTCACTGCTTTTCCCTTCAGTTTAACCAGAGCTGGTCTGTCTGCTTAAGCTGAATGTTCTTCTGACTCCTACTCCTTTCTAAAACTAACCCACTTCATCTGCTGCCTGAATAAAAAGCTTTGCATTAGTCACGACATCTTCCTGCACTGTTTTACTCACAAAGTTTGACAGAAAAATACGTGTTATGAAACCAGCTTTTAATGTTTGATGGAAATAGGTCCGAACCTGCCTGGGCAGCTGTCCTTCTGTGAAACTGAAGGCAGCATTAAGGGCTCCAACGCATTTTCCCCCTGCTTGATGTGTTGCTAGGCTTAGGTACCCACTGATCAGACCAAAGACCATCATGCTGGGTGCATTAAAGGCCCCTCAAAGCCAGCACTTCACCTCTGACAGTGGTCAATAGTGGGTGCCTTGGGGGAGAAGAGGAGACGAAGACAAGTAAACTGTGGTGATTCCCCCCACGGTACGTTTCCACCTTTCCTCAATCTGCTACTTACAGAGTTCTCAAGCCAGATGTGCTCGTAGTTTAAATAGCTCTGGAAGTGCTTTTCTTCTAGGATTTTGGTCATTTTATGAAGCAGTTCAGACTTTCCACCCCACAGCATCCTAAGTAATGAGTTAAACATATTCAATGGTCACACAATGTATAAAACACTTTCTTCATTTGCTTCAAATCTTATGTCTGGTAACACTGGAACAGGTTGCCCAGAGAGGCTGCAGGATCTGCAACCTTGAAGGTATTCAAAATCAGGAAACTCAAAGCCCTGATCTAAGCTGGCCCTGCTTAGAGAGAGTGTTGGACCAGATTGCGTCCAGGGGCCCCTTTCAACCTAAATTGTTCTGTCTTTAAAACTTCTCAGGGTGTCCACCACCTTTTTTAGCATGAAATAGTGAAACACTGCTTTCTTTTCATTTTCTTCTTATCCACTCACCACATCATTCACAACCCCACGAAGCACTGCAGACCAACAGCCCCTCTCTGCCCTCGCCAGGGCTCTCTTTTCCAAACTCAAAGGGGATTATTCTCTTTAATGTCTTCCCATAGAGGAGGTGCTCCGAACCTTTTCTCATCCTCGATGCCCTTCTCTGAACCTTTTTAAATTCTGCTTCATCCCTTCTGAGGCAGGGGGTGAGGAACCAAAACTCCCTGCAGGTTAAGAGGTGAGCAAACCAGGTGCTTTCTTCTACGGTAAAGTGGTATTTTCAATTGTTAGTTAGAATTCTCCTAATAATCCCAGTCTGGTCAACCTTTTGAGAGCCACTGAGCCATGAGCCAACATGGCTCCTCCTCTATAATGACTCCTGTTTCTCTCTCTGGAACTTGCTCTTGATTGCAGTCCCATCTTATAGCATCCTCACTCCTTTCCCCATGACACCTCTTCACCCCTGCACTGCCCCCTCAGCTGGGGTAACACTGGTGCTTGTGGGGCTGTACGGTAAGCCAGACAGCAGCTATCACTGCACCAGAAAACTTTAGCTTGGAGGGGAAGGCTGCAGCCCCTTGGTAGCCTCAGTCAGCCTGGCTGCTGGCCACCATAGCCACCTCTGCTGCCTTGCCCTCTGCCATACAGCCCTGTCCCTCTCCTGCAGCACCTCCAGGGGCCCTCTGACCGTACCCTGCTATGCTTCAGAGAGCTCCTCAGCAGAACCTATCCTCCCCCCGCGCCCCCCCCCAAAAGAAAAAAAAGTAACAGGTAGTTTTCTTTCAGATTAACACCTCAAAATGGCTCTGTGAAGGAGCAGAGGACATCTGAGCCAACGCAGGGGGTGGGGTGGGACTGTGGGAGAGGGACAGGCAGTGGGACCACGCAGCAGCGGAGCCGTTGCATCAGCTTAGGCTGCTGTGGGACTGCAGCTGTGTGCAGACTTATCAGAGAGGAGCCCGTGGAAGCTCATAGCCTGAGGAAGGAAGCTGCTAATGAGCATCTTTCCTCCTTCCCTTTCTCACATGCAAAAGTACAATTCTTTTAATGGTAACTGATAATAACTGTAATATGTCATGATTACACCACATTTTTTTCCCAGCAGATCCTTGTTGGCTTTACATAAAGTCTGTCCTCAGAAAGCTGTGTGAGGTATATGATATAGAAGGCTTGTTTGAAGTTTAGGGAACTAAAACTATGTGATTGAGTTCATACAGTCCATTAGGAGCAGGCAAGAAACAGGACTGAAATGTCTCAGCCTTCACTAATGCCTTTAAGTACTAGAAAAACTGCTTGTACAGAAGAAAGAATTCTTCCATGTAATGCTGCTCTGGAGGAGAGGGAGGAGAGGCCTGATGCAGCTGTCTGTAATAGATACCCAGTTCCTTTTTTTGCTTTTCAGGTACCTTATCAACAGCTGAGACAGTTGTCTTCTCTGGTAGTACCTGGAGCCTTTCTTCCAGTTTCTCTCCCTAAGCAGGATGGCTCAGGTTGGATGCCTCACACAGATCAGGAAAACAATTTTCTGTCTGGGACAGACTACTCCCCTTTTTCAGATTTCTCTTCAGAAATCTGAAAAAGATGAGCCCTGCTCTTCTAATAGGTAGGGAGACATCCTCCTCCCAGCCAAGGGTCTCTCTCCAGCTATGATCCCTGCTAGCAATCTTCATGGGCCTGAGTCAGGAAAGCATTTCGACATCTTTCTACATCTATCCCCATTCAGGAAAGCACTGCATTCAGGAACATTTGCACTCACTTGCAGACCCCCTGTACTGTCCATGAACTCTTGTAGAAAATTAGTATCATACCCGCAAGACAATAAAAATAAAGTGGACCACTCTGACAATAAAGCAGCATAAGTATAACATAATTGGTGGGACTTTCATGTTTGTCTAAGGTTTTAAATAGTCCATATTTTTATATCATATGACTTCGAAAATGATATTTATTCATGTAATTAGAGACTGTACTGTCACAAGGGAGCCAAATTCAGACTCTGTGTGCAACCTGAACATTGTCGTTTCCTGGCATCTGCTTAAAATATATTCTTAGTGCACTCTTTTATAGGTTGCTTTCCCCCTCTCCTATTCAATATTCTAAGATATTTTAAAAGTGAAAAAAGATGCAGAGGGTAAAAAAGAAAACTATTCTCCTAACGACTATGGCAGTGCCAATCCTATGTACCTCTAAACATCGGCAGGAGAAAAGGTCTTTTTCTGCACACTGTGGGGAGCTAAAAACATGCCAAAGACAACACCAGCAACAATCATTTCTAGCTTTGCAGAACCTGATGATAACCTGAACTGCCATCAGGAGCTCAGACTGTCGCACCAAATGCTTTCCATCGGTAGATCCCAAAGTGTGTTAGGAAGAAAGGCAAGTATTACTGTCCCCATTTCACACTTACACAGGGGTACTGGTTTCCAGAGAAGTCAAGGGAGATATCTTGAGGAGAGAGGTCAGGGGCAGTAAAGTCATGGAAAAGCACAAGGCTCACCTAAATCCTGAACCAGAGCATGACCATGCCCTGGAGTATGCTGCCTCCTGTGGAGTTTTCCATCACCAGAGGACACCCTACCACCCTGTTAAAACCACCCACTCCATTCCAGTAAAAGCAAGAAGAATAAGGTGGGGGCCCTTCTCATTCCTAATCATTTTCTTCAGCTCTGTAGTTGACTTACATGTAAACCACGGCCTACTTTTGCACCAAACATTACTAAAAAGGAATGGTGCCACTTGTAAGCTGAGCGCCATGGCTCTGACTCAGCCCAGTTCCTTTAGACCATGACTTCTCCCTAAAGCAGCACTGGGGCCTCCGATAGGTACCCAAAGCAGGGGTCCAGCCATGCTGCAGCACCTCTTTCTCCATGCACTGAACATGGAGGACATCACGATGGCTCCCGCTGCTCCTCCAAAGCAACCAGGAAAGACCAATGGGGTTTCAATTTCATTTTGGTTTCAGGTTGCCCTGCAACTGTCTGCATATTGTACCTCCCAAAAGAAAAAGCAAGGGCTTTCCCCAGGCTTCCCCAGGAAGGCCATGTCCTGAAATTGTTGCAGAGAAGAGAGTTGTACAAATCATTTTCCTATTAACGAAAACATGACGTGCAGAGCAACATGCTTGGCTCCAGAACCCAAAGATAAGGCAGGATGCGGGAATTGCCTCCCACCCTCGCCACGAACCCAGAACCACATCCTCTCTCTCAGGAACGACGCACTGTTTTTTTCCTCTGTTGCCTACTACAGACCACGAGAATGGTAGACGTCCCACTCCAGCCCGAAAGGGACTGTTTACCCGGTCATGAATACCATGCCTTGGCAAAGTGGGATTTTTCAGCAGCCCACAACTAGTCAAATCACAACCTCTGTAACCAGAGTGCAGAGATGCCCTCCTGCTCTGCGAGGGCTCCCTTCCCATCCTGCAGCATTTTTCTGCTTCTGAGAGTTCAACAGTCTGCTCTTCAAAACAAAGAAATATGAACGCAACCACTTATCTGCCCCTTTTGTTTTTAGCTAGACAATAGTCTTTTCATATACCCCAGATTAAAATATAATGAGATGGCTTCGCTTAAACCTGTACACTAATATACATATTTTCATGCTGAGGCAATGTTTAATGAGCTCAGTCCTGCCTACCTCAACAACTTCTATCTAACAGGCACTGCTTAGGTAAGTTTGTAGTGATTGAAACCCAAACCTGAAAAGAATTACCTGGATGCCCTTCATTATTATGGTGGCATCCCTAGTAAATAGGGAATCATGGCTGGAGTTACAACAACACTATGTTGATTCCCATCTTCCTCTATCAGCAAACCCATGAAAGCCCAGGACAAGTCTATCTTAGGTGAGCAACTAGTGGGTGCTCAATAGCACTGGCATTCAGTTAGAAGCTCTTGTGCAAGCTCTGGAGGGGCTCAGTTTCTACAGTCAGTATTATTCTCCCTAAAATAGGACAAAACTCCATGAAAAGCAAGCCTTTTTACAGCTGCAATAGAGTCATACTCTCATTTATTCTAACAAAAGGATGAAGCCCAGAACAGTCAGATTTGACAGTGTAAATTAATCCCTCTTAATATTTGTCTTGCAGTTTAATCTCAAATGCCACTAACCCACATTTGTTTAAAAACAATCAACTGGTCTCAATTTCAATAGTGGTTTTGTATGCTCTAGAACAAATTTTCCCTATTTATACTCTGTTCCATCCCTTCACAAGTTTAATCACCTTATTTAAAAATGTGCAAGAATTATAAACATCAGAAAAAACAAAGCTTTCAGCCATGAGGCTGAGTGGAGACATGCATATCAGTAAACACATTTCCTGAATAATAGCACACTACGCAGTTTGTAAAATGCAATTACGCAGTAGCAACTCTTATCAGGAAACGTATTTACACTGATTCCTTGTAGCAACAGATCAAAGAACTTATTTTACTGACCTATATCTGTATTTAATTATACAGCAGTTTCTTACACAAATAAGCAAATTGTCTTTCTTTTTCTGAATAATTTCCTACTAATGGACATCAGCTTTCCTGACATAGATGCTTTGCAAAGATTAATTTTTTAAAACTAAAACTGGTGTCTGAATTTAATGTAACTCATCATTGGAAAATTGCAGACATCTGAAACACTGGCTGCCCGTAGAGAAAAGAAGAACAGTACCCACAATGAGGCCACCATCCTGAGAAGAGATTAGCAGGTGGCCTTATCACAGAAATAACTAGACTTTTTTTTCTCTTGTCTGTTTTCTCTTTTGTCTCTACCCACCCATAAAAACATCTAGAAAAGTGTAAGTAATATCCATACAGCAGAGGAGGACTGAGGAGCATGGCAGGCCCTCATACCCTGGCTTTCACTCCGTTAGCAGCCAGGGTTCTTCAGGGTTTCTCTACTTCCCAACCATCTAACCAGGTGGCCATCAAGACACAACTTCCAGTACAGCCAAGCAGCTGATGGCCACTCCTTTTTGGGGGATTTAAAACATTTTGTTTCCATTCTGCTTTAAAAAATCCCCACAGACAGTGTAAGGGCTCCCCATGTAGGATACATCACTTCTGGACTGCTGCCCTCCATGCAGCCCTACTCATTTAAGGGCCCTGAATCATTTGGCTGCTTCAGCACAGTCAGGAATACCTGCAAGCGCATTTGCAGCAATTAGCAGTATGCTCCAGGCAGCATCAGCTGTGGTTTTCTGTGATTATTTGTGCCAAGAGCAGCTGGGCTGAGAAGAGGAGAGGATGAAGCTTTATTGAAGACTGAGTGAGAAGGTCCAGGTCCACAGAGCAGCCCAAGGAACTGGTCCTTCTACCTCTTATTCTCTAGAGCTGCTCTGGAAATCTCTACAAAATATTTTTTGTTACAAAATGCTGACTTGTTAAAAACAGAGGTTCTTATGGAAATATAGCTGTTAAAGTGAAACTTTCAGTAAAAATAACAGCTTCTGTTGCTCCAAGACCAAACATACCTACTCTGCCAGAGTTGGACGAGGGGTTTCAGTTTCAGGATGAAGTGTGCTCCTGACCAGCATTGTTTGATGGAAAGGAGAAGGCATCGTCTCCAAGCCCACCCACTGGACTAGTTTCCACTTTTTACACATAAAAAGCACTTGGAGCAGGAGTATGCATCTGGGTCTCCCTCATCCCAGAGGAGTGCTCAAACCCACACCCACACAAACAGCATCTCTTAGAGAAGTGCTAGCAACTTATATGGCTGGAGATATTTAAGGAGACCCATCACAGAGCAGCTGATGGACTGGTGTCAGGGGAATCCCTCCTGGCACATGAGAAACCCAGCTCAAGCCAAAGAAGGGTTTAAACCTGTTACTCCAATAGTCCCAGTGTGAAGCACAAGCATCAGGCTACCACCTAGTCCAGAGCAAACTTGCTCTTTTTCCTGTTTGGAGAATACTTCTAGAGATCTGCTTCATCCCAGAATAGCATGGGAACATTTCCCACCCGTCTCTGTTGTCTAAATTTGTTCTTGAAAATGGCAGAACCAGTTACACTAAGGTTTCCTTTGACAAATTTAAAAGCAGGGTGGCAAAATGCTAAATCTTGGATTATCTTAAAAACTACAGCTCATTTATTACAGCTAATCAAAAAATGCAGGACCTTCATTTTTGTTAACTTATCTTTCAGGCAAGGAGTTTTCTATGTCTGGCACAGGTTTCATTTATGTGGAAAATAAGTCATCTAACTTGTTGAGGTTAATAACATAGGAAGAAGAAAGTAATCAATGCAAGTCAAAACTGTGAAGGAATTTTGTGGATTTGAAGTAGTTTCACAGGCCAGCAAACCCAAAATGTCATCTGCAAGCTTCACAAAACCCTAAACTCAACTATCCCTAGTCTGTGGTTACTATGGGAGAAGACATGATACATTTATTAGCTGAATTGCATGTGGAGGTTGATCTGTGTCAGCAGACAGTGCCATATGTGGCTGGCTTTCCTGTCATTTCTTACATAGATGCTCTGGAGTCTCTGAGTGACATTTACCAAGCTGTGCAGGAGAGTGTCACGCATGTCCCATTAATTCTAAGAGGAGACGTGTTGCTGCACTTTTAAAAAATTTTTTTCCATCATAACTTACATTGTGTAAGCATTTTGCATTTTCAGTGAGTGGTGGCACAGAAGTAGAATAAATACTGATTATGGTTAATATCTGAGCTTGCAGAGTGTTTGAAAGTGTCATTTTTCTTGAAAGAAGGAAAGAAACTGCCAGTCAACCAAGGCAACCATGTTTCAGAGTCCTGAAGAACAGTTTGTATCTGTATCTACCTATATCAAGTAAAGATCCCTTTTAATGTTGTTCTGGGAGGAAGGCTGGTTTGGGAGGCTGGTTTATGGACTGATTATTTTCTCTAATGCAGGATATTTCAGTGCTTGCATTATGGACCCAGAAACATACACCTTGGAGGGACAGGAGCAATTTCCTAGTTCAAGGGTTCTACAGTCACACAGAAAAAGCATTCAAGAATTGAGGACAAATGTCACCAAATGCCTGGCACTTGTCCTTGCCTTTGCAGGTGCCTCCTGAAAGAGAAGCAGCCTCACCTCAGGTACCACACTGGGTCTCATTCCAAGGGGACATGCTATTGATGAACAACAGTTACCAAGGAAATACAAATTTTTGACTCAATTTCCCTGAGAATAAGAAAGGCCACATAGGCTGGAAAATATGGGTTGCTAGTTTTAAGTAAGTAGAACACGATTAAAATATTTAAAATACTTTAAAAATATTTTAAAATATATTTAAATATTTAAAAAATATTTTAAAACACTTGCCAAATTGTTTTGGTTTAAAAACAGAAAGGCAGCCACTGTACCTCATTAGCTTCTACAAGCCAGGCTGTCTGGCCACGCTTGCTTCGTGCAACCCCTCACAATAGCCTTTACTATTGTTATTATTAACTTAAGACTTTTTTCCATGGGAAAAAAAAAAGAATTCCCAGCTACCAGAACATTAAAAAAAGTATTAGTTACTACTGTTGACAAAAAACTTGATGTTTAAAATGATCTGTTAATCCATATGTGCTAAACTGTGCCTTGAAATGTGTTAATGTGAGTTAACTAAAGCATTTTGAAAACACCACCGTTTATTTTCTCAGTCCACATATGGCCTACAGAAGTTAATGAAAAAGAAAGGAGGGAGCCCAGCATATTAAAAAACATCCAACAGATGCTGATGGGTATAGCGGTCCCAAAGAGGCCACTGTTGTCCGCACTGGCTATATCAGGCTTAAGCTTCCTTTTACATCGGGACTGGGGAAGGAGAGGGTCTGTGATGTGCTGTGTAATTTAATGTGTGGTAAACTCTGGCCTATTTCTGAGACCAGAACCTAGCATTTGCAATAACCATGTTGTTCATTTAACATGTACTGGCTTACTAAGTAAAGTAAATTAAAGACTGAGGTGGCAACAACGATAAGCAGTAAATTTGTTTGTTCAGTAGGGAGCTGAAATGTGTCGGCTCACGCTTTGATCAAGTTAAATTGAGAGGTTTCAAAGTACACACAGGAAATGCTCCAACAGATAAACTTTGTCCCTGGAGGTTCGTCCTAGCCACTTTTCAGCCTTCTGCACTCTGTTATCTGTTTTGGCAATTCTGTAACTTTAAACTCAGAGAATCCATGGAGAAAAGTGACAGTGATAAAGGTCAAGAGTTGACTTCTAGAGTGATGGACAACATAAAGTCTTGGTCTTATGAGACAGGCTATTGGGCAACTGTTGGCCCTTTACAAAAAAGAAAAAAAAAAAAGAAAAAAAAAAGGAACAGAAATGGAAAATTAAGTGGTTTTTAAAAAGGTTTGCTTTAAATGCAGTTGAGGTGGTAAATCATTACTGCAAAGCAGTATCCCCACGTGCTGTGGAGATCTGTATTATGAAGCCTGGATCCTGAAAGACCTGAGCCTCAGACTCTGCTGACTTCAGATCAAAGAAGGAACAAGCTTTCCCTGAAATGCTCCCCGTGGACAGGCGTTTACAAATAAACACTTTCTTACAGGTGAGTTCTCCGCTGTCTGATGAAATGGTGCCTGTTTGCACTGCGGTCTACCCCTCTGCAAGAGCACTACCTGGCAGGTTACTTTCGCAAAGCTTGTATGAACTTGGTTTTCTTTGCGAGATCAATTGGTTGAAATTTGTCAATAGGTTCAAAAGATTTTGGGGGTGTGGAAGTGACGGAAATACAAGCGTATGCAGCAGGATTGCATAAGCCTCGTTTCTGAGGGAATCAGGATAAAAAGTTGCAGCAATATAAAAATAAATAACTGAGCAGGCATAATTCCTACAAAATACCAGTAGCTAGCCAATACTTCATTTCTGCTGAGGGCAGAAGAAAAGGGGAGAGCTGTCATTTTCCTTAGTGTTCAGGTACTTTAACCTGTGATATCTACTCCTTGAGAGGTGAGGACATTTCACACATAAAACCATTTATTTTCTCTCTGAAATAAGGAACATAGTATCTTCTTATCTTATGAGGGAATAATAAAATCTCCAGAAACTGGCGGAGGAAATAGCATTTTTCTGTTGCGAATCATTCACTTAATTCATGGCAGCGATACAGATTTATTCATGGAACTCAATGCAACTAATACTGACTTTTGTCCATCATATGCAGTGTTTAAAGCTGACAAGTTATTTCACTGTTAGGGGTATCAATGCAAACACAACTACACAGATCAGAGAGGTACCTCCCTCTGTGTGATGAAATAGTCTCCACGGCCATAACACTTCAGAGTGTCCCAGCCTGACTCCCTAAAGGGAGCTAACTGGCAAAATCACACTCAAGTTACTAAATCTGAATTAACTAGCAGCACAGTCAGTATGCAGCATCTCATATGTAATTCAGAAGCTAACTTCTATAAAATCCCTTGCAAAAATACGTTGCTGAGGTGGGTTTTTAATACATTTGAAAAAGATCTAGTTTATTTTAAAAATAATCTCGTATTCTAAGAATAATAAAGGCAGCAATTTTGCAGTATTGAAGAATATAATAATTTTTTACTTTATTGATGACCTATGGCACCACAGAAACAGAGAATTATTTTCTCATTGATATAGGACCAGCTAAAAAATCCTGCTGTTTGGCAGAGCACAACCCCTAACCCAGGGAAGTGACCTATTGACTGAAAAGCAACAGCAAAGCTAAGCGGTCTGCTAGCCCAGTTAATTTCCCTGATAGACTTCCCTTTTGCAGGAGTTGAATATTAGAAACTTCAAGTACAATCTCAGGATCCCACAAATAGCTGCTTCTCTTCATTTTCAGTTCAGCTTGATTTTTAAACAGTATTGTCTTCACATGTATCTTGTAGTCTTTAAATCCTGTCACACATAAGATATTTCCCTTTAAAGAAGAACATGCTTGCAAACAAGAAATTTTCATTCTCTCTGATAACTTGGGACAGTGACCATGACTGCTGCTGACGGCTGTGCCCAGGGTATCGCACCATGGTGGATATAGTAGGTATTTGTCACTGAACAGCTAGGTTGAAATTCAAACGATCGCGGCGTGTTTCTTCTCTTAGTACCTTTATTTGCCCTCTTATCTCTGCACGGTATTCTGGACAATCCCTTTGTGCTTACGGTTTTCCTGACCCCTTCATTATCCTACGTTAACTTCTTGTTAAAGACTTGCCTGCTGTGAAACCTAGAAACTTTCTTCCTTCCCCCAGTGAGATCTTAACTTAGACAGAACAGTTATAGCAATAATTCAATTGGGGGAAGAAAAAAATAACACAGCTGCTTAGCCATGCTATTCAGCACTACTCTTTTCTTTTTTTTTTTTTTTTTTTTGCAGCCTCCTTACTTAAATTTTTCACTTTTTCTAGGAATGGAAGCTGTGTGGAGCAGAAATTTTGTTCTCATCTTTGTTGAAAACACGTAACACTAATTATTCATGCAAAACTACTTCTAAATTTAAACAAAAAGTAAACAATAACATTAAATCATTTTTATTGAGCTAACAATCACTCCAGACAATTCATAGCAGTTTTGACTGTAAGTTCACAAGCTTAGCTTCTTGCTTGAGGTAGATCAAAAATACTCCTAAAATAAACTTTCCTACAGTATTTCCATCAAAACCATAAAAAGAGCAAGAGACAAAAAATCTTCGAAGTCTGTTGCACCAAAGCAAGAGGTCAAAGTGCTTGTACAAATTGGTGGAGAAGTCGTCTTTTATCAGTGACACTGCAATTACCGAGGTTTGATTTCTGTTTGTAGAACAAGGTCCTCTCATTGATGGAGAACCCAGCAGGCATGGAAAGAAAGGGATCTTTGTCTGAGCAGCAGCAGCACATGACAGGCATCCTTGTGACCAGCCGACTGACGCAGCCCAGGCTGCCGTCGCTCGGGCTCTTCCTGGCTCTTCCTGTGCTCTGCTCCCATGAGCTGGAGCCTGCTCAGCTCTTCACCAAACAAAATCCCCCAAAACCCAACCCACAACAGCAGCCTTTGAAAGAGGTAGCTGTCTTCAGGGTCAAATTTAATAAATAAATAAAGAAAGAACAAACTACAGCCCCCTGGGCAGTGCTTGGCCGGGCTCTTTCCAGAACAAGCCTGTTTCTAGATTGCAGCAGGTATCTTTCTCACAGCTGAAGCCTCTCCAAGGAAGCAGGTTGGTTTTTTTTTCCTCAGGCATTTTAATGGGAAAGTTAAAAATAAATGAAACGAATCAAAGCCTTTTGGCTCCAGCTGTTTCAGCTGATGCCTCCTTTAGCAAATCACAAGCTTGATGTGGTGCCTGAGAGCTCTTCATGAGAGAAAATGGGCTTCTCCACACAAGATTTTACAAATGCAGCCTTCCTTCCCTATGACTTTGAGTAATGTTTTGCTTCTGAATGTTTATGTTTCCCAGCTATCAGTGAATATATGAAATAGCTCTTCTGTGCAGTAGGAAGCAATCTACCAAGCCTGAGCTCCACAAGGCCACCAGGGGAGAGTTTACAAATGCTTGGAGAGCATGTGCAAGAGCAACTCAGGCGGACAGTGCCACCCAAGGGAGTCCTCTGCCGGAGACGGGGACAGCACTGCACCTGGAGAGGAACTGGCAACCAACCTGAGCAAAAGGGGCACCTTAGCTTCCAGCTGAATGTAGGTACCCAAACCTGTGGTCTCAGCTGTGGTCTTTCTAGGTCTGAGGGAAAATCCATAGGCAAAAGAAGGTGAGCTGGACCAATCTGGGGTTTACAGGGACGTTCTTACCCTGATTAGGCACTACAGGAAGTGGATGAATGGGGGCATAAATAGCATGTTGAAACACATGGAGAGTGTGGGAAGAAAATAGTCTTGCGGTTAAAATTGTATCAAATTCTTGCTTTTATCAGGGGAGAGAGGCACAGAACATACTGGCTGGGGATAAAATGATGGAGGAGACTGAAGGGACCGAAGATGACTTCCTGGGAGGGAAAGAAGTGTCAGCAGGCAGGGAACAGAGGTAAAAGAGTCCAACCCCAACACATTCCCCCCAAAGAAATTCAATTCAGCTCTTGCAGGGAGTGGAAGTTTAGCCCTCCCTCCAAGGCAGAAGCTAAAAGAGGGGCTGGAGAGGGGCATTGCTCTGGTAGGTACAGAGCCAGCAGAAAAAGCTACTGCGTGGATGGACTTCCCAGCCACTACAGCACAACAGGGCGAACACCACATTTACAAGTGGTCCAAAAAGAAGCAAATAATTATATGAAGGAAGCAAATGGCAGCATAGTCCTCTCATGCTAGGTATTTTCCTGTGTTTTTGCAAGATCGGAGGGGCACAAGTGCCATTAATAAAAAGCCCCCTGCAATCAGAGATCATGTAAGGATGAATTCAACACTGCCCTTAGGCATTTCACAGGAAGCCAGAACATGTTTTTGATGGTATAATGGGTAAGAGGATTTACATACATTTCAATAACAAGAGAAACAGAAGAAGAGCACAGCCAAAAGCTGCTGCCCTACTGGTCAAGGCAGGGGTACAAAATTCATCATTCAACAAAATCTATCTCACTGCCCAAAATTGTAGTCTGAGAGTACTCAAGAGCAGTCTGTGAGCAAACTGTGATAGCCAGTCCACAAAGGATGCAGCTTTTAACAGACTGCCTGAGAAACAGAAGTAGTTGACGAGAACCTGAAGATCAGGAGTGAGATGACAATATGGACAAAATTATTTTGTCCACAGACATCCCCCAAGGATTGATCCTGTCCTCCCACAGTTTTACATCTCAAGTTAGGAGGTGACATCGTCAACATCATGCACACTAAAAAAACCTAGAAACAGCATGGTCAAGGAGGAGAGGGGGCACTGGCCCTAGTCTATAGACTGCCTATATGCAACTTGCTGCCATTGCCAAAATGGCCCCAACAAATCACCATCTTCTTAAGTTGTATTCTCCTATAGCTACAATGTAGGAACCAGAAACAGAATATGAGCTCAGGAAAAGCCTGGCCACTGTCTTTAAAGCAAAAGCACAGAGTTCCTAAATGCACAATTTAGAAAATGTATCAAAATCATATAATAAGAGAAAAAATATCTGCCCAGATATATGATTTCTCTGGAGGCAAAGGGACTGCAGGCACTGTTCCTCTTTTGCACATGAATGGTCCTGGATCTGCATCACCATGCTGATGGGATGTGCATCATTCTTTGACTAGGAGGCAGTCTTTAAGCAAACTATGCTGGGAAACTGCTTTGTCAAAAGCAAAGCAAACTCTGCAACCCAAACTGTAAGCATACCAATTTAAAAGGGAAGAAAGAAAGAGGTTGTTCAGCCTCAGGATGAAACATGGACAACATTTATCACAGATCCTGCTGAGGACAAGACCAGGTACAAAGTCTTTCAGGCTGCTAGTACAGGGGCTGTGATGTGCTCCTGGCACTGCTACCCAGGTGAGGGAGAGCACTCAGTACCAGACAGAGGTGTGTTCAAAGATGGTGATTAGGGGGAAAATTGGGTAAATAGCAGTTACAATGGTTAGGGATTGAAAAATCAAGAAGGTCTGGAAGTGTTTTAGAGCAGGCTCGTGTGAAGATCAGCACTGAAGGCTCTCTTAAGATTCACAGCAGATACCAAAATGCTGGTTGAGATGAGCAAGAGAGGCCATGGGAAATGCCTAGGCCTCAAAATATCCTTTCCTTACCCCCAAGCAAGAGAGAAGTTCTCCTTATTTACCCCGAATCAGGGATTCACTCACATTGTTTTGCAAGGTAGAGTTATCGCCAGGGGAAGCTCCCTGTCCTGGACTGCAGGCCTCCTGGAAACGGCTTCTGTACGAACTCTTGCCCTCAATTCCCTGAGATAGCCTCGCTCCTGCTAACCTCATAGTTATACATAGCAAATCCATTTCTGCCAGACGCAGTCAGTCTGACAGAGCAGGGCAGACAGCCACAGCTCAGCATGCAAGACATCGAGCAGCTCGCAGTGCAGCACGGGACTTGGTAGGTAACAACTCTGCCCCGGGGTCCCTGCGTCAGGTGCATTGGTGAAGCGGAACCAGCACAACACGGTGCCACGAGACACAGAGGCAAAAGCAGGCTGGCCCGCGCGTCCCACAGTGGGAATCACGGAATTGACTCAGAGGAGGGGACACTTGGCCACCGCTCTGCCTGGGAAGACCTAGGGCAGGTGGCGGTCGTAGGAGGAGGCAGCTGAGCCTGGCAAGGGGACACACCAGAACTAATGCCAAAGGGGCTCTAGGTCACCATGAACTCCCTCCAGAGACTGGATGTCCTTCAAATGCTTTTCGTTCCCCTTCAAAATGATACCTTGGGTTCATGCCTATTAGCCAGAGGGGGAAGGGAGACGTGCCCAGTGGTACCCGGTGAAGGCCGTGCTGGTCAGAGAGAGGGGCTGGGCTGGGCTTCTCCTCACATAGTGCTCAAACTCACTGGGCACGAGGTGACCAACAACTGGCTCATCAACAGGACACCCTTCCTGACCATCCTGCAGAGGACACATGGCTCTTCCTGCTTCACCACTGCCTGCCCAGCTTCCCAACCATGGGACTTGGCCGGGTAGCACCCAGGGGATGGGGCCAGCCCATCTTCTCTCCTGATCAGTCCCCAGCTGTGGGGTATTCCTCCACCTTCCTCCAAAATCCCACAGCCGACTAGCAGACAGGGAAAGCAGCAAGGGCTGGCTAGCCCCAGGCTTCCTGGCCCTTCCAGAGGAAGGTGGCAGGCCCTCTTACACCATCCTTCAATAATTTACTAGACAGGCACTAACAGCTTCCCCCTCTGTTGCAACAAGTAAGTCAAAAACAACGCAGCAGAAGCATCCATCTCTGACATTCCTGCAGGTTTTCTGTAATGGATGACTTTTGATTAATTAGAGAAACAAGTTTGAAACAGCCTGCAGGATACTTGATGAGTGCTTGTGTCTCAAACTGGAGCAGGAAACCAAATGTCTCTCTGTAAAACATGAACATAAAAACTTTGCACTTACTGTTTCCACTTTCACGGAGGTGCTCTTTTCTTTGCTATGCATGTAGAAAAGAAAAAGTATCTAAAACGTTTTTGTTATCATGCTAGACATCAAAATGCAAAAAAATGTTTTTGATTCGCCTTTCCCTCTCTGACCTGTGAGTGCAGAGCTAGTGTTCAACAAAACATAACACAAACACACAGCATGCAATTTCTCCTGTAGGTTTAGTACCTAGAGTTTCACCAGTTAGAAATTGAGCCGGGGTACTGGCTTCCTACAGCTTGTTACCATTTTGACAGTTGAAGACTTCTTGTAAGCACGGATTGTCTTTGACAAAGTCCCCCACCTGCATGATGCTGAATGCGGGACCGATCTCAGCCTGCAACGCCCGTTCTGGACTCTCTCGAAAAAGCAGCAGGCACAGCAAAGAAAACATCTTGAGGTGCCCCCTCGGAGACTTTTTGGTAAGTTTATCGTATGTTGCCCAAACCACAAAACACTCAAGAAACTGTTAAAGACAGCAACTTTCTCCATTTTTTTTTCTGAGGAATTAGTCTAAGGCCTTGCACACTTTCCCACGCTTGCAGACTGCAGGTTATAAATGCGTGGGAGTAATGCAGTTTCGATCAGTCAGGTAGGCTGGGTTTCTGTTAGCTGGCTGCATACCTTTGAGCCCTATCAGCACACAGTGATCAGTGGAATTCCTGGCATTTTTGTCATAGCATCAGAGGCAGCACTTTACAGAGTAAATACCAATGACCTGCTGTTCTGTCAGGGCTCTGTACTTACCTTTTATTTTCAAGTCAAAGGTTAGGCCTATTTATGTAAATCCTCAGCCATGGGCCAAGTAATCTGACCTCCTGGTTTTCATTCTCCTAATTGTTTCAGGTATTTTTCTTGAAAAGTTTGGTCAGTTAAAGCTAGGGATCTTTTTTAGGCGCCTTTGAAGGGCTCTAGGGGCTTTCATAGCCCACCCAGTTTGCAAAGTGGAAACATCAGTGACCTGATGCCCTGGGCACTTATTTAAAATTCATTACCAGGAAATAAGGTCTTGATATATAGTCCCTCCATTCCGAAGAATATATCAGGGAACACATGCATGCCATTTTTTACTTTGGATTATATGATCTCTGAAGCCACATAGGGAGGCAATAATCAATTATACTCCTGTTTGCCCTTCATTTCTAATAAGAACGTTATCCAGCTGTAGATAGTTTTGACTTCCCGCATGCTGGCCACTGCTTACAATTCCTTTGTTACTTCCCACTTTGCCATGTCACTTTATTCATAAAAGGGTGTCCAGAGCTGTATAACATGAAAAAGAACCTTACTGGTTTTCAACCCTTTTCTCTGAGATACAGCACTGGTTATATTCTAAGATTAAAAAGCAAGATGAATATCTCCTGAATAAGAGAGAAATACAGCCAGTTTACTCATACATAAAGGAGCATAGCTACTCTAGATTTTGTCCTATCACCCAGGGGCATAGAAGCTTCGTATTTCCCATATGACCAAGAACAGCCATAGATAACTCCATTGTGGGAGTTATTCTCTCCCTTTTTCAGGTGTCTTAGAACTTGAAACCCTTATCAGATCATTACTTCCTCTTCTGACCATGGATAATGCACATAAAATGCATGCTATCACATTTCAGCATTTATTTCTGCCCTATTCTTGCTCCTATTAAATGTCACTTTAAGGTATGCAGTCGCTAAGGATAATTAATATAAGAAAAACATGTTCTTTAAATGGTGCTGGTACCAGAGCTCATGCTGCTGTCTAAAAGCAGCAGCTCGAAACTGGAATTTGGCTTCTGCATTGTAGGCCTGTGGGGACTGAATGCACAATCAGAGAGCTGAAGTTTCAACTTCTGGGGCATTCATTATACAGCTAATTCTCCAGGTGTATTCCTTTTAATTATTGGAATAGTCATTTGTCTGCTCCTGGTGAAAAAGGGATTGCAAGAAACCAGGCTAAGTGAAAAGCACCATTTACATTCTTCAGAGCTGCGTGCTATTGCCTTGAATTACAATGTTCATTTTTTCAACCCTCAGGTAACTACAGCCTCATTCTGAGGAAAAAAAACAAACACATTTCCTGCATCCCTTACACAGCAACAAAGGAGCAGTGAGAAAACATTAAGGAAGGAAGGTCACGTCCCTCCATCTGAAAGCGTTAGTAGCTAAAACATGTAGGCTGGGCTAGAGTTAACAGAAATTGCTAAGGCAAATATATGAGAGACAGAGGCTTAAAATAATGACAGTGGCCAGCAAGTGGAAATAGAAGTCAAACTGTCAGAAAAGGTGAAATTACAGGCAGGCTCTCAGGCCTCCACAAAATGTGGAACCCACACTTAGGAGAGAAATTGTTTCTTGGGACTTCTCCCCACCTTTCATGATTTCACAGGCCACTTCCCACGCTCAGCTACAATTGCTCAATATCTCTGCAACAACTACAACTATTACTTACGTGCCAAATTTTGAAAATACTTTTACTTTCTTTGAACTGAAGGAGCTGGCATCGTTTGGTAAGGCAAGTTCCCAGGGGACACCATTTGAGACTGTGCTCTGAAGCACTGCTTCCCACTCGTAATCCTGAAGTGCACATTTTTATTGATACTTCTGGACCCCTTAAAGGAGAAGACAGGACCAAATCATCACCACACTGAGCTCTATTGCTTTTTTCACATAGCTATCTTCCTAACATAAAATGGAAGTGACTGCATAGCCTACCTATGCCCAGAAAATGAGTGATGTTATTAAGATTCACCACAAGCACTTCTAGCATGTGCGGTCAAACTCTCCATGCCTCTGTCAGCCTTGCCTCCACCAATACCAAATGCGTAGCATACATCAGGCTACAAAACAGCTGGGTAGAGGGCATAGAACAAAGCCCATAGGGGTCGGGGATGGTGAGACCTTCTCTCTTCGGGACAAGCCAGCATAGGGTGACGCCGAGACATTGGCACCAACACATTTGCTTTCCCAAGACATGCCCAAATTAAGTTAGCATCACCCCAGCTGCACTTCAGGGTGTCTTTGTACCTCTCTATATGCCTTCGTTGCCTTGACCTGAGTGGGAGCCATTGGGGTGGTGGGATTTAAGCTTTCCAAGCTGGGACCCACGGCATTTCACAAGCCCAGGTGGACACATTACACTGCTGAGTGCGAAGTCCAGCCTTTCTGAGCACAGTGTGACTGTTAAGGAGAAAGCAGCTTCAGCAATATGCCGATGCACTACAAAATAATTTCAGTTACAGAGTCCATACTCAGATAAATTTGGATATAAAATACATAAGGGGATTGGAGGTCTACAAGCGGATGCAGTGGAGCAGGAGGAAGGGTAAACTGCTGTAGGCTGAGGTTCCCCAGGAGCTCAACAAATCCAAGCCCTGCCATTTCCTTCTCGCCCCAGCCACAAATTCCAGCTTGTTCTTGCGTGCCAGTCCTAGGCCTTGCTATGACCCTGCCGTGAGCTGGTTCAGGGAGTTAAACCAGGTAAAAAGTAACTCTGCAGGAAAAAGCAGTAGTCTTCAATCAGTTTAGCTCCCTGAACTGGCTCATGACAAGATCAGACAAATATCAATGCTGGCAAGGAGAGAGGGAGCAAGGTGCAGGACCAAATTGTGATAGCTCTGACTTAGATAGACCTAAATTGCCTCGGACACCTACCCCTAGACAAAGAGCTAAGCTAGTCTGTGTAACATCACAAGCATGAAATAATTCCCCAAGCTACTGCTCACATTTCTATTTACACAGCCAGCACCCGCTTCAGAAAAGAAGAGTGCATGGGGACACATCTTTCTGAGGCAACAAACATTTTTCTTCCATGCAGGAAAAACCATCTTATTCTGCACACCTCTCACACACAACTGCCAGCTAAGCCTACAACCTGCTTGACCCTTAATTTTTCTGCTGGGCCCCTAACCAGATACAAGAGTTGAACTCTGAGGGCTGTTCAGCAGGGCTTGAACAGCTGATCAGATCTCTGCTAACTTTTACAGGCTTGTTGAGAGACAAAAAGAGCATTCCAGTTCAGCTCAGTTGGGCTAGCTAAACCACAGCGTTCCCAGCTGAGGCCAGCAGGTTTTGACTCAGCGCCATTGTTCTTAAGCACATGGCAGACACAACTCTTACTTGCTGCTTTATTTGTTGGTTTGTTTTGTTCTAAAGCATGGCCTCTCATTCCTCTGCCATTCCTGGCAAAGTTTCATGGGATTTTTTTTTTAAACACACAGCTCTTGGAACCAACAATTCTTCTACAGATATTTCCACTTCCCTCCGTAGACATCCCTTTTCTCTTCAGAGACAGTGACATCTTCCACCACTTTTGACTAAAAGATATATGATCCTTGACAGCCACTTGGCCTTACTCCAGAAAAGCACACTCTTTTATTAACGTCCATTTAAGCCAGCCTGGAAGTCATAGGTAGAGACGTAAGCCATTTTGCATTGATGTTTCATTTACCAGTAAAAGTTTTTAATGTACTTCAAATGTCCACCTCCATACTACAAGTTAACTTAAGTTTTCCTACTTACGTTTTCACAAGGCTTTTGATTTTGCTATATACATATCTTGTTGTGCATATGGTGCACCCAGCAGCCTACCCCTTGACTTGGTTTTCTTGTTTGAAACACCGTCGTGATCATCAGTGCTTTATATGGTGTTTATTAGCGCAACACCACCAGTTTTGTCTTCTTGGTCAAAGGTACAGAAAACGTACCCCATGTCCTATTGCAGCCATAACATTTTTAACACTTCCCAAACACAGCCCAGATCCCACAGCTACAGATTACAGCCTTGGGAGCCCCCTTTGTGCAGCCATAAGAGCTCTGCCTCAAAGCCATGTACACTGGGCACCGTGGCACTTGCAGCCCTGATCTCCCAGCATGACTTCTGGCTGCATGCTGCCTACGGGACGGTGAACTCCCCAGTGCAACTTGCGGGCCTGGTCCCATGGATATCCCGACCACCATATTTGCTGCATCCCAGCTCCTTCCCTACCTGTGTGCACCTGGGCCTCCTTCTCAAGGAAAACAGGGCACACACGGGCACAGTGCAAGCCGGCATGTCCCCACAAGCAGACACGTGGCCAAAAGCCATGGCTGTGCGGTGCACTGCAATGTATCCTGCGATGTATACACAATCTTTGTGTTTGGGACAAAAATCTTCTCTCAGAGAAGGTGTGAGAACAGCACAAGTGGAAATAGCCATGCAAGCTTGCATAGCTGCCTTAGTCCTGTGGCACAGCCTCTCTTAGTTACTGATCTAAACACCCTCCTTACATCCACATGTCTTTCCTTTCTTTCACTCTGCCAATGGTCTGAACAACTCATCTGGGCTTTAACCAGAAGTTCATACGCGGGAGAAATGGAAGGGTTTCCAGCCCTGTCTTCACACTGTTTGGCTAGGGTGTGAAATGAGGCTTCATTCCCAGGGGAGATATTTGGGTCACAGTCAGTGATGGAGATGACCTACTTCAGTATCCTTGGGAATTACTTTTACTCTCCATTTCTTACTCAAGAGCCAGGCCCAGGCAGATGTATTACTGCAATATTGCAACTGTCCCAGTAAAACCTGCCAGCCCTGACTGATCTTGGCACCCCTCCTAATACCCCTGGAACCATTCACCCCTTCTGGCTGGGCTGCTGGCATAGGAATAGACAGCATCTCGGCAAGCCACACCAGACCATCCTTGCCCTTTGGTACGTGCAGAGGATCAGCCCATTACAGAGGGCCACTACAGCATATGCAATGCAATTATGTCAATATCAAGACACAGTGGATTTCTCTCCAACAAAATTTCATCAAATCAAGAAAATGTCCTACTTCCTACAGCAGTAGGTCGACTCCCTCCCCCCCTCAAATATGGCATGAACCTTCTCCACTCCAGCAACCTACTCACCAAATCGCTGATAGCTACTAATTAAAAAGGTTTTTAACTGACTGCGAGACCGGACTGAGTGAAATAATGAGGATCGTTGCTATAGATGTGAATTTTAATTTGGATTTCTGAAGTAGTTTTTATACACATATGTATACATATCTTTACTTACATGTTTTTGTGTATTACATGGAGCATGGCCCTCCTGTGTGTGGGTACGGAGAGAATGACACAGCTTGTGAATTCAAAATTCAATTGCCAAACAGAAGCTGAAGAATTTTTGATCCCTTAAAAATGCTCCTTCCACAAACTAGGAAGAGGTCAATTTTGCAGGATTCCACCAAAGAGGACAGACTGCCTAAGGGAGATTTCTTCCACCCTGGCCTCTGTTGACAAGACCAGAGCTCTGGACCCTGTCAGCTGAGATGTCGTAGCTGAAAGCAGCTATAGTTTTGAAGCTCAGAGCCAGAGGTAATAAGACTTTGAAAAGAAGAGCTAGTGTCAAATCTCATTGGATGACTCAGGACATTTCAGTTATCTCCTGAAGAGCTTTGGATTTAATCCGTTCATGTTTTCACACCCAAAAATGAAGCAGATTCAGAAGTTGAAGTCTGGTCTGGATGGCAGCAAAAAATGCTTGAAATGCAACTTGAGTGAACCCTAGAGGCTCAATAGATGGAAGGTACCTTCTTCAGTAGCAACTGAAAATAACATGCTTATGTTACAGAAAAGATGAAGTCCTTGTTCTCTGAAGACAATATCAAAAACAATTTTTCACATAAGAAATAAATGAGAAATTTTGTGAAAATAAATGAGAAATTTTCCTAGGACTCAGCAGAATTGAATGCAGCTCTGCACAGACATATTCTGTCCTATTTATGAAGAGACCAAATGTCTCTCCAAAAAGTCTCCTTCCATTCAATTCTACACAAGCATGGCTTACATCCCCCTCGTAAGGACAGAGTCTCATTTCCCTAGGATGTCATTCTGCCTCCTCACAAGTGGATTCTGCTTCCTTCTTAAAAAAATAAACAAACTAATCAAAGGGAGATACTTTTTCTACATTTGTTTTCTATCTGGCTATGAATTAATTGGTTTAAACTGATAGGCCAGAGGCAGATTTTTGGTTTTCTAAGATCTTATCATTCAAATCTTAGTTTATACAAAATGAGCAAGAGAAGTCAGCTATGCCTCAGTCATCAGGGTTTCCAGGGGGAAGGGAGAAATGGAGATAGTTTTCTAAAATCTGGGTTTGATTCATCTCAGAGGCAAATTAGTTTTCTTTCGCTCTAGCAAAGCATGGTGTAGAACCATTCCATCACTGATCTCCTTTTAAAAGGATTTCAGCAAGAGATATGAACTGCGCCTTCATTTTCAATCTATAGAAGAGCTACAGAAGTGTTTCTTTAAAGGAAAGAGGCGTTAAGAAATGTTATTGAGATGTGGGAAAATAAATAACTTTTATCCCTCATGATCAATATCACTAAAGGCGAGGATACTGTCAGAAGCATAAATCTGAGACAGAGCTGAAACTCCCCCTGTTGGCATCTGGTAGCCAAGCAAAGGCAATACCTGAAAACCGTCTTCTCCGTGTCTTCTGAAATCTTTTGGGATCTATTTAAAATTAACAGGTACAAATACTCAGTTATTTGCTCCTTAATGCCAGGCAGGAAAGAAAGTAGCTGGGTTCTCTAAAATCTGTGCCTCATGCTTGGCAAACTGTGAGATCTGAAAGTGGAATATACCACATAATGGCGCGGGCTGGTGAGAAGAAGCTGCGAAGTCAGAAGGAAAACTAACCACAGGGTTCAGTTCGGTGGAAAATAAAACATTAAAAGAAAAGAAGCCTCGAGCCATGCTGAGAATTTGGAGAGGAGGGAGCAATGCCTGCTCAGTAGAGATGACAGGCATCAGGCAGTGCTTTTGCTAACAGCCTGTGAATTTATCCTTGGGTTCACAAGGTGGCGATGACACTATCAGTCAATTCATCCATCGTCAAAAAAAAACCAAACCCACAAATAAACAAATTGATCTATGGAGCTTGTCCCTATCCAATGGCAGAAAAAAAAAAATAGAAAGAGGAAGAATTACAGGTGTTAGCCTTGCTACGCGTAGAAAATTACTCTAAAGTCATTGAATCCACCTAATAAGCCCACTTGCTTTGTGTCAGGAAAGCTACATATCCTGGAGGGATTCTTCAGGGACCGAGTTTCAGTCATTCTGCCAACTGCATTTGCTGTCATTTGGAGCAAATTCCTACAGTCCTTTTTTTTTTTTTTAGCCTGTCATAATTAGCTTCCCAGACCAGCTTTATACACATGGATTAGGGTTAGCACAGGCAGTACTGTTCGCCTGCAGACTGAACATATGCTGTGGGTCTTCTTGTTCCTTCCTTGTATCTAATGGTTCTTCTAACTCTCAAAATTCAGAGGAATGCATCTGAGGGTGCCAAAGACAACAGCTAACAAGACTGTTAGCACTGCAGAGCCAATACAACTGTGAGAAAACAAATCAGCTCCTGTTCTGCTGTGTGGACCACCAACACCTACAACTGCCAATCCACTGAGTGTAGAGACATTACTTTTGACATTGATGTCAAAACCCTACAGGTACTATTTGATGGTCGAGTGTATCTAGCATTGAGTTTGCCATACAGAAAGGCAGGCAGATTGCTCTTCCAACCATGTTGTGGAAATTATTGCAGAAAAGTCCTCTTTTATATAAAATAACCTCACCGTGACATGGCTGAGTGAGGAACTTATGTGACCGTGGAAAGGGCTGGATAGCACAGCCTTGTGACATGTGAGATCTGGGAGGAGACGTCCCACCCCTCTCTCACAAAAACCAGGAGAATTGCTTTAAACCGTGTCCAGTTTATTCTTACCAAGGGAGGGAGCATTTTGAAGTCAAATTCTGTGCCTTAATGAGTACTGAATATGTCCTTTCCTCTACAGCAGTCCTACTGACCCAAGTGCAGACCCTTGAAGGGTGAAGTGTTATCCACGATGACTACAGATGGCAAAATCTCACTCTGCTGGATTGACCCTGCATTTCTGCAGTTCCTGCTGTAGCTGTGCCACACGGGCAGGAGGTCTGCTCTGATCTTTCTCTTCTTGTGAAATCATTATCCCAGGAAAAACTAGCTAGTCATTAAATATTAAATGAAATTAAACTCAGTACATGCAGTTGTTCTGACAATTCATTTTACTGTTCCTACTTTTCAAATAAAAATGTGAAAAGACTACTAAAGTATTTCAGCACTACCCTAAGCAGCAAATATCATTTCTGTCTGTTCACCCAGGGGGAGAAGAGTTAATCACCCCACAATGTACCACATCATGAGCAGGAAGCCAAGTTCAAGCATCCTTCATGCTGTCACAGTACCCAGAGAATTTCACACCTCAGTGCAATGCCCCTTTGGCCTCCCCTCTTCTCAGTTCATGTTTGTGACCAAAGGGTAGTGCACACTCACTGCAGGCACCTGACACAGCCATAAGGAGCTCACCAATCACTCCCCACATTGTGGCTTTCCTGAACTGGAGCAAACCCCATATGGACCTTGACCATAATGGAAAATGTATTTGAACCATCATTTTATGATGAGCCATTTAGAAGGGTGCTTGGAGGTCCTGTCAAGCCCCTGGAGAATACAGGGGTGACAAAGGCACTGGAAAAAGCTGGCAGATGGCAGCAGGCAACTAGCATAGGAAGTGGGACCACCTGCAGATGCCTGGCAGCCCCTGGCAGCTGGATGTCCTGAGTGGGACATCCATCCCAAGTCTCCTGCATGAGGGTCACTATACAAAGATGCACTATGCACCATCTGTAGAAGCATTGTTTACTCACCTAATTTCAATCGGAGGCATTAGCAGTGGTTGTCCCAAGAGGCTGATGTGCTAGAAAAATGTGTCCTGGACACTGAAATTGTAAGGGACCAGCTGTATCAGCTGAATGTTCTCAAGTCCATGAGGCCTGATGGGATTCATGCCCGAGTATTGAAGGAGCTAGCGGGTGTTACAGCAGGACCCCTCTCAATCATCTACCAAAGGCCTTGGGAGTCTGGGGAGGTACCTGCTGAGTGGAAGCCAGACAGTGTTATTCCAGTCTACAAAAACGGCATGAGGGAAGGCTCAGGGAACTACAGACCCGTTAGTCTAACCTCAGTTCCTGGAAAAATTATGGAGAAGATTATACGGCGTACTATTGAAAGGCATTTAAAAAATAATGCAATCATCAGGCACAGTCAGCATGGGCTCACAAAGAGAAAGTCCTGTTTAACTAATTTGATATCCTTCTATGATAAGGTCGCCTGCCTAGTGGATGAAGGGAAGGTGGTAGATGTAGTTTTTCTGGATTTTAGTAAGGCTTTTGATATTGTCCCTCACAGCATCATTCTGGCAAAGTTGTCCAACTGTGGGATGAGTGAGTCCACAGTGCATTGGCTGAAGGGCAGAGCTCAAATGGTTGTAGGGAATGGGGCTACATCTGCCTGGCGACCGGTCACCAGCGACATTCCTCAGTGTTCAATTCTAGGGCCAGTGCTGTTCAATATATTTATCAATTACGTCGATGCAGGATTTGAATGTGCCATTAGCAGGTTTGCTGATGATACCAAACTGGGAAGTGCTATTGACTCTCTTGAGGGACAAGAGGCCTTGCAGAGGGACTTAGATAGATTGGAGCACTGGGCAATGATTAATGGAATGAAGTTTAACAAGTCCAAATGCCTGATACTGCACCTAGGACAGAGTAACACTGGGAACAAGCATAAATTGGGGGAGGAGTGGCTGGAGGGCAGCCCTGCAGAAAGGGATCTGGGGGTGCTGGCCAACAGCAGGCTCAAGGTGGGCCAGCAGTGTGCCCTGGCAGCCACAAGGACAAACTCCACCCTGGGGTGCATCAAACACAGCACAGCCAGCCAGTCGAAAGAAGTGATCATCCTGCTGTATTCAGCGTTTGTGCAGCCTCACCTGGAGTGCTGTGTGCGGTTCTGGGCCCCACAATGTGAGAAGGATGTGAAGGTCCTTGAATGCATCCAGAGGACAGCAGCAAAGCTGGTGGAAGGGCTGGAAGGCATGGCCTGTGAGGAGCCGCTAAGGACTTTGGGCTTGTCTAGTTTGGAGAAAAGGAGGCTGAGGGGTCACCTCATTGCTCTCTGCAGCTTCCTGAGGAGGGGACATGGAGAGGAAGGTGCTGAGCTCTTCTCCCTGGGCTCCAGTGATGCTCCATTGAGCCAACAAGAAGTGGAGCACTACTGGACCTTGTGCTGGCAAATAAAGAAGAACTGGTTGAGGATGTGAAGGGAGGGGGCAGGCTTGGCTGCAGTGACCACGAGATGGTGGAGTTCCGGATTCTGAGAGGGGGAAGCAGAACAACAAGTAGGACTACCACATTGGACTTCAGGAGAGCTAACTTTGACCTCTTCAAGGACCTTCTTGGAAGAATTCCATGGGCTAAGGCTCTTGAAGGTAGGGGAGTCCAAGAGAGCTGCCTGCTATTTAAGCAGCTCTTCCTCCGTGCTCAGGATCGGTGCATCCCTGTGAGTAGGAAATCAAGTAAACAAGGCAAGAGACCTGCATGGATGAACAAGGAGCTTCTAGTGAAACTCAAAGAAAAGAGTAAGCTCCATGGAATGTGGAAAGCCACTTGGGAGGAATGCTGCCAGAGCATGTAGGGAAGCAACTAGAAAGGCCAAGGTTCACCTGGAACTCAGTTTGGCAAAGGACATCAAGGATAACACGAAGAGCTTCTTCAAGTATATCAGCAGTATACATAAGACTAGGGGTAATGTGGGACTGCTGCTCAATGAAATGGGTGCCCTGGTGAGCTACTGAATGCCTTCTTTGCTTCAGTCTTCACTGCCAAGGCTGACCCTCAGGCTCCCCAGTCCTTGCAGGTAAGCGAGCAAGCTTGGAGAAAGGACAACCTTCCCTCGGTCGAGGTGGATCAGGTTAGGGATCTTTTAAGGAAGCTGGACACCCACAAATCCATGGGCCCCGATGGAATGCACCCGCGAGTGCTGAAGGAACTGGCAGACAACATTGCTGAGCCACTTTCCATCATCTATGAAAGGTCGTGGAGAACAGGAGAGGTGCCTGAAGACTGGAAGATAGCCAACATCACTCCAGTCTTCAAAAAGGGCAAGAAGGAGGACCCAGGGAACTACAGGCCAGTTAGTCTCACCTCCATCCCTGGAAAGGTGATGGAACAACTCATTCTGGTTGTCCTCTCCAAGCAAGTAGATGAAAAGAAGATCATCAGGAGTACCCAGCACGGATTCACCAAGGGGAAATCATGCCTGACCAATCTGATAGCCTTCTATGATGGCATGACCTGGGTAGATGAGGGGAGAGCAGTGGATGTTGTCTACCTTGACTTCAGCAAGGCTTTTGACACTGTCTCCCATAACATCCTCATAGGGAAGCTCAAGAAGTATGGGTTGGATGACTGGACAGTGAGGTGGATTGATAACTGGCTGAATGACAGGGCTCAGAGGGTTCTGATTGGCGAGGCAGAGTCCAATTGGAGGCCGGTAGTTAGTGGAGTTCCCCAGGCCTCAGTACTCAGCCCAGTCTTGTTCAACTTGTTCATCAATGACCTGGACGAGGGGACAGAGTGTACCATCAGCAAGTTCACTGATGACACAAAACTGGGAGGAGTGGCTGATACGCCAGAAGGCTGCGCTGCCATTCAGCGGGACCTGGACAGGCTGGAGAGTTGGGCGGAGAGGAACATGATGAAATTCAATAAGGGCAAGTGCTGAGTGCTGCACCTGGGAAGGTCGAACCCCTTGCACCAGCACAGGCTGGGGGCTGACCTGCTGGAAAGCAGCTCTGCCGAGAGGGACCTGGGAGTCCTGGTGGACGACAAGCTGACCATGAGCCAGCAGTGTGCCCTTGTTGCCAAGAAAGCCAATGGTATCCTGGGGTGCATTAAGAGGAGTGTGGCCAGCAGGTCGAGGGAGGTTATCCTCCCCCTCTACTCTGCCCTGGTGAGACCCCACCCGGAGGACTGTGTCCAGTTCTGGGCTCCCCAGTTCAAAAAAGATGAGGAACTCCTGGAGAGAGTCCAGAGGAGAGCAACTAGGATGATCAAGAGACTGGAGCATCTCCCCTACGAGGAAAGGCTGAGAGAGCTGGGCTTGTTCAGCCTGAAGAAGAGAAGACTGAGAGGGGACCTCATCAACACATACAAATATCTTAAGGATAGAAGTCACGAGGACAGAGCCAGACTCTTTGCAGTGGTGTCCAGCGACAGGACAAGGGGCAATGGGTACAAACTGAGACATAAGAGGTTTCAGTTGAATATGAGGAGGAACTTCTTTACTCTGAGGGTGACAGAGCACTGGAACAGGCTGCCCAGGGGGGTTGTGGAGTCTCCTTCTCTGGAGAAATTCAAAGCCCTCCTGGATGAAGTCCTGTGTAACATGCTCTAGGAGAACCTGCTTTAGCAGGGGGGTTGGACTAGATGATCTCACAAGGTCCCTTCCAACCCTTGCAATTCTGTGATTCTGTGATGCATTGGGAATAGTTCAAAGCTGTGCCGGGGAGGTTTAGACTGGACGTTAAGAAGTATTTGTTTACCAAGAGGGTGCTCAAACACTGGAACAGGCTTCTTAGGCAGGTGGTTGATGCCCCAAGCCGCCCAGTGTTTAAGAGGCATTTGGACAATGCTCTTAACAACAGGCTTTAAGCTTTGGTCAGCCCTGAATTGGTCAGGCAGTTGGACTAGATGGTAGTTGTAGGTCCCTTCCAGCTGAGCTATTCTAATATAAGGCCATCTGCAGCATCATGCATCCCCAATGCCACACAGAGAAAGACAGAGGGTCCACCAAGGAGAGCAAGGCTGTGGACACACTTACAGCAGGCTCTGTGTCTACATGGAGGCTGCTGATCAGGAGTTTCCTTCCTGGGTGACACCTACAGCTCAGCAAGGTGACCTGGCATTTACCCAGGTGGGAGGTGCTCACACAGCCCCAGGATGCTGCTCTCAAAAGCAGCAGTGAAGAGTTGAGAGTGGCAGCTTCAGGAGTTTTGCTGAGGTCATGAAGCTCTGCTCTGAGCAACAGCACTTCATCACAGGAGAAGAATAGCCACAAGAAGTTTAAACATGGTTTCACACCCGTTCATGAGCTCCACACAATAAGCAAGTATCCTCTGAGCATCCCTTACATTCCTACACAGGAGTCCTAAGGCTACCACCGGCCTAGCCATAAGACCACCTGAGCAACCACTCCCATTTCTCAAATGTGTTTACAACCAAATACCTAATTTTACTTTAGGATTGCTTCAGATGCTAATGGGTTCATCTTTATACCTTTAGAACAAACTGTTTGTAATTTCATAGGTTTCATTGTTCTTTTCTGAAGGTGCTATCTGTAAATGGATTAACTTTACTTTCAGCCTCAAGTGCTTCTGTGGAAGCATTTCAAAGTGAAGGAACTTTGGAAAAACTATTTTCTGGAGTGCTTCAAGAAAAACTGAAAATCACATTAAGTGACTTTGAATTATTGTAATGTATTAAACGACTTAAATGCTTAAAGCTGGAATTTTTCAAGGTTCTTCTAAGTGTTTAGAGAAAAAAAATATATAACACAATACACCTTAGTGCTTTCACTAGTTCTTTAGTCTCAAATCAAGTGCTTTAAATTATTACAATGCTATGCTTTATTCATAAAAGGTGAAATTCATTCATTCTGCATAAATCCTGACTCATCAATCAGGGCAGCAAGTAGGAAACAGAGGGAAGATAAACTGTACTGTTCAAAATAAGCAGACTAGCAGAGTGATTCAGAGCACTTAAAATTAGGCTCCCATTCTGAATCATCCTCTGGAGAAGTCTCTCTTTCTCCAGTAACTTCAAGGGGAGTTTAGAAGGCAAGTCTCCTTTGGCTGAAGCAAGCCACTGTCAACTAACTCTTTCATTTAGACCATCAGTTCCCTTGCAGATCTATAACATTCTGCTTGTGGATCCTCTAGCTACATAGCTTCACCGTAGGGTTAAGGGAAACAGAGGGCTTTTTGCCAGTCATCCACATCTAGATTGAATTCTCATTTTTCTGAATGTTGTAATCATCCTTGAAAAATGTAGAACACAATCAGCAGGGGAAAAAAAACCTTGCGAACAAAGGAAAAAGAGAGAAGAGCTGAATAAACAATAAAAATATCAGTGCCAAAGGACATTGGTCTTTGTTGTCTGTGGCAGCACAACACACGAGATCCTTCCCTCATTCTTACTGCAATAAGTGATGAAGAAAAACCTGCCTGCAAATATTTATTCATATTTGAAATACATCGGTTTGACCATGTTTACAGTCAGTATATATCCACTTTATTTGATCATTCAAGCACCCACGTTCTGCCAAGCTGTATATCTAACAGTAAAATTCACAATTTGCACTGCTTGGTGTGCTACAGAAGCCATTCAATCAGAGAATGGAAATGATTTGACCACAAATTTGCAACTGTAAATATTTATATCTAAGCATTTGTAAATGATGTGCAGTACAAGAATAATTAAAAAAAGGCAAAACTGAATAAATTAATGGCTATGAATTATTCATGAATTTTACCTTCTCATATAGCAAGTTCATTATTTCTCCATGTAAGCAGTAAGCAGCTAATATGTCTGAGTGCATTTAAAATATCGATTAGTCTTCTGGATACACTATTCAGAGCATTTAATCAACAGAAGATTTTAATAAATATTAAACTTGCATTTGGGGAAAATATAAGAAATCTCGGGTTTAGGGATAATGTATGCTTATTCTAGAGTACCAGGAAAAAGCATCTGCAATCTATCCAAAATATCTAGAGAATTTTCCATAGCTACTGAGCTGAGTGTAATAATGAAGTGCTCAGGAATTAATTGGCCAGGGATCTTGCGGACTGGAAGGACTGAATTCCAGAGAAGAGATTTGATTGATCTTGGGAAGATCAATCCAAAAGGGAGACCTTAAGAATATTCCAACCAGCTACGCTCTGTGGAGAAGCCATGATTTTCTCCAAAGGTCAGAGAAATCTCACGTTTCTCTCATAAGGAAGAAAAGCCACAAGACACACTTCTTATACCTTGGCGAGCCTGGGAAACCCTGGGAACAGCGTGGAGGCAGGAAATGACAGCAGCTCCTGGGCGGGGGGGGAGGTGTGTGTTGCCGTTCCATTGTGAGGTCAGGCTCAAGGATAGATCTGGGACTCAGCTGCTCCATTTGGCTTGCTTACCCACACAGCTGGGCATGGGTTTCACCCCGTTAGACCCTCACCTAGCAAACCTTGCTGCCCATCACACGCCCAGGCAATAACATCTGTGCTGGAACTGCTCCTGAACCCAACACATCTCAAGAGCTACCCACCCCTGCCTTCGACTTTCCCTGGGGACTGTGCATTAAGTCCCGTTTCTGATTTCAGGTGATGATTTAGAACCGAAGCGCTGTAGGTCTATGGAATTCATGCACTACTTGTAGGAAAAACAAGCGCAATAGTCTCTCTGGGAGACATCTTCCTGGTTACTAAGGTAAAAATACCAGGAACAAGATTTGGAGTGATGTGGGCTTGTCAGCTAAGTCAGTCAGAAATGCTTTTAAAGCTTTGCAGAGGCCGAGGCTGCTGATAATTATTTTTATATTAGATTGTTTTATCCTGATTATTTTCACTTACTTTCTCATGTGTTGTTTAGCTGCATATGTGTTTGTATGAGAGAGAGGAAGAAAAAAAGTAAAAAAACCTTGCCTGTCACATTTAACGACAGCTGCAGAGAAGGTCCAGTCCAGTCTGAGATCTTATCTTCAGGGGGAGATACGATTCTACAGTTAACCCATGCAGCAACTTCAAAAAGCAGATTATTGATGATAGCTTCTGGTTTATGAGACGAGATAGTCCAACCTTACAGGTTACTTTATAGTATGAGGAGTTGCGTACAATCTGCTCTGCTTATAAACTTCAAGTGTGGAGATACTTCCAGATAAGACAAACTTATCTCTGCAAGCAAAGCAGCGAGCAGAGGCTGCCACACAGAGGGTGTCCATGGACAGACAAGATGTAGTAGCTACTAGATTTTGAATGTTTTCCTCAGCCAGCCTGCTTCTCCATGCTTTGCTTAATTTTGATGATGCATTCAGATTAGCAAAGGAAACATTTTTCAGTGTGCACAAATCTACAAGGAATTTGAAGACATACAGCATTACTGCAAGCAACAGAAATGAAGGAGTCATAGAATTCAAAGGCCATGAGGGACTTCAAGGATGTAATCTAGCCCAGCTTTCATTTGATGAGTCAGGACTAAATATTAATAGGTTATACCTAAAAGAAGTTTGTGAAACTCCTAAAGGAAGAGGTTAGCATTGAGAGGGACCCCACACTGCCCAGTTAAACTCATTCCAGTCTTTCATCATACAGGCTGTTCTGCTTCCACTGAAATCTACCTTAAATATCCTTTTGCTGTAAATCAAGCTGCTATGATCCTGTCCTTTCTCCAGAAGTTGTGGACAACCATTGATCACCATCTCCTTTATAAAAAGGTCTTCAGATTCTATAACTTCTCCTGCTCCCCCTTTGGTTTCTCTTCTCTAGGCTGAACAACTTCAGTTCCTTCAGCTTTCTTCACAGGTCATGTTAGCTAACCATGCCACCAGTCATCTTGTTCTCCTCTCCACTTTTATTTGCTTAAAGCCGTATAATTCCAGCTAAGTATATAGCTCCATCACTAGCACCAATTCAGGCAAATGATATACCATCGTATTTTAAATGTGGCATAGCTGTCAGGTCATCTGTGCATTCGTAACTGTCATGGGGTTCATTGTTTTCAGTAGAGTGTGGTGATAATGTGGAAGGGCTTGAACCAAACTTTGAGAATCTAAAATGAAAAGCTAAACTATCAGCAAATTTGTGCAATACACAATCCACAGGGAAGAAGCTTTTTCTGTTTAAGTGTGTACCAGCTAAAGAGTTATGTACACACAAAGAAAGTGCTGGGAAACTAAGGAAGATATCTGTATTCCTTGTGCTTTAAGAAAAAAGAAAAACAGAGTCTGTGTCCACACTGCTGTTAATAAAACGCAGAATTCAGATGAATTCTACATACAAATCCTGTGTTCATTATCAATCTATGTCAGTCAGGTTATTTGGATTGATGCAGCCACAAAAAAATTACCTTAGCCTGGGTGGGTTTCCTTGGGCTCCTCCATAAACTACAAGAGTCCTAGGAAGACTCCCTGGGATGTCCTCTGCAGCACTGTATCTCTCTCCACTGAACAATTCACAGAGCAAGTTCAAGGGGATGAGGCACTCCACACTACGCATGGTCTTTATGAGCTGTTGCACTGGGCCTGTATCAACTAATTCAAAACAAATTTGGAGATGCCTTTAAGTTGACTGTCATAAGCCAGCCTAACTAGTTGAATGCTTCACTTTACTATGAGCTAGCTATAATGAACAAGTTAGCTTTGTAAAAATAAACGGAGCAGCTATGCAAAGAATAAGTGGCCATCAGACTAAAGGAGGCATTTATCGCAGAATTGCTGGTAAAGGACTTCTGAAACTACCAAATTATTTAAAACTCAACTTCAGCCTAGGGTGACATTTCCATTTTTTGCAATACCACGTTGCTGACTAACACATGCTGTTGTGCCACTCTCATCTCTCAATCTTCCTCTGCCATACTGCTGCTTAGCAGACACTACCCACCTGGCATTTGTATTCTCCTTCCTAAATGTCCCAGTTGGGACACTGAACATCCTCTTGTTTATTCACCTATTCATCTCTCTGTCTGACCAAGTTCATGCTGAACTCTGATCATGTCCTCCAGAAGATCTTGCAACACCACAAACTGAAGTCTCAAATTTCAAAAGCATCTCTTCTATCAGTCAAATTGTTTGTAAGAGAGAGATATATATTTTTGCATCTCATTGTACCTCAGAAGTAGCATAAGATGTATTAGATGTCTTCTAGCCTGATAACACTTACTCTCTTCTCTTCTTTGAGAATAATTTCTAGTCATTTGTGAAACTGGCTGACAGTGATTAGCATTTGGCATGCCCATGAACGAACGAAAAAAACATGGTCATGCGGAGTATAGACCAAGTAGTATTTTTCAGTGAGTCTGGAGACCATTCAAGGCTGGAATGTGGGGAATCTCCTGCCTGAACTTGATTTGTGAATGTGTTTGGGTTTGTAAATCCCCACTTAAAAAATGGACAACATTCTGTCATCACTGCCTCGGGAGAGCTTGCTCACAGCAAGTGTGAGGAATGGCCAGAGTCGAACGTTTTGCACATTCACTTGAAGAGGAAACAGAGAAAACATTCAGGTGTATACTTGAAACTTCAAAAGACCTACATGGAAGTCACGGAAACAAGACTTCAGGTTAATTGCAAGTCACTGTTAATGTATACTAATGACAAACCACACACGTAGCATCAGCACAGACCCTTCACTGGGCTCTTCCAGTCAAGAACCATTTTATCCAGGTGTCCTTGTCAGGGGAATAATCATAGTGCAGGCTCCTCCCTCCTCATCTCCAGTCTATACAGCTAAGGGGGAGGTGAGAGCTCCAGTTAAGCTTTTGAAAAGCATGAATGTTTCTTAAAGCTTTTTTAAGCTTCACTTTTGTTCAAGGGCACCGTACAGCAGATCTCTGGAGCACTTCCTCATTTTGTTCAGCCTGAGCTTAGCAATACAGGGCTTCTGGAAACCTGCAGTAAGATTTTCAAGTTTCCTATCAGATGTGTATTAATCTGATTCAGTCCAAGCTTTGGGAAAAGTTTCTAGACACCAAGAGGAAGAGCTGTAGCTGTCACACACTGATTTTCCCACTGGCGTGTCCAACGCTCTGGGCTAACCCAGCCTCTTGCTGGTCCCTTTGGCATTATGCTTCATGTCCTCCCTTGCAAGGAGTGGCTAACCAAAGTTTCCCCACTCCACAGCTGTCAAAATTGAGAATATTTCTCACTTACTTTCCATGGTATTGCTTCTGCACACTCTGCTGTGCCTCCTGCACTACCATCACCTACCTTCATCAATCCTTTCCTCTGCAATATATGCATGGGGATCCCTACCTATATAATCTGCCTTCTCCCTATAGTGCCATCTTTTTGCTTCATGGGGTTTTTTTCCCAAAATTTTCCAGGCTACACACCCACAGAAGAGATACAATAATAAACAAACCCTACATATCTTACCAAGAGCAAATTACTGTAAGAGAGATATCTATTGAAGCAAGTGTTCCTCTGATTTATCACCGCACTCCCTCATTCCTATTGCTCACTCCTACTACTAAAGTTATACCGAGCCAGCAATCTCTACAAAGGAAGACCTTGACCTTTATATTTCCCAATAAAACATGTAGCAAGCTTTGGTGCAATATCACCAGATTTTGTTCAAATAGATTATCCTATCCCTACAGACACAACACAAGAATCCAAACCACAATGAAAGGGTTTGCTACTGTAGACTGTTACTTAATAATGGGTGCATGCACACTGAAGACTGAGCCAAAGCTGAGACTATTTGCCTAACCATTAATTTTTAGAACTACTGAAAAGCAGTTTCAAAATCACTAAGAATGACAACACTGACTTGAAAAGGAATCAGAACAAGAGTCTTACTATCACCATGGATACAACTGATGTGGACTCAGGATTTAAGCAAGAAACCTGGAACTTCATATTTATATTGTTGGACAGACTAGCTCATTTAATATCAATAATATTTAGAATATGTCCTACTTATAAAGAAAATTATAATCAAAATTCAAGGCAAATCTTGCTCTGTTTTTTGTTGGAATGCAAGAATCATGGAAGGATTCATCATCAGCTACTTCATTTTGTGCTCATGCACTGCCTGTGACATCAACACAGTGCAACACAACAGTGAGGTAAGCTGATAGTGATGTTTCAAATGCAAGAAAAGCATGTGATCTTTTAAACACTTTGAGAGTAACTATTACTTTCCTGTATTCCCAACAGGCCCAAATGTGAACCAAATCATCCCTCTGATTTAACACAAACCCTATTCATTGGCTTTATTATGACCCAGATTACAAAAATATTCAGATACTTCCAGAGATTTTGGCAAGCTTTAGGTATTTGGATGCCTTTAATAATGTGGATCCCTGAGTTCAGTTTACCGTCAGTGACTGATCAAAATTGGGGGAATATCGATGGGTATTTGGTCTTGTTCCAGCCTGAGCACTTCTCATGTCTCTATTTATCATTTTTCCTTCACTGATGCCTTCAGAGCCTTGTGGAAGATCTCAGCTTCAAAAGCTGATGCAGCTACAGACACACAGTACTAACTGCAGAGAGCAGGAACAGCTGAAGGGGAGGCAGGAATGATTTTCGCTGGTGCCTTCATGTAAACTTTCTTTAAAATAGCATTGAAAGCCCAGCTGTATCAGACTGAACTAAATATGCTTTCAGCCCAACATCCTGGCTTGGACAGTGACCACATGTCTAGATAAAGGTGTAAGAGCAAGATAAGGATAGCGTGGTATTACTTCAACATACTCCCCCAGTTTTCAGCGATTTCTTGAACTAAAAGCAGGTTTTGCTTATAGTTCTTGACAAGATCTTCTCCTGTGATGCCTCTAACTGCTTTCTGAGCATTGAATTAACACTGTGCCCTGTGACAGGGAGTGTGACACTTCATCATGATGTGGAATCCAACTCCTTACAAAAAGAGTGGGTTTAAATGACGCTTCTACTTTCCTCAGGTTGATGGCCCTCTCCACTCCAAGACTATTTTTCATAACCAGATGGAAATAGGAACATTTAGTAATTACACATCGCTAACATACATACTTCATAGAGTCATAGAATGGTTTGGGTTGGAAGGGATCTTTAAAGATCATCCAGTCCAACCCCCTTCAGCCTTTCAACTTAGACACCTGAAATCAAGGGCTAAGTCCATCTACCCAGATGTGTTAAGACAACTGCAAGCAATTCTAGCCTAGAAGCCATGGTAGCTACATTTGCTCAGTATAATATCACAGTTAAGAGAGTCCTTCTGTGCTTCCTTTTCTCCCCATAAAATTTCACCTGGGACCCAAAAATAACCTTCTGGATAACAGAAATTGATACATTGCCACAAAATATTTCCACTTCAGCGAGCTAGTATTTCTCGCAAAAAACAAACCCAAACCTACTCAGTGAGGGATTTCAAAGTAGCTCTAATGAATGTCTTAACTAGGCTCCCCAGACCTTGCTCATGGTTCAGTATATGTGCTGATCTCTGCCTGATGGCGTTTGGCTTAGTTTTGTATCCCTGAAAAATAAACAGAAGGTTTGCCAGTGGCTTCAGTGAGAACAGATTGAGGCTATAAAGAAATCAAGACAATTTCCTTCTGGAAACCAGTAGCTTTCTGTTAATAGAGGAATGCAGAGGAAGAGAAAGCAGCATGACCTGTGGAAACATTTTGTTATCTCAAAACATCCAGCCTTTTGAAATGGAGGACGTGTAATTAAAATGCAGAGATTGAAAAAAAAAAATATCTCTGAGTGTGCATAGTAGCAACCCTGGAATCGGCTACTGCAGGCCAGGAGAGGGAGGCAGGGAAACAGCAATGGGCATGGAGCCACAGAAGTCCTCTCAGAGGTGGGTAGGAGAGGGCTGTGCTGCACTCTCTGCCTGGTGTCCAGCAGGACTCGTGTCCAGCACCAGCTTGGCTCACGCACATTGGCTGACGTGCATTTTCTGGGGAGAGCCTGATGAGGAAATAAGAAAAGGAGGGTATTTTCTAAAGTCCTCTGCATCCATTTTCAATGAAATAAGGAAGCAAGAAGCCTGCAGTTGTTAAGTGTCTAATGTATCCATTCCAGGACTGATGGTACAGCTTTTTGCAACTTTTTTCTAGCTTAATTTTACACTAAAAATACATTATGCCATTTCCTAAAAGGTTTCACGAATGCTTCTAGTGTACTAGGAAGTGAGCAATTCTCTTTATCCTGACACACAAAAGTCTCAGTTCCTCATTACCCTTTCTACAGGACGTGATCTCCTGTAGTTCTGCAGAAGAGACTTTGCTTGGCTGGGGGGTTCTTGTTTCCTTTTACTCCATAGCTCTACAGGGAAATAACTGGTGGTTTTGAAGAAAAAGAAAGGAAGTAAAAATGGCAAGGGAACAACAGAAGCATCTCTATTATTTTTCTACACTAGGTTATCTCTAGATTACTGTGCAATTGCCTCATATTTAAAGAAACCTAAGGGGAAATCAAGCAGTTCACACACAGTCCAAAATGCTGTATTAGATTATATCTGAATCAGACGGTATTTAAAGCCCATTATAGCTAGAAGACAATCACACACATGCACAGGCATCCATATCATTTTTGCAGCAGCACAGCTTCTTCACTGCTCTGCATGATGGGGGCCACGAACTCATGAATGCATCCAGAGCAGAACACTAAGGTCACCTCACTACTGCATCACAGGGCTCCAGACAGGGCCAGCTGGCCTCACCACAGGGCAAGATCGGCACAGAGGCTAACCCTGAGCAACCCCCTTTCCCTCCCAGGTCCATGACCGTGCTCCCCATCTCAGCACTTCAGGAGGCTGTGAGAAGGGTTCAGGCCTGTCAAGTCCTCCAGTTCAGTCTACAGACTGCACATAGAACAGGTAGATGCTGTCTTTCACCTACTCAGTCCTCACCTCATGTCCTCAGTCCTCTTACCTCTTCCTGAAGGTGTGCCCTCATCACCTACTGAGATCCCCTTATTCAGCTACAAAGGAGTCTCAGTTCACCTTCAGGACCTCTCTCATCCTCCCAGGGACACTACACTATCAGCCCAACACAGGTCCTATTCCTGAGTCCCAGGAGACATAAACATGCCCAGGACTTCTGGCAGAGGTGGCCTCCCCATGCCACTCTCCACTCACCCAGAGCAGCTCGCAGTCACTTGGCTTCTTCCCTCCAGCGTCCAAAGCCCAGCAGATGAAACAATTGGGGCTAAACTCTCAAGCAGCTTTATGTTGGTACCTTCATAAGCCAGTTTGGGAATTGTTTGTGGAGAGGAATCACTCCCGATTGACATGCAAAGAGTGGCTGTACTGTATCTTGTTTCCCCAAGCTAATTACTGGCTGCAAACAGCTGTATGAAGTGAGGGAGGTGACAGAGAAAGGGCCAGGCAGCTTGTCCCTCTTGTCTGAGCTACACATCTAGACAATTAGCCAGACCGTGTCACATAGCTTTGACCTGCACACAAAGGTATTTTGCCTAATAACTTTCGGTGGAAAGTAAATAGACCAAATACATCAAAGCACTGTCAGCAATCTTACCATTAATGTGATTTTTCACATTTTTTCAGACATTCATCAAATATTTATAAAACATAGCCCAGTAATAAAAAAAAAAACCAACATCCAAAATGCAAGTGCACATGCTGTTTCAAAAATCTGCTTTGCCACTTTCTCTCATTGAAAATGATGTGCATGGAGGATGTTCACGGGCACCCAGCAAGGAGCTGCACTTTGCTCTGTAGCTCATACCTGGGATGGGCTGCCAGGACGTACCAGAGCCTGAGCAAGGAGCTGGCGGACAAATCACAGCAGAATCCAACCCAAACATTTTAAACTTTATTCTTTATGGCTGTAGTTCATTCTTCCTGTCTAGCTCCGCTATACTGATCTTTTATGGCAGGACTTTGTCATATGTTATAAAAACCTTTTCACCGTCCACTGGCAAAGGTAGCAGTGGATAAACATTTGATTTCCTTTCTAGCCAATGGGCACCTGCTGCCTAGGAAGTGATAAATGAAATGATAAAGCTGTAATCAAAGTCTTATTGTATATTATGAGAAAAGTCACATATCAAAGCTGTGTTCTGAGATCTCCAATTTGAGTGATTTACATGATTTTATATCTTTCTTGATCATATAAGGAGCCTCAAAAGCCTCAGCCTTACCAAGCTGTTCACTTTCTTGACATCCTACTGCGTTGTGTCATTTTTATATAAACAAAAGCCTTGGTAAAAGACCATAGATGTCGTCCTGTAAAATGACATAGAGCACATGGAACCAAATTCCAGACACAACGAGAAATTAGAATATTTTTCAAAAGGCAACTCTTGAAGGTTCTTTGGCTGAACACACACAGATAAAACTGAAGACTTTTTGGTACATTTGAAATATATTAAAAAAGAAAAAGTAAGCAACCAAACTCCTCGTCCTTTGCATATACTTTAATGAAAGCTGTATCTCATCCTGGTTGTTTTCTTAAGTTGTTTTTGAAAAATGGAAATCCTTCCTGCTAACGGGCACAACTGAAAATGAACTGTTTGAGCTCCAGTGTTTTCTAAGCATGCCAAGAACAGACCATAAAGTTAAAAAAAAAAAAAGAACTAATTAGTTTACTTGTCTCTTAAAACTAAACTAACAAGCAAAAGCCTTTAAAGAACACCGTTTGGAAATAGTGATATCAAAGGAAGAGACTGCTGATAATCCTAGATTCTTTTGCAACGATTTATTCCATATTTTATTGCACAATTTATAGAGAATTGCAGCAATTGGAGTCCTTACATTACTACAAGAGATTAAAAGATTTTCTTATCAGACAATTCAGAATTGTGATGATTCACACCTTCATTATTTCTTGAAACACTCCAGCTTCCTCCACAAGTACAGCGAAGGTTTTGCATGACTACATCCCTTAAACTAAACAGTGCTCGTGTCATTTTCCCACGGTGCTTAGAACAAGCTAGGGGTGAAAGAGTAACCCTTTCGAGCCAGTTAAACAACCGTCACTATTTTAAAATAAATGAAGAGGAGCCTGGTTATTTACGACTATGTGCTCATGTTTTATGGATGCCTTACCTCGGAGACATTTGATAGCCCCCTAGAACACTTTGTTAGCTGTAGTCTTCAATAATCATTTGTCGAGAAGGTCACATTGGCCTATTTGCACTCAAAAGGTGGAGATTTGAAGACATCATATAATAACAGAACAAATGCAAAGACACTGGGAAATTATTTTCACTGACAGGGTTTCCATGCAAGCATAAAACCTGGGTCAGGGAGAGTCACTCCAGTTAAAAGTACATGCCAGTACTTCTCATAGCCAGGTTAAATAAAGGATGTGCCCAGCCTTGCTGTGCAGCATAGAAAACCAGAATGAGAATGAGCCACCTGCAAGGAATTTCTTAAAATCAGCAAAAAGGAGCCATCATACTTACAGAGAGTTTTGCTGGATGCCCCAACGAAACACTAGCGCAGATCAGACTGCCCTTACGTTCAGGTCTCCATCTTTTCCATATTTTTAGATGGAAACTGAGACCCAGATAGAAATTAAGCACCTGAAACTCAGTGAGGCGGTCCAGGGAAGACTTTTCTCATTTTCATACACTTTCCTGGGATATGAGAGACCTGAGGGGCTGTGCTTGAGAACCAGCTGTACACAAATGTCTTGCTCTTCACACTTGCTCCACAGCATCCTCAGATGAAATTATGTTTTGGTTCTGTAACAGATCGGCATCTACTCCACAGAGGTGGCTTTTATTGGGAATATCAGTGCTTCCTGGGTAAAACTGGGTCAGGGAACCCATTCAGCCTTGGAAAAGATGATGAGGTGCTGTGTTACAAGTCCTGACTTAGGGACTGTGTGTTTTAACCTCACGTTTCCCCCATTATTCACTTCAAATTATGCCCCCAAAGAAGTCAAGGGAGCAGCGCCTCCTCACTTTTGTAATATCCCCCATTAAGAAATACTGAGAAGAAATTCATTTGAGTGCTGACAGTCACACAGGAGATGTCAAGTCTGAAGCACAGGCTCAGGGACGGCATGTTTTCTTCTGCATATACTCTTGAGGTAGGAAAGATGAAAGCTCTCCCTATCCTTTGCAACACACGCACACACGAACGTGCTTCATTCAGGAGGTTGTGGTTCTGTTTTGAACACAAAGTATATCCACTGTGCACAAACCAGTGACCACTGGTACTTCTCCAATTGTAATCTCATTCAGTTATGTGGCTTACAGAGGCTTGGAGTGCTTTCTCCCTGGGATGTCATGGCACAAAAGAAAAAAAACATCTCTGTATCGCCTTCTATTCTGAGGATCCCTAAAAGGGCCCTTCAGTGACTTCCCAATCTCCCTTTAAAGGTTCTTTGTAATTGAGAGTTTCATGGGTCAAATATTTAACAGACTATGAGCCCTGTAGCTCATTTAGCTTTGTAGATAGCATATTGTGCTTGAGTCTCTCATCCATTCATTCAGTTGCATTACATCATAAAGGTATTTTTTAGAAATAAAACATGAATAGGGAGATTATTTTTTTTAAAAAAGCTTAGCGATTAGCTGGAGATTAGAATTCAATTGAACAGTTTAGTTAAATATGGGTTTGTGTGTGTTGATACGGGAGCCCATTGTCACAGCAGGTATGAGATGTTTGGCAGTTTCCCAGCTTTGCTCTCCAGTGGGGGTTTGTAGCAATGCAAAAAAGCAGTGTCCCACCTTTTAGTGAAATAAAATATTTCTCAGAAAATGCTTATTGAAATCCTGCCAGTTTTAAGAGAGAGAATTTGCGTGAAACTATTTCTGTATTTTTGTTTGTTCCAAAGCTTTACTTTTTTTTTTTTTTTTTTGGACTGAAATGTCTGGGTTTAGTTGATTATTTATAAATGGTTGGGGTTTGTTCCCCCTTCAAGCTAGTGCTGAGGAAATAGTATTAGGAGAAGAAAAAATTAGGGAAGCCAACAGTCAGCTGCTTTCTCTGAAGAATATTGGGCAGATGACAAACCCACTACAAAATCTGGCACACTATTTATGGGCAGGAAATTTTCATGAAGAAATGGCACTCTAGAGATCATGCTAAAGTTGTATGATAGTTTTTCCTACTAAAACTGAAGAACCGGAATGACAGACAGACAAAAATGAACCAACTGCTGTGCTCTCTCCTTATCACAATGGTAACTCATATTTCTCAGCGTGAGATAGATCTCTTTTTCTGAGCAGTAGCAGCACTAATAAATGGTACCCTGAATGAGAGAGATTTTTGAAATAATCTATTCCAGGTTAGCCTATCATTACCAATAAAATACCTGTGATTTGCACAAAATGTGTAATTTGAGAGCTTTTTTCCACTGGTGTAACTGTTTTGCTCTTTTAACTCTCAAAAATACAAAAAAAATAATGTTCTCAGAAAGATTCCCAGCAGCCTTTCTGAACCTGAGCAGCTCTCTAGGTATTAATAAAAAGTCACTCAACTGTGCTGGTACCAGTGTACAGTGAACACGTTTAGCACATTAAGCCTCGATTACGTGGTAAAAATAAAGAGTCAAACTCTAACACCTCCTCCTGCATTAGGCAACTCCATAGCTACGGTAAGTCCTGAAGCACGACAGCAGCAGTGCCGCTTGCTAAACACGCCAAGTAGAGGCAAAAGACCTCAAACCAGTTGTCTGTGTCACCCAGGGAGCAACCAGGGCATGGTGCGGAAGGGCACTAGGGTGGAGGTGTGGTGAACGCTGTAGCACCCGCCTAAGCAGACCGTGAACACCGAGGGACAGCACCACGGCATTTCTTCGCGTCCTCCGTGACCCCCCTGTCCCACAGCTCTGCTTTGCCCCTGGAAGCCTGACCTTGCGCTCGTGAAAGCAGAAAAAAGACACCTGGGTTTTGATGATCCCGGATCAAACTCTAAAGGCATGTGATGGAGGCAATGCGTGTGCACCGACAGAGCTCTGCAGCACGGTGAAGCCATGTTTCCCCAAGATAAGGATCACACGCTGGTGTAGTGTTACAAACGCTGCACCAAGAGATCCTTTCTGCCAACATCTAAGCAATGGCAAGGAAGCACGATGATGCAGGTTCAGCTCTGTGCCCTGCCAGAAACCTGACTTCACACACTTGTCTCCTCAATGACCTGACTAACCTAGCAAGTGACAGCCTTGTTATAAATACCCAAGAATCATGAGGCTGTCACTTTCCCACTGTCACAGCTAATTAACTTCTAGGAATAACTATGGGAACTATTTTATTTCACCACCTCAAACACGGGCCCGGGGTGAATGTGTGTATCTGCCCTGCCTGAATTACCTGAGAAAAAACACCCCTCTTCTAAACACCAGGGCAGATCACTGCCTGTGGGTATGTGCCGTGTATTCAAGGCTCTGTAACTGGCTTAGAAGCAGCACCAAGATTTCCACCACCATTTTCAATTGCTTGCGCACAGTGGCACTTGTGGACAGAGGAGAGGTAAAAGAGCTCATTTGTGTAAAACCCTTGAATAGTACACCCATACCCCAAGAAAACCCCGTGTATATAAACTGGCATTTCAGTTTAGAAAAATCTAGGCATAATCCCATAATTAGGAACAGCTAAATTGCCTGCTCTTCAGTCAACGGCACAAGAAGAAATTTATTTCATTTAATAAACTGCTCTTAATGATTACTGTTTGTTTGCTTTCTAAACCTCAAAGTAATCATGTACTGCAAGTGCAAAATGCTGGCGAGGGGGTTTGTCTCCCAAACCTAAGTGACAAAAAAATCTCTTCAGTTTTCCAGTTTGCGGGTAGCTTTTCCCTGCGCCTCCTGCCAGCTCCTGGTCAGAAAGAGGGACCTTGACTTACAGAGCAAAGGGCTGCCAAGAACATGAAACCAACACCTATGTCTCGGGGACACCAGAAAGCTGTAAACTGACTGTTTATAGAGTGGCAATTGTTTTATAATAATTGTCCGCTATACCTGCATCCTGTTCCTGTTCCAGGAGTTTACAATGGATCAATGTACCCTAAGTGTTTATACCCAGATCAACCCACAGCGACACTGTTTAAAGACCTTTTCTTCCTCTCAGCCGGACTGCCCAAAGAAAGCAGCCCTGTCAGGAATTTGTTCTCCCATTTGCGGGATTACGAACAAGCGAAGATCTCTTGCTCATTCTGCCCATGCACGAGCGCTGGAACACAGAAAGGACGGTACCGGTACCATCAGCAGGATGGAGGCCATTTTCAATTTCCTTTTTGCAGCAGCTTTTGGAGCTACACGGTGACTTTCCATACAGCTTTCCAGGAACTGCCAGCTGAAATGCCAACGCAGAGAAGCCATGCTTTGCATAGGGACATATGTGCGCTCACATACATACACAAAACGTCTGAAGTCACTGCAGGAAAGTGTTTTTTTTTCCAAACAGCAGGATAAGTAATGTGTGGAAATTACCCTACCACAAAATCCTCGTGAAGATCAGCCCCTTCAATTTTACCACAGTAGCAAGGTGATCTCACCCACAGCTGGGACAAATGCGATTGCTTTTACCCAACTATCTGGTGGCAAAAACTGTTTTAAATTCATAGACAGAAAAAAATGACAGAGCTGAGAGGTTGAAGTTAGAGCAAGCCAAGAGTAGGAAGCGCTGCACATTGTATCCTAGAAACAGCTTTCAGTTCCTCAGTCCTTTTTAGTTATTCATTGTAGAAAGAAGGTTGGAAGAACTGGTGCAGATAAAGTAGACATCAGCTGAATTTCTGCCAAGCGGTCATTAATGCCCTAACCTTCAATCATATTTTCATTAAAATTTAACAGCGGAGCCATGCACTGAACTATACAAACACAACGGAGTTTGTGCTTCAGGAATGTATTTATGTATACATGGCTGGGAAAAACAAAAGCTGAATGGAAGGAGCTGCCTTGACATTCCCTCACCTACAGCCATGAAAAATAAGGCCACTCACAATGAAATTATATCATGTGCTTTTTATCTGTAGTTTACACCATGAAAACATGTATATGAAAGACTGAAGACATTATCATCTCAGGAAACATATCTTTGCCCATATGAGGATGAGGATGATGATGATGATGATGAGGATGGCTCTCTCCAAAGAAGAAATTTGATTTGTTTCCTCATTATGAAAGAGAATCTAGTCATGGTTCTAATGGTGCTATGAGAAAGAATACTTTGCCTTGGAGAGTTAAGCAAAGTTGAGTGAGAACCCAGTAGATTAAAGAGCAGCCTTGGAATGACATGCAGATGCTAGCTAAGATGTAGACAAGTCTGAAAAAATATCCAGCCCCTCCTTATACATCTCCAAAACATATATCAAACTTAAAATGGAGCAAAAGTCCTGCACAACCTTAATGAAATCTAAAGTGACAAAAAAAATCACCTGTTCTCAGATTTCTCCCCCTTTTGAAACTGAGTCAAGATTGCTTTGGTGAGAGAAGTTAGCATGTTTTGCAAGTCTATATCGCGTCCAGTGGGGAAACAGTGATTAAAAATGGATTGTTCTCCTTGGGTTTAGCTTTATGCAAGGCTGAACCTTCAGACTGAAATTCCAGTGTGTATGAGGGGCGGAAAATCTAACTGAGGAAAGGGAGAAGAATGTAGCTTGCAAATTCAGAATTATTCCGTCAAAGATAAGTAGATTGTATTTTTCGTAGCAGGAATTAGAAGTGACAGATGGTCTTGCTGCTGAACCAAAGGTGTAGAAGTCCTGAGATTCAATCTATATTTCTGGCTCTGAAACAGATTTCCTGTGCGAGATAGGGCAAAAGCCCAACATTTCAATAATGGCCAGTTTTTGCAGACTTCATTTGAAACACCTAAGACCTGATTTTTAGAAAAACAGGCTGGGACCCCCAGTTTTCTTTCAATAGGGGGGACATATATAAAGCTGCTCTGAAAAGACAGCTTCTTTCTTCTCAGTCTGGATAACAAAAGCTGAAAATTTAAAAATTTAAAGGCGGTGCCAAATCTGGAAAACTCTGACCAACAGTCTTTCTGAGCGGTAGTTTTCCTATCTGCGAAACAGAGATATTCTTCCATGTATCACTTTCCAGTATTCCTGTACGTCCACAGGACAACACAACGTCAGACAAGAGAAACAAAGCAAAGGTAACACCAATAACAATACCTACAGGTAAGACGCTTTTTACGTTATCCATTACATAAGCCCGCCTTCAATTAAATCTCACCAACTTTGTTCACATGCACTGCAATTGCCTATTACGGTGCTGAGTTGCATTAAGCTGAATTTGAATTTTATTTCTGTATGCTGATATATTTTTAGTTAGTTTATACAGTTCACTCATTTCTGAAAATGGGAAATCGACTTCACTTTTTCTCTAACCTCAACATTAAAATAAATACCACCATGAAACTAAAACTCTCCAGTAATTCTCTGCTTTTGACCAGAGATTAAAAGTTCAGCAAAGATGTGAGTGAAACCAGTGCTGGTATTTACAACCCATGTGAAAATCCCCTCAGGTTCTTCTGCACAAGGCTTTGAGGTCCCAAGATATGCAGATACACACTCACAGCTGATGGGTGCTGAGCAAGACTTTCCTGTTCATGATGTCTTCCAACAAGTTGAGGATGCTGCAGCACCGGGCAGAGGAGCTGAGGCCAAAAGTGCCTCCCAATGCACTCTGCCCCCACCCCAAGTCCTTGCGCTTCAGCAAGGTGGAGGAGAAAAAGCCACAGCTGGCATGGAGAGGAGCTAGAAGAGGTTTAGCGACAAAAGGGGAGTGAGGGGCTGAGGGGGAACACCCCAAACTGCAGAATGGAGAAATGGAGACATGCAATGAGGACAAAAGGGCTACAGAGAAGGCAGCAACTGGCACAAGGTGCAAAGCGGATCAGCTGAAGAAAGATGGTACTAGGAAGAAAGTAAAAACCTAGACTAAAACCCAGTATTTCTCCATTGTCATCATCAGACTGTGAAGCACAACAACAAAACACAGGCTTATCCATCAAGTTCCCAAATAACCTCATGGCTGATCACTCTGTTACCCTATTTGGTAAAGTTCTCTGCTTTACCTCTAACTTTTAAAGCTGTTAATGGAACACGAAGGCATAAATTTAGTTCCAGATGATGGATTTTGTTTTATCATTTTGCTGCATTTTAAAACTGAGCATTTTTCAGAAAAAGATCTGTTTGTGAAATCAAGTGCTATAGGAATTCAGTCTCTGCTAGGATTAAAGGTTTTTTTGCAGATTTAATCTGACACCCTCAAATGTGCATTTTGACACCATCTTCATCCTTTATGTATCTGAAAGTTACAAGATCTCAGACTATCATTTATATTGACTGAAAATTAATTTTTTCAAATTCATATTTTTCTCTGCTTTTTCTAGCATGAAGATTTTGCACAAAATCTGTCATATAAAATTCTGAGGATGTATTTGTTGAAAATGAACTTCTGCAGCTGGACCCCTTCTCTGCCAACTTAAAAAAATTCCATGCACCTTCGTATTTTTGCCAAATTCCAAAGAAAAAATAAAAACTCAGAACAAAATCCCCTTTTTTTCTTTTTGCAGGTATACAAAAATTACTTTTCTTTCTATCGATGCATTTATTTGGAAATGATACTCATTGCAAGACAAGTCAAAAACTACCAGATAAATAAATGCAAAATAAAAATACAGCCTCCTATCTCTTTACAATACTTCGTTAGCTTGTGAAAGAGAGAAGCTGAGTATTTGCTGCCCTCAAGTGGTGTTTTATTTTCTTATTTCTACAGACATTCACAGCACTGCTTCGTCCTTTTTATAGCTTAAGTTCAGGGGGTTTTGAAAGAAAATGGAAAGCTTGGAGCAAACAGAATTCAGCTTTTATTCAGAAAACGTAAGTTTTAAAAAATATATATTTCTCCTTAAATACTGAAAAGATGTTTGAAAAGCCTGATTTTGGATATGCTTCATCTCTTCCCTACTGCACTGTAGAAAAGAAGGATGCTGGCACACACAACCACACAAAATATGAGCTCCAAAAAACCTGAATACTGCTGATTACTCTTTTGTGGCTTTGAGTTTTGGGCTATGCAAAACAAACCAAGAAATACAGTCTGAGAAAAATGTTCTTGCTTAAACAGGCCATTTCTAAATTGTAATGGGGAAAACTTGAGTTTGCTGTATCTTTATAAAAGATCATGTTGAATTACTGACGATGGGCTGAAAACACCAGGGAAAATGGCATTCCTATTACACTTCAAAGGTGGGGTACAACTGATGGAGGAGCTAATCCAGTTGCAGCTGAAAGACAGCTGGATCAGGTTCCAACCCAGCTGAAATGAGCAGTAAGATCTGCATTTTCAGACTGCGCTACATGAGAAAATACACTCCAAACAGAAACCTTCTGTAGCAATCCAACCTCTTTTTCCAAACGCCTTATTACAATCTTCACCTCTTTTTCCAAACGAGCACCAATTCCTGCTGCCTGAAGAGCAATTAAGGGCTCCCTGTATGGGAGCTTGTTTTACTCATGTTCTGCATCCAGGAGTAGTAAGGAACTGCAGAACTACCCCATTGCATCAGACGGTCAATGTGTGTCATCGGACCATTCAGAGGCCATGAGTGCCAGGTCCCATGGTGGTCTGTCATACAGATAGAAAGTAAACAGATGGTGCCTCAAGGATGATACATGCTCTTGGTTACAAGAAGATGCGACAATCAGACAAAAAGCAAAATTGGGGAACAGGAGCAGGACAAAATGAGTGAGGAGAGTAAGTCCTGCACAGCTCCCTATGTCTTTATGTAATAAAAACCATCTGCATATTAACATGAAATAACAGCTCTGGATGCATTTATGTTTTCCTCCCTCTCCAATTTTATCCTAATGTCCCCGTCCCTCTCTGACATATGTTGCAATCCTATTGTGAAACCAGTCATTTTCTGAAATGTCTGAAAATAGCAGGTGGGCATGACATGAAATGACTAAGCACCCATCATTTGGGACTGACTCCAGAGGAGATGTAAATTGCACATTAAAAAAAAAAAAAAAGGAAAAAGAAAAAGGGCAGTAAATGTGTTTTTTTCTCTTTGCATCTAAGATTATACATGCCCTGAACAGGGATAACTGCATCCTTCTGGACCCTTTCCTGGACAACCCCTGCTCCTGTCTCCTGTTGCTGCTGGGAGCCTGGCTGGTACCAAAAGAATTCCAGGGGGGTGTCTCTGCTTTTCTGGGGAACCAGCATGAGATGCAGAGCCTGACATAGCCAGCATAACGTGCAGAGCAAAATGTTTTGTTACCGTGCAAACTGTGCTGCCGGTGCTGCAAGCTGAGAAGCTCAGCCTCAGCTGCCCTCTCACCTGACTTACCCCTTCAAAGCCCAGATTTAACCCTGACGTTTGGCTTGTCTGCTTTTTATAGAGCTCCCTTTTCTTTCAGTGTGTGAAACCACACCATCTTTTGCATTTATTTTTGAAGCCATGCAAGAACACATGTCCAGTCTCAGAACACACTTCCCTTCAGAGCTGGCGAAGTCAGAGTCACAGCAACTACACTTTGGGTTTGGTTGGTAATGCCAATGACTGCCTCACTCACATTTCTTCAGGCAGATGGTCAGACAGAAGCAGGTATAATAAAGGAGCACAATGACTAGAAATACATCTGAGGTTCCCAAATGGGAAAGCAGCAAAGCAGAGCCCATCTTATGCCTCAACCAGCCTTAAAAAAACCCAACCAAACAAAAACGAACAACCACACAGCAGAGAACTTTCTTTGCGATATTTGCATCTGCTCAGTGAAGAAGTTGCTGGGAGTCATTTCCCAAAGATTTCACTTGTCTGAGGAGCAGTGTAGCACAATGTGGCTGCAACAGGAAAGCCTGTCATTTTATGCACTGGGAAAACTTTCGGGCTTTTCATGAAGCAATCAAGTGGGAGAGCCGAAGAGTTTAGCCGAATGCCTATAACTCCAGTCATTTTGTGAAAACATCCAAACATTTACTCTAAATAAAATACAAACATCTAATCAGACTTACAAATAGTCTATCTTTTAACTCCAATACTTTATGTTCCTATGCCAGATTTTAAGATTATATAACTTGTCAAGAAACATAGTCCTTATCTTCATCACACCATACCTGGTTTTCTGTGCTAGCAGATGTCATGCAAGTATCAAAAGATATGCATGAGGAAAAGAACCCAACCTAAAATGCCACCAGTGGAAAGATCCATATAGTTAAGTCTCCTGAGTTGGAAAAAAAAAGGCAATCTATCTCCAGAAATGCTTTCTTGCAAGGAAGCCCTCAGGATTTGCAAGGTGTAAGGACAGTGCTCATGGAGATGTCTCTATCACCCTACTCAGTACCTGACCCCAAAATATCTTTATTCAAAGAGACAAGTAATCATAAAGGGTTTGGTTTTGTTAGTTACTTGACCAGTAATACCTGTAGTATGTCTAATTGTAGATGAAGAAGGGCATAGTTCAGGATTTCCTGCAAGTGTTACCAATGTTAAGCACCTGCCAATCCAGGACAAGAAACAGAATACATAGGGAAATCATGATCCGCTGCCAAGGAACCTTTTTCTTCCTAAATTCTTCAGTTCCTAGTTCAGGCATTGGCAATGCTGTTACCCTGGAAATTTTCACACTGTAGTCAGCATTGCATGGCATTCACTGCTTTGCATTTCTGTTCCTCTTTTTTACCATTACCCCCACCATTAGTTCATTCCTGTGAAGTTCCAGCCCTTCTTCTGCTTTAGAGAGGAAGGAGCTAAGGACCCCATTCATCAGAACCCTGTAATTTTTACTGCTATATTGTAAAACTGTAAAACCCTAAATGGAAAAGTTAGATGGAAGAGGCCAAGAAATCAGTGTGTGTGTGTGTGTGTGTGTGTGTGCACGCTCAAACGGAGAGCGAGCAGCACCTGCAGCATCTCTGTAAATAATTTCCCTGGCAAGGAATGAATGTAGTTTCAGAGACTATGGCTTTTTTATTATTCCTTAATAAATGTATGAGGAACACAGTGCCAATGGTCAGCCGGGCAGAACACACATCAGGACAGAATTTATGATTAAACAGGCAAACGAAGCAGCACTTATGTTTCCGAGTCTACAAATCTGCACAAGCACTGAAGCAAGAGAAAAACAGTAAAGCCCATAAACAAACCTATTGATATGGAGCAGGGCAGAGAAAAGAAAGGTGGAGCTTTTGTTGTCTTGTTGGGAAGAAAGGCCATCAAAGGTGCGTGGTCTTGCCAGGAGTTAACACAAAGCCAGCTGTGAACTGCTGTGACTCCCATGACAGAACGGGGCTGCGAAGAGGCCTTGGACTAGAAGTTAAGCAGTAAAATATGGGCTGTGTGCTCATGTTATTGACCCAAGAACTCACACACCAACATGTAACTTGGAGATGTTAAAGGTTCCTTAAGTACGGAAAGGCATATTTGTGGCTCACTTACTCCAGCCAACAGGAGAGGTTCTAGTTTGTAAAGCAGGCAGCTGACATCCAACCCAAGGGAAAAGTGCACAGACAGCAAGAGGAGCTGAACTGTTGCAGGAAAAAATCATGCTACGCACAGACACTTGCACAGAGCAAGGGAAAAGGCCTGCGACTGTGCATGGCAGCACAAAGCACCAAGCGACGCAAAGCGATACAAAAAGCAAGATGGAAAATACCCTGCCTACGAGAAACAGGGGCAAGGAGCCTAAATGACCTCCTCTGGTCAGAAGAGACAGAGGCAGAGGCAGGAATAAAGGCAAGGGAGAGTCCTCTAACCAACTATATTTTATCGGAAGGGTTTCTTAACTCAGCACTCCTGAGCTGCGGTCCCTTCTTTGGGGTGTCTGGGGCAACCCAGCCCTGGGATTGCAATGACAGGATTTTGTCCCTCAGCAGCAGCAGTCCCAGGTGTAAGCAATGGCCAGGATCCAGCACCAGCCCAGCCCCAGGCACAAGCACCTCCCTACAGCAAAGGCACCCCGGCCCCAGTGCACTGCACAAAAATGGGAAGCCTGGCTCCAGCTATTAGATCAGCAAGCACGCGATGGAGAAAGGTGCCAGGTGAGTCTGCAGCAAGACATGGGTTACAGCAGGCAGCCACAGCAATGGGGTTAGAAGTGAGGGTAACTGGGAAGGGGAAACAACCACGCTTGAGCACGTAGACAGGCAGTCTGTGGAAAATGCCAAGGCTGGGGAAAAGCACCCCAGCTGCTCCAGGCTGGAACCATCAAATGAAGCAAGAAGCATCAGCAACACGAAAGCCCTGCGGAACGTGTGTCCTTGAATTTTCAGCAGTCAGCTCCCCCACCAGAAATAAGAGGGCAGGCAATCAAAAGTCTCCATGCTGGAAAGAACAGGAAGATTTAAAAGCCTTTAACTGGGGCAGAGTGAAAGTCCACGTTCCTGAGGTCAACTCTGTGCCCAAATACCAGGCAGACAGTGGCAATGAGAAGCCCAGAACACTGCAGAAAGCAGAAAGGTGATTTGGGGTGTATGGTTCTACTTCATTCCTTGTCGTCATTTAAATATTTAATCTTACTTTTTAATAGTTTAATTATGGAAAACAACAGGGTTTCTGGGTAAGACATGGAATGAGGACCCTGGTTCAATTTCTTATCTCTTCTACTATCTTGAGACATGACTTTGACAAACGCTTTTCTTCTCTGCCCCACTATTTAATTTCCTAAAGTTGGCTACTCTTGCGTACTTAGATAAGAGACATTTCCAGTCAAGCTTTCCCTTACTATGAGTTTTTATAGTGCCTAGCACAGCAGGGCTTTGACCGTAACTTAGACCTCTAAGTGCTACTAAATTAAAAAATGGTCACTTACACCTTTTACAATGCCTGAATGCATCCACTACTGCAGATGGAGTCCCATACTAATGTAGAAAAAGAAGATCATTTTAACAGAGAAAGATTATTTGTAAAACAGGCAGAACCAGTCAGCTGATGTGACAGAATGCCACAATACAGGGTCTATCACGCTTACATATATTAAAATGGTTGTTACAGATTTAGGGAAGAAACCAGAAGCAGATGCCTTATTCTGCTTCAACCACTGTGAGGCTAACGAGCCCAGACAACACAAAACTTATTTGATTAAGGGTTAGTCTGTTATTAATGCTCAGTTGTTTCCAGAATTGTTAACTTGTTCGTGGCAATAATATAACCTATGTATTGTAGAGGGTCTATGAAGATTTCCACTTACATAAAGTGATCCCCAAATTCGGTTTTGACAGCAGAACGGACACTTGATTTTAGCTGGTAATGGCTGAGCTGTAAGGAGGGTGAGCAAAGCCACATTCCTGCTGGGCCAAGGCAACCCCTGGAGATGCCAGGAAGCCCTTTGCAGACTCCATGCAAAGCCAGCAGTATACAGAGCGAGGTGGCTGGCAGCAGGGCTCTGCCACACAAGGCAGGAGCATGCACAGAGCCTCAGCCTGGCAGCCTGCGCAGAACAAATGGGACAGGCACTGGCATATCCCCCTCACCATGGCACCGGCTCTGGTCTCATCAGTCCTGCCGAGAGCCCTGGGGCAGTGCAAGGCTGATATTGCATCCAGGGCACAATTCGCTGTCTGTGTGCTGGACCGTTTGCATGGTGTATGGACACGTGTTCAGCCCCTGAACCTGCACTAATGCTTTGAGCTTTGCAGTGGCTGCTGTCTTTTCAGGCTATGGTGGCTTTCCCATGGCTTTCTGCACAAGTGAGACCCAAAAGTGCCTTTGGAAACAGGGACCTAATCACTATAAAGCAAATTGCTTCTAAACCCTAAGTTTATGTGTGCAAATCTGGGCCCAAAACTTAAAAACAAAACAAAAAACAAACAAACAAACAAAAAAATCCTGACAGTACTAACAATTATTTTTCCACATAATTGTGGGAGTGAGGGTGCCAAGTATGAAAGGTAAGGGAACACAGCTGGGCTGAAGGCAGTGGGGTGTGCATGTTCCACCAGAAGGCAGATCGGGTGGTACTTCTACCGCTCCGCTCACTCGCCTCAGTGGAGACCTCCTATACAGAGGTGTACAGCAGCGCTTCAAAACACCACCATGGGAGACAGGAAGATGGGTGAGGAAACAAATATGCAAAAAAGGTAGCTGGAAACCAGATGAAAAAGCAGTATAAAAACACAGTACATCTGTGGTCTCCACTGTTTCTATTCCTCTTACCTATCTGTGATACTAGGTGAACTGATTTATAGTCGGATCTTTATAGTTAGTTCATTATTAAAGAAAACTGACCAAATTCCTGGTCTGCAGAAGAGTTACCATCTCTATAAATTAGGCCCACTGTAAGGTATCTCACTTTTTCCCCACTTTGGAGTTCATTTATCTGTGATAAATGGCTATTGATGCAAGGTAACAAATGTTGGGTTCTTTCATGCCTTGCTTAGATCACAGGGTAGGTGAAGGAAGAGGGGCAGGTGATTGGGATTACGGAGTGCAGCGGGTCAGTGACATCCCCTGATGTGGCAGAAAGGGTATTTCCAGCTATGGCCCAATAACCAGAAATAAAAAGGGGATTTCTGACATTGTGGATGCCATTTCAAATCACTGTTGTGTTTATTTAAAAAAAAAAAAAAATTTCAACCACACAAAACTCAAGAGACCTCAAGGTCTGCCAAGGATTGATTCGCTCTGTGACTGCAACCAAGTTCCTTCCCTTCCAGGTGCTTCTGTTGGCTTTGGTTTGCCTATTTCATTCTTTGGGGCAGGGAATATTTAATTGTCTGTGTTTTCACAGAACTAGAGCAAAGGCACTCCAGTCTTAAGCGATATCCCTTGCTGATGTTTTAATAATGATATCTGAGGATTCATTTAGAGCAGATGGCCTCAAAGTCTCAGACTTCAAATAAGCAAGAAAGTTAAATGTTGGTTCTGGTTAAGAGCACTTTGGTTAAACGCAGGCCTCTGAATCCGTGGGCAGCTCGATGGCACTGATTTAACCACTGGTAGTCCCTCAGGTGAGAAATGGAAGCTGCTTCTGTAAAGTGGTGGCAGCATTGCCTTCCACCCAGAGCAGCCAGCTCTGCCGCCTGCAGATGCTGCTGAGCCTGGGGGAAAGGGAGGGAGGAGAGTGGGACCGAAGCAGTTGCGTGGTAGAAAAGCTAAAAGAAGAAAACGGAAACTAACATTTCAAGCAAGAAATTAAAAAATTACTAAAACAGTAAAATGGTGGAAAATACAACATTCAAAGGGACCTGTCATAAGATAAGCAAAGTTCTTTTTTTTTTTTTTCCTATTAAGCGAAAGAATGGTAACGACTTCAAAGAAGATACTTAAATAATAACTCAATGCATCTTACATTTAGTTATTTTATGCAGTTGCCAAGCCCACCTATTTTATCACCAATGGAAAAGTGGTGGGATTTGTAACACTTTATAGTTATGAGTATAACATATTTTACTTTTAGAGTGCACTCATAGGGTTTACTTTATTTGTGCCTCACAACTGATTCTGTAATATATACTGTTAGTCATTAAAAAAGCTAGTTGACCAATGACCACATATGCATAAAGAAAAAAAAAAAGAGATTACAGAGCAATTGTCTATTAGAATTAGCCTCCCTGATCTAGATTTATCTACCCATTTGCAATAGATTTTCTTGTATAGATCCCACTAGTTGCTCATCCTTAGTCCCAAAGCAAATTCTGTATCCATTTCACTTAATTCCTTCACATGTTTATTCATTTCAGTGCTATTTTTTCACATCTGACATATTGTGAAACAATTTTCATTTTTTCAAGTGATGTGAATTGTACCATTCATTCTGCTGACCTTTACAAAAGTAAGAGGAACCTTCGTTTTTACGACTCCCCAATTAATGTTCAAAACGTCTGTACCACAGTTCCTATAGCTGTGTAAACATGGCTGAGAAGATTAAATGGTCTAGTTAATTTGCTGATTCCAGTGGAATCGTTCAGACCTACTTAAGATACCCACATTTAAACCAAATGATTCATACAGTGACAGTGAAAACCAGAGGAATTCCTAATTACTAGCTAAGTGCTGCAAAGTGTTAGTGGTAATGTAAAAAGATTATAGATGGTTTCTAAAGGAATTTTAGTTTGTCAGGTCAGCCTTTTTTTGTGTTAAAGCACTGTAAAAAACCACAGCCAATAACTGTGCTTTATTAGCTACTTCTGGGTTTCAACCACTGCAGGTTTTAGTTCTCAGCATCCTTTCTTGCCCCACAGATTGAGACCGACTAGGTTGGATACTTCTGTTGGAACAGGAATTTACTTTTAGCTGCAGTTTTGAAATAGCCACTGTATCCTTTTGTTGGTTTTCTTTGCTTTATTCTGAACTGCTTTCCTGTTTCCTCAGTGGTATTGAAATGACCAATTTTCTTACAAGTGGGTACAAGCTTCTCCATCACATCTAGTGGGGTCACGCCTGCAAACAGACAAATTGTTCCTATACATGTGTATGGAGCCTTGCAATATCTCTGAGAATATAAAATACACTTCAATTTCTATAGCACTTCTCACAAGCACTGAAATAAGAACATGCTTCACTGCAATACTGAAAGTGATTAATAAACAGAGATTTGACTTCACCCTCTCCTGAGCTGGTTAGGACTAATTACAGCTAGTTGCCCTTTCTTGCTATCACACCAATTGGTCTCTGGAGGATCAGATAACCCTTTAGAGAATTACTTTTCTTTCTTATATCCATATCTCAAGCAGGCAAACATCCTAGCTGGAAATTTGGCTGAAGTGGCTCACAAAAGCCGTACCAATAATCAAAGGGAAATCCCTGGAACCAGCGCAAAGGGTACAGCTGAATGCCATGCATTACACAGGGGCTCGGAGCAGATGCTCTGATGGTTCAAATGTTCCTGAGAGATGGTGGTTATCTCCTCATAGTCTTCTGAAGACAGGCACCAACTTTGTTGCCCTGGCCTCAGGCAGCTCCCACGCAGAGGTGGCGTATTTATAGGTTGATGCTGTGCTCAAGCTAATAGTAAGAAGACCAGGGAGCCAGCAGCAGTCAGAGGCCCAGGCAGCCCTACGTCTATGAAATCAAACCTATAAGCAGAAAAATCTCACTAATATGAAATCCCACGAGAAGGATTATGAAGACGGCTGGGGTAAGACAGCTGTCACAATATTTACTTTACACAGGAAAGAAGAAAACTTCTTTGACATTTTTAAATTGTAACAGCTTAATTTGATAATAGTAATTTATAATAAACATGCTGATAGAAGTTTGAGAACAGGATATTCACAGAAAGAATCAGGTTGCATTCAACATTACAGTTTCAATAGAAATAAAATGTTATTTAACAAATCTAAAGTAAAAATTTACCACTGAAGTCACATACAGTGAGTTTCAGCAGAAAACAAATTCACAAATTCTTGGGGGAAAAAAGGCTTTTAACAGATGTATAAAGAGAACTCTAGCTTCTCCAGCACTGCCAGTTCTGTTTTAGTTTGTGCTAAACACATATATATATTTACAAAATAATACCACTGTCAAACACAGATACATTAAAAAGAAGGGGGGGGGGGGGAAGTCTTTGAAAGAAAGTACTCCAGCTGAAATTGCTTTTGGCAGGAGATATGCAGGAAGCTCAAAAGTATAGTATATACCACACAAGTCGCATTTAATAAAATCCTGAAGTCTGGTATGCAGGTTTCAGTCAGTTCAGAACGTCAGCTGAGACAGACTCAGTTTGCTTCCTCCCACTTAGCCGTGATGAAGAAACATCAAGACAAACCATTTCCCTGCAGGCAAGTTATCGTATCGGGTATATCCCTACAAAGCCTGATTACTGGAAGAGAGTGTTACCACAGAATCAACCTCTTCTGTTTTGCCTCATCAGAAAAGCATGCAGAAATCATAATAAGCACAAGTCAAATAATCCATGGAAAATTGCCATACTGGAGGAGTTTCTCGTATACAGGTCTGATTTGCTTGAGACTTGGGAAGTATCAGTTTTTCTGCTCTAAAATAACTTCTCAGTCAGGAAATATGAGGGCCTATACAAATTAGGACTTTTGCACACATATCTCTTACATGCATTTTGAAATCTATTCCAGACAAATAAAGATGAAAAGAAGTGTTAGTTCCAAGTAAGCAGCAAGTACCTATCATTTATTCATCATTTTTAACTTGTGTTTGGGGAAACGTCCTTCTAACACACACCAATCCCTTCCCCTGCTTTTCTACTCTCCAGAAGAAACTTCCACTTGATTTTGCCGTTAGTGCCAAGTATCTGCAAGATCAAATAGTCTCATGCCCCTTAATACATACCTTCTTCTTTCACCCCACCCCAAATAAACAAATCCTGTGTCTGGTCTATAACGTTCATTTTGGCTGAAGTTCTTACTTCAAACCTCCCCTTTAAGCACAGACACACTTTTTCTATGTTTCTTAAAAAAGAGCTGAGGAGAAAGGAAAGAATAAAAGATGGTTTGTTCCACTGTGGAAATCCCTCATATTCTGTTCTGAGAGGGTCTCCTGCCTCACATATTTACCAGTTCCAGATGTTTCTGTGAGGGGATTAACACACACACACCCCCACACACCCACACACCCCGCCGCAATGAACTTAATTTTTCTATAGCGTCCTGAAGGATATGGAGAGGAGAAAAAGAGGGTATTTTCCTCTTGACCCTTAGCTGCAAAGCAATTTGTACCCTGAATTTTGGAACAGACAGCTTCTGCAATGCTCCCACAGGGTAAACACGCAAGCTATTCTCTCCTTTCAGACTCATTTCATTAAAGACATCAAATTTGTTTTACTCAATGATATAACAGCAGTGAGTTCCTAAAATGCCCACTTGTGTTGGTTTCTGTCCTAAATTTTCTTGCATATCAGCACACATTTGGGAGGTTCTTAAACTTCAGGCATCTGCAATTTACTTTGTAAAACAATAAGAGCACAGCGAGACAAACAAAGTAGTACATGAACGGCATAAACCCAATGGGTAGAGCTAGCTGGCAATGCATAATGCGTTTTTTTCAGCAGGTAGACTCTGGAAATCTTACTTCATTTATCTCAAGAATACACTGTGAACTTATTGAACGTGGCATATATCTGGAGCTAGAGTACATTTCAGTGATAACTTAATTAGCTGTGCTGCTCAAAGATACAGCTCAGTTCAATAGAACCGTATAAAAAAAAGCAATGGTGAAATTTAAAACACTAAAGGAAGGAAGCAGCATGCTCTGGTGCTGATATTTTTTCTTGTAATATAAAGAGCATCCTATGCTGTGATGCTATGTAAGTGTTTAGCACCAGATAATGAACTGAGGTACCTGAGCTACCTTCAGTTTTTTTAAAACACTAACATTATTCCTCTACCTGCAATCTGTAAAACTTCTTAGCTACATACATACTTTTCTGTGCTTCTTCAGCGCACAGCTACCCTGTATCTCTCATGCAGGAATCACACAACTTGTAGTGATCGCCTGAACTCCAGAGGAGTTCCCCTACCCCCACAAATTCAAGCTGTCCATTTGCAAAACATGCTGCAAGATCAGCCAAATTTTGAAGACCAAAAGATGAGGTTGTCGCACACAATAGGGATGTAACAGACGACTTTAAGTTCCTCAGTACGGGCTTTTCCTTTCAAAATTAACCAACTTTCTACTTCCCAAATAAATCATAGAATCATAGAATGTTTTGGGTTGGAAGGGACCCCTAGAGGTCATCTAGTCCAACCCCCTGCAGTGAGCAGGGACACCACTAACTAGATCAGGTTGCTCAGAGCCCCATCCAACCTGGCCTTGAATGTTCCCAGGGATGGGGCATCAACCACCTCTCTGGGCAACCCGCTCCAGTGTTTCACCACCCTCGTTGTAAAGAATTTCCTCCTTATATCCAGCCTAAATCTACCCTGTTTTAGTTTAAAACCATTACCCCTCGTCCTGACACAGCTGGCCCTACTAAAAAGATTAAACCCATCTTTCCTATAGGCCCCCTTTAGGTACTGAAAGGCTGTAATCAGGTCTCCCCACAGCATTCTCTTCTCCAGGCTGAACAAGCCCAACTCCCTCAGCCTGTCCTCATAAGAGAGGTGCTCCAGCACTCGGATCATTTTAGTAGCCCTCCTCTGGACCCGCTCCAACAGGTCCATGTCCTTCTTGTGCTGAGGGCTCCAGAGCTGGACGCAGTACTCTAGGTGAGGTCTCACCAGAGCAGAGTAGAGGGGCAGAATCACCTCCCTCGACCTGCTGGCCACGCTTCTCCTGATGCAGCCCAGGGTACGGTTGGCCTTCTGGGCCGCCAGCGCACATTGCCGGCTCATGTCCAGCTTTTCATCCACCAGCACGCCCAAGTCCCTCTGGGCAGAGCTGCTCTCGATCCTTTCTTCCCCCAGCCTGTACTGATACTGGGGGTTACCCCGACCCAGGTGCATGACCTTGCACTTGGCCTTGTTGAACCTCATGAGGTTCACACAGGCCCACCTCTCCAGCCTGTCCAGGTCTCTCCGGATGACATCCCGTCCTTCTGGTGTGTCAACCGCACCACTCAGTTTGGTGTCGTCCGCAAACTTGCTGAGGGTGACCTGTAAGAAGAATATACTAGGCTATAGAACATGGCTGCCTGTACTGCATACATGCTTCTGGAAAAGCAGCTGCCTCAGCAAGCCACTTTTCGGATAGTTTAAATTTTCCCTCTCTCCCTCACCTGGCCTCTATTATTTCCAGGAATTTGGTTAAACGAATGCTATCAGGAAGAGCTATTTATCCTAATTTCTCATTAATTAAGTGCAGAAGCATAATCACTTACAAACACTAAAGCACTTGTGTACTTGAGTTATTTTATGTTCTCTTCAAAAAAAGGCCAAGAGAAATACAGAAATCAACAGGTGGGACTGAGAAGTAATTAGCTATTTTGGGTTCCCAAAAGGAAAAATCGTAAAGAAGTCTGTTGTCATCATCTTTTCGCCATAAATCAGGTTTTTAGAAAACCCATCCAATTAGAAACATGCACCCAGGTAGAAACCCTCCTCTCCAGATTTATAAATAAATACACATAGCTGGATCTAAATCTCTTTACCTTGCACCAATAGGAATGGCTATTAGAAACAATTATATAATTAACTAATTAATGTAACTGCTCACCATTAATAGCATTTTTAGTCTTACATCTAGAAGTAGCAGAGTAGCAAATTATCATTCTGCTGCCATCAGAGCACCAGGAGGCTCTTCAGAAGCAGTGTGAAATGCGAAACTTCACTTTCTTACCCGAGGGGTGCTCTTTTTTCCCCACGCTCCTGCACTAGTCAGTACTGCAGAGAGATAAATGTCTCAGATACAGAATTACTATATTGATTAACCAACCAGGCTGCAATTTCCTCGCTTTGTCGTCATTCTGCAACTGGATACTGGGGTCCCCATTCTGATCTCGCTGGTCAGGAGAAGGAGAAATGTAATTAAAACCAGAGGAACTGCCTCAGCACAAAACAGACAGGAGAAGAGCATCCCTCCCTTGACACCTACAGCTGCCTCCCCAGGTTCAGTGATGGAGAGCAGCTTCCCCTAGGCTGGAGCATGGCCTGTGAAGAAAGAGGGTTTGGAGGGGAACGTGGGTTATTTTTATTTGCTATTTAATTTGGAACCCTTAGGTTTCATAATTTCAGGAAGACCTGTTTATCTTTCACTTGTATAAATGCAAGCTAAAATACACAATCGCATGACACCAAGGCTGACATCACGCATATCACATGAAGTCACGAGAGCTGTCAACACTGTGCTATATTTGTATGGAATTTAAAAAGTCTTCAACAGAGACACCTCACCTTTTCACTGCTACACAGGTCTTCTCCTTTTCCTTTTCTTTTATACATACTAACATGCATAATTTATTTATTAACTCCCACAGGAGAAGACCTGAGCAGGACTGGACACAACATCCCAGAATACTGATGAAGACAGAGTATGAAGGAACACGTTTCCAACAAAAACGCAGAAAATACAGGACTGGCAGGGGCCCCCAGGGTCATCCAGTCAAACTCAGCCGCAGTAGCAGGCACCACAGAACAACACGCCGTTGAGAGGCCACAGACTGTCTGCTCCCCGTGCCACCACCTATGTGTAATAAATGCATAGAAAGACAGGGCTAGGGGGGACACCTGCAGATCATCTAGTGTCCCCTCCCTCCACCGAGGAAGGATCCCATGCACTCAGACCACATCTGGCAGATATTTGCCGAACCTTCTCTTAAGACTCATGTGAAGGAGCTGCCATACCCAGAGAATCCGAGAGGGACCTAAATCAGTTGGGATAGCAGTGTCCCCATGCAAGCACCCTCTCTCTTAAGCCAGCAGGACTTTGACATGGGTATTCTAGCCTCCATTTTCCATGAACACCCAACGAAAAATTCTGGGCTCCAAACCTGAACAACGGGATGAGCTCAGCTTTCAGAAGGCACACTGGGTGATGTTCCAGTTCTCAAAGGTGGCACTTCTCTCCTTTCTTTTTCAGCCAAATGAGAATTCTCTTACTAATGCCCAGAGATTTCAGAACTCAGGTCCTGTTTTCCAACAGGAAACTTAACGCTTTGGCGGCTCTCCTTCAACCTCCGAGCTGAAGTTTCTCAAAATTTAGCATTTATTTAATGGGAAATTCCATATTTTTCAATGGGGTTTTATTCTAAAAGGGAAAGGAAAATAGGATTTCTAATTTATCCCATGGAATAAAAACTTTTAAATTAGTTTCTTTAAGAGAGAACAACTAGGAATTTTCAAGCATTTTTTAGAAATTCTATATCGCTTAATTCATATGTACTGTTCTATTCTTTCATGATATACCAGGAACTGACTATAACTCACATTAATTCATAAAACATTTAATTTGATATTGAGTTTTGAAAATCATTAAGGACAGCAGTGATTCAATACACACTGAAGGTTTTGCTCTCCTTTCTACTTACAACTTCTTTCTCTGTGCTGAAAGTTTCATCACATTTCTACTAACAGAACACATACAAAAGACGAAATCAAATTTCAAGAAAAATATGCGATTTCTTTTGACACCTTTTTATTGTTTTGAAACAGTTTCTGAAATGGAAATATGTTTTTAAAATTCTTTGTGAAATTTCTTGAAAAATGTATTACGTGGGCAAATTTCCACATAGAAAATTCATCAGATATTTCTGACAAACTCTTTTCCAGCTTATTGCGTGGGGATTTTAATGAGGACGGCCCCTAAAAACCTCACCGACTTGAATATGGAATTTGGTTTCCTCTGTTCCTCCTTCCTTTTGGGATCATTCAGTGTACATACTTGCCCAGTATGGACTTTTCCTTTTAAAATTAACTTGGTTTCCATTTCCCAAATGAGTAAACATAAGAGAGATATATTAGGTTGCAGAAAGTGGTTGCTTTTGTTGAAAATACACATCCAGGAAAGCAGGTGCCCCAGCACATCACTTTTACACTGGTTTCCAATTTCTGCCTCTCGTGCATTATTTCCAGGCATTTGATTCAGTGAATGCTGATCCGTGAGAGCTATTTACCTTACTTGCTCCTTACCTTCGGCGGGGCCACCTCTGAGGAACTGCAGCCCATGGGTGACCCACATTGGGCAGGGATGCTGAGAAGCAGCAGAGCAGCAGGAAAACCCAAAGGAGCAAAGAGCAGCCAAAAGAAACAGTAACGCAGGTGGCCCCAGCCCTCCCGTGGGGTGGGTTGAGCATAACCCACGGTGAAAACACAGGGAGGCAAGGCTGGAAAGGAGGGGTGATAAGTGTTTGGCTGCTGCTGAGCCCGGGGAAGGGGGAGGAAAGGTGTTTACTGAGGTGTTTGTTTGATTGGTCTTGTCCTCCTTTTTCTCAACACCAGAACCCAAGTGATCAGAAGTTTGTATTAATTGGCAATAAATTAGATTAAGTAAAAATTCCCCAAATAAGGGACTGTTTTGCCTGCAACCACTGCCCCAGTCACTTATGCTTCTCTGCCTACTTTTGAATTTATGACAAAATAAAACCAGCCTTATAAGTGCAATGACAAAACAAGCCATAATTTCACAAGCAAACCCTCACCACGCTGCTAATAGCACTAATGTGCATGTGTTAAAAAGAAGACCCTCGAGCTTTTACAGAAATGTGCTTCACATCCACCTACCATAAACAACGTTGGACTTTTTACGCCATGACAAATCAAAATGGACAGAATGCTGATTCTTAGAACAAAAAGGTACTGAACATTTCTATCACAGATGATTAAACAAAATAATAGATCTAAGCTCACCATATATTCACATGAAAGTATTTTACAGACTTAAAACAGTCTTTTCTTATGGACAGAGTTCATTTTCCTACCTCTATGCTTCCTGACTTGGCATTAATCCATGACCAAAGTACCATAAGCAACACTAGGAGCTTAGCATCTACCTAGCCTGACTGGAGGCACGTACACCGCTGAAGTCTGAATCTCCTAAATACCGTCTTTCACTTAAGGGATCCTGGTGGTCTACAGTGCATATTTGGTATGTCAGAAAATCAGGCTGCCACACACTGTCAAATTGAAGACCTTAAAGATTTTCTGTCATCTCAGATCATTTCTTACAGAAGGCTGTCATGGGCAGCTATGTACAAACCCGTCCAAAGCTGCAGTCTCCAAGGCTGACCACCTGCAATGGATTACGTGCTTACAGGAATGAGGCAGGCAGAGGGGAGGGAAGGGCGTCAAAATTTCAACCCATAGGGCAGCAAAAACCTGCACATTTTGTCATAGTTACAAAGTTCTCGTCCAGGCATGACCCTAAGGCATGAAATAGGCCCCATTCCCACCTCCCTCCTGGATATTTTACAAAGGCAGAACCTGCACAAACGAACGCTTTAGCTGAAATTTAAAAATCACACAGGGGACTAAATTTTTAAGACGGTTCCTCAAGCTGGAAAATCAGATGCCTTTTCACTACAGGAGCATGAATATGAAGGGAAAAGCCCATCTTCCCTGGCAGATGCAGAGAGGAGGGAAGGGAATGCTATTCAGGCAAGTCACCTCTAAAAGCCAGGCTGTAAAGCATGGGGCAGCTAGATGAGAAGGAGCCATGGGGGCCCAGGTCAATTGGGAAAATGCCTCAGCAGCCATCCTGATGTGGGGGAGGAGCAACGCCTTGCAGGGCTGAGCAGGGAGCCAGGACACACAAGGACATGGTTCAGCCCAAACCACCACCTTGAGCCTGAGGTGAGGAAACATCCATTCCCATCATGTACACCCCTTTGTGACTTTTCCTCCTAACCTGAGCTCATCTAAAAGGAAGATACTGCAAATCTCAGTTGTCTGTACCTAGAGAGAAAAAAGGAGGTAGCGAAGAAAAGAAAGCAGGTATTACTATGTCAGAGAAAACTCTTCTGCTTTCACCCAAACTCCTTTATAAATTTCTTGAAAGAACCTTTTGTTAGTTAACTGAGGGATTCCCTACTTATTTTACTGTGTTCTTATGTTTGTTTCTTGTGGTTTAGATTGTACAAAATTAAAATTCTGCTTCCTCAGCCAGTAAGGAATTAACAGATAGCGAGTCATGAGGTTTGTATATGCCCATTCTTATTATCAACTCGATATCCTCTCTCCCTCCTCCCATCCTCCAGGTTTATGAAGGAGGCCACTGTGTGGCAGCCCTGTACCAAAAACAGATGGATGAGGGGTCAGCAGTGTCACTGTGTATATTTATCGCGTCACTAAATAATAGGGACCCAATATTCAACTCCTTGTGCCATGATCACAGACGCCAGCAGTGCGAGATGTGATTGCTTGCACTGCTACTGCAGAACACTCCATGCAGGTGCAGTCAAATTCTGTGTTAAGGATCTTCTCTCAGCCACCTTTCCAGGGAAAAACTTTGTATAATAACACATCTGACAAAATCACTTTGTGAAGTTCAACTTAAAATTACCTTTCTCAATATAATTCCTTTCTTGGGATATTTCCATATTGTGGACTCCCCATAATTCGGTATATGATCTTTATATCAGAAAGGTGAGTAATATACCAACTCTTATATAGTCATTAAATAACTTTGAGGACCTTCCACTACTCTCTATGACAAGAACTGCAGCTAATATGATAGTAACTTTCAAAAATAAACAAGTCCACAAAACCCAAAACCAACCATTGTGAAGGAGACTCATGCAGGGAAAACCCCAGAATCAGAGCCAGACAGAATATTAGCATAATAGTTCAATTAAAAGACCCAAAAGTGTACCTGCATGTGTATTCGCATTTCTGAAGTGTGAATGATGATTTCCCTTTGGAAAATTCTACAAGAAGTATCCAGATAGCTCCAAATCTGGGTGCCCTGCATCCTACCTCCCTCCATATCCTGTACAAATAAGCGAGCCTACGAAAACAGGGCTTTTTTCTCATTGCAAATATGCCCTGATGTGACTTTAGCCTCTTTAGCTGTGATCTCATCTGACCAAGCAAGCTGAGCAGACCTACGTATCTGGTCACTATTTTGATGGAGAGGGCCAAGGAAAACATCGGCTTGCACCACAGCTGTGTGGCTGACTCAGTAAATGGCACACGTTCTTCTGACTCAGCACTGAGTCACTGGTGGAGCTCAACGCTACGGGACATGGTATTTCCAAAGGAGCTGTGCTTCCACTAAAATACAAACTAAGATCCAGCTGAGGGCTAAACCCAGTTCTTGCCAGCCAGGACAATGAGCACAACAACTTTCCACATGTGAAATTCAGAAAGCCAAAGAGTATTTATTTTATTTCCTGCTCAACAGAGAAACGAGATGATTTCATCCAATTGTGAAAAATAAAAGCTTCACATCAAGCAGTAGCACTGTTCTGTCTTCCCAGGGAACCAGTCTCCTCACCCCATCTGCACACTGAGAATTAGACCTCCAGGCTTACCCCTCACACCCACATTTGTCTTACACCAAGTAGAGCCATATATAGGCCACATACTCCATCACAGCTCCTTTTTTGTCCCTGCAAAATGGAGCTGGAAGCACTGGATGCATGGCCCTAACTGATGGCATTCAGGTGCAGAGGAGGGCACCACTGAGTAAGCACAGTATTCCTCTAGAAGAGCCTACAGCCACACTAATGATGTGATGTGAGCAGAAAAGTAGGAAACTCTGTAGAGTCTCCACAGCTCACTCAATGGTTAAATACTTTCCTGCCTTACCGCATATTTTTGTTCTCACAGAGAGTTTCCTCATGAAGTATGGGGTAGAAAGGTCTCCATCTACCACCCCCTGCAAGAGTTCATCTCTATTTAACAGCACGTGTGGAAAACGCATTTTTTGGTTGGAGTTAGATTCCCAAATACTGAATAGTACACCAGACCCCACAGGCCTTTGTCCATTATACATGCCAGGACACCACAGGAGAAATTGCTTCAGCTGTTTTCTGGTGCCTGGGGCCAGACACCCTGTTTCTGCCCTGGTTTCACCTAAACCTTCCCATGTGCTCTCCTCCAGAGCAATCAGTGGAAGATGTGGAGGAGCTGGCCATGGGCCACACTGCCCCACTCAGCCCCAGATCCTCCAGTCCCCAAAAAAGCATAGCCCACAGGCTGCAGAAAGTTCAGTCAGTGCTCAGGACTCCATGACCCGGTACCAATAATTGACTCTGAAATCCAGAGCAGATACCCAATTCCTCAAGTCTTCCAGCTATAGGTATCATGGTATCAAGCATACAATCAGAAGGTTGTTTTAAAAGAATAAACCCCACAGGGAAATGGACAGGGCTCACAGCTATCACATTAATTTGTTTAAACTATGAAAAGATGAAGAGGGTATAGACGTTCTCACCGTAGCTGGCTTCTGCTTTGTCTAATGGCCTGTTTCCACGTAGCCTTCCCCTGAAAGGTAGGGAAGGAACCTAATGGTTTGCTCATTCCAGTGCTAGCTTTTGGTTGACAGATAGCCACACAAAAGTCTTTAAGGAGACTTCTAGGTCATCCGTAGGCCCCATTTCAGAGGTCTGGTGTGGTTGTCTAACTGCATGCTAGACTGTCATATATTTACAAAGTACATGTGGCTTTCTCACCAATGCAGCTAGGATTGACTGGAAAGCACGCTCACTAATCTCCAATTCTAACTCAGTAAAACGTTTTTCCATAGGAAAATGCCAATTCCTGAAAAATACGCATATATATTCTGCAGGAACAGATTGATTGAATCAAATCTTCTAACAGCGACTAGACACACTTCCTAGGGAAACCTGCCTGGTTTCCTGCTCGCTTGCTGGCCTCCCTGGAAGCCTTCCCTGGTGAGCAGCATGTCTGGGCTCATGGACTCCTTGCTGTGATCATCATGGGGAGCCCTGTCCTTTCCTATGTAAAATTTCAAAATAAAATCTTTCTTCTGTTAATTAAATGAAATTTCATATTCCTGCTCTGTGGGAAGTGAAAATTTCCAAGATATTTAATTTCAATACAGAAAGAATGTGAGAGTGGCCATAAACTTGGCCATTTCTCCCACTCCTGGAATTTGAAGTTCTGACGAGCCCTTCTTACACATCAGTGCTTACTCCATTGCCCACTTCTGGCTGGGTAAAGAGAACTGGTGGAAACACAAACCTGATAAATTAACATTTGCAAAAAATTAAACTAACCAACTGTTACGAGTTTAACAGCAAACAGGAGCCTAGGTTCCCAGGAGACCAACCATGGAGAGCAGCTGGCAATAAAACTTGATTACATGTGGAAGTGGTTAAGAAAACAAAACAAAACAAAAATACAACTTCTGCACGCAAACTCAAGCTTCTATTCTAACCCAGGCCTTGGGGAAAAAAAAATCAAATCGTGAAAAGAACAACTTAATTTTTACGCAGCACTTTCCATCTGTGAATCTTAGAAAGTTTAATAGAGGTCCCCTTTTAAAAATACAGAAGCACATGCAAAAAAGAAAACATGAGGAAGACCAGCAGGCCAGTGACAGGCATATCATCCAGGTTTCCTAGCCACAGCCCAGCACCCAACCTTGAAGAGTTTATCAAGGTAAGCTTTAGATTCAGATTCTCAGGGCACAAACTTTTTTCTCTTCTTGGTAGTCAGTCACTGCCTGTGACCCCTGGACTGCTCTGCTCTCGCTGCCAGGAGGAAGAACAGCCACTGAAACAAGCAGGATTTTCAAATACAGCAAGTTTGTTCAGCAGGGCAGATACTAACACGAACACCTTCTCCCTCCTAAAAGCCAATTATATAAACTCTTCCTCTTTAAGAACATCTCGTACAACCGATATCTTCATTCCTCTGGGTGAAGATGCCGATCAAGGTATATACTTTTGGTCTTATATTAGCCTGTGCTCCAACCAGAGATTTCCTATGTGGGGAAATGACAGTGGTTTGAACTGCTAGAAACTCAGCAGATTCATTTGTTTTCCTGCCTTTTCCATAAAAGGAACAAGTTTTCATGGGCCGGGCCCTCAGTAACCAGTTCAGAGTATGCCATCTGTCTAGACTGCATGCACATGCACAGAGAGGTTTGCCTTTGCCCATCTCAGAGCACAGTCAAAGACCTCAGACCTCTGCCCTGGATCCTAAGGGAGCATTTTAGCTGCATTATAACATCTAGGACAGCATGAGATAATGTTTTGGCTATCTGATTGCAGTAATTTACACAGCAAGCGTATGATTCTTTTGTGGCTGGTGTTAACATTTCGGATTAGGGCTGTAAAATGTGTCAAGAGAAATGAACTAGACATCTGGTCATACTGCTGGAATTTATGTGGGAAGCAAGAGAAGCATCTGCAAACCACTGAAAAACAAGTTTTAAACATGGAGAAAGGGAAAATAATGCAGTTTAGCAGGCATGGACGGCAGGTAAGAGGAGGCTGCTCCTCCTGCTACGTTTTCCAGCATGCTACCCACCCCACTGCTAGGCAATGTAAACGCAAAGACCATTTCCATGTGAAAAGATAGACAGGAATTAGATAACCTGCTTGTGCAGAGAACAGCATGATTAAATTTTGTATGGCAAGAAACCGACTCCCAAACCAGATTAAAACTGCCTTGACATTGCCTTGCTGCCAGCATGATGCATATACCCCTCCTTGTAAAAAAGGCATTAGAGTAAGTGTTGAAGAAAAGATTGGTACCAAAGATGAGCAAACTAGTTTCTATCCTGATTTTTTTCTGCATTAGAAGTCATCACTTTTTGGTTTTTTTGCTGCCATTTCTCCGCTGCAATAGCTGGGATACCTGCGGGAAGAGAACCCAGGTTTTCTTGGTTCTGAGCCAACACGTGAGCCACCAGAAGATAGCACCTTTCCGCACAGTAGGGCCAGTGCAGTACAGGCACAAGAGGAATGCCCCATATGACAACCAAATCAGAGAAGAAACTCAACAGTTAAAAATTCTGTTTCCAGAATTTTCTTGTTCATTTGCTGGTAATAGGGAGATTTTTGAAGGGAGGAAGAGGTAGTAGATTACAGTGGCAGCATAACTTTTTTTTTTTTCCAATTCTCAGTATATTTAAAAGCTCACAGTTCACACTGCTCACGAAAGTGGCAGCTGCAGAAGCAGAGACATCTTCCAACCCTAGACATTTATTATAGACATTATTTATTGTTTCAAAAGAAAAAAATCCTCCACTAGAGGACATGATGCCAATTCTAAATTTGTAGCGTCCTCTTAAAGGGAAGGGAGGGTTTCCCCGCGGTCCTATAAAGATTGTGCTTTCTAAATGGGTAGTCCTATACATATCTGAGGCAGAGCAAATTAACCCAATCATTAAGACCTGTGCTTTGACTGATGCATTATTTTCATCTGCAAGGAAACATCTTCCACCTTTGGGAGTCACAGTTCCAAATTCTTCCTTTTGAGGTTAGACTCAACATAGACACCTTTCTCACAAAGTGGACTTGCAGCTTAGATAGGCAATACTAATAATTCTCAGATAGAGAAAGGAAATGAACCTAAAATTTCTAGCACCTACAGAAGTGCTTTGAGTATCGAGCGGTCAACTCGAGCAAAAGCAGTCAGTAGCCATGAACTCATAATGCCCAGTCAAACTGAGCACCAAAAAAAAAATATAGGCAGTAGAACATCTTGTCTTGCAATTTCCAGTGAAATTCCAATTTCCTGTGAAATTCCAATTTCCCTATGCAAAAAGTGAGCACTTGCAAAACGTAACATAAGAATCCTTTCAACCTTTCATGTTGTATGGGAGTTCCTGAGTTAGGAGCAGCTGAGTTTTGCAGATTTAAAACTTTGGGCTTTAACTGCATAAGGTGCAGTTCAACACTTCTCATTGCTACTGTTACAGTGAGCATGTTCTTCCAGTTAATAAGGTAAGAAACTCTGAAATGTAGGCATATGGGCAGCGTGGGAATTCAAGTGAACTCATGTGTTTCTGTGGGATGGAACAGCCTCATGCCATCAAAGGTGAAAATTGTTAATGACAAGAAGTCCAACATCTCTTACACCACCTTTACATGCTTCCATGCGAAAACATACCTCATACGAAACCCTGGTGGGAAGCATGGCCTCGTGAGCTCTACTCAGGATGATGGGACACCCTGACCATCTCTGCCTGGCACCATGCCCAGCCTCTGATTTCAGCTATCAAATGAAGTAGGGATGCACAGTACTTCAATAAAATACCAACCTGACACCACCACAGAATCTTGTACTTTTCCTGCTTTTAGGCTACCTAATTATTCAATATTTTAGGGAGACCATATTTTTAAAAAATTAATACCTGTTTCTATTTTACACTTCTCCATTTAACAGCAGAAAGCTTAGCTAATGAGACCGTTGCTGAGACTTATTTTGCTTTACCACCACTTGGGAACCTCTGTTTTATAAAAGACAGATATTTGTTAAGAAAAAAATGAGCTGTTTTGAATTTCATCAGTGTTCACTGTGATAACAACAGTCAAAAACTCCAACAACAAGCAGAAACAGAAGATCCCTCTCGCCCTGAGAAATTTATATCAGATTTGCAACAGTTTTTCTTCCAAGACTTCTACTTATCTCCAGCAAACTAACTCCTAGTAAGAAAATGTGACAGGAACTTGAGCATAGCTCTGAAATACCAAGTATAAGCATAACAGTTACAAGAGTGATTCCACTTGGAATTTTCCTGGATACACTTTTTAACATATAAAGAAAATATTACAAACCCTTTGTCCTCATTAGAAACGACTCTGCCTCACATCCCTTCATATTTTAGGAGCAGAAATTGTTGAAACTTGCACACTGTGATGCCCCCAAGGGCCTTAAGACAGAGGTCATTCCTCCAGCTAAGGAGGGCTGGATTGATGAGGGTGTGTAGATACCTACAGTAAAAGGATGTGAAATACACTGCCATGCTTCCAAGCACAGGTCTGGTTGGAGACAGAATTAAAGATGGAAGAGGAAGGCATGGAAAGGAAGGCAAGGGGGGGATAGCGTACAGGACAGTGAAAGCACTGAATCAAAGGAGCTTTGAGGACAATGAAGGTAACACTACATTGCCTACAGCAAGCCAGGGAGAAGGGCTCCTTTTTCGGAATGTGTGCAAGTAAATGCCTCTTCACAATTGCCATGCAGCCTGAAGGTGTCATCCCACTTTATTAGTATGGGAAAATGAAATAAAGGTTTCACAGATTTGTTGTTTGAAAGCCTTTCATGACTTTTTAACAATTAGAGTTAGAAACACTGGCACACTCTGAGGGAATCAATGCAGCCACACCAGTGCCAGACAGTTCTACAAATGTCTTTAGCTCCCTCAAGAAAGAAGAAACCACACATAAATCTGCTGGTTAAAAAAAAGGAAAAATACCATACCCCTAGTTAGTTCAAAAAATATGCAAAGGCCAAGTCCTGTGACAGAATTGCCGAAATTGAGTTAACTGGCGTTTGCATGGATAAATTTTATCTTGAGTGTATATTCATTAAATAAATGCTGTGGGTGTTGTTCACCTGACTCAGTATAGACCATTCCATTTATGCTATTGCCCATGAACTACTTTACGATGCACTGAGAGAAACAGGCACCCCTAGGGTACAACTTCTCCTAAGGCAGAGAGCTAAAACACGTCAGTTAAATCACACCCTGAAATGCCTGTTTCTCTCCACTGACTGTAACTGGAGCCCAGGGAGATGAGCTCAGATAAAGATATCTGCAAATGTCTGAAGACATGAAGAACATGCAAGATGATTCCCTCCCTAGCTAAAGGCTTCAGGAGACCCCAACAAACCAACTACTGGTTTAAAACAGAAATGTCACACTTTAAGGCAGGAATTACACCAATAATCAACTGAGGTAGAGTTGCCAAACAATTTAGTACATTCATAGGGCACAGCTCCTCCTGCTCCGCAAATAATCCCAAAGGCTTTTGACTAGACTGCCTGTGTGGCAATGGGCTGGATGACTCCTGGTGGATACAGGACATACTGTCACTGGTCGGGAAGAAACCTGAGGACTTCCAAGCCTCTAGAGGACAAATTACTCAGAGAAAAATCTTGAAGGGTTTTGTTATTATTATTATTTAAAATATAAATGCCTTAAAATAGCATGACCAGGAAGGGTGTATTCGGGGAGTTGCCATCTGACAGATGTTGGTAGTTAAGAAAAACTCTTGAATCCAGCCCAAAGACCCACTGACTGAAATAGGCTTGACACCCAGATCTAACCAATGAAACAAATGCCCGAATCTCTCCAACCTCTGGTGCCTGGGTGCCAGATGTGTCAGTGTCTAGTCAACAGCAGAGAGACCACAAAGTACTTCCTTGCTGTTACAAACAAAACCCAGTCCTGGCATGTGTCAGTTAATAAATGTGCCTTTCAGTGCTTAACGTTGTGGTTCCCAAAACAGCCTAAGCAGCAGGAAAGGAGGATTAGCGTCTTTCCAGAAAGGACACAGCAGTGAGTCACAATCTCAGCACGGCTGTGAGTCACTTTGACAGTGCTGCTGACTGGCTCGGCTATGGACATAAAATGACAAAACATTCCCTTTGCATTAGAGATCACGGGCAAATCCCCAAATCCAGATTAGAAGATGTCTGCGGTCCAACTCTGTATCCAGATAGGAACCTCCCCCCTGCTTCTGCTCATTTTCATAACGATAGGAAGTAGAGAGGAGCTGAAAGCTGAGACAGCTGGACCACAGCTATCTTTGCTGCTCTGCCCCATCACCCGCTGAAGCAACGAGATACACCAAAGTCCTGACTTTTCACTTACTGCAGTGCAGGCTGCTTCCCAAGATACAGCCTGTGGTTTACAAGGAGTCTGCTTGAGTCCATATCATGCTGTGAAATCTGTTGTCTGCATTTTCACCTCACAAAAATTGTCCTTCTCCATGGCATAGGCCCTATGTGCAGTTAGAATCATAGGATCATTGTTTAGGTTGGAAAAGACCTTTAAGATCATCAAGTCCAACTGTTAACCTAACACTGCCATTCCACCACTAAACCATATCCCTAAGCACCTCGTCTACCCGTCTTTTAAATACCTCCAGGGATGGGGACTCGATGACTTCCCTGGGCAGCCCATTCCAATGCTTGACAACCCTTTCAGTGAAGAAATTTTTCCCAATATCCAATCTAAACCTCCCCTGGCACAACTTGAGGCCATCTCCTCTCATCCTATCGCTTGCTACTTGGGAGAAGAGACCGACCCCCACCTGGCTACAGCCTCCTGTCAGGCAGCTGTAGAGGGCGATAAGGTCTCCCCTCAGCCTCCTCTTCTCCAGCCTGAACAACCCCAGTTCCCTCAGCTGCTCCCCATCAGACTTGTGCTCCAGACCCCTCACCAGCTTCACTGCCCTTCTCTGGACACGCTCCAACAATGCAACGTTGAGGGGCCCAAGATGATGGGCCTAGTAAAGATGATCCCAGAAATAGATGATCCTAAAGACACTGCCTGCTGTGCCAACCAGACTATTCATCCCCAGCCCTTCCCTCAGGCTGTATCAGAGTGAAGTGAAGAAAGGTAGATAAACCCAGAGGTTTCCCAAACCCGCTGCAATGGTGAAATGCGAAATGAGTCCTGTAGGCAAATTGGAACCCTTGTATTAAGGCACCTCTGGAGTTTCTGAGAGGCTTTTGTGCATAGATAAAGTAGCAGGTAACAACTTAAAGAAGCCACAGCAGTTCATGGCATGATATAATTCAGTAGAACACCTGGCACTTAAATGGTGACCAAAAAGCATTTCATTATACAAAATCCTCAAATCACAAACACTGCCTCACACTTTCAGATTACATATTTTAGTGAGTGAGTAAAACTGAGCAGGAAACAAACCATTCTCACTAGTAAGAGACTTACCTGGATGCATTATCCAGTTACTTCAGGATGTCTGAAATTTGAGAATCTGTTTGTTGCATCTCAAGGTCAAATTCCCTTGGAAGAGGAAGGAAAAGCTTGCATGCAGGAAAAAATATATATCTAGAAAGCAAAGGTTTGAATTGAGATTGTGCATGAGTTACATTTTCCAGCTGTTTCTGTCAGTGTTTGCTGCCAGAAAGCTTTAATTCTTTGACTCCACTTCTGAAATTATTTTTTAATATAGAGTTTATGGAAAAGACAAAGGAAAGAGCTGCTAAAACCTTTTCTTTACTATTTAATTTTCATCAAGGTACATAATAGTTCAGAGAAAGTGGTATCCAAGCAACAGGTTTGAAAGGGGCAAAGTATTAAAAGACTGTTCAGTCAATTATCTTAGCCTGAACATGCTGTTAACTGGCATAATTGCCTTTGATGCAAAACATACTTTTCTTCTTACAGTTATAAATAATCACAGTATATCCAAAAGCTATATTAATAATTAAGAATACCATCTCCTACAGTATTCTTCCTACATCCAGCACACACTCACATACATTTTCTCCTCTAGCCAGAGCATCATCTCTCAGAGTAACTAAAAGCTGTCACCTTGAAGCAACACATTATTTTGATTTTCAGTTAACTATAGCCAGCAAAGTGGTATCTCTTCTGCATTCATAACATACTTAATATCAGATCTATCTGTCTCAAAGGACTAAAAATAATTTTCCACTGTTTTATTCCCTTAGCTCCATTGAACTAACAGAGCTGAAAGATCATGAGTGGGATTCTATATAGGCATTATTAAAGAAATAATGAGTAACGTAAGACCATACTACAGAACCTTTTTGATCAGAAGAATATATGTTAACCATGGCCTAAGTGTTCCCCTGTGATCGCTGAGTCAAGGTTAGGGGTGATGATTCATAAGCCAGAAAGAATACAGTTCGACTTTCAGAGTTTCCATGGTTGGCAGATAGTGAAAAGAAATCTTTCTATTCCTGCAATGAATATAGTTGATGGAACAACAGCAAATGGATAATCTTAGAACACTGTATCTACAGAACTGGGCAACAGTCCTGGAAATATCCATATTTAACAAGCATGACGCTGCTCACACACGTAAAATAGTGTGTGTGCACATGTACTTGCAGCATTAAACTTTGGTTCAAAAACCAGAACTGCACCTTATAACGTGACAACACTCTTTCAAAACTACCACAGACGAGGCTGTTTCCCATACAGAATTAAAAATGAAAAGACTTCTCCCAGAGGAAGATATCTGGCAATGTAGAGGTGAGCTGCTAGAAGACGGGTTACCAGGCAGCAAGAGAGCATCAACAAGGAGACACAGCTATCAACCTTCTCTCCCTAATCCAGAGCTACTCCGGCAGAAAGCACAGAAATTAAGAAGGGCATATGGCATCTGCCTGGTTCCTAGCAGAACTTGTCTGAAACCTCTTCCTGCTTGCACTGCCTTGTGCCAGAGAGGTCCTGGATCCAACGTGCTGATGGGGAGACTCTGCTTCTCCATTGCTCCCAGCCTGCAGGCAAGCCCATGCAGCTCAGGGCCAGAGCGCACTGGCAACCCTTCCATCTCAAATTGGCCACTTGGCACTGAGTGATCCAACACACCTCCCCGGTGATTTCACCAATCCTTTGTGAAGGGGGCAGTCAAAACATCGCCTTGAGTCTTAAATAGAAGACAAAATTTTGTGTCTGTCATATCAACATGCAATGTATAAGGAACGAATTACACTTGGAGACGAATACAGAGAAATGAAATGATAGTGGGCCAGCCTCACAGCTACCCCTCACCCTGGTTTGGTTCCAAGGTGATTTTTGTTTTCCATTCATCTAGTTCAAGTCAACCTAAGCCTCAGGACAATTCATGCAGCTCCCAGAGCTGGGAGCCAATTCGTGTGGCAAGCCTCTTCTTTTGGAAGAGGCTTTCCAAAAAAGGTTCTTTAATGTGGAATAAAGGATTTCCTTCAATCCTCCATTCTTACTTTAAATGGATCTTTCCAATAACTCTCTAATCTGATACCTGATTTAAAGAGGGAAACACCTTAAAATGTTCCTTGGCATAAAAACTCTGTCCATGACAGGTTTGATCATTATTCTGTAAAGATGTTTTTCAAAATGCAAATTCACACATGGAAGATTCAGCAAAGCTTGCCACCACCTTGACCGTAAACAAATCCATTTACACAAAGCAAAAGCTTTTTCTGGCAGACAAGTTAGGTGTGATGGGTTGACCCTGGCTGGATACCAGGTGCCCACCAAAGCTGTTCAATCACTCTCCTCTTCAGTAGGACAGGGGAGAGAAAATAGAATGAAAGGCTCATGGGTCAAGATGATAAGGACAGGGAGAGATCACTCATCAATTACTGTCATGGGCAAAACAGACTCAACCTGGGGAAATTAGTTTATTTATTACCAGTCAAATCAGAGTAGGAGAGAATAAAAAAACCCACCTGAATCTTAAAACACCTTCTCCCCACCCATCCCTTCTTCCCGGGCTTAAATTTACTCCTGATTTTCTCTATCTCCTCCCCCTGAGTGGTGCAGGGGGACAGGGAATGGGGGCTGGGGTCAGTTCATCACACACTGTCCCTGCCTCTCTTTCCTCCTCAGGGGAGGACTCCTCACACTCTGCCCCTGCTCCAGCCTGGGGTCCCTCCCATGGCAGACAGTCCTCCACGAACTGCTCCAGTGCAGGTCCTTCCCATGGGCTGCAGTTTTTCAAGAACCGCTCCAGCATGGGTCACCCACGGGGTCACCAGCCCTGCCAGCAAACCTGCTCCAGTGTGGGCTCCTATACCCATGGGTCCGCAGGTCCTGCCAGGAGCCTGCTCCAGCGTGGGCTTCCCTTGGGGTCACAGTCTCCTTCGGGCACCCACCCGCTCTGGGTGGGGTCTTCCCCGGGCTGCAGGTGGGGATCTGCTCCCCCGTGGGCCTCCCTGGGCTGCAGGGGGACAACCTGCCTCACCATGGGCTGCCCCAGGGGCTGCAGGGGAATCTCTGCTCTGGTGCCTGGAGCCCCTCCTGCCCCTCCTGCTGCACTGGCCTGGGGGCCTGCAGGGCTGCTCCTCTCACATCCTCTCACTTCTCTCTCTTCAGCTACTGTTCCTCAGCAGGGTTTGGTTTTTTTCCCTTCTTAACCATGTTATCCCCAAGGCACTACCACCATCGCTAATGGGCTCGGCCTTGGCCAGCAGTGGGTCTGCCTTGGAGCTGGCTGGCATTGGCTCTGTTGGACATTGGGGAAGCTTCTGGCAGCTTCTCACAGAAGCCACCCCTGTATTCCCTGCCCTCTCCCCCCGCCCCCCGCAAAAAACCTTGCCAAGCAAACCCAATACAGTAGGTAAAGAAGAGTTGCATTACTAACCAACTTATCAAGGCATACTGTTGCTCAAATACCTTATATCAATAAGAAGAAAGATGACGGGTAACTGCCAGGACTTGGTAGAGTGAGACACAATGTCCAAAACAAAGCTGGGGACAGCAATGACTTTGCAGTAAGTGACTGCAAAATACAGATTGCTAACTCTTCCCCAAGCCTGTAGCCTTGCATGGGGTTGTTGTGATCCAAGTGCAGGACCCGGCACTTGGCCTTGTTGATGGGCCACAGCCCATCAATCCAGCCTGTCCAGGTCCCTCTGTAGAGCCTTCTTATCCTCAAGCAGATCAACACTTACACCCAGCTTAGTGTCATCTGCAAACTTGCTTAGGGCGCACTCAATCCCCTTGTCCAGATCGTTGATAAAGACGTTAAACAAAACTGGCCCCAACACTGAGCCCTGGGGAACAGCAGTTGTGACAGGCCTCCAACTGGATTTAACTCCATTCATCACCACCCTTTGGGCCCAGCCATCCAGCCAGTTTTTTACCCAGTGAAGAGTATTCCTGTCTAGGCCATGGGCAGCCAGTTTCCCAAGCAGAATGCTGTGGGAAGTGGTGTCAAAGGATTTCCTACAGCCTTTCCCTCATCCACTAAAGGGGTCATCTCACTGATGAGAGTTCAGACACAAAGAACAGGTCTCCATAAATATCTTGTGGGTACAATCCAGACACTTTTGTTTTAAAAGTCAGTCTGAAAAATGTTAATACAATTCTTTAGTTTCTCCTGTACATTCAATGGCTGATAACACTGCAACTTGTAAATATAGTTTTGCCACTGAGCTGTGCATTGGTAACTGATTTCAGATGCAATTTTTCTTTGTTGATTACAAAGTCATTTTAAATTGAACTCCTGCTTTGAGACTGTGTACTTTGCCGAACCTTAAATTTCATCATTTTTCATACAATCCTGAAAGCAGATACAAAATAATACACAAAGTGAATGCCTCAGAACTAAACGTAAATGAAGTACAAGACTAACAGCTCTATCCTAAGCCAATAACCAATAAGTAGTTGGCAGGTGCTGTTTGAGCTTGCCACCCACATGCACAAAATTTGACAGCAAATGAAAGCCAAGTAATGTACTAGTGTCTAACCTCAAGCCCTCTGAATTCACTGTTGGGACTGACATTTGGGAACAGATTTTCAAAAAGCCACTTATTCCGGTGCCTAAATTGGAGCTAACTTCTTTTGCAAAAATGCAGTACATTGAAGTATTCAAGAAGCTCAGCTGTACTTCACTCAGCTGAAGTGGCACACCAAACTTTTTGTACTAGGAGAAGGAGGTTACAGCAAAGGATTTAGCATGCACCTGGGATGTAGATGATGCCAATTCAAATCTCTTCTACACCTTAAATACCCTACCTCATCACGAGCAAGCACCTCTATCCTTGAAACAGAGAGATCCCATCCTTAAAATAACAACACTACCTCACAGGAATGTTGTAAAATAAATAAACACAATCTAACATGCAGCTGTCAAAACTATGGCATCAGAGTCAATAAAAGTATTTTATATGGATTCACAAGCTGACCTTCCATAGTCATCCTCCCAACTGATTCTCTGTTTCAGCCTACAAATTCTTCTTCTTTCTTGCTTTAGATGCCTGCAGTTGATAAAGCTTCCTTGAGGTGCAAGATCTCACATCTTGCTATGCAGGCTTAATGAAGTCTCTTAGGACACCTGGACTGTGAGAACAATCCAGCCCCGCAGGATATCCCTGGAAGCCCAGACCAGCCGGGCTCAAACCTTTGCACAAACGTGCTGAGTTAAGTCCATTTTTGCGGCTCAGTGCAACACAATGCAGCCGCGCAACGGCAAGGCTGAGTTAGTGAAGGAGTGACATGGGAAACAGGACCCCCCAGGTTTACTAGCCCCATGTGGGGCTGTTTGTGCAGGGACTCAGAGGAGCAAGTGTACCAGGGCATGGGGCTCCAATGTACCCCTGGCTAGGAGACCCTGCTGGTTCAGACACAGAATTTTCTCCATCACCTTCTTTGGCAAAGAATTAACATTTTGCTTACAGTAACAGTTATTTCATAAACCTTTATTTCCTAGCTCCACATAAGCCTACACTCTAATTGTACTTCATTTCCTTAATGCAGTGTTAAGTCTTCATGCACATTTAAAGGCTGGAAAGAACATTAACTGCTTTGCATATATTTTTAGGAGACATTTTGATGTCTCTGTATCTGAGAGCTCAGACTTTTTTTTCTAGAAACAACTAAGCTGTCAACAAGATTAAAATATGTGTATTAAATCCCTTAAAGCGTTTGGTTAAGTTTGTGGATAGGAATAGGAGAGGGTTTGGGGGTTTTTTGAGACACAGGATATTCAAAACTGTGCTATGGTTTAAAAGTTAAATATAAGCTTTACTGAGAAAAAGTATTCTTTGATACCCTCAACACAGTTTAGACCTTAAATTCTCTCCTAGCTGTACATTTTAAAATTTCATCAGTTATCACTGATTTCCCTCAGATGTGGCCAATTAATTGATGTATGACAAAGAAATAAATCATATTTGAGCAGGGAAGAGATGCAATAAAACATAAAACAAAAGCCATAACTGAAAATCTGAGAAGTTCAACACAAAACCTGTTTAACACATTCTGTTCAGATTTAGTAAAACACAGCCTCTTTCTCTGCAGAGCCACAAAGGTATGGATGAGCTTACAAGAAAATTAAGGGGCCAAGCCCCCAAATCATTACTCAAGCATTAGTTCCCATAATGCAAACATCCCTGTTCCTTCTAATGGTTTTCATAATGTGAATAAGAATTATTTTCACAAAACAGGCGCTATCAGGATGAATAGATACTAACCAGAAGTTTAGCTAAGGAAATGCTATTATAGCTCCACAACACAACCAAGTTGCAATGAATACCACCAGGTCTTTACTCTCCTCTGGCAAATGCACAGGAACACAGCTCTCCAGCAGCAGCCTACAGGACCCATGAAGTGCCAGCAGATGGTGCTATGAAGGCAGGCAGGTTTAAAATAAAAATCAGCTTTTATGAATCTGAATTTATGGCAACCCCCAGTATTGATACAGGCTGGGGGATGAAGGGATTGAGAGCAGCCCTGCAGAGAAAGAGTTGGGGGTACTGGTGGATGAAAAGCCAGAGATGAGCCAGTGTGTGCTTGCAGCCCAGGTGGCCAAGGTCAAGGGAGGTGATTCTGCTCCTCTACTCTGCTCTGGTGAGACCTCACCTGGAGTACTGCGTCCAGCTCTGGAACCCTCAGCACAGGAGGGACACAGACCTGTTGGAGCGGGTCCAGAGGAGGGCTACAAAGATGATCTGAGGGCTAGAGCACCTCTCTTATGAGGACAGGCTGAGAGAGTTGGGCTTGTTCAGGCTGGAGAAGAGAAGGCTCCAGGGAGACCTGACTGCAGCCTTTCAGTACTTAAAGGGGGCTTAACAAGAAAGATGGGGACAATCTTTTTAGCGAGGCCTGCTGTTACAGGACAAGGAGTAATGGTTTTAAACTAAAAGAGGGCAGATTTAGACTGGATATAAGGAAGAAATTTTTTACAATGAGGGTGGTAAAACACTGGAACAGGTTGCCCAGAGAGGTGGTTGATGCCCCATCCCTGGAAACATTCAAGGTCAGGCTGGATGGGGCTCTGAGCAACCTGATCCATTTGAAGGTGTCACTGCAGCAGGGGTTGGACTAGATGACCTCTAAAGGTCCCTTCCAACCCAAAGCATTCTATGATTCTATGAATCTAAATTTGACAAGAACCAACTAGAAAATATCTTCAGTAAAGATATCACAGTAATATAATAACATATTCCTTCCTTCAGCAAAGAATACAGCACAATAAAACAGCGATTTCCTTCCTAACTCATGCACTTTCAGGTGACACTGCTTTCATTATAATAGTACTGCCTTGTTTCAAGAGCACAAGTGCCAGTAAGTGTACAATGATCTCCTCGTTACCCATCAATATGTCTTCAAGGCATCATTCCTTCTTGATATTTCACAGATTTGCCTTGAAGGCAAGAGCAGTTCGAGTCATTCATCTACAAAATCAAAGACATTCTCAGTGTTAACAGAAATTATGAAAAATTTGGATACATGATTTCAGTGGCTCCTCTTCATTTTGTTTGGCAGCACAAAATAGTACTGACTGAATAAACCTTGTGCTTGGTTTTGGGGTTTTTTTATATTCTCTATTTAACAATTTCCAGAGTAGGACTTCTCCTCACAGTAGGATTTCAGCATGTACAGGTGCAGTCACACAGCTGCAGAAGCATGGAGCACAACCTAAAATGAGATTGCAACGCTGGAAAGCAGGAGTGGGATCACTAGAAGAAGAAACTGGCAATAAAGCAAATCCAGCTACTTAATTTAACTTATAGCAAGTAAGAGAATTAGTGGTATTTTAATCTAGTAAATATAACATGAATTTTACATGATCAGGATTGCTATGAAAAATGATTGTGCATTAAAACATGGGCCACAGCTCTAGATGCTCTCCTCACAGGATGAAAGTGTTTCTACCTAATGATAGTAATTCTTTTTTTAACTTCTGTCTTCACAAACTTCTACCTACAAAGCTTCTTAAGCTGCTACATGAGCTTTTACCTTCTACTTTTACCTTGCACAGCAGGAATAACTAACTTTTAACCATGCTGTTCTCCCAGGGCAGAAGGGCTGTTCCAGAAGCCTGAAAATCTTCAGGACTCTGCTTTTCCTGTATTCATGTCTAAACAAAAGCTTTCCTCTGGCTTTCTGGCACCAGGTAAGAGAGGAACCAGGGCCCATCACTCTACCTCTGATCTACCACCTACCATCCCCGGGTCCTGAAGCCCCCAAACAGGCAAAGCGATCTGTCTCCTCACTCCGAATAGGGGAGGGATCCCCACCACGTGAGCTGCATCAGAATGCGCAACAGAGACATGCCAGGGCCAGCCGATGTGCTCTGGTCAGCCTGGGCAAGACTTACTGATCCAATGCAGAAAAAAACCCCCCACCTATCGCTAAAGTGTAGACATTTGGTATGCGGTTTCTACATTTATTTATTTGTAGAAGTTTCTTTCATAACATGTTTGCTAACCCAGGAGCCAAATCTCCCTACAACATAAAACAAGGTATGCAGGATGTGCTTCTCACTTTGGCTTAGGAACCATGCCAGCTTTAATTAAATATTTAATTAAATAATTAATTAAATACTTAATCATTAGGTGCCTGAGGACTCAGAGGACCTGAGTTTCCTGGCCCAGCTCAGGTTTTTGGTCCATGACAAGATGTCCCAGATGGCAGCGGGGAGCCGTATCAGCAGCAGAGGGGACAGAAGGGCAGCGCAGAGCCCCCTGAGCAGAGGCAGCATTGCTGGGCTGCAGCAGGAGGGGCAGGCAGGGCTGTGCTGAAAGAGAGGAGTGAGGAAGCTCTGAGCTGCTGGTACCCAAGGCAGAGCTGCTGAGGGAGAGTCTGAGAAGAGGGGTGGGAGAAGGATGGGAAAGAGAAGGGGAATGCAGTATCCTGGATGGGTGCAATCTGGGAACAACTGGAAACCGGTAGAATCATAGAATCGTTTAGGTCAGAAATGACCTTTAAGATCATCAAGTCCAACCATTAACCTAACACTGCCATTCCACCACCAAACCATGGCCCTAAGCACCATATCTAGATGTCTTTTAAATAGCTCCAGGGATGGGGACTCAACCACTTCCCTGGACAGCCTGTTCCAACGCTTTGCAAGCTTTTTAGTGAATAAATTTTTCCTAATATCCAATCTAAACCTCAGTAACTCACAACACCACACCACTAGCCCTAATTAACAACCCTGGACATCAAAGACTTAATTAGAGTAGAGTATGAGCTTGACACTCTTGTGTTGGTTTGAATAAGCTCAGACCATCACTGCCTGTGCACAGGAGCGAGATTTCAGTCTCACCAACTGCCAACCCAGTAGATTTCATCAGCACTAGATCTTTTTAAGCTAGTCTGTGTACATATGTGAGGAAGTGGGCAACATTTTTCCCTCACTCATCAAAGAGCCCATCCTTTTCCTGTCCATTTTGAGACACAGGTTAGACCAGCTTTCAGCACATACATTACGAAGCTGTTCACCTGCATGAACGGATTTCCCCCTGCACATTTCAGTATCGGTTGTCGGCCAGCTATTTTACATCAAGGTTTTTCTTCAGCAACTAGTTTCACGATGAGAATATTCAGGCCTAACTTCTTCTCTCACCCCAGCATTTAGCTCCAGGCAGAGAAAGGGCTGCAGTGGCTGGTAGCAGCTGCAAAGCGGGCACCGTTCAGCGGGGACACTTTGAGCACGTGGCACACCTCAGATGGCAGCATGACTTGTGCCCTCCAGGCTCTGGATCTGGGTTAGGCCCACCACCTGCATCCCACACTGGGTCACAGTGCAGGGAAGAGGCCAGAGCAGATGGGTGGGATAGAAGTAGGGAGGACAGGGAGTGAGGTTGTGGCTGGATGGGCGAGACAGCTGTGCAAATGGCAGACCTGCTGATTATGAATTAGCAAGCAAGCCCACCCAAGTTAGTGTGCAAATGCATTCTCCTGTTCCAATCAGAGTTCCCAGCTGCAGTGCAAGCACACTCTGTCCATCATTCATTAGGTGGGTCATACACTGTCTCAACAACGCTTCTAACTGGAGAAGGGATTTCCACTTTAGCTCCCAAAGATTTAGGGGAATTTCTAATGTGGGCCTGAACTCTGCTGCTTGCCCCTGACTCCACACTAGGTCAAATCAAAGCACAAGCCCAGGATACTAGATGTATTTCTAGTCAGAATTAATTTCTTTTTCCTTTTTCTTTCTCTTTCATATAGGGACCATCACTGTTTTGGCAGAAGAGTTTACTAGCACCGTTACAGTTTCCCCTTACAATTTAGTTCCTATTCACATTAAATTCTTGTAACTTCTCTCTTTATTGATTTGTGATCAATGCGAGAGGAGCAGAGAACAACCACACACCTCCCTCATTCCCGCAGAACACATTTATTTGCTATATCAATAGAATGATTCATTTGTTGGTTTAGCACTCATTAGTTCCCATGATCTCTCCCTCATCATTAAATTTTTCTCTGATGCCCAGCTTCATTTTAGTGGGAGCTTAAATCAATAAAGGACTGTGAACTCTAAGACAGGTCTGTTTTCACTAAGATTTTTTTTGACTCTTGCCTGTAAAATATTTCTATCTGTTTCAAAATAAAAGGTCCAAAATTATAATGAGGTTGTTTCCTCCTAGTTTCCTCCTAGTTTCCCACCCATTTCATTAAGATTTGTATGCAGTTTGCTTGCTAAATATCTTTATCAATCCCAAACCTTTAATTACCTTGATGAAGAAAATTCATGATATAACATCTGACACTGCTCCTGGATTAATATTTCCCTCATATGCACTGCTGTTAATTGTCTACAATTTTTTCTCTTGGAATAGTGGCTAGAGACAATAGGTCATGTTGTAACATTGTATATGTTGGGTATTATCTTAATGGGAACTGATGCAATAAATTGACATTTGCTTTCTGCCTCAGTTTCTTGGGTGTTTGGATCACAGATCAGCCTCAGGGTCTCAATATGTACATTTTCCCCTCATGAATAATCTTCAGTCTCTTCACCTATAGCAGAAAATTATTCTCTCATTCCACTAGAACATTCTACCTTTAGTCTTATTTAATTTCCAGTCCTCCACGACATCATTGCTAACGGCTTCTGCTAGTATGACAGATCCCTCCAGCACAGAACCTAATGCTTTTCCTGGGACATTATACAGAATATGATGGGTTTAATTCCCCTCCTCACCACACCAAAAAGAAAAACCCTGAAGTGCGAGCAGCAGGCAGCGGATTTAGAAAGTTTGCTCAATAAACAAGGAGAGCATTTTGCAGCTGCAGAGCACATTTCAACTAAGGGTCTCGAAACATAAAATGAGTTTCACAAGAGCCTTGCTGAGATAGGGTTATGTGAGGTTTATTTAATTAAGGTTTAGTTGATAAATGAGAATAATGTTTGGGTTTGGGAGAGGAAATCATGACAGTGACAAACAACTATATTTCTCATTCATTATGTGAATTTTCCGATGTTTCTGAAGCAGAATTTTATAATAAGCTGTGAAGACAGCCATGGATAAGCTTTTTCAAACCAGACAATGTCAAAAAACCTGCAACCATATTATGTCAAACTGTAATTGATTTCGTATCAACCAGCAGTGTCACAAATTTGTATCAAGAGACTGAGGAGCAAAACACACCAAAGGCAAAAGAGAGCAATTGTGTGGAAAATAACTGACAGGATCACTGAACCAACTTTATCTGCTATTTCATGGGAAGATGATTTGCCATTCAGGCAGAAAGTATATGCCAAAAAATTCCTTAAACTAGGAAAACAGTTAATTAATGCACTCAAGTTCACAAACGTTTTAACCAAGTACAGCCTAGATGATTGAAACTGTAACTGTTTGCTATCCTGAGTAAAAGACATCAAAATAAATCTTCAGCATTGAATTCTGACATGAACATGGACCTTCTGATAAGGCAAAAATTTACAATAAAATTAGCATAGGCATTTCTTGATCAGACAACTAGCTTAAAGAAATGTATGGTTTTCCGCAGATCCCCAACAATCTATCTCTTTTAGGAGCTAAAACCCCTTTACATTTACCACTAAAAACTTAAGCAGTGTACACAGCAGGCAATACACAAATTCCAAGAGCTCTGTTACCATAGAATATTACCAGATGATTAATAAAATGCATGTTGCCCTTCATGTTTATAAGCATACAAATAGATAAGTGGATACCAGCTTATTTTTAAAAAAATGTGTAGGGACATTTGAAAATGTTTTTGAGCGTTTCCTGTAATGATAAGGTGTGCAATCTTTACCTGTACTTAGATTACATGGTATATCTGCTTGCACACCCCCTATGTAAACCGGGAACATCTCCAAGAGGGAGAACTTAGCTTGTAAATAAATTACAAATCTCTCCCCCCTCTCTCTCCAACATCTCTGTTGGTACTACCTGGCGAAAGCCTGTGCCCACCAGGAATGAATCTACAAACCCACCAGGGAGCCCCCCTTTCCCTTCCAGCACATCCCATGGGAAGCCCACATCTCTGCATCACCAGGCACTGTCCTTGTCCTGCAAACAGACAGAGCATCATCTCTGTGACTCAGGTCAGCAAAAGAAACTGTGTCTTTCCAAAGCCTTTTGGAAAGTGGAATGCCTTTGGGAGAGTGGAAGTGGAAGGGAAGCTTGGGTCCTACTGCATGGTGTAGGCAAAGTGCATCTGCCTGAGGTCTGTCTTGGTGACCCAAATAGTCCTGGGAGGTTCATGCCACAGCTCCTTAAAATGGGAGTGTAAGTCCAGTGAGCTGCCCTGCAAATAGATTGAAACTGTTTGGCTAAGGTTGCATGGTGGAGGAAATAAAGATCTTCCCGTTTGCTCTGGAAAAAGGACCCAGGAGTCTCAGTAGACTACAGCAGGGGTTAAAAACTGGAGTAATGAAAGAGGGAAAGTTAAATGTCATGGATGGTCCCACCCTTCAGAGAGCACACAGGGCTGTGTGAGTGCTGTTGAGTCAGTTGAGGGCTCCCACTAGTGTTATTCTTTATTTCAGTTCCATCATTTGAAAAATAAACTAAAAATAGGGGATTATTAAAGACAAGAAAGAGTACGGTAAGAAAAAGCAGCTGTCATAATGGTTAGGCTCACGGATACTTTCACGCTTTATTCATCAGTTTTAAACCTGATCCGTGCTGTCAGATCCTCAAAGCTAATACAATCTGGAAAATTCTTATTGAAAATAATCAGATGCCCTTGTCAGCACCTAATGATGAAATACAACACTTTGTGAAAAACTATCAGCCACGTAGGTGTTAGCTGGCATCTTCAGAACAGGCACTCTGGAGAAGGGTGGAGATGGAAGTGATCTGTCACCGCTCCTGTGGCTCCTTTTAGGGGCATCCATGGGCATGCTATGCCTGGTCCTCAAAACACATGGTGTTGGGATACAGAAAGGATGCGAAGCCAAAGGGAAATCTGTCTGGCTAAAAACATGTAATGTGTGGGGTTTGGGCTTTTTTTTCAAATCAACGCTGCAAGTTGAAGGTCCTGCTCTTAAAAACAAATCATGCAGATTTGGATGTCAGATTGGGCAATAGCAGGTCACATTAGAAAATTAAGGTCTTGGGAGCAATGCTACAGCTGGCGCATCTAGAAATAGGTATTTCCATAACTGACGATTTAGGATGGTGTGTATTAGACAGTCAGCAACTTGCACCGCTTAATAATAGCAAGTACTTTTCGCCAGGTATTTCTGTGTAAGACTGAGCATTTCTAATGATGGAGCCTTTCTAATGTTCCAGCAAAGTCCACAGTTTCAGAAATATATCTTCTAACACACTGAAGTACATCCCTGTCTTGGATTTTCTTTTCTAGCAAACATGATGAGCATGCACTAATAAGAACTACTAACTGGGGAATATAAGCTTCTCAGGTCTTTGGTCTACGTGTACAAAAACTGGATATCTAAATAGGAAGGAACCACAGGAAGAAACAGAATTTTTTACATTTGGACTAGATATAGCCATAAGGCACAGTTAATGTCTTTGTATTTTCATTGAAATCCACCCGTAGTCTGGTGATTTCCAGGCTCCCGTCCTGCATCCCTTATTAAATAGAGACTTCATATTTTTTGCCTGTGTATCACGATTGGCTGGCATGGCTTGGGAGAGCAACCAGACTGCTTTTTGCTAGCACTCAGCAGACCACGGAGAAAATTGTGAAGTACCATCTATTTTACATTACAAAAGCATGGGGAAAAAAGCCATGAGGCAACTCCACTAGAGCATATGAGAGAGGTATTTCTGACTCTTCATATCTCTTGGCTTACCTAAGAAAAGCATAACCAAATGCACAGCTCAGAAAGAAGCAGCTACACAAATCCAGATGAGAGACAAATATTTTGTGTGTAAACATGCTGCAATGACCTACCTAACACATGGGCAATTTTCTGCTTTTTTTTTATTAAACTTTTAATTCAGGTTTGTGCACATATGTATTTTGAAGTACCTGATATTCACCAAATATATTAGGACAAATTACCTGTGGTAGAGCATTTAGGTAAGAACTAGGGAAGAAGTAGTGACTTCAAAACCCCAATTCTAATTCTCAGTAAAAAATGGAATTCTACAAATAAGCGCAAAGCCCACATTTACTGTGTTGATACTGTAGATGCTGCCTCGTTCACTTTTCTATCAGGGACACTAATTTTCAGGTAGGTAGTAAAATAATGGAAATTATTTGAAGATGGTTAAAAGACAAGGAGAAAGAAGACTTCTGGGGCCCAGGAAATCCACCAGCTCTGGCTGGGGCACCCTCTGGACATGCCAAAGTCAGTGGCAAACCTTTGATTCCTTACTGCTGGTGCTGTGTGCCATGCTGCCTTTTGCCAAGCAAACCCCAAGTAAAAACCTTTCCTTAGCACATGCTGTCCTTCTACAGGAGGGAAGTTCCAACCCAGGGAAAGGTTGTGGGCACAAACATGAAGAACAACCTATGTCCATGAATGTCCAGGGAAAACTGCTGCATGTTTTTTCCTTCCCCCAGTAGGCAAACTGTCCAGTTTTGAGGACCATTAATCTTCCCAGATGCCCTGCGTAGGGTGCAGCCTGTACTGCCTTGATGAAATTACTTTCTTTTTTTAAACGAAAGTTTCCTGCCTCCTGAACCCCAAAGAAATGGTGGGTTTGCTCAATACATTTAGGCCCTAGCCCGGTGCTGATCTGACTCAGTCAGAGCTCTTTCTCTTAATTTCCTGGAAGCTGTCTTAGGAAATAAGATGAAACATCTAAGTAGTCTTATGGACATATGTAGCATTGCTGCCATTAATGAAAGTACAAAGTCTCTTGTGCCTCCAGGCCTACCATACAATGAGTTTTGCATAAATAAATAGTATTTACTTTTTTAATCTTTCTGAACTTGTGTCCATTTAGAGTTAGGCACTTCATCAAAGGAGAGATAGGCATCAGTATCTTCTGTTAAAAAAAAAAAAATCTGACAGAAAAAGGTCATTCTCTTGCGTTTGATTTTAAAAGGAGGAGGAGTAAAAAATTAAGTCGAGCCATTCATGGCAATGGACCTGTATAACGCTGAAATTGTGCTGTTTCGTATGAACAGGCGCTACCGCTTCAAGTGGTTGGATGCCGTTGGCACTTCCTTGAGAGTTAAAGCTACGAGTGACTGGCTCTGTGCTATGTAGCTGTGCCTGTGCACCTATGGGCTACTAGAGAGAAATATGGAACAGCGTGCACAGACGAAGAGCTGCCACGCTCAGGCGTCTGTAAGAAAGCTCCATTGTCTTTTGATAGATTAACTGAAAGGGGTGATGCTATCGCTGACCCAGCTCAACCCCTCACCATCTTCCTTTGTCCGTATCTTTACAATAAGACATGCTTTTGTTGTCAAAACAGATCTTGCTCTTTCTTCTAAAAAGGGAATCGAGATCCATTTTCCAATCACCCGCTTTGCAATCCTTTAAAGAGGTTTTACAATTTAAAGAAGGAAAAGGTATTTTCTTGTGACCCAGAGTACAATTTCTGTATTAGGTGTACACAGGGCTTCTATTTACAGCAGCAGAACAATGAAGATTAAACCCAGTGATCACACCAAAACACGAATTGTTGTTTTTGATGACTAGACCCTAATTATTATTTTTTTAATGGAGATAAAAACATTACTATAGCAGATTTCATCCTACTGGAACAGGCTTGCTTTTCCAAAGCATCTTGCCCTTCACAAGCACCTTAGCAGTACCAAGCCAGGGGTGTCCACATCAGTAGTTAAAAACCAGTTTCAAAGTGGAGGGAAGGGAGGAGGCAAAGCCTCCTCCTGCTCCTCCTGCTGTCCCCAGGAGGGGGAAGCCGAGCTCCGCCAGCCGCAGAATTAAAGTTGCGGTGGAGTCAAGTGAACTGTGGGTAGGATTTTTATTTTTTTTTTCCTTAACATCAATTATTCTTATGCTTGCCCCCACGCAGGGAGCTAAAATGCTTCCAGTGGCTTCTACCAGGGACCCCCACCGCAGGAAAGCATCTTTCTAATCCCACTGATAATGCTCTTAATTTGGAGGTCAGAGAAGATTTTTTTTTTACTTTTCTAAGCAGTTTTCCTCTTGAGCAATAGGAGGATTGGGCTGACACGAACCACGCTGTTTGTCTGTCTCTCCTCTCACCCCCACAAAAGTGCTGCTCAGAGCTTTAATGAGGAGCCCCGAGCCCAAGCATCAGTTTAAATTAACATAAAACGCAACTGTTCCTGTTCTGCAGGGCCAACAGCCCGGCTGGAGAGGTTCTGCTCCATACCCAGGAGCATCAGGCTACTTTCCAATAAGGTCGTTTTGACTCCTGGAAATGAGGAGAATGATTCAGTTGCCTGAACACTTTCAGGCCATTGGAGACACCCGGGTCTCCGGGAGGGAGCAGACTTCCCATAGGTCCACGTCATCCCAGGGGCATCCGCGCCCACCTTTGGGCAGCCCAAATCCTCCACTTGGACGTGCTGCCTGTCCACCCCGCACAGCGGGGTTTGTCCCACGGGCAGGCGTCAGGTGTAAGCAGCACACAGGGTGCAGGCTGAAGCGTGGGATTCAGCTTAGAAAATGAAACCTTTCCGTGAAGTTCAGTAACTGCAGCGCGTAAAAAACATTACTTCTGAAGCCGTTAGCGTTTCAGCGGCTCCGAGAATACAAAAGCCCTTGTAACTGGTTTATGAGCTTCTCGGGCCATGAGTTACAACAGACAACGAGTGTTGGGTGGATATTTAATTAAGGAAGAGCAGGCTGCCTGCAGACAGGGAGCAATTCCCCCACGCAGCGGAGCCAGCCCCGCTGCCAAGCGGTGACGCAACCTCCACGGCAAGTACCGCCTCAGACCTGTCCTCCTGGGGGATCTAAATCCAAAGCTCGTGCAAAATAAATCTAATCAAGTACATATTATTATCCTCAACAGACAACTTCAAGCATTCAGACAATTACGCAAAGCAATTTTTTAATTCAGAGCAGAATCATCTTGAGAGATTATCTGCCTTCATCCGCCTGAGGACAAAACCCAGTGTCCTTTCCCTTTTGATAATAATACTGCAAAAGTTGAGCATACCTGGTATGAAACCATGGATTGACCGAGCAAATTATTCCTTGCTGGTTTTAACGAGGAAAGAGCACACGCGGCAGAAGCACATCTTCCTCCTGCTACACTGTGGTATGTGCGCAAAACTGCCCCCCTTCTGATGTGTTATAGCTAGCCTAAAAAGCTTGACTAGAAATCAAAAAATATGTTTCAATAAAGAACTATTTAGCAAAAGATGTCAAGGTTCTCCCACAATATAGTATTTCTAATTTTTCCACAGTATATTAGCCCTGGAGTTTTTTATTCATCATACTTTAAAGCCTTCCTCCAAATGACCAAAAGCAAGCAAAGCAAAAGATACAAGAAACTTTTTTTATACAGAAGACTTGGAGAACATTTTTTACATCCTAGTTCTCTGTGTATTTGTACAATGCACAGCCTTTTGGTTCTTGTGGGAAATGCCAGTATGCAAGCAGTATTTCATACTGTTGGCCCAGAATTTTTGGAGATTCCTACTGCAAAAGTGTCTCCTTATTGAGTATATACCATCAGGGAGTCAAAAACTGATTCTGTGCATGCCAATTTTTGTATAAAAATAAATGAAATTTGGCACTGTGATTTATATTTCCAATATAGAAGCAGTTGCTTGAATAATAGAGTTTCTAAGTGTATACATGATTTAATGCTATACAAGACTCACTTGCAACCACTTCCATTCCTAGACCTTTCTATTTCCCAGTAGGAACTGCTGAATATTTTCTCCCACATTAGCACAATTCAATGCAACAAAAATTATTCTGTTAGGCTATTTTTTAACTATTCCTGTTGGAAAGATCCTTACCTGTATGGAAACTGTGTTGACATTGTGCAATTCAGAGCCAACCGCATGCATACTCATTTCCCTGCCGGTGCCAGTGCCGGCTCTGTGGTGTAAACCCTGTACGTTCAGTTCTGTGGCACGGTAATTCAAAATCTGGGGGTTTAGGTAATGGAAAGTTTTTTTATGTCAGTCCTTCTACTGACCCATAGCTTTCCTGGCCATGTCAACAAAAAGATGGAAAGACTGGTTTTGTGATGCCAAAGACATTAACCCTTCATACAGGCATATTCCTCATCACTGGGGTTTTTAAGTGCTGGACACCACTGACAACGTGGCTTGGGGCTGGCAAGTGTGGGGGCAGCACCAGAGCCACAGCACACAGTCCTCTCTCTCCCTCCCTTTTCTTTATTTTGCAGGGTCTCTCTGGAGAGACTTACGTACAGACTCGATTAGCCCTATGCCAATTTTAGCTTGTACATTCTTTTCAACTTACATTTTTATTAATTCTATTTTTGTGTGCCTGTTGACACCACCAGGTTTCAAGAAACAGTGTGTTGTCTGCCATACTGCCTCGTACCAGGGACCCTGCATTGCTTGCAAATATAAAAAATTAGATTAAAGATGAAGGGTGGGTCTGAGCTTGAACCTACCCAAGGTTTGAAGCAGAGGACCTACAAGGATGAGAAAGAGAATAAATGGCTACTCTTGGAAGCCTGGAATGCATCTTGCACAAATTAAACCCAGAATACTACACTAGGATCCAGATCTGAACTTCCTCCTAGCTGCGGGAAGTCCTAGACAAAGTTCTCGGCATACGTCTGCTATGGATTAATGCTAAGTGGCTTTAAAATGGCACACATGCAACCACAGAGTCTATGCATGCCCCAGGCATCTGACTGTGTTTCTAGTTTTGGTGCCCTAATCATTACATATGAACTAATAAAGTGAAAACATCCAGATTTTAGTATGCCTTGTGCTTATCACTTTACAGCACCTAATTCTTCCAGAATTTCAATGCTTTTATGAGAAATAGGCAATCCTAATAACAGTTCTTCAAAACCAGAAACAGCTCTGTGTCTGATATTAAAAGGACTATAAACCATCCATGCAAGTAAGAGCATTATAAATTTCTTACTCCTATTACAGTATTATTTGTTGGAGAACCCCATCCCCACAGCTGCTGATTCTTAGAAAGCATGAGCATCATCCATTGATGTTGACTTCAGCAGAAGTTGCTGACAGACGGTCCTCGGATCAAGAAGCAGAAAAACACTATCACAGCAATACTCTGGGAGAGCATGGGCTCAAAATGGCAGCAAGAGGGGTTATTAACTGGAAAAACTACAGATCTGAAAGTTAATTTTGAAAAACGATATCAAACATTTAAGTTTTTTTCAATTCCTAGAATACAAGTTTTGAGTAGTTACATATTTAAGCACGTGTTCCTGAAGAACCACAGTCACATTCCTTTTGTCTCCCTGTCTTTGGGGTGAAAAAGACCCTGTTTATGTGAGCTTGCTTTTTTCTATAAAGTACTGGTAAAGATTTTCATATGAAAAGACAGTGTTTCTTATCATGCTAGGATGTGCTTAGAGGACCAGATTACAAAGTCTTTATTTGCTTACAAAAAATTATGGAGAGGAGAGGGATAGAAGAGAAGGCAAATGACCCAAACAGGGAGCAGATACTCACTACAGTTACAAAAAAAAAAAAAAAAAAAGGGAGATGGACTCAGGATAATGGTGGTTAAAAAATAACCACCATTTGCTTAAAAGGTAGTAGTCAACTCAGTAATGTCAGAAACACCACCTTCTTTATCAGTCAGGGTATTCTTTGACAAAAATGTCAAATTTTCAGACATGGTTTTGAGTTAAAATTTTTGTTTCAAGTTATAAATGTTCCAGAAATGCCAAATTGCAAAAAAATGTTGACCCGCCCTCATTTTCCAAATTGAGAGAAGAGGGTTGCCCTACCTAGCCACAATAAGACTATGTCTAATGGCATCACTGCCCCACACAGTATTAAAACCTGGCTGACGTTGTAGCCTAATAATTGCAGCCAATTGTGTATTTTTCTCTTTTAAAAGACAAAGGCCTTGACCATACAAAGAGGTCACGCAGACAGCATCCAGAACATGATAATCACAGGAAGCAACACATCAGCTGTTCAGAGGTGACCAGCCAGGGAGTTTATGTATGTTTAAGAGTCCTCCAGACACCTACACACCTGTTATTGTATCTACAGCTGTCACATATCTGAGGCCAAACTTGGATTTAGAGTTTGAAACTTCTAAGGAGAAGCTTACACGTGGATAAGATGGGTTGCCATGACTTCAGCAGCTTAGTTCAGAGCTGCTCCTGTAAGACAGCACCTGAGAGGCTGCTCAGCCATATGGGCTAAGGATCTAGAGCCAGCACCATGGACTACATCTTACTTCTGGCCCTAGTTTTTCTGGTTAAACACCCAGATATTCCTATCATCCTCTTAGTTTTGCTATTGATGAAAAATGCATACCCCTGTTACGTGTATGTACTTCAGCACCATATTAGGATCTGATCTGCTCGTAGACCAGGACCTCTAACTTCCTTAGTTTGGGGCTTTTAAACTTTTTCTCACCTTACCTGAAACTTCATAGTATTTTCCTCAGGCTGAAAGAGCCAAAGATATCTCTGCCATCTCTATTCAACAGTAATATACCAGCTCTTTTAAACATACATATTTTCTGATTACACGTTTTCTAGGAGAAAGGCAGCCGCTAGACAGGATTGCCTAACATTTCCTTCATTCCCAGAATTTATTTTTTTTTCTTGAGAACAAGTCTCTTCCACAACTACATTTCATAATGAATTAAATTAACACATAAACTGCAAAAGACATTCATCATCACTGCCCTTTGCTTGGTATACAATGAAAATCCTGTGAAACCATTTTGAACTCTTCCCTCGACAAATAAAATATTCTTATTTTAATTCTTCAAAGCTGAGAACAGACAATAAGGTCACATTTTTATTTAGCTAAATCACAAGCAGATAGTGCTTGTTTGGATGTAGTCACAACTAAGCTTCAGTATCTATTTCTACTGCAATCACTATAAAAACATCCTTGGACCTTTTAAGAACATGGTAAACATTCATAATACAATAGAGTCATATTTCATAACACCGTCTACCAGCATGCTTGAAATACAGACCTAGCAAAGCCTTCCCTCACTTGGACTAATAATCCCCCCAGCACTAAGGGAACTGCTTAATTAACACTTGCAAGTACGGTTATATGGTAGATACCTAAGGACTGTAGCCACCGCTGACTAAAAAAGACTGCCTCTCAGATCAGGGGCTGTCCAAAATTTATGAGATTTCTGAGGCATTTCAGTATTAAGTCCTGATCCAGAGCTCACTGAAGCAAGATCGATCTTGTTGACTCTTAATGGCCTTGACCCAGATCTAGACTGCAACTTTGCTTATTCACGTTTCTTCCACGGTACTGTAAAAAAACCCACCTTTTTTCCTTCCACAACCATATGATTGTCTTTTATTGCTATGAGGCTGAGATTGTTTTTATGCTATTGCGTCAGCTACACAGAGAGTGTGTATATGCTACTCGTCGTCATGATTTAGCAGACCATCAAGGTCTTGATTCTGTAAATACCTTATTGGGGTAGCCCCACTGAATCCCATATGTACTCAGTTATAAGACCCGCTTGCCCGGAGGATGGAAACCTCCAGCAGTACCCATCAGGTCTTTTACATAAACACTAGCACATAAAAATATTTTTCTTTTAAATATTTTCAAACACTTATCTAAAAAATGTTTATTTATAACTAAGAATAGCTAAATGTTTCTCATTTTGAAAAGGCCATACAGGATTATGAGTCTGAGAAAGGAGCAGGATTTCTCAGTCCACAAGTTTAAAGCTTTATTTTGAGTCTTGGTGAATTAAGACAAAAATCCTACTGTAGCTGTACTTGAAAGCATTTTATCTTGTCTCTAAAGGTGTATTTGAAAGGTTTTTCACATCCGAATAGAAACAGGATAACAATCAGAAAACGTAATCTCCTGAGAGCTGACAGGAAAACAGAAAATAAAGCCAATGTAACCAGTACAATCCCATCTGTACGTTACTCTCTTGCTCTGGGCAACCTCAATTCACATCCATGTGACAACAGGTGAGAGGCAGGCACAGGACCAAAACCACCACCTCAAATTATAGCCGTGCTATTATTTTACTGGATAATTGTTAGAGACAACTGCATTCAGCGCTTGAGGGAAGGCCATACAGACCACTCTCAAAGCAAGTACCATTGCCAGCTGGGAGGAGACTGAGCTCTGCTGGCACCCTCTAGATGTTGGCCCCAGACTAATTCACCTTGTAGCCCTGGCTCAAAGTCCCTCATCTTCTTGGCAAAGCCTGTAGCTGAGGGGTGAGTGCAGACCATGACCAGCCTCACCAGACCTCACTCTTCTCAGCATGCTACAACCCCTTGGCAGAGTAATAACCCTGCCTGTCTCTGAATGCAGCTTCAAAGGTAGCCCAGCCATATCACCAACCAGGCATTCACTAGCTGGACCTCATCACACTGCACAAACCCAGTGAAACAACCCCAATTTCTACAGCACCCTCATAACAAGCTTTTTAGACACTTTCTCCATCTGCTACTGGTCAGCAGAAAGTTAATCTTTTCTACAAAATATGACTCAGACAGAAAACGCTCAGGGCCATGATACTAGAGAAGCAGATATCCTCCCCTGCAGACTCGCTTTCCTTTAATGACTTCCCAAAGATTTTTTTCCTCCAGTGGGAACAAGAAGAATGCCAGATGGATATCTTCTGCTTGGGCAAGACCATACTGAGCTGGCTCCACACCAAACCACAGTCAGAGACATGAACCAAAGACAAGATTCCCAGTGAAAATTAAAACACATTGTTAGGGGGTAATACAGAAACAAACACATCTAGAGGCCATGGGGATGTAACAGTCCAAACAAGTTACTGACGTTTGTAGTGGCTGGAAAAAAAGGTTACTGGCACGGAGTTTTATATTAGAAAGAAAGAGAGTAGCGCCTTGCTTAATCCCAAGGAGGTAGTAAAGTTACAAACACTTGTAATACATGTCAGATATATATCTTGTACTGTGGTCTAAACAGCAGAACTATCAGGGACAGAAACATCCCAAATACTCTTCAACGATTTCCACTGCTGATGAAGCCAGCAACATTTCCATTAAGAACAGATGCTGTCCATCAGTCTTACCATGAATGATTTGGGCACCCGGACACTTTCGCTGATCCTTGCAACTAGCGCCTGTACTTATTTAGAAGTGCGCGATATTCTGCACCACATTTTCCATTGTGTCATAGAGTAGCTACTACACCGTTTTTGTCTGTGCTTTCACAGCCTCTTCTGCTTTTGTGGTTGTGTGGGTGGACAGGCATGGGCAGTACACGCAAGTCGCAGCGAGGAACCCGTACGCGTGTGAGCGCGGGCAGAGGAAGTCGCTATGCATGCATGCTCGACTGAGAACCTTCCAACTGTGATTCCAGGAAAACCTTGCATGGCCCCAGGCGGAAAAACAGGTGTGTTCGAATGGTAAAATTAGCACAAAGAGGGAAACTGGACACTCGTACTGCGTATCCTCTCATGCTTTTTATTCCAGCAAATTTAAATCTGACTGAAAATCTCTGTATAGCATGCAGAGAAGAAAGTAAAGGAGAAGCGTCTACTGAATTTTGAGTTGCCTCAGTGATGTATGTTGTGTGGCCAATATATTCCTGTGGTTTTCATTCCCACTGCTTTCTTTTCTAAACTGGTATGCTCATGGGTGGAAGTTCCTATAAAGCGAATGGTCAAGGGAAAAATACAGCATTTTAACATACTGTCATCTTGCCTTTCTCGTGGATCCATGCTGGCCTCATGCACGCATGCATACATGCATGCATTTCCCTTGCCATAGTCCTGGTATTCTGAAAGCAGAGCACAATGTGGATTGCGTCTGCTGCGTAGATCTATGAGCAACATGCAGAAGAACTGGGATTCCTTCCCTCCCCTAAAATACAATCAATGCACAATCTGGTCCATTTGAAAAGCAAAAATAAATAAAACTTAAAAAAAAAAAAACCACAACACTTTACCTAGAACGCTCTTATGAGCTGTAAAGGCAATGCTTCTTTCAACCAAGGATGATGCATTATACCCTGAGTTGGGGTGAAAACCACTAAGGCAAGAAAAATATCCCCAACCTTTCCCTTAGTTTACAGACAAGTTGCCTTGCAAACTTCTCCCAGGAACTCCTCAATCATCTGTTGTCTTCTCTCCCACAGCCAAAATATGCTAAATTCTAGCAACAGACCTTAAACAAACACAAGGACTCTTCAGGGAGATGTGCAGCAGCACAAACCCCTAGCTGTCCTACTTTCGGAAATGAAGTAGAACTGACTGGAATAAAGGAAACGACCACTGCTGAGAGGAGATGTGTCAGTCCCTAAAACAGCCACTCAGAGAAGGTCCAAACATTGCTTAGCAGCTTTTTTCTCCAAACAAAACTCCCAAGGTTTTGGAGAGGGAGGACGGACGAGGGACACAGCTGCACACACATCTGCAGTCCTTTACTTGCAGCCTCACTGCATGCCAAACAGACATACACATACACACGTGCACACCTGGGGAAAGAGGAATGCACATTTCTGCACCCCAGCTGAGGTACAGCAGGAGCAGTCTGTATGTTAATCTTATTTGTTGCAGAATGCCAGGCTTAGACACATCCTGCTAGTATAAACATACTTAAAGAGGAGAATTGAAGGGATCACAATTCCTCATTCACACAAGGGAGAAACAACTCCTAAACAAGTGCTGTAGAAAACTAAGCCTGTAATCTCTTAAATATTCAGAAGAGGATTTTAAATCATCTGGTGCAAGTTGTCTCTCAGCAATCCCAAACCTCAAAGGCTGAATCACTGCACAGCACTTTCAATAACATAAGTATTTGTTTTTACAAAGGCAATATTTCCTCGTTTCCACTTAGAGCTAACATTAACTGCTATGAACTAGCACACACTTCCTGTACGACCAAAAACATTTTGGATGTATGTACTTAAGACCCTTTTCAAAGATGATGCTCTCGTCAAGAGACCAAATTATTTGCATTTTTTAAATAATAAAACTGGGAACTGCCACAAGTACAACTGTAGCAGGATGGTTTTCTGAGGCATAAGTACAAATGTAAAGGTAATGGAGGAAGGCATGAACTCTAGCCCATCTTCCTTCTCACAAGATCAGTTCCTACAAAGTTTAACTTGGAGCTTAATTTGGGTTTATTTATGCGAGTCATCTAGTCTTAAAAATGGATTTACCAGGGTTTCATACGTCTGCCTGCCTGCCTCCCTTTATATTCTTTTTACATTTTCCACTTAACATTTTGGAAAGATCCAGTCTGTTAACATCAGTGCAACTAAGACAGCACTTTCAATGTCCTCCTAAAAAGAGAAAGAAGTGTTCATATTCTTAAAATTCATCTGATATGTGGCTCCTCTGATGAAGCAGAGGTAAAGGACCTGATTCTGCACCTTTAAAGCCCATCAGTCCTTTTATTCATTGTACTGACTTTGAATTTGCTTTCTACTCCACCATTAGTTGCAATGCTGTACAGGTGAAGAACAGTAGGTCATGTCAATAATTAATCAAGCTGCAGAAGAGCAAGAAAGGTAGCGAAAGGGCAACGTTCAACAGAAACAGAAACGCACTTCAGAGCAACACCGTGGTACCAAGGCTATCAAATGGCTGGCTCAGGGAGAGTATAGAGGAGGTAGCCAGTCTAGAAAGGTTCTTCAGCACAGAAATGAAAAGGGAAGCCAAAGACTGAAAGCAAACCCAGGCCACTGCCAAGGGAGGGTGAGGAACAAGTTGTAAGAATGATCAGCTCTGGGAATGAACCACCCACTAATGTGGATCTGCTTCTCTTGGGGGTTGTAGGTTAAACCTGGAGGTCTTTCTGGAGACGATAATCTAGCCAAGCATTTGTCAGAGAGCTCAGGGCCCTTTGGCTGTGGTGGCTCACAGGAGTCAAGATAGCAGGTTTAACGGTCCTTTTGGCCCCTGCGAAACCACCCTGTCACATGCAGTGCCTCTGCTACTGCCTTTGGGATCAGGATGACGGTGTCTGAAGGGAGCCTGGGTGGAGGTGGCAGGGAAGTATGTCAGCCTTGAAGGCCAGGCAGCTTTCTTATCATTCTGGTGCAGCATATTCAGAAAGCAAATTCGGGGTTGGTTTTTTTTCTTCTTTGCAGCAAAGGGAGTCTCGTTGGCTGAAACCAACTGCCCCAGGAGCTGTGGTTACATCAGGTCCCAGGAGTGCTGATGCCTGGGGAAGCTGAAGGGCTAAAGCCAGACGGCAGAGCAGGGGGAGCTGTAGCCAGCACTATCCTGAGCAAGGTCCCCTCAACTGCCACAAAGTCAGGGATGAATGTCTGCTTTGCAGTGCTGGCTGTGCAGCATGACCACCCAAGTATTAGTAGATCATCTCTCTGCCTCTTACTACTGGCGAGCTTGTACCCCACATTCCCATGTCGTCCAAACACAGTGGAGTCCCAGTCTCCTCTGGAATCAGGCCCTAGTACACATTTGGATAGAGCCCCCAGGCTCAGAGCTGTTCATACCCGGAGGTGGCCATGTTGGCTCCAAGAGCTTTTGGAGAGTACAGCGCCCTGAAGAAATCCATGCCCTTGCTCCCTAGCCTGTCCCTGTTCAGTGTGTGGCCCTGGGTACCAGAGCAACTGATCCCCTACAGTTTTGGCAAATGAGAAAGTTCCTCTGTGGAAAGCTGACATATGAACTTGTGGTGCACCAGCTGCTTGGCAAGAATGGCCTGAGAGCATGTTGTCATGTGGCAAAGCTCATCTCCTTTGCTCTGCTTTCCAGAGGATTTCAGGGAAGTAGCATGAGAACGGGCAGCATCCACAGAGCAGTTGACACCCTGACAGTTCACATCCTGATTTACCCATGGGAAAATTACTTCTGTGTCACTAAAGACAAAAACTCATCTGAAATATGATCAAATCATGGCAGATCGTGAGTTGTTTTAGTCAAAAAGAGCAGAGTCCTCAAAATTTCTCCTTCAGAAATGAAAGTCAGGATGAATTATCTCTGAGATCTGTCCAGACAAAGGTCATGTTATTGCCTTGACCCATCACGGGAGCACCTCCCAGCTCTCTGTGATGTAGATCTTCTTTTCCAAATCTCTCTCTTTTTTATTCTTTCTTGCACTCTCATTTTTTTCCTACTAAACCCCCACTACTATGAGATACATCGGATGGCCTCAAAGGGAAAAATAAACTTGCAATCGATAAGCTGAAAAACAGAACTAATAAAAGGCCACTTCTCTCAGTCTGAGCTGTAACTAGTATGGCAGCATACATTGCTCCACCAAAGCTTGCCGACATTAAATTATACCAACATCAGTGACGAGAAAAAGACAGAGAGACCATATCACAATATTAGCTAGAGGCAAGTGCGAGAAAAAAAAGAAGTGGTCAGGAGAGCTAGAATTAAAACATTACGAATTATTGCACATATGCAAACAATGGTGCAAGGAAGTTCAGCACCAGGGGCCGAAGGAAGACGTCGGAGAGCTGATCATCAGCGGATGAGCCACACGGTATTGCTTCTTGTTTACTTTCTGGGGGAGGCCCTGCCCTGGTGCAAAGAGGAGAAAGAGGGCTGCACAACCAGGGCTGCACTTCACAGCACGACAGTTCACGCAAAACCAGACCGGATTCACAGGTAGATCCCCACCTGTACTCATCGGAAGAGTGACAGCTGATGGCCCGCCTCTAAAATTGTAACACTGTTCAGTGTATTATACCAATTATGGAATCAGTCTTAATATCCTGACCACTACATCTCCTAAAAGACTGGGCTTTTAGGGGAATTCAGCCAAACCTCTCGTTTGTTCTACAACCACATTTTCAAAAGCCCGTATGCTATGCTATCCTGTATCTACACTTCATATTGCAAGTGGTATCAGAGGGAATTTTTTGAGTCATTTAGGGCCAGAACAGCTTTTTACAATAAAATGGAACTACAGTTGTCATCAAATCTGCTCCTAAGTAGTAGCACAATTTTTGACCAAATAATTCAATAAACAACATAAGACATACAGATTTCAGTTCCTGTTCCTCACTACTTGGCATCCGTATCACATCCTGTTGTGTTACACAGTTTCCTATTTGACTGTGCTATGAGGAGAAATAAACCTTTTTCTAAATGTTCTAATTTCTAATTCTAAAGACAACATTACAATGCTATTTTAGGTATGTGATGGGCACTGGTTTGGTCTGGACACTAATGTATCCAGGAATACATTTGGCTTTTTCTTCAAGGAGGAATATTTTCATATCAGATATTATTTTCCAAAATTTGCTAGATTCTTTAGTTTCATGGCAATGGCTTATAGCAGGACAGATGCATGTTTGCTTTCTACTGCAGTATTAAGAACACAGTTTACTATACCTGTTGTTCTTAAAATAGCTTTCTGTATGGTCCATTCAGACTGTCAGTTTGGAATGCTATATCAATTCCCAAACCCATGCTTAATACGTTTCATTATCTCAAATCAGAGCTCATTCACTTTAACAATGTAATATTGACATAAACAAAAGTACAAGCAAGTTACAATTAGATCTACAAAATGACCAACAATATTTTTTCTTTTAATCTGCTTCATAAAATTCTTGATGTCCAGTGAGATACAGAAACCAAATCTTTAATTTGTACAACAAATATCTGTACTGAATTTTATACTTGTGTCCTTAGACTAAATGTTAGTCTTGGGCCTTTACATAAGTATATTTGCATTTGAAAATAGCTCACTGGTTCAGCTATTGCCAAGATGGCTCTTAAGCGTTTTCTCTGAACATTTCATTAGCTCTCTTCCCAGAAGATCACAATGACCAGAAACAAAGAGAGATCTTAATTGTGTGACACTGTATGAATCTAATCTTACTACAGTTTGGGAAGGCTGGGGTTTGAAATTAGTTCTGGTAGGTCCTGTATTCCTTAATGTTTTAGTTCTAACAAGAGATCAGTTGCTTTATGCATCGTGAACTCCCTCTTATGCTCTCTGTAGAGAGTTTGCCAGTCGTTGGGATCCAGGCTTAGCTGTGACAGATTTTTTTAATTGCTCAGAGGATTTTCAATGTTCTGTGTGTTACGTGGGGTAAGAAATCCCATGCTGAAGATGCTGTCCTGGAAACCAACGTCTTCCTTTTGGAAGGAAAACTTCAGCTGGATGGTCTCAGACAAACCTGCTCCTTCTCTTCCTTAGCTAAAGGCATCTGCAGCTGACTTTATTCTGAGTTTGTCCTTCAGCTTTGCCCGCTGTCTTGCCATTTTTCTGGTTAGTGTATTAAACCTGGGCAAAAGAAAACAAGCCTTCTCCAGAAGGCATTTCACACTCCAAAACCTGTGACCTCCATTTCCACAAACAGCTGCTTTGGTGCATTATCTGGTGTTCGTAACAAAAGAGCTCTTGTCACTTGCGATCAGAGCAAAGCGTATCTGGCAGAAGGGAAGCTGCGCAAAGGAGAAGAGGGCAATTCAGACAGCAAGAGTGCTCTTGCTCGGGATCACTCACAGCACAGGAGATCCACACAGGACAATGTAGAGGATGCTCAAGAGATATTTTCAGCAGTTACATAGTGTTCTCAGTACTTTTTTTTTGCGACGCACTCCCACACACACTGAGCAGGTAAAAGTATTGCCAAGTTACTCTCTTGCTGTTCTTAAAACAACAGGAGATCAACTCTCTCATTATGCACGACTAATAAAGAGCTGTGAATACCAGTGCTCCTTTCTAAAAAGCTAATTAAATATATCATCGTCCTTTCCTTCTCTGGGTATAAATCAATCAGTTGCCATTGCTGTCACAGACACAGAGCACGTCTTGCCCAAAACTGGTATTTTACCAGCACTACCAGTGCCCTCTTTTCTATGGGGCAATCTTGAAATTTCAGTGCTAAAAGTGATCTTTCTGGTCAATGCCCTGAGTGTGACAACAAAATGCAAGACAGAGCATTGAGAGAGAACAGGCAGGCTATTGTTTTCTCTTAGTTCATTCCCTTCTGTCAAGTGTGTTTCTTGGCAGCTCTTTTCCATAGCTTCAGGCCAAGCTCACCATCTTAGAGTCTTCTCAGAATCATGAAACGTTTTATTTGGAACCACCTCTTTTCCCTCATTTCATCACCAGGCTGTTCTCCACAGTTAGCTTTGCTGTTTTACTCCAGATATCTCCACTAGTCAAAGAAGCTATTTGCTTTCGTGCAAACTGTCCTCCCCTCATCCTCTCTTTTTAAGATGCAATGTCTCTCCTCCACTTGCTACTTCTGCTAGCTTCAAAGTCCATTGGCAGCATATTTGCCACGCACAAGCCATAGGAGTTAGTTTCTTCTTCTGACAGCCTTAAATGCCTTAATTTAATTGCATCAAATGGTGCAGACACACTTAAGAGAGGACAAATTAACCATCAACAATAAGGGGTTTTTATGAATACTCTACTTGAGAAGCTCAGCTCTCTCTGCCGCTCTCTCATGCTGAGACACGCACAGATGCACACGTGCACACAAGAGGAGAGACCAAATGGGTCATCTCTGAGCCACCTCTATGTCTCAAAAGATGCCAGGTTTACGATTAAGCAGTAAATAACCCTAAATGTGATTCTGATACAACACATGACCATGCCCAAAGCCGTAGAATGATAAAAGTTCTGACAGAGTTGCAGCTACCTAACATTGCACCTATGTACTACGACTCGAATGGATTTTGCACTTTAACAACCTCAAAGATCTCAATTTTCTGAAGCAAAGATCCACCTTTCCTGTCATAAGCATTTTAACTTTAGAAGCCTCATCAGGCAGCTTGGCATGTGATTTGCCTTGTGACTATCCCGTATTGTAGCTTTTCTAAGAAAACAAATAACTATACATTTTTGCATTACTAAAACTAGACCTTGCGAAATGAAGACAACTGCTGATAAAAATTCACAGTGTGCTTTGATAAAAAGGAAGTCTTGTCGTAACTTTCAGAGCCACACGGAAGCAGCAGTAGGAACTTTAAACCACATCTCAGTAGTAGCTTTGACGTATAACTTTGAAGTTGGCCCTTCTTTGAGGTGGAGGTTGCACCAGATAGATAGCCTTCAGAGGTGCTTTCCTGCCTGAATCTTTCTATAGGCATACAGTAGGAGGGATGAGGAGCCACATCTTTGATGAAAGCTTTTCACATCGGCTTTTCAAACATCCTTGCATCTTATCTTTGATGCGATACTTGTAGGAGAAAGATCACGTCACTGAGGTCCGTATTTTGACCCCAAGCCAAATACCCCAACTTATTGCTAGTAAGTGACATATTAACAAATCTATATCTGAAAGAATAAAAATATATTGCTATTCGGTGTAAACAGAAGGAACCACATCAGCTGCAATGATCCTTCTCTGCAGCTGCTTCTCCTTTTTTGGTTGTGTGGAAAGAAATAGGGGAGCACTCCCCAGGGAACATCTCATATCCAATGGCAGTGATTTGGCAGCGACAGCTTGCTTTAATTAACTGTGGGGTTGTTCAGTGTGTGCCACAGGGAGAAGAATATCCTCATATTTCAAGCCCTCTGAGGAATTCTGCAGGTAGGGGCAACTTAGGACCTGCCTTTGGCTGGGCCTTAATGAAACACCATTTGGAAGGGAAACAGAAGACCAGGTTGCCTTATAGATTAACAACTCATCAGAGATTTCAGGCAATGCAGATTCAAAAGCCTGGTGGAGGCAGAAAAGAGGTTTGCACCTGATCTTTCCAAATCCCAAAGAGTCTCCTGGCTATGGAGATACGTTTCCCTTTATTCCTTACTCTGAAATTCCTTTCCACCAAAACTGGTAGACGTGTATAGGCTGTTCTTATTCATCACATACGAAAGCAGCACAATAGAAACCATTGCAAAGAACATCAGAAGGCTGCATTCAAACTACGCTTTTAGAAAGAAGAAATTTATATCAAGAACTCTAAAAAAATCACCTATAAAGTTAAGCCACTAGCATTTAAGGCCAGGAAGCTTTTAGCCACGAAGAGCCCATTCCACATACATCCCTGTTCATCAAGTGTCCGTTATTAAAACAGCACCTAAAATACCAAAAGAGGGGTTTCCAAACTAGGATATTCCATCAGGAAATATTTCAGTGAGAGATGTGAATTGGCTGCTGCCAATATGTTCTGATTCAAGCATAATTCCACAGGAATGCTTATCTTCCTTTAAATTTAATGTAAATTTAAGTCTACCCTCCCAAACCAATTGCTGATTTGCAGCATGTCGACGATACACGGAGAGGCTGCAGTAATGTTGGCTGTAAGAGTCAAAACCAAGAGTCCCCTCCATGCTCTGGAAACAGCACCGCGACCCGCGGGTCTTGCACAACCCTGGAGTTTCTCATTCATCACGGACGAAGCGATTGGCATTCCCAGGGTGACTCAGAACCAAGACCAAATAAAAACATCAATGTGGTAATCTTTTTTAGCGACTGTCACGGCAGTGCTCGCTGGCAGCGTGGCAGTAACAGCTCTGCAGTGCCTGCCACAAACGTTCAGGCTGGCAAAGGAGTTCCAGCGGGGTTGAGATGCCTGACAGGAAACGAGGCAAACACGGCCAGCAACAGAACTGCTGGTGACCGTGAATCACAGCTTTCAAACAGCCCGGTACTGCTCCAGCACCGCTTATCAGTGCGATTCCGTCAGAACTTTTACCGTTCTACGTTCTCAGGCGTGGTCACGCGTCGTATCAGAATCACGTTTGGGGTTATTGACCGCTTAATCGCAAACGTGATGTCTTTTGAGACGCGTTAACACAACTCGACAGCCGAGCCCTCGGCTGCCGGGCGGGTTTTGCAAAGCCCCGTGCCCGCAGCCGGGTTGCCGCCCCTCACCCCCCCGCCCCGCACGGGCGGCCCGCCCCGCCGCCGCGGCCCGCTCGAGCCCAAGCCCTGTGTGTCCCCAGGTCCTCCCCAGCGCGCCCAGAGCCGGCGGTGAGGGGCGCCCCGCCCGACGGGGCACGGGGGGCGGCGGCAGCCCCTGCCCAGCGGCCCCGGCCCGGCTGGGGAACGGGCGGGCGGCGGGGCCGGGCGAGTGCCCGAGACCCTCCGCCGCCGGGCCGGCGCGGGGCCCGGCGTGCGGGGCCGAAGAGAGGCGGGGGCCGAGCCCCCAAGCCCCGAGGCGGGGGGAGCTTTGCCGGCGGAGGGGGCGCCCCGGTAGCAGGGCTGGCCGCGCACCGGCTCCGGGGTGCGCACGGAAGGCGGAAATCCCCGGCGGGAGGAGGCGTGGGAGGGAAAGGGGAATGGCCTAAACCGGGCAGCCGACGGCTCGGCAGGGCTGGGGCAGCCGGTGGCCGAGATGGAGCCGCGGGGGTGAGTGGCGGCCCCGGGGTGAAGGGAGGGCGGGCCGGGGCACGGGGGGCACAGGCCGGCCGCTGGCCGGGGGGGCAGAGGTGCGCGCCATCGCCCCCCTCTCCCCCTTAGAAAAATCCGCGTTTCGTTGCAGCGCAGCGGGCAGGAAAGGTTCCGGCCGGGGCGGGCTGCTTGAATGGAGACAGGGGCCAGGCGGTTGCAGAGGGTGCCCCCCCGGCTTTGCGGCGCTCACCGTGCCCGGCGGCTGCTCCCCGCTGCCGGGCGCCGGTAGCCGCGGGGCGGGGGAGATGGGCTCCGCAAGGCCCCTCCAGCGGCTCAGCCCCCGCAGGGGCCCCGGCTGCCTGCAGGTGCCTGCCGTCCGCGGTAAGGAGCCTTTCGGCCCCAGCGTGACCGATGGGAGAAGGCGAGCAGCCCCGCCGGGCTTTGTTGCCCAGCCTAGCGTTGCCTTAGGGGAGGAGGTAGAAAAGCGTCACAGATAAGCGGCCCGGGGTGCCTGCCGATGCGAGAAGAGCGATGCCGCTACGAGGTCCGGGGAGAAAGCAAAGCTCACCCGGTGGGGCAAAAGCCCCAAAGTTACTACTGCAAGCATCGGGACGTCTTTGGCCCAGCCAGCCTGTGCCAGAACAGCAGCGTCCCACGATTCTAAAATAAATAGCACTTGAAAGAGTTGAGGTGCTCGTAGGAAGAATACTCTCACCGAACAAGAACGTATGAATGAGGAAGCGCAACTTTCTCCCGTTTCGCATGACAAAAACGTATAGAAGAGGAAGGTGTGGGAAAGAATTGAAAAAGGAAAAAAAAAAATTTATAACAAATAAAGGGGAGAGAGAACCTAAGAAACAAATACAGTTACACCTGCATTCAGTGGAGCTCGCTGCCAGTGATGGACACAGGAGCTGAGCGTACAGATTGGGCAAAAGGGAGGTTTCTCTGCAGGCAGGAGCATTTCTCCCTTTTTCCAACAGGAGCTTGGCATTAAAGCTATTCCAGGGGGTGGATTTCTCCCTTTTTCCAACAGGAGCTTGGCATTAAAGCTATTCCAGGGGGTGGATTTCTCCCTTTTTCCAACAGGAGCTTGGCATTAAAGCTATTCCAGGGGGTGGAATTCCAGGGTGGTGTCTACCAGGACATGGTGGGCTGACGCTGGCCCCATGCTACCACAGCAGCAACCTCCTCCAAGCAAGAAGATGAGCATCTCTAGATCTGTCCAGTCAGAACCATGACATCATTTGTTAAAATAAGAAATCAGGATGTGCTTGGTATGCATACATTAGGGAATCAGTTCTGGCTGACTAGGTAAATATTTGTTGACAACAGCAAATGCCTGCCGTGGGAAATCCCCTGAAGAGTCCCTTAAAGATCAGTCGATTGTTGTTCTCCATTTAATTCAAATGCCTGACTATATCCATAGTTTCTAACTTGGGCGGGGAACAATAAAACAAACACAGCCATGGGATTAAGAACAATCAAGGTGAGCTTGTCAAGACAGACCTCTGCAAGCCTGGCACAAAAATGATGGCTTCTGCACAGTGTACAAATGCAACAGAAATATAATACAAGACCACATGCAAAAGCCAGAGACAGAACAGAGTGGAGCTGCCTCCCTGGAGCATTTAGGTACACTTGCCTGGGAGACTGACTTCAGGGCTGATTGCAGATTTACAAAAATAAGTATTGGAACAGAAATGTTCCACACTGGGCATCCACTTAAACTTTTGAAGCCTCACCTATGAAAGCATTTCAAAGGACACAGAAAAGAAAAAGAAAGCGTTTTTGTCATATAGAAGTAATACAGTTCAGACTGACTCTTCCCTAAACTTTCCCCATCTCTTTCTGTGGAGATGGGGCTTCAAGTGGAGGTAGATTTTGCATCAGGAATGTTCTCTGCTTTCTCTGTGGGAAGCCAAATGTGTTTGGGAAGATCGTAATTTTCTTGGGGGCAGGTGGGAATTGGAGACCCTCCGCAGCAGCAGAGGAGACCCAGGTTGTGCCCAGGCAGCTGGTAGGACTAAAGCTGGGCAGAAGCAATGCTGTGCCTGGGAGGTGGTGGACAAATCCTGATACTCAGCTGCCCAAAAGGGCAGGAGCTGTGGGGAAAGGACAGGAAGAGAAGAGGGCAGGGTGTTAAAGCCCAGCTGATAGGGAAGAAGCAAGGTGAGAAACGGTTGCAGGGGGAGCAGGTTTAGGTTAGGGCTTGGAGGGAGGAGGGTCAGGCAGGGCAGGGTTGGTTTGGAGGGGAGAAGGCAAGCAGTCTGGGTAGGAAACCCTGGAGCTTGCTCCTGGGTGGATACGGGGTGCTGGGGGCAGCTCACCCCATTGCCCCAGCCCTTGGCTCAGTGTTGGACCTGGCTGAGGATCAAGGGTACCCTGGCTGGGGAAGGGAACCAGCTGCACACGGATAGCGTGGCCTCACGGTCCTGCTTGCTTGCAGAGAGTAACTCTTAGGAAAGCACTGCACATTTTTCTTTCTTAAAGCCCTATGGGATGAGAGTTAAATCACCTGGACTTTACGGATAGGTTAAACTGGGTTTTTCCTATAGTATCCATCAGGTGTAACTCCCTTGGGAAACTCCTGCATAGATTTGCCCCTCTGGAGTAATCAAACATGCCAGATTCTTTCCAGCAAAATCTCTGCACAGCTCCCTGCTATCAGCACGTTTCCTGTTTACATGTTTTTACTGAGTACACAAAACACTGGGCAGCATGTCCAGCTGCTTGTTGTTCTTTAACCAGATAAAGCTGTAACTCCTTGGTTTCAGCGAAACAATGGGATGCAGGGCTTTGACCTGGATTTAGGCCTGTGCAGCCATGCTCCTTCTGAGCAATCCAGATCTCCTCCAGGGCCTATTTGTCCAGTAAGTCTGTATGTTTGGGGTTCGGTTGTTTTTTTTCACAAGAAAGACAGGCACAACACCAGCTTCATGCCTTCTGCTCCGATTCCAATATTAGTGCGTTTTACTGCTATTCGTGGCCTTGGTCACCCACCCACAGAGTTACGTTGTTTGAACAGAAGTTTTGCAGCTGTCAAAAATGCAAATACTTAATGGGACATCACGTAGTAGCAGTACCTAATTTACTTAATTCTGCTACTATACCGAAACAATCAATATTTGGTTTACTGCTTACATAAACAACAGAGATACTACAGTCTATCATGTAACGCTTGTTTGCTTTTTTTTATTTTAGCTGTGGATTTCTGTTACTGCTCCTTCATATCCTGAGAGCTGGTAAGTTCAGAGCACTTCAGTTAAAAATGAAGCTACCCTCCCTTAATGTGTTTGGCTAAATACATAGAGTATTTGTAATATGTACAAAATAAACAGCTGCATGTTTCCAGCAAGACACTTAAGAATTCCTCAGTTTGACATGCATCAGGGAAAGAAGAAAATATCAGTTTCTATCAGCTCCAGTACGGAGAATAGCAAAGGACCTTATGGATGCTTTTACTTAGATCGCTCTGCTTGCTTTACAGACATCCCTGCATATTTACCTCTGCCAACAAAAGACCTTAGAAGTGGGGTAATAAGGGCTGTTGATAAACAGATCTTACATGCCTGCGTAAAGTCCATACTCATATTATGACTAGAATTATGCATGACTGTGTCAAGTACCCAATATTAGTCTTTTACTACTGTTCCAAAAATCCCTTTCAAAACAAAGGTAAGGTTAAAGGACATCACTTGGTGATATTTAAATGTTTTCAGAGTTGTCTCTCCTCTGTTCTTGCTTAATCACTAAGAAGGACCTCAACAAAGTCATCAAGGAAAGTCCCCCCATCCCCAGATCAGGACAAACTGTACCAGATCCAGTTTCAATAGATGCCGGCTGGCCTGCTCCTAAATAACGCCAGCGATGGAGGTGCCCCTGTCTTCCTAGGCAATGCTTTCCAGAGCATCACTTCTCCTGCTGCTATGAGAGAGGGGTTTCCCAAACCCTGAGCTGCATCATCCTTGTTGCAGTTCAAGCCCCTTACTTCTTGTCCCACCCAGCAGAGGATAACGGGCCTGGAGAACGTACTGCCTTCCTCCCTGCAAGTACTGCGTTTGCTGCAGTGGTATTTTTAAGCCAGGGTGCCCAACTCAGACGTGTAGATGAACTATGCAGGTATCCATGGGGCTGGGAACACTTAGACCAGTTGGTCCTCAGAGAAAGAAATAAGCAGAAGGCTTTATGTTGTAAAAGGTCCCTTTGGAAATTGTACAGACAACCAGACATGGAGAGAATTAGCCACTGGCAAGTCAGGAGGTAGGAATGGCTACGAAGAGAGCACACTCACCTGCCTGTTATAAATACTAATACTGGAGTCCACATGTGGTAGAATATACTTGAAAAGAATGATATTTTTTCCACATAACCTCCCTTTTCTCTCTCTCTTTTAATCTTGTAGTTATTGCACTGGAGGAGAAGATCATCGTCAGTAAACTCGGAGACAATGCTACACTGAGTTGCATTTATCGAGAAAGAGAATTGCACTTAAAAAATCTACGGGTATATTGGCAAATAGCTGATGATCAAGAAGAGTGTTCAGTTGTACATGCACTGATCTCTGGTCAAGACAACGAAAGTGAACAGTGTATTCACTTTAAAAACAGGACTCAGTTATTCTGGGATAGACTGGAAAATGGCAACTTTTCTCTGCTACTACTAAACGTCAGCCAGAGTGATGAACATACGTACAAATGTGTAGTACTGCAGACAAATGAATATACCAAAGTGATTCACCAGGCAGAAGTGGTTCTCAGTTTAGCAGGTAAGAACTTGTACCACTTGCACATATTTGCCCAAATTCTCCTTCCAGCTTTTCAAATTTGTGCCATTTCAGTATTACATGTAAGCATACCCTTAACTTCGAAACATACTTCAGCCCTTTGCTGAAATGAAGTCTGCTTAATTTAAGTGTTACAGGTAAGAAATCTGTAACTGGGAGAATATCCGTAACAGCTATTTGTCCAGCGTAGGTTTTTTTTCTTCTCGGTTTTCATTAATATAAGGGCTCTTACCTGTGACTGGGTGACAGCAGCTTAAGAAGTTGCTTTCTTCCTTCGGGTTTGGCCTCAGCCTTCTGCCCTTCCAGTAATTCCCTCAGCTTTCTGGCTTACGCGCCAAACCTGCAGGTGTTTCCCTTTCAAGTCATGAGGGTCGTGCGAAACCCAGAACTTCCGCTTCAAGAGCCCACATCAAAATTTTGTCTTTTCAATATGTTTCAACACATCGATGACTATTTCTATTTCTCTTGCCTCTCCAGCTAGTTATAGCCAACCAGTACTCATTGGACCGATAAGAAACAGTAGCAGCACTGAAGAGGAGATGACTTTCAGCTGCAGGTCCAGCAATGGATACCCAAAGCCCAATGTTTATTGGATAAATAAAACGGACAACAGCCACCTGCCTCCATCAGAGCTCAAGATCACCTCCGACACCGATGGCACTTACAACGTTTTTAGCACGCTGAAGGTTAAAGCCACTTCTAACATGCAAATAGAGTGCTCCGTAGAAAATAAAATACTGCGGGAAAACCTGTCAGCCAACTGTAAGTCCCTTCACGATCCTTCACGTTTTCTAGATAGCAGATATATCAACCAGCGTGTCTCTGTCTGTAGATACGCACGAACGAGGGGCACATGTTAATTCAGTCGTTTTCCAAAAGCGCGGAGAAGAGGGCAGTTTTTCTTTCAAGCTAGTTATGCTTAGCCATGGACTTTATGTTTACTTCTGACTTCTTCCACACTGAAGTGAACACCGTATCAAGCGCATTAAGCAGTGGCACTGAGAAGCTCTTGTGTCCGAGGCAGTCACTGGGCTTTACCCTTTGGTTCCTTGGGTACATGACGGGTTGGGGAGTTAGGTTATTTTTCAGGGGGCACCATATGGTAGATCCATGATTCCTGAATCCCTACCTGACTGCTTTGCAGCACTCACATTTGCTTTTTACTCTGCCTAGTTTCAAAGTTCTGTCTTCAGTCTCCAAAACTCAATTTAACACAGTGCACTATTTCAAGTAGGCCTGTAGCAAACAGGTAATATTAGCCCAGTAGAACAATACACCTAATAGCTCAAGTATAAGCAGCTATTTATTGCTGATATGAGTGATCAATAGTAAAAACAAGTATTTAGCCACTCAACTCTTCACAAAACCAGAAAGGTATTTAAAAAAAAAAAAGCTATAAAAAAGTTATAGCTACAGTAGCAATAGTGAATTTCATGATTTCCAAACAGCTGTGTAGAGAAGCTATCTGGAGTGGGAGAGCTTATCTGGAGATGGCTGTTCAGCCTCACTGTTGCTCCTGGTCCTGCCTCCCACCACACCGTTCTCTCATGGGTTTCTGCGCCCCAGTACGAGGAGGTTTGGTTGTTTGCGTAACTGTAGCTGGATACCCACAGCTAATTTACCTGAATGCACCAAGGAATCACATACTCTGGACTTACTGACACTCATCTCACAAACATAGCCAGGGGTTATAAATTAAACTATTTCCAGGAACAAAAACTGTGTGCACAAGCAAAAATTACACAGTAGAGCATTTGTATGATAGCACATATCTTGCTGTCATCCCAAATTAAAGGAAAACTAAGTACCCTTGTCATTAGTTTCCTAATGGCATTCTGTCATATTGTATTCTGGGGGAAAAGACCTTCATCTTCCTATTTTTTGTTGATTTCTAAAAGCACCACCACACTTGAAAGAGTAAGAGATGCGATTTCAAACCTTCAGTTTACAGAAATCGGTGGAAATTCGTCACTAACTTTAGGGAAACAGGTTTTCACCCACTTTTCTGAATACCACCAGATTTACATTATAGACGCTCTATAGATTTATTTTCAACTGAGTCTAGATACAAGCTCAAACGTACAATCTTCCAAGGCTGTCAGGAAAGAAGAACAAAAAGGAAGAAAGAGGGATGCGTGCTGTATGGTCACAGGGAGGAATAAACTGGCATTGTATTATTAAACAGTGTAAGCTGGAGGCATGCCTTGCTCAGAAGAAATACCACCAGAATCACAGTGATAGGTATAGCACAACTATTTAGTTCTTCAGAATCTTCTTGTGCCTGTAAAATGTGGTCAAATATTTGCCTGGTATGAAATGTGAAAGTTTACACCTTATTACACCCCTGTTCTATTTCGTTCTAGACACACAGCAGAAGCAAAGCAGTGGTTCTAGCACAGAAAGTCAGAAAAACCTGGAAAAAAGTGGACGAGGTGCTCAAGCGGCTGCCATTGTTTCCACTGTCATTCTGATAGGTCTTCTACTAGCTGTTTTAACCTGCTGGCTGTGGAGATGGAGGTCCTCTCAACTAGTGTCCTACACAGGTAATGAGGCTTTTCATTTGCCAAAATATTTAATGTCACTCAGCACGCTGCTAGAAGGTACGAGTAAATTCTCTGCGCGCACCAGCAGGAAATCATGCTGTTATCCTGGGGTTCCCTGGGGAGGACATACAGTGCCCCAGAATGTGTTATTCTATATGGTTTTCTGCTAACGCATCTGAGCCTCACAGGAGTTAACTGCTGGATGGGGGAGTAACTCAGGCCACAGTTTTTGAGCTGTGATCCCTGCAGGCTGTTTCTGGACAAACGGAGGGGATGCTCCTCCATGGAACAAGACTGGGGTCAGTAGCGCTCTCTGCAGCAGAAATCAGAGGGTAAAATCAATCCTAAGAGCTTTAGAATCGCTGGCTGGGCACTTAAGGCTTCAAGATCCCACTGGCATCAAGCAGCTTTCTACAAGTTAGAAATAAAGCATGTCTAACTATCACTTCATGTTATACACGCATACCCTTGTATTGCTGTGTTTGCCCTCGTGCGGGACTCTTCAGTGCTTGGCAAGACAGGACAAAAGGTAGCCATAAAGGACATCCTGTGAACCAGACTCAGCCTGCTTATGTATCTGAGTACTTCTATAAGTCACTTTGCAGGTATACAATAGCTAACATCTAAGAAAAGGGAGCAGGGGCAACCACACTTTTCATGGACAAGGACAAACCACATTTTCAATCCATGCCCTCTTCCTCATCACTAACAAGCCTAGGTGCTTCAAAATAGAGCAGGAGAAAGCAGGGTGGTGATCTTGACAGCATCTGCAGCAGCTGCGCTAGGAGCCACATCCTTCCTTCAGACACAACCCAAGACTCTGTCCCAAAACACGGAGCAGGGCTTCCTGAAGCAGTAGCTTCAAGCCCAAAATCTATCCGTGCTGAAATGGTGACCTGGACTGTAAACAAACAGAGTATGGACTGCATTTTGCTGTCCAAGGAGCATTTAACGTATTGAACCCTCAACTTTTGTGGATGTTGCTTGATATTAATCCTATTTGGCTGAAGACTGCAGTTATTTATCCTACATGCTTAAAACAGTGCATTTGTTTCAATAGATGTCCAACCAGATGAAGACAAAGGAGGACTCAACTGTAAGTATTAAAAATATGTTACTGTATTTGTCTCAAAAGTGACTTACCTTCATAGCTTCAGTACTCAAGTTCAGCACAAAGCCTTTGGATTAGGCTCACTGGATGTTACAAACTCAAGCACATAAAGCGGTAGCCCTACTTCTTCTCTCAGCCCTTTCCTTGAGCTCTGTAAGGCATCGCCAAAGGCAGCCGGAGAGCCTGAGTTCCCAGAATTTCCTTTGATAGTTCAGGCCAAAGAACATGATGAATCCACAGGGGACAGAGCATACAGGCTGAAGCCACCCTCCCCTCCTGTTCTACAGCTGTGCTGCAGCTGCTGTTGCCATCAAGACAGGTGGATTATGCTACAAGGCAGGCAGAGCCAAACTTGGAAAGTCTGTTTTAAATGCTGATTTTTCAAGTCTGGACAACACTGACCATTTTTCACTTCATATCACATCAGTACCCATCACCAAGTAGTTGTTCTCTGCCTTTTTAGGCACCATGTCCTAGAAGGTCTTTAGCTGGGATACAGGAACATCATATGCCTCATGTCTATGAACCTGAGCCTATATACACCCAATTTAAAAAGTACAAAGTGCTCTCCTTTCCTAGAGAAAAAAAAAATGCAGTTCAGACCTTCAACATGTTCATATTTTTTATAAGCAAGAGTGCAATATTGCAGGCCACCTAGTTTACAAATTCATTTATCATTTACAGTGGGGGAAAAATAAAAACAGGACAAAAAAATCCAAGACAAATTTAGAAAAACAAACTCGGCCCAGGCGACTTGCAAGAGTACAGAGAGGATTAAATACCTGCCTAATTTATATCTCATTTGGTAATTTTTACTGAAGCAAATGACTGTTGCCTGGTTGTCTCTGCAGAACAGGCAGAAAATACTGTGGCTGTACCAAAACCTTAATAGTGAAAGCATCGTTTGCCCTAGCAGATGCTGTCAATATACCCAATTCATAATATCAAGCAGAAATAACCCTTAAAAAACTTTTTCTAGAACTTCTTTGGTGTCACACAAACTAGGTTAATGGTCAGTTATTTTCCAGACCCATCACACAACCCCAGCCTGATCCACAACATTTGTGCTTGGTAAACAACAAGTGGGCGTTACATGGTCTCCTGTAGAGGATAATGTAGAAAGAGGGATGGATTTTCTCAAAAGAGAGACATTTTCTCCTTCCGTTCCTGTGAGCTGCATTAATCTAACATAAGCAGTTCATTTAAGATCAACTTTTTCCTCTCTGGACTTACTTACACTAGGCCCTATTTTATTAGATCCCTGGACATAGCCCATAAATGGAAAAGCCTCTGTGACATGAATAGAAGTAAATATTTGTCTTCTATTGAAGACTGCTGTAGCACAATTTGTTTATTAACAACAAAACAAAGACACTTGCCTTCCAGAAACTATCTTTTCCTTGGCACATCTCCAAACCATGTGTGGAAAGGGAGGTGGGACAGCAGCTTTGGTGCTATCAGAAGCTGTCCCACCTCTGAGGGCCATTTTCTGCCACCAGAGCCAGGCAAGGCATGGAAGGCAGGATCTTTTGGGCATCCCCATTTGAGGGCAACTTGGACCAATACCAGGGAAATTAGAACGATCTAGGAATGTGACCTCTGGTGAAAGATTGGTTATGTTTGTTTAGGCTGGAGACAGCAAGGCTGATTAAGGCACAATAACAACCCTCTTGAGAGAGTCCTTAAGAAGGATGGGACAAGGTATTTATTGTCCTAACCCAGAGGACACAGCACTTGAGGCACTACAGACTTAAACAAAGGAGCTTTAAGCTATATGTTAGGAAAAAAGGCCCTTCTAAGAGTAAGGGTAGTTGAGCACCAAGGCAGAGAGTTTGTGCAGGCTGTCAAGTTTCTATCAGTCCAGGTTCGTTGCTGTTCTGTTTTATTCTTAACAAAAAAGGAAACCACTATCTGTCAGGAATTATTTAGAAATAGCCGGTACTGCCTTGGGGCAAAAAGATAGGCTCTTGGAGAAATTCTAGCTTAATTCAATGATCATTTGAGATTTTCAAGCAAGTTGTGTATGGTAGATGAGGAATAAGGTACTGTGCAGGTCACACCCCCAGGGACACTCTGCCACGGCATTTTGCTTTTCAATGCCGATGTAAATGTGTTTCTGCTTCTATGGGTTTCACTTTATGAAGGTGGTGAGTGTGTTTCATGTGGGGTGGGAATCTTGAATACTGCAAAACCAAAAAGAGCCAAAGACTAGCTTTGGTGTTACAAAGAAAAGTTGTAGAGGCTGGGAAAGGCAGGTTGTGAAGAAGAATAACTTCATGCCAGTGGGGTTAGTCTCTCCAGACACCCATTACAGTCAGTGGGGCAGGATGATCCACTGATGAGAAATTCAGAGCTGGAGTAATTCTGAATTGCTCTCTGGAGGGATCCCTTCACTGCCTGTAGAGGAGCCTCAGGAAGCTGCTTTCCCTTGGCCACAGAAAAGTTTTGTGCATCTTGTTCTCTGAAGTAGCTTAAAACAAACCAGAGGTGACACTGACATCCCTTCATGAGGGAGGGGGATGTTAGCAGGAGGGCACTTTTTGCATTTGCAGAAGGAGAAGAGGCATTTTCAGTCTGTGGCACAGGGTCAGAGGGCCCCCAGCATCTCTAGTATTGAGGCAGGGCTTCAACCCCAGCCGATTCTCTCTCAGCAGCATGAATGCATCTTTTCCACAGCTTTGCAGCTTGTTCCACTGATTACACAGGAAAAAACAACCGTAGGACATTATTATTTCTGGGGGATTTTTTTCTATTTTTTTTTTTTTTCTAAAAAGATGTTTTGTTTTTACAGCACCTGTCTAAGTGGAAAGCCTGCCAACAATTTGGGCAGCTGTGGAGATGTGTCAAGAGAAGCATCACCCCCTCTCTCAGTGGCAGCATTGCTTGTAATACAAGTGACAGATTCCTGCAGAGAGATGGCAAAAAAAAACTTCTCCAACACAAAAGACAGCAAAATCCACTGGATTTCTGTTCCAGCCACTGGCCGTGTCCACACAACGGTTGTGTCACCACACCAGCTATCACTTTGGACAGTCCTCTGTGATAGTCTGTCAATGTTTTGAGCTCCTGTGCTGGGGAAAGCCTGGGACTTAGCTACCCCAGGGCAGATCGCTGAAAGCTGCCGAGTGCCCGGTCTCTCATCATCACCATCGAGGACTTTGTCAGTAGCAGAAGCCATCGCATTTCAGAAGCATGGGAAGTTCTTGCTGCTTCTCCTTACCCTGACAATGACTACTGAAGGTAAAGAACAGCAGCTAAAAAAAAAAAAAAAACAAACGAACCCACACCCAAAGAAAAATGAAGAATTCCTCTCAAAGTGAGATTTGTGACCTTTTCCACTTTTCTCTCTCTGTAGTACATCCTTTTCTTGTCTGGTTTCACCAGCTGCATGTTATTGTGTACAGAACAAGGTAGAACATTTAGACTCAGTCCTCCAAAAATAGGAGTTGCTACGACAGGGTTAAGCACTGAATGTGCCAACGTAAAGGAACATGATTTCTTTGAATGCACTTGATATCAACGTTTTGTTTTTTACCAAATATTCCACCGAAAAAGGGGATTTCCACTTTTCACAGAAGCCAGTACGTACTGTGTGAAAGAACTGGCTGTGGAAATCTGAACGATTAAAAATAGCGGTCTCTGCTGTGTTAATGTCGGGTTACCTGGACTTACCCTTTTTGGGATGGAACAAAAACTGTGGTTGAGTTCTGCTTGATTCAGCTGGTTTTTATTTAAGCACTCCCCTGCGACTTCCAGGGAGGATTTTAAACTGAACCTCTCCTTGTGTCCCATCCCTCCACTCAAAAAAATCCCCAAAAAGTGCAGACTATATCACCGTGTTGTCCATGGATGTCCAGAAAGCCAAGAACTGCAGTTTCCTTGTGCCAGTGCTGACTCCGACCCCAAGTCAGCCAAGAGCAACTGGTTGAAAATAGCAAAGCAGTAAACTTTGCTGATGGGTATAAGGTTTTGAAGGAGGAGGAATCTGTACTAGCTCTCCTGCCTAAGAGGGGCAGTTTTCCCCATCTTGTCACGGGTGGGGTAGAGATAATGACTTTAAACTGAGCCCTAGAAACACATGGCATCTCCTGTATCAGTAGCTAGACTAAAATCCTACCATTCTGGGGATTAAGTCTCAGCCTTGTTTGTCCTAGCTCTGCATAGGGAAGGCATTCCACTGTCAACTGTGAGATAGGACATGGATTTTTCTTATCAAGATCAGCTTTCAGATCCCTGCCAAGTGAAAATACATTTTGTTGTCCCGTTCTCCCATCACACAGAATCCAGAACCATTTGGCAATTGCACAATTAGCTTTTGTTGAAGCAATAATAAGGAAGCCAGAGTTGGGCAACTGTGCACTGCTGCCGTACCAGTATCTTGTGGGAGGGCTGCACAGGCTTGGCCTCCATGGCATTTAAGAGAAGGGGCAGTTTGGATCTCACTCGATGCAATCTAGGCTTACTTGCCAATTTGAACAGGATAGGGAAATTTAAAAAAAAAAAAGAAAAGCCGAGCTGCAACTAAATAATTAAGCTCTTATCTCCTCTTTAGATTGTAAGTAACTGTGTATAATTGTGGTTTTTTAAAGATATTTTCTCTATTAATGTAAAAAAAGTATAGCGCGTATTTGCTAGGCTTGCATGGTATCTGTGAAGAATACTGTTTTATTTATTAATTTCACTTTTGTCCTCTGTTGCCTTCCAATCTACAACTGCAGCATACCCTATCAGGTAGGGCATTTAGCTCACAGTGTTTGTCAGATAAGATTACTGAGGTACCATAAGTTCATGTAAATGTCAGCCTTTCCTTGGCTTCTCTCATGTCTGTTAATCTAGGTGTTAGATATTTTCTGAGTCCATATCTAGTCTCCAGTGAACCCTAAAGTGAATTTGCTTGAAGAAAGCATGCAAGCTCTCAGACGCTTTAAAAATGTGAACAACATCTGTGCGGATGTGTAGGGTAACCATTTCCTAGTGGTTCAGTTAGAAGTCCTGCAGACGTTTCCTCGCTATCTATCACATGAAGTTGTTTTGTGCAGCCTCTTCGGTGCTGCTGTAACTGACAGAAGCCTTTTCTAAAAACAGTTTTCCACCTTTATATTCTGCAACTGCAAGAAGGTAGAACAGTTGAGAGTTGTAGGTGACCTAGCAGCTGCTTTGCAATATGCTGTTAAGCTAGTTTAAACTGGTTGGATTTTCTTACTTCTGGGCTACTGCATGGTGCGTGCTGAATACAGCTAAACACGACAGCCTACTTCTTGCAAAATCCATAGCTTCAATTGGTTTAGGTTTCCACCTATTTTTGGAGGCAAGTAAATCCTAGATGACAGTTGGTGGTTAGCATTCAAAGGACTTCGGAATTTTCCAATAACAGAGTTTTTGTCATCATGTACCATGTTTATATTTTAAATAAAAATCTGTTTGTTCTTCCGGTTGTTTGACTAAATCTATCAGCACATAAAGACAAGTCACTCCAAACTATTGCCCCCAACCGAAGTGGCAGTTTTACTTTCAGCCACATCCCTCAGGGCATATTGAGCGCTCCCTTTCCAAAGCCCTCAGACGAGGAGGGACCAATGCAACACAGACTTGACAAGTTTTGCTCTATTTTGGCTCGCACAACAAAATACCTTGAACAAACTCAATGAAAGCCACGCGGTAGCCTGAAGGCAGCACTAAGCCTAGGCTGATGCATCCTTTCCTCACCCAACTTAGCAACCCCTAGAAGAGCAAAGGTACAATGCACCCTCCTGCTTCCAAAACTGAAACCGGCTCATCGCGCTGTCCCAGGGCAGTGTTGTGCTTGGGCACTGGCATCCCTCTTGTTTCCCCTCATTAAAGGTAGTGGCTCACATGAACTGCATGTCCCAAGCAACTTAAACACACGCACAGGAAAGCACTACTTGATGCAGCTTTGTGGGAAGACTCTAAGAAATGGACTCACTTTCACAGAAAAGCGAAAGGCTTTCGTTGTGGCATGGCTGGTAAACCACAGATGGAAAGTCCCGAGAGAGAACATGTGTCACTACTTAGTGGTCTGAATCCATCTGTCCTGTAGTCAAATTCATTATTTAAATTTTTTCACCTGTGAGAGCCAAAATATCTCTTCTGCTCAGAAATGCATTCCCTTCCTCTTCCAAACCCTGACTCCAAACACTTTTCTCGACAGCCCCTTGTGCTATGTCAAAGAAACTTTATTAGTTGCATTTCCACATTGCAAAGTGAATCCTTTTCACATTTGTAGCAAACATACACAAATGTTCACATTACCCCATGAGAGTAGTATCTCTAACCTCTCTCTTTTCCAGGGCAAGAGAAACTGCTCTAAAGAATAATTGAGTACATCCCAGTTCTGCAGGGAGGTGACCTGCACACACACCATAGAAGTTAGTTAGGCTCTTGGGACTCTTCCTCTCAGCCGGTGATGTGGCATTAGGACCTTCACCACATTCATTGGACAATATGGGATGAAATCATTGTACACTGGTCCCCATCTGAGGACTATAAAAGGCACCCCACGTGTTCCTTGAGGTGATCTCCTCTGCATCTGGCAGCCCAGGGAATTATGAGCCATAGACCAGTTGCCTCTGCCTCATTCATCTTTCAAGACACGCTTACGTGACAATGGCTCAATTTGTACGATGACATTCCAACACAAGAAAAATGCTTCCAACACTTCACACATTATCAACACCGCTAATAAGCCTAAAGAGCATATCCGAACCAATGTCCCACACTGCAAAACTCAAGTCCTTGGGAACTACTCATGACCTTACTATTAATTGCAAACTCAAGTACTTTGTTAGGAAAGAGCCTGTCTCCCACTTTAGCCTGGCACAGAAGATTGCTGTGTAGAGATAGATGCTTTTATATCAACTGAGACTTAGGCTGACCTTCCAACTTGCCCAAAATAGGTCCCAACAGTTTAGTAATAAAACACATTCATTTTCCTGCGATTTCAAGAAGTGCTGCTTTCAAGAATAGTGCCGTTCTATAATAGGAAAACTTGGACACAGAAGTCACATACTCAGGGTCACGCAAGGCTGTAGCTGATTTGGTGCTTGAACTTGGGTCTCCAGCATGCAAAGGCCTTCCGTCTTTCCTTTGACTTGCTGGACTGGAACATCTACTTCTTTGCAGCATTCACCCCAGTAGACATCATAGGTCAGCAGAAGCTATTTGCTATTTTTTAACAGAATTGCATATAGGATTGCCAGACTGCACTTTCATACCCGTTGCACAAAGAAAGTCTGCCCTTAAAAAATTGGAAAGAGGAAAAATATGACAAAATGTCTTTTAGTTGAGACCTGAAAACTTTCAAGAATGCGTCAGTAAGAAGCAACACTAATGCAGATGTAATGTGGACAGCAGGCGAGTGCTAACATTTCCTTCTTAATTTCTTCCACCAGGAGATCTATGCGGTCACATGACATCCCTCTTACGAGGCTGAGTGTGTAGTACTGAAACAAAATCAGGTTTGCTTGCAAAAACTTCTTTTCCACAGCATCATGCTGGACTAGAGGCAATTCTATTCCTCTCCATTCATCTCCAACAGTCAGACATACTGTTATTATTTTACCTAACTTCTGAAGTACATCACTACCGCAAGTCACAGCAGTTAAAAAGACGTCAAGGGATAAGGGCATAAAATGTCAGAACCATTGCCCAAGCACTGTAGCTGCTTTTCTAACACAAGGCAAACACGAAGTACATTTATTGGAAATCTTATTAACCAGCTCAGATCAGTTTTGATAAACCACGAGTGACGTTAAACTCTGTGTCAGCAAAGTATCAGAAGTCCTATCATAAACCTGGTCTTTTAAAGCCCATTCTTTGGTTTCCCATATAGTATGGTCATATTTCCATATCTCTCTGGCACTACCTGCAGCTCAGAGGGTGGCCCTCTTGTTTGATACACATCACTGAATTCTCTTACCAGAATCATGAGAAAAATCCAGCCCTGTGTTGGTTCCTGATCTACTGAACCAGGCAACAGGGCTGGCCAGAAAATGACCATCCTTTCAAGGGACATTCATTGACTGTTTCTACACAGGGCAAGGCAGGGAGCCAGCACCCCAGTGAGGTCTCCTGGCACCAGCTCACACAAGAAGCGTGCCCAGAAGCTGAAGGACTGGACAAGCAGAGGAAGTGGCTGTGGAGACAGGCAAGTCTCCAAGGAGCCCTGGACAGGGTGAGCCCCTGTGCCAGGTCTCTGCTCAGCAGGGGGACACCCCATCAGGAGTCCTGGCACATCAGGGCACAGATGAGCTCTGAGAAATAAGGACCTTTGAGCAGGAAAAAGCAATAGAATAAATTTAAAGAACCCCAAACTCTATACATCTGTCCTGTTTAACTTGAGATTATTTTGGTTTTTTATTTAAAGTTTAATTTTTAATGACTACAATGAGGTATTTCACATGGAACAGTCTGATCCAGCTGAAAATAGGAACAAGAAAGAAAAGGAAAAAAAAAAATCTTTTAAGCTGCTCTATCCCAGTAACACTTCTCCAGTCCTCTAGAGATGAATGTATGCGTGGGAAAAGTTGGGTTTTTTTGGTTTTTTGGTGTGGTTTTTTTTTGTTTGTTTGTTTTTTGGTTTTTTGGTTTTTTTGTTTTTTTTTTTTTTTAAAAGTAGGCCTTAAGAAGAGCTCCAATTAACAAGCATATGCTCTAGCTGGCTGGAATTATCAACCACAAAACTCACCAGGCATGCACACAGAGAGCCAGTACCTTGCGTTAGCATTTCTGGCAATGCCGTGATTGCTGACAGGCTTCACACAACATGTCTTAGCTTCACTTCTGAGCAATTCCTACTGCATCACAACGTATCTGGATCAAAAATTATTTCTAAACAAACAAACAAAGTCAAACAAACAGTTCTTCAGAAACAGAAAACTTGGCAAAATAAAAATTTGCCATCTGCCAATTTCTGCAGCTGCATTTACTGCATTGGTAGGCCTTTGAGTCTTGGAAAGCAGTAGTAGGTATTCTACAAGTCAATTACCTCTGCTGGCAAGAACCAGTTTTTGCATTAAAACTGGTTTTAATGTCCACAGGCGCTCAGGCTCAAGCACCCTGCAGGCATGTGGGATCCCAGGCATGGAGGTCTGCCCCTGCCTGTGTACTTTTCGGAGGCCTTTGGGGTGGGGTTGGAGAGATTTTAGTCTCTAAGCAATGCTGCTCCAGACAGGTAGGAGGAAACCACCGAATTTATGCACCTAGGCAGAAGCCAGGCTGGAAGTTTGCTTTGAAGCTGGAAATGGACCCTAACCCCTTCCTGTGAAGGTCTGCCTTTACAGCCCAGCGCTCTTGTACATCACTCGCTACATGTTTTACAAAGCATGCTATGATCTTAATCATTGCACACACAGATGCCAGGATAGGATAGAGCACTCAGCCTGGAGATAAATAATTGTATAATACATCTCTGCCAGCTGGAAACTCCTTGCAAGCAGTCAGTGTAATTGCACAGAGGTGACCACAAAGGAGCAGCGTACCAAAGCATATTTGAACAGAAATAAAGTGCAACGGAGCAGCATGCCAAATGTAGGGCAGATTTTGCAAGGAGATAAATGAGAAAGCATGTGGATCCTGCAACCAACGCCTATCTTTGTTTGAGCAGCAGGACTGCCACAGACTGAATACAAACACAATCCCAACGTCACTGGTTTCATTCAGGCTATTTAGTTTTCAGGGAGGAAAGTATTTCACCCCAACATATCAAAGCTAGTGTCACTGTTTACTGCCAAGACAGCACGTACTTGTTTTTGCCCTCTTGAGGTGCTGCTCCCTGAAGGTTGGCGGAACACCAGCAACTTAATTACACAGCCAGTTATGAGAGCCTGCCTGAACTTTCACACTAGGAAAAAACCTGCTTCCTCTCATGAAATTTAGCTAAAAAAAAAATAATCAATACTTTGTTTCTAGGAGAGGGCCAGGGAGAGACCCAAAGAGTTATCTCTATATGCTTCCCCAGTCACAAAGTCTCCACTCGCACTGCCTGTTTTAGTCACAGCCACAGAGAAGTGTTGGGCTATAAGGGCCTTTGGACACTCACAGCATGGCAGCTGTTGCCAGACTAAACAGTTTTCCTGCTATTAGACCAGTTTCTCATAGGTCAGGGTAAAGGACTGCAAGATAGCATCCACAAAATGGGCACTTTAATTGCTTCTAAGCATTTACAGAGTACAACCTTCCAGAAACAAAATGCCCACTTCAAAAAAAAAGAAATAGCGAGAGTGGCTGGAGCCACAGTACTATATTCAGCAAAGCTCAAAACTCATCAAGATCAGAAACGGGAGCTCCTTTGCCGCCGGGACTGAAGCACCCTACAGAGGAGGGGAGCACTCCTGCCATGGCCACGGCCGCTGCGAGAGCAGGAGCTGCACTGGGTAAAGGGTTGAACTGGGACATTTTGTCACAACACACACTAATGGTTCAGTCAAACCTGGAAGGCATCTCTCCTTTAGAGGTGTGAACCAAGCTGCCACAGGGATCAAAGGAAAAAAGATTCACATGCCTTAAGAGAAGCATTATGATTCACCTAGCCCTGCCTTGCACAAGGGAAGCAAAGCTCGGGGCCATTCAAGCTGCTGCGGCTGTTGGAACTTGTGCAAGACACAGATGGCAGATAGGTCTTAAGGTTGGCATGCAGACATAGATCATGGGGCAGGGCAGAAAACAGATTTAGAAGAAAGCAGGCAGTCTTCCTGGAAAACAGCCTAAAACCTGAACCGTAGAAAAAAAAAACTGAACTCATGCACTTCATAGACCAAAAAATGAGGCCCTGTAAGAAGAGCATCACTCATGGAGGGTTGCATTCTTGGGTGCAACTATTTCATTGCTTGCATTTAGAAGCATGGGCATTAGGTTTGGCAAAACTCACACAAGGTACCACACAGCATAATTAGTGTTGCATAAGCCAAGTTTTAGGTTTTGGGGTTTTTTTTCCTGTCAGATTTCATGGTTACCCTGCCCTGCCTAAGTGAAAGAGCTGCTCCTATAATTAGCAATAGTCTGACCAGCTGAAGCTCTCAAAGGTTGCAGATGGTATTACTGTGACTATGTGAACCTCCAAAGTATGTACTTCTCTTCCCTGATGGAGAGCACAGGGTGGCCATTCAGTGTTCAGCTTATACAGTTAGCAGGGGCAGAAAGAAATCCAGTTACATCTGCAAATATTTTGTTATAGTTGCAAACAAGCTGGTTGGAATGTGAAATACCTATCAGAAGGTGGGTGTGTTCCCTATGCATTTCTAGATAGAGCAGAGCCCTCTCCCTACCATTACTGAGCCAGCCCCATGCACAGGACGAGACTCCTCACCACCAGGTTCAGCTTTCTGCTCCAAGTAGGCTTGTGAGCCCTGTTTTGTCCAGCATAGGGGAGGACAGTATAACAGTGGGTGTAATAGAAGGGAAGAATCGTAGAATACCAGGTTGGAAGGGACCTCAATGATGATCTGGTCCAACCTTTCTTGGCAAAGGATGGTCTAGACAAGGTGGCCCAGCACCCCGTCCAGCTGAATCTTAGAAGTGTCTGCTGTTGGGGAATCCACCACTCCCCTGGGAAGATGATTCCAATGGCTCATTGTTCTCATTGTGAAAATTTTTCACTATGAAGAAAAGAGAAAGAGTGGCTGAGAAAGAGATACACATCAGAGACTTGCACCCTTTGAAGTCTGCCAGAGTCCAGCGCAGAGAGATTAAATGCAACAGAATGCTTTTTCACCGAATTGCTTTTAGGGGGCTGCAGACATGGGGCAAGGCAGCACCAGGAAAGCTGAGAAAGGTCAATATACAGGTTGGGGCTGAGTCAAGCCCATGATGATAGTTTGCTCACCACAAGGATCTGCCAAGCTCCAACCCCTTGCTGCAGCAAGGGCAGGCATCCTTGCCCAGCTTACTCAGCCCCTCCCCTGCTCAGCTAGCCAGGCAGGCCAGCCCATGCCACTTTGTCTAGTTTGGAGAAAAGGAGGCTGGGGGGCAACCTCATTGCTCTCTACAGCTTCCTGAGGAAAAGAAGTGGAGAGGGAGGTGCTGAGCTCTTCTCACCAGGATCCAGTGATAGGGCATGTGGGAATGGTTCAAAGTTGTGACAGAGAACAGGCTCTCTGGGGAAGTGGTTGTGGCACCGAGCCTGTCAGAGTTCAGGGAGCATCTGGGCAATGCTCTTAGTCATATGGTTTAGTTTACATAGCACTGTGAGGAGCGGGGAGTTGGATGTGATGATCCTTATGGGTCCCTTCCAACAAGCTATTCTGTGATTCTAGGGGAGTTTCAGACTTGGTATCAGGAAGCATTTCTTTACTGAGAGAGTGCTCAAACCCTGGAACAGGCTTCCTAGAAAGGTGGTCAATGCCTCAAGCCTGTCAGTGTTTAAGAGGCATTTAGACAATGCCCTTAATAACAGGCTTTGACATTTGGTCAGCCCTGCATTGGTCAGGCAGTTGGACTAGATGGTCGTTGTAGGCCCCTTCCAACTGAACTATTCCGTTCTATGTCTCACTTCTGCTGGGAGGAAAGCAGAGATGCATAGAGCAACTTATACTTTCAATGCCTCCCAACGCTTGCTGGTCTTCCCTAGGAAAGCCCAGAAACCTTGTGGCAAATACAATCACAAACTTGCTTGCAGTAAAATCATGAATCCTCCCTACTGAGTGTCTGAGATCCTGAACACTTGGGCAGCCACCCACTTCAGAGTATTCTGAAAAAAGGGGAAAGAGACTTCAGAGAGGAACAAGCAGCTAACTGATCAGCCTGGAAGCTTTGTTGTATAAGGGCTCACACTGAGAAAAGTAGCAAAACATCCGCTTCGCTCTCATTCCTTTCTCACAGTCAAGCTGAATTTTTGTTCCCATTTCTGCTTACATGTTCAGATCATCAGGCCTCAGCCATGTATGCATGTTTCTTGCCAAGTATCTCCTATTGCCAGAACTTAAAAAAAAAACCCAAACATTTCTCATCTTGGATGGCAATACTGCTGACCACTGCATCTTCATTTGCAAATGAACATGCTTCTTCAATTTTTGCTACTCTATTGCACCATGAAGGGACCTCAGCAGTTGCTCAAATGGTTCAAAAGCCAACACAAGCACTCACCGTTTCTTCATATCTCTGCATCTGCCCTCATTCCAGGGTAAAGAGTCTTAGTCATATAACATGAATGGACCATGCTACCTCAAATGAGCAGAAACAAGTGAAACCAGTCACAACTGGGAATGCTTCTCACAGGCTAGAAAGCTTGAGTCCACAGCCAAATCCAAAATGGCAATTAAAGTACATGACCTCAGGTGCTCACCAGCCTGATGTAAATAGCCTTTTCATTTCCACCTGGACTGAAGAAGGAATAAGGTTTAGTAAAATAAAGTAGAGAAGACTAGCATGGCAAGCTACAGCTACTGCTGGTCTACGCTGCCTGACCCACAAAAAGAACTTGCTGTATTCTTCTCAGAACAACACATGAAGTGGAGTTTGCACTTTCCTTCTGAAGTGAGCCTGATTAGGGCTGTTTGTATTATTTGGTACTATCTGATAACCAAAGGGGAGTGTGGGGGAAGAGAAAAACTCAAGTTTATCGATAACACCAGGTAAGGTCATCAGTATTAATGATTAGTGATGCATAGCAGTCAAAAACTTGTGACTCACTTTTTTGGAATACTCTGCCAGTGGGGCCAGAAGCCATTCTGACTATAAACACAAGCAGAGGGAAAAATGCAACTGAAAGAGGAAAATTGCAAGGTTACAACGTGCTAACGTAGCACCAAAGGGAATTACACAGGTCCCTTGTCCAGTCTATAGCAGTACTTAGTTGAATCCAATTTTGTATTTCAGATACTAGCTATTAAACTTGATAAACTCTTCCTTCTTCCATCTGTTCACCTATATGTGGTGAAAACTGTCTGGCTTTGACTTTGGAAAGCATTCGACTCACAGTGTCTGAATTAGCAAGTGTGTAGGTAACTGTTTTGTAACAAATCTAGGAAGTTAGCTAAAGAGGGTTGCTGTATGTTATGGAAAAGGAGACTGCATTTTGCTTCTGTTGGAAACCTTTTAGCAAACATACAGGTTACAGCAGATTGGGGGGGAGAGGAAAAGAAAACACATTTATACAACCTAAAAACAGCATGGAAAAGCTACTGATCATTTGAACACCTCCAAACACTGAAGCGAGCAGCCCCTCGGACAGAAAACCAACAAGGCATTAGGCAATGGTCTTTAGTACATGAATCAGCCTAAGGATTTCATGTCAGCCTGGTAGCTTGTCTCAGTGTATTTGTGCTCTGTCTTCAGTCCATCCCAATGAGTAGGAAGTAAGAAAAAAAATGCTAAGAGTCCTGCACAGATAAACAAGGAGCTCCTGGCAAAACTCAAACACAAAAAGAAAACATGCAGAGGGTGGAAGCAAGGGTGGGTAACCTGGAAGGAATAAAGAGACACTGTTCAAGCACGCAGAAACATGGTTAAGAAAGCCAAAGTCCACCTAGAATTTGATCCATTCAGGGATGTGAAAGACAACAAGAAAGGCTTCTATACATACATAGGAGACAAAAGGAAGGGAAGGCTAGGGAAAATGTGGGCCCACTGCTGAAGGAGACAGGGTATCTGGCTACACAGGACATGGAAAAGCCTGAGATACTGAATGCCACCCTTGCCTCAGTTTTTACTAGCAAAACTGGCCTTCAAGAATCCCAGGTCCCAGAGACCAGGTGAAACTCTGGAGCAAGGAAGAAACACCCTTGGTGGAAGAGGATCAGGTCAGGGAGTACTTAAGTAAACTGAACGTACATAAGTCCACAGGCCTTATGGGATTCACCCCTGAGTGCTGAGGGAGCCGACAGATGTCATTGTGAGGCCACTCTTGATAATCTTTGGTTGATCATGATAACTGTGAGAAGTACCAGAGGACTAGAGAACAAATGTCACTCATCTTCAAAGGAGGACGAACCAGGGAACTACAGGCTAGTCAGCCTCACCTTGATCCCTGGGAAAGCGATAAAGCAGCTAATCCTGGAAACCATTTGCAGGCACAGGAAGGACAAGGAAGTCATCAGGAGTAGTCAGCATAAATTCACCAAGGGTAAGTAATGCTTGACCAACTTGATAAACTTCTATGATGAAGTGACTGGCTTGGTAGGCAAGGGGAGAGCAGTGGACATTGTCTACCCAGACTTTTGACACCCTCTCCCATAAAGTTCTCATAGACAAGCTGATGAAGTATGGGCTGGATGAATAGACAGTGAAGTAGACTGAAAACGGTCTGAACAGCCTGGCCCAGAGGGTAGCGACCATTAGCACAATTTAGTTGGAGGCCAGTAACTAGCAGTTTATCCCAGGGGTCAGTACTGGGTCCAGTCCTGTTCAAGACCTTCAATAATGACCTGGATGATGGGACAGAGTGCACCATCGGCAAACTTGCTGATGACACAAAACTAGAAGGCATGGCTGATACACCTGAGGGTCATGCTGCCATCCAGAGGGACCTTGACAGGATGGAAAAATGGGCTGGCAGGACCCCATGAAGTTCAACAAGAACTGCAAAGTCCTGCACTTGGGGAGGAAAACCCCCATGCACCAGGACATGCTGGGGGTCACCTGGCTTGAAAGGACCCTGGGGGTGTGCTGCTGGGCAATAAGTTGAACATGAGCCAGCAATGTGCCCTTGTGGCAAAGAAGACTAACAGCATCCTGAGCTGCATTAGGTAAAGTATTGCCAGCAAGGCAAGGGAGATGGTCCTTCCCCCCTACTCAGCACTGCTGAGGTCACACCTGGAGTGCTCAGTCCAGGTCTGGGCTCCCCAGTACAAGAGGTATGAATCTACTGGAGAGAGCACAATGAAGGGCCACAAAGATGATGAAGAGTCTGGAGTGTTTTTTCTGTGAGGAAAGGCTGAGAGAGCTGGGACTGTTCAGACTGGAGAAGAAGGCTGAGGTAGGATCTCATCAATGTATATAAATACCTCAAGGGAGGGTGCAAAGAGGACGGAGCCAGTCTCTCTTCAGCAATGCCCAGTGGTGGTACCAGAGGCAACGGGCACAGACACACACAGGAGGCTCTGTCTGAAGATCAAGCAGGTGGCCCTTCTTGAGCAGGGGGGGTAGACAAGATCACCTCCAGATGTCCCTTCCAAACTCAACCATTCTGTGATTCTGGGAAAGTTACGGCTGGATTTTGAGAGAACATGGACAAATTGTATAGCCATAACAGCAGCACTCTCCTTCAGGTGATTCAACCCATGATAAGTTTAATAGGACTATGTTAGAAAAAACAGGAAAAGTAGAAAGAAAACCAAGTAATTTTGTCTTTATCTGTCAAGATAAGAAGTTATAAGCCAGTATTGCACTGCCACCAGGTCCTCATTTTATTTCATGTTTAACAACCCTCAGCATAGTGCAGTGGAACACTAAGCAGTCACAGTACCTCACTTCTGTGACATGAGCAAGTAGTGAGCTTGGAAAAAAAGCAAAAACCAACACCAAACCAAAAAACAACCACACACCCTGCACATATTGGTGTGGTTTATCCTGGCGAACAGTCACCACAGATCAGTGTAATTTATTTGTCTTTATCACCAAAAGTCAGATTGAGGAGTAGCTGTACGGGCATGCCCTCCAGACACACAACCTTCACTTCAGACCATTACAAGACACATCTGCGACTCCTGTGTTTTTGTACACTGAACAGTTTTGGAAGAATGCATTAGCAATCCAGATCCTCTGCCTCCTCCTGCAAGATGGGAGGACAGCAATAAGGTGAGAAAAGGATAGAAGGGAAGACACAGAGGATACATAGGCACGAAGCTGGAGTACAGCCTTTCCATTCTCATGATTTGTTTGCTAGATGGTACTTAATAACCATGCCAGCACACTTCAGAGACCAAACGCAAGAAAAACACAAAGTATTTAGTGACATAGGACTTCAAAGGGTATGCACTGAAAACAGCTATTCAAATCACTGCTCACACTGAGGAATTACCTCAGCTGATGGTTTAAATTTAGGCTGGGTTATATAATATCTTAGAGACCTGTTCCAAACACATAAAGAAGGAATTAGCATATGAAGCATTAAGGATGCACCTTCAAGTTCTTGAACTTGATTATGGAACAATTTTCTTTTACTTGGATTTGGATATAGCATCCGTGAGTCAGATTCCAACAGCTGTGTTAACTTGGACAACACTTCTGCTTTGATGTGAGAGGAGCTCTTGGAGTAGTATCCTATGAAGAAATGAGCTTTCAGATGAGCATGTGGTGGAAAGAGAATCCCAATACATCTTTCTCATGACATTAGTGTGGCCATAAATGGTTTTGGTACTTCATAAGGAATTTTAGTCTCTGAAGCCTTCCACTTTTGCACTTTCGTGCCAGGGAATAACTTCTACAAACAGAGAAGCATTTTCCCCCTGCGCTGTCTTACCACTTATCTAATGTGAGTTACATCAGGCTTTCAAAGCTTTCCAAAAGTGGAGTGCCTCAGGAAATACTCAGGATCATCACTGTCACAGGAGACAATAAGCAATTCCATTACAGGATCATTTGAGTGGGAAACTGTGTATTGCTGAAATACATGAAGCTGACTAATTTACCAAGTATTACTTCTCAAACCATTGAGTATGGAGGTTTTGTTTGTTTTCTAGCATAATGAGACAAGATTTCTTAGAATTTCTTCAATTCTTTAACTTCTGGCTTAATACTAAAAAATTCAGATTTGCTCTAAAGTTTAAGCAATTTTTTTCTATGAATGTTACATACCAATATTCAGATTCATCCAACATGATTAAATAGCTAGCTCTCTGCTTAACCTAAGCAGAGGAAGCATTGAGATGAATGAAAACAGTGTTTGGAATACTAATTATTTTAAATCAATTGGTACGCCTTTTATGGCTTGTTTGTATAATGAAAAGTTCAACACTGCAGAGCACGTGAGACAGAGCTTTTTTAACAATGTAGAGTTTGAAAAGGTATCATAGAATCTTAGGTTGGAAGGGACCTCAAGGATCACCTGGCCCAGCCTTTCTAGGTAAGAGCACAGTCTAGACAAGATTGCCCAGCACCCTGTCAAGCTGAGTCTTAAAATTGTCCAACGTGACAAAGTCCACCAGTTCCCTGGGGAGATTATTCCAATGGTTGACTGCTCTCATTGTGAAAAATTTCCTTCTCACATCCAATCAGAATCTCCCCAAGAGCAACTTATATCCATTCCCCCTTGTCCTCTCTATGTGAGTCCTTGTCAAAAAGGAGTCTCCATCTTTCTCGTAGCTACCCCTTAGGTACTGGTACATGGTGATGAGATCCCCTCTAAGCCTCCTTTTCTCTAGGCTGAACAAACCCAGTTCTTTCAGCCTGTCCTCGTATGGCAGGTTTCCCAGTCCTTGGATCATCTTGATGGCCCTTCTCTGGACTCCCTCCAGCCCATCCACATCTTTTTTGTATAGCGGGGACCAGGGCTGTACACAGTATTCCAGGGGTGGCCTGACAAGTGCCAAGTAGAGTGGGATAATGACTTTATCTCTGCTGGTGATGCCCTTGTTGATGCAACCCAGCGTCCTGTTGGCCTTCTTGGCTTGCTGTCCACCAGGACCCCCAGGTCCCTTTCCACAGAGCTGCTTTCCAGCCAGGTGGATCCCAGTCTATGCTGCATTCCTGGATTATGTTTTCCCAGGTGTAAGACCTTACACTTGTCCATGGTGAACTTCATAAGGTTCTTGTTAGCCCACTCTTCCAGCCTATCCAGATTGCTTAGAAACTGCAAGTGATAGCCTTTGTGTTCAGGCATATAGGACACCAAATACATTAATGTCAATTAAAATTAGTTGTAAGAAGAGATGTGATTTCTTTTTTTTTTTTAATAACGTGCCATGACTTGTATCTGCTTGAGCTAAGAGGTAAGAGTGGTTTCAGAAGCATTACCAAAATCCTTATTCTGAACATCTTCAAGCAGCACATTCATGGAAAGAAATGCTTCTTGACAGGGACATACATTTTATCGGACAAAATGTAGATGATACTCCTAGAAAGGACTGCAATACTGGAATGTTGCATTATCATAAGCTGCTAAAGTTCAGGAAAAAGATGAAGAGGAAAACATTGAATGTTCCTGAGCTTTTACTATTGGTAAAGTGGTATCTAGCATGTCCTTACGTCAGCTGAGCACACTACAGTGAGCACTGTCAATTCCTTTTATTTCTCAGCTTGTCAAGAGAAACAGCCCTCAACATCTGAGTCATTGCTCCACATCCTGCCCTGCTTTGACACTTCCTCATTCAAGGCAGAGGCTCCTCGCTGCAGAACATTCGAATCCCAGCACATTCAGACAGGATACTGAGAGATTCCACACAGGTAAGTACGAGATCAAATTTTCTACCTTGTACTAGAAGGTGCTAAAACTGCAGTACCTTGGCTATGCCTTTTTAGCTAAGGTCTTTTACAATTGCTTTGGATTATGTGAGCAGGAGAAAAATGAAAAAGAAACAAACAATCTGTATTTAGTTTGGTTGGTGGGTGATTTGTGGGTTTTTTTTTTTTTTCTTTGTCATAAACAGCAGCTTGCTGGAGAGGAAAAGATACAGATTGAGGGGTTTCCCAGTTAAAATGTTTTGGCTCTGTAACTCCGTTCCCCTTCACTGGCTGCCAGCCAGCATGCATTTAGACTGCAAAATGAGAAGTGAGGCTAAGGCTACTGGTAAAACAAAAGGCAGCTTTCACCTGACACCCCAAAAGGCATCTCCAACTAATTGACTTAGTGAGTAGAGTTTTGCCCTTATTTCTGCTCTTTATCTTTTTGCTTTTCTTTAGTCATTGAACTGACACACCGACAGAGGCAACCGAACAGGGAGTTTCAGTTTAGTGAAGTTCAGAGAACAAACGCTAGGCTAAAAATAATCATTCATACCTACTGCCTCGAGATGTCAGCTAAGTAAGAGAAAAGGCTCAGACAAGATGTTCTGCATACCACTCACACCAAAAAACGAAACCCCATGTAACTTCTCAGGTTCTGAATGGTCACTGTTTACAAACAGTGCATAATAGCAGCTAAAACCCCCCGTGCAAGGAAGGTAAGGAGTCCCGTTGTGCCGAGCAGCGTGCACACGATAGCAAAGTCAGCGCGGCACAAAACCCAAGGTCTCAGTTTGCAGCCAGTGAAAAAATTAAGTGCAAAAGTGAAAAAAGAAAGAGGGCAAGCAACTGCACAGGAGTATTTGCCTAAGTCGTGAGTCACCATGGTTTCTGTGGACTTTAAAAAAGAAGAGAACAAGATACTGTTGCACAAGTAGGTTTCAGACAAACTTTGACTTTTGATGGAAGGTTTCTATTAGATTAATTAAAAAAAAATAAAAACCCCACAACCACAGATGTACATAGCAGTCCATACAGCAGGGCATTTAAAACAACTTCTCCATTTTAAAATCTATTCTTATTCTTGATAGCTTGTCCCTTCTTCAGAAGCAACTGTACCCACCAAGGTAATGCAGGGAGAGAAGAGGGTAGAAGAGAGCCACCTTGGAAAAGTACAAAGCAACCAGTGTCACAAAGCCCAGCTTCTCGTACCTCTGTGCAAACTTGGAATTCAGGCCCCTCAGGAGCCAGCTCATACCAGACAATTTTGCCTTTTTGAAGACTAAATTAACAGGAGTATTTCACCAGTTGACTAAAACTGAATCCCAAGAGAGCAGTGAAACCACATGGCTAAAGATTTCAGTTCTCATGAAATCAAAAGTCTTGCTGCTATTTAACTTGACAATACAAGCATAAGCAATGTAAAGGCAGAGATCAGCACTGATTTTTTCCTTTTAGAGAAATTAATTAGTTATTTCTAGAAAGGAAGAGGAGGTGGTAGAATATTTTCAACTCCAAGCCCTCATCCGGTAACACAGGCCAGGCCACTGAAATATTTACCAAGACAAAAAAAATCTCCAATATTCTGTCTCCAGTTATGAAATTTCTAAAATAAGATTTCATTGATGTATACTATATTCAACAGACTGATCTTTTGGCTGAAGTCACCACTTATTGACATTTTGTCTGCCAGAGAAGCTATTCTGGGGCAGGGGGGAAACTGGAAGAATATTTTACTCTTCAAAAGAAAGAAAACCCTGTATGTTATTGAAAAAAAAAAAAGAAAACAAGCACACACAACAATGCAGTCAACTCTAAGGGCCTTATCATCATATATCTACAGCTTACTGCTAGCATAGGAATGACACGGACCTGTTGGAGCAGGTCCAGAGGAGGGCCACAAAAATGGTCAGTGGGCTGGAGCACCTCTCGTCTGACAATAGCTGAGAGAGTTGGGGTTGTTCAGCCTAGAGAAGAGAAGGCTCTGGGGAGGCCTTATTGTGGCCCTCCAGTACTTAAAGGGGGCTTATAAGAAAGATGGAAAGAAACTTTTTGCAGGGGCATGTAGCAACAGAACAAGGGGCAATGGGTTTAAACTGAAAGATGGTAGATTTAGACTGAACATAAGAAAGATATTTTTTATGATGAGGGTAGCAAGAGACTGAAAGAAGTTGCCCAGGTAAGTTGTGGATGCCTCATCATTGGAAGTGTTCAAGGTCAGGTTGGATGGGGCTTTAAACAACCAACTCTAGTGGAAGATGTCCCTGGCCATGACAGGGGGGCTGGACTAAATGATTTTTAAGGGCCCCTTCCACCCACTCGATGCTTTTACGATTAGTATTTGAGAATCCTTTGAAAGAGTTGAGCTGGTTTCCATCTCTCACACCCCCAGTTACATTCCTTTTCTGAACTGTGTTACAGCTTTCCCTTCCATTCAGGACAAGGAGCCTATAGAGCCAACCTCCCCATATGGAATCCGAGCACTCCTAAACATACACAGAAGGTGGCAGTCCAGTCCGGGTGACGGGACACTGCAGGTACATGTCAGTGGCCAGAGCTTTGTTTCACCAGGTGGGAGAAAGGAGGAAAGAAAAAAAACCTCTGAACAATGAGATGTTTTTTTCCATAGTCCATTAAATATACATACACACATGTACTGAATGTGAATACACACTCAGTGAAACATCTCATTGAGCACTGGCAATTTTCAGAGGCACGTGGGGGTGTATGTGCATTGCAGATGTACCTGCAGTCAGATTTTTCAAAGCAGCCCGAGCCTCAGCAACTTCCACTCATTGATTTCAGTTCACATCTGTCCATATGTCTTTAAAACAGCACCTCAGCACCTTTGGGCACATCTTAACCGCATGGCAAGGTGTGGTGCAGAGGTGCCTGTGCTAACAGGGCCTGGAGAAGTGCTGCTGCCTTTGTGCAGCATTGCACTGGCATGAATTCCCCATGTTGATGGGGAGTTACTAATTGCATTTCTCCACCATGCTAAGAGGGCTCTGCTGCTCCTGGCCTGGGAGAGGAGCTCAGATAAGCATGGCCTTGGGCTGCATGGGCACCCTCAGCTGCTCAACCTCAGCCTGAGGCATTCGTATACCATCACTATGGTGGATAGTGGAGGCATACCAGAACTCACACTGGCTTGGGTTTTTAACTGGGTTTATTGCTGGGGTTGGGAAGAAAGGACCTGGGTTTGATGGTGAGGTTTTTTTGTTTTCTTTGGGTATTTTTCTTTAAGTTTTCCTTTTCCTTCCTGCTCACGGAATACTGAACAAATAATACTACACCCACCTTCAGCATCACTGAGAGGTTTTATGGCTGTAGCTAATTCTGGATTTGGTTGTTCTCTCAGCTGCCTTTCCCTCTATTGTCTCTGGATTTTCTTTATTGTAAACTCCAATTCCAACTGCCAGACTTTTCTACCAGTCCATCCCTATGCTAGTTGCTGAAGTCATTTGTAACAGAATAAAATAAATTGCTAGTACTAGGACAGTGTCTTCAAGGAGGTGCCCAGTAAGACTGAATGAAGAAAGTGTGTAGTCCTTAATCATTATCTGTTTCAAGATGCCTGCCAAGTAAGAGAGGAGGGGTGAAGAAAGTTAAAAAAGAAAAAAACAAATCAGAGAAAATATAGTCTATTCTAGAAAGACTAGAAGATATAAAAGTCCTAAACTGCAGAGGTCTCTGAGTGCCAATCAGCCCCTAGGAATACAGAGTGCTCAGAACAATTCTGCAACCCCAGCACAACAGTTTAAGAACAATAAATACATAGCTAGCTCAAGGACTCCAAGCTAGACAGTTTCCAGACATGGAAGGCTTGCTTTGACTTTGTGCATGTAAGAAGTTGCATAACTTAACAAGGGATGTGACTGCATTCTAAGTTCAATTAAGATTTCCTAACATCCCAGAGCCAACAGTCTTAAAGCCAAACTTTTTTTAATCCGCTATCTGTGGGTTACCACTTTCTGGTTTTTGCTTTTAAAGCAACCACAGGAAAAAAATTCCCTCGTGCATAGCAGAGAAGTTCAACCCACCACAGCTTTTCTAGTTACAAGCATAACAGCACCTTTCGCAACACATACTACTTCAGCCACTGTCACAGAGTGTCCACCTCCTTGCAGGTGTGTGGGAGAAGGAAGCCCTTGAACCCATGCTGTCACCCTTGTGCCTCACTAAGCTTTCTGCATAAGCTCCAGCAAGTGTTGCCCATATAAGATTTGCTTTACCACATCCTTTAGACCCTTTACCCTTAGTGTAAGTGAAGGTGGCTCACAGTTATGCCCCTTCAGCAAGAGACTTGCTCCGTTAGCAGACAGGACAACGCATAAGACTTCAAGAGGAGTAAAGTGCCATTTGCACAGGTCTACCAAGGTGTCAGAAGCTAACACCAAAATCTATGACTACAGCATTCATATAGCAATATACCCCTGGAAAGAAGAATTAGCCAACACACCCACCAGTCCACCTACTGAGCACCACAGGCATTGACACAGCCCAATAGTAAGAGCACTCAGTAGCATCCCAAAAGAGCACCTGCAGTGGGTAAAGCCACAGGACTTAATGTTATTTGCAAGGATTCGTTTTAAGTATTTTAGTTTTGGTTACTGCAGTTTACCAAAGTTTCACTCCAAATTCACTTTTGTTCTGTAAATGAGGAGTGCCGGTGACTGGTGTAATTTAGCTTTTGCTTGTTGTAGTTGAAGAGTGCAACATTTATGAAGAGTGGGGAGGATGGAGAAAACAGGCAAATTATTCATCCAGAAAACACTAGGGGTTTTTAATTTTTAAAATTATTTCTACAACCGAGTTTTGCATGCAGATATTCCCTTCTCACACCTCCTTGTGCCTATATTAATGTGCAGTTTTCAGGATTATTTTATTTCACTTACAATTTCCTTGCAAGTCTGCTGGAAAGACTAGGCACAGTGAGATGAAGATGACTGCTATTTGCTTGATTTTTTTTTTTCCTCCTCAGTTTATGAATAAATTAGTTGTCGAGTCCAAATGTATTTCTCAACTAAGTGCGTTTGAAGTATAATCTCTTCACCCCAGCTTCCCAGATGTTGTTTCCCAACATCAGAGTTTGTGTTCCACATTGCCATGTGCTTAAGTTCTGAACCAGAAGGTTTTGTAAAAGCAAACTTGCTTTTCAGCTTTCTCAGTATCTTTGCCTGAACAAGGTCAACTGTCACCACAGTTAGAGAGCTACCTGAGCTAAAGCCAAGAAGATTCTTGCCATCGTTCCTGAAAAGAGGATTGTTTTATTTTTACATTAGGAAAGGGAAAAACATCCAGAACTCCCTAACACTGCCCTTGCTGAGGCAGCCCAGCTTAAACTTGTTTGGTTTTTTAAAGAGTAGATTTACAGGGTCTATAAGGAGTTGTTGCATTTTGCCTTCGGCATCCTTGCATGCACACAAGCTGACTACATGTGTACATCTGCAGACTCAGCATGTTCCAGCCACCCAGCTTTGGAGGGGCTGGCGTGGTCTTTTTCTTCCCCGTTACAGCAAACCAACAGTGCAGACAACGCTGAACTGTACGCAAAGCACTCTTACCTTGCAGTTACTCTCTCTTGCGGTTACCATGAGCTCTCATGTCCTGAAAGGGGACAATTTCCCCTTACCCAAATGCACTTTGCTATCCAAAGAAGGATGTATCTCTTGAATAGCTATGATAAAGAATCTGCCCCTCCACCCACCAGAAATACACATTTAGGACTTTCAATAAAAGAAAAAAAGGTGCTCAGCAGCATTTGTGAAACTCAAGAGATGAGGAGACAGGGACAGAGTGTCACCACTTTTCCAGCTCTACCACATATCCAGCAAGGGCCATTCCGTGGTTAATTCACTCCCATGCACTCCTTGCTCAATCACCCATAACAATGCTTCTGACTACTCAGCCTGCAAGTTTTCCTTGCAGCTGGCAGAATTACAGCCAGCTGTACACACAAGCTGCTGCCCGCTCCGACTCCTGCGCTGCCGCACGCTGCTCGTCTGTTAGCAAGATGCATAGCAGTGGCTTAAAAGCTGGCTCGGACATCTGCACATCCTGCAACAACTGCATGCAGTTCTATTTCCCAGAGATTTTTGAAACCAGAGCATGACCCTGTAGGAATTAGGGACTCCTTTGCCTTAGGATCTATAAAGTAAAAGCTCTTAGAGCTTCTACTGTCTCCTATAGCAAAGTTTACATTCTTTTACAGAGCGATTTTTTTTGTTGTTTGAGATAAGGAAGGAATCTTTCCTGACAAGAGAGATTGCAACAGCATGTAGTTGAGAGGATGGGAGTGAGAGATCCCTGGAGTACCCATGCTGTGCTGCATCTCTTGTACCTTCCAAGTCCTCTGCTGGGATAGAGGGAGGGGAAAAAGAAATTTAGAACTTTGAGGCTAAAAGGTTTCTCTGGAAAGGTCTCCTGTACAAGACAGGCTGGAAAATAGCTGTGCCAAGCTAGTGAGTCAGGGCTCAGCATTTCATCTGTGACTAAAACTCATGTAAGTCCCTACATTATAACACTCCTTTTACTACCTCTTCCCCCATTTGTTTGCTCCTCACAGAGGAATGAAGCAGATACGACCATGTTGATTTATACTAGAGCATTCTCATCCACCCAATAAGTATATTCTGGGGAAACCTAACTCCATCAACAGCTCTTGGGCCTCCAGTTAGGGTCCATTAAGGCCAAGGAAAGCAGCAACGCCTTGCTGAGCACAAACTCCTATGGCACCAGGATGTGGCTGCACTACAGTCTAGATAAAGCCTTAACATTCTCAAACAGAAAGCAAAATGCCTGATTAAAGAGCTAGCAGGGTTGTATGGTGGGTCTGGCTGGGGGGATCTTTGAATTTCCTCATGGGAAGCTTCTGTCCTCAAAGATTATCCTCCACAGAATTAATTTCACCCTTTGAGTACCTCACTACAGCTACAAGTTTCATGGTGGTCATGGTATGAAGCCACTATATTCATTTACAGGTATTTTTAGCTGTGAAAGCAGCATTCAGAAGTTGAACGTCTTGATTCAGATGCAAAGTGACATGCACAAGCTGATCTAAGTCAGTGCAACTCTACTGGCTTTTTGTGGCTGGCAGTGCGCCCCTACCTCACCCCAACTACCAATCTGTTCTACATCTCAGAAGGGAAAGAAGGATCTAAGTTAGGATAGCCTTGATTAAAATTCAGTTTTCTTGTCTTGGTTCTCATTTTCCCCTCACTTTTCTTCTGTGTTGAGTGAGATATAAACAAGTTTCTACGCAGAAATAGTCCTTCTGTCAAGGGTCTTCTCCAGGTGGTGTAAAAGTGCTACTTCAGCTTCAACTCTTCTTGCATTTGCAGCCCATGCTACAGGAGATTTTGGGTTGGGCCAGCTGTAAGACATAGGGCACAGCTGAGGTAACACAAATCATGGCTAAGACCACCATCAGCTCACTGCCAGCAAGGTGCAGATCAGAGACACCCCATGAGTCTTTAGGCCAGGGCACATATTTCACCTCAGGTGGCTCCAGAGCCTCGGGGAGCTGAAAGGCTGCAAACCTAACCCTCAGACATTTTGCCTCCCTTGAACAAACGCTTAGAAATAGGGTTGCTTCAGTTCCGAAAACCTCTGTGTTCCACTTCAGAGCTGCTCTAAGGAGTTCACAGCCCTTCTCCAGCTGCCACCTGAACTCCATCTCCCAAATGACTGTTTACAGCTTGAAGGAAGGATTATGAAAGACCAATATGTAGCACTCTTAGTTCAGTCCTCTAAATAAATAGCCCTAGAAGTGCCAAGGTCAGCTTTGAGGACCCCAAAGTCTGAGGCATTGTAAGATACACAACTAATGAGGCTCTTCAAATCCCATCTGGTAGTAGGACAGGGATGTAAGGGCTTTGAACCGCAAGCATGAGATCAGCATGTTAACATCCAAAGAAGATTTCCATGAGTGCTTAGAGGAAGTGCTTCAGAACTAGGCCATTTAAAGTCTACATAGTTTGAGTGCTTTCTATGAATGATTTCTTCCCCGCGTTCAACCTATAAGCTTCTAGTTTGTTTAACAGTTATCAGTTAAAGCACAGTACCAATCACACCTAATAATTCCTCGTTAACTCTCCAGAAACATGCCAGCAAGGGGAGGGGAAAAAAAAAAAAAAAAAAAAAAAAAGAGCTTGTTCCATTACACAGTCTCACAAACAATATACATTTGTGTCTAAAGAGTCAGCTGTAATATTTAATGCCATTTAATAGCGCTCTAAAGACACAAATAAAATATTTTGTTTGCCTGCATTATAATGAGTCCTCAAGATGTCTGGCAGCTTCCAGTAAACTAAGTACAGTGCCATATTTAATCAGTTAGCACTTTGTACTTTCCTAACTGAGGACATCGCATCCCTACTCCAGGGAGAGTTAGGCATGCAGTAGGTTGCACAGCAAGTCCCATTAAACACTCTTCTCCCCACTTCCCCAGCTGAAATTACAAGCTGCAGTTTGGGTAAGCCATAGGTAATCTCCACATTCCCATCAAAGACCAGTCATCTTAAGTTCTCATTGAATGCATCAGCTCTTTTCACTAGTAAGCAAATACAAATGGGAGAAGGAATCCTGTCTTTCCAAATCAAAGTTTCTGTACAGTTTTGACTCCAAGCTTAGTCATTTCTGAGGTCCCAAGACTGGTCATACATTACCACAATTATGCAGAACCCAGGCTTTGGCCACTTCCAAAAGATGGGTTTTCACGAAGTGTTAGTGGAAAGAGAGGTTATGGATTCAGGCTGCCCAGCTGTGGGAAACAGGGGTGCCCCAGGGAGCACATCTCTTCCCAGAAGCAGCAGGAAAACTCGCTCAGTTGTTACATCTGTCAAGACTAAAAGCAAGTGGCATATTACAGAGACAAAAACCCTCCAGGCTATGGCTTTCTTACCCATCTCCCTAGAAGTGTCTGCTTCCCTAGAATCTGAATCTGACAGCAGAGCAGAAAAAACCATGGTTCACTCTAGCTGTAACAGCTGTGCACTGAATAATACTGTGGTTTAGGAGGGTTTGACCATATCAGAAAAAAAACCACTCGTAAGTACTTTGAGACATGCAAGACTGGACAACCCTTCAATCCTAACAAAATATCCACAGCATACTACAAGGTGCCAGAGAACCTAGCCAGATACGGTCCTGCATCTATACTCCGCACATGGATAAAAACTGCTTTAAAGTATTTGGCCTTTGACTTAAAATGGATCTTCTGCAAGAACTGAATAAAGGAAAGTAGCATTTTTCTTAAACAAGTGTAACAGGAGCTTTTAGTTAGAGAAACCCAAAGGCAAACAACTATCTCTCACATATACAGAAACATAGTCCCTTCAGCTGGCATTTTACATGTTTTGCTCTCACTTACAGAAAGCAGGGCTATTCATTGGTGCTTACAGTTCTCAGAACATGTAAGATATGATAGAAAGCTGAGACCTCATCTCTGATTTGGCTAAATATGCACCTTAAGAGGTGACTAAAGCAGAGACTATCAGAAGAGCTTGAGAAATTTTAATTATCATAACCAGGATGCCCAAAGTTTATGCCATGGCTCTAGGATATGTGGACAGAGAGACATTTGAGAAGACTGGCCCTGCAACTAGATAGTCATAACCACCTGCTCAGTTATGGGTGGCCTCCCAAATTATATTGGTTCTCCAACATTCTTGGAGAAAATATCCAAGGATGCAGCATTATGAGGTGATATTATCAGAGATGTCCACTCATACACATCTTGATTTTTTTTTATATTGCTGGAACAGTATGGTGCATCTTGGTGCCCTTTATAGTCCAAGGCACATCATGTACCCAACAAGCAGTTTGCTGCTGTACAACAGACATACTTAATAGCATTTCCAAAATCAGTGGCACAGACCTAATCACCATAATGCTCCAACCCATATACTCCTGGATTTCCAAAGAACAGTTATTATATAGGTGATGCAAAGCCAAAAAAGTTGTGCACAACTCCAGCCAAGAGCTTGAAGGGTGCCAAAACACATGTGCCACTGATACCTGCTACTGTGCAGAAGAGCTTGCTATGGCACTGTAGAGACCAAACCAGCTCCCCCAGCTACCCAGGGCTACTGGATCACAACCAGGGGACCTACTGGGTCACAACCAGGGGACCTGCAGCCTGTTCAGCCCTTGCAGAAGGAGCTACGGGGCCTGGATCATCCCAGAGAAAAAACCCTGATATAAGATGCCATTTCACAGGGTTTTAGTAAGTGGAAGGGAAAAAGCAGGCATTCTCAAGGGAGATAAGTGTGCGCGATAGGAGCAGGGAGAAGTCACACGAGGAATGCTTCAGCTAGAGCACTGTCAAGATTTCTCAACAACACTAGTGAGGCTAAATGTTGCTGTTTTGGAAAGAAAAGGACTCTGTCACCCCTGCCACTATAGACCAAAGGGGAGGAGGAAGGGACAGAAAGGGGTAAAGTAAGATTGTGGAGAAGCTGTCTCCATCTTCTATCACCCTCTCCCCAAACAGCAGCCGCCCATCCTTCCACCTTGGTGGCTGCTGTTTCCCCAGACTCTATCTGCTCCTTGCAGACCAGTGCCCTAGGCAGCTGCCTCCTGCACTCAGTGCAGAGCCCCATCATGCAGGACTAAATCCCTAGAAAATTTCAGATTATTATTTTGCTTTAGATCAGTTAATTGATTGCAAAGATGTCTGACTGTACCTATCATTCCTGAGGCTGATAATCTAATCAATTCAAAGCTTACCTCCTCGGTGGGGAAAGGAAAAGCCTAGAGACAAGGCTGTAGGTCAGTGCAATGCATTGCTGAATTTGCAAGCCTGATTTGGGACGTGCGTTTCACACCCTCAGCTTCTACTTTGGGGCTAGTTGAAAACATACTGTAAAACTAAGTTTAGGTAAACTTTCACAGGGGATTTCCTATATTGAAAGTGTAGAACCGCAGAGAGGTCAGGATGATCTTTCACACCGTGAAAGCTTGTGGTTTTGCACAAGATGATCCTCTTTCTTTTCAAGTCATTGCTTACCAATACGCTTATAACAGCATAAACATACAAAAGTCTGTTCAGCATCTCCAACACTGAAAAAGGTTAAGCTTGGTAGACTTTTGATTGCAGAAGAGAGATGACAGCAGCTACCCAGGCACTGCTCTCCTAGTGTAGGTGTAGCCTGCCAACCTAGCCAGCAAGTTGACTTTATAGCAGAGTTGTGCAAAGCTGATCCAGTGACTCATTGCTAAGGTATTTTGTTTGGGCCCAGGGCCCTGAAGTGACCTCCACCACAACCCTCAAGATGACCTTATTGTCCGCTACCAACGACCATCAGATGCTATTACAACACAAGACATCTGGGTAGCATTCATAAGCTTGACACCATCTGGTTGCTTTCAGATATTAATTCTCCAGCTTACTTTCAGCTATGTCCTTTCAAATGGCAAGCATTACGCTCTCTGATATTAAGCACAGTAACTGGTGAAGAGGTACGTAGCTACAGTTGAAGTAAGCTCCCTTTGAGGAAATGAGTCAATTTGTTACCAGAGCTCTATTATCACTGAACTATATCAACTTAGAAAAGCAAACTATAGACCACTTGAAACCCAGGAACTTTTAGGACTCATATCCCCCACATAGTTCTTGGGAGCTATGAGCTATTTGCTTATTGGGTAGTCATATTTATTTGTTAAGTTCAAAGACTGGTTTATCTTTTCTGTTCTTTCCACAATCCCAAAAGATCTGTATCAGACAATTGTAGGAAGATGCAATTAACAGTTCACAACCTGGCTTCTCGAGAAAGGCTTATGTGATCAAGCCTAATTCCTCCCTCTTCTCCCCAACATCCCTTGCAGCCCTTTGACAAGTCTTTCACAAATAAGCAAAAAAAAAAAAATCCACCCTGCACCCAGAGGAGATTGTTAGCACTATTCCCAAGGCAAGAGAAAGACAAAACAAAGACAGTCTTGTAAAGTCAGCTCTTGTAACAGTCCAGGGAATTTGTGTTAGAGAGCAAAAGCATTAACAGCAGGAAATATCAGAGAATCCATGCCAGAATTCATTTGCCCATTCCATTCACTTTTGTGCAGTTTTCTTCCAGCAGTTACGGAACACCAGTTTGTCTTCCCTTGACACAGCCATTCTACTAGGGAATACAACATCCAATGCAAAGAAGTTCCAACTTGACTGCTGGTAACTGTGTTCTTCAGGCATCCTTTGTAATGTCACTTGTATCGCTGTTGTAGTAACATCTGCTGGACTTCCTAGTCTCTGTCCTAGCTACTTACTTCCTTGTGTTTAAGACAAACGTGAAAGTTATACTCTGCAACACCCAAATAAGAAATGCCCCATGAGATTATATGAGTCTAACCTCAGCTATCAAGCCAATAGTCTACAGCCCTCCAACACCTGGGCATCTCAGAATCATTTAGGTTGGAAAAGACCTCAAGATCATAAAGTCCAACCATTAACCTAGCACTCTCAACACAACTCGATGTTGTATATTGTATGTACATCCCATTAACTCATGTATGACTGTTCTCCACTTGGAACAGTTATTTACAGCTTAGCAAAACAAGTGTGAAGTGCTTACAGGTGCTTTTTAGGGCCCCTATTTAGGATCTTATTTGTGTCCATCTCTGATGGATGGAAGTTAATCGGACATTAACATTCTCATGCTTGTAACACAGCCATACAACTAGAAGCTTTCTGTTCCAGTACTACAGCAGCTGGGTTTAGAAGACTGTGTAGGCTTCAGCTTTGTAAATATCTTCAAAAAGCGGGGTTTGAGAAGGCAATTCCATTGGGAGGAGGGGGTGGGTTCAAGCCTGCAACATTTGGCAACTGTCAGCTTTATTTTTGTCACTGGTTCAAGAACTCTTGAACCACTAGGACTTAATTTTTTTACTAGTACAAAGTATTCCATGAGTACTTTGTGGTTTTCACTGGGTAACTATGGAGAAAGCCAAGATGGGCTCCTGGAGAAGGGAATATCTCTTCCTTTTCTTATTTATGTTTGCTGCGTATATGTGGTTTTTTCCTTACATAAGAAAATGCGCCACCAGAACATGCAGGAATATCAGATGTTAGGACACAGATGGTACCAGGTACATGCTGTGAATGACTGGGGAAAGTTCTAGAAACAGTTCCTTCCTTCTCCAGAAGCTCTCACAGACTGCAGCTGCAGGTATGTTTGCAACAATTAAAAGAAAACAAACCACAAATAAAACCCAGATACCTTCACTTTTGCTTTAACAAAGCAATGCTCCTAGAGAGACCAGCTCAGGCAGGGACTAGCTCCTTTCAGTTCAGTAGCTCTGACACCAGTTAGTTAATACCCTTGATTAGCCCCAGGATTTTTTCTAGGACTATAAAGTTTTTATGACGAACAGTTGCTTATAAGCATGTTCAAACAACTGCATTTTGTAGCTTAGTAGAAAAAACCTAGGGTGTGATTCAGGTGATTCCCCTTGTTCAGGGGAGCCACAGAGTTTGTCTTCAGGGTGTACAAACCCTCAGTGAGGTGCCCAGCATGGGGCTCGGTCAGTTCAGTCACAAGTTAACATCGTTCTCTGGGGAAGAGCCAAGACAAGTTACACCAACCTTGGTTAACCTCAGGTTCTTTTTTGCCTCTCACTCTGGCATCCTGATCTTCCATTTTCAGACCCACCATTCTCCAGTGTTTCCATGTCCAGTGCAGCAACTACAACAGCGTAGGCTACTAATTAGCCTCATTTACCTGTGAAGCTCACCACTTTGTTGATGAATACTTAACACCTTCCTAGAGGACAATAATAAATATTTTCTGAACTCCATCCAACTTTCTTCCTTTTCCCACCTGTCAGGAAATACGGATCCAACCAATTATAGGGTTATAAGTCAGGGAGGAGATGTATTATCTAAGAACAGGTCCAATATAGAAAAAATAAACTGACTATTGTATCTTAGTGGAATTGCATATATATATATCACTAACAACATCATTTTGTCTTGAAGAAAGGTGGCTTCTACAATATTACAAATTAAAAATAGCTATCAGGAGAGAGGACTTGCAATCCAGAAAAGCAACTGGTAGTCCTTGAGCCTGTTGCTGGCAACAGTTGCCAGCAAAAATAAGCATCTGCAGGCCAGGATTTTCCCTGCTTTCACAGTATTGAACTGGAAAGTAATTTTGGAGAATGGAAATTCTCTGGCATTAGTGTGTTATACTTCCTCCTAAACAAGGCATTGAACAAAAGTAATAAAGGCATTTTATTGACTATCCCATCAGCTCAAAGCAGTCTCTTGAGCCCAAAATAGTTTCCCTTTCGCTTCCTAGGAAAGTCCCCCAGAATTTCCCTTTCTTCCTCTCCCTTGTGACCAGGCTTTATCCACTATACAAATTTCAAAGTTCAAAGGGAGGGAAGTTTTCCTCTTTCCTTCTTTGGGCTGATGACATTTACCAAGGGGGTTTTATAATCCTGGCTCGGTGTGAAAGATAACTACTGACTGAAGAGAAAAACACTTGTAAAATGGATAATATATTAAGCAAGACACAGCTAAAGCCATCACCATGAACATTTATGAAACTATTACACTAAATGTTGACAGTTTGTCAGTTTAGAAAATATAACTTTTTTTGCATTGGAGCTTTACAATATGAATAGCTCAATACTGTACCTTGTGTTCAGTAATTCAATCATGGTTGAGTTGTATTCTCCCTAAGTTCTATGGCACTTCAGCTGCAGTCTGTCACGACATCATACAGATGGAATGGAGAACAAAGATAAAAGGAATCACATTCATGATCTTTTAGAGATTTATCAGCTGTAAGCAGTGGAAGAAATCAAAGACTGTGGACATAAAGTAGGTGCTAGACAGAGAGCAGAGGTCAGACCACAAGCCTGCTTCAGCATTTGAAGGACAGGAGACCCAGCTTGAGACACAGGCAAAACACGCTCTTGCTTAAATCACAAAGAGCCCTGCTGAACCAGAGGGCTGGTGGCTGGTCGGAGCTGGGAAGCACAAGGCAGCTGATGCTCCTGCGATGCCCATCCCACCGTAGCAGGAGGCAGCACCCCACATCACCCACCTCTTTGCCAACCACTAGCCCTGCTCTGTCCTTTCCATGATCTCTAGCAGCAATACCCTCTTTAGCCTGCTTTTCCAAGAAGCCTGAACCAGCTCTGTACATGTGTAGCTGTCCACGTACCAGGGAGTCCTGTCCCTCTGCAGGGGCTTAGTGACAAAGGAAGAGTTCAAATAATCGTGAAACCTCCAACACAGATGCAAGTTGAGGAGCTTAGCCTGTTGAACAATGAAGCTGCAAACTCTTGGCAGAAATTTAATCTAGGGGGATACATTTCAGTGTAGGGATGTTTCTACAAGCAACAGATTAACAACAGCATTAGACAATCCAGTCCTTCAATGAGGAAGAATTATTTCATATAGGGAATCCCTAACCCAGATGGCACAACACACCTCAAAGCAAATCATAACTACAGTGGGACAGAAAGGCCACGAGACAGGCAGAGAGGAACAAGGAGAAATACCCATCAACCACACTCATAATATGCAAGAGCTTCCCATGTATTTCAATCCATTTTGATTCTTCATGCCCGTATCTGGTTTATGAGGAGCTATATACAGAGATTCATATCACTTGACATACTGGCTAAAGACAAAAAAAAAGTGTTTAGGTACTTAAGAGGGCCAGAGGAAGTGCAGCAAGATAACTTTATTTCACCCATCTTCTCTCCTACCCCAATACAGCCTACAAAAGTTTCTCTTCTCAGATTATGGCCAGCAAGAACCTCACACACACACTCACAGGCAGTACGAGGGCTAACAAAGCTTTTTGGAAGTTATGGCAATAAGCAGGCACCCACCAAGAGCCACTTTCACAGAAGCTGAGCTCTCTGCTCCAAAGTGGTACCAGTAACCCCACCTGGATCATCTCTCTCTCCAAAACCAGATCTCCTTTTCACAACTGGCTTCGGATCATCCACTTTAGAAATATTCATATTGGTCCATGTTGTATTAATCTGGGCTTTTTTTTTTTTTACTGACATCAGTTAACTTAATGCCTCCAGGACTCCTCATAAGTGAATTTAAGCATCAGCTTAACTGTTTGGTTGTTGAATAGAGTTCTCCATAATCAGGTAACGCAACTGATTTAAGGGTCAGTTTGAGCAGATGCTGGGGGGGGGGGGGGAAGGGAACAAACAAAAATAACCCACAGTGAAGAATGAAAAATTTAAGTCCTTATTTCCATGTTAACCACAATCTTCAGAGGTTAAACAGAAAAATAAAACATCATCCAGAGAGTACGAGAAGTAGATCTTCAGACAGAAACTGCCCCCAAAGTCAGAAAAAAATGCACAATATTGATTCAGCTGAAGGAGCCCTTTCCTCTTTCTCCATTGCCACTTGTGAGCTACTTCTTTAGGGCTATGACTTTCTAAAAGGTAAAACAAACCCCCACACACACCTATGGTGTTTTCATGTAACTGCAATCTCTTGAAAGAACAGCTCTTTACTCTTGAGAAGAATTTATTCATCAAAAGAGAAACAACATTTTGTTGGAACTGGCAGATAAAGAGCAGCGGAAACTCTCAGAAGATCAAAAAGGAATTGAGAAAAAGAGGAACTTTGGGGGGAGCTGACAGAAAGACATTACAAAAAGGAACAATGACTTTGTGGTTTCTCTTCAGAAGTTTCATAAAAGGGCATGAGACCACTGCACACCACTGGCCACAGGGAATAATTCTCACCCAGCAAGCACAAGGCTGGGCAAGGGGTGGGATACACCACCCGCTGCCCAGGCTCTGCTTCCTCAGCTTCCACCCAGACAGCATCAAATCTGCAGCACCCAGAAACCGAGGAGGACTCATGACATGTAAGAGAGGGCTAGGTGGGGCTGGGAACACTTGCTAGGGGTTTAGAGGACAGAAATTGCTCCCCGAGTCAAGAGTCTTTCTGACAGAAAACAAGCAAATGAAAGGCACTGCCTTGCCATTTTATACAGCAGTGGCAGCCTCCTGAGAACCTAACTGCTAAATCTAGCACAGAAGTTCTGTTACTTAGAGGATAAAGTACATTTTAAGAGAATGGGATGAGAGCCTGCTGCTCAAAATTACAGACAGTTGCCATGCAAAGCTGCCTAACACAGACCCCTCAGGCAGCAATCACACAGCATCTCTCTGGATCTGTGTACAGACATCTTTCTAGTCCCTGGGTTGACCTTCACCCAAGGGAATCAAGCAGATGGCATATGAAATTCCTCAGAAATGACAGCTGGATTTATGGATAGCATGGATCTTGACTGCCTGAGAATTCAAGGAGACCAAACATAACATGAAACTACTAAATACCCACAAGACTGTAGCATCATTTGATCAGTGTTGAATTCTGCTCACTTCTATACCAAGACTGTGCTTCCTTCCTTCTGAAACTTGAAATGAAACGTGCCACATTTAGCATCGGTCCCCTGAACTATCCAAACCCTTCCCATTTCGCAAGGCCACAAAAAACTTCAGTTTAGTCTGAGAGTTATTTAGAAAGGTTATTCTGAAATCAGGAATAAAGTCTAATTTCCTGAGTTCATCAAGCTTGCCAGCTCATACACACTCCCTTCTTGGCCAGACACATCCAGAGTTTTGCTGGTTTCCTCCAAACGTTTGGGAAGATGTTTGTGTGTGACTCCTGGAAACTCTGATGAAATATAAACTGTGATTTGTTTCCCCCACACATTTTATTTCTATATGTGTGGATAAATTCCTCCTTACCAAAACTATTTATTCAAAGCCAGGAGAAGGTGTGTAAGTTCCTGCTGCAGTGCTCTGTATGGGGTACAGCTTTCCTCTGGGAGCAAGTCACACAAAATCACTCATTCATTCTTTATCCCAGAGAAGAAATAACTTTTCAAATTAGATATGCATTTGATAAGAGTCTTCCAGTCCTCAGAGCCTGACGCTGGCCCACGATAAGCCTTAACTAGGCAATGGGAAATTCCAGAAGCATGGGGAAACATAAGCAAGCCCAAAGCCAGCAGCACTCCACCCACCACCCCCACAGCACCCATAGGTGGTGTGACTGGCGCACAGGGCGGGAAGAGAGGGAGCGTGGACAGAGCACGCAACACTCCAGCGCACAGCAGATAAGGACGAGTTCAGAGAGTTTTGAGCAGCTATAAACATCGCTAAAACAAACACGAAAACCAGACCAGCTGCCCTCACAAGTGCATGAAGTTTACTACATTGCACCTGAAGGTAGGGATCCCAATCCATGATTCGACTGACACCGCAGCACGTTTTGCAGCCCGAAGCTCCAGACAGTCCCCCAGGAGGCCAAGGGCCCTTCTTCCCGCTGCCTTGAGCTGAGAGGGCAAATCCCACAGTGGTTAGCTACAGGAATGCTACCTGCCACTGCTTACAAATCCCCAGAAAATTGCTTTCAAATTAGGGTAATCGACTTCAAAAATCTAAAACCCTGAAAGAGAAAGCCACTGTCATTTTTGGATACGTGCCAGCACATCCCTTCACCCAGATTTCTTAAATAGCTTTCATTGAACTAATTATAGGAGAGCTCTCTAAAATCATGCCTCGCTTTGTTTACAGGTTGTTTCCAGATAAGATCAGAAGTAATCTCCCAGTTTCGATACAGGCTGTTGCATCATAGAGAACTTTCTCTAAGAAGCCAGACCGTAGTTTCTGCTTGCAAGCTCTCTCATTAGCTTTCTACCAGTGATTAGCTTTTACCTGAAGGTAAAAGGAGTGCATGGTTACACCAGTGGAGAGCAAAGGTTCCCCCTGTCTGCCTGCAAGCATCAGTAATGACAGTCAGCTCACATAAATGTATTCTCAAAAGCCAAAGGCATACAGTGTGGTGGGGGGGCAGGAACAGGAACACTTGAAGACACTATCAGTGACTAAGCTACAAAGCTTTGCCAGGTGCATAATGAGCAGTTTCCTTCTTGGCAGCGGCCTTCATTCATCTGCTACATGATTTTGGAAAATCCTTTTAGAATTCTTTGTCTTCCCCAGCTGGTGCCTGTTGCAACCTGTGTCACCATTCATTCGTGCCCAGCTGCATTACCCATGTTACTCAGCCAGTACTGGAGATTGGCAAATGAAGCAAAAGAGCTAGCAAGCAAATCAAGCCCTTCAATAGAACATCCAAATTGTCATGTCCACATAGTTCACTATGACTTTTAAAATCAGCGTCACACTTGGTGGTCACCACACAGAGGTTTCTCCTCTGCGTCAAAAGAGTTCCAGATTAGCATCTCCCCCCCCGCCCTGGCCAGCATCCTACCTTCAGCCCATCATCCCATAACAGCCTCTCACAATCCTTCTCTAGATTTTCAGTTCCTGGGTCCTTTCTTATCTAGATCCCAAACTGATCATTCTTTGCAGCTAAATACAGGTGCAGCGTGGCTACAAGCCATTGCTGAACTGGTCACTGAAACTAGCTGGTTTTTCTGGTACCATAAGCTGGCTGCTCAGCCACCAGAACTGCTGCCCACTATATGATCACAGGTGGGTCACAATCTAGCTGTACCACATAGAATAGTTTGAGTTGGAAGGGACCCCTAGAGGTCATCTAGCCCAACCCCCCTGCAGTGAGCAGTGACACCTTCAACTGGATCAGATTGCTCAGAGCCCCGACCAGCCTGACCTTGAATGTTTCCAGGGATAGGGCCTCCACCACCTCTCTGGGCAACCTGTTCCAGTGTTTCACCACCCTCATTGTAAAAAATGTCTTCCTTATATCTAGTCTAAATCTAGCCTCTTAGTTTAAAACCATTATCCCTTGTCCTATTGCAACAGGCCCTGCTGAAAAGTCTGTTCCCATCTTTCCTATAGGCCCCCTTTAAGTATTGAAAGGCCACAACAAGGTCACCTCAGAGCCTTCTCTTCTCCAGGCTGAACAACCCCAACTCTCTCAGACTGTCTTCACAGGAGAGGTGCTCCAGCCCTCAGATCACCTTTGTGGCCCCTCCTCTGGACCCACTCCAACAGCTCCATGTCTCTCCTGTGCTGAGGGCTCCAGAGCTGGACACAGTGCTCCAGGTGGGGTCTCACCAGAGCAGAGTGAACCTGCTGTCCATGCTGCTTTTGATGCAGCCCAGGACAGGATTGGCCACCTGGGCTGCAAGCGCACATTGCCGGCTTGTGTCCAGCTTTTCATCTGCCAGTACCCCCAAGTCCTTCTCCGCAGGGCTCCTGTCAATCCCTTTATCCCCCAGCCTGTATTGATACAGGGGGTTGCCCCAACACAGGTGCAGGGCCCTGCACTTGGCCTTGGTGAACCTCTTGAGGTTCACATGGGCCCACTTCTTGAGCTTGTCCAGGTCCCTCTGGATGGCATCACGTCCCTCAGGCATGTCAACCACACCACTCATCCCTGATGATCAAACAGCTGCCTGAAGAATTCAGAGCAAGGCTTATGGCAATAAAAAAAAAACCCAAAACCAAAAGCAACAAAAAACATCTGCACACAACACGGGCCCCTGGCTCATGCATGGCATCTCTACCCAAAGCATTTTCCCGTCCTGCCACCCCAGCTGTCCTGACTAGCAGAGCTATTCACAGAGAAATGTCCTTAATATACCATAGCAATGCTATTTTCAGGGTTGACAGAGCACTTAGGGAAAACACGATTCTCTTAACTTATTTTAACGGGAGAACTTTAGTGCTCCACAAGCATAAAGCCTTCAACAGTAGCATTTAGGACCTCTCTCACACCCACACCTCCTTGCACTGGAAGAGACAACTTGAATCAATTAACTTTATGTCCTAAAGTCCTGCTATTCTGCAGGCACTAGGAAAATGTGGTTACTTGCCTACTTGATTAATTTAGTTTTATTGCAAACTGAACTAATGTGTTCAGTAAATGGCCTTGCACACATGATGCAAAAGTTGGATGACAGAGACACTGCCAAGAAATTCAGAGTTTTGCAGTTTAATCATACACTTTAGTTACACTGCATGCCGTTGTTATTTCAGGTAGGCTAGTGTGTTAAAAAGTTATTAATTTGTATTTTAATTCTTCAGGAAGTGATTCTTCATTGCAAAGCATTTCTCAATTGTTTTATTTTTTCAGAGGTTAAGTTCTAAATAATTGTTTTGTCAGATTGAAATGAATAGTAAATGGATCCACTTTTAAATTTGAAAAAAGTTATTTTTGTAAACTTCAATGTCATTTAAACCAGCACTTAAGAATAAAAAAAAGAAAAAATTTAAAAAAAAAAAAAGAGATGTGAAATAGCAAGTAGAATCTAATTCTTTTAAATGCTGATCCACATGGTGGCTGAAGCACCTTACACCAGCAGAGCTGCACAGATGGGAACAGATCTCCCCTTTAGCGTACCAAGAACAATCCTTCTAGAGGTTCAGTGGAAACATTTTTGTTCCAAGCAGAGTCAGCTCAATCCAGAAAGAAATGTTATTTCAACTAAACAGCACTGGATTAAGCTAAATTAAGGGTCAGGTGCTGCAGCTAGACCAGTCTGAAGCATTCCTGCAATTAGACGCTGCTTCCTAAAACAAGACCTGCTTTGCTCCTTCTTTACGCACAAGCTTAAACTTCAGTAGGGAAGTAACAAAAGCACGTGGATGGCAAGAGAGCTCCATGTTCACATGCAATTCAGATGCAGTTTGGTATTTCAGGTCTGCTCCCACTTCCCCCCCCCCCCCCCGCCAGTCTAAGACTTGCACAGGCATTTGTGAGAACCAGAAACCCCACAGAGACTCTGTGGGAGTAAGCTCACCAAAGCTGGAGGCGCAAACAAGCTGGCTGGGCTGGAACAACCACCTTCATGTGGTTCTTGAGTCAGAATCAAAACTTTTAGAAAATGACAGGCTCTTCAGAAGAATGACATCACTTCTAGGAGTTCCAACTTTTTGGTCATTCTGGTCTGCTGCTACCACACCTTTACACAGACCTGTTAGCTGGCCACAGCTACCAAATTTCGAGTTCTTTCTGTGTAGGGGACATCATAAGGACCCCATCTACCTACAGAGAGAGCAGGCATGGCCACAGTACCACTACAGAACACAGCTGCTGAGTTCCAGCTGCCAGGCTGCCCTCCCTCAGCCCAGCAAGAGCCCTTGCTGCTGCCTAACAGCAAGTTGGTGTGGAGCCCTGGTCCCTCCAGATCCACCTCATTCTTGCCCCTGCGCCAGGCCAGAGCACAGGGTGAGTTTGCTCCTGGTATTTGGAGGAGAAGGCAGCGATTGTCCCCCTGTACTCAGCACTGGTGAGGCCACACCTCAAATACTGTGTTCAGGTTTGGGCCCCTCACTACAAGAAGGGCATTGAGGGGCTGGAGCGAGTCCAGAGAAGGGCAATGAAGCTGGTGAGAGGTCTGGAGCACAAGGCTGATGAGGAGCGGCTGAGGGAGCAGGGGTTGTTCAGGCTGGAGAAGAGGAGGCTGAGGGGAGACCTTATCGCCCTCTACAGCTGCCTGAAAGGAGGCTGTAGCCAGGTGGGGGTCCCTTCTCCCAAATAGCAAGCAATAGGACAAGGGGAGATGGCCTCAAGTTGCGCCAGTGGAAGTTTAGGTTGGATATTGGGAAAAATTTCTTCACTGAAAGGGTTGACAAGCATTGGAGCGGGCTACCCAGGGAAGTGGTTCCCTGGAGGTATTTAAAAGACAGGTAGATGTGGTGCTTAGAGACATGGTTTAGTAGTGGACTTGACAGTGTTAACGGTTGGACTTGATGATCTTAAAGGGCTTTTCCAACCTAAAAGATTCTATGACTTTTGCAGAGCAGCCTTATGTGGAGTAGAACAACTGTACAAAGCTGAGAGGGAGGATAAACTCCATGGGGCGTCATGGACAACTAGTCAAGCAGATAAAAGTGGCATCAGTGCCTCAGTTTATTTACAAAAGGCAGGCAACACACATGGAGTAAGCTCACTTTGCATAAATTTATACCCTTGCTTGAAACAATAACCATTACAATGGGGAAGGAGGCAACCACAGGAGAAGTTAATCAAAAACATGCAGGACACACTGGTTTTAACGTCAAAGAAGCAAAAAATGGCAGATGGCTTGCACTGAGTATTAGGAAGAGGCTGGTAAGTGAAGTATAACCAGGGCTTGGCCACGAGGAGAGAGGGAGAATCACAGAAATCCAGCTCTCAGGTCTTGCTCACCTCAGGAAGCACCATTGCACCAGGAGCAATAGACAGGAGAACAGCACCAGCACCTTCCCCAGACAGAGCTGCCCCAGTGGGAAGAGAACCTTGGCTAAACCACTATTTCCACCATCAGCATTATCTCTGGAGCACCAGGGAGGAACGATCACTTCAGCTGTTTGTACTCCTTAAGCTATGAGATACTACAAGGACAGGGAGAGGAAGCCCAAACCCCACATTCTTCCCCCTTCTCCATTTTGGGGGGGGGGGGGGTTTCCTCTTTGAGAAAGTACCTGATTTAACAGTCTCCTCAAAGCAGCAGCTCTTTTAAGCCTATAAGGAAAATGCTGCCAATTAGCAGTGTTTGTATTTTGTTGGTAGATATGCAGCTTGGGTGGTGGTTGGTAGTCTGAGGGATGGCGTCTACACCTCTTGATAAACACAATAGCCATTATTTTTCACCACCTTCTTTAATGTCAGCTGGTTATAGAACAAGAATCCCTTCACCAGGTTGAAAGCTCAGGGCTAGCGAGTGCACAGCTTGTGGCTCACATCCATCCTAGACATGAAAATAAATACACCCTGTGTATTGTAAGAGTGTATTCAGAGTGTAAATATATGCTTTGTATACATAATAAAGAGAGTGTATACAACAGTGGGTATAATAATATCCTGCCTGTATTACATATACAGAGTGAAAGAAAACAGACTGAACCACAGCAAAGTACTAGTAAATAACCCATCCCCTTCTGGAGAAAAGCTTACGGCGGCAAAAATTAAGAGCCTTTCACTCTTTTGCAGAGGCAGAAGTGGCAGCTGGAGCACCTGGTGAAGCTTGCAACTGGGAGGGATCCCTAAGGACTGGGAAGGCACAAAAATGAAATGGTAAGCTACGCTTTTCTTGTGCTGCAAAGCGGCTGAAGTTTGGAGGCAGAGGGAATTCAATTTAATTGCCAATAGAAAATAATCTCAAGAGCAAGCTATGACTACATATACAAAATTAACTTTGTCCGCATGAGAATGCAAGCGGGAAGCATGGGTTGGTGTTTGCCACTGAAACCCCATCCCGTTATGACATTTGGGAAACCTCAGGTCTGCAGGCAGGAGATATAATCGACACCAAGACTAGATGACAAAACATGGCAGGGTTTCTAACCCATCCAGCTTTGTATCCAAATTCTCTTCACAGATGAGGGAGTTGTGAAACAGGGCATAAATTATGCCAGAGAAAAGGTCTCTTTGATCTCTGCTCTAGCATTCTAACAAAGAATTTGGCATTTCTCTCTCTCACTTCATTAGGGAGACTGCTCTCTGGATGGTTGCCTGTTTACTGTTTGCGTCTCTACCCAGAGGTAAATATACTCTAACACACATTTAGGAGTTTTTGGAAGTATTTACACAAGAATACACAAACTGCAAACTGAGAATCTTGGAGCAAAAAGATGACAAGAACATGCTTTGCTTTAAATACATTTCATCACAGTCCACAGTTTGCAAAAGTACAGGTAATAACATTCAGATAAACCTCTATATCTGAAAGAAGCGGTCTCAAAGTTAGGGCGTTTCAGGCCCACAAATATTTACCTATAAAGTTTATCCTGCCCACATCCTTAAAAACACCCTGCCATTTCCACGATGTTAAAGACGACTTGGAATCTCATCCTTTACAACCCCCAACTGCCTTGCATCTGGTTTTGTGTTTAAACTCATTAAGTTGCTGGGCTCACTATAGGCATAACCAGGTAAGTGAAAGGACTGAAGCCCAGCAGCAGTCTTTCTCCCTAAATCTTTGCACACGGTCTACCAAGTTTTAGCAGAGTTGGGTTTCTGACATTATATAGATTAGATATGATCATCTTCTATTAGAGAGATACACTAGTATATGCAAGTGAAGGAGTTTTCTACAAGCTTCAGGGGCAACTCCGTGTAATTTCCTTACCTAAGGCTTAAATTCAGCAGCATTAAGACCTCTGCATGTGGTCAAGACTCCTCTGTTTGCCCACAAGTGCCTCACATTTACCAGGCACTGCAGTGGTTCAGGAGGTTACGCTTCATCTAGAACTCATTTCCCTCTCTCTTCTGGAAGCACAACTGACACTTTTAGGGTCTCCACAGAGCAGCATGAAAGTTCTATCACCGCTCAAGATGTGCTCTTTTGGTAGTAGCTGAGTGCACTTGCAGCATGCAGAGTCACCTAACTGATTACCCTAGGACTCTTTTTTTGAATTCCCCCCCCCCCTCCAATAAGGGAATTCAAGTTCAGTGTTTCTGAGCAAGCACCTGGGATTGCAAACAGCCCCCTACCCTCCCCAAAATACTTTTGCATGTAGGCGAGACATAAGCCTGTAAGGAATCGCACACTACTACCTTGTCAGGGTAACACATTTCAGTTGGAGCTCATAAGTACTCAGAAATACACAAAACTCCCTGTTGCTTTGTTTCTAACACTGGAACATTTTTCTACTTAACCCATCACTTCCACTATTAATCTACTTTGTCCACTGTCAGAGCTGCACTAGTATCACCAGAGTGAACTCGAGAGACACACTCAAGAGCTTTCCACTTCCAGGCCCTTTTCACATGCATAAACTCTAGATTGCCTACTGGCATCCCAGATTTCTCCAGTATAAGCAATATATAATTAATAAACAAAGATGATTAGTCTAGCTCATTGTCAGGGGGGTGGAGGGGGAGAAGAGGGAGAAGCAAAAAATCCCAGTCTTTATGATCTTCCCCACACCACACCTTGGATACTGAAGAAGCAGTGTTTTCTCATTACAGGAATCTTACAGATTGGTTAAATTAGCACCTTCAATTTCACCTTAATAGTCTTAAACATTCAGGCAATATTTAAAACACACAATTAAAAAAAAAACCAAAACCACAAAATAAACTCACCCCACTTCACAGTTGAGTTTTACAACTGCAAAAGCCACGCACCAACAAGCATTTTTTCCAAGGTAGAGAACTGCACCTTCCACACACAAAGCTTACCAGGTCAATCAGATGGGAGCTCCTCACCCAGCTTCACGCACCCCAGCGGCAGCAGCATCTGCCACCATCCCCACTGCGCAGCTGCTTCAGCCTCCTGGCCAGGATGCTCTCTGCTTCCACACCTCCCAGTCCAACAATGGTCTCAGTGAGAAGCTTAACAGAGCATCACCATCAGTCTTCAGTAGGGCTTTACTCTTGGGCTCAGGACCAGCTTCCATAAGGGCACTTACTGACTTGTACCCACCCAGGAGCCTGTTCTTCCTATCTACAAAAGACCTCATGCAGCTGTAGGGTCTGTTAGATAACTCATTACAGCCAGATTTCAGTCACCTGTTCTTGCCCCAGGCAACTTCAGCAGTGCCTCCTTTTTTGCCTCCTGCTGCCCTGGTTTTACCAGCTGAAAGCAGTGTAGGGCAGGGTGGGTTAAACCCCGTGGGTCTTTACAGAGTCATCACAATCGTTACAAGGTTTGTACACTGTATCATGCAGGAAAGGAACAGTTATGCTAGGCTCAGGTATGCTGGGCACCGCTGCCCTCCGTCTTCAGACCAAAAAGCAAATAGATGCACTTCTAAAACCAGTATCAGATTCAGAAGTGACCACAACCGGGAGATAGGACCAAGATTCTTTCTCCTTTTGCTCATTAAACAAATGCTTATTGTCCATTTTCCTGAATAGAGCTACAAGTTTTGTTGATTTCATGGTTATCTTTCCTTCATCCATGTGCAAAACCAAACGTTGCAAGCGCTCCCTCTCCTAATGACATCCTGTGAACAGGAGTATTCCCACCAGAAAGGCCTTCTGGAGGCTCGCTTCTTCCAGGGCTGACAGAACACCTGTAGCAGCCTCAGGCGCGCTCATCTCCCCGCTGTGGTTAGCCACGGTCAACCATAAACACAGTCTGCTTTCAGGCATGGCCTTGCCTCAGAGAGACTCTGCCAAGCACAGCTGCCATACTGGGCCCCCCAGGCCCAAACGGCTCAGGGACGGGGCTCGGGCTGCTCCCTCCACTCCCTGCCCTTCCTCCCCTGGCAGTGGCCCTTCCAGCTTGTGCTGGGTACAGCCAGTGGCCCTGTATGTCACTAATTGCAGGGCTGAGGAGGTCTCCTTGGGAAGCGCAGGGTCATGCGTGCTAGGGCAGTAAGGTTACGGTACAGTGGAGGCTGAGCTTTATTAAAAATAAAATGAGACCCGTGTTTGGGTAGGCAGGTTCAAAGCAAAACCTGGTCAGCGACTGATAGGTCTGAAGGCGGCTGAGCTCTCCATGCAGTAAGGGGACCCTCCTTCCACTGACAACCAGAAATAGCACCAGGGATATGTGAGTTTTTTCAGCTAAAAGTTTACATTGTTGAGCAAAAGTGGATTGGGGTTTTCAACTGAAAAATCTGAAAACTTAAGGAAAGCAGATGTTTGGTGATAGAGCTCTTAGCGAAGACACTTATTGGCTCTGCGATTTAGCTTTCTGAATTGTACTTTTCCTTGTGCTTTCACATCTGTCTGGATGGACACAATGTGACACCAAAAAAGCCTCAAACCAGACCCTGATTAATATGGAAACAGAGGCCCGAGCATGTAACGAGCTGAGCCCTGGCTGATGCCGGTGACTTCAAGAGGGAACTGAGACTCTCTTTGGTCTTTAGACCAATACATGCACAGAGCTGGTGCAAGCCTAGAACACAGGAATGACCACACTGAGACCAAAAACTTTTATTTCTGTATTTAGGCTGATTACTTACCCCTTGCGCATCACAGAACTTTGGCCGCAAAAACAGACTGAGCTGTTTCACAGCAAATTTTAGCTTTTCTTCTTGGCACAACCGCAGACTCGTGCTGCTCTTGTTCCGCTTCCTGCTGGGGATGAGCTTTCCATCCAAATCCATTAATCTGCATTTTAATTTATAAAATCATTTTATGAAACAGGTTTGGTCAAAGAGTTAATTTAAGCCCCCATTCTGTGCTGAAGATACCTAGTTGTCTATGCTTTATAAATGCATAGAAAGCTTCTTCCATAACCCAGTCTTCCTCTAGAAAATCCAACACCACCATAGTAAGAATTGTCCTACATGATAAACTCCCCCATTTGTGCAAGTCTTAGTACTTTGAACTAACTTGGAAGAATTTATAAAAATAATTAGTATCAAAGTTATTAAATGTGTATTTGTCAGATGCATCTGGCTTCCTGCCCTGCCTGTCTGCCTGTTTGTTCACCAGCAGGCTATCCTCACCCCGGTTCTTGCATGTGCTGGAATTGGTTGGTAAGGTTGGTAACATCTCTGCCTGTTGTCCAGGCCACCCGTACAAAGTATCTGTCTCCCCAAGGCCTTGGAAAAGTCATTTGTCTAAACCGTGAATGGCAGACCTTCTTTCTGGGGTACTGGGAGAATAACTATGCCCAAGAGCATGAGAGGCCACAGGACAGGTATTAGCAAGAGCACACCAAGCCAGACCTGCAGAAAAAAGCCCTGTTCTTTCAGACCCTCTGCAAGATGTCACAGGGGAAGGGAGATGGGGGCCTCTACCATATTATTTACAAATCAGGAGCTACGATCTGATAGGCAAGCAACGGGAGTTGGGGGAGACCAAACTCATCCAGGATTTTTCTCTTGCTGAACACCCTTTTCACACTTCTTCTTTCTTCAGGCAGACTTCCTAGAAAACCAAAACTCGCTTAATCATGTCTGCCCGTCTTCACTTCCCTGCATCCCCTTTTCTTCTTGGAACTGACCAATTAATTAAAATCAAATCAGACACCTGATGTCAAAGACTAAGATCCCCAGAAGCTGGGAGAAAAATCACCAGCTAAGGAGACAAGTTCAAGCAACATCCACACTGACAAAGTGAAGGCAACTCGCATGCAGCAACATCTGTCCTGCTGCACAGCTGGCTGGGCACCGGGCATTCAAGGCCCTTGGTCCTGGCATAGCACATCCAGCCTCCTGCTGGTTGGGAGCAGGAAGACGTGGGCAGAAGAAGGGGGAGGACGAGAGGCAATAATGATGCGATGAAGCCAAACTATAGGAAACCTGGTGTCCCCAGCTCTGCTGCACACTGAGAAAGTTATCTGTTTTTTATTCCAGGTCAACCAGACACAACGTGCCATGCATTCGTTGGAGAAACCGTTGTTTTGCCTTGCACCACCACCTCTCCTGGAGAGCTGATCCTTTCCGATTCAATGCTCTACTGGCAGATAGAGTCTGTTGTAGTGCACTTTTTTCACAATGGGCAGGATTCACTGGAGTCCCAGGACAAACATTACCATGGCAGAACTAGTCTTTTTTCGGACCAGATGAAGCATGGCAACTTTTCCTTAAAGCTCTCCAATGTCCAATTACAGGACACAGCTGTATATACTTGCATCTACAAACAGACTGGGGATCATCCCAACGAAACACAGAAATCTAAAATTACACTCACTGTATCAGGTGAGATTTTCTTTTTTAGTTCAGAGGGAGGGAGTTGAGGGCAGCATTTCTTGTTGACAAGCCATACATGGCCATCAACTGGGGAGACTCCAATTTTTAAAGCAAATCTTCACTCAGTTTCACACTGTTCCTTGATTTTGCTGGAAGAGTTAGTGAGAAGGAAAAAAAACCTGTGTCCTTGTTAAGCTTCAGCACAGTATATCCACAGAAGCAGCAGGGCTCCTGAGGGCAAGCCGCCTGCCTCTCCCCCTCTCTTTGCAGGAGACATTAATGAATAATGAGGTCTTCCCAACTTCCAAGCATTTGATTATTTGTGGGTTTGTACTGTCCTGGATCCACCCTGTCCCAGAGGAACAGGAGAGTTTATATCATTGTTTGCACTTGGGTCTGTGAAGCAGAATTAGTTTCATCTTGGGCAAGTGGATCCAAAGTCCAGGCCATATACCCTTTCAGATGAAAGACGGGCAGTTGTTAGTTACCTTTTCCCCCACAGCTGGAAGATGTGGATCTGGTGGCAAGGCCGGACACAAGCAACAAGATTTATTATTTTTCTTCCTTAGGAAAATGAGTGAAACCATAACACATGCTTAAATAATGCCAAACAACTGAGCTAACATGTTTGAACTACCTACAAGCATGGCCAGAAGAATGATGGGGCACTGGGTTTGACCAGCTGACCAAGTGAAAAAGCAAATCAAAAAAAGGGGATACACATCAAAACAAATCATAGTTTTTTAAGGTGTCTTGCTTGGATAAATCAGCTGGAAACTTTCATTATGGTCAACCACATGCATTTGATTCTGCTTAAAATAGCAAAAATCTGTTTTCAAGTAATATAAACCCTTTAGTATCTTTGTTTTAATGCACATCATTCGCAAGAGAAAAATGTTTTTAAAAAGTGAAATACTTCTGTTCAGAAAATTTCAAAGAAGTGAAATGTTTTGCAGTTTTCAAAATGTAAAAAAAGTGCTTTAAAAATGCAGAATCAAAATGTTTTCATCGTTTTGGGGAGCAGTAAGGTGTCTTTTACTCTGATTTAATTCCATGACATATTTAAACTTTCAATTTGTCTGACAAATGTATTCTTTCTCAGAAAAAAACCGCTAACCCTTAGATCAGTTATCAGTACCCTTTTTGTGTTCTAGGCTCACCCAAATAACTTCAATTATTGTGGTTTTTTCCAGCTCCATCTAGCACCGAGGAGTCTCCTTCCCCCTCTGGTAAGGCAATACTCCTTAACCCGCTACGTGTCTAAGTGATTATCCAGTGCTTTAATTTGAATTTGCAAGATTGGTAAAATGTGCTGAATAGAGAAAGTCCAATAGACTTACGGTGCCTGCTCTCTCTTATTAAGTCTAGCAAAATACAGCTGTCCCAGACAGGGAAAAATATCTCCACCACTAAGACAGACGTAGACTGCAGAAAGAACACTGAAGTGCCAGCAGTCACTAGTCCATAAATCTACTCACCATTATGGGCATCATAAAAATCAATAAAAAACAAGTTACATGGAAGCCATTGGGTTCTGGGACTTAAGGCCTTTGTATTACCTTGGTATGAATGATCAAGAGATTTGAGGGGTCCTGCTGGGTAAATAAGGTAATAAATATTCTAAAAATGCATGATTAATGACTCCATATAAGCTCTTCTGGGAAAATCAAAGTAGATCTCATCCAAAGTCAGTTCTGAAGTACAGTGCAGATGCTAATGTCTAGGTTTAATCATTACAGAGAAGTAACTACATTAGGTCCATTTGTAAGCACTTCTGGAGTGAATGCAATACAGAAGGGCTGTCCAGCTCTAACATGCCATTGTCAGTAAATTCTCCCATAAAAATCCTGCTTGTAAGCCAAAATAGTCTTATTAGCTCAACAAAAGCTTAAATTGATATCAAACCTGTACCATTTTGTCATATAAAAATCAATAGCTGCAATTTGTATTTAACGCACTGTAGCTGGAAGATATAATCCATTACATAACAATAATTATATTACAGTTAACGTAATAAGTTTAGCCACAATACCTTTCAGCCAGATTAAGCAGCAATAAACTCGAATAGAAACTAAGGAAGAGAAATGTTCCAGCATTTTATCTCATGACCACACAGAAAAAAATGGGCTCTGTACTTCATGAGCAATAACCAACTTGAAAAATTACAGGAAATACCCTTTTTTTGACCTAAGACAGCTTGTCTAATTCACCTAAAGGACTTTAAAAAAAATGAAGTTGTATTCCATATGGTATCATGTGCCTTCAGTGACACATTTCCACATTATAACATTATAAAAGCAAACAGAACAGGAGCTAGAGTATCTCTAGCTGTTACCTTCCACAAGAAATAAGAAATTATCAAGGGTCAAGCTTTTTAATGCAGTAGCGACAGAAGTCTCTCAAAACCAAAAGGTAAGTAGGCTGTATTTAAGGAGATATTTAAGGAGATAGTTGGATACATGTTTGACTCGGCCAAAAACTTTCTGACAACTTTGTATCAATATAAACTGTTTCTAACCATGAAAAAGTCCTTTCATTGAAAAAAAAAAAAAGTGATTGGGACAAGGGGGAGTGCTTCAACTTTGCTACAGGAGAACAAACTGAATCACACACTTCGGACCCCTGAAGGTTCTTGTACTGCTGGATTTTGGGGAGCCTGGGGATGGAGGAAAGAACAGAAGCCTAACATGCGAAATACAATTTTTTGCAAAAAAGAAAAAAATATTTCCTGTTGTCAACTTCTTTTAAAGAAAATCATCAGCCGCAGCTTCCATTATTTTTTTTTCAGCAATTTCTTAAGAAAGGGAGGAAAATAATCTGCTTTGTATTAGTTGTTATTTTGGAAGGGACTTAGACGACCTGCTGAGAACAAAGGCACTGTGTGCAGAAACAGTTCTCACACTCTGCAGTCGTCATAACCAGATTAGTAGATATTTAATATATTTATATAAAACAGACACAGTTTTGATCTGTTTCACTGCTGCTTCTTTTCTGTTTGCTTATTTGCTGGATTGATTATTTTTCATAATTATTTTAAAGACCCTAATTTCACTGTTGCTCTGGTTTCTTGCAAGACTCCTTCTGGGTCAATCAAAACTTGTTTTAAAGGGGTTTTTTTTCTGCGAAAAATGAATGTGCATAGGCCTGGAAGAGGTCACAAGAGGCCAGGAGACTTGCTATAATCCTACATTTACTTCAAAGAGTTACTGGGGGCTATGAGATGTTTACTTGCTCTTTACACGTTAATACTGCATCCTCCTTCTAGGAAGAGGGGGAGGAAGCGCCCCTACTAGCAATAAGTTAACTGCAGCAACGTCGTGAAAGCCGATACCATAGCAATAGCAACAGCCTGAGAGTTAGAAAACAGGTATGGAAACTAGGCATAGAAAACAATATACAGCCTGATCTTCCCAGAGAAGGACTTGGACTGGGCCTGCTGGCAACAAATGGAACTCAGCTTTCTCAAAGTGGGAAAAGGGTTCTCGCTCATGAATTGTTGGGGCTCATCAAGAGGGCTTTAAACTAGGTTCAAAGGAGGTGGGGGATATAACCAGGCTCACTAGAGAGGAGCCTAGGGGTGGCACGCCAATGTTGGGGGTGAAATCGATAGCCCAGCTCAAGTGCACCTACACCAATGCACGCAGCATGGGCAACAAACAGGAGGAGATGGAAGCCATTGTGCAGCAGGCAACTTTGTTGCCATCATGGAAATGTGGTGGGATGCCTCTCATGACTGGAGTCCTGCAATGGATGGCTATAAGCTCTTCAGAAGGGATAGGAAAGGAAGGAGAGGCGGTGGGTAGCCCTGTATGTTAGGGAGTGTTTTGATTAGAGTTCAACGACTGCGATGATAAGGTTGAGTGCTTACGGGTAAGGATGAGGGGGGAAGGCCAACAAGGCAGATATCCTGCTGGGAGTCTGTTATAGACCACCCGACCAGGATGAAGAGGTAGATGAAGCATTCTGCAAGCAACTGGCAGAAGTCTCACAATTGCTAGCCCTTGTTCTCATGGGAGACTTCAACTTACCAGACATCTGCTGGAAATAAAACACAGCAGAGAACAAACAGTCTAGGAGGTTCCTGGAGTGTGTGGAAGATAACCTCCTGACACAGCTGGTGAGTGAGCCTACCAGGGGAGGTCCCTCGCTTGACCTGCTGTTTACAGACCGAGAAGGACTGGTGGGAAAGGTGGTGGTCGGAGGCCGTCTTGGGCTTAGTGACCATGTAATGATAGAGCTCTCGATTCTTGGCGAAGTAAGGAAGGGGGTCAGCAAAGCCACCACCATGGACTTCCAGAGGGCAGACTTTGGTCTGTTTGGGACGCTGTCCCCCTTGGGAGATACTCCTGAAGGGCAAACGGGTCCAGGAAGGCTGGGCATTCTTCAAGAAGGAAGTCTTAAAGAAGCAGGAGCAGGCTCCTGTGTGCTGTAAGACGAACCAGTGGGGAAGATGACTGGCCTGGCTGAACAGGGAGCTTTTGCTGAGACTCAGGAAAAAAAGAAGAGTTTACCACTTTTGGAAGAAGGGGCAGGCAACTCAAGAAGAGTACAGAAATCTCGTTAGGTCATGCAGAGAGAAAATTAGAAGGCAAAAGCCCAGCTAGAACTCAATCTGGCCACTGTTGTAAGAGATAACAAAAAATGTTTTTACAAATACATTAACAAAAAGAGAGCCAAGGAGGATCTCCATACTTTATTGGATGTGGGGAAGAACATTGCCACCAAGGATGAGGAACAGGCTGACGTACTTAATGCCTTCTTTGCCTCAGTCTTTAATAGTTCAACCAGTTATCCCCAGGGTATGCAGCCCCTTGAGCTGGAAGGCAGAGACACAGAGCAGAATAAACCCCCCATAATCCAGGAGGAAGCACTTAGTGACCTGCTGTGCCACCTGGACATCCACAAGTCTATGGGGCCGGATGGGATCCACCCAAGAGTACTGAGGGAGCTGGCATAGAAGCTTGCCGAGCCACTCTCCATCATTTATCAGCAGCCCTGGGTAACAGAGGAGGTCCCAGATGGCTGGAGGCTTGTATACTACATCCTCCAGCGTCAGTTGCAGATACCACCTGTGGCAAGCATAATCTATGCCCTGTGTCCACATTGTGGCTTATGTACCAACAGCGGTACACAGTGCTGCTACCACCAAAGTGTCTGTGGCCTAGGCTTGTTAATACTTATTACCATTATTTAGGGACTCTTAATCACAATACATACCTCAGGCCCCAAGTAGGTAGAATGATAATTTATTTTATACTCTCTTAGTTCTTGTTCTATCAGGATTTTAAACAAGTATTCTCAGTCATCCGGAAAAGGAAGTTATATTCATTGTTGCTGAGTGTCTGTGCCTTTTCTATGGAGGAGAAAAAATTATTTGCCGCAATACCTTGAGACTGTTTTTTTCTGGATGGTACACATACACAAAAAGGAGAATTTTGAAAATGAGCCAAAATCCACATGATGCTAGAAACAATCTTCCATCAATGTATTAATGTAAAAGATACCACGCAAACTTCAAATACACTTCTTGTCAAACCACCAGTTACATGCCAACTTTTGTTTTTTTTACTTTTTCAGGACACAGTCAGATTTCTTCCAGAAGCCTTGCTGATGCACCATGTGTGGCTATGCTTCCCCTCTATTTCCACCTCCTGGTCACACTGGGGGTTTGGCACTTGTGACTGGGGAAGCCAACCTTCTCTTTTGAATTTTCCCTCACCAGAGGACCTTGCTGGGCAGAACAGCTCTGTAGGGTTAGCACGACAACTGTTCCAGAGCCACGTGAAAGAAACGCCAACAGCTGACAACAGACCTAGCACTAGGTGTTTGTGTCCTGCATTTTGGTGTTCCACAAAGCCAAAGGCAGCAAAACTCAGAGGTAGCAAGTCTGCTTTTTTGTTTCTTGGAGCCCAGTTTTAGTGTTGCCGGTATCAACATTTTATTTTGGATTTTGAGGTGTTGCTTTTAAACGACAGGATAAAAGACACACAAAACTACAAGGCCACATTATAATTGACCCTAGAGGGATCTTTTGCCTAAGATCTCATCTGCTGTCCTTCAAGAGAATTGAAAGGAGAAGAGGTAATTACTCTTTGTGTCAGACAAAAACTGGAAGCATGAAGACGCTCATATTTTGCGAAACGTAAGGACAGAAACTTGAAACTTGAGCCTGTGGAACTTTAGCTTCTGTTTTTACTCTTAAGCATCATGGGCTATGAGTAACAACTTTTTTTTCCACAAGAAATGTAGTATTTCTTCAGCGGAAGGGTGAAGCTGACAGAGAAAGATGTTGGAAGTTCATAAAACATCAACATGGGGAAGGAAGTGATGTATTATTACAAAATCCAGTTCTAAATAAGCCAAAAGCTTTAGAAAGCTGAATTCAAGTGTTTTCGCTTTTTGTCAAGAAACACAGCAAAGTAAATGTGGTCACCGTGCCAAAGCTGGATTCTTAAGCTGGAACTGTGCGACAAGAAGTTGTTACTGTGACAACATTACTTCCTTTAAAAATGGTGCCTTTGGAGGAAAAAAAGAATAACTGATACCTATGCAAATTGAATGGGTTTAGTTCTGGAAATGCTCCGTTCAGGTAGCATAGATGTCCTAAGATTGAAAGGATCCCATACGCCAACCATATCCAAAAAGTACAGAAGTTTTGTTTTGGGCCAGAGCTGCTGTAATCGCCCTATTACGGAACTGAGAAGTGTCTGGAGAACTACTCATGCGGGCTGGTGAACAGCAGTGACTGAACCGCACTCCTGGGCGAGCACTGGAGCAGAGGGAAGTGACTCATAAGGACGCCCATAAAGTAGTTTTGATTTGGAACAATTCCACTCTCTTTCCAAAGGAAAGACAGGATTGTTTTTGCAAAGAAGGGAACAGAATAAAATAGAGATGAAAATGGTATCCATTGAAGTAAAGGAGATAGTTACCTTTGACTTTCTTAACAAAGGGCCCTTTCCCCATGGTGGGGAAGAGAGATAAAATCCCATGCACAGCCCATGTTGCCGCTGCAGTGAAGCTCAGTTGGTAGGTAGGCTACCCTGGGTAGAGCAGCTTAGCACAAGGGCTAGGGTCCCACTTCACAGAAAAAATTGAATATAAGAATTGTACATACTGTGATTGTCTTTTTGTGTCCTACCCTCCAATGTTTGTCTCAGATTCCATGTATTTTGTAAAATTGATTAAAAATAAAACCAAAAAATAATTTAAAAAAAACCTGAAGACAGCAATCACTTGGTCTCTAAGAGTTCTTTATTTGTATTCCAGTGGTTCCCACAGTTAGTTAGGCTCCCTGTGCAATCAGAAAGTCCAAAAGGTGGCACCTGTACAGGTCTGTTGGTCCTGAAAGTCTGAGCTGCTTGCCTTCATCTTAAGGACTGTATGATTTCTAAAACCTAATAGCCACTTAAGCAGCCCTCCACTTTTCAAAAGGTGTTGAGGCACATGAATGACATGAGCACCTCCACTCACAAGTCCAAGCTGCAATTCTTGGGCAAGCAAATGAATGATTACTTAAATACCTTCATGTGGGCATGCAGGGCTAGAACAGAGCCTTATTGCTGCAGCGAGGGACAGCCCGGTCATATGCTTAAGAGCAGGCACTCCTCTGGCTGATGCCTACAAGGAATGCCCAATTCCCTCAACCCTCTGCATCTTCCACCCACAGAAGTGATTCTCCCTGCCTGTGCAAACTGGCATGAATCACAGTAAGCACATGAGCAGATGAAGGTAGGAGGAATGAAGGGGGGGGGGGGGGGGATATGACTGGATGACCTCTAAATGTTGCTTACAATCCTACTTTTTTATGACTCAGATTTGCAGCAGCACTTGGGGTGTTTAAACATCCCTGTTTATTATGTTTTCCCAGAGCTGCAGTTAATGCCATTCCCAGTAGTAATATACGACCACCATTCGGATTTCCTGGGAGACTGCAAGCGAAGGTTTGAATGACTAGCAGACCTTGATTTGTCCTTCCTTGCCTGGGTGATGACACAGCAAGTGTCTGTCAAAGTTCACTCAGCGTGCAGAACGTGAGCAGCACATACTCCTTGTCTTTTCCAGAGTTTCATCGTGAACAAGAGGGATAGCTTTGAAAATGAAGGAGCACAAAACCAATTCACACATTTAAGGAGGAGGAATCTCCACTTCTCTCACTCGTAGTAGCCTGGTGGCCCACACCTACATATTTCCCACGGCAAGAGCATAGGCTGATAATCTGCTACATTAAAGAAAATCTTAAGACATCCTTGTACATTATTCTTGCCAAAGAACGGCTGTAAAAGCAAGTTTATTTTTTCACGTTTGACAGTGACGCTGGTAAGAGACAAAAAGGAGTTAGTTTGCTCATCTCATGGTTTATTTAAGTTTACAGTGAGGTCGGTTTAACTGGTTAATGCTTTTTGCTGAGCTCCTTTCAGTTCCAGACGATGTGGGAGAAATGGCCCATATAGATCATCAGCAAGAAATGAATGTAATACATTTGATGCAGAATTTTCACTGTTATTTCAGTTAAGTCTGAGGGCAGACATTCACAGCACAATACTCAGCAGTTGAACAAAGGGTACTGAAAAATACTGAAAATAACCATGGAAGGTGATTATTTTTAAATATGCAGCACAAAATCATGTTGCTGTGGGTAATGCAATCCTCATTTTGACTTCTGTTTCAACTTCTGGGATTGTCCACGTTTAGTCCCTTCTCTTCCCCTCTCTCTCTCTTTCTGCAGAGATTCTGACCACCACTGAAATCACCTTGGAAAAGACAAGCAAATATCAGTTCCTTAATTCTTCTGGGGGCTAAGGCTGACCCATACAACAAACAAGCTTCCCCTCAGCCACTGCAAGCCCTGGGAAGGAGGAAGAAAAACAGCTCAAACAAAAGACTCAAGGCCTGGAATGCAGGCAACTCTCAATTATTTGCAGATAGAGGCTTATCTAAGCTCCCACTCTCAAAAAAAAAAACCCACAACAAAAACAAACCAAAAAAACCCCATATATATGCATATACACACATATAAGATACTGCTAGCTTGCAAACACATAGACCCTTGAAGAAACAGTGTGTTTTCTTCCAGGAGTATTTCTTGGCCTAATAAAAGTCCCTCCCTACAACCCCTGTTTTTAGGTCACCTTGGCTATAATAGCATCATTATTTAAAAAACCAAACAAAAAACCCAAAAAGCAAAAACCAACCCCCCAAAACAACAACAACAAAAAACCCCACTGTGTACTTTTATGACTTTATACTACACTTTTCCTCATTTTTCAGTGATAATTATATCACAGGAAGGCTTTAGAGCTTAATGTAAGTATGTTTGATACCATACTATCAGGGAGATAAATAAGAAGTCACTGTGTTGAAGAAATGAGTCTTAACAAGGCAGCAGGACAAATGCATTCATAGTGATGGAATTAGATTTCCTATTTATTTTTTTTAAACAAGTAGGAAGCAGCGTTTGATTCCCTCTCTGCATCCAAAATGTCAACACAAAAATTTCATACAGAAAACAACAGCTGGAATATTGTGCCTGGGTGAGTGAAAACCTGCACAGAACATTGTTCACAAAGTGCCCCCTGCTGGCACTTCATTCATCCCAAAGGTGTCTCCTTGGTAGCCACAAATCGAAGAGGGAGAACGAAAACCTAACTCTCATTTCTGCTTTTAGAAGAAAAAAGCACCGCTGTCAAATTTGCGAACACTGCAACAATCCCCAGAGAAACATTTCATAAAATGGTTTTTGTGTGGAAGCATGAATGAGGGCAAAACAGGGCAGGCAGAAGCGCAACTGAGAGGTAACAACTCCTCCCCACACCCGACAAGTTAACCCCATCGCATCACTAGAAGACCAACACAAGCAGGAGGGGCATTTATTACCACTCCCTTGCAGTAGGACAAAGTTCTTAAATGCTTTCTGAAGATGAAAAATGGCATGATCTGTAAGCCAGATACTGCATGCCTCCTTGTGGAGGCTTGAAGAATACAGAGTCTTTCACTTATTTCTGATAGCGTTTAACAAAACATATTAATCATAAACTTCTATCCACTTGGCTGAAACTAGCAAATCCCTCAGCAGCTCCAAACAGCCGTATGGAAGGAAACGAAAAACCCAGCTTGGCAATCTCTGAATGCACATGGAATTTCCCTCCAAATTTACACTGGCTGAAAGCCAAGACAATAATCTTACATCTTCCACCGAAGTTGAAAGGTCTTCTATTAATAAAAACCAAAAAAAATAAAAATGCACATAGCAAAGGTTTGTATTCAGCACATTGCTGTAAAACTAGAATAAAAAAAATGAAAGGCAATTCTGGCACATGATTCTTTCTCCCTTAAAAAACATTCTCTCTGAATGAAGGGGAAAAAAGAAAGGGTAAAAAGATGCTCTATTCCTGAAAATAAAATTTTGGTTTTGATTTCCCTAGCATGTATCTGTTTGTCGCATCCCTGGTAGATGCCCAAGCTTTCAGCACTGACAACACTGTACAGGTAGCTTGCTTTTTGTAACTACCTTGAAAAACGTTTCAGGCACTGAGAAGGTTCCTTTGTTACTCTTACAACTCACAGCCCTAGCCCTCAGTCAGTCACTGATACTGAGATCACCATTTTAGAGTACTGCTGTTATTTAGCAGATGAGATGTCACGTCAAATGAGGGGAGCTTTTCAATTTGCATACTTGATTCTAAGCATGCGCTACTTCCGATAATCCAACTTGGAAGCCACCAGGTCAGGGATCCACATGACCACCATGGCATCTGCTTAGAAAGGTACACAGTAGATTATTAGTAGTCTTCATTGTCTGGGTATCTGGATTCAAGAAAGAATGTCAGAGGACTGTAAAAACAGGCAACATCCAGATGATCTACCAACCAACTTGCAAGAGCTGGTCACTGCATGGTAATAGCCATTTCTTAAAAAAAAACCCAACCCATAAAATCTTCTTTTTCCTCGGGACACCTGAATTGAAGATTCAGAATCTAAGAAAGATTTATGCCACCACAGCTGCACTTACGAGGAACTGCAGATACGAGAAACCCTAAATATGTACACACAACCATGCAGTGGCGAGGGGAGCTAATGGAAAGATTTAACTCACAGTTCCTGGCGGGAAGAGCTGAGTTCAAATTAAATCACTCTTACAGCAGAGGAAGGTACTGTCAACACAAGCAACAGCTGTTCTCCCTCTGCTCCAGGGATTTCAGTACCATCTCTATTTTGTGATACTTCCTTACGTCACCAAATTTCTTTTAAAACTTCTGCAGATGTAGGAAAGACACACAGTTTAAAATATCACTACATTTTATATGAGTAATGACCTCCCATACTCTGCTAAGCCTCTGTGTATAAAATTTATATTAAAAGCTCCACTTACATACAAGCAAAGCCTACGGAGGGAAGTCTTTGCTTGCACTGAATTACATAGCAGCAGTGTTTTAAATTCTGTTTCTTACGAACTTGATATTGAAAATTTCATGAAGAATTTGATGCACAAGCAAAAAAATTTTAGGATATGTCCAAAGTCCACTTTATGAACCACGCCTGCTACCATGATGACTTGGTTTCTGTGTATGATTTCTTTGTAACCACACTGGAGTTGGTGATCTGCACAAGAGATCTTTAAGAAATCTCCCAAAGAAACAGTGCCACCTTTGCAGCACAAATGTAGATCTTCTAAATCCAAACATGAGGGTTTTTTAGTGACAAAAAATTAATCGCACACCAAGAGGCTCCAGAATCAAAAATGCTTATTCCATGAGCACTGACTGAGCAAGCTGAGCATGCCCACCACTCATACTCAAGCTTCATTCCTCCTCTTTGTTCCCTCCAATAAAAAAACGTTACTCCACATCCCTAGCAAGTCTTCAGCCACTGATGGTATTTACCATACTCCAATCCAATCTAAGGCTTGTAGATTTAATTACGAGGCACTCAATTCCCCCTTATGGGTTCTCTTCAGCGTGTATTGTCATGTAAAAGGAACTTCAATACAAGGTAAAGGGGTGTCATTTTGTTTGTTTGTTTGTTTGAATTTGAGAAACGTTGCTTCCTGCTGAAGAGAAAGGTGACAAATAACTTGGAAGGGGGGAAGGAGACTCTGCTGTATTCCATATGGAAAAAAATATCTCAAAGACATGAAGAGAATTGCAGAAAGAAAAGCAGAAAAACTGCTAGACTGTATCAACCAGTGTAAGTTATCAGAGGCAGCTGTCAAACAAAACTGAAGGGACAAGGATGAGATAAAGGCAGAAATTAATTTATTTATACATCATTATTCCATACATTCAATATTGCTTTGGAGAAAGCTTTATTACCCTAAAGCAGGGAAAGCGCAGATAATTTGAGATTGGGTTTTTTTTCCATCCACTGCTAGTCATGCAACTACTTTAATATGGATATTATCCTCAAAAATTGTGCGTCACATCAGTGGATATTTTCCCTTTCATTTCAAGACCTTTTTAGCTATAATGGGCCAATGGATGAATTTTTCAAAGTGCTGGTGTTGTGACAGTTAAGATGTATCCTGCTGCTGATTGATACTCAAAAAGGCTCCTTTGTGAAAACAGGAGCCTTTGAAATGGAAAACCCAAACATTAATCTTCTAATTAATACCAAACTAAAATTAAGATATGGAAGATGTCTATTCCCTTGACAGCTGATCCTGGCTTTTAGTTCACAAATACAGGCCTGAGCACATAAACCTTGAACGACACACACACTCTCTACTCCCATTCTTCTTCTAGATATACTGCTACTGCATCTGCTATGGCCCTACAAAACATCCTGCTCTCAGCTTCTGAAAGGGCCTTTAGTCTCGTTTTGCCCTCACAGAAATTATTTGACACTGGTGCATCTGGAGGACTGGTTTCAGAATACATCTGCACAGCTCTCTCCAGCTGAGAAAGCTCAAGAAAATGCTCTGTGCCTCAGGCCAGACTGCTTGTACTCCACAAGCCCTTCTGCAGGCCCCTCTCTCAGAAAGGGCATGGAAAACCCTGCAGCTGGGAATCAATCAGCTTCGCACCAGCATTCACTACAGCGTGAACAGGACAAGAAGGTGAATGTTTCCATTGGTCCATATCATACTCAATACTACACCCTAAATTTAAACATTTCTGAAGGCTTTTTCCTTTATTTGCCGGTTAGTTTTAGCACATTCTTTACCATGGCCCCAATGCCATCGAAGATATGATGTAATTCTGTTTCACACATAAATGCTGGGGTAGTCACCACCTTGTTCTTTGTATCCACATGAGCTTCGTAAAAGGGAGTTAAGGAAAACACAGCCTACGACTCACTTGCAGATGCTGTCTGCAAAATAAACCATCTTTGACAAAACCTCCAAACTCTACCATCCTATAAAAAAAAGCATCCCCAAATATATTATACTGTCCAGTTGTAAAAGCAGCTGCAACCTGTAATCCAAGATAATAGAAGCTATTTTTGCCAGAAATACACAGACTGCAAGATCAATCTATAGCAACGCTGGCACTCAGGAACACAAGAAAACCTACAAAACTTACTGACTGTAATAAAATGTCTGAGTGCAGTTTAATTACAGCATTAGCCTTCAGGAAAAGAAAAAAAGAATCTCAAAGAGAACTGACCAAATGTAACTCATGCCAGTTCTATGTGCAAACTCACTCAGCATTTACTGCATTACCAGGTGTCCAAGGGAGTTCTACTGCAATAACTGAGAACAACTTCTAACTACACAGCTGTAGTTAATTACCTGACTAATACAGTGTTATCTAATCAGGCACTGTATTACATGTTAACTGCTATACACTGTATATTCCCACTAAACCGTAAGTGGAAAAGCACAGATCCCTGAATGTATTTGTTACTGTAAAGACACATTACTTAACTGTCTCTCAGGGTGAAAATTAACAAGAAAGGATATAGTTACTTCTCTCACACAATGCTTTCCTCCCAGTTCTTTAATGGCTCCTGCAGTCCCAGCATAAGGCCACTTGCCACCTTCCTCTGCTTCATGGCCCACGGTTACTTCAGCACCAGAGAGAACCTTTGCTGCCAACACCGGTGAAATGCAGCAAAGACTGCAACAAAAGGAATTACAAGAGCGATTCTACGATAGCACTCTTACAAAACTTGGTCATAATTGAAAAGATTCAAACAGACATGGTCTTACAAATCTGAAAGATATCACAAGGCAACTTCCACTCAGCCTTTTCTTAGCCACCTCTGACAAACACCTACACACATACATACACACCCCCCTCAAAAACACATTTAAAACAATAAGCTGCAACTGATACAAAACAGAAGATGCTTTTTCTAGTTCCAGCAATAACAGCTGCACATTTCCACAAAACATACTTTGTCTCCATGCTCATGCTATCAAACAAATGCCCCTCCAACTAACATACATACCCAATAGGTTTGCCTGCTTTGTGGAAGTCTTTCAAGACACGTTCAACTTCTCTGTTCACCTTGCAATCCTTCCCATCAACAGCAAAGGTAGATCTGCCACAAGAAGAAACTTTATACATACCTCAGTATAAACCTACAAATGGAGATGCCCATCTGCCCTGAGTCTGGCTCTTAAGGGTCATCACAAACTTAATAGCTTCTAAAAAGTGGCTGAAAACGCCTGTAGTTGACCAGCAGTGCTTTAGCCAAAATGACTCAATTCTAACACTTTGGTATGTCAGAAAGTTCCCTACCTGATATAAGCATCTAGAAATAAGAATTATCAAAGCAGCTTTCTAGGATTACTAAGAAGTGGAACAACAATGTTTTCAAAGAAGAAAAATATCTAAGAAGAAAAGGGAAGTAACATTCAGGTTTCTCAAAGCCAACAAAATGGCAGGTCAATAACAAGATAATCACTATTCCCTGTGGCTAACACTTTTTTTCTTTTTTTTTGAGCTAGCTGTTGTTTTATTGTTACTGACATAAGAAGGGACTTTTTGGTAGGCAGAAATGAAGAAACAGAACAACAACATTAGGAACACCTGAGACTACTGAAGTTTTACCTTCACTTCCCTCAGTCAGGCCCAAAAAGAATCACCACAAGGGTAGGCGAAAAAGATTTCTTGTGCATTATCTAAACTCCAGAATTCTCAGCAACATGGTTTGAAAAATTTAAAACATGACAAAGCCGATAAGACTTACGACTGGAAACCACCAGAAACAGCACAACTCCAACACTTTGAGTTTTCCTTATTAGGTAGCGGTACATACATAGTAAATAAGGCCATTTATTGCTTCCTGATTTTACTGTGTCAATCATCATTGATTATGAATAGTTAATCATGAATATTTAGAGGAGTCTAATGCTTAGTTGGCACTCACAAGTTTTTAGCAGCTCCAAATCCACCAGGGAATATCACAGCATCATGGTCTGCTGTAGTAAGCTTAGCCAGGCTTGCAATTTTACCACGAGCAATCCTTGCAGATTCCACTAAAACGTTCCTTGAAGAACCAGAAATAAAACAATGAGATGAATTAAGCATTGTGCGCAGAAGAGCATAATGAAATTTCTGGCAGAGGAAGAGGAGGGGGAGGAAGGGAGGAAGCAAGAAGAAGAGTAGTACTCAATAACTGAAGCTATCGATGCTTCTGAAATACTACTACTGGGAAATGCAGGCATTAAGACACCGTATGTAATCAAGTCCAGAAAACTCATTTAACATTTTCTCTCCAATCAAAATACCAGCTAGCATAAAGCTACTGAAGCCAGTCAGCAAAGTGCTACAGGTACAGTTACAGGCTGCTGTGTCTGAAGAATGGCGAAGAGACTGAGACTCAGCAGTCATGGAAAACACATTAAACACAGACTTTACCTTGACTCAGCTTCAGCTGGTTGCCCTTTACTGTGGTCAATGACATGCATCTGAGGAACATCTGGAGCATACATCTGAACCTCAGCTCCCCCACGACTGAGATGTACCAGTATGCTACAAAAACAGAGATAAAACACGCTGAAAACCTTAGAAGAGAGGCTTCATCTGGCCCCTAAGTCTTGCTGTAAATACTCCACCACCTGATTTTGAAAGAAGAGGAAAATCACACATCCTATCAAAGCATACTGAGCATGTAGCAGCAAAATCCATTTCTGTAACACCAAAGGGCAAAGCAGAACAGAAAGTCAGTTTGGAGGCAGGGTCAGGTAAGCTAGAGGCAAGTTTCTTTGTTCAGTGCTCTTATGCAGGCAACCAGGAACAACAAAGTTTTTTTTTTCTCACTGCAAGTCCCCAGGTATTATGGAAGAGTCCCATGATTAACATACCTATGGCTACATTTAATCCAGGTCTAGGTGAAATACCTCTTAGCAATGAATACTAAGAGTTAATAAATCAACTTATTAACAATTCTAGTGTTAGATTTAGCTCCAGGAACAGAAACTCAAAGTGATCATGAAATGAAGTCTCTGCTTAACTCTCTTGAGATAGAAATTCAGAGTTCCAGAATCAGTTTCTGAAGGAAAGACAGCCTCTCTCAAACTCACTGCTTTGGCATCACATACATTGTGCTGCATATTTGGACAGTCATGAACTACTGCAAGAACACGGCCTGAGCTCCCAATCATGCTGTGAGAAACTTCTAAATTTTCAGGGCAATTTTGATGGCCAGAGAGTGCAAAACTGAATTCAACAGACGGCTCTGATGTAAAGGAGACTTTTTTGGAGCTTACAGTTTCATAAAGCAACTTACGCTGAGGCCTCATGGATTTCTGTGCCATCATAGACACCACAACCAGACAGGACCTGCAGTAAGAAAATCGAGAGAGTATTTCAGGTGATACAAAACTTTCTACAGGATCTTTCACAAGCCTTGTAAGATTTAAAAAAAAAAAAACCCGAACAACAACAAACCTCCCTCCACCCCCAGAAAACCAACTTAGCAACAAGCTCTTCACTAAGCCAGCCAACATCATGCTATTAGCACTGGTGTCACTGTTTGACATGCTGCAGAACTGGCATTTCCTATTTATAGCTATTCATCACAGACAAGTCTCAGAAATAACTAATATTTATTTATTGGCTTGTGTATTTATTCCTCAGAGTTAATGAACTGACGCGATATCCTTAGGTATGTTTTTATTGTACACACAATGGGTTATTCTGAGTGTCACACATCCATTTATGAAGTGTCCAGATCCATGTGAAATACCTTCTTATCCATACGCACGTCAAACAGAAGTGGGATAGAAGTGCACTTCGAGGTGGCACTTAGGACACTATTTTCCCTGCTGCTGCATTTTGTCTGAGGATCTCCATCAGACATCAATAGCTAAATCGCTTCTAATGCAATTATGCTATATTAGCCATACTTTTCCTTATTACCATGGTAGTAATACTTTCCATTTGTTTATACACACTGGAGAATAAAAAGCACAAAGCAATCAGCAATCCTTGTATGGGTGGAGAGTCTTTCACAAAGTAGAAGGAAGGAGAAAAAACATGTTTTTTTAAAAAAAAAACAGGAAAAAAGTGATTACAAGATCAAAACAAAACCAAAAAAAATCCAAAGGATTATCTAGTTCCTGCAAGTATGTCTATTAAATTTTGTGGGGTTTTTTTGTTCAGTTGTTTGTTCTTAAAGAAAAAAATCCAGTTAAAGGGAGTCCATTTAGTAACTTTACTCTCTTCTCTCCTGGTTTTATCTGGTTTTAGAATCTTTGAAGTTTTTAACCACAGACACACAAACAGAAACCTGCAACTGAAACTTAGTTAGAAACACTGGACTCGAAGGGGCTTTCAGATCACAACATCCAGTCCACTGCTCTCAGAGACATCCCACCATCACTCCACCAAATGAGCAAGATCCATGAATGTCTTTCTGTCTGTGTTAATCCTAACTACAATTTTGCTGCTCTGATATTCAAGAGCCGCCTTCTACTTTCCAACTCCTTATTTAATCTTTCGTTTCATTTAGACTGAATAAACATACAGGCAACTGTGCTGAAGTTACCTTCCATAAGCAACACTTTTCATATGTTTTTGAAACTCACTGAAACCAAAGTGCTAAGACACTGTCCTGTTATTTTAGCACCCGCTTGGTCATAAATTTATGTCACTAATATCAATAACATTTGTTTTCCACTGTCTAAAAAGCTATCATTTGCTAAAATGACAGCGTTCCAGTAAGTTACCTTGTAGACATTTGGATGTTCTGCCCATTCCTGAAGCAACTCTGCCCCAAATAGATTTCTTCTTCATCCAGGTGATACCTTCTTATTCCTTTACATTTTATGCTGTCAAGACTATTCAAAGCTCGACCTTCAAAGACTGTCCATTGAGCTCCAAAACCATGTGTCCATTTGAGACGCTATCTACAGCCTAAATTTTCCTTTGGCAACCTGTAGCTCCTCCGCCTCCTTGCTTTCTTTTGCAATTTTAACACGCTCTACCTCCTGCGTGCAGAAGGGCATAATCCAGTTTAAATATTTTCCTGAACGCTGCCAGCGCCTCCCCCAATTACACTGTGCGTTATCCCAAGTTCAGCTCCTTGTAACTCAACTCCAGGCCAAAAGCAACCACACAGAAGCCAATTTTTACGCGTTTCCCGCTCCTGGCCTGGCTCCCTCCAAGTCACTCAATGCTGAACAGCTTTGTCTGCTCCATTTCAGCTACGCCCAAGGCCTTCCCGCTGCCGGGGCCGCCGGGCGAGCCTCCGCTCGGCCCCACGCCCCGCCAACCCCCGCCACCCCCCCGGGGGCGCCCGGCTGCGAGGCGCCCCTCGCGGCGCGGGGCTGAGGGCGGATGGGGACAGCCAGGCGGTAAAAAACCCTTTCTCCTGGGCCCCCCCCCCCAGCCCGCGGCGGCCGGGGCCTCCTCCCGGCGCGGCGCGGCCCCGCGGTCGTTACTCACCACAGCGACGCGGGCGGGGCGGCGGCGCCGAGCGGAGCGTGGAAGGAGGCGAGGCCGCCGGGCGCGCCCGCCGCAGCGCGGTGCCCAGGGCCGGCCCGCGGGAGGCCAGCATGGCCGCGGGCGGTGGGAGCGGGCGGTGGAGCGAGGGCCGAGGGGTGGCGGCGCAGGGAGCCGGGCTGGGGGAGGGCCTGGCGGGGCCGGGCCGGGCCAGGAGGCCGCTGCGCCCGTGGCGGCGCCGGCGGGGGCGCCCCCTGGAGGCGGGGAGGGGCAGCGCCCGCCCGCGCTGGGGCCTGCAGGCCCTTCCCTGACCTCCTTTAGGAATAATAGCGGTAGTAGTAAAAAATGCAAAACGCGCACGGAAATAAATCCCCTGGACTTTTTTGAACGCAAGCCGAGCAGCGCCAGGTTCCTCTCGCAAGCGAGAAGGGGGAGCCGGCAGGTCAGGTGCGTGATCTGCCGCCCGCCAGTTAACCTCTCCGCCTTACTGACACGGGTGGAGCAGCCAGCGATGCAGTCAGCAGTCCAGCAGGGGCAAAGCACGTGGACTTGGAGGTTTAGGTTGGACATCAGGAAAAAATTTCTTCACCAGAAGGGTTGTCAAGCATTGGAACAGGCTGCCCAGGGAAGTGGTCGAGTCCTCATCCCTGGAGGTATTTAAAAGCCGGGCAGACAAGGTGCTTAGGGACAGGGTTTAGCGGTGGGATGGCAGGGTTAGGTTAACAGTTGGACTTGATGATCTTAAAGGTCTTTTCCGACCTAAACAATTCTATGATTCTATGAAGTGCGTGCAGCCCCAGCACAGCAGGGGAGCGCACCCAAGGCAGGGCAGCGAGAGGCTCCTCAAGGCTACAGCTGTTCATAAAACTAGGGTAAACAAACCAACACACAGGGGCAGCTTCATTTCTTTCTTTCTAGGATCATGTGAAATAGGGTGTTGCTTTTTAAGAGAGAAGGATAACAGAAACATTGAACAGTGCCGAGTTTCATCACTGGTAAATTTCTTAATTTCTTTCCCTGATAAGCTTTTTTGTCATGTCCATGCCCCCCCCCCCCCCCCTTAGTTTTTATTATTCTTCCTACAAAGATAGAAGGGCACACTGGAAGATTGTATTGGCATTCACATGCATCATTGAATTTGTCTCAATTACCTAAAGGCTTATTATAGCTCTAGCAAAATGACTAAGGCAAGTAAGGCACGTCCTTACCCCACATAGAAGAACTGGTGCGACACTGCCCCTCTCACCTCCCCCTCAAGGCTCTAGTGCTTTGTGAAATGTACTTTTTTGCGAAGCTTTTATCTTCAGAAATGTTTTGAATGTGATGAGTATAATAACCCAAAACCTTCTAAGAGGTTGAATATTTTCTCTGTATTCTGTGTTTTGTAACACTGTAAACCCAAGAGACAAATACAAATTTAGGGATCAAGTTAGCTGACTTCACAGAACAGCACAACTCTTAATTTTACATAGCACAAAGCTATTGCTGTGACAGTCCCAGAAATTACAGCCTCCCTTGCTACATACAGGTCATGTAGTCTTTATATGGTCTTTAAAAAAGCATGCAAAGATGATGTGTATATAAAAAATTGTAAAATGGATTAATTAGTCGGGTAACACCATCTTGTTTTTCACATTATCTTAAGCACTTCCATTTACTAGGATCCCAAGAGGGATTTTTCTTTCTCCTGCGCTGCTTCTTCCCTGCTCACCTATGCCTCCCTTCTACCTTGGGTAGAAAGCCTACTTTCTGCCACCTCCTCCACCCATGGCGGAAGGGTGGAGACTGACAACCAATCCCAAATCCCACCACAATTAGCAAAGAGCATCACTCCAGCCCACCCACCTACTCCTTCACCCCTCTGAGAACCCGAAACATGGGCATGACCATGAAAATGTTAGGAGGCAAGGGGGCACCAGCAGCTGAAGATGGTTTTGAACATTTTACTGTAAGAAAAACAAAACAAATCACTTTGCTATGTTTTATTTAAGCAGGAAGCGCATCTTTATTTTGTATACTGAAGTTCTGCAAAGTGACTGTATGTGTCCGCTGCGTATTTTGGACTTTGTTTTTAATTTCAGCGGTTTTTAATATTCATACCTCTCCTCTCTTCCAAGAGTGGAAAGAGACCAGAAAACAAATCCAAAAGAACAGAATACACTGAAAAAAAAATCAGTTCTGGCTCATTATTAATATTTGCAGTATCCTCATTAACAAAGCCCTTTCAACATATGACTCGAAAGCATCACAAGCACAGATACAGTTCTTTGTGTTCAGAACCTCATTGTTGTTATTAGCCAATTCTCATGCCAACTCACAAAAGCAAGGGCACCAAAAGTTTCAGATTTTCATGTTAATAAAAATTTTAAAAAAACAAGGGCTTTCATGAGAAAAAGAAACATTTGTAACACATTCTCTTGCAGTTTAAGTTAGATTGAGATGGCAATTTCCAAACAATTTTTTGCTGCAGTATCTCAGATTAATTGATGAAACCTCTGTAGAAGTTACGTAGCACAGTAAACTTTTTTCCCTGTATTCACTGTTATGGGTATATCATTAATCCTCATTATTGAAACATCATCAGGTTTGGAAGCTATAGAGGTAAGAAAAATGGGTCCACTTATTCCTAACAGTGTTCCAGTAACATGTACATATTAGAACCAGTTAAAAAGAAACATTTTAAATAAGTTGAGAGCAATACGTAGACGTCCAGTTAAGAATGACTTAAAAAAGGATAAAAATTAGAGTCCCTCACGAAGTATGGCAAGACTGCGTTACAAGGAACTCTCCATACTTAATCTATGTACAATGCATTTTTAATAAAGAATGCATGTCCTCCAGCCATATTTCTAACTTCACTGATGTAAGAACACTTTTTTGTCTTACTTGAAATCAGGAATAAAAAAAGAAATCAACTGAGAAATCAGTGCTGTCAAGCTGTTATGGCCGAAGGGTACACCAAATACACCACGAATGGCACCTGGTCTACCCTACATTTCACCCACTTCTCTAACTCACGCCTAACTCCATCCACACTGTTAAAAAGAGTTAAAATATGCCACTATGAGGGCCACTCATTCCCAGTGAATACCACTGCATAAAATTACTTTGTCTTAGGTTTTCTCCCTCCCACGAAGAGTAACTAGGAACTAAGATTGTCTTTATGAACTTCTTGCATAAGATAATCACTGTCAGAATCCAAGTTGTCTTCTTCATCGACTGATGTTTCTTCTGCCAGACGTTTCATGCCCCGCTGCTGTGAAATGGCCAATGCATATTTAATATTGTAGATATTCCATTCACAGCTGTAAAAATAGACAGCAACGTGTGAGAAACAAGATCCCATTTTTCTCCTAAAATAAAAACATCTCTAGAAGATGACTGTCTCCAAAGCTCTAATACCACACTATCACCCCCCAAATTACTCCACGCTTTTGTGCAGGGTTTTGATTTAAACTTTTAAATGTAACAATACATACAGTTTGGAAACATCTTCAAAATGGCGTTGGATGCTTTTCTGAAGGAACTGAATCACAGGGAGCAGCTTCACTGACCTTCAACAGAGAAAACATGCAACTTGAATGCAATTCATATTTACATATGGAAATCTAGAACTTCTCTACATTCTCAAAATTTTAACAAGCATCCATGTTAAGTTTTAAACATGAACGGTTTAAGATAATGCTAAATAAGCAAAAACTTTTTGCTTTTGACTCTGCCCTCAATGATTATACTCAATACAATTAATGCTATTGCCAGAAGTAATTTTTTTCTCTGATGTCACACTGCAGCTTGAAGAACTAATTCTGCTTGCTGTAATGATGACAGTTCCTTCCAGCTACTGCAATACTTTCTGAACAAGGAAGAGTTTGTTTTAAATCATCCTTTCTACTTTATCAGCAACAAAAGGAGAAAATTTGTTCCAGTAATTTCAGTAACTAAAACATTAATACCCATGTTGAAGCAAGGGAAGAGTTACACAATGCACTGTTTCTTTAACCTGCAAGACTCCCTCTCAGATTGCCTCTCACTTAGCCTATTTTAAATTGTAAGTTTGCCTGGTTTTGTTCTCAAAAGTTTATAAACTCAATACTATGGGTTGGCTGAATAGAATTCATATGGCAGGCACATGTAGTTATAAAGAACTATGTAGGAAAGCAGGACACTAACAAGCTAAAAGTGCATGCTGTAATTACAAGCTAAGACTACAAAATGCAGTCAGTACCTGCACATTATCTTTCAATGACATTTAATATGTATGACTGTTTAAAATCACAACTGCCAAAATCCTATTACTCTTGAAATCTTTATGCATTTATAGGCCAAGCAAGCTATGCTTTTTTTAAAAATTTTTTTTCCCCACAAATCCTATTATGCATTCCAATTCTATTATACTCACTTGTTAGTAAAGAAGTTGTATTAAATTAAAATGGAAATTTTATAAATAAATGAAATATTTAAATTATATTAAATGTACACGTAATAAATGTAAATTAAGTAGTTTCAATTGTTGTATATGCATCTATCTAGGTTGTCAGTAACTGTTAATTAAAAACCTCAAACTGACAGGTATTTTAAAATGCTGGTTGGCTTTTTGACTTTCCCAAGATCTCACCTTGTTTTCAGTTTCTGTCCATGCAGCATGAGCAACTTATGAGCCCAAATAAGGTAGAACTCTAAATGACAAGATATCTCAAGTGCAGAGGCCAGGAACTCCAATACTTTCTCCACATACAGGTCTGGGAGTGATGAGCAGACAACATCAACTGCAAAAAAAAAAAAAAAAAAAAAAAAAAAAAGCCCACAGAAACCAGAGTTGAATTACTATTTGGAATAATGTTAGAGAGACCATAGGAAAGCAAATAGGGAAGAAGAAAGCACCATCTTGGCAACTATTTGATATTTAATATTGTGTTTCAGGGTACAGTACCACAGACTGTGAGGAGGCAAGTCTTTCCTCTTTGAGCCTTCCAAACACTACTGTATTTAAAAGCAAGGACTTAACTCCCTCCCGCCCCCTCCCCACCCAAGTTCTTCCTCCTACCAGAATACTTTTCCTCACCATCTCTCCTTCAGCATTTTTACTTCCACCCTTTCCTCCTCTTTCGGTGTAACTGGACTTTATTGTAAAGTCTTGTTGCTTCATATGAATTTCTGTATTCAGTGGGACTAGTCAGGTGTAATAATCAGAGGCGATAAAGGATACTTGAAAGGATAGCAGTCACCTGCTCTCAGAGGAAGTGTCTGAATGCTGTTGGCAACTGCGCAGCACAAAGCAGCATGATTTATAAGCATTCAAAATAATCTATAAACTGCAATGACCTCACTATATATAAACTTCTCTCAAAACTAACCAACTCCTATTCCCTGCAGCCGCCCCAACTGGCCTATGTTAACATTCAAGAGCAGAAAAAAGTTTTCCGCTTTTGAAGAAACAGGCACACATTCATTCTGTTAACAGTGGCTTTACAATGCCTGAAATTCCCACGCCTCATCCTGTGCTGCTGAGGCTTTGGTGCCTGCCTACTTACCCAGTGTTGCCTGCGTACATGGACTTCTGGTTAACTTCAGTAAAAAAGAACTAAGTTTTGCCAGCTGAAGGCAAACACCATTATGCCAGTGCAGGTATGCAAAAGGTCATTTACCCTGGCATGCATAATTATCAGGCTTGCTACCTAGGGAATAAGGGAAGAAAATCCTACAAAGCGGTTGGCTTGCAACACATCTGATTTCAGACTCAGGCATGTTTTGACTAGATAAAAGGAATTTTTATTTGTTACATATGGAACACTGCAAGGAAATAAATACTTTTTACTGGGGCAACAACACTGAGATAAAGGTAAGAAAATATACTTTAGAGTTACTATGACAGAACTGTTAATGAAGTTATGAAGTTAAGCAGAATACACTACTGAAAGTTTATTTTTAAGGTTGTGTCTACCATATATAGCTAACGAATGTGCACATTAATTATCAAAATGATGAAACGGGAGCTAAAGAATGACTTCAGTAAATGTCTTCTAAAGCTGAGTGACATCTTACCTGTTTGGGTTTTTTTCTGACATGTCCCAGTTGTGAAAGCATCTGTCTCTTGTCAGAAAAAGCTTGGCACTTAACTAACAATCTGTTTGGTTTGTGTGAACACAGTCCTCTATGAGGACCATATTTACATTTGTTTAGAGGGATGAATTTCACAAACACTACGACTAAAGGAACAAAAATCATCAGAAATTCAAATGGCTGACAGTTGCAGAGATTTTGGCAGTCCAAAGCAAGACTGATTTAGAGCAGCTGGCACAGAGCTTTATCCAGCTGAGAGCTGAACACCTCCAAGGATGAAGACTCCACTACCTCCCTTGTCAACTTGCTGCAGCATTTGACTGCCCCCAACATATTACTGTTTTTAACATCTAGCTGGAATTTCCAATGCTGCAAGAGCTCTGTTGCCTCCTGTCATATCATTGTGCAATTCCAAGTCTGGTTCTGCCTTTTTTTTTAACCTCCCGTTAGGCACTTGAAGACAGTAAAAATACTCCCCTTCTCTTCTAAAGGCTGAACAAACCCAGCTCTTCCACGTTTAAAAGTCACTAGATGAGCATGCAGTAAAATTAAAACATAAGTTAACAACAAAGAGTCTACTTTTTTTTTTTTGCAAAAGACCATCCTTTCCTCTTCAGTCTTCAGCTACAGTAGAAACTCCTTAAATATCAGTTCTAAGTCCTTCCCACCACCTTGGGCTAAACTCTGCCCTTTACACTTCAACTTACTTGGCTTATACATCTCTGCTAAGAGCTAGTTCAGTCAAATTTCATGGAAGATCCACTTACCTTCATTGCTAGGTACAGCCTCCATGACCTCCTGAATTAATTTCTTTTCATTCAGCTTGAAGGCCATAATGATAGCCATAGTGTATTCCTTCTGACGCAGTGTTTTGTGTATATTGCTGGGTGTGACATCAATATCCAGCTCAAAAGGATCAAACATCAGCCCAGAGTCCAGTGAATAGATAAGAAGACCCTCTGTGGTGGTGGCTGCCCAGCTTCGTCCTAGAAGAAAAGTAACAATATTTAAGAACAAAGCTGGGTTTTCTAGGATGGAAACAGAAAAATAAACAGATGGCTCTTCCTTGCTTACAAAAAGTGGATAGACTGAAAACCATGCATCATTGACAGACCTGTGAGCAATGACAATGCTTGTAAAAAAAATACCAGCTGACAGTGATGTACGCTTAAGTTTCCTAATTATCCACTGCATGGGAAACTAGACTACAAACCTAGCAGCATTGTATAATATCTGGAGAGACCATCTCCAAGGCATTTGTACTTCATTATTACTCCTCCAATGCTCTACTCTCTTTTGCTTGTTTTATATGGAATAAAAAACCCTACATTAGTTGTCAGTGCTCACCTGTAGGAGAGAATCGCAGGCAAGTCACTCTTATTTCTGGTTTAAAGTGTCGAAAACTCATGTCACCTAGAAGAGAAATTTAGAAGTGATTTACCAGAAGTTCACGGTCTCAGAAGTTCACGGTCTAGCTATCAACTCTAACTACGCTGTTATCGTTAAGCTGAAAAACAACGCGGAACATGCCAAAACCTGGCATAGTTAAAGACAAGGTAAGTAAGGGACAATCCAAGAGATCTTACAGCTAAAATAAGCGGTGGGACTCAATTTTGCTCTCTGAAAATGAAATCAGGACCTCAGGGTTCCATAACCAGGAGACCACAGTACCTCGTTTCCTGTTGCTTCTACTATGCAAAAGGACCCAACTCATACAACAAACAGCTGAACACTTGTGTAACAGATCCCTGCAGCTACAGAACACTCAGGTAATCCTAACTTTAAAACTGAGTTGAACAATTCAAACCCTTCTTATCTGGTATTGACTCTACATCAAAGGTTTTCATCCACATAAAACTAGTAGAAAGACAGCAAAGCCAAAAGCCATACCTCTTTTTACTCCAGGAAGAGGAATGGCAACACCTTCTTCACCTCCAGCCCCATCATCAATCAGAGCCATGCTGCCAAATTCCGTCATTTTTCTCCTATCTAAGTACTCCTAGAAAAACATGTACATTCCATTCAGTGTACTGAATCCCCTCTCAAACATCTATATTAATTGAAAACTCTCCGTAACATTCAGGAGTTACCTAGTGATTATTTCTTTGCACTTTCTTCCAAAAATTTATTAAAAATAAGGGAGAAAACTTGACAATTTCACAACAGCAGGTAACAGTGTCCGACCACAGATGAGAATCGGGCTGCTTCAGTCTTAAGGCCTCAGAACAGCACAACTCAAGTTTAGACTGCAGTTTCACATAATTATATTGTTGTTCTACTTAAACTGTATTGTGGTAATGTAAGGGCCATGTAGCCAGACAGCTACACAAATGATGTTTTAGTGACCTCACCACTCCCCTTTTTAAACACTCATCCCCCCCCCAGGATTCTTTTCCAGCTGGCTGGAAAACCACTTCCAGTATCCTTTTTAAGTCACATGCTGAGCTACACTAGCACAACAGAGGGCAGCTGAGAAAGGAAGGCTGCTTTACAAACCACTGTGTATTTGTAGAATACATTCAAAGAAATGTATTTGGAACCACACTCAAATACAGCCCAAAATGAACACTGGAACAATCATCATTCTTCCAGGTAAGGGGATGTTAAGAAGGGTTGCTGGATTTTTTTTCCTTCCAATGCTTTTCATCGTTCACTTTACTTTTAAGGGAATTTAATTTTGCATTTGGCAATGTTCAGAAACTGAGGTTATAAAGGTCAGTGATGTTTTTCTGCGACCACAATAAAATCCTTCATTTCTTTGCTGACACGAGCAACTAACACCCAGGGAAAGTTAGGTTTGTACAAAATATTGATCATTTCAATGTTCATTATTTTCTCTTCAATTTTAAGTTAAGTGCCAACTGACTTAACTATGCTTAAGAGTTCTGCTCATTCAATACAAACACAAGGCAATCTGGCAAGACTTTAGTTAGCTGAATGTCAGGAATTAATTTTGTTTTCTCAGAAGTATTTCCTTACTACTCTCCTACACAAAACCAAGAAAATGAACCCATGCTGAACAAAACGTTCATGAATCCCACTTAAATGAGATGTTACACCAAAACCAAAGTCTTGGGAACAGGGAGGGGAAATGAAAAAACCTGACTCCTGTGTTCACATACCTCCATTGCATCTAAAGAAAAGTTGCATGAGATTTCAAATTTTTTCATAAGGATCTGTTCCTTGACATTATATATACAGACAAATTTTGACAATCCACCTGCCAAAATAGACTGACCATCTGCCGAGTAACACAGAGTAGTAAAAGATCTAGTAAAGAAAAAGAGAAAGTAGTTAATTTCACTGCCACATCCGAGCTGAAAGACACAAGTACAGTGTGAAGACACAGACCATTCCACAGAAAAAGTGGAGATCTTCATTCACACAATATGTACTTAACACACAAAACCATTTACCACAAACAAGTACTTGGTGCTTTACTATGAATCACAAACAATTTAGAACTTCAGCAGCTTTTTGAAGTACTTCCGTACTTCTGAATCCAAACCACAGCCCAATGAACGAGCTCTCCACTACACCCTACACAACACTAAGGACAGTCACAAGAGCTAGAGAAAAAACAGTGTCATGGCATGTTTTAATGAGATGGTTGAGAGCTCGTCACCAAAAAAATACTTTTTTTTTTTCCAAAAAGTCAGTTTCTTTTTTTCATTTTGTTTTGAAAGGGAGTAATATGGAAAAAAAGAGGGGCTCAAGGCAGAAAGAGAAGAATGAAACACATGACTTCCATATTATGCTTTTTGACAGCACACAAATTCAACTTGCCTTTAAACATTACTTCGTATATGTAGTAACATGTAATAAAACCCACAGCGTATTTACATTTTTTTAAAAAATGTACCAGTTTCTATACACCAGTAGTTACATTCTAGTACCTACATAACAAGATATCCACTTAAAAACATATCACATTTGGCCAGTGAAAAACTTGTCATGACGAGCTTAATATTATGCTGGCAACCCACGTTTATAACTGATGAAACATGCTCAGAATGATGCTGAACAGTAGAGGAACACAGCAAAAGGCAAAAAGGATCCATCCAGATGTCAAGTCAGGCAGTCTTTTAAAATCCAACATCAGAACCAAAATATTTGAACAGCAAATGCATTCTGAAAACTTCATGTAAAAACCAAATGCAAAGAAACAATTCAAAGGCAAAAGCCAGTGTGGCACCCTCTTTTCACTGCTACCTCATTTACTTACTTCGCCTTGGCTGCTTGTTTGGCAGTAATTTTATCAAGCTCCTTCCTTCCCATCTGAAGATCATGCCTTCCCTCAATTGAGCCAGTTTGCACTGCATTTTCATGATCCCAAAATGTTATTTGTCCATTCAAAGCAGCAACTGCAAGCTCCTTGCCATCAGGACGGAAAGCAACAACAAGAACTGCAAAAAATTTAATTAACAGTTAAAAATGCAGTCAGATATTTTCCTAAGAAAATACCCTCTATTTTTCTAGGTTCTTATCTCAACTACCACAAAAATCTTAAGAGTAACAAGTATGACTGTACTTTTTCTCTGGACAACATACAAATATTTAGCTAATTATAAAGCTAAAGTTTGTATTAAATAAAAAAGATTTCTTGCATTGTTAACTAAGTAATGTAGAGAACTATCTCAGCTTTTGGTTTTCATTACCAAGAATGAGTCTATCTGTATTTGATATGTTCTGTTGTTCATTCTTCAAATATGTTTTATATTTTTAAATTTGATAGAAGATGAAATAAAGGTTACCATCTGAGTTCAATATTAGTGTTTCCTTTGTTCTCCAGCTGTCCAACATATCCCATAACTTGACGGTTTTATCCCAGGAGGCACTAGCTAGAACACACTTCATTGGGTTAAAGGACAAACTGCTGATGGGGCCCTCATGACCTGATAAGACCTAATAAAAGAGGAAAAGATAAAATGGAATTAGGCGAAAGAAACCAAAATACATGTAGTCTGCATTCAGTAACTCTAAATATAACAATGAAACCCATGCCTAACTTGTCCACACATGTTTGAGGTCACTTTTGGACATGTAGCATGACACGTGTCAGTGATTCTCAACTTTTTATTTTCAGTAGTTTAAAAAATATATAAAAAAAAAAAAAATAAATCACTCTTACACACACATATAGTCTCTCTAACGACCTAGACTTAGTAATACAGTGAGCTTTTTTCCCCCGCTCTGATCAGAACAATCAGACCAAACGTGAAAAAGCAAGTCATTGTTCTGAGAATTCAGTATGTCCTGCACCTGAAAACATGTAAGGAAAAACACTGATAAAAACAATAAAGATTTTTACAGCATGGAGCTCCTACTCCTCCCAGAAGAAATCAAGGAGAGAAACTAAACTCAAAACTCTGGAGATCCACTCAAGTATATGCTGAGTTACTACTAGTGACCTGTATTCAACAGCTATGCCAAATTAAATACGAGTCGCTGAGTTAATCTACTTGTACAAGATGTACATAATGCTTAAGAATCGAAAATAGCAAATGAGCTTGATTTGCTCACAAATAGTGTCCCTCCCTCCTTTATTACATCTACTCTTAAGTGAATGCATTTCAAAACTAGCAGCAAGACAGTGGGGATTTAACTTAATAGTTTTCTCACCCTACACAATCAAAACCTTCTACACAAGAAATCATGCCCCTGCTCTGCTCCAGCAAAACTGTCCACAAAATCTGTGTCAATCTTAGGACAGCACCTACAATTTCTTCATTACCTGCAGCAAATACGTAGAAAATAACATATCTGAACAACTACTGGAGCAAAGACTCTCATGCTCACGTGTTAGCTTAGCAATACTGGTGTTACTTCATCAGCTAGAAAGAGCTCGTTACTCAACAATTCTAAAAACTATTTCTCACACAAATCCAGAATAGCCTCCACACAATGAAGTAAAAATTGCTGAGAGTAACATAGCGTAGCTCCAGTTTGTGAATATAACAAAACACGTCATGTTGTATTAAAACCCTCTGACTAATCCCAAAGATACTTAGTATCATCATGATCTATACTATGTGTTAAATTCATGCCCTCCAACATAGCAGGTCCTTACATCTAGCAGCCTCCCACTCTGCATTGACCAGATGAATATTTCAAAGGAATCCTGGGAACCAGCTGACACAATCTCACCACTGGAGTCCACAGCTAAACAAGAGAACTGACTTGGTCGTGGAGACGTAAAGGTACGGAAATTGCGGTATCTGTTGTGAAAATAAATCATGAGAACATTTTAGGTAGATTTAAACACGTGTTTTACGAACGTATTTAAAAAAGGATTTCATTTTACTTATAAAGTCCTTTAAGCGATCTACAGAAAAAATATTCTTTGTATAAAATTAGATGCAATACCTCAGCATGATTCCAAGATTCAAAAAAGGTATTAACAACTCTGCACAAGTAATAGCCAAAAATATTCAAACGAAGTGCATTCTTCTATTACATAGTGTGTATCCATTCTTCAGAAAACATGGGCTTGTTTATACACCCAGTTCTGTACACAGCTGTATTATAATGGCTCAACCACTAAAACTACAGCAAACATTCTGTTAGACAGGTGCCTTCTCCCCATTTGAGTAGTACAGCCAGACAATGATCTTACTGGATTTCTAGCTTCCCTGAGAAAAGTTCTTCCAGACTTTTTTTTCCACAGAAACTGGATGAAGGGACAGGATTCCTAATTACTATCTAGATTTGAATCAAAGGCTGAACCAAAAATCAATAAAGCAGTACTCACAGTTGTGCAACTTCAACTTGAAACAAGCCATCAGCAGTTTGCTGTATTTTGGGGGGTGAAAGCTGAAGACTAAATGAGACACAAAAGCTTTTATAAAGAGTTACCTGTGTAGATCAAAGGCACGCACTGTTCCATCTAGGGAAGCACTCAAAATGACATAACCATTGGAAGTAAAAGTTACAGCAGTTATACCGCTTGTATGTTCTGTAAAGGTGACAAAGCAAAAGCTGCTTGAAGTGTTCCACACTTTCACCTGCAAGAGAGACAAGAAAAGCCTTCATAGCACCTCCATCATCAGTTCAGAGAGAAAGTAAGGGTAAGGCAGAAGAGTACAGAAAAGTTAGTCCTAAAACTCTGCAACAGCATAAAGGACTTTCAGTACCACCAGTAAGCAATTCTGTGCAAGTGAGACAGACAGGGCCACAGATTATCATTAAACCCCTAAAGACACATATTCAACATGCAAATCTAAGTGGAGACAGACAAACAACAAATTTAAAACAAAGCTAATTTTCAAGGAAAGCTATAGCACTTGGTGAGCATCTCTGGCTCCCAAGTTTTGGACTGCCCACTGATAAGGCAAGTGTCAAATTCAAAAACAACTGTGAAGCCATTCCAGAAGTTACAATTGAGACGTTATTTCATTCTTTTTTTCCCCACAAAAATGTTATGCGTTTAGCTATCTGGAGTTTCAGACTTCTGGGGTTTTGTCAATTTTAAATCTGAATTGCAGAAACCAATCTTTTTCTTTTTTCTGACACTCAGAAGTTGATAAAACACAAGATACTATCTTTGTCCCATTTATGTGCCAAGAGATTGTGGGATTACTCCAAAAAACATCTTAAAAAAAGTACACGTACACCTAGCCTACTGTTTCAATACAAATCAACCATGAGAAGCTAATTTTTCTTTTAAATTGCAAGCTTCTGCAACAGTATATTTCAGAAAAATCTGTTCAGGAATTGCACTTTTATAAATAACTTGAAATTAATTTTGCATCCAAACCACTTATTAAAATGGCATGAATTTGCTGACATTCATTCACCCCAAAGTATCATGGAACCACCACAAGCACACATAAATTAACTCTTGAGGAATTAGATCTTTCTGTGTTTATGGTGACTGCAACTATATTAATTAAAAAAAAATCATCTGATAAAAAGCGTAAGTGATGCAATTTGCAGAGGATACCAATAACAGCAAATCAAAAAATATATAAGCTCTAGAGAGAAAAATCAAAGCATTTAAGTGAGGACAAAAAACTATGACTTTTCATTAAGAAAAATATGTATCTCTTACAGTAACAGAGCTTTCTATGTAACATGGAAATTCAAGCTGCTTACTATGTTATTAAGACTTAAGTTCATATTTCAGTGATACTGCCCATCCCTTACCTTCCCATCCTCCCCACCAGTCACTATGTACTGTCCATCTGGAGAATATGCTAATGAAACCATGCTGTTGAAATGTCCCTGCTGCTTCAGCACGTAGGACTCGCTTTGCCATTCCCACACGAGGAGCTGACCCAAACCTATAAACACATGGGAAGAATTAACCAGAATTATGAATACAACGATGAGACTCTGCAAATGCAAGCCACAAAACACATACAGACCAAAAAAATTTACAAACCTGAACATCCAAAAGCAATCCAGTCACCAGTACAGTTGATAGAAACAGAAGCTATCCTTTGGTCTGAAATACTGAAATAAAAGAATTATCCAATAAACAAGCTTGTGGTTTCATGCCTTCTGTGATAAAACTTCAAATCTAGGGTTTATTTCCTTTGTTCAAGCAAGTTCTTTCATTACTTTACTGAATTTCTGTATCTCTGTAACATCAAAAGCAGCGTATGTGTTCTTATTATAGTCAAAAAACATCAAAACAGACAATATTGCCTTATTCAGAATGAAGACGGAGTATCTAGGCCCCAAAAACATACTTGCCAGCACAGACTAAAACTCCCCACATTCAAGAAAAAAGGTATTTTTTGGTACAGGAAAATTATGCATTCTTTAGCATCATCATACAGCAACGGAAAATAATTATGGTTTTATTTTTCAACTTAGCAATGATTTACAGACAATTTTACATATGCAGAACTTTTTTCCAGTTACTATATTTTCTACAAAGAAACTCACAATAAGTCCAAAGCATTGAAGAAATCTATAGCCAACAACTAACGACTCAGGAGTTCCTCATTCAGACCTCACTTTTCCATAATAAGCTACGGAATGGAGTTGTATGGTATTAAGACTAACTATGATTCTGCCTTTCCAGAAATTACAATCCTAAGTAGATACTCATGTTTAAGATTTTTGTGCTCTGATTATTTATTCTTCACTACTAAACATGGCGTGTTCTCAGCCAAACAAGCCAACCAACCCCCAAAATGTACCCCACAGACAAAAACAAACCAAAAAACCGACCACACCCCCATACCTCAAGGAGTGAATCAGATTGAAATCTGGAAGCTCATGGAGGTGAAAGATTCCAGAGGCAAAACCAGTGACTAAAAGGTGTGTTTTCTTGTGATAAGCTGCAGATGTCAGGTTATTAAAGTCTCCCTCTTTATTGAAAAAATACCTGGCATCAAATAAATAAGAAAAAAGAAAACAGTGCAGAAGAAAAGTATGCTGCTATAGTTGCATTTCAAATATAGGACAAGTATTTTGATCAAGGTATCCTACAACAAAACTAAAAAGTAGTAGTTCCAGGAATTGCTAAATATATGTACTTTATATAGCTAGTGAAAGCAAATTCTCTTGTTTTCCTCAATGTTTACAGCAGCTACAGTAATCCGATTATCAGAAGTGACACCTGATCACATGCAACAAGAGGGACCTAGAATTTAACCTCAGAGGAACTGCACTGTTCGTTTCCTTTTGATCATCTAATGCCAATATGAGCAACTCATGAATTCACTGGTTATCCTTCTATGTGTGACTTCTCTTTACAGAGGAAGTAATTGAAGTAATAGTCATAAATATTATACACCTGGCAAAGAAGGTTTTCGTAGATTCTTCATAGCTATATCTCTTACTGGAACTAAACAGATAAGCACCACATGATGGTCAAATAAAAGAGCAGCTGAACATTATCCAACAGCTGTATACTCCAAATTCCTTCAGTCTGGAAGTGATGTTCCCTGAGGCTAACTCCAACCTGGCTTGGGGCAGGGTACTTTCTTTATGCTTCCTTTACAGTCAGAAAGACTGAGAACCGAAGCCTGATGTGAGGCTTTCCCAGCTGGCCCCCACATGCTTCCCATCTCTTCCTCACTCTACTGACAAAAGAGATCACCTATGAATGTTATCCTTCTCCAAGCAAAACTAAATGCTGCGACTACCTTAGAACTGGATTACTCTTTGTAAGCCACGTCTCCTTTGATGTGGACAAACAGGGAGATCCCTCAGGAAGGCATCTCCAAGTAGTTTACCAAAGAGGCTGATGATCTATCTTTATCAAATGTTGCTGTCACCTCTTCAAGTCAACCAATCTCTTCTCCTTTATACTTAGAGGATACTGTAACTAAAGATCTCCTTACACTTTTTGAGTTTCAAACACTAAAACATACACCATAAGTCAGTATTTCTTAGATTATTAAAATTACACTGATTTGTTATTCTGAGATGAAGGGTATATATAGCCCTTCATATAGTCAAGGTATGACAAACAGATGTTCTACTGAAACCTATAGTAAATTACTAAATCCTGAGCAGAGTTTTATACTGCTTTGAGTGAGTGATAAAGGGTGAAAAAAGCCCAACCACATAAAACCCCATAACAGCTCTGTCTTTGGAAAACTGAAAATCACTTACTTTGCAACACGTGAATATTTAACCTTATCTCTAGTCTCTTGTTCATTTGGATTGGCTTTTCCACGAATTTCTTCACCCTTTGGCTCTTCAAGAAACTCTTCATCATTTTTTTCTGCATTCTTTTCCCTAGTTGCATCTTTAGGGGGTATAGGCTTCAAACCATCAAGCTCTGTATCACAGTGCCACACACAGAGAGCTGCATCCTGGCTAACTGTGTACAGCTAGAACACAAACACACAAATGTACGATTATCATGTAATACTTATGTTTTGTACTCTGCTGTCTTGTTATGAATATAGAGTTGCAGAAGGGTTAGGAAGTCTGCACTCTATCATCGGGATGACATATTATTTAGACCTCTAGAATTTGAGGTGCTTTAATCTGGAAAATTCACCTGTCCCAAGAAACTGGTGGTTTACTTTACCTGCCCTCAGAGAAATTTTGAAAAGACCAAAGGCAATTTGATTACCAGTTGGCATTACAGTTAATAATGTCTTTTTCATCTTTATAACTTTGGGGGAGCAATTTTAAATAACTTGCTCTCCTTCTGAAGTTTACTTCTTTGAATGTTCACAGAATTGTAGACTCCTAATCACAGCAGAAGAGTCGCCATATTATGCATTTTCTAAATTCTGAGATATTATCAAAATAGTCAGCATCCTTACCTACAGATAAGATTCTGCTTCAACTATTTTAATATTAAAATTCAAGAATGTTGTGTGATCATACATACATCTAGACTGTTCTCTTCAAAAAAGCAGGCCACTATTACATCCTTATGCCCTCCAAGTGAGTAGTAGATCAAGTTTGCCCATCGTTCTGCTCCAAACACCCACGTAGACATGTCCTTGCTCCCTACTGCAAAACACCTACAAAAGAAAAGGCAATATGAATTAGAACTCTTCATTCAGCAGAGAATGTTCTGAATGGGAAGACAGCAGTCACCACTTTAGAAGTAATTTTACACACAGCAGAGTTGTAAACTGAGGTTAGAAACTCTAGCAAAGGTAGATGGGATTAAATACATTCAAAAGGTCAACCATGCTCACACTCCTGAGATATGTTCCTTTTATTGATAAATAGGCATTTTCAAGCAAGAATGTACTGTTGGTTCCTAATACCTGCATATTTTATACTTCCTAGTCTGCCAATATATTTTTTTAATTCAAGATAGAATTAGAAACAGAAGAAACAAAAAGAACTTTTAAAGTTAGTACAATACTTTAGAGCAAAGAAAATGGACTGTAGCATGCATACAAATATTAACAATGTAAGCACGTAGACAGCGCTTTAGTTTAACAACCCACTTGGAATCATCAGTCCAGTCAATACAGGTTGTTTCATCATATGGGCCGTAGTAAGTTTTGTCCAGAACAAACGCATTAAATTCTCGTTTCTTCCCAGGAGCATGGTACATAAGAGCAACATTGTCTTTTGTAATCACAAATTTCCTGTCATGTGGGGGGGAAAAAAAAAGTATAATTGCACACAAACCTGTTAAAGCAATTGTTCAGTACAGACTGCACTACAGCACAACAAACAACCTTAAAAACATTTCTGCATTACTGAGTGATAAATATGGATTACTTTTGAATTAAAAACAGAAAATTATTTTCAGATTGGTATATTATCCCCCAACTTCATGAATGCAGTTATACTTTACACATTACAAGACAGAAAACCTTCAGTACAAATCACTTAAGTTTAGTAACAAAATACTTATTTGCCAATTCTCACAAAAGGAAGAGAAGTTCAAACATTCAAAAGAGGACATTCTATTTCAACTCTGTTCATTTCCATATATTGGCCATTTTCACAAACACAAAGCATCTGCATCCCTGCTACATATATTCTATAACCTGGTCCTGTTGCCACTATAATGCCCTAACACAGAACTGTGACTCCAACTTTCAAGCAAAAACTCATTCAGAATCACTTTAAGTCAATCCAACTGAGGAATAACACCAAAAAGGGAACTCCGTACTTTTTTTCCTGTCACCCTTCTGATACCTCTAACATTTACATCACCACACTGGCTCAGCAACCATGCAGTTAAGGGAGGCAAAAAGAGGCACTCGACTCAAGAGAACTGTCTCTTCCAGTAGCACAGTTGCCTTACACTAACCCAAGTCAGCAGGGAAACTGCACCGCCGCAAGTGCCGTCATGCAACTCTGCAGCACTGACTGTCCCCCCATGAGCTCTTTCACCTGACCTACGAAACATAAGAACAGTTAAGACTCACAGCGAATCTTCTATGTTTCTAAGAGTTCCACCATAGACAGACAACAGCTGTGACAGGCAACTTTGTGGCTAGTATCTGTTTCCAAGGCTTTGCTTTTCCTCTCTTCTTCCCCTCAACTTCACAGATAAAGTGACTCCGATCAGCTCAAAAATCTCCCCTACGTTAATCAACAGGTATCATCCCCAGACTGGTCAGAATGCCTTAATAATTACAAGTTTATGGGGTAATTTCTATTGTTTTATTCTAAAGCATGCACATTTTACTTACCTGCCATCTGGGGAAAAGCTGACACTGTGAACTGGCTTGTGAAAATAAAAGTGATGTATCACACATTTACCGATCAAACTGACAAGCAAGGCAGCTCCCTCTGTAAGGACAGAAAAAGAAGGATCATGGAAATCATCCAGTTCCCAAAGAAGCCATAACCCTAGCAAGCTTAGTTTCTTGCCTTAAAGAGAAGAAAAAAAACCACCCCAAAACCAGTACCTCCCCCGAAACTTTTTAAGACAGTGTGCTTATTAAGAAAAATACAACCAAAATTACAAGTCATTTTCTGTGAATAAGCTCTTTTTAAGCTCTGTAAACAGACACTTTCCCCTAAAATTCTAACATAATTTTCAAAGCAGAGCACTTCTAATTTGTTCTAAGGTTGAATACCTAGCAATACAGACCTTCCTCTTGAGACTGTATTTTTATCTCATTCTTCTAAAAACCAATTATCTCCTTTATGAAAAGTACCTTCATCAATTAGTATGGCAAGACTTCCATCTGGAGAGAGCCCCACACATACAATATTTAACCGTGTAGCCAATGGGAACGTCTCGCACTTATTACTGCAAGAAAAAGATAAAACAGTAAATTGGGTAGAAGGATGTAGAAATAACAGTCATCTTTGGTATCAATTAAATATGAGTTGATACCTATGTTAAAGCCATGGAACCAACTTAAGATGTAAAACCTCCACGACTTTCTTTAGCAGCCACAATCCCATAAACACCAACTATGTAAGGAGTGGGCTCCTGACCAGAATCCCAGTATAACGAGTATCAATCACAACTCTGGGCTGTAGGAAAGGGCAGATAACCGTCTAGGCTTTGTAATATATGAGAGACAATACAAGACAGAAGCACACAAAAAACCATACAAGTAAATCAAATGCAAACCATTTATTCCCCTCTTTATTTATTTCTAAAACACACCTGTACATCATACTACTTATGCTATTCTCCCCACAGACCTACACACAAGAAATCTGCACCCTGCAACCCCTTGGGAGTTATTCCACTATGCAGGCTTCTACCTTTTAACACTAAGACAGAAACTTTTCAGTACACTTTGGGAAGGCAAACCATTCTTGAGAACTCCAGCCCACGCCCCAACCCTGCAGCCCCACACCCTGCTCGTCCTTTCACGTAGGCCTGCGGGAGGCGGCGGTGCAGGGAACACCGTTCTCTCCCCCCACCCCTCTCACTACGGACAACGCGGACTTGGCTGCTGCCGTGCTGCCCGCGGGGCGGGTTCTAAAACCTTCTACGAGCTTTACTTCTCCCCCCCCCGCCCCCCCAACCGTGCTGGCAGTACCAGGCCCTTCCTCCCGCCTCCCCACCCCCCCTCGCCCCCGGCAGGCGGCCCGGGCAGGGCCTGGCGGAGCGCTAGGCTGGCGGGCCCGAGCAGGGAGGGAGGCGGCAGGCGCCGGGGCTCGCTTACTTCTTCAGGTCGAAGACGGAGATCCTGTTCCCGACGGGGCTGATGAGGGCGCTGCCATCGCGGGTGAAGCTGAGGTTCCCGCGGCGGTACACGGTGCCCAGCAGGCCGGAGAACTGCGGGGGGGGGGGGGGGGGAAGAGGGAGAAGGAAAAAGAGGCAGGGGGCGGTTAGAGGAGCGGGGGAGCGGAAGGCGGGGCCGCCGTCCCACACGGGCGGCTGCCGCCGGGCACTCACCCGGTACGCGAACTTCATGGCGGCGGCTCCCCCCCACGTGAGGAGCGCGTGGAGCGGCTGCCGGCACGCGTAGCCACGGAACAACGGCAGCGCAGGGGCGGGCGCGCGGCGATCCGGCGCATGCGCCCGAGGAGGGGTGGGAGGAGGCGGCGGCGGCGGCTTTCCCGCCGGGGGCGGGGCCGGGCCCGGGCCGCACTGGTGCGGGGGAGGGCCGCCGGTGCTGGTGGCGCGGGTGGGGGGCAGGGCGCTGCTGAGGTCTGTCCTCCAGCGTTACCCGGTAGAGGAGGGGAAGCGCTGTGAGACAGACCCGTTGGGTGTTGGCGGTTCCCCCCTCCTCCGCCCACACGGCTCGGCACAGGCTGTGCCGCCACCCGGCCGCTGTAGCCGGGGCCGCGCTCGCTTCTTCAGCCGCCGTTCTTGTCTCTGGGCCCGCGGCTCCCGGCCCTGACGGGATGCAGCAGGGGAGCCGGGGCGGGAGTACGAACGCAAATAGCGAAGGCCGGGCGGCGGGACGTGCCCGTCGGGGTGCCGCGATGAACCCTAAGCAGCAGCAGCGGCCGCGGGGCAGCTCTTCTCCAGAAAGTGGCAACCCCCGTTGGGTACCCGGCCAGTACTGTGAATAGGTCCCCTTAAGTTTAAAAAATACTTTCCCGTGGAAGTAAGCTTTGGCTAAAATAGATGGCACAATCGCTCCTTTAAAGGAAAGGAAAAGAGGGCAGGGCAGCAGAGAAGTTGGATTTCTTTTTAAAACATGTATATTTAGAACTGCAACGCTTACAATTTCATTAAACAATCTTAGTACAATGTCTTTAATCTAACCGTATATTACAGAACAAGGTGAAAAATGATTTAATAGCAAACCATGAAAATGGAATTAATTATAATACCTGCAGTGTCAAAGTCACTTCACTTGTTACCTTTTCCAGTCAAAGAATCCCAGCACTCATTCGCACTAAATGATGCTTTGGGGGTTATCCAAAATAAAATGGTATGATTTCCACAGAGAAAGGGCATTCCTTCACAGAAAGAAGATGCAGAACAAGAAAATTTTCAGCTAGCAGGTCTACATTACACATCTATTTAGACATACGGGTTTTTTAAAATAAAAAATAATTAAAAAATGTTTAGACTAGTGCAGGGTGCCTATTGATTTTTCAACTTAATTACAATTCTTTCTGGACAGAGGGTTTGGTTTTTTCCTTCCCCTTTACAATTTAACAGAACCTGAGTTTAGAAAAAATAACAATAAACTTGTCTAAAGAGCAGTTCCCCACTTTAGCTTTACCGACAAGTATTTGATATGGGACAGTTTTCCTCTGTGGAGTCTGTTGACAACTCACCGTTACAGATCTGCAAGTAGAAAAGGTCATTCTCACATTAAATGCACAAGTTTCAATATCAGAAGCAGGACATCAGAAGGAGTTGTAATTTTTCCAGTCACAGGTGGATATGCAACATTCACAAAAATTACACTTTTTTTTTTTTTACATTTTTTGTATTTACATTTCAGATATAAATAATGAAATTCTTTAAGTTACATGTTTTAACTTTGCTTCACAATTATTCTACATCTGCAAGCCTTCCTGTATCAAACCAACCTCTTTCTTCCATCATGAATGCGGAAGTCTGGCCTCTAATCAGTAATAATTACACTAAGCCTTTATGATGAAAGGTTGACTGTTCAAGTATCACATCATACTGAAATTTTTGCCCCAATTTAAAAATTAGGGCAGCAAACCAAGCCACTTAGAAATGGTAATAAAAGAAATTAATCTGGGAACTCTGTAAGCCAAATAATTTATTATTAAAGTCTATCGATATCTTTCTTTGGTAAGAACTATGCAAGAAGATGACCCAAACCCCACTCCCCAAAAAAATCATATAATATGTGACATCACAGTGTCTACTCTGTGAAGGAGAAAGCCTCAAAAAATTAAGGAATTTTGTTCAGTTAAGATTATTTATAGCAGTAGCTCTTCCGTGCATTGAAGTATGCAAACAATGTAAGTTTAATATAAAATTGCAATGGCAGGAATTAACAATGATAAAACAAAACAAAAAACCCCAACAGAAAAGCAACTATTACACCAGTGAATGTGCTGTTGTATGCTTTGTTGTGTTTCTGGCACATGTGTGGAAAAGCCTGTAAATTATTACATAAAAATCCAAGATTTGGATAATTACATCATCCAACGCTAAATTCTAAAACATGTGGGAAGCATGAAACAAATGTCTCAGCTGCCAGACAAAAATAGTGTGGTCCAAATATTTGGATTTTTTTGTTTTTGTTGCCCTGTGTTGTGATGCAGGATGCGACTGAAGGGAGAAAACCCAGTAGCTTACACAAAACATACTAAAGTGGCAATATAAACTAGCTGACACAAGCTTCACTGTACATTTAAATTGATACAATTGTCTGGTGCTTCCATGGCCAGTACATGTTGAGTGCCATAGGTCTCCTTAGAGTTAGAATGTTACAACAAAGACTAATCAGGTCATAATCCTTTAAAGTGCTTTCGTATCCAGTTTCTAATGGTTTTTGTTTTCCTTGTTTTCCTACCGAGTCGTCACGTGATATTGACTTCCAGAACATGGTCGTCCTTGCTGGGAATGACAAGTATTTGCATAGCCGTGCTGCAGTTGAAGACCTGACCGGATGAAAAGGATTGCAGACGGGGCATTGGCAAACCTTTGTGTTCCCCGCTAGCTGCGGAATGCAAGCTACCTCTGCTCCTTATGCTGCTGCTGTCAGCTTGATCATCCACATTCTTGTCCACAGATAGGTTATCGTTTTCAATCCAGCTATCTGTTTAAAACAAAAAACCCACAGTTTCATTCTACGGAGTGATTAAGCAACTTAAACATTGTTTCAGAGCTCAGACGCACAGTCAACTTACTGATCATCTCTGCTGAGGTAACAGCCTGTGCGCATTTTTGGCCAGCAGCAGATGTAGCAGAGTCAATTATATGGGTTTCTAAGGAAAATTTAAGTAGTGGTACCTCACATTTGTCACAGGCTAGAAGGGTGCACACTGGCAGTTCCTGGAGCTCTGCTGACAAACGGTAAGTTGCTGCACGAGTGAGTTCTCACTACAGTGCTGGGACTACTCAACAGTGCAGGTAGATACTCTAAGTAGCTGTGGCAATTTAAACTTTTCATCTAATCTGGTTATATGCCACAAATTTTCAGCAGTTCTCTTATTTCCTACTTAATCCTTTCAAAAATTGGGAAAGAATGTAAAAGCTAACAAAGACACAGCAGATGTGCAGTTTGCAGACAATGAAACCGCAGGATTATAGGGTTATCAAATAGTTTTCACTTCATTATAAATCCAGTGACAACTAATTTGCACAATAATCTTTAAAGGAAATATAAGAAAACAACGCATTTATTATTCTTCCTCACAGATTAAGGCTGCAACCTGAATTCAACATTCCCGTTAGAGGAACATTTTATAAGTTTCAAATCAGAACTGTGAGTGAAGGTAAGTAACAAAGACACTGAAGAGTACTTGGTCAATACACTTCCTCGCCTTGCTTTTCTCTTTACGCATAAGCACAGGAGAAGCAGAATCGTTTCTGTAAGTAGCCATGTAGTCAGGATAGCTTTACCAGCATCAAGTTGCATGGAGTGAGCAGAATGGTGAGGGAGGTATTTAAACAATCTGACATCAGGGAAAGGTAGATATCCAGCAAACAGTGGCATCACTTCCATGTGGACTTTGTGAGTTGCTCGAGCTGCTACAGGCATGGATATCACTCCAGAACTTTTTCCACAGACTGCCCAGTTACTACTGTTGTCAACAACTGCAAGAATACAGAGCAAACACTATAAAGATCTTTTCTGAAAAATAAAGAGCCCTCAGTATAGTTTTAGAGCACTTAAAAAAAAAAAAAAATCACTATTTTAGCAACATCAAAAAGCCCACCAGCTTGTATGTGTGAAGAGCTGTGCAAGGTAAGGAAACAGCCCTACACAAAAGGGACCATAGTTGGGCCTCAAGCAAGTATCCATCCAGTCTGAACAGCATTTATGTTCCACTTGAAGACAGACTAATGAGGAAAAAATAAAATATTCTCAAGCCTAGCAAAATGAAAACTACTTTACTGATCAGTCGTACTCACAATACAGGAATATATGCCACAGAAAGTCTGGCAGTTGTCATTATGAAGACAAAACTGGGGAATTTTGTCAATATGTTTAAGAAAAAATATCCTTACCTTCATACATAAGTTTTGTTGTGCAATATCCATCTGATTCTGTTAATGCTTCATCTCTGTCAACCTCCGAGAGGTCAACCAGTCGGGTAATTGACACCTCTAAAGAGCAGAGTGAGCCAGTTTTACAATACTCTGCCCCCAGCGGCGGAAAAATTTCAGTTTTCACATGATACAATGTCTGTCAGGAAGAAAACAGTGCTGTTACCAAGAAAAAAGGGGTGTTTTACTTGTGTTTAAACTGATCTGGACAAAACTGATACAGTACAAACTTAACTTTACATTTAACATCCATTAAATCTTTTTAATGCAAGATTGAGTTGTAAGTAATCTTCACTTCATTATCTTGCTCAGTTTGAGAAAATAAGCAACCCAAATTCGATTCAATCTGGTTTTGATACCAGCAGCAAGCACACCATTTTTCCCTCCACTTGTGCTTTAACTCAGCCTTTCAATGCTTCTAAATGGATAACCATCTTCATCCTATTTAAACAAACTTTTACTAGGTTCTTGGCGCCTCACTTTCCAGACACATCACTCAAATACTGAGTAATACAGGAGAATGACTTCATGACTCTTACCATCATAGTCCCCAGAATAATGGTGCTCACATTATCAGGGAGCTAATTTTTAATTACTACAAAATTAAATTTCTACCAACCCCCCCACTGTTTAACACAATTAGTTCTCTTAAAAAACTCCAGAAAGATGCTGAAACAGATACCAACAAATGATAGTTACATGCCAGGAGGTGAACAAATACCTAAAATATTGCTCAATGCCAGTTTGTAATAAGTGGGTAGAAAACATAGCAACACTGAAAGCAGACAAAAGGGTTTCATCAAATGACAGTCTTCTCATGTTGCTACTTTTTACCCAAGCATCATCAAAAAGGGTAACACAAGACTGAATTTACAGATGAGATTAAATCATGTTGATATAACTTCCTACTATGTGAATTCTATCTAGCCTATATGCTTCCTATCTGATCAAAGGAATAAAAATTTTGTCCATAAAGAGAAAGAAGAAACATTTAAGATAATGGCCTAGAAAACCCTAAATATTTCACTAGAGGAGCTCATCTCAAGCACTACAGAAACCAACTCAAATACTTTCAATAGCAAAGATTTTTTGGAAATTACAGTTTGCTTTGGGGAGCACAGTCCTAAGCCAGCAGGGAAAAAGCAGTTCAGTAATCTAAGGACAGTCTCCATGGCACAAGCCCAGGAAGACAAAAACATAGAAAAAAAAAATGAAACAAGATCAAGGACGCTCTCACAAGTGTTGTTCCCCCCCCACCCCATTCCAAGTATACGATTCCGCCATATCGGGCTTCAGTTCCGTCGTTCAGCAAACTGGCTTTCCAATGAGTCTACGTAGGTATCAATCTCATTATGTAAACAGAAGTTTTCTACTGTATTTCTTGACTTCCCCTTTCCATATATTAGGAAACCACATTCAGTTAACATATGCTATACTTAGAAGGGTACTTACAAAAAAATTTTCCACTTGGAATTCGTACGTGAACGGCTTCAGGGTAAGAGACTGTTCTTCAGAGGTAGCTGGACAAAAGCTGACTGAAAACAGGCACTGCAAGGAGAGAGGAAGCTCTTTTGTCCACTTCAATTCCCATACAAAGAATATTGATTGCTTACTGTATATGACCTGAAAGAGAATGTTTATAGTATTAGCTCCTTCCTTCCTCTGAGAAAGAAGTGGAAATGCACATACATATGTTTGTCTGTTCTGGCATTAATATAGCTTATAAAAACAAATCACCTGTTTAGTGCTAAATAAATCATTAAGGAAAATATGCAACCAAAATAACTAATAGTGAATTTTTTTAACAATGTAACTCTAATGAACAGAAGGGACACATTTCACTGTCAGAATCAATGTTTCAAAAGGGAACACTTCACATTCAAGTATGTGTGAAAAATATTTTATTCAGTATCTACAGGTGTAAATGCCTTCTAAAGCATCTTTAAGAATCAAAGTTACTCAGAGGACTGCCAAGGACTGACTTAACATCAGCTATCAGCCTTACTTACTACAAAATCTATGTGCAGAAGTGCTAATAATTTCACTAGCAAGAACTTTCATCTAGCTGTCCTGCCAATGAGGTCATAAACCAGCAAGTGAATCATTACCTGTTGAGATTCAGGGTTCAGAGGTACCAGCTGCAAATCGGTACACTCAGCAGTATTTTTCAGGCTGTTGTCTGAAAGCTGGAAACAGAGTTCTGACAAATTCTGTACGCAGACTTGCACATATTTCCTGAAAAACATGACACAGTTTGTTCAAAAAAAGTTGAATAGTTACATTGAAAGAGTATGAGTCCATAAAATTGTTTTCAAAGTACACAGCTCAAGCAAAAACAGAATGGCAGGTAATTTGTTTCTTTCAGTCTTTTCCTCAATATGTACAAGTCTGTAGAAACAAGGCTGTAAAGCATCCTCTTTCATATTAAATGAAAACAAATAACTACACAGAAATAGGCTAGCTTGGTTTATCTTGTGGTCTTATTTCCAAAATAGCTGAAACCACAGATTTGTTTTATTATATGAAAGAACACTAGAGGAAATGCACAAGCTTCCAATGGAAAGCTTTGTAAGATAACAAAAGCCCAACTTAAAAAAAAGGCTGCTATAAATATTACTTATGAAACTCCAGCTCCATATTTTGTAAGACAGAAGCAATAAATACTTAATGAGTACATTACCGTTTGCCAGCTGACAATAAGGAATGCTTGGCATTAAAAGGTATGCAGAACGTTAATGCAATAATAGTGGAGTAAATTGACCAAGGACAATCAATGGTTACCTAAAGGAAAAAGAGAAGAGAGTTCTTATTCATAAGTGGTTTTGGCATAACAATTTTGCTTTTCTTCTCATTTGTAAGCAAAACTTTTCTCAGCACATGTCTACATCTAATGCATCCAGAAGGGGAAGAAGAAAAAAAATCCTAAAAAAAAAAAATCAGTATGTCAAAAACTAATCTGACAGAATATTAGGCTTTTGTTTTCCTGTGAGCGGGATATGAAGTCTCGAAGAAGCTTTTCCTGTGGAAGCTGACATACCCACTTCTGAAGACTAAAAATAAAGGAAGGGGAACAGAAGAAAGAAAAAATAAAAGAACACTAACAATACCAGTATCATCTTAATACAATAATCCGGTAAAAGGTCAGTATCAAATAAATTGCTATAAATTCTATTACTAAAATGTCTTTATAATACTATATTAAATACAAGCTCAAAATATTTTAAAAAATGTATTTAATGTGAATTTGTTTTAACTTGAAGCAGCACACTTAACTGAAGAATTTCTCCTGAAGTGAATGCTGCCATTCTTCCAATTGTAAAGCATATATATTTAGCAACATATTTTTAAATGCAGAGGAAAATAAAGAAATGTTTTATCACACCCCATTTCAGCAATGCTAGTCTATAGCTATTCCTTTTTACCCAACTCTTCACACACAAAGACACATGGCAGCACACTTGGTCAATTTTAACAAGAAGTAACACTGTGAAAGGTGATGGTTTCAAGATCACTTTGCTGTCAGCTGAAGAGCTTCTTTCCGTACTATTTATTTTATTCACCCTTCATAATGAAATGAAAATTAAGAGGAAAAACTACCTCCAACTAAATAATGTGACAGATTGAAACACTAGTGTTAAGTACTTCAACACAGCATACAGATTCTTTGCAAGTGGAAGACATACCAGTCAGAAAGGAGAATTTAAAGACCACCACCCCACCTTTTACACAGACATGAGTATTCTTCATCCTATATAAACTGCGAGTGTTAGAACATTAGAATTCAGACTACTAGCCAGTGGAACTGTTGGCAATATAATAAATATGGTGTATATTTCTGCTTATATTTGTGTTTTCTTTACATTTATAACATTTGCTACAATTTGCTACATCTTTCAAGGGAAAATTATTTCAATGCAAGCAGGTATCACCACCCCACCCCCCATCATCATCACTTCTATTTTGTGAAGCGTATGCCCATGTGATCAAATAGGCTTCATAATAAAAACTAGTTAGATTACATCTTACTTTTTGGTCAACAGTAGCCATGCAGTTGTCCCGTTTCTGCTTCTCTTTGTTTTTTCTGTGAACTTCTTTATTTGTAGTATTTTCTTTCTCCACTATGGATTCTGTGGCTGATGGCAAATACATGACTTCTAGTTCAAATTCAATTACATGATATGCAGGAGCTACTGGCAAACTGATGCTTGTGATCTTTTCAGAAGATTGAATCCTTAATGATGATTCTGAGATCTTTTCTATAGTTGCGGAGAATGAGGAAAAAAAGTACTTTTAAAACACGTTCATCCCTTCCCAATTTTCATTTTAATCTCTAAGTAAGCAATGAAACTAGCCTAAAAAGCTAAGCGTCATACAAAAATACATAGTGCCATAACCACTTCCTAGCAAGATCTCTGCAAAAACAGCAATAAGAAACCATGTTATATAACTCCATGGTAACCTCTTCAAATGAGCTATAATCCGCACATCTTAAATACCACTGCCGTTCACAACTTCCCAATAGTAACGCTCTATCCTTCTTAAACTGCAGGAAGATACCACCACATTCCAAGTAGTAGTCCCTTCCAAAGTTCAAGAAAGAACTAAGAGCACAATTTGAGAAGTTTCAAACTAGCCAGATGAGCTACTTCAGTCCATCATATGACATCTATTGAAGTTTTTGCCACATCCTGTACCTTCTTAGTCTCATAATTTAACTTGAAGCAAACTTACAACTCTCAACACACATGCATCAGTATTTTTGGTCACCATTCATCATTATCTTTAAAATACTACACATGGGTGCCTCTGTATAGTCTATTTTCATCTTAATTTCATTGAGTCTGTTATGACTGTTCTTCCCATTTATGTAAAAGTTGCTTGTGTTTGAGCAACTGAGGAGACTATACAGTACTTACGCTCACAAAAAAGAAACTAGGATGTCATCTGTTTAAATGAAACACTGGCCAAAGGAAATGCTCCACTTACATAGACATAGCACTATGTAAAAACCTACTTACAACTACTTCACAATAAAAATGGTCTAGTCAAAATAGAGCCCACACAGTAATAGAAGATCACCATGATTCACTTGGAAATCAGACAGATGCTCGCTTCAGCAGCAGTTTCACCATGCCTACTGAATTTCATCAATGAAAATAAAATTTGTCCAGCTATGTTTGCTGAAAAGTTCATACTACTACTTTGAGGATGAAAGCTTCAGTTGCACTGAAGTACTCAGTTGCAAGTCCTTAAAACCGTTCTTAATAACGACTATTAAAAAAGAAAGCATCAGTGTGCTTAATAGTGTAAGTACAGGTTTACTTCAGGATTACTGAATTTTCAGCCATTTAAAGATTGTTAATTTTTACTTCATTGCTTACCTCTTGTGTTGGAATAGATCACTGCCTTGCTCTCTGGATGGTACAGAATAGGCATGGCATCTGCGTTACTGAGCTGCAAAGTATCCCCATTCTTCATAGTGTAGTGACCAGTAGTCACTGTGAATTTCACCTTCTGGGGAATGCCAGCCAAAAGGCTATCTGAAGAAGAAAGCAGAAATCGTTAACAGATTCCAGCACTCATCATCAGTAGATGGTTATGATGCACTGCTAAGGCTTGTTAGCAATATTCCCAGGCAATTCGTCACACATGTTAGGGTAATTAAAAGCGTGGGGGTTTGATGTTATGCAACACATTAAACCTAGTTCAGATATATTGGTGTGGAGAAATTGGTTGTTTCAACTTGAGCAACCAAACCCACTGTTTCTTGGATGGCTTAGGCTAGCTGGCTCACATATTGTGTAGCTCTGGCAGCACAGAATTCAGTGAAATACAATAATCCTGAAGAATTTATTAGGCTTTTTGTTAAGTTCTCCAGGTTGTAGACAGCTTTATGTTTTTGCACCTATAATGCCAGTCCTACCCATATGCTGTATCTACATAATCAAGATAACAAGAGTGCCAGTATGCACACAGACTCTCAAATACATGAATCACAACCATCAATTTCATAGGGGCAGCTAATTTGATTAATGCCCAAAATGCCTGTCCTTCCTTTGCCACACATTGCAACCCCTGTAACTGGAATGATAGCACAAAATGCATGTTAACTCCTCAACTGCCTCAGTTGATAGCCTGAAAACAAAAACACTATTAACTCCCACCCATAAACTTTAATAACCTCTACAACAAGTAACACACAGCCATCCATGAAACCAATGGATGTATTCAGTATTAAATTTAGTAAGTTTATATTATCTCCTCTAGTAAAGAGCCCCAGTTCTTATGCATTCCTTGTAAATACCGAAGAGACTGCAGTGTCACAGAACTAACCAATAACAAGCTCAATTACAAATTTAAATATTCACTTCTAATCAGTGTGGCAGCTCAAATCATACCTGATATTTATGTGACACTACATGTTCAAATTCATGTTCAAAAGTGACACTACATGTTTCAGAGCCAAGCACTGGAATTATTTGTTGAAAACTAGCCATTATTGACAGAGCATACTTGACGGATAATTTCAAAAGTGGGAATTTATTTTACACTCAAAATTGAGAGTAAGGCAAAAAAAACCCCAAACCCTCGGAGTAATATTCAAGCCAGAAAATGCTTTATCTAGTCCCAAGAGAGTACAACAGAAACCATCAAAACCACTTCAGCACAGCAACTGTACCTACCAGTCATCGGTTCCACTTTTAGCTGGGGCTCCTGAGAATATACATCATACTGCACAATCGGGTAAATATGAAGAAGGACAAACTGTACTTTCCCCACTGAAGTGCACAGTTGCCTGAGCGTGTACGTCCCAGGTTCTTTGGCCTTTGAAGAAAACATTGGAGTAGATTTTTCAATTTAGAAAATACTTCTGGAACAAATCCTCTGCTAAAGAACAGCATGTTTTCAGCTCATTTTTATCAGCTACTTTGCATTTGTAAGTTAAACGACAGACTTGTTCTCTGAGCAAGTGACAAAATTTTCACAAAGGGAGCACCTTTTTCCCCATTAAGACAGAAGCTTTGGAGTGCTGGCTGATTCAATAAAAACATTATAAGTAACAAGCAGCAATAATCAGAATAACTAATATAGTAGCTATGCTGTCAAATTGTTATTTTGGGGTGCTTTTTGTCCTGTTTGTTGGTTTGGAGTTTTTTTTCTCCCTTCGAGTGCCACATACATTAAAATATAATTATATTTATTAAGTACTGAAATGAAATTTAGCAAGCAGTGAAGTGCTTATTTGGCTAACATTCATAAAATCTTACAACATTTATATAAGGCACAGCTTTCAGCTCAAACTGTCAACTTCACACACTCCTCACACCCTGTGTGAATGCTTACAAAAAAGTAATACATACATATTTAATTTCAAACTCTTCCCTTACCCTGAATAATGGGATTCTGGATGTTTTTTGATAACATTATAAAAAGCAAATCTGTAATATCCACTAGCTATTTTCTCCTAGCTACTACTGCTAGGGAATGGTACATGTTTTCTTTTTCCACGTGCCATTTTACCAAGTGTAACACATAAATATTGATGCTGGGTACAATTAAATCTAAAGAATCATATTAGAAGTTATGGAGAAAAGCTGTAACAACTTAACATTCAAACCTCACTTACACAGCTATTTACAATGCAAATCCTGACTGAAATTCAGTATTATGCATTTTGACATTAGAGTCGCTACATTTTATCTTAAATTTCAAAAAAAGTAAAATATTTTTGCTTTCTGATTTTTTAAATTGAAAAAATACACCGGAAGATTGCTATCAACATAAATAATGCTAATCAACAGTCTAAGATCTACAGAAAGAATCAAACTCCCTCTGCATCTTAGAAGCATAGTCATTCCTCTTTCTGCAAAAGTAGTGCAATTAAGCATTACTGTAAAAAAATTTAGAACACAAGTTGTCAGCAGTTTCTATCCTCTGGCCAGCTGTGTAATCCAGTAGAAGTGATGCAGTATACTACTACAACAATAACAGATTTTTGGTAAATATTTTGTAAACACTGCAGCTCAACTCTAGAGAAGCTTTCATCATGTTATCTAGCAATACGCTGTCAAAATTATATTCAGATTTTCCCTCTAAGGACAGATAAGTCATGCTTTGAACCACTCTATAAAGAGAAGTAGTCTTCCCATGCAAAGTTCTTTCAAGAAAGCAAGGTTGGGAAAATAGGAAAGTTATAAGCATAAGGCTGTTCATCCTCCAATAGCCACCAGAAACATGCAGAACAAGGCAAATTTAAAGCAGACCTATATCTAGCTTTTTAGCCATATCTCTTCTTCCGTGGTTTCAGATTGCTTCCTGATCCCAGTAAGCCAAAATACCAGCTCAGAACCATCTCTAACAGCTTTCTTCTAGTAAGGCTCCTTCACCTGAAGTCCAGTTCTACATACATGTTAATTTCTTTTCCAGAAACTACATTTGCACCTCTGACATTTCCAAATCCCAGTAACTTGTTCCAGTCCTTTGAAAGAATGAGAAACCTGAATTAGGTCAGTAGGTAGTTCAAATTGTATTATTGCCATTTCACATTGTACCATCAGGGACTTGAACTCAACTTCCATCTTGAGATACCTGCTATCCACACAGGTTCCACAATGTGCATGTGCACATGTGCCAAGCACACGTCTAGTGCTTTCTGCCCCAGCACTGGAGGAATAGGAAGGCGGAGTATGTAAGCCTGTAGAAAGCTTCACTCTAAACAAAGTTCTATGACAAGACATGACACCTAAATTATGCTAACAATGCTAAAGAAACCTCCTGTCTAGCTCTGCCTAGCTATCAATTTTTAGTCATGAAAAGCAGATGCATAGATTCTTATTTCAAAATTAGTTTAAAAAAGGGACCAAAGAGGTACCAAAGTTAATTTAAATCAATTAGAAAATAGCAAAGCTAGCAGGCATATATATACCGTATGTGACTGCAAAACACTTTGTCTCTTCATACCATCCCTATCCTTTCCAACAGACAGGCTGGATAACGCTCAGAAAACAAAGCAGCTGTGAAAGACCTGTTGTATTCCTCATTGTGCCGCCCCATCTCCTGTTAATCATTCAGATGCTGTATTGAATTTCTCAGAGTTCACTCACTCAAATTTTCCCTACTCTGACATTCATTACTGTAGCACTGAACTCTACTGAATACTTCCCTATGAAGGGTTACAGAGGTGGGGAGGGAGATAGAAAGTACTTAAACCCAAAGAACAGAATAACATGATAATTGAGGCCAGAAGCTCCTACTCCTGGAATGCCAAACAGATGGTGAAGTCTCGCTTCTGAAAATGTTTGGCACTTCACTTGCTAGGACTAAAGTCAGCAGGTAAATGCCTTTCCCCATTTCATTAAAACAAGCAAACAAGCCACAGATCAGCAAAGTACAAGGCCACGGAATGAGTGGCAGTTACACAAAACCACAAAAACACAACCCCCGCCCAAGAGGATGGCTACTCAAGGCCTGCCAATTTCCAGTTGCTATGCATCCAGTAGTAACGCAATGTGAACAGAAGTGATAAGCACTACTGCCCTTAAATATTTCAGCAATTACTGGGAGTACTTAGCTTGCTGGAAGAAGAATGGGAGGGGGGAAAAAAAGAAGGGTTACTCCAAGTATTAAGATGATTTAGAGTATATGTTCAAGTTGTGAATTGAGGAGTTTCATACACAACACTATATGGCAGAAGCAGGACTGTAATCCATTTTCTGAGGGTGGCATTTAGATAGTGACACTATTTTCACAGGTGTCTGCTCATGCAGATTTAGTCTTCCCATAGCAGAGAATCCTTATGTTCTTATCTTCTCATTCTTTATGCGATTAAGATGAATAATGGGGGCAATTCTAATTCTGACATCTTCTAAATTCAAATATTTGAAGCTGAGCTTAATTTTTTCATGCATCTTGCAGGTAGGTTTACTACATCCACTAGTTGAAAAAATAGTCTATCACCCTCCACAGTGAACAACAGGCTATCAAGCAAATTTAACCACACAGTCACTTTTACTAAGGGCTAGAAAATGCATTCCCATCAAATTTTTTAAACATTATTCTCAGTGAGCTCAACAGTGAAGGCAGACTTCATGAGCAGTGCATTATCTTGTATAAGAATTTATCGGTTTAATTTTTGACAGCAATAATCAAGATGTTTAAGTTTTGGAAGGCTGACTCAAATGATTGCAAATATGAGAGTCACCTGTACGTTTTGGCACAAACACAACAGCCTTCTTTCAAGGGAAATTAAGGTGTAGACCAATGAAAAGAAAGCCACCAAGGGAATGGCGTCACCCAAGCTGTAACAGGAAGCAAGACAGGTACCACTTGCCAGCACTATGCTCTTCCTCAGCCAGTGCTTTTAGTTCTTCTTTCACGAGTGCTACATTCACTCAACTATAAAAACATACCTGAGTATTGAATGTTATTTTATTGACCCCTGGTTCCAGTATTAAGTTGTTGCATTTCAACACGTGAGCCCCATCTTCTAAAGTCACTCCTGAGGGCATATCCAGTGAACTGCTGCTCTCTTGCCTTCGTAGTAGCATGTGCACGTTTTTGCAGATAATTCCTGCTGTGTTCAAAGAGTTATCTGAGGGACTCCGTTCATACATTTCATACAGCTCCAGTGCTGGCAAGTTGTTTCTTGACAAAGGAAAGCCTGCAACTTCATTTGGAAAGTTGATAACGCCATTGGAAGTTTTGTGCTTAGTGAGCCACTCAGCTGTTTTTCTGTAACTGTTTTTTTCAACGCTGAAGTGAACATGGATTGCAATCTGATCCACTTGGACAGGGATGGGCATTTGGCTCAGCAAAGTTAACTCAATAGACAATTTTCCACCCACGTGGACAACAGCATTTGCAGGATCAAAATGCAGAGTTTTCAACTGTGCAAAGGAGTGCATAGGCAATATAACCTTTTGACCTGGAAAGATAAAAACAGGGATTTTATTCTTTTCCAGTGCTGCTGGACATCAGCAAATCTTTTCTCTTAAAAATTTAATCCCTAGAATTAAACAGATCAACAACTTTTCACAAGGAATCCTTTCACAACAAATCATTACTTCCATATTTTAGCTTTGTCTTACACAGAAACGAGACTTAAATATGCAGAGTTTTGTTTTCTGACAGTTACATCTACTAAATTTTAGTACTCAGTTTATTAAAGACAACTAAACTAAGTGACAGTGTCCAAGCAGAAGTTTAACATTTCACTACTACATAAAGCATTCTAGATTAACACAGTAACATAAAGTGACAAAATTCCCAGAGCACATAAATTAAGAGCAAGTACAAGTTTAAGAAACTAATGATCAAACTGGTGCCTTTAGCCATCAGCTTTACCATACATGGTGTTTTCACTCTTTTTCCTAGATTCCGAAACCCAACACTGAGGGAGTATCAAAACTTATTTAAGAAGCAAACATATTACTTATGGTACATCCATTCATCAAGAAAAACTTCTGCATAAAAAATGAACAGTCTTCAGATCTACAGGAAGTATTCCATATTAATTTGAATTATGATTAATATCTGAGGACAAGGTATTACTGAAGCAGCAAGAAGAATAAATAGAAGAGGGATGATGGTCAAAATAATAAACTGCAAGTGGATGGGAATAGATCTAACATCAAAACAAATAAGTTAACATCACACAGCTGCTATCTGCGTGCCAGCAATGGAGACACAAAGTCAAGTCAGGAATTGAAAAAAACCCAACACAACATAAATTATGAGCTATCAAAGCAGAGAAACATGTAAGTGAAGAAAAACAAAGAAAGATTTCTGGTATTCAGGATGAAAACATTAATTATCTTTTTTATTTTAAATGTTCTGGAGATGACAAGAAAAGAACTGGGTTGGTTCAGAAGTTATACACAAGGTAATGAAAACAATCAGAAAAAGCCTTCCAATCTACTTTTGGCGAAAGATCAGATTACAGCAGCTTAAGTTTTATGTATTTAAGAACCAGACTTACCTTGGTTCTCTGCTTGCTGATTAGCAAAGTCTAGTATTTCTTGGCAAAAGCTTTTGCGTTCATCTTCTGTTAAGTGATTATCACCAGCTAAAAGGCTGCTTGTTTGAAGATAACTAACAAAGTTAAGGAAACATGAGGTAGAAACCTACAACGTTCAGAAATTTGACTGGAAACAAGAACAGGTCAAGTCTTCTATTAGAACTTTTCTATTAGAAAAGAAACAATGGAAGATTTACTATCATCTGAGAATATGGAATAATCTCTACTTTTTGAAGACCTACTAAAATATCATCCATTATTAACCCGCGTAATCTTCCCCCATCTAAAAAGATAACTGAGCATAGAAAATTATTTGACAGCAGATAAATGCAGCATGCAAGTTAAAGACCCACTGTGTTGCATTACACTGCCCAACATTTCAAACCAAGTAAACTTGAGTATTTGATTATATTCCAATTTACTTGCCTGAGAATCTGCCAGCTGTTACAGCATCTCTTACCTTAACAAGGTCGTAAGACATTCTTTATACTTTTGAGGGCTGGGGATACAAATGCTAATTTAAGTATTTAGCTAAGACTGCAATATTACTGTCCCAGAATCTTTAAGAGCATTTGCACTGAAGCAGAACAACCTAAGAGTGTTTAAATGCGACGTAAGAATTTTAAAAGGAGACAAAAATTTACAATGCCTAAGTCTAGTTCTAAAAAAAAAAAAAAAAAAAACCAACCAAACAAAAAAAGAACAAAACACAAAGTACACTACAAATTTGAATTTAGCTAACTGATTGTCAGCTACAATAAGATTCCTAGTACTGTAACTTCAAGACTAAAATATGAGCTTCTTAGGCAAAGAAAAAAAAACCAAAACAAAAAAAACCCCCAACAACTATAAAAAAAAGCCAGAAGGACCATTCAAAAATAAGCTGTCTTTCCTTGCAATTTCCACAAGAACTGATCTGCCGAAAGTACTCTGTTCAGCTAACCACCCCAATCTGGAACACCTAGAGAAATTCCATTTATAACTATGGCACCAATGAAAGCAGTACCCTTCCCCCAAAACACCAAAAAAATAATGAAAATTTACCATTTTGCTATAGTACATAATATCTTGCACACAGCACAACAGTTCAGACTAGAACCAAGTTACTTAATTTAGCTACCAAATTTATGCAATAGCATACGAGGCTAAAATGAAAGCAGAATCCAAACTGTGCTGTTTCTAATGCCAAAAAGCATACAACAGAACACCCAAGGCCAGTCGGTAGACCTTCCCCCCCCCCCCCTTATCTTGAAAGTAGCAATAGTACAGCAATGCAGACGGATTTAGTATTTAAGCAAATACAGTTGTAGCAGATAGAGTTGGTGTGTGAAAATAATGCAGGCAGTATCAAGGTGAAGAATTTGAAGTCTGTCAAACATTAGGATTGGGCCAAATCATTCTCTCAAAGTATTACTTAGCATTTATGTGGTATTTACAGAGAAGATTTCATTCACACATTGAAGACTTAAAAGTAAACAACTCCCACTCCCCTTCTGAAGCAGAGATCAAAGCCAGAAATAAAAAATTAATCATAGCAAAAAATATTAAAACACCACACACCACAGCAAACCCACAAGATTTTCATCTTCCAAACCTCTGTTTTAACTTTTGGAAAAAGTCACCATTACAAATACCAGAAAAGCCTTTGCCAGTTCAGATACAGGAAAAAGGCGGTAGCAGTTACAGAGGTAAGCCCAGAAATTAAGCTTCTTAATATAGGAAGATACTATAATGCCATATTTATCAAAGAAAAAAAACACAGTACCATGTAAAAACTTCCATAACGATGGAAGTACAAACAAAATCATGAAAAACCTCTATGGTATCTGCTGTACTAATAACAAACTTCACACTATCCATGTTTCACCACTCTAGAGCCTAGACTTAAGACTAACAAGCCATATGCAAAAGGTTTTAAGTGAACCAGATGTTTAAAATAAATAAATAAATAAATAACCTGATCCTCCCCAAATAAACAGCAACAACAGAAACAAGAAATAACTCAGCTGTCTGATGTTTGGCAGTCTCTACTGTTAAATAAAAGTTAGAGAGATAACAGAAAAATAATCAGAAGTATAATTTTGTTCAGTCTTGATTTTTCTGGCTCCACCTTTTAGAGGATACTTTTCTATTTGCCCAAGGTGTTTCTGACATTCAGCTAACTGTTTCCTTGTGTGTGTGACAAGCAGTGCCCAGCCCTCAGCAAGGTAAGTTTTCAGTGCTCCTTGTAGATAGACTTCTGCCTTCTGTGCACCTTTCTTCCTCCTTTAAAAATACAGAAATGAGTGCAAAGTGATATAAGAACCTCAGCAACCATGAAAACTCTCTACACGTTTTCAAAAAGCGGTGATGGGGGAGGAGCATTGCATATGAATGCAGAACAAGATGCAGTGAACCATTATGCTCTTTATTTTGCTGGTTACAGATCAACATATTGGCCTACCTTTACACGATTCACTTAAGCAAGCGGAACTACAATTAGGGCAAATATACCATGTCAGTGAAAGGCTTCATATACAGCTCTATCCCAAGTCAGAGCAAGTGAGGTGACGCTACCTCCCACAAATGTGACAAAAGCCATCCCAAGCTTCTGACAGTTGACTAAAAATATGCTTACTGAACAATTTTAAAGCAGGAAAATGCTTCAATGAAAATATTTTATCACTACACAGCAGTTCCATGGTTGTCTTTAAACCTAACTTTATTCCCTCAGGTGAAAATTTAAGTTAATTTAGGAGAATCTGTTGTGGCTAGATCAGACTGCTTTAGTGAACACAGGTAAGAAGCACACCCAAACATCTTTTCCCAAAAAACCCACTTAGGACTCCCAAATTCTTCTAAATCAGAAAAATAAAAAGAAACAGAAAACCAGTGCAGGAGGTTCCTTCAGTGGAATTTAACATCAGAGATAAACACAAAAAATATTATTTGGAAATTAGGAATAAAATCACTAAGTTTCACAGTGGGGGAAACAAACATCTTGCAATCAACACTCCAAATATGAAACTGATTACTCTCCAAAAAACATGTTCTCTGGCTTTTCTTAGGTGTATATATACACACAAATGTAGTTGAGATAACTATAAACTTTGAAACAAGTCATAAGCCATGTTACAAAGCAGGCTATAGTAAATGCAAAGTTATCTCTTTCCTCCGCCTGCCCTGCTGCCCTTTTCTCCCTAGGAGAAGAAAGGATCAAGCTAAAGAACATATGACAGTTAAAGGCAAAAGCACTAAATCATAAGGTGAAAATTAGGGTTTGATATAAAGAGATTGACGAAGTGCTTTTTTTTTTTTTTTCCTGAAATACAGCCTGAAATTTATGGTATGTTTACATTTTAAAAAAATACTTTTTAAAATTCCTTTTTAAATACAGTGTATTTTCTTCAAGGATTGTATTCAAACTTTTAAAATCTAATGCATTTAAGACATTTTAAACATTCATTTACATATAAAACTCTGCCAAGTCCTTTCCCACAAGCTTAGCTGAGCGAATTCTCCCAATATTCGTGTACATTTCAATGGTGGCGTGGGACAGATCCTGTTTAAAAGAAAAGAAACTATTATAAGCTTTATATATTTTTAGTAGCTATATGGTATTTCACACAAACTCATAGCCAGTTAACTAAGTTACTACAACAAAATGACCAGAATGAGTCACTTTTCAGATTCCCCCTTGCCCCCAGCACACAATATAGAACAGTTTGTAACAGGTCAATCTTTACTTTTTCTACAGTTGGCAATTACCCCATATCTGCATTATAAGTAGCAGCAGAAAAAAAGTCTATTAAAAATTAGATAAGGCAACACAAAACCACCGAAATAGTAGATGAGATACAGTTTCAGGTACTCCTTTACACTCGAATCCTCCTGTCTTTTCTTGAAGCACCCATTTCTCAGTGACTATATGCCATTAGATTATCATTGAGGGATTGTGTAGTGCATCATTCCAGGATACACCACAGCATAACATATTTAGAACAGTACTAGAGCTTGCCCCAGAGACTTACAACTAATACTTCAAAACCAAATCAACTACATACAGAATGTGGTATGTGATTCTTCCACTAAAGCTGCACATAGTACCATTAAGTATATGAAAATTTGCAGTATGTAAACATACCATTAAACACAAAACGCTGTTACAATCAGAATAAGTATTTTTGCAAGAGTGCCTTACAGGAATTTTGCTTGAAGCTATGCAATCCCAAATTGAAGTTTCTTAGGCATCTTTAAGCTTAATTTCCAATGCACCCACACTGTCTACATGTCACCTTCCTCACCTTGCCCTAAGCTTGTAATAACAGTGACAAATCTTTCTCACAAAATTACCAGTTACAACACATACTGTATACTACCACCAAGCTTTTTTCTCAAGTGTGTAATAATCTCTGGCCAGATACATAAAAAGATTTCACATCATATTACAAACCTGCAGCCTCTTCTGACTATCAGCAACCTACCACAGAAGCTCATTCTCCTTCACTTAGTCTATTAAGAACTACTCTGCCCTTCAAAACAAAGTGCCTACATATTTTGCAGAGTATCTGTCAGAAAGCATCTATTCCTATGGGGCAGGAAAATGACACAAAATGGCCTCCCAAAGCCTTTCTTAGGCCATTTTTGATGTTTCTTACAGGGAGCCTAGAAAAAAAATCACTAACAATCACTTCTATATTTAAGAAGTCACGACAATATGCCACAATAAATTAAGTGGTCACTCCTTAATAGATCAGTATAACCAGAGGGGTTTAGCAGCTACACATACAAATGAAAAGCTATATTCCCCCAAGTTTAAGGTACAAGCCAAGACGCTTGTAGAAAATTTGACAGTCTTACAAAAAATTCGGAAGTTGTTGCATGAGACTAGCCATTGCATGAGAACAAAGCCTTTTCTGGTAATAAAAGCTCATCACTTCTTCCTTTCAACATGTCTGAAAAGCTGCATTTTACTTTCCAGGCTCATTAGAATTTTAAATGCAAATAAATTCTTAGCTGTGTCTGGAAATTTTAACTAATTCTATGTTCTTCTCCACTGAATACTTGGATAAAATATGGGTATATATAAATTGTATACATTTATGCGACAACTACATAGAAAACAATCTTTTTTAGTGTAGCTGATATCTGAATTTCTGTTGCACAAAAGTGCAGTCAGAAATACAAACAGGAATGGCAATTGTTTTATTGGCAAGCTCTGCAAATCCCACTTCACTTAAAATTTAGGAAGATGCTGATGAATTTAATGGAGATCTTCAGATGCGAGTGGGAATATATATATGAACTGAGTATGTAAGAGAAGCTAGCAATTCTGAAAATTTCAGTTTGGTCCAGCTATCCAACTAGTCTTATAAAGAAAGTGAGTATAAAAATTAAACCTGGCATCTTCAGATGAAATTTTTTGAGACTTTTTCTTTCAATAATACTTTGTACCGCCTCGTTTTCAGATTAAAAAAAAGAACAAATATTGCTCAGTTTTCCTCCAACTTTTCCCAAGAAAACTTTAAACAGCAGTACTGCAAATGTAAGACATTTCAGAGGAAAACTATTTAAGGGGAAAAAAATCCCAAACCAAACCCCCCAAACACAAACATACTCTCGTTACAATCAGGGTTTTTTTTGTTTTATTTAACAGTCTTTTATTAAAAAACACAGAAGATTATTACAATGCCTCCTCAATAAGGGAGGTGTCATAAAATAAACATGCATATTAAAGTATAATGTGAATTCTAATGTTTCAATCTATGCCAGCTCCAAACACATGATCCACAGATGTCCCACAGTTTATATAAAAAGTTTAAGAGTATAACTTAAACCATGTAACACCCATTGCAAGATGCAACTCTAAACCATTCAAAAGGAAGCTGAATTCACACATCAATATTCTTCTGGGGAAGATTCAATTCATTCTGAATTTGTGATAGCAGAATATGATAGCCATAACATTGGCTTTTTTAGTAACTAAGTATATATACTTACAAATTATAACCTCCAACTCATAACTGCATAATATTAAAGTTAATCCAAATATTTGAAACTCTGTGCCCATACAGGGTTCCAGTTGTAAAATAAATCAGCCTTGTTGTATTTAGTGTGTAAGCAATAACTTTCAATACCAAAATACAGAAATACAGATTCACATTCTCAATGTTATCTTCTTAGGTCTGAAAATTTTGGCCCTATTCAATCTGTAATGTAAACACGCAGGACAAATACAAATAACCAAAACTCATACTTACTAAGTAGTGTTTTTCAAAAGCTTCTACAGATGATAAGGCCTCTTTAAGTTTCTTGTAAGGGCTCTGTGATGCATTTGCTTTAGAAAAAAGCAAAACAAGTGGTGTCACTTACAATTACATTCCTATTTTAATAACACACACCCCCCCTTTTTTCCCCTCAGTAGAAACTGGAGAGAAAACTTAAAATTAATTTTATGTGGAAACGTCACTAACGCTTGGAGACAGATCATGAGTTTCTTCCCCAGGCTGTAAAATAAGATCAAGAAAGGCTGTTTCACAACTCTGTGTGCGTGCATGTGTGAATGATGTTCAGGGTAGCAGGGTAAAGGTAAGCAGCGGTACAGTAATTGTACTAACTTCTCCACATGGTATTTCGTAACATTTATTCAACCTAGAAACACACACAATTGTACTTCAACGCCATATTATGCCAAAAGTAATATTCTCACAACTACCCACTGCTGGATTTATAAATCACCATGACAGAAATATACTGTAATTTAAAGATACTGGACTGCTTTAAACAATGTACTTCAAAGGAAAATGGTTAGCAAGATCAAGGTTTTTTTCTGAAGTAGCTTGATCAATTTAAAAGTCTTTGCCAGAACAAATATGTGTCAGTATTTCTAGAAGAAAAAAATCGCCCGTTTAAAATTAATACAACAGGCACCATAGCGTGGAATTAAAGAGTAATACATCATCATACCTGCAAGAACAAGTGAAGCATCAGCCTGTCAGCTGATGCTTCAAAGATACTAATTGTTCTAGCATATTTAACATCTGAAAGTTTCTTCCCTTCAGAAATATCTTTGTGAGTTATCTCTTTGCAGGTTACCTATTTGCATCAGACCAAGGATGGTCCTTTTCTTTTTCAAATAATTTCATTTTTAATACTTGTCTGAAAGAAATTAAAAACTTTATACAAAACCAGTACTGTTCAAGACTATTTACCTAACTGCTGATAATTGGAGCATTAATGGAAAAAACTTATACTTGCAACGGTAGGAGATGCATTGGCAATTTAAAGTATTAGACACGTTAGAAAAACTCATAAGAGATAACAGTTCTATCAATGTTTATATATATATATGTAGGGATACTTGGAAATTATTATTACTGATGTATTTATATGCTGTGTATTTGAGACAATGTCAGTTATTAGAAAGAATGTGTACATTCCTGATAATACCTGTTTCAGGGCGTTCTGCTCCCAACCCTGCTAACAGATCAACAGTCCTGTTTAGGTCTTCTGAATTGGGTCCCTTCTCCGACACAAGTCCACACAGATAACCCAGAGATTTTAACTATAATAGAAACCAGATGCTTGTTTTCAATAGGCTACAAAATCAATATAAAAAACTCCTTTTATTCTGTTACATCATTCCTACAAGACAAGACATTTCCACTGCTGTCATATTATATTGCTTATAAGGTCTGTATTAAAGTTACTTCATGGGTAGAAAGTAAATAACCTTTCAAAAGTAACTGTTATTCTCACAGTAGAAATTAATCTTATGAAGAATTATACTGCATACAAGTTACTGACTCAAATAACATTGGAACACATGCATATACAGACACATCCCTACATGCTTAATACCTAATCAGAATAAATCCTTCTGTTTTTCCATATAAACACGGACAAAGCTTAAGCTGTTTGGCAGTTATTGCCAAAGATAATTTCTAATAACTCTGTCTGTATTTTTGAAAACTGTATACTCAAGAAATGTAGGCAGTCTCCAGTACACTGATTAAACAAGCCAGAGTATTGTATTAGGTGAAAACCTTCTTGAAAAAGATGATTAGCATAGCTAACGGTGTTAAAACAGTGCCACACAACTACCATAACACCCCTTCCAGACAGCAGCTGGTATGCTTGATACCCAGAAGTAAGCAGAGGATACTGTCTTAAAGAAGCTCAGTTCTGTTGGTAGTTTGGTTAATTCATTTAGAAAAATTCAATCAACTACCAAGGTAAGCCTACAAAAGAAAAAAAGGTCTCAGCTTGTCATATTACTCTACGCCATATAAAACAGGGATGGCCATTACCTTTTTTTTTTTTTTAAAATTCCACATAATTTTGTTACTAGTTGCTGAATTTCTTTCCTTCAGTCTGTTCCACCTTACTGCTCTACAATTTTTCCCTTTACCCTTTGTGTTAGAAGAGCTATGAACAGGAGGAACATTTCCAACTCGGGTACACACCTTTCATAGAAACATATAAGGAGCATGGGAAGAATCTGATGCACACATCATCACTTTAAACAACTCTGTTTCCTTTATTCTGCTCTCCCCCTCACCTTTTTTTTTTTTTAAAACAGTAACTCTTCGAGGTGAAATTGTCTTTCTATGCTTTTGCAATAAGACAAGTATCTCCTAGGGTCAAGTTAGAGGATTCCTAGGTCTACTGAAGTATGAACAAACTATGATTAAAATAAATAGAAAGTATTCTACAGGTTATGCAAACAAGAGGATGAGTTTACATTGGTCTTCAAAAACATCCACAAAGATCACAGTGTGCTATTTCAGTAGTTTCTGGAGTTTGTCATCTTTAGCAACCCTGAACACCAACTCTTTCACAGAAACCAAATAAGCAGAACTTGAAAAGGCACTCACATAATTAGGGAAGGAGCTTAACCAACCAAAATGGCCACTTTACAACTTTTACTGTATGGTAAGAGGTAGTAACCGAAAAATTGCAAATTACTACTTATTTGCCTCTGGATGACCTGGATGTCTCTTCTAGACTAGACTCAACACAAGACACAGAGCCCCATATTAAATTTCACATTAAAAAGCACGAAAACTGTTCCACAAAAACAAATGGTCTACTTCAAAATTGTAATACCACAACTGCAACACATAATTTGCTCACCTTCTCAGTAGCATAGCTCCATAAGCCAACTGTGTGGGAAACGTTTGCATCTATTTGAGCCCTATCACAGCAGCCCTCTATTCTTTGTAAGACTTCCAAACAACTCAAAAATACCCAACAATCCAAAGCTCCAGGAGGAACAGAGACCTGAAGATGAACAGATAAAATTAACTGGGAAATAAACATCAGTCACATGAGAAAATACTTCAGCAAAATACTTTTCTTGATACAATGTAACAGAGCCTCTTGGAAGCGCTTACTCTATAAATACACAAAACCCAGGCCAATTCTCACTACCTCCTGAATACTTCATAAACATTAGTTCATGACACAAGGACAGCTAAGCAACTAAACAGTGACTATATTAACTAGATTTGATATATTCACCAAGATGAGAGGAGGAAGAGAGGAGTAACAGGTACTAGTACTTGGAAAAATTCCAAAAATTTGGAAACTAAGCCTAAGGAAAGCAGAGTTAGGAAAGACTTCTGTAAATATACCACTATTTTCCAAAGACATCAATCTAATAGATAAATTAAAATTTTAAAATTGGGAAAAAAAAAAAAAAAAGATAAATTAATTTAAAGGATAAGAATCTGTCATGGACAACTAACTAAAGAATAGAGATAAAAACCAGTCAAATAAACAAAAAAAAAAAAACCCCAACACACAGAAAAAAAAAAAGGAGAAAAAGTACCAAGAAGGAATTATTAATCAGGACATGATAGAGAAGACGGGAGAGTTTGATACTAGAATATTTCAAGAACGAAGATAAAGATGAGAATAACTAAAGATATGGAATATAATCACAATAATGTTGTCTCAAAATCCTGTTCATAACCAATGCAAAAATATTCCTTTTAGAAAGACTATGAAAGTCTTGAAACCCATAATAAACTACGTAATTGACTAATGTGATAGGAAAGCTCAACATGCAAGGACAATGCGTTTGGGAAAAAAAAAAAAAAAAAAAAAAAGAGAACTGAATTCTGAAAGAATTAATCAGGAAGAAAAAGATCATAAGAACAGAGTAGTTCAGATTTCCGCTATGTGTTCAGTGGTGTCAAGCCACATTAAGAGGTTTGCCTGTACTAAGAAAAGGGATCACAGCAGGGATAACTACATGGTACGCACAAATAAGTGTCACTGTGTCACAGCCTGAACACCTGCATTCAGTTTGGATCACTACATCATGACAGAAACAGCAGAAATAAGGGAGTGCAGAGAAGAGCCCCAAACACTGGAGGCACAGGACAGACTTGGGGTGGAGCAAAAGGGGAACTGCAGGAAGTACCTTCAAAGATTTAGAAGGCTGCATGTATTTCTTCTGGAAAGGAAAGAACAACCGCAAAACACACATACAAAACATACTATCTATGGGAATTACATGTTAGTTTTAGAATACAGGAAGGTGTCAGCAATGCATTGGAAGCAGATTTTCTGTTTTTAAATGCAGATGAACAGATGGAACTTATGGAACTCACCACCACAATGTCAGACAGGCAAAAGTTAGCAGCTCCTGTTGTAATAGCACAGATAAAACTAACAGAGAACCAGACACCCACAGGATTAAGGTCATGGATGAGTCACAAGGTGAAATCCAGAAATATTCCCATGTACACTATGCTGTTCTTAAAGATGTATTTGAACTCATAGACATCTGTGGTCATACATGGAGAACAATCAGTGTATGACATCCCTGATAAAGCCTCCTTAGAGAATTAAAAACACCAGCAGAAACTAAAATATGGAGGGAGGAGAAGTAAAGCACGGAGGCATGCAACATGACAAAAAGCTTTGAGTGCTGTCACTTGTTTCTATCTCTTTCTTCCATCACTGGATGAGGTAGCCAGACACGAGTAACACAGAACATTACTGGGCGCCAAAAGGAATCACAAAGAACCACAAAAGGCAATCAAAGCAGCATCCAACTTGCATGGCAGTAGGAAGCCCTACTGTAGATGCTGTTTCTAGTTCAAAACTGCTTTTTATTACACACTACTGGCCTGCATATCAGCATATTCACCACCCTGCCTTATTTTCTTCAATACAACACTGTTATAGATTTAAATGAGGGGAACTACAGTTTAAGAGACTGGTAACAAATCCAGGAAAGAAGCAGACAAATAACCTACCAGCTTAAGTAGTTAACTTTCCAGGTGAAGACTAGAATACTTTAACTAAATACAGGTTTGGTTTTCGGATGTGATGTCTCCAAATTTCTTTCCAAAGACATCCTCATGATGAAACGTTCAATTGTAGCACTGTTACAATCTGTTATTACACCACCATTTTGATAACTCACAGCCAGTGCTTACTGTATTTTGGTCACCGACATCTAGCTTCAAAAGTCTTGTTAGATCATCATTGGATAAAGTCATTCACATAATGGAATATATTACACTGACTCACTTCTAATAGCTTGAGTTCTTGGACACAGTTGTGAAGAAGCTCCAATGCTCGCTGGGAAACCTCCCATGGCCTTTGCAGGAAGATTAATAATGTGCACTGGCGAGAAAATAGGTAACTACGCAAGTCCAGTAGAGTAGCTTCTTGATTCTGAATTAGCTCTCTCTTCTCCATGTCAATTGGTTTTCGGAGAATTAATCCATTCCAGCTCCTCACTGGCTGGCAAAAAAATGTCAGCCAGTTTGCACCATCTAAGTAAATAAAGTTAATATCCAAGAATCAACCACTGCTTGCTATCAAAGCCTCCTCTTCCTCCCTCCAGAGACTGTGAGCTGGCTTATTCTTTCTGAAGTTTATCATATGGGTAAGTGACTCAATGTCTTAACTTCAAAAACAAAACAAATAAACAGCAGAACTTCCACAGCTAAGTAGATAACTGAATTTCAGAACATTCAAACCCCACAGGCATTTTGCCTTAATTGCATAATTGTTATTGGTATAGTGACAATCACTTTGTAATGTATTTCTTGGCAATTAAACCTACCTGAAGTTCAAAACAAGCAAGCTTTATCTACTTCACTATTTCTTATTCAGCCATTATGGATAGATGTGCCCCCACTTTCAGGTATAGCGTCAGGTTTAGTCAGGACAAATGTATTTCACTGAAATTACTCCTGCACTGTATTTTTACCAGATTCGTAACACATACCTGATTAAAGCTGTTATATAACTACATATCCTTTAGCTCATTAAACCAGTTTAAAAGTTATTTGATACTTCTTGCACAGTAATTTTTCTTGAAGAGAAAGTTAAATCTTCTGTAGTGCAGATTAAGTGCATATTTCTATTCCATTTTGTAGTGATTACAAAATGTCTCACGTAGTTTGAGAATGAACACATTTCTCCAGGAAGCTCTTTAGTGAATAACTTAGCAGTGAGCTGTGGAAACAGCAACTGTATCTCAGCCAGATCAATACTTATCCAATTACAGCATTTCAGGGCTCTGTTTGTAACCATCATCGAGTAAGAGCAAAACGTAGGTTTTTCATTAAAACTTGCTAACCATCAGAGATGAAAAACAAAACATTTTAATAGACTATACCTGATGTACACTTGAGTCTGCATACGGCATAAAACAAGAGCACAAACTGCCTAGCGCATTTTCACTGCAACGTACCATGTTTTCTTGCATGTACACACATGGTACCCGAAAGCACTGGGTTGTTTTGAAATTAAGACACTTAACATTTATTTTAACATTTTAAGACACTTACCACCAGCCCCAAAGTTGACAACGTATTGGGAAAACAAGGCATCCAGTTCATCATACTGCACTAGCGCATCCTCAAATTGCTGCAGCATCTCAAAGACAAAGGCCAGTTCTTCCTTTGGATGCACAAGCAATACAAGGAGCATGTTACCCGTGTTAGTCATATCTGGTATTACAGGCTGTCCCCATCCATACACAGAGCTCCAGCAACTACTTTTTCCAACATTCATCCCCTTCCAGCATTCATACATACAGGAAAACCTGCCATTGCAGCAGATGCACCATTTCTTCCTAACATAGGGAGGTTTGCAAAAGAAGATTAAGTCATACAGCTATGCCAGTAAATTCTGTTGTGTATCCAGATCCTGATTCATTACAAGATATTGTTCATACATGTATTAATAAAGTTTGAGTTTAAAAAAAAATAAAATTTTGAAGACTCATCTCCCATAATAGTAATAATTTTCCCCCCTCTATTCACACTGTGAAGGCACCAACTGCAGCATCAATAAAGGTTCAACTGTACACAGAGAAGACAGCCAAAGCAGGAAGTAGAAAAGGTCTGAGAATTAGATATATCATATGCAAGAGGTAGCACATGAAGTCAAAGGAGACAGGAAGATGAGATGGAATTGGTGTGTAGGGTGGCACTGTACAGGGACCAGAAAATTCCAAAGGAATCAAGACCTGTAATTCTACCAAACAAGAGTTTCTCTATATTGGCTAAAACAAAGACATTTAGAAATATTTTAAAAAAAAAATTGAACTCAAGGCATTCTCTATGCAGATTACTTCAAAACAGACACTTTTTTAAAAATCACCTCCATACATACTGAAAATAATCTAAACAAAGAAAGCATAGCAACATTCACATTAATTACAAGTTTGAGTGTCTTTGCCCAGGCACTGTAATGGGACATTTACCCAAAATTCAAGAGCAACTACTAGACCACTTTCTAGATGCAATTTATTTGCTTCACTTGAGGTTCATAAAACTTTGACAAGCCTGAAAAGGATTCTGCTTCTGTAATAGCACTGTATTACAATGTTAACACAAACCTGCTGCAAACAAGATCTAAAAACACAGCTTTTACACCAGAGAAATGAATGAGCAAAATGTTAAAAGTACTAGAAGGTCAACTACCACCACCCCCGCCCAAAAAAAAAAACCAAAAAAAACACCAACAAAAAAACCACCCACATTATTAAAACTCGGACTCAAGTACTTTCTTCAATAAAACGAGACTCTTACCTGGACCATGAAATACTCGCAGAAGCTCCACCCTGGCTCGGTCCTTTTCTCTCTCAAAGTTCTCATGTCATCTTCAAACTTGCCTAAGTTTTTGGTAAAAGACATGAGAAGCAATGTCCTGAGTTTGGTCAGGAAGGCATTCCAAGATTCCTGAGAACGGGAAGAGTCTTTCAAAGGATCAGAAAGTACCACACATCTGTAAAGAGATTGATAAAAATTATTTTTGAGGAAGTAACCACAAAATTTACATAGAAATGCACAGTTGAATACTGTGCACACTTGTCAGATTCAGATTGAACAATTTTAGTTTTTATTGAACACTGATCAGAGGTAAAAACCACGGTTGAGGGTTACGTTTGTTTGTCTGGGGGTGGGTTTGTTGGGGTTTGGGTTTGGTTTTTTTTTGTTTGGTTGGTTGAGTTTTGGTGGCTTTTTAAAATCTTTTCCAAGTGTGTTTATGTCTGTGATATAGTCTATGAGAAGAGTTAAGTGTTTCCCACGAAAAGAGTACTATAAAGGTTTACTTTTTTTGAAGCAAATAATGGATACATTATTCCAATTACTTAAACATAAGTAATGCTGTAGCTATCCAAGGAAAAAAAAAAAAAAGTCCGCTTAGCAATACAAATCAGCAGAATGGTAATTATAGTTACTCCTGGCAAGGATTATGCAAGATACAAATCAAGATCCATTAGATCACATACAGTCAGCCTTTCCTAAGTCACTTAAAATAATCCTCCATCATACATTCTTACAGTATCTCAATTTGTTTTGACACATCCTATGCACTAAAACTTCCACTGCTTTTCTCAGAAAATAAATAAACAAACAAATCCCATTAATTCACAAATAAATCAGCCTTTTTTAGAGCATTTTCTTTCCTCACTTTTTCTGTCACAATTTAGTAACATTCAAAAAACTACCAATATCTCTAAAGGCAGGAAAATCTCTCATTCAAGTAAAACACCTTTTCTAGTTAGAAAAGTCATCTTATCCTATGGCAAAATGATTAAATCAAGCCAATCCACCAGTTAGAAACCAAAAGCAAACTGAATCAGAGCTGTTCAAACTATTTGCCCAAATAATCCTGTAAGATACCAAACACTGTCTAGGTACAAAGAAAGTGCTGTCAATGTACAGCATGTTATAACACATTGACCTGCCAGTCACTGTCAGCTCATACCAAGGTACAATGAGTGCTTCCATCTACTCTTTTCAGCTTCAGATGTTTATCCCATCACTCATTCTTAGGGGGAAAATCTCCTGTTTGAAGTTAACTCTTAAGGTTAACAGAAAAAAAATGTAATATATGATGGATTCAATGCAATGTTTGAGAATAAGGAAGACAATTTGAAACCAGCTTTAATAGATACCAAGATTTGTGCATTTTGTTGACTTTAATGAAAGCAGAAAGTTTTTTGTATATTTGTTGTTATTTCCCTTAGAATAAAAACATCTGAAGAAACTGGCTTTAAGTCAACTACCTCACAACAGAAAGGTGTTAAGTCAAAGGCAGAAAGTACAATGATTAAAAAAAATAACCCCTTTTGGCTTCATATTCCCCTCTCACCTCAAATCCACTACCTGTAATTCTGTTAACATTTTTACAAGCACCTAAGCAAACAAAAAACCTTGAAGTTCTAAAAACTGGTTATTACCACACTGTTTCCCTTAGACCTCTCTTAGCCAGGAGGAGATACTTGAAAGCTTTTTGAAACACATTTCAAAGCCACCACGAATCCAGGAAGAACTGAAAATGAACTTCTCCCCTTATTCCTTGTGTCAGTCCTCTTCAAAGCATAGGTCTTATGGTACCATCAGTTTGAATGCTGGACATCAAGGGAAGTCCTTAAATGAGCAAGGAACTGGTTACATAGGGAGTTGAGTTTTTAAATCAGCACGCTAGTCAAAAGGTTAAAATGTTTGCAAGTAAAAGAATACTTACCTGTCACTTTGTTTGTTACAGAAGTCATTTCTTATTTTATCTACTATAGAGGTTCGGGGAAGAATATTTGTTTTGTTCTTTTTCTTGGCATCACTCTCAACTACCACAATTAGCCAGTCCACTGAGTTGTGTGCTTTGAGAACATTCTGCCACTTGGTGATGTCATCCTTGACTGTAGTTTTGTACACTTCCGTGTCCTGGGATGAGAAGTGGTGAATCATCGAATCAAACAGACATTCTGAACAATTTCAAAAGGCAAATTTTGTTCCAACAGAAGACAAACAGAAAGACATATCAAATAGAGTTAGTGACAATAAGTTCACTTCCTGAAAGAAATCAAATGAGGTATAGTAAGGTTTTTGTCTTTTAATTTAATTTATTTCTAGTATTTTGGTTAACAGTAAATACATCTTAGTATTTGGTATATTATCATTCTTTAGATTACTGAAATTAAGATTTTTAAACATAATTTAATCTTAACCAAATGAAGTTCTTGAACTTTACAACAAAAACATGTTTGAACTTACAAAGCTGGTTTATTCTCACATAGTAACAGAAGGGTGATATTTGTGCCTTCTAGCACTGCTCAAATCTTAATCTGTTTAAAAGCTTTTTCATAAAAATCAAAAACACACAGAAGTGCTGTTTGGCACCTTTTTGGCTTCTGAGTTGGTTTTAAACAGATCAATACAGACAACTCTTACGGCTGTTCGGGGTACTTTTGATTGGTCACAGATCAGATGTCACCTTTGTTCTCCAACTGGGTAATTAATTCATAACAGAGGCCAACCAAAAAGCAGTGAACTGTAGATAAACAGGATTAAGACATTCCAAATCCTGCCCGGTTTAGATTGCTGACATGTACTAATACCCAACACACATGGAAGATGAACTAAAGAAAAAATAGGTATCTTAAGATTTAACCTTGTGAGTAGATCATAACTGAAATACTCTGGCCACATTTCTGTATTATGAAGCAAGTGTGCTAACACTGTCAGAGCCTGGGGGGTTTTTTTGTGACAAAGTATTGAAAATAGGTTATTCTAAAGCCTGTCCTCTTAGTGTCAAGCAACATGACAAAGAGATACTGCTTATGGTAAAAAAGTACTCAAGCTGACAAAGATTTGTTTCCAATAATATTGGGTATGCATGCTTATGCCATGTAGACTGAATTGTTCAAATAAGCATGAAAAGCAAATAAAAAATACCAGAGCGCACAAGTAGAAAGTCAAAACAATTTCATTTTTAAATCTGAGGACTCAGTTTTTCATATGTTTTCCTAATACTTACACAACATTCTGTCCAATAAATATGAAGAAAGGGAAAAGTCAAAAGGGCCTTATTCCCCTCTTTGGGTAGTAGCTCCTCTTTAAACTGAACAAAGTTAGATTCTAGATGAATCATCTTCGGAGCACGGCCATAAGACCTACAAAGTTTAAAAACTAAAATTAGTGGACAAGACATACATAGCAGAATACAAAAATGAGCATGTATTTTGGGGAAGAGGAATACACTGAAATACTCTGGTATTGGGAACTCACAAACTATGCTTACCACAGTTTGTAATACAAAGTTAACTAAAATTTGGAAAAGAGATAGATGCTCCTTTTTGCAAGAAGAGGAGCTAGAAGCTTTTCAGCTTTCATTACAAGATTTTCTATATCTGTAAGACCTCTAAAAGTAAAAAATTCCAAGTAAGAAAATTCCCACTACATTTTTTTCCAAATCAGAAAACAGTGTGCCATACCAAACTTTTTGCAGGAAAGCACATCTAATTCCACATAGGTTCTACCTATATTCTGATTACAAGGAATGCATGACACTTTCAGAACATGGCTGCTGAAGCACATCAAAGCACACACCAAGACAAACCCACAAACCACAAAACCCAAAAGAGAAACACAACATTATTATAATTTTTCTTTAAGTGAAGTTCAACACAGCTGAGTGGAAATGATCATCCTGAACAACATTTACCTTGATTATCTAAGTTGTCCTTTCCTCAAGTCAGTCACTATATTCAACTCAATTTATGGTAAGAGCTTCTCAGAGCACAACAAATACACACTTTCCCAAATCTAAAAACACACACTACAATAGTATCACAGAATAAAATTTAAATTTACCTCCTCCATTCCATGGGTTCTCTAGGAAGCTGCTGAGAAAGCGTAGGATATAAGGATGTAAATAAATTCTGATCTCCAGCACCTAAAAGTGAAAGGCATTAATCTATTATCATGTGCAGATTATAGGAAAGAGATTAATAAACGATACTAATAATGGTTTGTTGTGTCAATAAAAAGATGCAATTTTGTCTGCTATGTGGAAACTGGAGTCTAGCACTGAACTAGACTTTTCTAAAATCACATGGTCTCACAACCTAATACAACACTTTAACAAGGCACATAATGCATATACTGTTATAAATTCCTATTACTGTTTTCCACGTAACTACATAATCCATATACCAAAGACAGCATCATCCATATAGCTGGTCCAACTCTAAAAACTAAAGCAGCAACTCCTTAGCCAGAGTCATTGGCTAAACAAAATATATTTAAAAACCCTCAAGAATTTAGCCTTCACAAAGCAGAAGACTGGTTAGACAGCGGTTCACATCCCTTCTGTAGCTGGGCCTACCGTGAGAAAATTAGCATTAGCACATGTTCTGTGCTTTACTGGGTTTGATTCCTCTCTCCCCATTATTCTGGGGCTGCTGTTAACACAAAGCAGCTCCCTGCCCCCCACGCTGTTCTTGCTGCTTTCAGAAACATCAGGGCTGTTAACATGGTGCGGGTCTGCTGGAGCTGGCCCTAGGCTGACACACAGATCTGTGGTCAGGCTTTAGTCACTTGGGCTTGAGCAACTGAATTAGATGCAACACCACTGGAGTAGCTACTTACATACAACATGGAAAAAATGTAGGGTTGACCATATGAAAAAAAAAATATTATCAGTAGCCTATGAATATTAATTCTTAAATTCTGTTCTTTTCCTTTGGGTACAGGGAGGATATGTCAAGGAAAAGACAGACTTAAAGTAAGTTCTTCCAACTTCTGATGGTTATCAGCATCTTTGAGCAAAGAGATGGTAAACTCTTGAACAAGGTACTTTGTCAGGCATGTCTGAATCCAAACTGACCAGTCAACCATACTAGCCAATGCGTAATGCCCAAATAGTCTTTCATGCTACTTAGAAGACACGGCATTTAACACCTGGCAAACAGACACATCCAAATGAGAAGGGAGTAAGGTCAAACATATTCTTGCCACTGCATTTGATCATAGTTCTAAAATCTGTTATGTCATGTGTACTCTCTAAATTTGAGAGAATGAGCTGGCCCACACTAGTTTAATGGTATTGCTTATTAAATCTCTTATCTGTATGTTGCGCTGAGTTCAGCTATTGCTCCCTTCCCTGTACTTCCTCCTTACTGGCTCATCTTTGCCTGATTGCATTCTCCTCTACCAGAGACTGCAATTTAATTCTGAAAAATCCTTATTTCCTCCTATGGAGATTCTACTCTTGCCCCTCCTCCCCTCCCCCCCCCCCCTTCCCCCCCCAGGATCTCTTGAGCTGAAGAGCTACATTTTCCAGCTAAGATTTCAACAGGCATACAGGCAATTCTGCCATTTCCTGGTAGTTTCCCACCTGTTTCCATTTTACAATCATCCATCATTGCACGGCCTAACCTGAACAGAAAGACCCTGCCTTCCTGTGGAACAGGGAGCTCAGGCTGGGGAAGAACTTCACATCCTTTCTTCTCCCTCCCACCACACAATCTCATCTCCTGACACACAGTCAGGCATTACCTCCACAGTAGTTTAGCACGCTTTAGTTTATCTTGGGAACCCTTTTCTAGTCCACTCACCTTTTCCCAATTTTCTCATATATATACTCTTTTGATTACCAGCCACTAGCATCATTTTATCACAGCACAATAAAATCAAAAAACCCCCAATAATTTTAAAAGTCTCATTAAATGTCAGAACAAGCAAAACCAGCTCTTCTGATATCTGACCACAACAGCTATTATCTAGTGATACAATTTCCTAGAACAGTTAAAAAACAAAATACAAACAAAAAACCCCACTCTAGTGGGTAAACCCACTATTAGTGCTTTAGCCTTAAGTCTTCAGAAAGCTACTAAACACTTTATTCTTGACTTTTCACCTTCATCCTGTTCTGTCTGAATTAAGTGTACCACACCAAATCTTATTTAAGGCTATAAACAAATGTCTAAAATGAATACTAAAGCAAGCATTAGTCATATTGTTAATGCTGTCTTATACCAAGTTACAACGTCTCTATGAGCAAGGCCATGGAGAGCAGTCTATTGATTTGGAACTCATTACTGCCCATACAAAAGGAAATACTGCTTAGCAATTTAGCAACAGCATGATGACCACATCAAAATGATAGCACATGAAGCTTGGAGCTCGACTGAAAGAACAAACTACGTATTTTACCTCTGGAGCATAACAAAGTGCTCTTTATAAACTGCACCTAAAAAGCCAATGTATGCCACAAAAAATGTTTCAGAATTCAGCATCTTGAGTAAAAAGGACCACTCCAGAATAGAGAGGAACCACTAAATGATAATGTTTAAGCACCCTGCTATTCCAGAGAACCACATAAAATCATCAGCTTAAGAAAGGTATATTCATTTTAAAATCAATCCATTTTTCCTTCTGCATTGATTTTGAGGGCACATAAAATACACATAAGAGTGGTTTTTTCTGACCAAGGAAGACCATCCGCTAGGATTAGAAGGGAGAACAGATCTTCAATGCAAAATACATCAGCTATCTTTTGAACACAAACACTGCTACCACATATTACAAACACCCAAAGGGCTATAACATTTCAGGTTCTGCTCACCTAGACCCCGCATCTACTGTAATCAGCATGTTTGAGCTGCTCAAGTCAAGGACACGAAAAATGAAGTTATTGGCAGGCAACACTAGCACAGCACTGACACAGGACAACAAGACTAGTTAGTAGTAAGGACTTGTAAGGACCATAAGATTGGCAAGATGCACATTAAATTGTTAAGTGCTTGCTACTGGACTGCAGGGAGGGAGGGGACCACCTCACAGCAAGTAGACAAGTACAAGCACAACCTTCCCAAATAACAGAACAAGAAAGTCATCAAAGAGCACTCCAGTTTTGGAGTGGTGTTGGGCAAGATTCCTGTGACTCAAAAGACCTTGAGCATGTTAGAAGTCTCATTTTGTTCTCTATGCATCACTCTGAAGCATTAGTAGTTGCTGCAGCTACGATCTACTTTCCAAAATACATTAAAAAACAAACAAACAAACCAACCAGCCACACCACTACAGGAATTTTCACTTGTATCGGACTGAATTCTAAGAATTTTGAATGAAGCATTCCAAAACCACCAATAACCCTGGAATTCAAGCTTACAGCAAAACCCAAAAGTCTGCACAAAAGTCTGAGAATTGCTTCAAAGATTTTGTTGTCGTTTTGAGGGGGGGGCGGGGGGGAGGGACACTCGTGCATTTGTTTTGATTGGGGTTGGTTTGTTGTTTTGGGGGTTTTGTTTTGTGGGTTTAAAAATAAAACAACAACAAAACAACCCACAAAACAGACTAAAAACAGACTAACGTGGCTGGATGCCTAAGCATAACTGCATCACAGCAAATTCATTTTAGCATATGGATCTCAACACCAAGCCCTCACTCAAAGGATCCTCAGTAATGGAGTAAAGACACTCTTGGCCAAAGTGTGAAGAATGATCAGATACAACTGAAAAGAAGGATTGCGTAAATGGGAAAGAAAAGTAATTTTTGAATCATTACTAAAACAATTCAGCTTTCCAGAAAATGGTTTGGTTTTTTTCTTTTAGAATTAACAGAATTAAATAAGACCTAAATATCCCAACAGAGATGCTAACTAGGGAGTAACATTAAAGTCATCCTTTATCACTTAAAACATAATAAGAAGTGCACATCTTGTGCTTTATTATATTAAGTTTGTCTAATATAAATATTTTATAAATAATACTAAGCTAATTAGATTTAATAGATTTATAGTATTTCAAATGTATACATATTTATGTAAATTTTAAATGCATTCTACAAATTCTCTAATTTATATTATAAATCTAATAAGTATTTTTTATGGGGTTTTGTTTGTTTTTTTAAGAATAGAAAAAACTGCTAATCATAGCCCCTGGAACACCCATCTCAGCTTTTATACCATGTATGTCTGAATTAATCTACTCCCCATCTGGATGTCACCACACACACCAGATTCAGAAAAAACAGAGTAATCCTTTAAGTGATGCCGCTCCCTATAATGGGTGGTTCTGTATGTGAACTGGTAAAACTTATTTTAACTAGCAAAGTAATAGAAAGCAGTAACACTCAAATGATATGCACTAAACAGGAACACTTCTGGAGAAAGGGAAAAAGGAGGAAGCACGTGTTTCCTTTCTTTCCACATTACAGAGTTCAGAAGGCATGCCCTTTGCCACTTATTTAAACACTTCACAAATTAAGACAAATACATATCTGTCTGGAAATCAAATGCAAATAAAGCAGCAGAACCTTGAAAAGGTTTTACAATAAGCCTAAATCAAACACCGGATCAGACAGCACAAGTTAAAACATTTCTATGACCTTCAAAGACTTGATGTCTACCAAATTGACATCCAAAATGTTATGATAGCCAGGTCAGGCAAAAAGAGGAAGAAAACTTACTCAAATGAATCTTGATTGTGAACCTGGCTGCAAAAACTTGTTACATAAACCAAGTTAATAATGTCTGTATCTCTTGTTCAAGGACAGGCTGTATCTCTATATAGCAGCTCATAACCATAAACCTAATCCTGGAGAAAAATTCTGAAAATTACATTAGCCAAGAACTGAAATGGACACCTAATGGACCCTGTCTAGGACACTTGTTCTGCTGCAAATCCATACAGGAATGAGACAAGAACCAGAATGACCACCTTACCAGGACTCCCAAGAGGCGAGCATGCATTCTTCTTGGCAGCTGTCTGATACAAAAGAACCGTAAAATATCGATGTATTTTAGTTTCATGCTTGCCTAAAATCTCCAAGAGTCTATTTTTTTCCTAACACTTTCCAAATTTCTTAGATGCTTACAGGTTTTGTCACTGCAGTATCTGAACATCCCACAATTAATTTTTTCTTCTAGAGGAAATTATCCCAACCCACTAACTACACAGGCAGTGTAAAACAAAAACTCCTGAGGTCAGATGACTAAAGCAGACAAGTATTTTTCTTTGATACCAATGACAAACCCAGTCAACTGGTAGATAAAAGGCTTCAAATACCTTTAAAAGAGCTCAGTGCCAAGACTATACTTTGGTGTGGTTTTGTTTAGTTCTTATGCCCAAATATCAGTCATAGCTAACCTTTCTGATCCTACTTATTTTTCCACTGGTAAAAAGTTCTGCTGTGAATCCTTTTTCATAATTCACTAGCCTATTATAAGTGGATCCACCTGAAGTTTTGGAAGACTGGTGGGGGTTTTTTTTGTATTTGTTTCTTACAAAGGTCCCCCTCTCCCCCAACCCAGACTGACATTCAAGAGGTCTAAAAACCAAAACACAAGACAGTTTAACTGCTATATAGAAGAAATCTTAGCTGATTCACTAGTAGCCTGTAGAAGAAAAGCCTTTTAGTGAAACTTTACATTTTTACTTACTGCTGCACTACTAAATCTATAAAATAGGGGTTAACACAAAGACGAATATGCTGCTGCTTCTCATGACATACATAATCAGATTATTTAAGTACATATTTAATCAACTACACGATAGCGATGACTTACAATGCAGAGAGAAGTCCTGTGAGAAAAGGGAAAATGCATTTATAGGATACAGTTGTTGAAGGGTCTCACTAGCAGCAAATCATTCTAATCACTTGGGCTACACGACACTAATAACAGAAGAACTTTTGAATCAAGCTCTTCCAGTCCCAGAACAATATTCTTAACTGCAAGCATTTATCTTCAGTCCAAGAAGATGCAAGATTCTTCCCATCCCCCCTTTATTTTTATTAATAAATATTTATTAATTTATTTATGTTGCTCTTGTAGATACTTGCAATCGTTTTCCATTCTCAGGCCTACAATGATTTTGCTGATGGTTTTGCTCTTGCTGTATCACCGCACATTCTGAACGTGGCCCAGATGAAAGCGACGCATCCCATTCTCTCCAAAGATTATATATAAAGTTCATTGTACTAAGACAGAGTATTGACAGCAAAAACAAATACGTGCATGCAGACACACAATATATAAACAGATACTACAAGCTGATAAGGAATATTCAGCAACTGCATGAAGATAATTACAAAAGAACAGCTTGGTAGGAAAGCTCTGAAAAACTTATTAATTACTTCATTTAGCAGTACTGTTTTCAGTCTTCAACTTCCTCTTCATATGGATAGACAGAGCTTGGACTCATGAGAAGGAAGCAACATTGTTTAGGTTTCCTAGGAAAGTAATCTGCATTGTTTAAAAGATTATGTCAAGTCAACATTGCAAAGAAACTATCCAAGTTCAAGGTGTCTGATGCAAATGCTAAACTTGCCTCTTCAAATAAAAACCAATTAATGATGCTAAAAATGGTATTTCTACAGCAGTGAGAAAGCTAGAAGCTGACTCAAAATACTTTGTAAACATACAAGGTCTGGTAGCAATGAAGATAAATTGCTACAAACTTGAATTGAGAGTTTGCAAGGTAATGTGCCAGAGCGAGCATACCCACAGCTGAACAGTGAAACTCCCCAGCGGGTTTACAATCTAGTAAGGCCAACAGTATAAAAACTTGATTCAAACTAATTTGGAAAGGAAATCGCGGCACTCAGTCCTAACTGACAAGAAGGATTTAATACTACCTGGGATGCTGCCAACTTGAGAAAAGGGGAAAAAAACATAAAGGAACAGCATCTTTCCGTGAATATACTGCTTTTTCCACACTTACAAAATATGGTTGTCTGTTTGCCTAGAGAAAATACCTTTAGAAGTTTTCGGTTAGACAGTTTGCCTAGCTGAATTCTCTTAATCCAAACGCTCTATTAAAACTATGGTGTTTTGCCAGTAATACAAATACCATAAATACAAGGCCAGTGCATCTACAGACAAATCCCGAGGACAAAACTATTAAGTTACAGCATTAACATGGAAAGAGTAGTTACAAAAACTGCACTTGCAATTAGCATCAAATATACAAGCCACGTGGAAATTGCCATTTTTATTCTATAGGCCAAGGCCTGTACATACATAGAGTGCCGAGTTCAGGATTGTACCAGTAAATAACTCCTGCTACACTACAGACTCACAGATTTGAAAGCATAACTCTCTTTACCAAAGAAGCATTCCTTTCTGAGTACTGTCAAATGTATTTCAAGTAGATAAAAATATTTGTTTACAAAACATCTCTGGTATGCAATGTTGAAAATAAGTTTCATTCCAAACAAAACTCTCTCTTCACTTCTCCCTTATTAAGAATAAACCCTAAGAGTTAACAGGAGTATTTCATGATACAAATGTTTACCTGGCAGAGATTAATCTAAATGTTGTAGCTCTGAGACACAACCTCACTACACCTTCACTATTCCTGCATATAACCAAAAACTAGCCGCCCCCTTGCCAGGTCTGTTTTCTCCTCATGTGCACCTGCTAGGTGGGGCAGTTATCCCAGACAACTCCAGCTGCCTGAAATCAGAACCACAAAACAAAAGGTAAACTGTATTTGTTAAACAGCTGCTAATACTGTGGCTTTGAATGCATCTTCCAACAAACTAATACCGAGCCAATAATTCCTTCCCTTGAAGACCAAGCTTCACCTCCTCATAAATCACTGGCAATATAATGCTTAGAAGAGCTTTCCTTCAAGTAAGTCATTTCTGTGGAATGCATTTGTTTGAAATACTACAGTCTCCAAGTACTCCACTTCTCTGGACACAGGAAAAAAAAAAAAGGAAACTAAAACAGCTAAAGCAAAATGCATTCCCCATTAAAAGCAAATGTTTTCATTCAAAAATGGTAGCAAGTCACCCTTACTACATTCACTAGAAGAGGTCATCTCTGAGCACTTTGGCTCAGTTCGCCTTATTTTCTGGATTAGGTTGCCTCGGACCAAGCCATCCTAGTCCATACTAACAAAGATACTACTGCCATGCTTGTTCACAGTGCCAGAAATTATTCCTTTAGTCCAGGAGGAAGGCATGCAAATGATACATAACGTTCACCTCGTATCTCATTTGAAAATACGCGCTACCATACTGTACGGTGATAAGTCCAAAACATTTTGCTACCATAAAGTACACTCACTCACTAGATGAAATTAATACTATTTTCAGTATAAGATAATTGGGCTTGACTGAAATCTGATTATATTTAATGTTTAGAATTTTGAAAGTTTCCTCACACAAGGAGGACAGAGTTCTTTTCTGCATTTACCAACGAAAAAGCGAGCCTGAGGCAAAGCTGCACGTACTTCAACAGACTGAAAGATACGTTACTTACTCAAATCACGCAGGAACAGTAAGGACTGGCGAGCACCACCACCCCGCCCCCAACACACACACAGACTTTCCAACTGAATACCGGATAAAGCCCGCAAATCTAAAAAACAATCTACCACAGCCTGAACAGCAGCATAACACCAACAAGGAAGGCAACAATATCCTTCAGATGTTTCCAATGTGTGCATTTTTCTTACTTTAAACCTGAAGTGAAAGGATTTCAAAAGCCTTGAAGTAGGCGAGTACAGCAGATTCCGTATACATACCACTGACTTCACTTTATGAACTGCATCCAAAAAAGAGGAAAAGTTTAAGAAAGAAAAAAAGCGTTTAAAGTAGTTTGAAAAAAAATATATATACACAGAGTTCCACAATTACATAGTTATGAGATTACAGTTGGATTTTTTTTCTAAATACCAGTATCAGTCTAAGACCTTAACCATCAACAGATGCTTACTTTATAGTAAGACAACACACACCTGCGAAACAGTTTCTATTTCACAGGCACATAAAGCATTCCATTCATTTTACTGATAAGGTGCAAATATGCGGTTTATTATGTCATTGATAGAGATACTTTTGACTAAGAACAAACAGCCACTGGTTACCTTTTGTTATAAAAAAAAAAAAAGCAGAATTCTCTACACTGATCTCATTCACCTTACTTTTTTACCACGGGCACTACAGTTGTAGTTTACCTGCTTGTTTTAGGTGAACTTTGTGTGATACCCTTTACACCTGTAAGAGCACAGGAGCTGACGTTCTACATCAGGACCAGCATGCACACGTCCCAGCTGCCTGCCTCTGACACCTGAAAGAACTCATTCATCACTGGAACCACGCAATCCGGTTTGTTAAATAAGCTGTCTCAGAGATGAAACCGAAGCACGGTAGTTAAAGATTAAATTGTAATGTCAGTGGGAATCCATCAGCGGGGATCTCTCCTCACCACAGAGTATGTCTTACTTCTCATGACTTCTCTTACCCTGAGCAAAACTACCCAACGCTCGCTGGCAAGAAGTTTGGGGGTGAAGATTTATTGTCATATTTGAACCTCTTCCCCCAGGCACCTGTAAGCACGACAGTCGTTTCTCTTACGCACTATAGCCCTGAAACATACAGAAACCACCCCAAGCTTGCCCACTGCCACTAAAAGGGGGATGGGGGGAACCAGTAAAGAGGCAACCCCCCGGCCCGCCCCCTGCGCCCGCCCTCACCCCGCGCCGGCCCGGGGCCCCCCCCCGGGGCACGCCCCCGGCCTTCGGCGCCGCGGGCCCGCCCGCCGCCGGCACACGGCCGGACCCCGCCCCGGGCCGCCCTTCACCCGGGGCCGGGGGGGGCACCGGCCGGGGCCCCCCGCACCGCTCCGGACGGCCATGGCTGCCGCGCCCCGCCCCCCCGCAGCGACCGTTAACGCCCGTCCTGGGGCGCGGGGCGCACTCACAGGTGACGATGGGCTTGTTCTCCATGGTGTAGATCACCGGGGGCTTCTCCCTGCCCTCCTCCTCGGCGGCCGCCGCCGCGGCGGGTCCATGAGCGGGCGGGGTCCTCAGCCCCGGCTCCCCCGCCCGCCCGGCGCCATGGAAACGCCGCCGCCGCTCCCCGCCCCGCCGGGGGGCTGGGACGGGCCGCTCCGCCTCGGGGCCTGCTGGCGCCCCCCCCCCCGCCTCCCCCCACCCCCTTCCCCGCGTCCCCGCAGCGCCGCTCCGGAGGGGAAGGCGGGCGAGCTCACCGCTTCCGGTCACCGGCCGGCTTACCGCCCGGGGGCGCCGCGGCCCGCCGGCGGGGGCGATGCCGGCCGGGCCCAGTGCGGCCGCACAGGGGTTAACCCGGAAAACGCGTGAAGTAAAGGGGAAGCGCAGGGCCGGCGGCGCCGGGGAGGGTGGTTGGGGGGTGGTGGGGCCGGCGCGGGGGGGGCGGCCTGGCGGGTGGTGGCGGCGGTGCTTGGGGCTGCTGCTGCTGCTGGCGGGGGAGCGGGGCCCGGCGCTGAGGCGCGGCTGGGCTCCCACCGCACACCCCGCGCCGCCGCTCCGCTCCGGGCTTGGGGCAGCCGTTCGCGGGCGGAGTTGCTAGGCTCGGCCGGCGCTGCCAGAAGCCACAGGTGGCCGGATGCAGGGTTACCCGGGCCGTCCCTGGCCTGCCTCCTCCCCTCGACCGGGCAGGGCCGGGGGAGGCCGTGCTCCGCCGCCCGACGGGGCCCCCAGAGCGCTGGGAGGGAGGCTGCCGCTGCCGGGTGCTCTGTGGCGGCTGCGGGAAAGAGCCCCCCCAGTCTGCCCGGTTCACTGACACCCGGCGTGAACGACATGAATTTTTATTTTATTTTATTTTACGTATTCCAGGACTTAAGTAAGGCTCTGGTGGACTCGATGGGCAGCGGCCCAAGGCCTGTAAGCCCGCTAGGCAGGAGACAGGGAGAGGGGGCCGCCATGGCTGGGCTGACCCTGCGCCCGAGGGCAAAGAGTCGGTGTCGGGTGCTCTGGGCCTAGGAGAAACGGATTGTGACAGACGCGTTGCCAGTTTTCACAAGTGGATTTAAGTCGCTGCTCATCACCTTTGAATAATCCCCTGTGGCAGCGTAGAGAGCTGTGGTTTCTCCTTTTACTGCCCAGGTAAGGAAAAGAAAATGAACGTACTTGCAGGACTCTAGCGCATGCTTCGTGCTTCAGAGCCTAGGTCATTCCCTGGCTGTTAGAGCCTACAGCTCTGCTAGTTCAATGGGAGTAAGTGCATTAGCGATCATATTTTCCACTGACCTCAAAGACTTAAAGCAGTTTTGTTGCAGGCCATCTTGAAGATCAACAGATGGCTGGCCTTATAACTCGCTAGGTGCATTCTTTGAGCATGGAAACCGTGAGGGAGAAAAGGCGAGGGGCTGTGTGTTTGGAGTGTGAGTTGGGGGGAGGATTAGAGGGAACAGAAAAGAGCATGTAGCAGGGGCAGGTGAGCAAGTGGAGGTGAATGAGATGCAAGTGCAAAACTAGCTCATACAAACGAGGCACAATTGTAAGTATATTTCTGTTCCAGAGCAACGCATAGCAGTTAGAGGGTATCAGTGGGTATGACACTTTAAACTTTAAGGGTTTATACTGTAGGTTTTTTAAGTGCATAGAAATAATATGCTGTTACACTCCTGTTGGGACTAATTAGTTTGTATTAAACTTCAGTATTCATAAAACTGGCTCTTGTTTCACAGCAGACTGAGATCCTGTGCTTTTGATTTGTTTTTAATAAACCCACTGTTCAACTTGGTCACGTGTGACTTCTTCAGAATCAAGAATCCTAAACTTGGAGGATTTGGACTTACTATCTCTCTCAAATGGAACTAAATAAGAGAGAGAAGAGCATACTGAAAGTAGTGTACCATAAGGGGTAAAAAAAACCCACTGCATACATGTGTAAAATCCAAGTGTAATCTAAGGTAGGGCTATAAATAATCTGTGTAGCAGTCATAACTGTTTATTGCACAGCGATGTTGTGCTGAGGTGGTTTGGGTGTTCTGTCCAAGTATTTCCAGAAGTCAGTCCAGTTAGAATTTTCTTTCAGCAAAACCTTAATCCTATTTCCTGGGCTTATAATGTTGTTTCTAAATTAATTACAGCATCCTTGTAACGTGTTTCATCCCATGCTGCAGATGAGTATTCCCAGTCTTACCTCTTCTGTTTTGCTCTGGGGATTGATGGTTGCTTCCAATTCTTTGATGTTTTTTTCATCAGCATTTGCATAGAACTTCTCTTTCACCTTGGTCATAACACGACTTGTTTCCTTGGCACAGTCAAATACAAAATTCTTTTTACGAGGCCAAAACTTTTAAGACTCTTACATAGCACAATAAAATGTTATATCTGAGTTCTAGGTTTAAGTGAGCAGCTTGCACACTAACATATTTTCCTTACTTTTTTGTGCTGTGAGAGTCAAGATGTATCATGACACATTATTATTTTAAAAATTACAGCACATACATAAATTTACAGTGTAAGTGTGTGGCAAATACGTGATTTACTGAAACAGAAAAGAAAAACACTATTATATGGATGTGCAAAAAACTATATAGACGCTTTCCAGCAGACTCCAAAGCAACTCATTTCATGCATCTGCCAAATAGTCCATCCTGCACAGCCCTAAACAGCACAGGCAGGAAAACAGGCAAACCCAAGTCAGGTAAGCAGGAATCTCTTCCAGCAATCTCCCCTTACTCTGGAGTGCTTGTCCCCTTTTCTCATAGATTAGAGCTAAGGTTAATAGTTCATTGGGATTAAAGTTTTAATCACCACAGAATTTCATATATATTCAACCTCCTTTCTCTAGTTTTTATAGTTGCAGTATAGCTGTTTCTATTAAAAAGCAAAACAAATCTGTTGTAGCATTACTAGCTGGTTTCAGTAGCTAGTGAAGCAAATAGGTCTGCATTTGTGGCTTATTTCCATGCCTTCTTTCTCCCCACCCGAAACATGAGACAGACGAAAGAGAGACAGACATGTTAATCTAGGCAAGAAGATTTCAAAGACTGAGGAAAACAACTTTTTGCTGTGTTCTCAGGTGTTTAATTGCCAAAAAATATTTGAGGTTAATTTGTTGACTGGTCTTGGAAAGAAAAAGTAGATCTCTAGTAGCAAACTATACAGAGGAAAATTAAAGCGTTTGGGAAGTGGGAGGGTGACAACCTTGTGCTTATACCATGCATTCTGAAATATGTGGATGAAATTTCTTTTGGGGGGAAATGTGGAAAAGGGGATCACTTGGATTGCAATTCAAATTTTCCTTTACATCAATAATGTCTAAAATGCCATCTGTCTCTACTGGAAATCATACGTGTCTTAAGTGAACATTAATTTTGTATCCACAAAACCCGATCGTATTGTAGACACCAGGCCATCACGGTGCTACAGTTCTCTCCAATTTTTCAACCTTAAGTGCTCGGCAAGATAAAATTACATTCACACATACAAAATGTTCTCTTCAGCAAAGCAATTAGCACATTCTCTTCGCCATCGCAGCTTGTTGGGTATCAGGCGCCTGAAACTTTTCCCTGGTCGCATTAGCAGAGCAGAGTTATAGCTGCACTTTAAATGATGAATCAGTGGAGAGAGGAGGAGCTGAACTTGAGGGGGTTTATGGCCAGCCAGAGCCTGTGCAAATGCTTCTCCTAAGTGTCGGCGGCAGTGCTGCTATTACCGCAACAGGCTCGGTGCCCAAGTGGGTCACCGCTGGGATGGATCATGACTTTGGGGTGCAGTATAGAGGAGCAGATTAATCTAGGAGGCATCCACATGACCGGATGAACAGACTGCTTATACGTTACTACAGCAAGAAGAGATTTCTGGTTTCCAAGTCTGTGTGCACCTCACCCTCCTCCGAATTTCAGGCCGGTGCGGACAGAAGTGCACACCAGCCCTTCCTTTCCTTTCCTCTCCACTCCACGGTCTGGCTTCTGTGCGAAGGCCGCAGGGGCACGCTGGCTGAACAGGGCCGTCACACATGCCGCCGACTCCCTTGGATGGATGTTTACGGGAACAGGGCTCCGGGTGCCTGAGAGCACGCTAGCAGGAAAAACAACCTTGGGGAAAAAATGGACTCTCCCTCTCCCAAAACAAGGCGCACAAACTCACTCAGTGCTTTTAAAGATGCAGACTGCTCTTCAGGCTACCTTTGTTTAACTGCACTGCATTAACTGTTTCAATAGCAATAGCTGGTGTTTATTCTTCCTGCTTTTACTTTATATATGCATCTTGCAGCCGGGTCACTTTCCCCTCATTTCGCAACTTCTCTTTGCAGTAGGATTTATAAGGTATCACAGAAAATGTAGTATTTTCTCCATCAAAATTTTGCACAGTTGCAGTTGTTAATGTTCTGCTGTAATGTCTGTTCTTACTGATTACTTAAAAGATCTATACACCCAATAGTCACTGCCATCAGGCAATCCTATCGGTACAACACGAATTGTGTTACATGGCTTGTTTTGGGTTAGGCTCGTTTCATAGGCAGGTTCTGTGGCTTTTGGAAACTCCCTCCTGGAGGAGGAATGGAGTCTGACTTGAAAGGCGGGGATTGTTTCAGAGGAAGAAACTGGTTTCAGATGTGCCAGAGGCGTACACTGTATGGTGGTTAATGTAAACAGCTAAAGGGTTAAATTTCTCATTGCCCCCTTCTATCACATTCCATGTGTTTTGAAGCACAAACCCACATGGCACAGGTGTCAGGCAAACAGGGGAAGTCAACATATCCCACACCTTTTTCTGCTCCTGAGTTTCCATTTCCTTCTTTTTCTGTCAGTTCTTCTGTTACCAGCTTGTTTAAATGATACTCTCTGCAGGGCAGGACAAGGAATTTCATTCTCTCTGTAAAATATTTAGCACTTTAACTTGACCAAAATAAAATATAGCTATAGTCAGGACTACAGCATCAGAAAGATTAATGAGCTCAATAACTGCAAGAGAAGCAGCAGTGGTTTTGTGAGGAACTGGATCCTCTGTCTCAGGTCTCCCAGAGGGCTAGAAGGTTAATTAAACCCCGGCTCATTGTTATAACACTAAATCCTAAAATATGATGTCAGTCTTCAGGTCCCTATTGAGACAACCCATGTTGAAATTCTTTCAAATATTTAAGCAGTAGGAAAAAGGAAGGAAAGCCGTTAAATTGTATCTCTAATTGCCTGATGTTTTGATGGAAAGTCCATTACAGGGGGAAATCCACATTTGAAAATTTTCCTGCTGAGTTCGAAGATGACATCAGCTGCCCTACTGTGGGGAGGCAGAGAGAGAAAAGACAGCAAACAGAAAGAGAATGGTGTGGAAGAAGGGAAATGATCCCCAGCAGGCAAGGGTGTGACAGGAGGGAAATACCATTCCTATGCCAGGTTTTGATCGGGATGAAGCCAAAACCAGCAGTGTCCGCAGTGTAATTGGATTCCCCCTCTCTGGTTTTGTCTGGCTGCCTGATAGCTTTTCAGATAAGGGAGGCCCAGGGGTGCCGTGGTAGATGCTAGGATCCCAGGATTTGCTAGCAGTAACAGTCGTGAATGTAAAATTCCTTGTTCCCCCTAATCCACGTATCCCACTGCTCCCGGTTGATGACCTCCAAATAAAGATTTTTTTCATGGAAAAACATATCTTTATTCTCTACATCTGGCTACACTATAACATTTCTTTCTGTTCCGTGTGGTGGGCTGACCCTGGCCAGCAGCCCCACAACCGCTCACTCACTCCCCCATCCCCAGCAGGACAGGGGAATAAAAGAGGGAGAATAAAAGTAAGAAAACATGTGGGTTGAGATAGCCTTTAATAGGTGAAGGAAAGAGACAGAAAATGAAGCAAAGGAAATCACTCGCCACCTCCCACAAGCAGACCAATGCCCAGCCAGCCTGAACAGCAGACACCTTGGAAGCCAAAAATCTCCCTTCTTCTTCCCGTACCCCGGTTTTTACTGCTAAGCGTGACGTTATGGCATTACAAGGTATGGAAAAGCCCTTTGGCCAGCTGGGGTCAGCTGTCCCAGCTGCGCCCCTCCCAATCTCTTGCCCACCCCAACCTACTCACTGGAGGAGAAGAGTGGGAAAAAGAGAAAGCCCTGATGCTATGCAAGCTCTGTTCAGCAACAGCCAAAACATTGGTGTGTTAGCAATGCAATTTTAGCCACAAATTCAAAAGAGAGTGCTATATGAGCCTCTATGAAGAAAGCTAACTCCATCCCAGCCAGACACAGTGCAATACCTAAGTCGTTTAGATCATCGTTATGCCAACTTTCAATTGCATGGAGGGTCTTGATGACATCTTCCCAGAGCTTTTCAATGGAGGTGCAAAAATTAGTACCAGTTGCGATGTGCCCAACTTTTCTTGCTTTTACAACAACCAGTCATTTAACAGGTTGGGTTGCTTTCCCTGAGACGGCTTAGTGTAGGATCATGCCAGAGATAGTTATGGAACAGTACCCTGATTTTTGACATATTGTTACCACTACTTAAAACAGAGCCTGTAGGCAGAAGAACAGTTCTGGGTGAAATGGTAGGAGATAGGTTACACATCTGGTCTTTTACCAAAAGTTCAAATGCTGCCTGACCTGCAAATGTTTACAGAAGAGAAACATCATAGGCAGAACGAGTATTTGAATGTTCAACTTTGTCATTATCTAGACAGTAGCAAGGTCTGGAAAGAAAAATTCAAAAGGAATTTCTATAGAAACCTTCCTTCTTCAAGATGACCATCAACTTCTACCTATGGGAAAAGTTTAAAGACATTTTCCAGTGATCAGGTTAGAACAGAAATTCTTGCTTGTAGGGTTTTCTCTCCTTTTCCTCCAAACAATTTGGTAATGAACATTTTGGGAGAAACTGATACTGGAATTCATGGACTTCAGTGAGATGGCCTGCAGTTGCTCTTCTCATCCACTCTGTACAGTGTTTGGGATTAAAAAAAAAAATCTACTTATTAACTGTTTTATACAAGTACTGAAGGAAACCTTAGCCCAAAGGAAGAATTACTTGAGGAGTCAGATCTAGAAGCAGATGCAGAGTTTTATGTTTTCATTCCAATTTGCGGGCAGCGGTCTGAAAACTGGCACCAAACCACGTAGCCTCGTGCCACCGGCTTGCGGCCCATCGCTGAACAGTGCTCTGGCACACAGACACGAACCTGTGTCAGCAGACAGTATTTTTAGGTGTATTTTCAGATAATTCCTGTAGATAATTCCAAATTACCGTAAAAATGAGACGCAATGCATTTGCCCCATTAAATAATTAATTGAAGCAATTCCGCTATGCTTTATATATTTTCATTTCTTTGCCCAGACTTTGAGATTTTAAGGCAATCCTAACACTGAAACCAGAAGTTACGGCTGTATACATCTGATACTAGCTTAGCAATGGTTTTTCACATTATTGTATTGCAAGAGAAAAAAATGTGGCTGATTCACTCTATGATTAATGAATTTGTGTATGAAAGCAAGGAAAAAATTAATGCTGGAGGCATACTTAAATTTTTGTCATCTCTGGGTTATAACCAATAAAGCACTTCTGCATGCAGTCAGGTGATTATTTTTAACTGAATGAATTTTCCATAGAAAATTCTGGTTTTAACTGACTGATTTCACAAATTCACAGACACTTGCAAACACATAGAAATAACCTGTTAAGATTTTTACATTTGGGGAAATGATTTGATAATATTGTAAAGTGAATTCTTTTTTCAAAACAAACACTTTAAAAGCCACCTTGTCTTTTTAAATTAGCATGTCAGCCACAAACCATAATAATCAGAATTTGGGCTTTTTGTTTCATATTGTTGGGAAAAAAATCATAGGCTGAAATTTATTTAATAGCAACAAAACCAGTATGGGAAATCCATTTCCATACCAGCTCTATTCAAGAGCATTTTCATTCCATCCACAGATGCCTTTCTGTGTTTCTGCAGCAGAAAACGCTGTCTTGTGTGACCTGCCCCCCATCACCGGAGTTAGGAAATAGAGGGGAAGCGATAATAACCTTGCTGAAGAGCTGCTTGCGTCCTTCCTCTGAAACCCCTAAATGACCACACCAAGGCAAACCAGAGGGACGAGACTGAAACGTGGGATGAAAGACCTTCAAGAAGGGTCAGGAAAAGCTAACAGCCTGAAGAACTGGCGAGAAAAGAAAAGGGACATCATTTAAGGAAGGAGTCTACAGAAAAACTGGCCAGGAAGCCAGGGCAGAGCAGCCGGAGCAAGGAGGGGGAGATGCGCCCTAGTTTGGAAGAGAGGATCAGTAGCGTGCTGTTTCTCCAACATAATCTTCATAGTCTTTTCAACCTCAGTCTTTGCCTTCTGCCACTCAAAGAAACCTCCTTTCCTGGCAATGCCCCTCTCTCTAGCACTCCTTAAGACAGAATTTCCTTCTCTCCCGAACAGCTTGCTTTGAACAGCTCTCAAAAATCCTACTCATCCAGGGAAGACGCAACAAAAAGGCATCGTGTTTGAGTTATCAGAGGCAGCGTCGCCTTGCAGGCATGAGGAGGAAGGCATCTGAACTCACAGATCAAATGCTGAGTTATGTTATAAGTACACTTACCCACCACGGTAAAGAAGAACACGTTCCAAGTATGAAATTTTTGAGTATGAACTTTTGAGTATGAAAGGATGAACACCATTATCAGGATGATAATGTTAGGTGTCTAATGGTGCAAACAACTGCGCTTTCTCCCCCTATACCACACAAACAAAAGAAAGAAGAAGAAAAAGTAGATGTATCAGCTCTTACTCCAAGCTAATCCTGAAGACGAGAGGAATTCAACCTGGTCATGTTTGCAGCTAAGCCATCACTTGCCTCCTCTTCTCCTCTAGCAGGTCATTTATATCCATTTCCTGAGTCACTCAAACTTACATAGAAAGTAACAAGTAATAGTGCAGTGACCATAGAGCCTTTTATGGCTCTGCTGAAATCCAAGCAACTTTTCAACCAGCACACTTCCAGCACGAGCAGAAAGGAGGACCGGCACCAGGAGACAGAGAAGGCCCTCAAACCACAGGAGCTCCCATAGCTCTGGAGTATTTTCAGGATGCCAATCCTGGACCTGAGCTGCAAAACAGAAATGCTTCGACTGCCAGCGGGGAGGTGCTAGGGCTGATGAGCTGGTCTTGAATGTCACGATCCAAACTGATAGCATCCAGCACTCTCTCCAGCATTTCATGGATGCTACTTCTCTGTATCACCGGCCTCTGAACCTGCCCCCCACAGCAGCCCCCTTTTTCATATTATCCAGTCCTGCCGAGTGTGCAGCCGTAATAGCTATTGCGAGATCGTCAGCTCTTACTGCATGAAAATGGAAAGCAAGTATCCTGGCTCATGAGAGAGGAGGCTTGTATGTGGAGTTTCATTCTCATTTCACAGAGTCACAGAACGGCAGGGGTTGGAAGCACCTCCGGAGATCATCCAGTCCAACCCCCCCGCTAAAGCAGGTTTACCCAGAGCAGGTTGCACGGAACATCGTTCAGGCGGGCTTTGAATATCTCCAACGAAGGAGACTGCACAGCCCCCCTGGGCAGCCTGTTCCAGTGCTCTGTCACCCTCAGAGTAAAGAAGTTCTTCCTCATGTTCAACAGAAACTCTTATGCTTCAGTTTGTGCCCGAGTTTGAGCAGGGGAGAGTCCAAGGCAGAGTCCCAGGGTAGTCACACCCCAAGGTGGTTTTGGGCTTCTTTTTGAGACTTAAGACCTTAGAAGAAAATGACTCTTTCTTCTTGTTTATCTGGAAAGTTATACCATCCCAAGAGAAGGAGTTAGAAGCATGGAAAGATAAAAGTTTGAGCACTGGCTGTACTTTGGAAAAAGGGGAGGTAAGACACCACCATGGGATGTTTCCATGCACAGCCTGAATACAGGAGCTTTAGTATCACTGCTAGCAAGGCGACTGCATTGCCAGATATGAGCAATGCGTCATGACCTGCCACGAAGGCTTAGAGAGACCACAATTTATTTCACCTGCGTGACAGCCAGAGAGCTCCCAGTTCACAGCTCAGGAGGTAAATCACTGTTACTTAAGTTGTTTTAACAGCTATAGACTGTGGTGCATGCACCCGTACACCCTCAGATGGTGACTGTACAGACGGGACAAAAGACAACCCTCTCCTCCAGTGCATGATCACGACTGTTCGTTTGCACTCAATATGCTATTAGAAACATAGATGTGTGGTCATTCCTAGAAGTCACTTTAGAAAACACATTAAAGAGAACATTAATAAAATAAACCTTTATCAACTAATAATGTTCTTGCACAAACGTATCATAACAGAATAGCTGTGGGTTGTTACTTCTCTTCATTTGTTCTTCTGCTTAGGACTAGCTTCTGCAGAGTGCCAGTGAAGTTGGTAAGAGCCAGACCATAAAATTTCTAATTTGATTTTCTAGGCAATAAGGGTCTCTGTTTGGCCATCACACCAGCTTGTGTGGAGGAGCTCACACATCCAAGGTATAATTAAAAATTGATGGGAAGAAGGAAGGAGGGAATCTTAAAGTGAGTTACACCATTATTTAAATACTCTTCGCTGAATTCATCAAGGGAGAGCTCATTTCAAAATTAGCATGTCAAAAGCTATCAATTATTAAATTAAAATGCAATATTAATTAGAAGCGAGATTCCCCTGCAAGCTTACCTTAGGCAGGTCCTCCCTGGGTGGCAAAATGGAAGTACTACAAGAATAACGAAGTATTGAGGAGGCCCAGAAAGCCATCACGGATAAGCCTAGAAGTAAATATACAGGTAAGAATCCTCCGCTTTCAAGTCCTTATTTTTTTCCCTGCTCTGGATCGGCAGAACTGCATTCTGCAGTGACATGACAGATACAGTCAAACTCATCTGGGGTTTGGATGGAGGGAGGACAGCTTTTACGCGTGCACTGGAATGTAGTTATGAAGACAGCAGATGTTTGCAGGCCCGGGAGCAGGGATGGAGCATGGGTTTTGGCACCTGAAGCGTTCACAGGAGCAAGTCCCATTAGGAAGAGCCTTTTTTTTTTCTTACACAGCCGTCAAATGGTAAGTTGCTCTGTTAGCACTTGCCTTCACTTTTGAAGAAAAGGCCTGATACCCTAATTACTATGGTAGCAGTACCCCTCATGGGGGGGGGGTTAAACTGACAGTTGCCACCTCTTATTTTCAGCATATGTGCAATTTCACAGAGGAGGAGAAGGACTAAGCAACCAGAGGCACAACAGTAGCGTAAGTTTTGAGATTGCAAAGACATCCAGGCAGCACAGGCTTTTTCTACCACAGATTTCTATTTCAGGGCTTGATTCTATTAGACCTTGGTGCTCTTAGTAAAGCTATTAAGACAGCTGTAAAACAAAAGATATCACTGATGGGTGAGAAAGGACAATGAGATGTCTCATCGATTCTTGTTCTGACCACTGCTGCCCCCCAAATAATAAGGCAATAAATATTTCCAATGGATGATGCTACTTACACCCAGAATCCTCTAGTAGCACTGCAATCAAGCGTTCACTAATTTTACCATCCTGCATTAGCCTTTTTCAGCTGTGTCTGAAGACAAAAAGGCACCGTGAACCTTGCCCTGAACTGAAGCTGGGTAAAACCAAGCTTGAACCCCCCCTGCCGAATGAGTTGTTGGTAAATGAGAACAGCTTTCCTCTCCCGAGTGGAAGAGCACAATTCTATTATTTCATTTTTGGAAAGGTACTATGCGAAGTTATGTTATTTTGTTTTGGTTCATGTCTTGAGTGGGAGCAAGTACTGTGTTGTCCCAGGTTGCACACCAAGTTCTCTTCCTTGGAAAGGCCGTTTACCCTTCTGACGGGTGGGTTAGCAAATCTCTCCTTGCCTGGGGGACAGCCAGGGAGGCACTTCTGGGTGTGCTGACGGTCTGGGTGCCGCTTCCAAGTCCATGCTGAAATCTCAGAGAAGCCCAAGGGAATTGAAACGCTTGACTCCCATCAGGCTGAAAAGGAAGTCATGTGCCTAATCCTATCAGTGCCTGTGAAATTCCCAGACCTAATATTAGCTCCAGAGGTTGCTTCACTGAGAGATCCCTCGGAGAGTAAGAAAAAAAAAAAAAAACTGCTTCAGTGCAATTTGTTCTCCCTAACCACGTTATTGCATTGGAGTTAACAGGAATCATTTATGTTCCATTATGTGCGGTACTTAATTTAGATAGGCCAACTGCCTTCTTGTACAGTTGCCAGCAAAAGAGCGCATAGTCTCAGGAAAAAACGAGTTTGCAGATTTCCCATCTTGCTGTGGTTCTGGGCTGAGGTGGGCTGCGAGTGGGTGGGTGGGTGGGCCAGGACACTGTTTGTTTGTTCCCATCTGACAGGGAGCCAGGCCTGGTCTGAGCACATTTCCCACCCCAAAAGTACAGGGTTCCACTCCACAGCACGTGGTTGTGTCTTGTCCACACCTTGCAGCTGCAGAATATTCAAAAGCCCTTTCACGGGAGCATTTCTTAGCAGTTTGAGGTCTTCCCCATCCTTTAGTGAGCCATTAACATTAAATTCATCAGATAAGAAATAGGGGATTTGTCAGGCAAACTCCTTTATCAGGTTCAGACAGTGGGTCTTGCTCTGAACCTACCTGCTGGCAGAGACAGAAGGCAATGCTTCCCCATCCTTCTGTACTGCAGAAGAGGCAGATTATGCCATTATAACCCCACTAAATGCTCTGTAGCCTTCAATTTCTTGAAAAAACAAAAGTTAATACACACCTTTAAAATACTAGAGATTTGCAATAAAGCTTTGTAAATGATGGGAATGACACGATTACATGCTGGGGATAACACGGGAGGAGCAAAGCAGCAGAACAGGGAAAGAGACCTAACGAAGAGGGAGGGCTTAGTTGGCCCATTTGGCATCGGCTGAGTTTTCCTTATGCCTCATTTTTGTGCAGCTGCTTAAAGTGACTCCTTGCAGCTGGAAGAAAGCCCACTCGCACGTCAAGCAAGTTGGCCTCATTTGCTCAAACAGGACACTTTTCAGAGGTTGCGTGAAGAGAGGAGTAACGGCAACAGGAAGGATTTTCCCTGGGGAAGCCTCAGGAGATCGGCTCAGCTCTGTGGCACAGTGGACCCCAGTTCTGCAACCTACAAACCAGCGCTGTTGCACAGGGGCAAAGTGCAGAAGAGGGTGGCCGCTAGGCCTGCAGTCCCCCATCTACTGTCCTCTCTTGCCTACAAAGAGGTAAGGGTAACCCTATCAGCTGTACGGGGCTACTTTCTGGCTGCTAATCCCTAAGGAGACAATTATAGACACCCCGGTCACTACAATGGTCTGAACAGGATTTAGCTCAAATAAACTCGTCATGTTAAATATCACCATGTAAATGGAGATGTTTGATGGCCAAACAAGCTGCAGGGCCTGTATTCTGCTCCACGAGTCCTGCCTGGCTGGGTTATAAAGTGAAGAGCTTTGACAAGATGGAGTAAGACAGAGCATCGTCCTCCTTTCTGGAAACCACCATGAAAGGGCTCGCCCATCCCCGGTGCGATGCAAGGAACGTGAAGGCCTGGGGAGAGCCCAAACCACTGCCACGAGAGCCTTCTCTCCATGGACCAAAAGCAGCAGCCTGTAACAGCGTATTTAAGTGTATCTGTACGGTAGAGGTCTGCAATTAAAAGATGCAGCTTCCAGCCTTCATCTTGACTATATAACTTTGCTACAGCTGAAGGAAAAGATAGGCAAAAAGGAGAGCGTAAGTACTTTCCTGCCTTTGACAAGGAACTGTGAGCTGATGGGAAGCATAGAAGAAATAGCATTTTCTTGAAAATACCTGTAGAGTTTGTACTTCATTGCAGGCAAGGTGGGAGGAGATTTATACATGTTCTTAAACCCTGCCTAGTTTCTCTCCTACTGATTTTCCTCATAAATGGAGCAACTACTAGCCTGTAGCTGCCTATAACTTCATTGGACAAGTAAATAAAAGCAATGTAACAAGACAACTGGGCCACCACTGAATTCAGCTTTTGCAAACGTTGCCCTACATCAGCGAGATGCAAAACAAAGGCGGTTCACATCACAAGTCACAGTAAAGAAAAGAAAACCAACCTGCCCTCAGAGTCAACCGTGCTCCGTACTGCATCCTTGGCGATCAGTCCCTGCCCATTATATCCTGTCAGTTATGTGCCTGTGTCTGTGCAGAGGCATTTACTGCAGGTGGCAAGGTGGCATCTGCTTTTGCTAGTCTGCTTGCTAGCAAATGCCTCGGGAAGCAACGTACTTTGCCTTTCCAGCACTGAGGAGGAATGCCTGCTCCAGCCCCAGCAGGCTCACCACATAGCCCACTGCAATCCTGCCCCTTTGACGCATACCTTTATCACAGCAGGAACATAATGATGTTGGCATTATAGGGGATATAACTACAGAATAGAATAGAACAGAACAAAATATTTCAGTTGGAAGGGACCTACAATATCCAACTGCCTGACCAGTTCAGGGCTGACCAAAAATTAAAACCTGTTATTAAGGGCATTTTCCAAATGCCTCTTAAACACTGACAGGCTTAGGGCATCGACCACCTCTCTAGGAAGTCTGTTCCAGTGTTTGAGCACCCTTCTCAGTAAAGAAATGCTTCCTAAGGTCCAGTCTAATCTTCCCCCGGCGCAGCTTTGAACCATTCCCATGAGTCCCGTCACTGGATCCCAGGGAGACGATCTGAGCACCTCCCTTCTTGCTTCCCCTCCTCAGGAAGCTGCAGAGAGCAATGAGGTCGTCCCTCAGCCTCCTTTTCTCCAAACTAGACAAGTCCAGATTCCTTAGCGGCTTCTCACAGGCCATGCCTTCCAGCCCTTCCACCAGCTTTGCTGCCCTTCTCTGGACGCATTCAAGAACCTTGAATCTATCAATCATACAACATATTGATACCATACCATAAAGCATACCATTATCATACATTATATTATTGTGGCTGACCAATAAACCCCTAGAAGAGAAGATGGCTCACTGGAGATGGGCAAGGGCGATGCGCCGGAGGAGCTGAGGGCGGAGCTGAGGGAATATCGCAGAGTGTGACCAACCACCGCTGTTGAAAAGCAAGCCCACTTGAGCTCAACACAAAGGAGACCAGAGGGTGGCCTTTGTTGCAGATAAACAGCTATCAACAGTTGAGTGGATCAACTGGTGGTGTAAACATCTCCCTAAGCTAGCCAGACCAGCATATAGAGGGAATGAAGCCGTAGCTCAGCCCCACATAGAACATAAAAACTAAATAACAAAATAATTTTGAAAAGAGCAATGGGCTTGAGCTGGCTTCAACCCACATATTCCTCCCCGGTGACTGGGGACGCCCAGCACCATGGCAGTGAGCGTAGTACAGAGATGAGTAATGGAGATCACACTGGCATTGCGCTTGAACCATGTACTGCAATTGCTGTATTTTGCTGAGAGTTACTTAGATTTGTATTGTGTTTTCAGTATAATTTGTATCACACTGCTAAATCAGAAATCCTGCGTGACAACTATTTTCAAATAAGTAAAGTTGATATTAAACATTACATCCTCCACATGTGAGGTAGCTAAAAGAATCTGGTCAGAGAGTATTGGACTGACATAAAAATATATATATGAGAGAGAGAGATATATGTATATGAGCAAAGGATCAGGGAAGGGAAAACCTACAGGAGAAACCAAGAACTCAGCTCTCACACAGTCTGGCAAAAAGATGAGAGAGGAACAAGACATTATATGCCTATCTGTTGTTGCAGGCACGAATACTGTAATGAAGAACTGATGCTGTAGGGGACCAAGCAGATGTACAGAAGCAGGCCAGGGGTATATTAGAGGTAGAAACTGTAGAGATCTACTCCTGTTGGGCAGCCCTCTGGTAAAAATATGGGGAAGGAAGCAAAAACACCAAGCCATCTCCCAGTGGGTCTTGGTTTGCTTTCATACAGAAGCTTACGATGCGGCATACAGCTGAGGAAGGGTCGGTCTGAGGAAGGTCTGCATCTTCCAGTGAAAAATGGAAAGTTGAAAGATGTCAGATTTGAAAAACTGGTTTAATCTACAGCATCTATCCATACAGCCAGATCACCCTGCTGGCACCTCAACTTCTCATATCATACAGCTCTAGGTTTATTTTGCAGGGTTCTTCAGGAAAGGAACATCCCTCCCCCTCATCCTGGTCATTTGGAGGAATCATGCAAAACTTTATATACTGCGAATACATTCCTAGCAGAACAAGGACATCAGGTCCTGATAAGGTTGGAATGTTATTAAAGGGGAAATGCTTAGCCAGTATGCAGGACGCTATTAAAGGGGAAATGCTTAGCTAGGATATGGAACTTAGTTGCTAGAGTAGAGAAGCAGTAACCGCAAGTAGGATAAGATGATGACAATGAAATAACCAATGAGTGAGCTGGAGGCTTATATGCTTGTCAGATAGACAGTAGTATGTATGAATTAGAAAAGTATACGTGATCGTGTGTACGGGGCTTGGAAGAGTATAAAAGCTGTATGCAAAGTTATAATAAACGGTGTTTGCTTGATCACATCGATCGTGTGCAGTGTCCGTGACTTCCGCGTCGACAATTGGCGCCCGAACAGGGACCCCCGGATCGGTGTTGGACGGAACCGAAGACAGAGGGTGCGGAAGCCGGCCAAAGGTGAGTGCTGCCCTGGCACTTGGGAAGACGCTAGCACAAACAGTGGGAATCTCGCCCTGATCAGGCAAGCAGCGGGGGAGGAGATGGGGTCCACGCTGACAAAAGAGGAGTCAGTGGTGGTTAAGCTCCTCCAACATATACTCTCAACGAGAGGACTGAGTTACGACTTGTCTACCTTGAAGGCTTTGCTGCTTTGGGCAAAGGGAAAGGACTTAATCCCCACAATCGGAGCTGCTTTTGATGTCTCAACATGGGAAAAAATAGGGGCAGAGCTGTGGGAAGAAATAAGTAAGGGATCCAAGGAGATGAGCAAATTCTCCACCATGTGGAGGCTGATTCATGAAACATTGAAGAGCATGAAAGCCGAACGTTCGGCCGTCGTGTCTGCTTTTGTGCCTTTGACTCCAGCTGGCGGGTCCACCTCTGCCACCATCATGCTCTTCTCGGCTCCAGTGATCCCTGCCGCAGCCCCGGCTCGCGCTGCGGGAGGGGTCCGAGTCCCAACGGGGACCGCAGCCACGGCCCCCGCCACCACGGGTGGGCCGGCGACAGAGAGAAAAGCTGCGGACAGCTTTCCACCACCACCAGATGTACCACCGCCGGACACCCCGCCAGACTGCACCAGCACAGGCTCGGCATCACGAGCCTCTTCACCGGCACCGACCGCTCCACTCTACCCCCCATTGCCACCTTTTTCCGCCCCCCGTGCTCTCCCAGCTGCGCAATGGCCCCCGGCCCGGCCCGGCGCCCCCCCTTCCTCCCCCGCGTCGCGGTGTGAGAGACAGGATGAGCGTCCCACCAGCTCAGGTGACGCGCAGTTGCAGGAGTTGCTGAAAAGGCTGGAAACTCTGGAGGCTCCCCTAGGGGCACCACCGGGAAAGCCATCAGCCCCCCCGCCCGTGCCATGCCCAGGACTGCCAGCGCCCAGCGTGTTCGTTCCGAATGGAGCACTGGGTGAGATCGGTGCCTTTGCACCTTTGCCGCCACCACCGCCAGCGAGGGTGGGATTTAGGCAAGGGATGTTGGCGGGAGGGGCTGGGGATCCGACAAAGCGGTGGAAAGGGGTGATTCGAGATGCCATGGTAGAGGGACAGTTTTTGCCCATGGCATTTCTAGTTGTGGTTGATAGTAATGGTAGAGGCGTGTGGGAAGCATTAGATTGGAAAATATTGAAAGAAGCTAAAAGTGCAGTTACTCAGTATGGGCTGAAATCACCCTACACTCAGTCTGTGTTGCAGTATATTTTTTCTTCACAGTTGTTAACTCCTTATGACACTAGAATGATTGTCCAGATGCTACTGCCACCATCACAGCAGTTGCAGTTCTTCCAGCATTGGCAGAGTGCTTGTGATAAGGCAGCTGCGGTACCTCGACAACAGGGTGACCCCTTATTTGGGGTGCAAGCTCAAATGCTGATGGGAGCGGGACCCTTTACACGAACTGACTGGCAAGCGCAATTCGCTACAGAAGTGTTACAACTGAGCCAAGAGTTAGCTTGTAAAGCTCTAACGTACATGACGAAAAAACCAGACCAGCCTTCACAGCGGTAAAGCAAGGTCCCACAGAACCGTATGGGAAATTTATTGATCGACTGCACGCCGCAATTATGGCTCACCCTGATTTGGACGATGGCATGAAAGTAAAGTTCTTAGATATGCTTGCCTTTGATAATGCTAATGAGAAAACTAAGAGGGCCCTTAGTGTGTTGCCAAAGGGATCTAACACAGGGCAGCTGCTGGAAGCTGCTGAGTGAATGTTAGAACAGGAAAAGGCTACAGTCATGGCCGCTGCTGTGGGCGCAGCAGTTAAGCCATTGATACCGAAAAAGCAGGGAGGAAAAAGAGAGAAAAAGTGTTTTAATTGTGGCAAACGTGGTCATTTTAAAAAGGAGAAATTCAAAATGCAATCATTGAAGGGGACTTTATGCCTAATGCTACTGCCTTCCCTGTTCAGGTGATAGGGGGACATTTGGAGTGATAGCGTCTGTCTTCCCAAGTCACCGTTACGCGTGATGGAGCCCTGCTTTCCTGGGGATGGCTGAGCACCTGCCTGCCCATGGGAAACAGTGGATGAATTCCTTGCTTTGCTTTGCTTGCATGTGTGGCTTTTGCTTTACCTGTTAAACTGCCTTTATCTCAACCGAGGAGTGAGCGAGTGGCTGCGTGGTGCTTACCACTACAGTCCCTTTTGGCATGAAAGGTGTATCTGAAAACACGGAGTTGACAGAATTGGAGTCAGATTATGTCTGAGTAGTTTTTAAAGATAATGACAGGCTTGATTGGAATGTGCTAGATCGAATTTATAGCTGTTATTGCTATTTAGCTATTAATCGGCAGGCTTCTGTGCTTGCCGTGGGGCTTCCTTGCCTTGCTGTGTGTTGGAGTCCAGTGCTCGTTAGTTGCTGCTTTTTGCTTTTGCTGCTTGCTGTACCGCTGTACTGCTTATCATTTCACTGTGCTGTGCCTGGGAACATTTTGATAACCCCATGGTGATGTGCCTGGGCTGGCAGATGGCCAGGGCATCACTGCTGTTTCTGTGCTGCTGTGCTGGACAGGCTGTGGGTAAGTCCAAGCCAGAGCAGGGGCAAGAGGAGGAATTCATAGCAATGCTAAACCCTAAGGTCTGGTCCAAAGAGACTGGGGTGGAGACTGTAATGAATATACCTTTAAATTGTTGTAACCCATTATTTGAGTTGCATGTTATAGGAATTACTATAGCAAGAACCACCTGAACCAACGGAGGACAAGCCTTACAAGAAGCAGTGCAAGCGCAGCAGTGACCTGACCTGAGCTGGCTTTGGTGCCCAGTTACTCCATGCAACACACCACTTCTCCTGTCCTGAATGACCAGCATAAGAGATAGAGCCCAAAGTCATGGACTAAATTAACTCCATGGACATTTTGTAGACATTTCTGAACATTTTACAAGGGCGGTCCACAGACTAAGGGAGTGATATCTGTGTAATATATTAAAGGATGGGAAGGGGGTGGTCGTTAATGAAGATGTATTGGATGTGTGGGACCTGAGCATGATGTAAATGGTATGGAATAAGGGGTGGATACTGTCCTGGTTTCGGCTGGGACAGAGTTAATTTTCTTCCTAGTAGCTGGTATAGTGCTGTGTTTTGGATTTAGTACTAGAAGAATGTTGATAACACACTGATGTTTTGGTTGCTACTGGGCAGTGCTTAGACTGGCCAAGGACTTCTCAGCTCTCAGCTCCGCCAGGTGCACAAGAAGCTGGGAGGGGACACAGCCAGGACAGCTGACCCAAATTGACCAAAGGGCTATTCCAGACCATATGATGTCCTGCTCAGTACATAAGCTAGGGGGAAAACAGATTATGCAGGCAATATTTGCATTATGGTTCAAACAAATCATCCATCTCTATCATTGAGCGGACACACCAAGTTTTGGAGGGCTTACTTGATACAAAAAAAAACAAACCACCCCCAAAACCCCACAAAAAAACCCCAAAACAAAACAAACAAACCAAACCAAACCAAAAATATTGGCCTGAGCCCCTATAATCGAGTAATGAAAGCTGTATATGTTATGAACCATCTCCGTCTTACAGGTGATAGGACACTACCCCCTGCTTTAATACATGCCAAAGGCTTACAAGAGACAACAGCCTGGTCTGACACACCACAAGTGATGTGGCGGGATCCTATGAGTGGTACCTGGAATGGCCCTGGAAAGCTACTAACATAGGGAAAGGGTTATACTTGTGTAATTACAGATTCCGGACCATGATGGGTACCAGCAAAATGTATCCGGCCCTGGCTGCAACGTCCCAAGGATGACGGACAACCTCAGATGCCTGAATAACTGCGGCTGTGTTCCTTGGATACAGGTCATCCGTCCGGACTGCGGAGATATTCGCTGGACTGCTGTGATGGGATGCTTTTTGCACGGAAGGAGCGACAGCGGGATACTGCTCAACCTCATCATGGGGTTAAAGAGCTTAGCAATGAGATTGTTAATGTATATATGGGTAATGGTATGGAAAATGGAGCAGATAGAGGAAGTTACGAGCATTAAGAATCATAGAAACATGTGGTTAATATGGACAGATGTGACAGGGCAAACATCCTTTTGCTCGCCAAGTAACCAGCATCCCCCACTCCCCTACAGGGCAGGCCATTGTGGAGCGTGCGCATGCCACTTTAAAATTGCTATTGCAAAAACAAAAAGGGGGAGAACTGGCATCTTCTGAAAGGCTTGCAAAAGCGCTTTATGTACCAAATTATTTGACGTTGACAGGAGACCGTGAATCTCCTCCAGTTGTAATTCACCACATGTCACTGCAATCTGGACTGCAAAAAAGTGACTCGGTGAAGGTGCAGTACCAGCATTAAAAACTGGGGAACGGAAAGGCCCGGCAGAAGTAAAAATGACCGGTCGAGGTTATGTTTGTGTTTTGACAGACGAAGGACCGCGGTGGGTTCCAAGTTGATGGGTGAAACCATGGAAAGAAGACCAGGGACAGCAGGATCGTGCAGCCATTGATTTTTTGTTATTAGCACATGGACATGGACATGGGTGTGAAGATTTTGAAGACGCGTTGCTTTAACCTGTCTGATTACTTTAAGTCCATACATAGTAAGTTACAACAACTACAAGGGAATATGAGAAAGCTGCCAGTTAACAAGAATCCGTGGGACATGTTTTGGGATAATTTGGGTGGGGAGCACTGAAATGGCTGCGTGATTTACTAATGCATGCTTTAGTATTAATTTTAGCTGGTTTGCTTATATTGACTTTAATTCTTGTAATATTGTGCTGTGTAACTGATATGATAAAGAGGGCTATGCATGGAGTTTGGATAGCACAAAACAAAAAAGGGGGAATTGTGGATACATTCCTAGCAGAACAAGGACATCAGGTCCTGATAAGGTTGGAATGTTATTAAAGGGGAAATGCTTAGCCAGTATGCAGGATGCTATTAAAGGGGAAATGCTTAGCTAGGATATGGAACTTAGTTGCTAGAGTAGAGAAGCAGTAACCACAAGTAGGATAAGATGATGACAATGAAATAACCAATGAGTGAGCTGGAGGCTTATATGCTTGTCAGATAGACAGTAGTATGTATGAATTAGAAAAGTATACGTGATCGTGTGTACGGGGCTTGGAAGAGTATAAAAGCTGTATGCAAAGTTATAATAAACGGCGTTTGCTTTGATCACATCGATCGTGTGCAGCGTCCGTGACTTCTGCGTCAACAATATACGGCTTCTGCAAATGCTACAGCAACACAGCATCCATCTGCAGTTCTCAAGGACTGGCTGCTTAGTGGAGGAACGGCCATGGGGTTAAGCTGCTTCTTTACTCCCAGGCTTCCAGCCCCCACAAGACGATCCACCCGGATTATTGCTGCAGACATGTGGCCCTCGTACGGATCAGTTTGCAGGACTGAGACCAGAAAGCGTAAATGGGATTAAAACCAACCAAAAGAAAAGAAAATAGCCCTTAGCGCACGTTTAGTTACAAAACCCAGAGTGGCAAATAGGAAAAGGATGCAGTTACTTTATCGGCTACTTACTCGGTAACACTGCAAAAAAACAGATGCTGGGCTGTCACCCTTTCTCATTCAAGCACGATTAAAAAACCCTCTGTGCCAGCACATTACATGCGAAATCACATACAGTTAAAATAAGCAACTGAAAGCATGAATGAGATTCTAATATACAGTACTTTCACACAGCCAAAGCTATTTTATTTTACAAGATGAGTCTTTTGCATTGATCTTCTTCTGAAAGCCCAGTAAAAACAGCGTGAACTACTTAAGCAAAATTTAAGAGACGACTTACAAAGTAATGTTTGCATAGCACTGTAAATCTGCGTATTTGTTTGGGCACAGTTCTTAGTAGAAACTACAGTAGGTGACAGGGTTGGGTTTTCTTAATAGCTTCTTGTTTTTAACCAGATTCAGACGCATCTCTGCTGAACGTCATAAAGGCAAGTGTAGGAAATAACTGTAAAAATGTACAAAATATATACACATGCACAGTAAATGCGTACCCTGTGTACAGTTTTATTACTCGTTAGATTTGGCTAATAATGGTCATCTGGTACTTAACGCTTCCCTCCAAATGACATGTTTGTAACAAAGCAGCCAGGTTCAGGATGGCGAGAGAAGGCTTTTCATTAAAGCTACGGTACTTGCTGGTGATCGTCAGGGCCAGTGAGCGACACGCCAGCTGACAGTGGCTGCCTGGCGTTGGGGCAAGCAGCAGTCGGTTCTCACAAGGTACAGCTCTGGCAAAGCCGAAGCAAAATAGCACGGAGGGGCACAGCTTGGCTCTCTGCACAGATGCACATGCACTTATTAAAAGAGGTCCGCAGAACCAGTTCATGCCTTGGGGGGTGTCTGTGTGTGGGGAATACTCATTCCTGGTTAGCCTCTGCTGCCCACTCTTCCTCCCTTTGAAAATTAGATTTTAGTGTGCGTAGTAAACCGGTGTGTTTCTCTTGAAACTACACCTTGGCCAAAATAAAAAAATAAAAAAAAAAAAAAGAAAGAGAGAAAACTTGTCTAAGACCGCAGATTGGTAGCGGTAGCCCCCATGCTACAGGATACTTCCAATTTAGATTTTGTAAGTACTATTATATTCCAGTTTCTGCTAACATGTCTGCATTTAAAACACACTTCCTCTTAAAAAGATACAACATGACACGTTTGGCTTACGGATGCCAATCCACCTTCTTCCCAATTCCAAAGCATCAAATACTTTCATGACATTTTCTAGTGGCTACCAAATGTGGTGCAGACACTGTAACATTGACTTCCAGGAAGTTTTCCCTCAAAACCATGGCAGGTAAAAAAAGAAAACCCCCCCAAAAACCCCAACCAACAATCTGCAGGGATCTTGATGCAGAGACTGCCGAGACAAACAGATAAACTGCTCTTCAAGATAAACGGGGAAGCGTGGCAGAGTAAGGGTTGCCACCTGTAGCGAGGAGATAAGCCCTTCAAGACAAACCCCAATCACGTGAACATGGCAAGTGTGACCTCGCCAGTTGTCGCAGGGAGGTTTCACATTTGTATTAGAGTCAGAGTTTGCCTGCCCACGTGCACACTTATCTCTGGTTTGCAAGGCTCCTGGCCATCGTGCCATTTTCTCAGGGCAAGAATTTGGCCAGATCTGTTGGTGTTCCTCCTCCTTCCAGCGATGTACCTTGCAGCTCTCAGCGTGACTGCTACCTGCTCCAAACCCCGGCTTCACTCAGCTTTGGCAGCTCTGGAGCAGCCCATTATGGATCAAGACATTCAGAAATATGGAAATGAGCAGCTGTGACAAACTGGGTCGAACTACAAATTCAGCATTACCATTACGGGGATGGGCTTCTTTCCACAGGCATAAAGCAGAGCATGTAGTAATCATCTGCTGTGAACCAGAAACTTCACACCAAGTGAGGTAAGCGCGTGAGCATCCAGGACATGGCTGCGAGCTACACCAGTGTATCCAATTTTCAAAGGAAATCTAGGAATGGGCTTTTCACTTTTATCTGCATTGCACTCCTCTGAATGAAACACGCTCAGGCTAGGTCTGTCCAAACTTGGCCTGAGACTTCACAATACATACTTCTCCAGGATGCCAAAATATGTGAATATTATCTGTCTTCAACCTCAAACACTCCGCATAGCGTGAACTCAGCGTTATTAAAAGCCTCCAGCCCCACATCTCTTCAGTCACAATGTACGTGAAGCAAAACCAGATTTTGGGGTAGTCCCAGACAGAAACTGTACTTTCAGCAATTAGCAGATGTACAGTGACCCCCGCTCGCTAATTACTCCAAGTGGTAGGGAAGACCTTGTCCTAGCTCCCTGTTGTTTTCACCAATGCCAGAGGGACCTGTTACCAGGGAGTGACGGCCTACGTGAGCAGCCCTGGGAAGGACTTCTCCTCCCTGGTAAAAGTTTTGCTCTGAAGCAGCAAACTTGCATTATCGCTTAACACAACTTAAACACAACTGTGTCACTTCAGACCTACTGAGCGTGTCAACCAGTGCCGAAATGCAGGAAGACAAAACCCCAGCTACGTGAGACCATTTCTTTAGGACTGGTTGAACTGGAAAGGTCCAAGTTCCACCTAAGAGGTCATAACCGAGCCATCTGCAGAAAATACAGGCAAGCAAATATACAGACATCAGTAGATGAAGACAAGTGGTGTCACGTGGAAGTGAGCAGACACACCCACTTTTTCTGTGAATACTAGGCAATTAGGACAAAGGTAGTAGTCATATTCATTGGTCAGCAATTAAGTGTAGAGCCCTTCAAGATAAGTTAAAGCAGAACAAAGGAATGTTGCCCACACTCTTCGTGCCGGAGACAGGTATTTTGCTCAGTGACGCAAAGTCAATTGCAAAAGTACACTCAGCCTGCCATGAGCAACAGAGAACTGTAATCCCTACCAAGCCAAGACCTCTGGACACCAGTTATCTGGTCCTTCTCCGGCATCAGCTTTTTGTGCCTTCCCAACTGAGAGATGCCACAATGCCAGCCGTCTCCAAGCTCTCCCACCAGGTTCTTAGACGTAGGTCAACAGGATGCTGCTGCCTTGGAACTGCAAATCCCACTTTGAGAGCAACGTCATTGTTCTTCGTGACAATGACAAGCACTGCCAAAGCCAAGGGCATAGCATCTGTCTGTGTCAGTAGGAGAACCATTCATCTTCGGAGCCAGTGCTGAACTCCGTGGCAGTCAGCTTGCAAGTCCATACTGGAGAACATGGCATTTACTCTAAACAATCAAGCGGTAAATGAAAATTTCAAAAGGTGGAGAGCGAAAACGCTCCTATAGCTTTAAAGTTTATTGAACCTAGCATGGTTGAAAAGCAAAAGACAAAAAACATGATATATTTTTGTTTATTATTGCTCTTAAAGGGCTTGGTAGTCAAATATACAAGCTATGTTCTATTAAACCAGAAGAAAATAAGCTATAAAATCTATGCTCACTTTTCCAATCCAAGCCACCTGCTAATCTTCATTAGTGACATTAACTTTAGCTATTTCCAGTCATTTTAATTTATACATACTTTGTGTACGTGTGTGCACGCGCGCGTGTATAAAAACCCCTATTGGAGGAGATAAAATTCAAAACAAAGAGATTTGTGTTGGTTTTGTACTGGTTTGTGCATTCCTGTATATTTCAATCTTCCAAGTGGTTACTGATATGTCTCTTTAAAAGAGCAAAATTTAAGTACTTGATGATGTTTTTATTATATTTTCAAAAAGAAAGCATGACCAATAAGTTATGATACGAAAATATGAAAAGTTGATCATTCTCCCCTTGATGTACATGCACTAATCCCATGATTCCTAATAGGGAGTTACATGCACTAAGAGGAGAAAAGAATCCTGTAAAGAGAAAGGCTATCAATTCCCTTCTCCTTTAAGCATCTCCCCTCTTCTCAGCATTAAGAAGGGATTTATTTTGTGAAATTCTTATCGCGTCCATTAGTATACTGCTCAAAATATAATTATAAAACATAGTCAATGGTCAGCCTGCTTTGCAAGCCTCACTCTGCTAAGCCAGTACAATTTATATATACTCAATATCATCTTCAGGAAGCAAGTATACAGCATTTGTAACATCTTTCCGAGAAACAAAATTATATCCATTACTGAATTACTTAAAAAAAAAAAAAAGAATAAAGAAAAGCCCACTGCTTTTAGTCCTCCAATTAAAAAATGGGGAAAAATCAGAGAGTTATATTTATCAGCATTTGGAATTCTAACCCTATTTAAACAGAGAGTACAAAAACATCCAGCAAGGAAAACAGTCATGGCTAGGCTCTGTTCTCCTCAGTTCTCAAAGCATATTCCCAATTCCTCCAACATTAACAACAGTTTTGCGTCACCTATCTTAGGGAAGATTTATTGAGGGGACAAAGATGACATACTAACGCTGAGGCTATGGGTACGATGGTTCAGTGAGGATAAGTCTAACAGGAGACAGACAACATAGGTCATCCTTCAAATCCTCTTGTTGAAAAGACCACAAATAAAAATCAAGTGCATGACAGAACAGTGATTAATGACCCCAAGTAAAATATTTTTCTAAGTTACAAAATTTCTCTGCCAGTGTTTGAAAAGACAAAAACCTGTGGGAGAAGAGGTTACATTCCAACAGTTAGAGTAAATACGAAAAGAAGGTAAATTACTACTATCTTATCTTGGTTACTAAAGCGAAGATGAAAATAACCAGCGCTTTGATAAGATCTGCTCTTTACAACAGTGAGATAAATATTCTAGTGGCAGCTGGGTTAAATGACAGACCTTGAGGGTCAGCTTCTGCCCTCCACTGTAGATCTACAGCCCAACTTCTGAGCATAGCCAAATGCAGATTGTGGCCTTCAGACTTGAACATGCAGGTAGTTCCCATCTGTTTGCAAATAATTCTCCAGCTATGCATACAGCAGGAATCTACAAAAATCTCAGAATGTGTATTTGCAAAAAAGGAAAAGAAAAAAAAAAAAAAAAAACAAAAAACGGTATTTTAAAAAAACTAAAGATATTTAAAATCCCTGAAGAGACCCCATACTCTTTCTAATGCTTAACAGCACAGCTCACCTTGCAACATATTTCACATTAACATCTAAAGCACGACCAAGTAGAAAGTGCAGCACACCCTATCATTACAGAACACAGGGTAAGATCCTGGCCCCATTTGAATCAATGTCGAAACGCTCATTTAAAAGGTCAAGAATGCCAGTATTCGAAATGTGATTGCTACAGACCTCTCCTTTTCATTTTTGTAAAAGACGACATTTTGAAAACTATTGTACTGATTTCTGCTGCTGCCTCCAAGTTTACTGAGAGAGGTTGGCTGAACTGGACTTTGGTGATGAGAGATGCAAACAGAAATAAAAGGAGAAAACATCAGGACAATTGAATAAATTTCCTTCTTTGCACAACTCCAAATCCCATGGTCACCATTAATTCAGAAAACAAAACAAGCCCAAACAGATTCAAGATTATCATACATGTATGATGTGAAACAGGGCAAATAACACTCAAGACTGAAGTAATATTTTGAAATTAAGCAGCCTTGAGCAGTTAGCAGGAGATATGATGAGAATTTTATACTGGTTTAATACTAGCGGATCTGTGCTACGGCATGTACTGATCAATAACGCACCGCTTCCGAACTCCACTAACCGTTCTCTCGCGTTACAGAAGTTTTAAGACGTTGCCTGAAAATAAAAAGTATCAGTGTAACATACAAATAGGATTTCATCTGTAGCCATGACAACACAGCCTTTCCAAAATTACTCTAACCCAATGAACATCTGTCAATTAATTTAAGAAGGGTTGTTTTTTCCTGGTTCATTAATAAAAAAAGTTGGAAATCAACAAACATTATGTTGGCTTTAGCAAGAGGAAACATTCAATGGCTCCTGTTGTAAAAGTGAGTGTAGTGCTCTTGACAGAAACCAGTGTATTCAGTCATCTGAAGATGCACGTGGCCATGGCCAATGCCCTCTTTTCTCCCCCCACCCCCAAGTCCTCCAACAAAGCAAGAAAAATCAGTTTCTTCTTCCACCCCACCCCACCCCAGATTTTCTCCCATAGTTTGACTACAGTAATCCTTAAACAGGCAGAAAGTTGATGCGTTCTCTTCAGTTGATGCCTCCAACTTCTTATTCTTGGCTCAAGTTTTATTCATTAATATTAGTCATCAGTTATTAAGAAAAAGATAGTTTCTAAGTGTTTGTTGTTGTTTTTTAACTGAAGTTAATCAGATACCATAGTCTGGTTATATGTGCTGAACTGCAGCTGTCAGTTATTCCTTTTTCTTGAATTCTTGGTTGCCATAGCTGGAGCCTTTTTCTATTTCAGTTACTCCTATCAGTCTACGAACTCCAAAGGAAGCTTTAAAATATAACAGAGAAATGGGAGGCATATTAAAACCAGTTCAAGGATTTAGGAAGTTACATGTAAACAAACAAGCAGAACCAACATGAATTAACCCAATCCTGAAGACAGTAGTGACTACAGACCAACAGTGTGCTGTATGAGGCAACACATGGATCACAGGTCAGATGGCACTAAAAGAGGACAATCCAGACTTAAAAATATAATTAATTCTTCTATGTTGATTGAAAGGACAGGTAGTATGAACACTGAAGCACATCCCACCCCCTGCTCCCATTTGGTTGGTGTTTGGTTTGTGGGGATTTTTTTTTGTTAGGGTTTTTTGTTTGTATTTTTTGTTTGCTTTTGTGTTTGTTGTTTGGTTTTTTTTTAAATTCAGACAAGGTGTGCAAATATTTTCTCCTTCAGGCACCATAATAATGGGCTACGAGACTCACTTGCTATTGATTGCTATAGATATTGCCTAAAATATGAAGGCAAGCCTGCCTGGATTAAAGCTTTTGAAATAATAAAAATGCTATACAATACAAAGACTACAGAGTGAGCTCCAAGTACTCTTCTGCAAGCCCCATTCATAGTAATTAATACACAGAACTTATTGGAGGTAATGGATCCTGTTACATGTCACTCTGGGCTTAGCATCTTCTCTGCTGTTATTACCTGCTCCAACAAGTCCCAGGAATGCAAGGATAAGGAGAGGTGATCCACTTGCAAAAACTCCAAAGCCAAACGTGAAGAGAGGAGAGAGGAGAACTGTGGCCCAAAAAAGAAAGTTTAGGAGAGTCCATGGTCTCCTAGGAGGTTTAAACTGCTGGCCAGGAAATATGCCTTCCTGATTATACATCTCTTGCAAAGCATCCTGGGAAAAATAGAAGACAGAAGAAAACATGTTCATAACGCTTGCACCAAGCAATCAAAGACTACTCAACTCTAGGACAAAATCAAAGGGCAGTATCTGTGGTAGTACCCATCGAGAGTACACAGCATCCATTTCCATCTGCTGTCATTCATCCGGGCATTTCTGTTGACTGCTTCAAAGGCAGTCTTGGCCACCATCAGAAACTGAAACCACATCAGCCTCTCCACTACCAAATACCTTCATCTCTTCTCTTAACTGTTTAGGAATTTAGGGCAGCATCAGGCCAGAGGCCAGTTCAGACACTACCTGCCTCCTCACTGGATGCTTTTTCTTCCTGTTCTTACTTCCAAAAAGGTGAGCATGATTTAGCAAAGCACAGCAGAAAAATGCTGTATATACAGCCAGAAGAGCAAAGCACAAGCTAACCAGCAGAGACTGCACTGTGCTAGCCATAACCCCAAGACTTCAACAGAGCAGCTGCATCCTGAGCTGAGCATGCAGAGAGACGCAATCATGAAACACATCACTCGAAGGAGCAGCATGCCCACAGCCTCCCCTCCGTTTGTTCTGCAAGGTTTCCAAGCCATTTCCAAGGATAGCTCACGTTTGGCTATTTCTTATTTTTCCCCACTTAAGCTGTTTCTCTTTTAACTTCCCTTATAACGGGCTGAAAAGCGCAAGGCGTTCCTTGCCAACAGCACAGCCTTTTGAGGACATACCCTTCGTGCGGGAAGAGTACTTTAAGGATTCCAGTTACAGCATACTGCTACCACTATAAGATCAATAAATAAAATACCCACATATGTAAGTAATGCCTCCATGGCAACACCTCACACCAAAGTTGAATGGAGGTACAGCCAACACCAGCAAGGAACACGAGGCCCTCCATCTGCGAGCAATGCAGAGCATTCTGCCCAAGGAATGGCACCAAGCGGAGTGAATCCTCTGTGCTGCAGCTCCTTAGCTCTGCACTTACTGTTTAACAAAGCAGGAGCTAAGCAGAGAAAGACCATCCCTGTAATATACACCTTAATGTCTGCTCCTCCAGCCAGGCCACGTCGGAAGGAATTCTTGCATCTAAGAGCCTTTTCACAAGGGAATTACGCAAATTACATGATGGCATGTCCCTACTAACAGGGGGTGGGATTCTAGGATCCCCAATTTTTTTTTTTTTTTTTTTTTTAAAAGCTCTCTAACCCTGTATTACACTAACTGTCCCATAAGCTAGTTTGACACACTTGTGAATGGGAGGTGGGGGGAGAAGATGATGATAGCTACTGGTCTCTGTAAGATAACTTCTCCCCACTTAATTGAATTATAGCTTAGGTATTCAAACAAATTAGCTTAAAATGAACAAAATGAAACTCAGAAGGGGACTTCCAGACCCTTACAAACAATCAGCTGCCTACCTACAGATGAAATGTAAGCTTAGAAATGCTGCAGCACAGGTCATCATAGCAGAAGAAAGCCCAAGGCAGCTAAGGTTTCTGTGCTCCTCTGCTTTCCCACAAAGATAAACACCACAAAAATCAAGATACACATTTCAAGTTCAACAATCCACCAATTAGGGCTGGGCAACATTAATTACAGGTCTGTCCTCCTCCCCATGGAACTGTTAAATCTGTGGTCAAGAAATTAACTATCTAAGGTAAAAAAAGGAAAGACACGAAGCAAAGCTTTGAGCTGTTTGAAGGCACGCTGGCCGTCTGCTACATCAGTCCCTTGCAGCAGATCCCAGGGACTGTCTGTACTGTGCCACATACCACTGCAGAGGTGGCAGAAGGAAAGTGACAGTGGAAGAAACATAAAAGCAAAGGACCACTGCAGCTAGGAGCTAGCACTGGCTGTCCCTGACATACAATTATCACTCTTCTTGAGTGTCTAAACACACCCACAGGGAAAATGGGGCTTTTAGAAATGTATGACAGAGTGACAAGAGACCCAAGAGCTGAAGAATATAAAAAGACTGTGGATTGCTATCAGTTTTCTGCAACACAGGCGTATCTCTGAATCCCACTGTGCTTCCTGGCAATCTGAGACCTACTCACTAGCCAGCCCTCTGTGGCCATGGGGCTCTTCTGTACTGCTCCTTCCAGCAGTTTGAAGGATGTCTGCCAAATTATACATAGTATTTCCAACTCTCCTCTCCATCCAGTGGAAGAGTACACCACCCCTGTGAAAGTCGCAAAAGAGAGAAAAGCAAGCTGTTTACCTTTTCCTGATAAAGCTTATGAAGCCAGTTTGCAGCTTCCTTTTCATCTTGAGGGATATCTTCCAGTGGAAATCTCCTAGTTTAGCAGAGAGATTAAAGAAAAAAAAAAAAAAGAAAGAATTAAGGGAAAAATCCAGATATTTGACTTTAGGCCTCTACTAGGGAAGATCTTCCATTCAATGAAGGGCATAGCTAAAGGTAATACTGTCGCTGACGGCAGAGGTCTTAAATGCAGAGAAGAACTGGGCCTTAAATAACACCTGCCTGTCCACCTAAAACTCAAGATTCTTAAGACAAAAGAAACTGTACAAGCTCCTATCTATTTCAGAGCACATCAGTAAAACAAGCATTTCCCATTCAAACACTGTTCTTCCTTCACCAGAACTGCCACTGCTTGATTCCCAGCAAGCTCAGACTGAGGGACCCACAGCTGGGAAAAGACAAGAGTGGCAACTCCCAGGATAATTATTTGTTACATTTTGTTAGTGAGAACCCCATTTTGGAAAGAATGGGAGGGATGCTTAAAAATTCACTTTGTACCAACTCTAAGGAAAACATCTACATTAACTGTACTTCTCTCTCCTTGTCTCTCCAGCCGTACAAATTGAGGCACTCAGTTCTGGGTGCATATGAAAATTACATCCAGCTCCAGGCACTGACCTGATCTCACCGAGAACAGGCACCTTTTAAGAGCCTCTTTCCAGTAGTGGAGAGCCAACCACTTTCCTGCATTCTTTTATTTTCCAAGATAGGCCACTAACATGCTCACAAATGTATCTCAGTCCTGGATCAATTCAATTCAAAAAGAAGTTGCTCGGTTTGTAGATGGCAGGCACACACCTTAGGCTCAGCTTGAACACATTTTGGCAACACTTGGACTGTATCAGGGCCCTCTTGCAGCAGGGCAGTAAGAACAGAAAGGTGACATCTGGGAGGGCTCTAGACACAGTGATCCCAGATAAAACTTATTTGCTGCTGTTCAAATGGGGAGTATATTCCCACAGTATGAACCAAAGCCTTGGAGTCTGCAGCAGCAGAGAGAAGATATTCTAATATGTTTCTAATAATTTCTGCATCTCATAAATGAAGGGAACACTGGATTTTAAATATTTACTTTCATTAGCTCTAACAGGAGGAGCTGCTCAATTAATATAAACAATGCTCAATAAAAGCTCAGTAAAAAGTCATTTGCTGAAAACTCTCTGGTAAAGTTGTTGCTGTATTGCTGTCACCACTAGAGGGTACTCACAGCAATAACATTTGGTAATTTAGCGGATTATTTTCTCTGGAGCCAGCCAGGAGAAAGACTGGATCCTCTGCAGAGAGCTAAGAGTCTTACCTCTGCACAGGTAACTGCATACGCATATACCCAGGACAAAAGCTTATGTGCTTCCTTTCTCTGAGCTAAGCTAAGTCTGCTGGCATGTTAAGGGAACGTTCAATTTTCAGCAAAAAGACTGTTAAAAATAGTTTCCTTATTCTCATAGCTTCCTCTCCAAAACAGAGAAAAATGTAGAAAAGCATCTTGAGAATGTTGATTCAGTCTACAAACATCTTTTAAGCCAAAATTATCTGAACATAGTCATTAGTTTCTTTAATAGGGTACAATTAATAATTTTACCTGGCAACATCATCCTCAACAGAATTCTATGAACCCAAACCTCTTCTAATGACTACTGAAAACTACTTTTCTCTTTTCCCTTCCCACTACCTCACCAATACATAAAACCAACTTGCATCTCCATTATCAAGCCATAGGATATTTAACTGAATGCAGCTGCTCTTCAGTGTATAATTATACAGACCTATGTCCAAGCATGTGTACCCCAAGATCTAGCTAGACATGCTACATGCATCTGCCATCAGTATGGATGCAACTGCCTGACCAGTTGTTTTGCTAGCTGGTAAGCTGTCTGCTCACTTTCCTCATCAGGAATGTGTCTGGCAAGTGTAAATAGTAAAAATAAAACCCTTTGCAAATGAGTGATCCCATCTCTCTCCCCATCATCTCCGCAGCCTTCTTTCCATCTGAAAGACTAAGATGTTGTGGAAGTTGCAGTACCTGAGAACATAACTTGAATGTGCGTAATTCCCTTCCTCATTAGGGCTGCAGCACTCTGCCTCCCCTGGCATGGCATTTCTTCCACAAAACTGTTGCTGCTGTACCTCAACACAATGAGTAACCTGTGTGATTCCCTACCAAGTCTTTCACCTTTGGAGGCTCTGGCAAGACACAACTGTCCTGTAGAAAGACAATGTATATATACAGCCAGTGCCACGCATCTGCAATGCACAGACCCATGGCCAGAGGGGAAGGTGTGGGGGGAAGTTGCAACACTTTTTTTTTTTTTTTCTTTTAAAAAAACAAACATCAAGCTCATTACCAGAATGTAAGCAATGTTTTCCCAAGTGTGGGTGAAGTCCCCAGAGAGTAGAACTGAACTGTCAAAAGAACTGTGGAAAGCACAACCAGGTTGTTTGTCAGGTCCAAACATAAAAGGGAAAAGAATAAATTCAACAGGAAAGGGTTGGTAGTTTTTATGATCACAAGGAAGCCTTTAAAGCAGAAGGCAGCAAGGAGAAAGCAAGAGAGAGAAAGCACACCTGTGTGTGTGTGCAAAAATGTGTGTGCACATGTGTGTTACCCAAAGGAGCAATGAGGAACGTACCACCTCATTCATACTATGTCTGAATTTCAGCATTATTTAACTTCTAAGCTGCTAATCAACCATGTGAGAGAAGGAGAGAAACTGGCACAGTAAGGAGCTTTACAGCATTTACTACAAGAGACTACTATATTGGACAGGCTATTTATATTATGCATATGCTTGCAGGGGACTGGGAAGGAGGCCGAACAGTTGGTTTTCTGTTCCTAGCAGAGAAAGGAAAAAACGTAGACTAGTGCCCTCACTGCACAAAATTTGGGGAAAGCCCGTAATGACAATGTGGTCATACCCAGGCTTAAAAAGTCTGCCCGGCGCCCTCTGACTTGCTGGGCGACATCATGGGATCTCACACTAGAAAGCAAACTAAAGCAGGGGGGAAATAGGGAGGTCTTTGTAGCCTGCAGAGAAGCTTGAAGGACAAGGAAAAAAGGGGACTACAGCAAAGGACATTACCTTATAAAACCTGAATACACCTCAACATACCAAAGCATGCATCTTTAGGGCTCACCTCCATCATTATATGCTCACCTTACACACATATCTGCTTCATATTTCTTCCCATAAAGAATTCCTAATAAAGACGGGTTCTTGTTTCCTCTGAAATTTAGTGTTACATCATACACTGCTGAAACTGTTACAAAAAAGAAAATATGGCTGTTATATCAGCAACTCTAGCAACCAAGTTGTCAGCATCCTTGCATTAGACAAGGCCTTGTGCAAGCCTTGCATTAACGTCAGGTAGCAGAGTCCTTTACTACTTTGTGTTTACAGGTTGTATTTATCTGTATCAGCCAGTTGACATTCCCATCTACGTAGCATGTGTGTTATTAAAACACAGGATAACCTGATGAACTAAGCAACAATGACATACATGAAAGGTTTATTATTTTTTAAGACTGGTATCTGAGAGTTACGTGGCACAAATTAACGGCTGACACGCTGGATGCTTATTACTGCCAACTCACTAATTTAATGGACGTAATGAACAATAAGAGTATACTACACTGTGCTACACGGAGTACGCTAAACAACATGTAGCAATTAACGTAAACAAGTAGCATCTTGCCCAGTACCTGTTCCCCTGAGACACTGGACAGCAGTGGTGAAACCTTTGGTTCTGGGCAACAGGTGGTATTTCAGTTTAGGCAACCCCTTGGATTCAGCTACCTCCATACTGATACGATGCTTGGTCTCTGTAAAACGAGTTCCTTCACAGTACAGGAGAAACTAGTACGAGACAAAAGGCAAAAACAAGGACATCTTGCGATCACGAGGAACCAAGCAGAATACTGAAAATTTGTGTGAGAGAAACATACATCCACACATGCGCACGCACTTCAGTTGTCTCATTTGATCATCAAGTACTAGGGATAAGCACCACCTCACAGCTCATTTACAATTAAATATAATTTTAACAACACTGGTACCAAATTTAAGGCAACAAAAAGTCTAAATGGTTATACCTGAAACATTTACTTAGAAAAAGAAAAATCCCTGAAGGCTTTGGCTGGCTGGCGATGGACTAATCTACAAATCAGAAAAAGCAATCCAAGTATCAGTACACAACCACTTTAGGAAAAAACATATTAATCACTAGCTATCTCATTTAAAATTTGTACTGTGCACCCTGAATTACTCATCTGAAGACAAACTTCTTTTTGTCTGAAAGCTTTTCTGGTTTGTTTTGTGGTTTGTTTTTTTTTTTTAAATTTGTATCAGTTGTGTTCATAAAAAACAGTGCCTTTCCCTAAAACCTTTACCTTGTTCATCTTGTAAGGCACCAATCTGACTGTGGTACCTTAAGTAACTATTAAAGACTTGAATCTTCCCATACTGACTTCAAGCAGCACAAAACATTGATCTGTCCTTTTCCAGCCCCTATATTGCCTCTGTTCTAGTTGAGAAGGAGACAGACCAGGAGCAATGCAAAGCCAAGAGCAGACAAACAAAGCCCTTCTGAAGGCCCCAGGGTGAATTTCTGTTTATCCCTGGCCTTTTTGAAAGGTGGACATCATTCCCATTGCACCAGCAATGCAGGATTGCTGCATTTGAACGTGCAAACCTCTGCATCCTTGGCAAGCAATGGAGGGGGAGAAGGGCAGGTTGCTACTACATTCTCACAGCAGCATCGTGCAACACTAACATTGCAATTCCAAATAAAGACTCGTCAAATGCATTGCTATGCATCTGCTGTTTGTCAGTACTGTGGCTGCTTGACTTTTTGTCTGTAGTAGTGTATCCACATACTGCGCACCACAAAAGGTAAGTTAAATGAATGTTAAAACCGCAAAGCCATAGACACAAGGATTAGACCTGCCAGAACGCAGTGAGAGAACAGGAGCTGATCCTGCAACCTTCATTTGGCCCTTTGAGGGCACGTTCGTGATGAAAATCTGACCAACCATCACCACCAAGTGGTGAGGACAGCACAAGGTACAGAGTGTAACACTGCAATCTCAACCCCAGTCTGCAATGCAAGCTCCTTCTTCTATACCAAATTCTCACCCTCTTCTACTCAATGGCGCAGTGATCCTTCTGGACCAAGTATGTGAGCGAGGTACAGATTGTGCCACAGTGCATGTGTGAGAAAGACCTCACAAAGGAAGGTTGCATAGACAGCCCTAATTGTGGCACTTAGAATGCACAAAAATTAGGAAATTGATTTACTCAAGTCAATTTTAATCATTATTTAAATTACCAGGCAGGAAGTCTTGATTTAAATAATCAATGGTAACTACATTTTGCATTTATATTTTCTAGTTGTTTTCCCTAGAAACTAGTCCTTGGTTCTCAATCGTAGAATCATTAAAATGTATAGATTTGCAACTAAAGTACAGTCTTGAGATTTTTTAATTGGTAAGGTTTTTTCTTTTTTTTTCCTTAATGTTAATCAGGAGGATATATTAAATGTAGTTCATATCCATATATTCAAGCAATTAAGTAGTTCAAAATACATTCTCCAGATTCTTATTTTTTATATCTTTGTAATGATAGAAAATCACTAATGACACATTCACAATGTCCTACTTAAGGCTTACTATTTCACTATTAATTTTAACAAGCTGTACTGGATAATATTGAAAAATCACTTAAAATGCAAAAAAAGCCTCTTAAAATGTTTTATGAGCCAAGTAACTGTATGTTACATGCTGCTATAAAAGCAAACCAGTAAATTTATCAAAACGTTTGCATTCAAAGCTAAAAGAAGGTTAATAGGTTTATTATACCACTGCATTGCTGCAGTAAAATCTAACAACACTGTGCATAATGAAGCATAGATGTTTCACCCTTGACTTCAAAAATAATGTCAAAATAAAAAGGAAAAGCATAACTGCAAAAGCAGATGTGGGCTTGCTGTATGCTCTCACAGAGACTTTTTGGGAAACCTGTCATTTCACAGATCAATGAACATACTAACTAGAACTTCCTATCAAAATCCATGGTCTGTGCGTCCCCTGCACCCTTGTCCCCCGCCTCCAAATTCACTCACTTCTCCAGAGAACACTTTTTTGTTTAGGTGTCTTTTTAGCCTGTCTCAGAAAATGCAGCTTAGGGTTATACAGATTTAGTAGTCAAATATGGGCTGGTTTTGTTTTGGTTTTTTTTTTAAAAGGTAAAAATAAGTTCAGACAAAATTAACAGTATTACACAAGTTGATTTATAAGTTAACAGCTATGCAAACTTCTGAACTGTTTCCCAAATGACTTCCCTCACCAACAGGCAAACAGACCAACACCTTACCAGCATATCCCAAAAGACCTCCTGAGGCGGAGCACAGGTTTTTCTTGCCAACACTTGAAGAAAGTAGTGAGCAGACATTCTCCTGATATATAAAGCTACAGTACCACATGAGTATCTCCGTCACCATTTCACTGCTAGCAGTCAATACTAGAGGAGGAACTTGACACTTACCCACATATATTCAGGATAATCAGCCAAACGTTTTAATCCTTCAATAACCGTATCTCTGTCTTCTTCCCATTTCCTTTTACAGAAAACAATCTCAAGGAAGTACCACGTCCAGCCAATTAGGGGCACGTATAGTAGTTCTCTTTTAGCAAGAACTTTGGAACTCTTGGAGAAAAACAAAAGTAACAATCCAAAAATGTAATTTGCCAATTTGTACAATGAGAGCAAACAAAGAGATTAAAGTTAAGATGATGAAAGGCTGATGGAATTATATCTGGAAACTCAAATGCAGAGAAACTGTATGTGCATGGGCTTTAAATAGACCTATAATCCTCCAGACAAAGGGAAAGCTCATGGCCCCACATACCCCTAGCACTCCAAAGCGCTCTGTCATAGTCCAGCCGCACAAGAAGTCAATTTCAAAGTTGTGATTCAAGATGATGATGACATGTTCTTTCCCAAAGGTGTTCACCGTGGCCTCGTCTGAGAACAAGGTACACTCTGTGCCTGACCACCATTCCAGCAGCATTACCAACTCTGACAAACATGAGAAGATGGAGAGAGGAGTTAGGGGTGCTGCCTACCAAAAGCATTTGGTGTTTCATCTCCAGCTCCACTCAGTGCCTAGTCTCTTCTGACTCCCAACAACTCCGTCACCTTTTCAATCCAACCCAGGAGAGATGAAACGAGAGCTTAGACAGGTATAGACCCAGTAACATCACCATCCTTAAGCAGTATGTATGGCACTAGATATATGCATTATGCATAATTTACTAAGTATTTAACAGTGACAAGTTTGGGTATTATATTATGAATGTGAAATTTCATGATCACTGGAAAAAAAAAAACACAAACCAAAACTTTGTGCCTGAGAACAGACAGTTGAGTGGTTGATTGCTCTGCTAAATGAGTATAGTTTCTCCCAGGTGGAATACAAATTATGCATAGATGCAGCCTAATGCTTTTACTCAGCATGAAACAAGCTTTATGGAGGTAAACAGACCAATAAAGGGTTTTTAAAGGGATACAATGCCATAGATCATCTGCAATAGATTTTAATATTAGAACACAGGACTCTTAATCATTCAGTATTACGGTCATCAACACAGAGGCAGAAGCACCAGATAATCAAGCTGATTTATCAAAATACCCGGGCAAAGCCAGGAATGGTAAATTGCGTCTGTCTTTTACTACAAAAGAAAGAATGAGCCCTTTCTCCTCTGTCTTCTCCAGCTTTTCAATATCCCAGCAGCTCTCTTACTCCATCCTGAACATTTCCTTCATTACCCACTCTTCTTATTTTCCACCTCCCCTTTTTTCCATCTTAAAAAAACCCCCTTCCACTTAAATTCAGCATGCACTGAATGTAGTTGCTATGGTTAGCCTATTTCTCTCATTTCAGTACAACCAGGCAGATGGAAGGCATTGCCTGTATCATGAGACAACTATAAAAAGTATATGAGAATAGTTCATTCTCCCAGTAGGAAGACATGCAAACTGTAGTCATTGGTATTTTCTCATTTCAATGAGATACGGATGCAATCAAAATTTGGTTGCACAAATATGGCAGTTAAAAAGTCCAATTCTTCCCACGTTACTATGACAAACTTGCAGGGTCAAAACTGGAAGGCACCTCCTTGGTTCTGTACATCAGGTTCTGCCACACAGTATTTCAGCTTTCCATCAGGAGGCCCTGGTTTTGCAAAAGGGAGCAGCACCTTCCTACACAGGGGCTTCTGATCAGTGGGATCACGCCAGGGTAATCTATCCATACTGCTAAATAAAGAGTGGGTCCAATTTTGCACCACATCAAAGAGAAGGCAAACACAGTATTTTGGTGAATGATAGGGAAAACCAATCCTGCTCTGCTGAAGATACATAGACTCTACAGCACTAGTTTTTTCATTTGTATTCCCTGTGTGGCCTCTTATCAGCCAGGTTATTCCCCTGTATCATTTTCAAGACTCACTCATTTGGAGGCATGACAAAGTTATGCAACTTGCTGATCAAGAGAGCATAAACCTGGTGAATTGAAAATACAGCAGAGGAAAGACAGAAAAATAGTTTATACCAGCTAGAAGTTTCTATCATTGCTTTCCAGCTTTGCTTCCTTTGGGAATGATGCAACCACTTACCTTTCTTGCTCTGGTTATCCTGGCTCAGTAAAAGCAGAAAGAGGACAGCAAGAGTGTCCTCAGTTGAGAGCTACGCTCCTCCAAGCAGGTGGCCAGGACAATGGAGTAGTGGTACCAAACACAGTGTGGCACCCTGAGTAATTTTCCCCTTCTGCTGCTGTCTATGTACTAAAGAGGAACATCTCCAGTACCTGCTACAGTTGCTGCATTTTCGCATCAAAAATAAAATAAAATGGGTGTCTTTCTTCTTCAAAATCAAAAAAAAAAAAAAAAAATCTACTGAGCGTTTCTTGTACTACTCACTCTAAAATAGTGGAGGAAGCTTTGCTAAGAGATTTGCCAGAGTTCATACTGAGAGAGGAGGGCTGACAAGCCAGAGAATTAATACGAGGAAACAGATTGTCCTTTACAAGTGTACTGATAAGTGATGTAATTATAACCAGGAGTGGGCTCATTTCCTTTTTTTTTTTTTTGGTGTGTGGGTTACAGCTATTTTATGTGGCACTGATCCTGCCGATGCTACAGGAAGCCCATCCTTCTGAATGAAGGGATGATATCACTTGTGCTGCTTGGGATACTTCCTATAGAGGACGAGCAACACCTCGCTACAACAAACCCCCTCCTGCGGCCAGGGTTCCCACACACCAAAGCAGGCGGGTTTATGGCCTCGCAAGCCACCCAGCAACAAAGCAAACGAGAGGCACAGCGCACCTCTCAGTTTAAAGTACTAACATTTGAGAGATAATTTTTGCAACCAGACTAAACCAAATGCACTGCACTCTCCAAAGGAGTGAGTCATCTGAAAGGAGCTGATGTAGGAGAGCTTGAAGTACAGACTACCCATCATGAATCACATGGGCTGCAAAGGGTTTACGTTGAGGCCAGAGCCTGACAGACATTCTTCCCCAAACGTTTGCCATGAACACTGGATAGAATCTATCTCCTTCCCGTTCTGAAGGTGTGGTTTATGTATTTGAGAAGAGATACAGTAAGAATAGGCTGCAGCCCGTTGTAGGAGGTTCAACAAGGCCAAGTGCCGGGTCCTGCACTTGGGTCCCAACAACCCCATGCAACACTACAGGCTTGGGAACAAGTAGCTGGAAAGCTGCCCAACAGAAAAGGACCTGGGGGTGCTGGTCAACAGCCGACTGAATATGAGCCAGCAGTATGCCTGGGTGGCCAAGAAGGCCAATGGCATCCTGGCTTGTATCAGGAATAGTGTGACCAGCAGGAGCAGGGAAGTGATCGTGCCCCGGTACTCTGCACCAGTTGAGGCCGCACCTCGAATAGTGTGTTCAGTTTTGGGCCCCTCACTACAAGAAGGACATTGAGGGGCTGGAGCGTGTCCAGAGAAGGGCAAAGAAGCTGGTGAGGGGTCTGGAGCAGAAGTCTGATGAGGAGCGGCTGAGGGAACTGAGGCTGTTTAGCCTGGAGGAGGCTGAGGGGAAACCTTATCGTCCTCTACAACTGCCTGACAGGAGGGTGTAGCAAGGTGGGGGTCAGTCTCTTCTCCCAAGTAACAAGTGACAGGATGGAGGAAATGGCCTCAAGTGGCATCAGGGGAGGTTTGGATTGGATATTAGGAAAAAATTCTTTAAGAGGGTTGTCAAGCATTGGAACAGGCTACCCAGAGAGGTGGTGGAGTACCCATCCCTGGAAGTATTTAAAAGACAAGCAGATGTGATGCTTAGGGACATGGTTTAGTGGTGGACAGGTACAGTTCGACTCGATGATCTTAAAGGTCTTTTCCAACCAAATGATTCTATGAATACAGCCTGATTTTCAGTGGGCTATAGTACGTAGCCAGATGCACGATCATCTGTGTATCTACCCCTGCACACTAAATCTCTGCTGGATGGGCAGAGCAGCTTCTGTTACAGACAGCTCTTGCATGAACACCCTCAGCCTAGAACTAAACAGCTTGCAGTAAGCGAGCAAAACGTAGCATCCAGAACAGAACACCAACCTAGAGGTTCATTGCCAAACGGCTTCCACATAATGAAATATATTTCATTATGAATGGCAACATTTGAACTGCTGCATTTACTTAAGCTTACTTAATTTGTTATTAATCAAAATTGAAGTGCATATTCTGTCAGCTCTTCCATTACAGGCCATCAGCACTCTGCAATCCCATATAATATTTACGTTAATTTTCATAGTTTAATTTCTCAGTGATTTAATTTATAATAGGCTATACACAAGGGGTTATCCTAAGTACAACCCAATTATCTACTCCAAACCTTTTTGAACAATAATGTAGGTTATTTCCAGTGTATACAAGATCTAAGATAATAGCATTTAAAACATGATTTTTCCAGGCACAAATGGTAGCATGTAGAAAGCAAGGGTTTGAACCTACAAGCCTTACAGGCACAAGCTGCTCATATCCTCAGAAAAGCCAGTGCAACAATAGTTTTCAGGATGAGATAATATTCTAGATTATTAAAGCACATTAAGAAATTCTTACAAGCAAATAAAAAAAAAAAAAAATCCCATATACCCCCCTCCTCCAACCAAGTTCATTATGAAGTTTCTACCTGTAAGTTCCTTCCATTACAATACCATTTCTCCTGACAGTTTGCCTGCCACTCTCTATTTAATTTCCTTTCTCCTGTGCTTCTCAGACAATGTTCTCAATAGGTAGGACAAAAAGCACAGGAAGGACAAGGACAACAAGCTTAAAAAGAAAGCGAACTAGATACTTTGGAGAGTTTTTGTTGGTAGCAGTTCACATCGATGATTTAAGAAATGTGGGTGCCTGTCAGTGGACCACTCAACCGTAATTTAAGTACTCATTTAGGTGACTCATTTACCCAAAGTGGGAGGTGGATGCTGAGCTGAGCACTAAGGTAAGTGGCCGTGCATACTGGGAGGGGATGGAGAATGGAAACAAATTAGATGATTCACTGCTGAAACAGGAGGTGACATTTGGACTAAGGAGCCTTATAAACATTCATTTCAGAAATCTAATCCCCTGTTAAGCTGTATGAGGAGAAAAAAAAAGCCATCCACAGAGAAGAAGTTTTGCAAAGGTCTGAAAGAGGAGAGCAAAGCTGCTGCACTCACTGTAGAGCTGTCCCCAGGGCAGAAGAAAAGAGCGGCAAATTGCTCACAAGAGGAGATGCTGGCGTCACAGCTGGACACCATAGGGTTTAAAAGGACTCTGAAGCTGTCACACAGTTCAGCTATAGAGGCATCTACAAGAGATACTTTAAGACAGGCATCCCTCTCTGCAAACCACGCAGTCAGCTTGGGCTCCTAAGTGGTCAGTATTGCACATATGCCCAACACCCGAAGCAGACTCTGTGAACTCCCCCTTCCCCATCACTTCGCACAGGCTCCGATGCAGGATGAAGATGGTATTGAGACAGAATCAGCAATTTCCTACCAGTCACAATGGGGTTGGGGGTGGGGAGGAGCTTTACTTCCCATTTCTTTTAAACAACAGAGCAAAAATAGGTATCAGTCATTTGACTTTTGTATCTTTTTCCAGTTTTCAGAAAAGATGGTTGCTCTGAATTGCTCTGAAAAAGCCTAACTTAGCACTTCTCTCTCTCATGTGTCTGTGTACATATACATGTGTATATATTTTTCTTCTTTAATTAATAAAAAGAGAAACAAACCCCACACCCCTCCCTGCCCCCTGCCCTCACGTCCCCTTCAAGCATACTCACGGCTCCAAAGCGAATAGGCAAGGCGACAGTTTACTCGGCGATAAAACTGCTTGTTTATGGGCCAGAGGACTAGCGTGCATAGTTGAATCAAGTTAATGATCAGTCCACTCACAACGAAGACGAACCCAATGAGGAGGTGAACTATGAACTGGGTCTTCAGAAAGGCAATGAAGCCCATGATAACCACTCAGAAGCGCGTGCAAGGGCCGTCACTCAGAATAATTGTCCTGAAAGAGAAAGGAAAGAATCAAAGGGAGACTGGATTTACAAGCCCCACGGAAGGGCAAAGTGGGAGCCCTGAAACAGTGCATGCCACTTCAGCAACAGGAACCCAACCTAATAAGCACTCTGCTCTCCAAGCCTGACAGCTTCAGGTTGCCACTCAATAAGCTGTTGATGGTGCAAATCACTTGCCAAAAACCGAAAGGAATCGTTATTTGCAGTCTACAGCCCACCAAGAAGATTGTTTGCTGAAGATGAATCTCACACCTCTCTTCAAACAAAGATCATGTAATTGGACTTAATGCTGGGGGGAACACAGACCCCTTGCACTCAGAGCAAAGCAGTCGAGCCCCGATCAGTAAACAAGCTGCGTGGTGACTGCTGTACCTTCAAGGGTTGCTGTCCCTGCACTGCAACAGGACCCTCGGCCCCCCATACTGATAAATGGGAGGCCGAGCCTCTGCAGCTGCATAAACAAACCGATGCCTTCCTGGCCTGCCTTCAAAGCCACTGCTCTGTACACACTTCTCCCAAAGAAGCACCGAGCGAGGGCTGCCAGGGGCTACAGAGACTTTGTTACGCATTTGCTTTGACTTAGAGGAGTACAGCAGTCCACCTGGGGAGCAGACTCTTCATCTCGCAGCGAATTTCGGGATGAAAAGAGCAGGGCTGGTCACACAGAGCATCAGTCTGGCGAACAGTAAGGCATGGACATGGAAATTAGGTATTCCCACATCCAAAATCCATGCTAGAACAAGTTTAATAACTTCTCACCTTGTCAAGCCACAGTTCCATGATGAAATGTAACAGTTAATGTGGGGAAAAAAAGTAAAATAATAGAAAAGCCTTAGGCCATGTAGCAGTACAAACTTGACTTGGAAAGGGCTTTAGTGCAGAATCTTGCTTCCACTGAATTAGCCAGAGCACTTAACTCTGAGCACATGCCATATTTATACCTGGTGCAGAAAGACGGGCAATGTCTGAACCAGTAGGAAGTCACAGTAGCTTAGACAGACACATCTGATCCAATATGAATCCTGCCAGTACAAAGTTAACCCAGTAACACATATTTACCAAGCCACCAGACTGAGTTTATTCCAAACCCTGCATTATCTGGCACTGGCCTTTTCGACCCGTTAGGTACTAGAAGCCCTACACAACAGGCCAACCAGCCTCAACGTCTCACCCAAAAAAATAAAAGCATGACCCTGATTTTCTGCCACAGCCAGAGCTTGCTAACAGTATTTATGGTCAGCTTTTACAAGTGTTGCAAATGCCAGACCAACCAGTAGATGGTAACACATACTTTTCACAAGTCAAGCATCCAAAGGTGATGCAGAAGTTCCCAATACCCAAAAATAAAGTACCTGCCAGCTGTGAGGCACCAAGCCATTTTCATTTGCCACCTGCTTACAGTATGGTGCTATTTATAAAGCTATTTATAAAAACAGCAATCTTACTTGTGAAAGCTTGTTTTCTGCTGTCTCTTCTACAAACCAGGTACTGCCTTTCAAGGCACAGAGTGTCTAGCTTTTGCACAACTAAAATCTATTTGCATCATTAGTAATATACCCACTCCAGAAGCGTATTACAGAGGGGAGAAAAAGGTCTGTCTCAATAGAGCCACTATTGTGCCTATCACAGAAAGCAAAGCAAAACAAGTTGAATAAGCCGATATTGAAGCTTATGATGAATAATCTAAATTCTCCCAGCATTTTCCTGTAAGAATGGAAGAAACATTCCTTCCACTAATAAACCGCTTTAAGAACAGCTGTTGGGAAGCAGAGACTTGTGTTTAAAAAGAAAGAAGTAGAACCCTCCTTCCTCTCCCTTCCCCAAGGGGTTGCAGGGTACAGTTGTCTCATACAGCCAAAACACCGCACCAGTGTTCACACGTACCGTATGGGAGGTAGCTGTGGTATTTGGCATTTGACTCCCTAACACAGCAATGCACTCATTTATCTTTTCCACTGGCATGTTCTTCAAGTCATTGTATTAAGTGCCGCCAAACATTAACCACCAAGATCTTCACTTCCAAGATCAGAGTCATTCTCTTCATCCAGTTTCTCTCAAAAAACAGTTCAAAGAGTTGCTGCTTTGTCTTTGTTACATGTGAAAAACAGGATTTATCACTCATGCACTGCAGCCCTGCCCCACACACTGGGTACCAGTCTTGCTCTGGTTCTGGCAACACAGCACAGGCACCTTGGGGTCACTGCACCCCTGTGCATCTGGGGACTGCAGGTCTTACCAGTATTGCTACAGGGTAAAGAGAACAGCAGCTAGAGCATGGCCGGTTCCTCTCTGGCACCTTTTGAGGACAGCATTTGCCCAATTGCTCCATGAAGCAGAACTGGTTTGCTTGCACTTCCTCTTAAAATGGACAGGGACCACCTGAAAAATGGGTTAGTTTTGTTGTCCGATCCTTCCAGTTTCCATGCTGGATACAGAACCTGCCAGCAGCCCTTTTCCCAATCCCTCACTTAATTGCATTTAATTTTTAAGATAATTAGAAACTAATCTTAACCCAGGCGTTCTTTACTTTTCTGCATTCCTGCCCATGTAGGACAGCCAGGAAATTCAGGTGCTGGCCAACAGGCAAACAGCGGTCAGCATCTGTTTTGTTGAATCCCACTGTCAGGCAGGGAAGAGGATGGCGAAATCAGTATTTGCGGGAACGAGGAGAGGCAACACTTCTGCATCTGACACGTACATTAAGATCAGCAAAGTGAAGTGTCTAGGAACTAAACATCTGCCCTAGCTTAAGACAGCAAGTCCCAGCACTATTCATTTTTTCTTTTATTAAAGTATATTCATCTCATCCGCATATTCAAAGATCTGCTGGTAAAATCTCTCTTTTTCACCCTTCTTTTCCTAAAGCACCTCGTAACTTCATGACATTGGTGTTTCACCACAAAACCCCCATCTCCTCCCAAGCGGCCGCACTGAGAACTGCCGCCAGCTTTAGTACTCCCCAAGCTTTCACATCCTCGCCAGGTGCCTGCTTTTCACAGCCGTGCTGCAGGACAGCACCGGCGCGAAGCCCAGCTCAAACCAAACGGCACAGTCTCCTTGCCCTTTAGTGCCTTATCCTGCAGGGTCCTTTGGCTTTCATAAAGTCAGAGGCCGCTCCCCATAGTATTCATCTTTATCTTCTCTGATGAGAAAGCTCTTAAATGCTTTGCATCCTTCTGGGCTCCCTCCCTTGTTATATACCTCTCAAACAAAGGGCAAGGAGGCAGATGCCCTAGAGCTTTCTTGGGTACGGAGTTGCGGCTTGAGGCTCCACGTTCACAGGGATTCACCAGTATCTAAAAGATACCATGTGCCTCTCCGTAGAAGGACCACTGCAATTTTTCTCCTTTACCCAGCTTTCTACATTCATGGAAGTCCTAATGATTAAACTGTTTTGAGACTTCTACCTCCCTGTTAAATGCCACTGAAATGAGCCACCAAGTTCAAAAGCCATTAGAAGGAAGAATGACAAAGACAGTGTGATTGCATAAGCCTTGTTTTATTAAGAAACCAGGTTAAAAAACCCCAACAACCCAATCAGATGCACAACGTACACTAAGCACACTACAGCCATTTAATGAAATCTAGTTATTTATGAACTCAAAATTAAAAATTAAGCCATTAATCATTCTATAATATAGTATTTCCAGTTCAAGCTCCAGGTTTTAATTTATTGCTGTCCTGTGCATCCAATTCCTCTGAAGTTCATGAGGTTTGCATGAATATGAGCATGAAATTAGAAATCAGTCCACTGACTCTAATATTCCAACCCAGTGAGAATTAGTGTGTTTGACAATAACAAAAACGGTGGCAGCCAGTACTTAGATCTCCAGCTTTTTGCCTTCAGTTTTTCTGAGCATGCTCTGTTGCCATTTCCCAGCTGCTGCTGCTCTACCATAACATATTTATCTCCACTTATGGAACTAATTAGACATCTTTTGCTCTGAATGTGTTGCCCCTACCCTGAAATATGGTATTTTACCTACCTCATAAGATTTTTGCTAGTTGAGGAACTGAGTGAAACCCTTACAATAGTGAATTCTATCTTTTACCATCATATTCTAAAATACTGTATTTTTCAGATTGAGCTTTGTAAGCCTCCTTGGTATCTGGCCCTGTCTATGAAGAAAGGCTAATAATGTTGCAAGTCAGAAGGAGCACAAAAAGGCATTTTGTTGGACATGTCTCATCAAGAGTTTCCATTTTTCAGAATTCTACAAACTCTACTCATCAAAAACACACAAGGAAAATTAAAAATTATTTTTTTACTCAGAGTGAGCTGCCTCATGTGTATGAGGAGGGCAAAGTACAAAGAGCAGCAGCCGGGAGCTGAAGAAAATGCCTCTTCTCTCAGTATACTTTCTACCCTCCAGATTTCTCTGATGATTTCTCTGACCCAACTCAGGCTACTTCTCTTTTAAAAGGAGCTATGAAAATCAATAGCATAAGTGTCTTCTCCCTGACCTCCCCTTACAAGATCAGAAAACTCAAGAACACTAACCAGCTACCCAACAGTCGAGGCAGAGATGCGAGGGAAAGCTTTCAGTGCCACTGCCTATACCTGTCTGGTGGATAAATAAAAGCATAGGTCCCAGTCTGGTCATTCTAGTATCCCTCAGAAGTACTACATTGCCACAGGGGCCAGCGGATTGTTTTCACGGATGTTTCTGAGACACACCACACAAAAATACGTTGATCACCTTATGAGTTGCGTTCAATGCTTAGAAGTAATTACCTCAGTTACCTCTAAGAAATTATTTTTCCTTGCAGAATATGCAATACTTTTCTAGCTAAAAGACGAAAGTGTAGTGGCTATCCAGCTTGTAAAAGTGTAATGATATATTCATAGCAAATACGCCCAATACAGGAAAATATTCAGGAAGAAAGTAGGTAACTGATGGTCTTCCACTTCCCGCACTGTACCGCATCTCTTTCTGGGATGAGGAATTTGGGAGCCTGACCCACGTGATGCAGAAGCCATACAAAAACAACAGACAGAGTATTTACCCAGGACTTTGCCCCAGACTTCAAAAAAGCAACATGAGGCTCCTGCCCACTCTGCCATGGCACCACTAAAAGCAGTCTCCACTCAGGCCTGATTTATTTTAGAAATATAGCATTAAAAGAACCACTGGCAACAACAGCTGTTTAAGGGGGCTAGAAAACATAGCTTAGATCAACAGCAGCAGTCAGTATCGCCAATAAGCAAATGAAAGGAAATAAGGTATAACAACAGTTTTGTTATCCATTTGAATAGTCTGTACTAAAGATTCTCCAGATACGCTGTAAAAATAGACAACTATTCAATCACATCCCCCACAGCATTACAAACTGTCTACTACAGACCTAGCCTTTTAAACCTAAGCACGACAGGAAGATTATCTTAGTTTCTCACACACTACAGGTCTAATTTCCCTGCACATCCCCCAGTGAAATGCAAGGCTGATTCGGAGTTCATTAAAAACCCTACTTGTCATGTATTTCTAAAATTGAAGTGCATGGAAGAGGGCCTTAAGCCAAACTTAGGTCATAAAGATGCAAACTTGTTTCTGAGTTGTGAGAACAAAGACTATGATCTCAAAAAGAAAAAACGTTACTGAGTCACCATCATGAAATGAGATGAGAACTTATTCCTTTGTCAATCTTGGCTTTGAAACAGCACCACAACCAGTTTCTAGAAAAGGTCAAGAGTAAAAGATTATCACCACTATCTGTCTGAAATACATTCATTATTTGGGTCTTGATCTAAAGTCCATCAAATCATAGAAACTTCTACCAGTGTGAGTAGGTTTGGCTCAGTATCTGTAGAGATTTTTGATGAGATTAGTCTTTTTCCATCAAATAGAAAGCCTTTTGCTCAACTCTTCATCCTAATGAGAAGCCTGTACTTCAAGGTAAAAAAAAAAAGAAAAGTGCACTTTGCTCTGACACTCGTCGTCATTTAATAGGCATACCGAAGGAGAGGTCCTGAAGAAGTTATTTCACTTTCTTCTGCCATAGGTAAAGTGTGGGCATTAACTCCAAGCATGATGTGATGGTCACTCAGAGCAATGACAACCATGTGAGGAGCACACATCCCCAGCAGACACACTAGTCCCTGTTCATGCCTTCTCCACTCTATAAATCTTTAATTTTATTATCAAGAGACTGTAAGTTTACCAGTTAAACTTTAGGAGAGAGTAGCTTACAAAATAAAACGCATACGTGAATACTTTACGAGAACCAGTGAGCCCCACTGGGGAGCGGCCACAGAAAGTCATCCCTTCACCCCACAAATGCCGCATTAGGGCACAGCCCCACTGTGGGGAGGCTTTTATGTGCTCAGAGCACCTCCTGCCACAGCAACAGCCCCCACACACACACTGCCCTGGGAAGAGCATCCTTAGGAGGTCCACACCCTACCGGCACTTCAGCCTCAGCACTCCTTCCTGCTTTTAAAATGTGGGGCACCTTCCTATCAAGATACGGGTTGCTTGCTCTAACAAACAAACAAAAAAAAAATCAAGATAGCGAGTTGTTTAACCTGTATTTTGTAGATAGACGACCACAAAGTATGTGAACAAAGCAAAGAAAAACATTCAAACAACTTGATGGAACCAGAAGAGGATAAACCAGCTCTTGGTCCTACATATCACTGTACTCAAGGGGCAGTTTTCCCTCTTCCCCACCCTAAATGAAGTGTTACAGACATGATTAAGCCTCCTCGCCAGCTGCGGAAAGCACTGTGCTTGTGCCTCCGCTAGTGATGAAATTACATTTTTCTAACTTGTTGCTACAATATTACAGCTGAAAACACAAGCAATATTAAAATGGCTATTTTCCAAATTTAATTTCAACCATTTCCTCTTACTGTACTTGGCACATAAAAAAAAAAAAAAAAGAGTAAGTGTGCACAAATTCAATTTCTCCTCAGCATACACACTCAGTTAACTCAGCCTCTACTTAAACAAATGGATCAGATAACCGAAATGAATCCTGACTTGCTTAGAAATCTGCCAGACGCAAGGCAACCAACACAAGGAAGCAGAAGTTCTTGAGAAACCTCCCTCACCGCAAGCATCTCGATCAATGAAGAGAACAATGGTATTTTCACAAGGATTTTCTGTTCACAACAGGGAAAACCAGAGAGATTCTGTCACGAGTTCACTGGGTAAAACCAGCCCAGACCATATCGATATCACAGCTGAATATCACTGAACGAGGCTGACATCAGTTTTTCCCTAGAACAGCCTCGCTGTACTTGCAAGACGCCACAGGATTCTCCATGGAGCTTTCCGGTGAAGGAGGCCCACTACGTCAAAACCTGGTTGTGCATGCATGTAACTTGTTTTTATTTCAGGAAGACAAACATTGCCTTATGGTTTAGTAAGCTTAGGATAGTTTCTGTTACAGCATATCATTTACAACTGCTTGTAGGTGTTTGTGTGCCGTTTCTCCCCTGTATATGTGCACGCCATTTGTCATCGTTGGGTCTGCAGTCTGGCACTTTTGCTTCAGTATAAACAACACGTAAAGTTAATTTTTCCTAAAGCTCTAATTGCAAAACCTTAATTGCATATTAAGTTTAGATTAGATAATAATTTGCAAGTTCTGCAGGTTTGCCTCATTTCTCGTAGATAAGGATGGTGTTTGTGGGTATATGGGTATTTACAGATACTTAAGAAAGCCCTTGCAGAACTCAACTTTAATAAACCTTGCCCTAAACTCAAATATTACTAATTAGAAAGATTTACCAGACTCCAAGCATTTGAACTCAAGTTCCTTCTTTGACCTGCTTCCTGTCAAGAAAAGAAAACCCCCCCCCATAACTTACCTTGATCTACATGGCATACAATCTGCCTCATTTTGAAAACCAAAGGCAGGTAGGCACATGTTAGTCCTGGTTTCATCTTTAATGGAAAGGGGAAAATTAAACTGTTAGGGGCAAAAGACCAGGCTCTTACATGGAGGGGGAGAAGATAAGCAAGACTGCAATTTAAAAGAAAAAGGAATAAAAACCAGGGGAAAATACCAGCCCACAGCAAGATATTTTACACCGAAACGCATGAGCTAGAACTGTCATATTCTGTATATTTTAAGAAATAAATAGTAGCAATTATCCAGTTTTGCAAATTCCTTGTGGCTCCAGACAGACAGTTAAGCGTGATTCACTCAGAAATGGCTGTCAAATATCTTCTGCCAGTCTTGCTCCTTCTCTTGGGAGCTTGTAAACCTCCCCTCTGCCCCTTTCTGTTTCTTTGGGGGCACCTATTCTCTCCCCTTTGCCACTTTAGATAAAACTCCTTCAAGGGAGAAGCAGAATGCTAATCCTTGCTAGCTCCCCAGTTCCCTGTTCCTTCCTTCATGTTGTACGCTCCTCTTTTCGTTACACACGCCAGCAACTTCCTGGGCCTGTGCAAGTGTCCCGCTGCGTGCCACAGCGGATTTAAGCCTTTCAACCATTGTGCACAGTGTTACAGGCACTGCCTGCCCATCTGGTGTTCAGTTTGTGTATCAACCCCAAATTTTGAAAAATGCTGTCAAATTTCCAGCCTGCACAGGCTGAGAGAAGCTCTTGGGAGAACTCTGCATACTCCATCAGGTCTAACAGGTCCACTCCAGTTCTCTAAAGGACAGCCAAGTATTTTTCTGTCCTGCTAACTGCTCTCTGCAATTTCACTCTGAGTGCAACAGCAGGGTCTCCTGCCTAATGTCAACAGTGGCAGATGATGGGCAATACTAGGATGCAATACCTGCCAAGCAGTACTGGGATGCTCTTGGTGCTAAATACTCCCTTTTTTTTCCCAGCCAGGTACACTCATAAGTGATACCTGAGAAAGGACTTCAGTGGCACCTTTGGTAAACACTGTGGGTCTCTTTACCCCTAGCACAAGGGAAGGATACTTTTGAGAGCCAGCAGCTAGATGGAGGTTACTGCACACCCTGGCAGCAGCTCACACATCATGTAACCACTGCGCTTGCAATGAATGAAATCACCACCAGCACCACAAGACATTTAAGCAGTTTTGAATGCTTGTCATGAAAAAATAAGCCAACAAACCTCTAATAACCACAGTACCTGCGTGCTTCTGACGTACTCCCACAGTTACGCTGCTGGCATGGGAAATCTGTTCCCTAACAACAATATGCAGCTTTAGGACATTGCAGATGCAAAGCACATCCCCACAGGCACCTGTCGATCGCCCGCTTGCTTGCGTTGCTCATGCTCTCTGCTGCTGTCTAAGCTGTGACTGTATCAGTTCGTGTCTAGTGCCACACTGATGGGGCTTTCAGGTTTCTGGGCCTCAGCTGGCCAAAGTGGGGGGTGGGCAGAGTTGGGCCACAGCCCACAACCATCCACAGAGATCCACTCTCATAACCCCACCGCCACCTCTTCCTTAAGCCTCAGGAGGAGCTGAGAGACCTCCTTCTCTCACAGGGAGGAAAGGGTATAAAATACTTCTCCACTATGCAACAGTGGGATTAAGTGACTGAAAAGACACATGCAACTCCTGAGGCCAGGGCTGGAAAATCTCCATTTTCCCCCTGGCAGAGGACCCCAGACCTCTGGGCAGGGGAGGAGGAAGCAACACGCTTCTTTCTGGAAGGATGGGGATGGAACGGGATGACCTGTTTTACCCAGGCTTATGGCTCACACTGTGGATGCTCTGGAGGTCTTGTAGATTTGGTGGGTTGAAACTGTACTGACACCCCCAAACAACGCTCCTCAGCTACCAGCAGGTCTCAGTACAGTAGGGCAAAATTCCACTTAGGGATGGTTTTGAAAATCATTTTGCTTATATATATACAAATTCTATTTATATATATAATCACATATAAATACATAAAAATAAATTATGTAATTTTAAATAGATATATACATTTTTTTATATACATATAACATGCACAGGATATACCAGCAATTTCCAGAAGAGCAGTTGTAGGCCTGATAGAATTTTGTTTTAACCCAGCAGTTATGCTAGTATTCGAGAGCATGAAAGAAATGTTCTGTAGAAAATTAGCGTTAGAATCAGAGAAAAGGGTGGGAAGCAGAAGCCAGGAGACTCCATAACTTACAAGTAATGCCAAAAGGCTGGGGTGGCCATAATCAACGTCCTTCTCAAGTCAACTCAGTATTTATTCTGTCCCACTGCAGTTTACACACCTATGCAATTGCTAGAGAGTACCTGCCATCCCACAGATCTGTGATAAAATTTGCATTTTGACAGAAGCACGAACCCTCCTTTTTTCAGGCAACCTGGCAAGAATACCAAGTTTCTTCCCTCTTCACAAAAGTAATTGATGCCAGCTGAATTTTTCCTGTTGAGCCAAGACTAAGATTATCAAATACAGAGCAATAGGAAAGTTAAAATGAACAGTTTATATATACTCTTCCCAAAAAGGACAGACAAAATGTAATTCTTCTGAGTTCTTAACTGGCTTGGAATTGATTCTCACCTTGCATTTAACTTCACAAAGGCTACAGAAAATGTATCTGTGATAGACCTTTGGTTTCTCCTACTTTTGTTCTCTCTGCAGGTTACTGTTACTGCTTCACAAACACCTTGAATATTGGGAGGCACTGCTGAAGCACCCATCCCAGGTGCTGATGCAGTTCTCATGGCTGTGATGGGCCTGGAGGGGCTCAGAGAGCAGGGGCCGAAGTACAGAAGCCCACCTTGCACCCCAGCTGGCCTCAGCCTCAGCCCTACAAACTCCCCCACCAGTTTACATGAAGGTAGGCAAAAGCAACAATGTATGTACATATTGTGAGACAGAAATACAAGCCAGGATTTTAATTTGATTTAATAATAATACTAAAATAATAAAAATAATAGTAATAATTTTAAAAATTAACTTTAAGCAACTGAACTGTTTTATGAAAGAAGAGAGACTAAATCTTACTATATAATCAACCACAGAAATAGCTGAAGCTGTAAGTTGTCTCAGTGAGTTCTCAATATAGCTGAAAAAAGTGTCACTTTAATAATTTTGAAGAGCTCAGGACTTTTGCCCCACCTGTCTGGAGGTCAAGTCAAGATTTAACCATCAGGAAATCCCATTCTACATCTCACAGTTCTATTATTTTCATCCCTTCCCATGGAACAAATACAGATACTGACATTTTCCCCTCAAATGTAAGCATTTTCAGTTCCTCCTGCGAAGAAAGACAGACTTTTTGCTTTAATTACTTCTGGGTTTGATAGAGCTAGCAGGTGTAGCGGGACTATTTCTTCATTTCGACTAGTTCAGTCAAAGTTGAAAACCCGACTGGGAGTTGAAAAAGGAAAGAACCTCTTGCAATCTCCGAAGAAAAAACAGGTGGGAGAAAATGAGGTCTCTGAATTTTAAATGGAGCCAGACTTTCCCTGGTACTTACGTCTTGGTTTTTCCCCTTATAGTAGACTTCTGTTCTTAAAGTGAACATGTTCAGGCTCTGGCTACTCTCTTTAGTGAGAAGAATACCATCCAGAGTGGATTTTCAGAGTAATTCAATATCCCTCCAAAGCCCCTCATTCTTTCGGAAGTTATTAAGCCAGATACTTTGCCCGCACAGGTGAAAATTCATTTGTATGACTACAAAAATCTGAAGCCGCTACAATTACGATTGGTACCATAAAAGCAGATTTGGTGAGATTTACGTATGGATGCTGATAGTGGCATTTTTTGAGTATTAAATTAACACTACGAGGAAAACACAAATATTTGAAGACTAACACACTTAAATGGTTTGTCATCACCTTGACTCCTACTTTCTAACTTGAGATGAACATCTGCTTTGTATCTGGTAATATAGTCCCTCATTAGGTCCCAAGTTCTGAAGTTTAATTAGGTTAAAAAACTTTTGTTAAAAAACCTAAACAGGTTAAAATACAACTATTTCAGTGAGAAACTTTAGTATTCCTATATTTTGATGCAGGTGTTTACACTTTGACAGAAGATTTGCTGGAGCACCCTTTCCTGCATCACCTGCTCGGATTTGTACAACTCCTAAGTTGCTAAAAATTCCAGGGTGCCTCCACCCTCATTGAAGAGAGAGGTTTGCTGACAGCAAGAGGCCAGAGCACTAGCCAGCTAGCAGCTAGTTGAGGCAGCAAATAGCAAAGTAATTAGCCACAGTAAGCAACTTATTTAAAATATTAGGATTTTTTTTTCTAGATAGCCCAAATAAATTTCATCAGTAACCCAGCACTCTTCAGTGTCTAAAGTAGTACAAGTTAAATATTGCATAAAGGCATCATTCGGAAAATGTCGCCTGTTTCCAGATCAGCGTATGGTTTCCTCAATGACAAAAGTGCATGGCTCCCAGCTGTCCCTTGGAACCACTCCCCTGAATGGAGGGACATTTTCCAAAGTGAGCCATGCAACTGCAAACCAGAAAAGCTGGCACAGGGGCCTGCCACTACCAAGGTCAATGGTAAATTCAATCCAAGAACTGCACAGGGAGAGCACAAACCTCCCTCAGAACAGCAGCTTCCCCGCATCCCTATGGAGCCAAGGGCAGGGAGGATGCCCAAACCTGATTCAGAAGTGCTCAGGTGTCCAAGAGGAAGGGAAGATAGCAGCCTTGAAATGCAGATAGCTGAAGAGCTGAGAGACTAAGGTGGGGTACAGGAACAAAGCAGCACAGGGGAGCAGAGATCACTGCCAGACCATGCTCCCCCCTACAGCCCATACGTCTGAATTCACAACATGAACAGGTCTTCCACCCATCACTCACCATCTCTGTGCTGGTATATTTAGTATGTTATTTCCCTCAGCTTGCTACATGCAACTACAGGAGTTCTTTATATATCTGAAGAAATCCTCATCACTTTAGTTTTTCCCCCTTACTTGCTGAATCCACAGCATAAATGACAATCTGGTGTTCTGACATTAATTTGATAACTAGCTACTGCCACGCCACAGAGACACATTTAATGTCACCACTACAGTGCTTTGGTTTAGTCAGACAGGAGGAGCTTACTAATTGCCAGAAAAATAAAAAAAAAAAAATAAAAATGTACACTGGGCTATTTGTTTCTTAACTTCCTGGGCGCAGGGAGGAAGCCGCATCCACACGTCACACCGGAGCAGCTCCCTCCAGCTCTGCCTGGTGCATCAGCTTCCTTCCATCAGCTCTCCTCCCAGAGGACGAGCAAAGCAAATCACTGGTCAATCAAAAATTTCTCAGACGCATCAAGAGGATAGTAAACCTAAAGTGTCCCTGGCTTACCTTGTCTCCTTCTCCACGTAAACATCTATTTTCAGAAGTGTATCTTCTATTATTGATCTCTCGAGAACAACAAAGGTTTTGTTTTTAATTCTCCCCTCACCATAGCAATATGTGTACCAAGTAGAAAGACGGTCTATTTAAATAAAGTGCATTTGATGCTATTTCTGAACACCAGATACAAAATAGTATCCTAATGGTTTGCGAGTTTTATTTTTACAGTAATTTCCCAAGAACTCAAGTTCCCATCAATTTTCTGTCATTACAAGCCGCTTCCTCAACTGTGTTGTCTGCTAAAAAAAAATTTTGAACAAGGGCTATTAAGACCAACATTTTTTTCCTGACACTTCATTTCATACTATCATTTCTAGTTAGTCTTCTCTGCAAAGCTTCTCCCTTTCCTCTGTGTTAATGCATTCTTGATATCTACACTCTAACAGCATTTTTGTCATCTTACCTACTCCCAGATACACAGCCAATTAGTCTCCTCAGTCTTTCCCTGGGTGACAGTTCCTGCGAGCACTTTATGATCTTTACTACGCATCTCAAAATTTTGCATTCAGCTTCTAGTTTTATAAATAAATCGGACTGTGCAGAAGCGAACAGAATACGTACATGACAGCGATGTGGGGGATGTCATCTTTAAACAGTTACCGATGAACATACGTTTCAGACCATAGGACAAGTGGGAGAAGGAAGAGCGACCCCAGCTGCTGATAGCATCTATTTCCCTGCTAGGCTCCTAATGCAGGATGAGAGATCAGCTCTTCACAGAGGCAAGGCCAAGCCATGGATACCTGCATATGGTTTGATTCTCTCCTTTCTAGGCAAAAAGGCCGCCAACAAAGAAAACCCATGGGCTGCTTCCAGTTTTACTTTGATTTCAAGGCCACCAAATCTCAGACATTTACTTTGCATTGTGAACTGGCCTCTCCCAAGAAGCGGCCTCTGGAAAAGGTGGCCTTTGGACATGGACTAATAAGAAGGCACCTCAGCTCCCAAAATTTTGGGTATGTATGAAGTCCTCTTGGGACGTCACATCACAAAGCCCAACTGCTGACACAGCTTCTCTCGCCTGTTCACCATCTATCTGGCTGCATCACCTGAACATGGTCAGGGCAAACAGAGACAATACCGGATTCACCCCACAGGCATCACATTAACTCTATCTCAGCCAAAACCAGGACAAGCACCTACAGGACAGCCATCACAGATGTACTCTCTATATTAGGGGCTCAAGTGCTGCCAGAGCACACACTCCCCCAGTGACAGCTCGCAAGGGTCTAACTCAAGGAGCCCAAACACAAATGTTGGGAAGATTAAAACCACCTCATTAACAGCAGCCCTTCCTGTTCCCAGAACTTCTTCCAAAAGGAATCAAACAGCAAAGCCCGCTCATCACGAAGGCTTCCTTTCTCTCTTTCCAGACAGTAAAAGATGACACCCATGTGCACTACTGTTAGCTCTATTAACAACATAGTAACAGTGAGTGGTTCAGCACTAGAACAAGCTGTCCAGAGAGGCTGAGGAAACTCCATCCTTGGACATTTTCAAAACCCAACTGGACAAAGCCCTGAGCAATCCAACCTGTGAAATAAGCCCTGCTGAAAGCCACCTCAAATTCAAACAGCACACACCAGAGGTTCCACCCAACTATATTCTTATATATTTTTTTTTTTTAATTTTTGTAATGAATGCTTGTAAAATTACAACCCCGCTATTACAATCTCCATAGGAAAAAGGATGCTGAGACCTCATATTTGACCATGGGAAACCATTCTGAGACCTCTTTGCTCCTTGAAATGTCATCAAGTGAGCTCTACAGGAAGGCAGGCGATGCACTTTGAGCAATAATAATTAAGTCTAAACTGCCTGAGTTTTCACTCTACTTCCCAGGTGGTTTTTGCAGCCTGCAGTGAGCTTTATGTTGCCATGGCTACTCTTACAAGCATTTCACCCCTTCTTTAAAACTAATCACATCACAGCTGCAGTATAGACATGCCCTATCAGGTAACTCAGCCACAGATATGTTTTTTCCTCTACCAGCTCTGCAAATCTAAGATTTGTTTTAAAGCAAGTTCATCCGTCTTAAGACAGATGCAAGTTTAAGTATTGCTTAGAGCATTTGTTTTGCTACTCTTAATCTCTTTGCTAGCATTAAAATGATGGGTGTCTCTCACTGCATCTTCCTAATTTCAGAGTGTTAAATCACATCTCTTTCATATCACAGTCTGACATCAGTTGTTTGCAAAGGGCATCCAAATCAGCCACTGGGGACCAAGTGCCCGGGGAATTGAACTGTTGCATGTCCCCAGTGAAATGGGAACAGTGCGGGCCTCTCCAGACTAGAGGTCTGTGGAAGAGCAACCACTGCAAGGGGCACCATCAGCAAAGTCCCTGAGGTCAACTTGGTTTGCGTTCAAGGGTAAAAAACAGTCTGTGCAGTATTAACAGCTGCTCTTCCAGTCTTTTCTCCAGCCTTTAATATCTCATGGTTTTTATAAGCACCAACTCCAGCCAATATATAGAAATCTCCATTTAGTTCATGCATAACAATTGCTCCGGTTGCAGAGCTGAGACTTAGTAGCCACCTACTCATCGTTAGAAATCAGCCTGCCAAATAAAAGAATTTAGCAAGTAGTTCTAGAAGCCTGGTTCCCTACAAACTTGTATGTTGGTGTTGACAGACACTTTTACAAGCTCACATTCACGTAGAGACCTGGATATCAAAGACGACTCAACTTCATGTTGTAATGTTTCCCTAAGACAAGGCTTTTAGCAGCCCCTTTTTCCTCTCCCTGGCTACCTCCATGAAACTTGCAGGATTCCAGTTATTTTGGAGACACCCTTGCTGCCACCTGCCAGCCAAGAATGGCTGGAAACCCCTCAATGGGTTCAAAACATATCACTGAGGAGAGACACAGATATATTTGAACAGCATAGCACTACATTTTATTTCCATAGCAAAGCAGGCTGAAAATCTGCCAAGCTCAACCTCTTCACATCACCAAATTTAAATATACAGCAATGCTATGTTAGCCTGGACAAACTCATAGTTTATGTACATGGGTATGGTCATGAAATTTTTTGGGTAATGAATTTTTAGATACTTAAGCTTTCCATGTTTGCAGATCCACAAGCAGCAGCCACAGCACAGAAACAACCCACCGAAATCCACATTGAGATCACTGCTCAAAGCTTCAACTTCTCTGCAAACTCCCGATTTATTTGAATTCTTTATACTCTTAAAATTGCATGGTTTGGTGCTACGGGTGCGTTAGGAAGACATTGGCTGTTTTAATCTCTAGGCACTTATCTCATAGACAACTACCCAGTCAATGTAGGACACCTATCTTCTCACTACTTCAGTTTAAGCTGCCTAAATAAAGCAGCAGAGCATACAGCAGCTTTTACACAAACGTGGTGATATTTCAAGCACAGCAGCCAGCAGATTATGGGCACACTGTCCACAGATAATAGACGTTATATAGAAATATATCATGTCACACTTTGTGTGTTGGGTGATAATCTGTACAGATGCACCCGGAAAACTGAACTGCTCCTCTACCGGGCTCGGGCCGGTCCTTCCTCAGCCTCCCTTAACAGTGCTGCAGGCACCTGCACTCCACAGGCCTGACAGAGAACATGCCGGCCAGCGCATAATGCTCCTCTCCTCCGCCATTTTGAGGAAAGCATCAGGGACCTGGTCTAGCATCTAGAGACGTGAATAATAACACTAAGTATAGATGAGGTGTATTTTTTTTTTAAATATCTGTCCCGAGAGTCCCCCCGCCCTTGAGAGGGCCCTCTCTCCCCTTCGGTCAGCATGGGCAGCAGGGCCTGCCAGGGGAGTGGTGCTCTCCATCCGCTCTGCAGCTCCCCTCAGGGGTGGGCAACCCGTGCAGGAACAGGAACGGATGACCTAGCTACACATTTTTGCCTATTTATTTCCCTCTGAAGTCAATCTTTCTTTAAAACAATATTTTAATAGGCAGTCACCATGCAGTCTTTTGTTTCGCTACTCTGAAGAAAAACACAAACCAAGCACTAACTTGACAGGAGCAGGGCTGAAAGCCCATGGTTGACCAGTTTAGCATTTACACTGCAGTACCTCCTCAGAGCGCTCAACCATCCCCAGGGCCAGCGGCACTGGGCTCCCCACCAACATGGAAACAACCGGCCCCCACTGTGTGCAAGTCACCCCTCCAGCACGTACAAATTAGCAACCTCCAGGTTATTCTGCCTAAAACAACAGACAATACATGCACTCCAAAAATACAATGATGGGAAATACTAAAAAAATCCAAGTAAGATGAAGATACACATCATTAGAGATCGTGTGCTTCAAGTACCTGAAACAGAGAGAGCAAAGCACAATTACAGTCAATAAGCAAATAAAATAAATGGGCAGTGAAATTACACAGCTCATTAAAACCGCTTGAATATACATGCAAGTCTAGCATAGGCCTCAGCGCTCTCAATCTGTCTCAAAAAATGCTGAACTATTACAGAACAAAATACAACCGTAGCCAAAACTTTGTGACTGGATTATTTGGCTCTTAACTCAAAGTGCATTAATGACATCAAAACATTGACGGCAGGTTCAAGTGTTTTGAGACATCACTCAAGCTACAAGGCAGGCCTAGGAACGTGGTAAAATCACTGGGTTAAATTACCTTAAGTTCTAATGAAAAGTACACCAATCAAACTAAACACGTTAGTATTTCAGGCTGCTTTGGTGGCCACAAGCTGAAATTTAAGAGGGCAGATCTGGCAGCAGGGGAAAAAGAAAAGAAAAGGCATTTATTTCAAACATTTTGTATCTTGGAATGGGTCAATTAAAAACGCCAAAAAATTAGAGCAGAGGATTCTTATGAGTTTATCCTATATATTAAGTGATGACAAGCACACACAGAATGATAAATCCAATATTTATGTGCTAAGCGATTTGTTGATTGGTAAAAAAGGACAATTCTTTTAGGGTCTGGTATTGCAGGGAGACTTTAAACAAACTCCCTGAGGCAGTAATGACTGACCAAAGAAGAAAACGGGGTGTCTCATGCTCTTAAAACTTCTGTGGACTTCAATTTTGCACTACGGGTTGCTGCAGTATATCCTGTAAGGCATTCATACCTGATATCAGACTGAGCCTATGTATGGAGACATAGAGGGGAAGCTGCATAAGAGCCCTCTGGACTATTTCCTATACAGCCACCTGCACCTTCAGGAGATTGCTACTGTGGTGGTCCTCTGCACAACTTTCATTGCTGCCTGAGCACCAGCCTTTACGTATCTGAGCAATTTTTATTTTTTAATTTTTTTTTTTTTTGGGGGGGGGGGGGGGAAGGGCCATGCTGGATTCCCTAGTTTGCTTATGAAGTTGGTGGTGTTCTTGCATCAGACACACAGCAAGCGAGCCAGGGCCAGGCCTGCAGGGTGCCACATAGATCCCAGAGGAACAAAGACTCTTCACTTCCTTGGACGAATTCCTTAGAGAATACAAACTAAATTTAGCCCAGAAGGTGACCAAAATACATCCTGTCCAGCAAGCTAATAAGGGTGCTCCAATCCAGGAGAAGCAAAAGATCACAGATGGAATTACAGAAAAACCGGGTTAATCTCTCAATATGCAAAGTTGATTCCCTGCTGAACTGGTGATCTCTGATCTTAATCACCCCAGCTCTGAGGATATTCTGAGAGAACTGCAGCAGCCAAGCTAACACGCTGAAGAAGAGGAGGAAGAAAAAATAAAAAATAAAAAAAAAATTAGTCTTTCTAGCTACTTCCTACAGAGCAGACTTATGTTAAAAATTAATAAACTAAAATATTTATCAAAGTCAGCTTTCTTCAAACATCAAATTAAAGAGTTAAAAAACCTCCAACTAACAAATCCAAAAAAGCACTCTGAGGTACCCGCATTAGGTCTCATCCATGTCTAACCAAAGAAGCCTGAATGAGCTTTCTTTTGACAAACAAATAGATGATGTCATTAATTTTCTCCTGAACCTTGAGGTTGTTGAAGAAGAGGATCTGACCTAATACCAGTTAATTCCTGCTGTGTGCAGAATTGTAATCCCTCCTGCAAACCAGTTCTGACCTGGATTCAATTCAAGAATTTTAAGACTGAACAAAACGCGAAAAAAAAAAAAAAAAAAAAATTACAAGACAGATGTACATGCTATGCCTATGTATAACATGCGCACAAATTTATTTGTATCAATACAAAAGCATAACTAATATCAGATGTATATACTACACCCCAATATTGAGTCAAGACATGCAGAATTAATTAAGAACTACACTGTGTTTATGTATATACTTACCACATGTACTTTCTTTGGTAAAAAAAAAAAACACAAAACATTAGCAGACTGTTAACACCCTTAAATTCTACTTTTCCTGTTTTTTTAACATTAAAACTGTAAAGTCACTTGCATATGTCCTGTTTTTGTGAACATTTTGAGGACTGAAGAGGCTAGTAATCACATTTTAATTTGAGCTGCCACACCGTGTAGCTGAAAGCATACATATCTGCAGAGATTCAATGTAACACTTAAACATAAATAAACTCATTAATATTAGAAGTGTGTGCGTACACACAGAGAGGATTGCAGGCTTGTAAATAGCACAGGCGCAACTGCCTGGAGGAAGTACTTGGCAAAAATAAAGCCAAGATGATCACCCCAGAGATTTTAATTTGTCTTTTCATCACCTTGTAAAACAAACAAACAAAAGAACCCACATGTTAGGTTGAAGACTTGATCTCAGCAACATCACACCCCTTGGCAAGTTTTCCAATTGTAGCCATATTAATTACAACTCCAGCAGGCTTTTCCTTTTATAGTTGCAAGTGGCATGTAACTTTTCCACTAAAACTAGTCAACAGATTGTACTTTGGTTTCTAAAAGTTGCTATTTGCTCCAGACCCAGCTCTAAGAAGTTCCAAGATTTCTTTTGGCTGAAAGTCTTGGACATATGTAGAGACGCACAGAAACAAAGCCAACCCAGAAATCTAGGGCAGCCCTGCACTGCTGTTACTTTTCCCAAACCCACACGGGCCCATGGCTGCATGCTCCTCCAGCACAGTGAAAAACCCAGGTATGCCCCGGCTCCATGCCACCACCCTCCTGGAGCTGGGGCTCACCCCCAAGGGGAAGCAACCTGCTGAGCTCCTGGTGGGAGCAAAAAACCATGGCAGTCCTTAAATTGCACCCATTTCTTTTGAAACACTGAAGACATGGGTGTCCTGCAACGCCCCTAATGCACTGTGAGCCCGTTGCAGCCCAATTTCCAAGTTGCATGCCAAGAGAGACAGCCATGCAAACACCAAGCAAGAGCACGAAGTAAGAGCAAATGAAGCTTAAAAAAGCTCTCGCTACAAACTGGGAGGACATAATTGCCACCTTACCCAACGCGTGCTATAGCATCCTTAGCCACTATGCTCCCCGCTGAATAAAACCACACAAAAACTCAAACAATGGCAAAACCAAGTCCCATGACAAATAAAATGGGCACCAGCACAAATCAGGGAAGGTACTAATGCGTGGCCAGGGTAGGTAAGTACATCAGCCTTTGAGAGCACTTAAAAAGGACCACCAATCTCCAGCCCACCCCAAGAAAGCATTTTAAAGGACAGGTCACCACCGCAGTCGCAGCACAAAATCCAACTTACCAGTACAAGTAATAGGCTAAAGCCAGGGCGATGAACGTAGCGCAGATCCCAGCGAGCAAGCATATACCCGGCTGGCTTACCAACATCTTCCTGACTTATTATTGATTAATAAAACCAGAAAAAGGAGGAGGAGAAATGGAACAGCAAAAATGGACGATGAGAGTCTTGGCTAGGAAAGCAAATCAGTCTTGACATGGAGTAGGGATTATGATGACAAAAGCACATCGAGGTAAATCTGGAAGCGCTGTGCAGCTACTAAAACTGCCTGCTCATCAGCAGGAAAAAAAAAAAGCTGGGTGTCCTCTCTGTTACGCGGCTTTGTAAAACACGGAACTAAAAAAAGCCCCTCTTGCTTCAAGAATGAAGGTATGATTGGGGTATAAGTGGACTAATATTTAAAATAGGTAATACTTTTCAATAAATATTACTGTCAGGTGGCATTGCTGACAAACCAAGCTTTTGCTCTAATCCAGTAATCTTCTTACAGCAAATTACCAGGCTACAATCAACTGGATTCGCTCGCGTGGTGAGGTACGTATGTTCAGCACTGCTGCTTGACACTTTTTTTTTTTTTTTTTTAAGAGCTGACAAAAAATTTTAACAAAATCTAGATTTTAACACAAAGGAACCTCCCAACCCACTAAAGCCTATCTCTTCTCCATGAAGAGCAAACACAAGGCTTGAGAGAGCAGAGAAGGGGTTTGGTTTGCATCCAGAGTGCAGTCCGTGCAGGGCAGGAGGACTGCTCGCCTTTGCGGCGGGATGAAGGGACATCTTTGAACTGCACAGACTAAAGAAAGAGACTCTGCAGCCAGCCAGGGAACAGGCTCTTGGGTGCTTTGCTCAGAGGGGAACTTGGGACTCCCCTGCCCTTACCCTTTCTCTGTGGGTCTCAGAAGAGAGCTCTACCCAACTAAAGATGACAGTATTTCGTTTCTCTTCTCCCCGCTCCAAATTCAGGGCTTTTGGGAGGCTTGAGCCACAGCAGGCACATTCCACCAGCTTGGTTAACAAAAAGGAGATACCAGAGCCTAGAGAGGAAAGAAACAAGGCGGCAACGGTTACAGCCTACCCAGGCAGCAGGAACATGGTGTGATTAAGGCTCAGGGGCCCATCCAGCTGTTCTGCACTATAATCTGGACAGTCCAGATAAAGAGAGACTCGAGGCCACGTCCGCACAGGGACACAACAGTTGGACCAAAGAGTGTGCTTCCCATTCACCTACCATTACACCAACACAGACCTTCATGTAGATACAGTTTTCACTGGTGTAACTGATGCTCACCTGGTAAGAGTTAGGCCTCTAAAAGAAATGAGAAGCAGCAAAATCCAAACAAAATCTAGTTTAAATGCCAAAGAAAAGTTAAAGTGGTAGTCACAGCCCCCCGATGCTCCCATTTTCTGACCGAACTTTAGCAGCAGCACTACAGAAAGCTATGGCACGCTGTTAGCTCCTCTTACACCCTTGGCTGCTCTGTAATGGGACTCAGAGAGATTTTAGGAGATTTCAATAAAGTGGAAAGAGACAGTACAAATGCACTTAAGATACAATAAATAGAAAGTTTTTTTACAATCAGAGAAACAGACAATAATTGGAATTATTTGGCCAAAAAGGGGGGGGGGGGGGGGAAAGAGACCATGAATTTAAAAACCAGTCAAATAAGAGATTTTATCTGGTATGAAGTTCAGCGGAGCTTGGTTGAAAAAGAATGTAAGACCCTGCCTCTGAGTTTAAAAGCACACACAAAATAAATACAACATACTCCAGAAAGTGTGGTGAATAGGGTCCAGTGGAAACCAACTTCTCAACCAGGACAGAAGCATCACAGCATTCATGAGTTAAAGGAAAATTCTGTATGCTCTCTGTGCACGAAGTCATAGGTCCTCCTACCCTCTTACACCCTGCACGAAGTCCAGGCCTATTGTAAAACCTTTTCCAACCTCACCTATAGCTCAACTGCATTTCTCAAGTGACCACACAGATAAAAGTCTTAACCACTATCTAGAGCTTCGTCAGTGAAGGAGATAGCTTGCAACTAAATTCCTTACTTGGGATTAACCAGTTTCTGTGGGTTCCAAAGGCATTCTTATTGACTGTGTTCCCCCCAACCTCATTATGAGATTGCTCACACAGTTTCTGTTCTCAATTACAGAAATAAAGTTATATTAAATTATATTAAAATAAACCCCCAAACCCAAGAGACAAACACACATATAGTTCAAAGATGACAGGAGGGTTCCAGACATGCAGAGTCTATGAACTGGCACTTGCAATGTTTTCATAGGTGAAGCTCAATCAACGATTTCTAGGACCACTGATCAATACTTTTCCAGTGCACAATATTCATTACAGAAAATGCATATAATGGAATATGACTGGGGGAACCAAAAGCAATTTTAAGAGGCCTCCCTATTTGAAAAAAAAAAAAAAATTAGGATATTGCAATAATTGCCTATATTTGGAGCTTACTTGTATTCTACTATAAAAGCAATTTAAAATTAAGTGCTAAACGTGATTCATAATAACAGCCCTTACATAACAAACAGGAAAGGAGTTATCTAACAGAAGCCCTATTAGTACAAAATTATTTGAGTAATAGGCCTCTTGTATTGTATAAAATAGATCAATGTTATGTAATTATATAATGTTGCCAATCTTAGTCTCCGATGATTAAGAAAAACCTCAGTAGCGTCTACTCATCTCTAAGACTACACAAAATGCTCCTCTTCACTCCAAGTGTTCAAATTTTTTCAAGGCAAGTGGGAATTCATCCTTTGTGTTCAGATAAAAATAAACTACAAAAGAAATTTCAGGAGTGTAAGTGCATCTACGCACCAAGCTGTGAAACCTAGGGACCCATCTCCTTCTAGATAGATTGTGTGAATCCGGAAAATGCTTTGTGGCACAGTTTCCTTACTTGTTAAAACAGGGATGCAAAATAAGGATAAACAAAAAAGTCTCATCTGCATTCATCTGAGATAAGTGTTATAAGAAGAATGATATACTTTCCTTTCTGCATGGAAAATTATGCAAAAAAAAAAAAATCAACCCTCAAACATAAGACACAAAGAGAGCCAACAGGAGATATCTGTCAACATGCAAATGTGCTGTGGCTGAACAAGGAGAAGCTTCTGACTGCTGCTAAATGAAGTCTCAGCAAACACCGTATGCGTGCCTACAAGCCCCTACCCAAGTTCAAAGCTTTTCTCTGAAGTGCTGCATAGTAATTAGGAAGAAATTGAAAGTCTGCCTTTTGAGAACTGCTGAGCTGCTTTAAGTTTTAGGTATAAAACACTACCTTTCTGCGAAAGAGGAGCGATACGATTTAGTCTATGATCGCATCTGCAGCAATGCATGATCACTGGTGCAAGCAAACCAGCCGGAGCAGGCAGGCTCTCAGGGATGTCCCGTAGCAAACCCATCACCTCCCTCCTACCCTTCCTGAGAAGGGGCTAAGAGACACAAGACTTGGCACGCTGGCTTCACTCGCTTACACCCTGTGCTTCTGCTCCAGCGTTTGCTACCACAGTCTGAACTGCTAGGACAGAAAACAATAAATAAATACAATTATTTGTTATTATGATGACTATTAAATAAATAAGTGAAGAACACATAAAGTAAAGGCACCAGAGCTATCCACACACTGTAAGAATCACAGCTGCAGAACAGGAGAGACAGCAGGAAAGTTTTCCCCTGCAAGTGCTCTGCTATACTAAATCCAGAAATCCCCCAGAAGAGCATGATTTCACCCTACAAACGCACCTCCAAACTGCTAACTGCCCACAGCTTACCAGTGGAGAAAGCAGAGTATGTGCCAGTCGTTTGTAACTTTACAGTCCCCAGCCTTCTTGACAGATCTGTGACAAGTGAGGAAGGCCAACCAGCCTACTGTCACCAGACTGATATCTGTTACGTGGACAAGGATACCTCCTCTAGACATTTCTTTATAGGAAGTCTAAGCTTCCACCAGCAAATTTTCCAGGGTTTGACCCAGGAGGTAGCTGGGGGCTGTGTGGAGGGGGAGGGAAGACTAAAGCTGCAATTCTGAAGTATCTGGGTTTGGAAGATCTCCATCACAGGGGGGAGAGAAAGAGAGGGAAGTAAAAATATTAAAACCAGCAGCAGTAGGTGTTCTGCTGGGCGCCTGTCTGTCACTGAGGCAGCTTAACATAAAACCCCATTGTTTTGCAGTCAGAAAGGAACATTAATTGAAAAACGTGGCTTTGAAAACCAACAGGTACACAACCCAAACAGTTCCTCAGTCGGTTCACCCAAGCTGAATTGGCAGCCTGAATTGCACCAGGGAGCTTGATCCTATGGAGGAAGAGGAGGAGGATGTTCAGTGCAATGCTGCTTTGTACAGTGTTGCATGCAATCTGCTATTCACAACCCAAAGGGTAAAAAAGCAAGAAAAGTAGAGCTGTACAGCAGGGCAGGGGCCCACATCACCCCCCCTTCTTCCTTGTACAGGATCCAAATTTTATTCTCTTTCCCATCACCTCAGCTGCCATCAGCAGCGTGTTCCTACCTGAACACAATGGCTATAGTTCTTTTGGATTATTTCACTAACAAATATTTCACAAGGCTGTTATCAGTCTGAATTCATAATTATCCTTGTGGTCAGATCTCTTTTTGCATATACACAAAAGCAGGTATCTTTTTAGAAAGATAGAGCAGACTATCAAGCAGACTGATAGCAAAAACAAACACATGCCAGACAAAGTTTTTTGTTCTGTGTTTTCAGACAAGATCACACCAGCCCCTTCTGGCCTGAATACCAATACTGGCAGCAGCCACACACCACACAATCTTTTGGGGCTAAAAAGGAGAAAAAAAAAACCCTGAACAACAAAAAAAAACCCAAACAAACCACCACAAAAAGAAAAAGCTCTTCTGTCCTACACAAAATTGAAGATCACATTTTGAATGCAAAGATAAACTGCATGTGCACAAATATGTGCTTTTGCACATGGTGAAATCTTCATAAATTACAACCAGAACACTCTAGAAATACAGTATCCCTCTCATTCAAAAAATTAACTTAGAAGTGGAAAGTCTGTATGCTGTTAAAGTTCAGGCTGTTGTCGGCCATTCAGCTGGGAAGCTGAAGGGCAGCCACTCCACAAACAGCCCATCTATTTTAAAATCCACATGAGAGAAAGACCTGAAAAGAAAAAATCTCCAGCTCTCCCCAGTTCTTAAGATGTTCCATCTCCTGGTAGCTTGGCATCCTTTTGCTAAATAAGCCTCTTGTAGTGTAGATAGTTTATTCAAATGATTCTGAATTCTGCAGAGCAGAGGACCCTTCTGTGCTAACACACACAGTCTTTCAAAGATGTTGCCAACAAAGATCAGAAACTGAGGACTGGTTAGTGTTGCTGCGATTCAGTTTCACTTGTTCAGCTTCTTCTGAACAGTAGCCTTTTAAAAGCAATGTTTGAGAGGGAGGTGACCTAAATATCCTTTTACTGAAGGCTGCAGGGATCCTTGAAATGACTAGCCCACTAGAAATGCATGCCTGCCTCACACCAGCAAAATTCAGACAGCTACTCTGCATGAGGGCTGCTCCACAACTGACAGCAAAAGCACGAGAGTTTTCACAGATACTCTCTGCTCTTTTTTATCGTTGTCTCATGTAAACTAGCTCTGACTGGACCTAGACAGAAGGACATTAAAATAATTCTGACACTGTGAGTACTTTTTCAGTCCTACAGGTGCCATGGTACTGATATTGATCTGACCATGGGAGATTTCTCAGTGACCTAACCCAAGCCAGGTGGGCAGCTGCCTGCATGGAAATTTCTACATCTCTCTACGTTCCACTGCATCGTTTCCACTTCTGTCGGAGATGTACAAGATCACTGGAGCAGAGGTTGTTTTCTGTTACCTGGCACAGTTATAAAGCACTGAAAGAAATGCAAAACGTGAAACTGCAGTATAAAAGTGGGCACCCATTTCTCTTGGACCGTGCAGCGTTTCAGAATAGTTGGACTGCCAAGTCAAAAATTGCTCCCCATCATTTGAAAAATTAGAAGCTAATTAGTAAACAGAGGTGTTTATTGTAGCAAAGCCTCATATTCAAAAGAGCCTGTGTGCCACACTCAAATGCTGGATGTCACTGCTGCTAGCTTGGCACTGCTGTTCAAAAACTCCTCAGTCAGGCAGAGTAATGGTTTGAGAAGCAGCACTTACACTCTTATGATTAATTTTTATCTGCTAGAATAACCCTTAGCTCATCTGCAAAAAAAAAATATCAGATATTCAAGGATACTAAAGACTGCCTGCAGTTCAATGTTTAAAATAAACAAACGAGCAGACTGGTCTAATTACCAGAACTAATCTAAAATAATCAATATTTCTCCAATCAAGACATGTAACAAGAACCTTCATGCTATTTACTCAGCAATGTATAATTGCTTCTTGAGTCTTCAGTCTGTGCTGTTCACTTTGAAGCCCACTGAACGTGAATTACTCCTTTTGTTTAATGCTATTTAAATTCCTTTTACCTTTATTATAATAAGCGAGATTTTGGAAATACCTGTAATAATTGAAACTTCATGGCATTATTAAGAAGTATTTTTCGATAACAAAGTTCATTACTTCCAGGAGACTGGGAGCTTATCCCATGCCTAGTTTGGCTGACTGTTCACAAGTCCCCGCACCCAGTCACTGCTAAAGGCTCAGTCTTAACTCATGCTTAAGGTCAGCATCTCCTGAGGTTTGCTTGTATAACTGCTTTTACAGTTATTACTGATCCCAGGTCTGTACCAACAAGATCTATCTTAAGCTAAACTTTTTTTTTTTTTTTGTGTAGAATTTTATTAGCCAATAGGTAATTTTGGTAGACTCGCTTAGGGAACCCTAGTAAAGCTGAGTTGGTAGTGGTAGTCACAAAGGGATGAACAGCCTTAACACAGTAGCACCTGCAACTGGGCTGTAAATTTATGTTACCAAATATCCCAGCACTACGCTGGCCCACAGCCATAAACAGTGAAGATGTTCTCCTTCTGGGGCACACGTGACAGTAACAAGTGGCACTGCTGTACCTTCAGTACAGAAAAAAGAACCACACGATGAAGAGATGCTTAGGTCTTTTGCTCCCACCTTGCAACACAAGATCCAAAGTACCCAGATGATTTCTGGCTGAAAAGCTCACAAAGCCGGGGCAAGGCGTATCTGCCCTGACAGCCATCCGAAAGGAACCTGCAAAACAAACCGCCGCAGCCAGGCCCCATGGTGCGGGCGAGCAGCCCACGCTCCTGGCTGGCTGCCGTTCACCCACCCAGCTCTGACACGTACACCCGTTCTCCGCCACAGTATGGCACCAGCGGCTGCCACAACAGCCCCGCAGCTGGCATCACCAGCTCTACACTGCACTGAGCTTCCTTCTCTCTTCTCTTAACATTGCAGCAGGAGCAAGGCTTGCTCTGTTCTTAGAGGGATACCTTCGTTTGCCACTTGTTTTCAATCACAAATGTATTCGGTTGTGTGATCTCCAACCCCTTGGTCTCAGGCCAAGCCTCTCTTGCGCATCAGGCTACTTGTCCTATTAAACTTGAACGCCACAATCAAGTTGGAAAGGAAGGCTCTTTTGAGAGGGAAACACAGACACAGAGATTGGGCAAATGAACCCCTGATACAAAACTGGCCTTGCTGGTAAGGCATAATATCGTCCCAAAACACATGCTGCGACAGCATTCGTATTCCCATCTGTACTTTCTGCTGCTTTGAAAAATACTGTCAAAAGGTCCTGAATGCGTGGCCTTCACAATTTAAAAAAAACATGTGAAAACAATTGCTCCCATGGCAACATTGACATCCTCAAAACAATTAGAGTAAGAGTAAATAGCTTCTTATAAAGCACTTTTAGTTTGGATTATTTTTTCTTCTCAAAATAAACATCCCTAGGAGATCCAGTTTACAGGTCCTTGGTCCCTGATTTCCACCAGCTGATCCCCCCAGCCAGAGGTGACCCCTGTGCCAGCCCAGGGCAGCGACCACCCTGGTGGGGCTGAACAGTGCTGGGTCCTGGGCACAAGCGTAGCCAGCATCATCCAACATGGCTGCTCTTTCCCTAAGCTCTCTGGTGAGCAAAGCTCAGTGGGACACAGTCCGAGTGTTTTCAAAGATTGAGAGGACAGAGTGCTTCACGAAACACTGTTGTCATGCTCGCTTCTTCCAAATAGAAGTCACAACAAGGTGAGCTGATCTTCTGCTGCCCGCCTCTTATATGCGGTCTCAGTAGTTAAGAGGAGACATGGAAACAATATTTGCCCCCTCCTGAAGGAGTTCAGAGCAACACCTTCCACCTTGCAGAAAAGTACTCCATGCTATAATGCACCTAACACACCCAGACCTTCTTGAGTGTTTCTAGACTATCAAGGAAAACACGGCCTTTCTCATTTTCATAGTGTTCCAACTCAGTGCACTATCTATTAAAAACAGATAGGAGAGCACATTACTCCTGCGTGTTGCGCAAAATTGACTTTTAGGTTAAAAACTGCACCGCATGAGACTAACAGCCAGGGATCGTATCTCTGGCAGCAGCTTGTCAGAACATCAGTCTGCCAGTAAAGAGGCCTCTGTCTTAGGGGCTTTGAAATAGCCCATCACCACAGACTTATTAAATCTGAAAGCAGAGAATGTCACTGGATTTCCCCATGTACTTCACATTTCTCCTCACTTGAACTATAGAAAACTCTTGAAGTTGTGACTGCCATGACTGCTTTTACGAGCTGCTTTTTGGTCTAGCCTGCCAAGATCCTTATGTACACAAGTGCTTTGCAAAGATTCTCCCCCCCGTGGTCCCCAACTAAGTTCATACAAAAATTGAATCTTCCAACAGTTGCTATGATTTGTAACACTGGCAAGTTTGAGAAAGAAATCCCCTCACAAAGACACACAAGAAGGACAATAGTAGCAGGTGATACCAAAAGGGCCTCTGCCCATGCATAAACCCCAACAGGAGGGGACGGCTGCCATGGCAAACGCTATCATAACTTGACCTCCCTGTAATTCAGTCCCTCACCTCCTCGACTGTGTGCCTGTTGGCACCAGTTGTGCTTTGGTTCACTAAATGGAGATTTGTTCTGCAGAAGCAGCATCCACCGAGACACTGAAAAGCTCTCAGTACAATTTCTCTAATCCACATGAATATCTATCGACCCGCTCAGGATTTATCTGAACAATCAAGAAGGTGAAGGCTGAAGGAATTATTCATGCCATTATTCAGCTTCCAGCACGGCCATCCACTTCATTCAGAACATTTCATTTCCAGATTCTTCCTGCTTGCAGGTTCTAGCAGCTCAAGATAAGACACCCAGGCACGCACTACACGAGGGGCACAGGCACCAGGCTTGACAGCCTGCAGGGCTGGGTATGAGAAGCCCAAGTTATCTCTTCTTCAAACAGAAGCAGAGCTTGAATTTTCAAGAGCTGTGCACAATTCATGAAATCCTGCCCCCCAAGCACATTTTAGCTTCTCAGTAACACTCACATTGATGGCATTATCAGGCCTTACACACTAAGAAAAGCAAAAATTGCAGCCATGTAAGCTGAAAAATATGCTACAAAACAGCAAATGCATAAAACCAGGCTATTGTGTCTTTCTGGGGCGTTGCTCTTACACCAATCACAATGAGCCCGGGCAAAAGCATTTTGCAGAACCGGTTTTGAAAGTAGCTGGTCACTATGACACTGTAACAAGGCTACTTTCATGAGCCAACTTACTGAGTCTCCCTCCATCCACCAAAGCTGCAGAGGGTCAGCATTAACCAGATTCAGACGCAATAACTAATTTTTGGGGGTAAAATTTTCATCCAAGAATATTTGGGGCTTGCATAAAGTGGTTCTTTGCCCACCTAATATGATCTGGGGTAAATGCTTTAACTTCCTCTACAGCAGGAAAATGTACATCTTCAAAAGGGATGTAACTTTGTATGGGGTCCAAAGACATGCCCTGAACACAGACTGTGGCTGATTCAGTACGTACTGCCCTGTGAATCAGAGCTTTGAGAAGTATCTCACAGAAATGCAAGTTTCTCGCGAGACTACTTGCCCTATAATAGACCTTGAAAGGTCATAGAATACTAAAGCTACACTCCAGGTCTTTGCAAAATCACCAAGATTAAATTACTTCCCTATAAAAAAGCTACTAATAGCCCATGAAGGGGCAGGGTATCACAGATCATCATTAAAATGTCAACATCTGACACTAACCATTCCAGGGTTTTAAGATCTTGTCCTGGAAAAACCCTGTACTATTGCTGTGTCAGCAGGGTCTCATCAGCTTTCCACTTTTGCTGCCACTGTTTGTAGCAGAGACTACAAAAAAGGACAAAAAGAAGGAAGTTTGTTGCTATAACTTAACATTTCCGTATCCAATTATTTGACAGAATTTAAGGATGTTTGGATTAAAGGCAGCCTAAGATGACCACAGAGTCGGAATTCAAGAGATTTCTAAGAACTCTGTAAAGGAGGTCCTCAAAGCACCGTAAGGCCACAGCTCCCCTTCTACATTTAAGGGAAGAGGTGATAGTTAAGTATTTCTAGAGTCCTCTCGAGCTTTACCTGTGGTTAAGTCTTTGCTGCAATGATTACTGACAAATATGGCATACACAAGAGAGCAGGAGCAAACACTACAGCAAGCAATAAGCTGAAGCGCTGATTTCATCCCTAAATTGAAATTCTCTTGAGCAGGAGACTTTTGACACCTCTCCCAGTTCATACAGCTCTATGAAAAGAACAGGATTTGCACCCCCATTTTTGCTAAAAGCATCTCATTGCTACAGACAAAACGCAAATACAGAAACGTGGGGGAAGATTTTTTTCTTACCACCACCACTGGGGACCACTTCTGGTACCTGGCAACATTCAGAGCAACAGGAGAATTCCCATCTCCTCCCTCCAGGGAAGTACCACTGTTTATGTTTCAAGATATTTGCTTTCTCATTTGCCTATAAGCAAAAAAGACATTCTTCAATAAATGAAGGTAAAAATATTTTGTTTAGAAGCAAAATACAATGCAAACAACATGCAGCTGCTAACCCAGGTCACAAGCATGACTCAAACTCTTATTAAAATTACCCATCTTTCTCTTTTCTTTGGGGGGAAAAAATCCTGCTTAATCCCTCTTCCCATGTACTAATGTTACACACTGCTCCACTGGTACCAACTACTATTGCTTTCAGAGGGTCCAACTGGCACATATCTACAAAATTAAAGGCAAGTGTTCTCAATTTATATTTAGCAGCAAAATTGCAGGTTCTATTCAGAATGGAGAAAGGGCTTGCATGCTCAAGAACTAGCCTACTTTTCCTAACTTTACTAATCAGCATAACAAAAGGTATTTCTTTTACCTACAAACCTTGTCTTGATAGAAGTTGTTGAAAATGAAGCAGAAGCAATTATCCACTCCCAAAACACACACTTAATCCCTATATTTTATTAAGGGCGGTTTTTATGATCCTGAAGCAATTAAGTTAATCATTATTTAATTTTAGATTACTGAACTGAAGATTTACTTCAGACACAAGCTCACTTTCCACATAATTTAGTCTCAGTAATTAGAGATGTACTTTACCCAGAGGTGGCTCGTTTAAAGTGTGTTATCTAATTTCACAAGCCTTATGCCATGAAAGTTTCTTGCAGAAATCTACAAATCAAACTTCAAAAAGAAAACCCCCAAAGAAACACAGATTTACCAGACTGCAAACCCGGTTTTCCTTAAAAATAAAAAAAAAAAACCAAAGAAAAAAGTATTCCTCAAACATCTGCTCAGCAAGTCAGATGTATCACAAAAGCTAATACAAAGCATTTCTTTAACCCACCACTACCTTCAGCAAAGTTTAAAACCATAACAACGAAAAATACTCTTCTCACACAGATCACTTCCTTGACAACTTATTTTAACCAGGATGTAAGGTCTACAGGAAAATGTACGTGTCTGTTAGGATGCCCAGCAGGTGTCTGCCACAGGATGTAACCAGTACTGAATCATTCAGACACTTAAAGACTTCTGTGATGGTGTTCTCTGAGGAACAGAAATGAAGACCAGGCATGTACGTTCATACCGTATATATTTACCCTGGATATGGTTACCATTCGAAAACTGCTCAATTCCAGCCTACTTCAGACAAATTTGTGTAAACATGCTGTTGAAACCAAACCATATGAGGAAATGCAAGTTAGCCATTCAGCTAGCTACTACTCATCTAGCTCAGCTTTAAGTCTGTTTACAGTTAATGGCATCCCTAGCTGCCAGTCCATCTGGGCTGGCACATTGCCCAAGGCCAGCTTTATGTCAAAACACGTTTGCTGGTTTTTGGAACAAAGGGTATCATCTTCCACCGCCGCCATCAAGAGAGAAGGAAAACAGATGACCGGGCAAATATTTTAAAAACATACACCGCTTTTTACAACTCTGTCTTCAAAATTGTCAATCAGAAATAATGCACGCAACTGCTCAACACTCAATTAAATTCAACCATATTCAAACCAATAGAGAACTACCTCTATAAATGCGGCAGTTGTAGATTAAACTCAAGACTTTAATGCCAGTACTTTTATGATCCAGTTTGACTTGCCACATAGAAGGCTACAGAACTCATTTCAGCTAAGATTGACAAAGAAGAAGAAAGTCATGCAGCTACAAAGAGATCAGAACACAACAGGTTTGCTGAAGGGAGATAACTCAAAACAAATATAAGTAAGTCTCAGCTATCTGGATTTTCTACAGAGATTATTTAATACTTTTCCGTGTGGTACTGCATTAAACATGCAGAGTCGGAGACTGGTAGAGGAGCGGTGACATCTGTAACAATCTTGCTCAAAAGAGATGGCAGCAGACAGCATGGGAAGAAAAAGCTGCAGACACCTTGGAAGTTACTAATGAAGATACTAAGCAAAACCCAGCAGTCAGTCTTCTGCTTCATTTTTAACCGATTGACAGCTTGCACACAAAAAAGTAATTCTGGCAGCTGATGACAAAGTTGGGAAGCAATTTGAACACGAAGGTGTATTGAGTTGTCATACACAGGCACCATGACCTTAAAGACTGGCACCATAAGAGTTGAAAGTCACTAATATACAATGCACAATCACATATAGAAAATAAACAAGCCCCAGCTAGACACTGGAGGATGAGCAGTGCCTGGGGCAGAAGGGCCTGGATGTGCTAGCCCATCCTAGTGCAAAATGGCTGTGAGTCACCACTCAGATACAGCTGGGGAAAACACATACGCAGTCCCAGGACGTATCCAGAGAAACATTTCCAGCAGAGATAGGAAGTACACAGGAGGCTCTGCTAAAATCCCGCCTGGAATACCGCACAAGAGAGGCTGTCCATTGTCAAAAACAAGGCACTAAACACAGGAAGGTGAAGGAGGATTTCCAGCACTGACACCATGCACGGAGACCGGCACGCACAGTAAAGGGATGCAGGGAGATTACAGGGGATGCAATTGCTCCCTGTAAGACAGTAAAGATAACCACCGGGAAGTGAAATAAACCACTGGGGGCAAAAAAGGCTGCTGATACCAGAACAGGTATCAACTGGCCAGCAGTAAGTTTCAGCTGGAGCCTATCAGAACAGCCTATCAGAACAAGTTTTTGGTAACAATAAGCCTACGTGCTTAAGGAGGCCCTTGTTATGAGAAGGACATTATAGTACACTAGCTGCTTTCTAGAGCTCAAACCATTTTATAGCTGTTCCATCTAAACATTCATGGAAGGATCTATGAAATTACCACCAAAAGCAACTGGTTCAGTTCTCAGCGCTGGTGGAAGATGATGATACACTGTGTGTGAGTCACAGGGTGCGGGGAAGCTGATTTATAGGGGAAACTGTAAATAGTTACCGTAATCTTCCTGCATACCTAAAAGGCAAAACAAGTATCTCCTAATTTAAAATAATAATGTTAGCAATTTTGTTTACATTAAAATCCTGACATGCAACTATGGCAATAAAAAGTGTGCATTAAAAAAGCTCAGCAAGCCATGAACAGCACCTACTCCTACTTCCCAATATCCCACAAGAAAGAGGCCTGTAGAGCAGATGCAGCAGAGCATGCCACAGTTCAACAAATCGCATCATTCAAGTCAAGCTGCTCCTTGGAACAAACATGTTCTCTGGTCTTGAAGGGATTCTTGAACACTGCTTTCATGGCATATCAAAGGGATCTTTGCCTTTTCACTGCCTGTGTACAGCATCTCTCAAGAAGACACTTTACTTAAACCCATAAAAATGAGGTCAAAGTCCCCAGAACGAAACACTGCACCTGGTAGGAGAATAATTTCTGGTTTGATACTAGAGCACAGCACTGTTACATGAAAGAAGAGGATTTGAAACAGAGTTTTGGTCTGATACTGTTTATTGTACCGATGCCTGCATGAGAGGTACTTGAGCCCTAAAGAGAGAGGTCTTCCCATTTAGGATCCTCATCTTCCCCACTTAAAAGAATACATATATATAAAACATACATAAACATACAATGTATCTTAATATATGTTATAATACATAATGCACATTATATAGTGTATAAAATATATAATAAATTATGTATATAATATATATATACAGAAAATATATACTATATATAAAATATATATACACCATGAACTGGAAACAGCAAATTGTATCAAATTGCTTTTCTCATGTCTTCTAAGATTGAGCAAACAGATTCAGGCAGTACATTGAGGATAAGAGAGTCACATTTAAGTAAACACATATTTTTCCATTTCAGAAAAAGTTCTCCAATTAAACAGAAATGCATGTGCATGCACTTGAACACTTACACCATTTCTCTCCTGCATAGTACCTTGCATTGAATTCGATATGATAACCTCTAAACCCATGTTCCCGTTAGCTACTTTGATACCACAGCTTTGAAAATATTCCCAGCACTCTAACATTCAGGACATACAGGACTCGGAAGTGGACATACACAACTCTGTCTTCAGCATCATCTCACAAGTGGAACATTTAATTCCTTTCTTTTTCATTTGTTTGTTTCTTAATTTTTTTTTTAAATTAAAAAACTACTGAATCCATTTTCTGGTCAGTTTCCTTCCTCACCATAGGAAGTATTGGTATCTTTGAATCTCCCAATTATCTGCTTGACCCACAGCTCAGTCCATTCCCTAAAGACCATCTTCCATATAATAATATCCCAATGTTGATGGAAGACTGGCAGTTAGGGGGAAAAAAAAGAAAAATAAAAAAGAAAACAAAAAGGCTTGATAATGTGTTTTTAATCACAAATTAACTTCCACCCTAGATGGCAAAACTGTTTTCATTGCAAACTTCTCTCAATGTCTTATAGAATCATACTGATGTTAACGGAACAGCTTCAGGAAATTACTTCCTGCCATCATTCTACTACTGTGCCCATCATCTCTTAGAAGGAGAGCCCCTAAAAACTAAATGCTTTCCTAATGATAACTGGAAATGATTGACTCTGAAAGTGCTTTCAGAAAAAGAGGTCTTCACTCATAGTAGGAAAATCTAGGAGAACGTCAATAAATCATGAGGGGTTTACAATCAGAAGTGGTTCCCCCCCTCATAATGCAGAACTGAATTGTGAACCTTCTTGCCATGGCTCTTGTAGGTGGCTTAAGTAGACTGAAAAGAGAGGGACCAGAATTATTAATGAAATGGAAATTAGGAGGACATGACAGAGCCAATAGCAGTCATTGTGTTGACCGTAAATCCTTTTGTAAGGCATCCATTATAAGCCAGACTACTGACCGAGACAGACCAATGACAGACAGACTCTCTCCCTTTTCAAGATGACTTCTGCAGCAAACAAAGCATTTAATTTTCCACTGCAACTTGCAACCAAACCCTTCAGTTTTGAGCTTCTTTTTGAAAGATGGTAAACAGATAAGCAAGAATGAAGTGGATCAATGTATCTGTGGCCTCATACTCTACAAAGTTCTCTGTTCACTCTTCAAGAGAGAACTTGAGCACCAGCAGATGATCAGTTACATCTAACTCTGTCTATAGCCTTCCATGGAGCCAGGGCTCTGATGTATAAACATCCTCCAGCAGGTTCAGCTGTGGCAGCTTAAAACATTACTGCCCCCTCTTGTCCATCCCAGCCTTCTGCTAGGGATCACTGCTGGAACACCTTCATAGCTTGCACCTTAGTTGCTCCAATTCACAGCTCAATGTGTTAGTTTAAACGCCCGATGAAGGTGGGTTCTTGCCATGACACTCTTTTTTTGTTGTTGTTGTTCTAAAAGGCAGCAAACTCCACCAGGATTTTCCAGCTGTGAACTCCTGGGGCTGAAGCACCTGCACATGGTCCTTTCTGCAGTGGCAATGGCTGGCAACACCTGGAGGAGCAAGCAATGTCCGAAATCATTGCAGCAAGCCTTGGTAGACAATCCCGGTCCAATTTGAAGAGGTTGAATTATTCGTGGTTAAAGAGGTTATACAGCCTCTGATACTTGAGACCAGAAACAGGGTAAGTCCTCAGCGAGTTAACTCAGATGTCTGTATAGCACTATACTGCTCAGCTGGAAAGCTTTCAGCTCACTCCTAGCTTTAAATGTGACACACAGAAAGGGAAAACATGGCCATGTGAAATGGCGTAAGCTGGGAAAGCCACAGCTGCCCTAAACAACCAAGGCAGAACATCTCTGGACTGAGTAAAGCGTGCCCCATCCTGAGAAATGTTACGCCAGTTACAGCCCAGACAGGTTTACTCCGAAGAAATCTAACAATTTATCTGCAATTTCTTAGAGACTAGTTACCTCTGAGGTTTTGCCACAACTTATCCCCAACTAAAGGCCTAGATAAATAAACCAGCATAAAAGAATAAGTGTAAAGGGGGGAATTTGAGTAGGTGCAGGCAGGGTGTCTTTATTCCTTTGTGTTTGAAAGTGCTCGGGTTTTAGTTGTGTTTATCAATGAAATTTAAATTATGAATAAATCTTAAATGTTGATGCAAGCTTGTCCATCCTTTATAGAAGAATTGCGTAAACCGGCTTCTGGGAAGAAGTAGGCTCTGAAAGAGGACCTAAGTTATTTTTGTAAATGGCTCTTTAATTATAAACATAAGCTTTTCCTACCACAATATATAAGTCTGTCATGCTCAGAGTAATTCCAGTGATTTGATCTTTTTTCTTTTAAACACTAGAATATTCTTTTGCTTAGAATATGTCCATTATAGAAAATGTTTATGGCAATAGCACAACACAGTTCTGACTAACACAGAGCTACATAAAGAACTGCCTTCACAGATACAAGGCCAGTTAGGTGCTGTATTCACCACCTAAATACTACACGAGACACCTGCTGTGGAGTGAGTGTGGAAAAACAAACAGGAATGATCTTCAGCGTAAAGGATAAACTTAATTTCCCAATTTCCCTCCTCCTTTCACTTTTCAAGTCTTAAAAAACACCCTAACAGTTGCAAACAGCCTCCAGTGACTTCCTCTGGCTGACCTTTATAGCAGCACATTCCTTCCACTAGGGTGCTCCTCCACCACCTTCATTTTGTGCCCTGCCCCAAACCCTGGGGCTGAGGATCCCCGCACTGCATTCAGGGGAAGCCTCCATCACTCAGCTTTACTCTCCCATTGCTCTGATGTTTTATTTGGTGTGCAATAGATTGATCGGTAACTTTTAGAGCTGTAGGTCTTCAAATGGCCTTCAGTCAGGAAAACAGAAAAATCCCAAGACACAAGTCTTCACCCACTAATGAGAAGCAATTGATCATTAACTTCCATGCTCTGATCTTCCACAAGCACTTTCCAGGTACTCCAAATTAATAATTTTCTTATGTATTCACAGATAAAATTAATAGGAAGGAGTTACCTTGTGGGATTTGAGAATTGCAGCAAGCCTTTGGCAGAAATATCTTTCCTTTACAGGCCTCGAATTTGCAAGGTTCCAAAACCAAAATGTGTATATGATGCGTTAGTCACAGCAGGATTAAAACTCCCAGCAACCTGCGTATGCCCAGCATGCCAGACTCACGTCATCTCCTTGAGCTCACCCATACACACCCCTTCTCTGTCCACATTAAGTCCCTTTTAGCAAGAGACTGCCACCAGGGCCATGAGTGAAGCAAGCCTGGCTAAAAATATTCTCCAGCACTGTCCCTCATCTGCCTCGCTGTTGTACACCTCCGCCTTACCTGCTGGAGATCCTTCAAGCTTCCAAGTTGTTTGCAAAGCGCCTGCTGCTATCAGTGTGAGCACCAGCAAACCCCAGGAGAAGGCCGCATCCTAGCACTGGCCACAAACCTGCACAGCAGCTACTTGGAGCTGAGGGATCCTCCTCCTCAGTAGTTATTTTACTCCCCCCTGGCTAGACTAAACTAACTCCATGTATTTCTGTTTATTCGCTGTTCATAATTCAAATAGAAGTGAAATTAAAAGGATGTAGAACAGCAACCTAGTTAAGAACTTTAATGAACGTGAATAGCATTTTAGAAATTAAGTCTATTATAAAGCACTTGGATTAATTAAAAGTTTACTCCCTGCCCAAGACCCTTAGCATTCTGCATTAAGAAAGTAAAAGCCTTTTAAAGAAAGCGTTAAAATTCTGAACTGCTGTAGCTAAAATCTGAACAGGCAACAGTGAAACTAGATGCATTTGCTATCCTATCTCTTTCAGTAGCACAAACAAGGAAAGAACAGTGAAATACACCTCTATCCTGAGGAAAAAAAAAATTCTTTGTTGTGATGAAGCCATTTCGCAGGGAAGGAGGTAATCATTTTGGATGCATCAGCTCTTCAGGATCTCAAAAAAATCACAGATGTTCCACATACTCCTTTCCAAGCAACAGTGGCGAACAATAAAATAATTTTTAAAAAATTAAAAAAAAAATAAATATCTTCAGAGCTGACTGCCAAGGCAGAGAAGGCCTAGCTTATCTTCTCTGGAGAACCTGTACACTGGACCTTTGATCTAATGTCTTTTTTCCCTTGTTTACACAAGGAAAATTTTTTAATACCATCTTAATATAAATTTTAATGAATCAGAAATATACATAAGTAATAGATTCTCAGAAGCCTGATGAAGCTTGAGCTAATTGTAACCTAAAATAACACTGTAATTCCTAAGAGGATACATTATCTTTACGTTGTCCTAGCTTGGTCTTGGTCAAACACAGCAAGAGAGAAAATTGCTCCATTAGAGGTTAAAAGCAGAAGGAAAAAACCCAAGTCAAATAGAAGAGCACGCGGCCAAGGAAACAGAAAATACTTGCGATCAAAGGGTGACACAGCATGGGTGTTTGATTAATCTTGCAGGAGTCCAGCCAACGACCCTGCCAAGGGGTTGTCCATGCTCCACCCCATGGCTGGGGCTGCTCCACCTGTAACAGGCAGAGAGCACCTCACCAGACCGCGCTCGCTCACGCCAGCCCCCGGGGCTGGCATGGGCGGCAGCAGGGCCCCAGCTCACCCCTGGCCAGCGTGACTGAAGCAGGTGCCAGCTATTTTTATGTCTAAACTGCAGTTTACATCGGACCTGTTATTGAGTTCAAAGGGAGAAGCAGCCGCTGCAACGCCTCATCGGTGGAGAAGGGGAGGCTGCGGCAGGGAGGGGGCGCGTGGTCATGGCTCTGAAACGCCTGGTGGGCCGCAGGCAGGGTCTGCTCCACTTGCTGTAAGCCAGTGGCTGCCCAGTGCTGTACAACCCATGAGATGCCAAAAAGCCCCTTCCTCCCTATGCATCACACAACCCACTTCTGACAGCACTAGACTGCAGGTAGGTAGCACACACTTGCTTGGTTCCTAGGTACCAAAATGTGTGCACTGTTTGAAAATAAAGGAGTGTGGCACCGAAGTATTAAATGTTGAAGCTCTACGTGGCAGGACACTGAAGTAATATTGAATCTTAAACTGATTTAAACCTGTTAACTGATTCACCAGTTCATCCTCTCAACACAGGTCTCAAAGGACTACTCAGAATGCAATCAGTGGCTAACTATGCACAAGGAGTCGTGTCCGCAGCAGATCATCTGCAAATTGAGAATTACTTCAAAATCCATTTCAAGTAAATCGTTCTCCTCTATGAAAATCTCGTTTAAGATTAGATCTTTGGGAAGATTACACTTAAAAGGATGACAGAATTACTATATCCTGGACTGCAACTGAAGCCATTCAGTGCAAACAGCTTTCCTATCAAGGGACTATCTTTTCAGTGAAATCCATTATATATATCTTAGGGTTTAACTGAGGTATTTAGTATCTTTCTTTTTTTTTCCATAAATGCAAGAGCTGAGCAGTCTTCTAATCTCTGAGATTGCAAATGCCCAGCTTCTACAGCTGCAGTAATTAAGCCAACTTCTCATGCCATTACCCACATCAAGTCTCTTCCTCAGCATCTGCTCTATTCCCACATTACACTCTTAAATCAAACCAAGATAAGCTATTTTCTAAGATCAGCTGACTTGTCTCTCCCTGAAAATCACTGCAGCCAAAATGATTCTGAACAGATATGAAGCATCTTGCCAAATATCCAAAAGGTCTCTTTTAAAGAAAAAAAAAAAAAAAAATAGTAGACGTCAATGCAAGTGGATATTTTTAGCACCTGAGTCGTTCTATATTTACTCCTTTATGTCTATCTAAAAAAAACCATGATCTCTGATGAAGCATTACCAGAAAATATATTCTACTGGAAAGTCTGCTTTATGAATCTTAGCTACATGAGCACTGCAATAAGTACGTCATGCTACCCATTCAGCCACACAAGTCTAAGGGTTAGGAGTGTACACAAAATAACGTTTCCTCAGTTTCAAAGAGGTGCTTAAAAAAACCAACCAAACAAACCCTGAAAGAAAACTCCTCAGCATAATCTTTTTGTCATTCTGCTTAGATGTAACACTTGAGCCTCATGCTTAAAAACTGCCACCTTGCAGTACTTCTAATTGTCTAACCCCGAAAAAACTCAAGACACCTTGTGGGTTAGCTGTTAAAAACAAAACAAACCCACCACCCCCAACTCCAGGACACACCATACTTCCACAAAACTTCAGGTCAGCAGCAACAGCAGCAGCTCAGGTCATATAAATATTCAGGCAATAAAATGCTACTTATCTCTTCCTTATTCTGTTTCCTTACAGCTGTCACCTTCTTGTCCCAAAGACCCATGCCTTGTTACTGCCAACGTGTTTACATTACCCCAATAGCCTTGTGCCTCTGATCTATGCAAATTATTGGAAGATTTCTTTTCAAGGGCAGGATACAGGCTATCAAAGGGGTGGGTTATTTGTGCAGGAAGAGAGATACACTTCAGACAGACAGGAAAAGCACAACTGCGTCAAGGAAGTTTCTTCTAGTTGTAGTAAACTTTCATTAAAAGAGAAAATAAAGTAATTTAAGACAAGGTCTTACTTCCACAAAAACTGGAAGATAACTTGTATTTTGAAGCTAACAGTATTTGAATTTCCTGGTCTGTAAAGATACTTGTTACCTACCCACAGTTATTTTAGATTTTTGAGTTTTGCTAGATCTCAACATACTCATGAAAACAGCAAAAGGGCAGGAGGAGGGAAGATGGGAAGATTCTAGTAAAATACTGACCTCTATATAAACTTGAAGCTCCTCTCTCCTCTGACCTTGAAGGACCCTCTGTCTTCCTTCCAGATATTCCCTACCTAGAAGACAGACCTGTCTCTTCGCACAGCCATACTCTCCAAGTATTTTTTCCAGCTGGCATTACCTACACATTGACAGCTCCCCCATTCCAGGGTAAACAACAGGCATTTGAGGGACTCCAGAGTATGAAACTGTACCAGAAACATCTCTCGGCACACACATTGGTATCAAATGAGTAAGTTTGGCCAGTGGCAGGTTGTTACTGCTTTCATACAGTGCAAATTACCTGAGTCTGCAACTTGCCACAAGGTGAAATTATGGATTTTCAAAAAAATTACAGGCCTTTCCAAGTTAAAAATATATGTGCCTCAACCACCTCAATCTCAGACTGACCCATGTATATTTGTCTTTGAAGACCTTGCGCTGCATCACTATTGCACTATGGAAGGCAGCAAGACTTCAAGTTAATTTTACACAATTTTAGAACAAGCTGCTCTGAAGGCTTTGAGCTGAGCAAACCCACCTAACTCTCCTATGTAGTTTTGAACTTTTTTCCCCCCTTCTGATTAAAGTGTTTCCCATCCAGCTGTGGTTTCAGTTTAGTCTTCTGCAGAAAACTAAAGACAAGGAAAGAGCTAGCTCAAATTCAAGAATCTTCTTAGCCACATAAAATTCACAAAAAATGGAAATTCTCTCACTGTTGCCAGCTCCTCCCCTGCTATCAAAAATAGTTTAGCATTGTACAGTACCCCAAAGCAAGGCAACAGAAACATCCAAAACCTTTGAAAGACAGAAACCAAATGCTGTATGCCCTCTTTAGTTATTAAAAACAAAATAAAAACCACATACTCTAACAGAAACAAAGTTAGAGTTTGCTTAAGAGAAGTACATCTGTGGGAAAAGGGACAGTATATCCAATTTATACTTATTTCCTGGATTAAAAGCCATTAAGCTCACATGACAATTTTTTTTTTTAGACAATTTGTCAATCTTTTGTGAATTGGATAATCCCTTTTCCAAACCGGACTGAATTCCAGAACAAGCGTGTCAAGAAAAGTTTGCTTGGAAACATATATTGGGAATGAACTGGGTTTTGCCTCTGGCAGTTTTCCCTTCTGCTATATTATTTAATGCCCAAATTAAGATGTTTTGTGGCTTTTGTTAGCACTCACGTGTCAAACTGACCACATATAACCTGCGCACTGAAAGGCCGATATGCAGCCAGGTGTAACCCGTTTGTAATTGCAGATACGCTCACATACCCTTCTCGGCACTAGAGCTGTCTGACATGCTTCTCTGAGCAGACCCATGCAGATGTCCTGCAGGTAAGAGCTGGTTCCTTAACATGGGCCACGGACACAAGACACCCAAGGACACATCCAAACAAACAACTTGGGAGATCACTCCCAGGACAGCCATGCTGCAATCAAGAGCCCAAGCTATAAGAATAGCTTCCTTCAGAGTAATTAAGACTCCAGCAAGACCTCCAGCACCTGCCCCTACTATGAGAAGCTGGAAAAAGCAACAAGGGAAGTCCACCGAGAACACCACTGAGCCCTAGCCATAGCCAGCATCAAAGGCACCAGGGAAACCGCAGACTCAATTGATCTAAAATAGCACATTAATCCACAGCACCAGTCTGCTTTTGAAGGGAATGCCCTATCGCTTCTGCAACTTGGACCACAGAATTATTTTGGTATGCACAAGCCAGATTCCCTTTGGATGAAACCAAATCAGAAGATCCACCTTAGAGTGGTACTCTAAACCCCAGTGGTGACACAAGCACCCAAAGCAATGGGCAGGCTGCACCTCTGCAAAGCTCTCTAGCATGTCCCAAGCAGTAGGAGGCTCTTCAAGTGTTACGAATTTATGCAATACCTGGAATACCTCATGCTAAACAAAGGGTTAAGAAGCACCCTTTGCACTTTCCGAAAAAATGTACTTTTGTATTTGATGTTAACCACCAGTTCCCAATTCTTTGTGATCTGCTTTGCCTTCCACTGAGGCCTCTCTTGCCTCAGTGCAATTTCTCTGTCCCCAATACCTGCCCTGCCTTCTGTTGCCTTCCTCACCATTGCTGAATGCCACCACTTCTTTCAGCTTTATTTTGTATTGTAGTCCTTCCAAATATCCTTTCCTATGGCAAAATCAACCTCCTTCAGGCTCACAGAAGACTGAACACAGCAGCACCTGGAGTTGCGTGGAAACCACACCGCTCATCAGGCGATGCTGAAAGGGGGACAAGGCTTCTCCAGTGGCAAGAGGAGGCTAATGAACCAAGGAGCAAGACTGCTGACTTGCAAGTGCAAGAGGACTGGTGATGGGTGTCACAAAGATCAAGGGGGTGAAGGTTGCCTTCTAAAAGGCCACAGAACACGGGGGCAACATGGCAGGCATATCATTGCTACAGACATCTTCAAACAGGTCTTTGGGCACACCATCAACCTCACCCCCTGCGATGTGCTTGCGCTGCGGCCCGGGTCATCACACAGGAGATCCTGTAAGACAACACAGTTGCTATGCTTCCTGTTCCCAGACCCTGCAGGCAACTCCTACGATGGAACGCTGACATTCAGGGAACAGACAATTCCCTTGGTCTATTCTCCCCCAGGGCCAACACCAGCAATCTCCTGCATTAACACCTCCAGTTCCAACCCAGGTAAGTGCATTGCTTTTCTATACCTGTTGCTGGGGAAGAAGGATGTGTGCACATGAGTGTTCAAGCTGAATTCCAGCGCACTGATCTTGAGTCTGCAGAGAGCCAAACAAACAAGAGCAGTCTGACGGGGAAGGCTGTCACGCCTTTAAGAACAATTCCACAAGGGCAGAAGATTGCTATTGCTCATAGCATGGCAAGCAGCTAAACTAGAAAGCGTCTCTCCACTCCTTGCCCTGTGCAAGAGCCTCGCTCAGTCCTGCTGACCAAGCAGACCTGCACACAGCATATTCTGCTAACACAACCCACAAAGGCCCTTGACTATGGCCCCCTCCTTCCCCAGCGCAGTGGCACAGCCCCAGAAGCACACAGGCCTAGGTCACCCCTTGATCCAGGGGGGCTGTTGTGTGGCATAGAGCAGATTCATAACAGTAACTGATGGGATGCCCTCAAAGGCCACCAGATATTTCCAACTAGCTCTCCCTTCAGCACAGGCTAGCAAAAAAACAAAAACAAAAACCAAAACAACAACAAAAAACCTCCAAAAAACCCCCACCACCCAAACAAACAAAAAAACCCATAGAAAACCCACGCAAAGGATTAACATTTTTGGAGGAGCCCTTTTCCTTCCATCTCACTCTCTGCCTCTCCCCTTCCTCCTGCTCCCCCTGTGTTTCTCTGCCTTCCCCTGCTGCAAATTTGAGCAGGTCGCAGGACAGATTCCTGCACTACAGCACTGGCCATAGCAAAGAGCATTACCATGCATGGTAAGAGATCCCATTCAGAGCTCAACTTCACCTGTCCCTTACAGGAGATGCAAAATGGGTCTGTCAAGTTTATACTGCCTTCCATCTCCTCCTGCTGCTCCTGCTACCCTGCAGAAATCTGTCTTTACAAACCTGGGGAAACTAGTCAGAGCTCTGCATTATATCCACACAGCAAGGACCAGTTTGTTTTTCTCTCCTCCATAAGGTCCTCTGATGTAGAGGAGGTCTCAGGCAAAGACAGCCCCTATTCACCAAGCCCAGGCATCTTATCCTGAAGTTTCTGCAGGCAGGGGGGCAATGTGGCCAACCCACCCTAGCACCTCTAGCCTGAGGGGGTACTTGAACTGGGGAGGAGGAGAGAAGAGGGGAGGGAGAGCACAGGGACTTGCAGCAGGCCCAGCACAGGGCTCTGGGTCAGCTCAGTGCCGGATGGGCAGAGAGCCTGGCAAGGTGGCAGCTCCTGCAAAGTCATCTCCACTCAGAGTCCCCACCTCCTAACCACATACGCCCACAGGTACAGCAGTGCAAGAGCGAGGGGAAGGCTGTCAGCCCCCACGACAGCTGACAGACACATCTCCCCCAATCCACAGAGCTTCTACCAAAGTATTTAAGTTGGGCCAAGGAGACACAGCATAGCAACAGGCTCCATATAGTGATGACTGACAAGATGACTTCTGTTATCACAACTCTAAAAGAGGTCTCTGCCCTTCTAGTTAGTATTAATAAAAATAACCCTGGCCTAAATCCCCAAAGGCACGCTTGGGATATGGGATACCTGTATGGTTCCTGAACTATCCTCATCCTAAAAACTCTAGGCACTACTGCCTTCCCTCACCAACCTCTTCCCCTGAGGTGGCAGCAGCTAATACAGATCTTCCCAAACTTGCCTTCCCTTCCCCACACCAGCAAAGCCGAGACACTGCCCCTCAGGCCCACTCCCCTTCCTCTGAAGGGCAAATTATTGTCAGATGAGGTGTCCTCAAGGGAATGTGACAGCAGTCACAGGCACAAACCTGGACACAAGGAAGTCCCAAAGGGCTGGAGGCCCAGCAAAAATGCTGTCAAGACTAATCAAAAGGGACAAAAAGGGATGACTGATCCAAGTGTCACTAGGAACAGTGCACATAAATGTGCATGCACAGGCATGCAAACATGAGGAGGGGAGGTTAAGAACATCCAGAGTAGCATCGGGAATCTCTTGCTTTTTATTCAGCACAGACATGTTCAAACAGTAGTAAGTCAAAGCACGTGGTTCTGTTCCCCCATTCCACTCTGTCTGCTCCCAGCCACTGATCACGGTGGTCTTCCTCTGTGGTAAGTGTCCTAGATGAGTGTCATGGTGGGTGCTCCAATTTCTTGAAGCAGATGTGGGAGGCTGATATTACCACCTCAGAAAAGATTTACCCACATCCTCAGCAGCCACAGCAGCCACCCGTGATTTCAGAGGGCACTGGAAATATTTGTGTCTTACCTTTTGTGCAGGCAGAACCAGGCAGCACGTTCCACCTCAATAAGTTACAATATGAGGCCAATAGCCCGGAAATACCCTTCCGTGGTCCAAACATGGCAGGACTGCCAAAGGGCTGCCCCCACCGTTTACCTAACAGTGGTCTGGGGCCAGGCACCAGGCTAGAATCAATACTGCTCACACTGCCTGGAGATCCACAGAGAGCAAAGACCCAGGTTATCTTGTTGATAACTCCCACTACATGGAGGTAAAAGGTTCAAAAGATAACCTTGGAAACCTTGATTGTAACTACACTCAGACTGGAATTGCTCACCCCACATCAGTTCACCACTAGTGATAGGAACTGAGGGTCACAAGACTTTACAGATGACAGTCACTCTTTTGCGCAAGGTCTGGGCTGCTAAAATTTCATTTGGTGACAGCAGAGATGCTGTACCATCCGATGGCAGAAGGCCTTGACTGTGCCTCTTCACACACAAAAGCTCTGTGCCCACTGCTCATCATTTCATGGCTCGAGAGCAATGGCATCCTACCAGACCAAGCTTCTCCACCAGGGCCAGAGAAAAAACGGCTGCAAAACTTCAGAGAAAGCTCTTACTTCTGCCTTCTTCCCCAAATAACAGGATGACCAGGAAGGTGAGAGTCTGGTCATTTGGGTGTGCTCCTGGAACAGCTGATGGTGAAAGACACCCATCTTCCCTGACCACTAATTCTCAAGAGTCAAGAGGGGAATCCAGGCCAGCAGACTGCGTAGGTCACTAATGCGAGCAGGAAGAGAAATAAAGTCTGTTCCCACAAGAGGCTTACACAGGCACTACTGATAGGGCAAGGACATGCTAGCATCTTCCCTGGGAAACAGGGAAGAGGACAATTTGACACTTCCTGAAGCAACAGTCCAAAGCGCAGAGGTTAGTGGGACAGCTTTCCTCCAGAGACACACAAAGGACAGTCAGTCCAGGGAGGAGGCTAACTCAAATTCAAAGAATGCTAAATCGACAGAGCACATAAAACTGAGATCTGACCTCCTGGCCTGCTCCTACTGCATTGCACACGCGGTTAACACAGACATGGCCAGCCACGACTCCCCTGGCAAAGAGATCCTCTCCCCCGTAGAGAAGAATCCACAGAAAGCAGCTCCAAAATCCCAGCCAAAGCCCAACACAGGGACTGCAGGGAAAAGATGACCTCTGCTAAAAAGCACTGTATTATGTGTGGTACTGCAGTATGGTCCTGTTGCTTGGGGGTTTTGCCTGTCTTAATAAACTTTTGCTTCAGGTATCTGCACGACGGACACACTTGACCCCTAGCCGTACTTTGGTTCAGGCTGGCTAAGGAGCAGCAGGCTCCGTGGTGAACTCATGAGCTGGAAAGCTCCTGGTTCACGTGCAAGGGAGTGAAGGTGCCTCAGAAAAATATTTCAACAGCTGGTTCTGAAGCCCAGACGTGCAAGATAATCAAAGCACAGAACAAGAGACCAGACTAAAATGAAGACATCCATCTTGTCGATTGACTAGCAGCCAACTACTTCACTCTATAAATGTTACTATCAGGAAGGGCCCAGTTTGAGCTCTCCCTGAATCGCAACTGGACTGCATGCCAGGTGACTCTCCCGTTAAGTAGGGATGCCTCTCAAGGTTTGAGATTCCTTACCTGAGACTAAGATCCTTCCTTGTCCAAGACAGAGAGATCCCTTGCTCACTACAGAGCCTTGGTAAGTGACTGACAGCATGCTGAATTAATACTAATGAAACATTATCAATCCATGTAGCTACTCAATATTATTATAAACTTTGTGCAGATAATTCCATTAGACATAAACCACTGTCCAAGTCTGAGACTAAGATTGGACGTAGCCGCACTTAGGTTCCATCCAAAGTTTAGAAAGCAAAGGGGTCCACACTGAACCTCATGACTCAACGGGAGGGTCTTCCTTACGCTTTGCATATCCAGTCTCTGTGTGGATCATTCAAACTTGATTCTAACTCAATTTTACTTTGTATGTTTCTTCCATGTGGTAATTAATAAGGGGAACCTTGCCATCAAACTTACTGAACCTTGATAAACCACTGTTAAAGAAGGCCAACCGTACCCTGGGCTGCATCAGGAGAAGCGTGGCCAGCAGGTCGAGGGAGGTGATTCTGCCCCTCTACTCTGCTCTGGTGAGACCTCACCTAGAGTACTGCGTCCAGCTCTGGAGCCCTCAGCACAAGAAGGACATGGAACTGTTGGAGCGGGTCCAGAGGAGGGCTACTAAAATGATCCGAGGGCTGGAGCACCTCTCCTATGAGGACAGGCTGAGGGAGTTGGGCTTGTTCAGCCTGGAGAAGAGAAGGATGCGGGGAGACCTGATTACGGCCTTTCAGTACCTAAAGGGGGCCTATAGGAAAGATGGGGAAAATCTTTTTAGCAGGGCCAGCTGTGTCAGGACAAGGGGTAACGGTTTTAAACTGAAGCAGGGTAGGTTTAGACTGGATATAAGGAGGAAATTCTTTACAACGAGGGTGGTAAAACACTGGAGCGGGTTGCCCAGAGAGGTGGTGGAGGCCCCATCCCTGGGAACATTCAAGGCCAGGTTGGATGGGGCTCTGAGCAACCTGATCTAGTTAGTGGTGTCCCTGCTCACTGCAGGGGGGTTGGACTAGATGACCTCTAGGGGTCCCTTCCAGCCCAAAACATTCTACGATTCTATGATTCTAAACTTTGTTAAATTCCATCAAATTTATTGAACTCTGTCAAATTATTATTTTACCTCAATAAAACATATTGCTGCTTCTCTCTCTTGAATGAGGTGCATTCCATTCACTCACGACAATCTGATGGACAGGTGCCTTTTCAATCTTCCCTTCCCTCCAATATGTATCTTTGTTACTGCGGTTATAATCACCACAACTACTAGAAAAAACAGGGACTAGCACGTTTATTTGAACAACTGATAAGGACAGAAAAGCATATTATATAGTCCTTTGACTTCCAGTTCGAGCAATATCCTGAGCCTGAACATTTCACACAGGTGTGTTTTCCCCCTTCCTCCTCCAAACATGACATTCAAAAACCCAGAGGTTATCAAACACAGAGCTACTATTAATCAGCCTCTCAGGATCTGAATCCCATGGGCTCAAGGCAAACTGCTGTAGAAGCCTATTTCTTCTTCAGCAGACTGTGCTGATTCGCAAGCCACATGAAGAGTTTAAGGCAAGGGTAGGACTCCATTTTGGCACACACCCTGCCAGGCAATGCAGCCACTGCTACCCGAGGCACTACTCTACAGCTATATCGGTGCTGCTAAAGGCCAGAAGGCCAAGCTTGGTCCAAAACAAGTCAGTCAGGTGGCAATCCAACAGCTAAGCAGGGTGGATGACAAGGGCTCCAGTCCTTATGATTGTTTTTTGGACCTTTTCTACAGAAGTGTCATCTTGGGTCAGAGCACTCCAGCAAGTAACACTACCACGTGCTTTGCTGATCAACCTACTGCTTCCTGCACGTGGCCCCTTTCTGCCTTGCTGTGAACCATCACCAGCCTCCCACACAAGGAATCCTCTACAGACATGCACATAAGAGGTCTACTGCCCTGGACCTTCATGTCTTCCATGATTCTGGGCAGGTACCTAGATCCTACATAAAGGAGATAAAGAGGTGAAGGGACTGTTTCCTCACATCCAGGCTCACCCTGACATAAGGGCCCTCCAAAACTGATGGAGGTGAGGAGCAATACTTTAACCAAGGCAGTGGAGAACCAGATCTTTACCGCTATTTCTAGATATTGGAATTATTTTTTTTTTTTCAGTAATTTCTTGCTCTATTTCTGTGCTTTCCCAGCTCCTGCGCTAGATGTGCATGCTAACCTATCCTCCCAATCAAGAGCATTTATTAGCCACTGAAATATGAGAGATACCAAATCTCACACATTCTCACATTATCATCACCTAGATGTAAATCCTCTGGTGGACCTCAGTGTTTGCTCCTCAGAGAGGGAAGCTGCAGAACAAAAGGAAAAAATCTCCTCATCAGGCAGCTCGCTTCGCTTCTAGGGGTTCAAGCAGCAGACAACAGGGAACAGCCAAATTGGGGGCAGGGACAAAAGGAATCAAAAAGCTCAGTATAGCGAATGGACTAAGCAGATCTGGCAGCTGCCTGCAAAAGGGGAGAGAAATGGATCCCCTCCAAATGGGATAACAGGACCCTCAGAGAAACCGAGGATAAATCCTGACCGTAGCTGTACACTAATACCTTAGTACTATCCACTCTTGTTCATGTTTGGACAATGCTCTGAAGCCTGGGGAAAGGACTCATTTGAGCACAGTTAATCACCAGCCGGATGAATCAGCTCACCAGTGTGCATTCTCCTTGGGGAGAGAAGAGACAATTGGCAGAGGACAGCGCTGCAGAAGATAGCAATACGAGGAAACAGCTGCTGAATTTTATGCAGGAGCAGCCCGTCGTGTGGAAAACATTTTGGTGCAGTGTTCTTGGCCAAAATCATCATCCCCAGCCAAGCACATCCTACAGCACATATGGAACAAGCACATTCCCTTAGGAAATTCACAGGGTTTCCAACTCCAAAATGCTAGAACAGCAAAACCCCAGGCTTTTGCTACTGTACACGCAAGTAACAGCAAGACAGAAAACACTCTGTATCACATGGCAAAAATCAAGGGAAACTTATGTCGACACAGTCCTCTCAAGGATAGTATCGATCATGTGCATCCAAAAGTGATGAGCTTGTGACGTACCTACACCTGTATTTCACAAAACTTGTACTAGTTTGAGGAGTTTTTGCAGCAACTTGTGGTCCACTGGCTTAAGTCTGCACCGTTAACTTCACTCAGTAACCTTTCATAAGACTAAATGCAAAATGAACTCCAAGTGTTTTCTATGAAGTTATTCTATAAAAACCTTAAAAAGCCCCCAGACTAAAACAGGAGTGCAAAGCCCCGGGTAAGACCATTACACAGTCCCATGGACTTGCTGCAATTTGCAGAAGCAGTCTTCCTGCCTCTCCAGCGTGTTGCAGAGGTTACTGCATCTCTGCTGCTAAACAAGGCTTCCACCTTTCCCCTTTCCCACTCCCCTCACAGACAAGCTCAAGCACCCAAAAAGCAGCCCTCAAGAGTGCAGCACCAAGCCTCACCATGAACGCTCTCCCTACAATCCTCCAGGCTGCCATCCACCTTAGAAAAACACTGCTTGGGAAACACTGAAGTCGGGAGGAATGGCAAGCAAGCCACTGCCCAGAGCAACCCTAAGAAAAACGTCCTTCTACAGAAGTAGTTCTCATCTCGTTGGTGAAGACGCTAGAATGAATTTAAGGATCCTGACATCATGGGTCTCTGCTAACTGGCAAATTTCCAAAAAAGATTAAGGCCAATTCTCTACTGATACAGCAGGAAGCCTGGCTGGGAAAGGGAAGGCTCAAGGCTAACAGCTTTATCAGCAACCCCAAGACACTCTTGGAGCCACTGCTGCGCTAACGCCCCATAGCGTACCACCAAGCAGCTCTTCATATCAAAAGTAGATGCTGTACTGGGAAGCAATGGATCAGGAGCAATGATACACAGCAACTTCCCAGGCAGCGATGGCTGCACAGAGTGCCAGGCAGAGGGGAACTATCACATCCATGTGCTCCCACGCAGAGCTCCCCTGGACCAGCACCAGCACTGCCAAGCTGATCTTCAGCACGCAGGGGCTCTGCTCCCACTGGCAGCTGCCCTGGTCCTGTGCAGCTCTCTCTCCCGAACAGGCCATGCTTCATTTCCATATGGAAAAACACCTCCAGGAGAGGCTGCTGCAGATAAGGGCATCCAAAAACAGCAGTTCGATTTCTTCCTCTACCTGGATCAGCCGAGCCACCACAGCAGCTCAACAGCCCGAGCAACCAGGCTGAGTGATCACACACACACGTGCTGCAGCTTAAATATCTTAATGATTCTCAGGATTGTGCCACCAAGCAACGGCTCCACCTTGCTGCCCAACAGCAACCCAAAGATGGAAATGGAAAGGACAGAAGAATTGCAGGAACCAGTATTTGAACTCACACTTGCCAAAATCTGGCGTCCTTAGAAAAGCTTCCTACAACACACTGGAAAGTGAATCCCAGAGCACAGACACCAAACAGCAGGTACGTAAAGAGCCCACATCTCACTATCTTGCAAAACCAAGCTGCCATGCAAGTGTGGTGATTCAAAGAGAGGTAGGTCAAAGCCATCAGGTGGACATGTTCTGGATTATTTCAGTTTTATGACAAATTTTATGCAGATACATGCCTGCAGGGGAGTATTTACATGGAACAAGCCCTTGTCTAAAATATATTATCAGTACTTCATATCAAAACTACCACCACTATTAAAAGAAACCTGCACAAGCTGAATTCTCTACTCTTCAGTCAAGATAAAGCTCCCCAGCACTTCTGCCTGTAAGAGGAGGTTTGATTAATAAGCACTGTTCTCTAAGTGTCTTTTACAAAGATTTGATCAGCATCCTCCTGCCCCTCCAACCTGTTACATTAGACCCATAATAAAAGGTACAAGCCAGCTTGAGCTCTGATGGCCTTTATTTCCAAGCTGCCTTGACAGGACAGAGCAATCTTATGGAACAAAACTGCATTTCACATTTTTGTTCAATGGAACAGTAATTTACTGCTGGACTATTACAGTCTTCCCACCTGCAACATTTTCAAATGACCGATAATACCCCACCTCCAGGACTGATGTACTCTCTGTGCAAAGGGAAAGAATCACATAATGAAAGATCACAACCGTGAATGTACATATGCTCCAATCACATAATACAGTCTATTTCGCCAAGCAATTTTAGACAAAAGTGGGTTTGTATTCCTATGCCAGACTGGCAGATCCTCTCCTTTCTTTGACAAGTAAATAAAACCTGCTCTCGATTCCGTTGGCATTGAGGTAAGGATCCAACTTCAGCAGAACTGCAAGTAACCTGACCTTTTAATTTTTCCTAATGCTTCACATGTGTTCCATCAGTAGCATGCTAAAGTTTTACTTATTTGTTCTTTTTCTGCAGAGCAGAAAAGAGCTTCCAGTCTGTGTGAAAGATGATGCCTTGGGTGCTCCCCACGGGCCTCTTACTTATTGTTCACTGTAACTTCTTTCTCCTGCTGGCAACTGGAGACTTGTTCACCAGATTTCCATGATGACAGGTATAACGAGAGACAAGCAGATATCTTCTATTGCATCTCTGGACACCTGCTCTGAAATTCTGTTCTTGCGTGCTGTCATTTGAATACGCGAATGACCTTTCCAAGGCAAGCAACAGTTTTCCCCAGAACAGGCTTAGTCCGACTGTCAAATTGAAGGGTGGAAAAAAAACAAAAACAAGCCACTTGCTCTCCTCAAGTATCTTCCAGTGCTACCTTTGTGAATTGAGAAATCAACAGCCTCCAAGACTTATTTCAAGCCCTGCAAATTATAAGGCTTAAAGCAAGTGGGGCCTCCCTGTTGTAGTACAAGTAAAACTTACGCTCTGCCTCTCTCTCAAGATTTTAATAATACAGACTCTTGCGTATGAGCCCTGTTGGTTTTTTTCCCCACTGTTTTTCTTCCAGGTGACCAAAAGGACTACTTTCCTGACAAAAGCCTTGACAGGCACCTGGAAAAGCAAAGAGGTAGGGTTTCTTAATTCTAAATACTGAGCCACTGAAAACAAAGGGAGGGTTCTATGTGCATAGCTCATTCCCAAGCCTGGTGAGCCTCGTGACTCGGGATCATTGCTTCTTCCAAAGCCAGCCTGAAGAATAGAACCACACTAACAGTCTTGCAATATTTGCTCAATGGTTTTCAAACCAGTCAGTCCCTCTACCCAAAAGGTATAAAAATTAGGTGCCAGGGAAATGGTGAAGAGGAAAATACGCACATGATCAGAAGCTGGGACACTCCTTGAGCAAGGGGAAGCAGAGCAGGTAGAGGGAATTCCATAGGAGAGGCAGGAGAAGAAAAAAAGAGTGAACAAAGATGTTGAAGATGCAAGGTGGTGGTCAGGAAGCATGGGGAGGAATGGCAGAAAGAAACAGGGCCTTGCTGTAGCGAGGGGCTGATACAAACAGGAGACCGGGTTGTCATGTATCCACATCGCCAGATCCAGTTCTACCTTTGGTAGTTCAAGGGTTATGTTCACAGACTGAAAAGTGTGTGTGGAAGAGCTTCACAAGCAATTTCAACCACAAGAAAACAAGGAAGAGATAAGAAAAAAAGCTTTTACAAATACGTTAACAGCAAAAAGAGAGCCAGGGAGAACCTCCATCCTCTAGTGGATGCAAGGGGGAACATTGCCACTAAGGATGAGGAAAAGGCTGAGATACTTAACACCACCTTTGCCTCAGTCTTTAATGGCCCAATGAGTTATCCCCAGGGTACTCAGCCCCCTGAGCTGGAAGATGGGGATGGTGAGTGGAATAAACCCCACATAATCCAGGAGGAAGCAGTCTTCAACCTGCTATGCCACCTGGACATCCACAAGTCTATGGGGCCAGATGGGATCCACCCAAGAGTGCTGAAGGAGCTGGGAGAGGAGCTTGCCAAGCCACTCTCCATCATCTATCAGCAGTCCTGGGTAACAGAGGAGGTCCCAGATGACTGGAGGTTGGCAAATGTGACGCCTGTCTACAAGAAGGGCCGGAAGGAGGATCTGGGGAGCTACAGACCTCTCAGCCTGACTTCGGTACCGGGGAAGATTATGGAACGGTTCATCCTGAATGTGCTCGCTAGGCACATGGAGGACAATCAGGGGATCAGGCCCAGCCAGCAGGGGTTCATGAAAGGCAGGTCCTGCCTGACCAACCTGATCTCCTTCTGTGACCAGGTGACCCACCTGGTGGACGAGGGAAAGGCTGTGGATGTTGTCTACCTGGACTTCAGCAAAGCCTTTGACACAGTTTCCCACAGCATTCTCCTAGCGAAGCTGGCGGATCATGGCTCAGACAGGCACACTCTTCGCTGGGTAAAAAACTGGCTGGATGGCCAAGCCCAGAGTTGTGGTCAACAGAGTTAAATCTGGTTGACGGCCGGTCACAAGTGGTGTTCCCCAGGGCTCAGTTCTAGGGCTGGTGTTGTTTAATACCTTTATCAACAACCTGGACAAGGGGATTGAATGTACCCTCAGTAAGTTTGCAGATGACACCAAACTGGGTGGGAGTGTCAATATGCTCAGGGGGAGGGCGGCTCTGCAGAGGGACCTGGACAGGCTGGATGGATGGGCCAAGGCCAACTGTATGAGGTTCAACAAGGCCAAGTGCCGGGTCCTGCACTTGGGTCCCAACAACCCCATGCAACACTACAGGCTTGGGAACAAGTAGCTGGAAAGCTGCCCAACAGAAAAGGACCTGGGGGTGCTGGTCAACAGCCGACTGAATATGAGCCAGCAGTATGCCTGGGTGGCCAAGAAGGTCAATGGCATCCTGGCTTGTATCAGGAATAGTGTGACCAGCAGGAGTAGGGAAGTGATCGTGCCCCGGTACTCTGCACCAGTTGAGGCCGCACCTCGAATAGTGTGTTCAGTTTTGGGCCCCTCACTACAAGAAGGACGTTGAGGGGCTGGAGCATGTCCAGAGAAGGGCAAAGAAGCTGGTGAGGGGTCTGGAGCAGAAGTCTGATGAGGAGCGGCTGAAGGAACTGAGGCTGTTTAGCCTGGAGGAGGCTGAGGGGAAACCTTATCGTCCTCTACAACTGCCTGACAGGAGGGTGTAGCAAGGTGGGGGTCAGTCTCTTCTCCCTGGTAAGAGGCAATAGGATGATGGGAAGTGGTCTGAAGTTGCACCAGGGCAGGTTTAGGTTGGACATTGGGAAAATTCTTTTCAATTAAAGGGTTGTCAAGCATTGGAATGGGCTGTCCAGGGAAGTGGTCAAGTCCCCATCCCTGCATGTATTTAAAAGACGGGTAGATGAGGTGCTTAGGGACATGGTTTAGTGGTGGGATGGCAGGGTTAGGTTAACAGTTGGACTTGATGACCTTAAAGGTTTTTTCCAACCTAAACAATTTTGTGATTCTAAGTCTTCATCAGGAGACTCAACAAGGACAGCTGTTTCCACTTTAAAGGAAAAAAAAAACCCACACCAAACCAAACCCACAAACTTGATCACGGTGTAAGTCCCTGCATGGAAACAAGTTTTAGGCAGATTAAGCTTCAGCTGCTAGAAGTAAAGCTTGGTAAACAAAAGCCATCAGCTTCTGGATGAAACTAAAAAAAATTCAGGTCACAAGCCACATACTTCAGCAAAGATCACCAGCCACTGGAACAACTTACCAATGGCCAGGACAGTCTTCATGACTAACCATTTTTAAAATCAAGACTGGAAGTTTTTCCTTGGAGGCAAGTTACTGTTTGAGTACAGACTTAGGAGACACAGGATTAACCCTGGGATAGTTTCTACACCCTCTACCTTTGGCTTGTGACTCAAGAACCCCAGGGGTGGGTGCATGAAGTGGCTGGGGAATGAAAAAGGGGCAGGAAAAGTAAGAGAAAGTACAGAAAGAGATACAGAGGGAAATAAAGAAAGCATACTGGTAATGAAGTAGAATGAGTAAAAGCAGCCTAAAAAGAGAAAAGCAAAAGGACATATATACTGATTTTATTTCTTTTAGTGAAGATGTGTGGGAGGAAGAAAAGAAATGGAACAAGAGAAACCAATTCTGTGCAGGAGACCAGGGCTGGAGAGCAAGCAAGGAGGGGCCACGAGGGAAAAGATGACAACTTTGTTTCCTCAGATCACTGGGTACTTCAAGGGTGAGTTCTTCAAGCACAGAATTCTCCTTACCAGAGAACCCAGGTCCAGCTTGCCATGCGGCACTCTGACCGGCTTTGCATTGTGTAGGCAGTACATGATGCCACGCGACAATAAGCCAGAAAAATGCTAAACCTAAACCATGCCCCCAGTCACACTCACACACAGCCCAATTCTTCCCGGTGACAAATCCTTAGTGATCCCCTGTCCAAATGAAACGTGGAAGTAGATGCTCTTTTAAAGCCACTGTATTCCTTTGCATGCTGCCTTGATCAATACAGCCATTTGTTCATTTACTTCGTTGTTCCAAGCTCTGTGACAAGGTACGGCAGCACAACCTCACCTGGACTCCAGTTCTATGGGGGATCGGATGTGTGCGGGTGTCGCGATCTAGGCAAAAGGAAAGGAGACACCAGGACACCAGGTATCGATACACAAAAGTGCAGGAAGCAAGGGGCTACCTCGTTTGGCTCTCTGTCAGCTTCTTCAAGCAACAGCTACAGGATCAAATAACAGTGACCAAATTAAAAGGGCTTGCCACATAATGGTGTAAAGATCTGAACTCTGTAGTCAGGGTAGCTAAGGTGGCAGACCATATAGGACAGATCAAAACGTACTGACCAATTCATTAGCCGCGGAGGCTTTAAAGCGGGCTGGTTTGTCTCGCTTACAGCTCTATCAATGAAAGCAATCAGCCTCTCGGAACACAGCAAATAAGTTTATTTAGGGCAGCACAGCACACTTCTCTCACCTCTGCTAGGCGTGGGATGGTAACTTGCTGGGGGAGGTGGACAGAGGGATCAACTCCCTCATCAGATCCGAGTTTACTCCTAGCTTTGCCCTAAAAAAAATCACAGCCAGCAAGACACACACAAACAAACTTCTGAGTAGATAAGCACTGCATAAAAGCTGACACTTTCTGCAACTGAGCACTATCATTAGGCAGAAAAACGTAGAAAATGCACCAGCATCATACATGTACACAAAAAGTCATGAGCAAAACTCAAACTCAGGGATAACAAGCCTCATAAAAGTCTTAGGGAAGTAAAGATGGGGGGGCAGGTGTTCTGGTACATCCCCATCCCCTTTTGCTTCCACCTACATTTATGTTTCATCCACACAGCTTCTTCCACCCAAGATTTAAAGAGCAAAACACAAAAAAAGCAGACTAAAAAAAAAAAAAAACAAACACACCTCAGTAGACATTCAAAGACACGTTCGCCTCTCCCCAGTCCCAAATTTACAACTTGTGCAGTGCTGCTCCGGATCAGCTCAGTGCTCCCCACACTGCATGAAGTAGTCCCAAGCAGTGTTCACTCTGCAGGTGTTGGGAGAAGAGACAGAAAAACACCTTGCTAATGTACAGATATACTCAAATGACTCAGGGAAAGGGGAGTTGTTCTTGCCGAACACTAAAGACAGCCAGCAGTTTTCTTGTGTCCCATGCAGAAAGGGTTTTTAAAGTGTTAAAACAGCACAGTCAGAGAGATTCATTCCTTCTCGGGTGCGTGCTTCCCCCTGCTTCCAATCGCTCTGCTCCTGGGAGCTCCATTACTTGTGTTAAAAAGAGTATTCCTTTTTCATCTACCCACTGCTTTTCAGATTAATTTCACAGCACGGTTTTTAAAATCAAAGGAAAAAAGATAACGCGACAGTTGACATTGACATAAGAAAATAACATCGTCCAAATAAGCCAGGGTTTTTTTTATACATAGAAAGAAAATCATAATAATAAAAAATTTAAAGACAAAGAAGGGCAAAGGAAAGAGAAACGAACAGTCAATTACTGAGGACCCAGGTTTTTTATTTTTATTTCAATATTACAGATTTGGGTGCTGCAGTAAGACTGCCTGCCTTCAAGCTCCATGCAAGAGAGTCATGGCATCTACATATCAGAAGCCTGTTTTCAAACCTCGTTGTCAGCCTAAGCACTGGGGTAAGGTTTCCTCTCATTCTCACTTCCCAGATGCCCCAAGAGGCTAAAATGGAACAGTAGAGCCTCTTCCTACCCTACCAAGAAACTAAGATTTTTAAATTTTTTTTTAAAAAGCAAGATGCCTCTCTACATCCATCACATTCATTTATTTCCACATATCATGGGAGGCAAAAACTGGCTCCTCATTATCCTCACGAGAAACAGAAATTCATACGCAAAGACACCATTTCCTAAGTGGCTGAGAGATTTAAAAAAGAATTGCCGTTTCAGGAATACAGAACCCAAAAAACAATAAAACAATATGAATAATTAAAGGTTAAAATATTTATTGGGTCGTGGAAGATAAAATTCTATGTTGACAGAGCATCCTAAGTACAGTGCATTCAGCTTTAAGTGGATTAAGACCTCAGACACACTTCAGAGGAGGCACCTAGGGGTGTTAAAGCTTTCCTTTTGCCAGTTCCCAGCTTCACCTCGCCCCCCAGCACAATCATCACCTTAAAATACCAAATCCCAATCCACTTTTAGCAAACTGAGAAATAAGGTCGCACCACTCGTGCTAGATAACAGGTAATCCTGCAGCACCAAAGACCTGCAGAACCTAAGCAGACAGGCTCGGGTCATCTCGGAGAGGTCCCTGAGAAGCGCTGCCGGCTGACCCACCACGGGGACTGCTGCTCCAGGAGCAGGGGCACCCAAAGGGGCCGGTGCCTCCAGGCACACAGGCAGCCAGCGAGGCCTCCCCGACTTCACCCCACGCCTGCACCTCACATGGCGTCACCTCGCACGGCTCGGGCTCACTGGCCCGAAGGGATGGCCAACTCCAACGTTCATGAGCTCTCCTTAATCTGGGGGCTCTTTCGCAGATGAAGCGCCCCGGGGCACCACCGGCACAAGAGACAGCTGGTCAGACGTTTGCGTGCTTGCACACCCTGCCGCCGCCAGATGTGTCCAGCCACACGCGCCGCTACTATGACAAAAGATTAGGAAGGCATTGCTAAAATGGCTGGCGCCAGCCTGTGCTGGTGCAGAGAGGAACAGCAAGTATTTGCTGACCCTTACAGGTGCGCACCACCACTCGCATCCTTCAAAGATCCAGCCGCAATCTCATGTTGCTTAAAATATAAATACCATTTTGAAACGTCACATAATCGGGGTAAAGTGCACAGGTAAAGCAAACATACAAATGCCCCCTGGATCGCCGAGGCCATAGGCAGGCAGATGAACCGCAGAAATACCGTCAGACTTCAGCAAGCTCTGCTGACCGGCACAAGTCAGTACGGGAAGATTTCTCTTTCTGAGTGCTTTTTACAGCCAGAAGGAACGGTTATGATTTCTCACGAGCGCATTTTGCCGTGCTTGGCTTTCCAATCCGGTGTCCTGCCCCCCTGCCCAGCCCCAACCACACAGTGCTGCAGGCTCCGCCGCCACCTCCTACCCGAGCTGCATCCAGCCCCTGGAAACACGCTCAGCCCCACGGCCAGTGGCTTGTTGTGCCACAAAGCGGCGTTTGACTGCAATCCTCAAACACGCTTCTGAACTATCTAAAAAGCGCAAATTATAGTATTATTCACCCATTTCATTACAATGTTACAACATGCTGTAAGTAAGAAAGAAAGGCTTTTTGCTTTTCAATTTACATACCGGTGACTAGAATGTATTTTGACCCATATACGAAGTACTCGCTGATTTTTAGACAAAGCAGCAGCAAAAATAAGCACCTTCTTCTGAAATCAGACGCACTAACTACAACTGCAGCCAGCATTTGATGCTCTCCGAACAAAAGGAAGTTTGCTTTTCAGCAGTGCAATAACCTGGAATAAACATCATTTGAAGCGCTGGTTACTACAGAGATGGACATGGGTTTCTGAGCTGGGGTGAAGGTTTCTAATTCTTTATTTCTGCCTATTACTTGATTCTTCAAAACAGCCAACGATGCTCCTCTCTTTCTCTTGGACATGGAAAAATTGAGAGAAAAGGAATATATACTTAAAAAAACCCTTCTCTCCTTCCACTGTATGCCTTCACTCCTGGAAAGGTATTTAAAACTTTAAATGCTTATTCAAAAAAATAAACAACTGAATCTACATAGACCATTTATAGGCATCTGCATACAAGGAGTTTTAATAAAAACTGAATGCTTAGTGGCCAAGTAACTTCCACCACCTGCATTTCGGATAGACGTTCAGCTACCAAGCTCAACAACATTCAGAGACTCCATGAATCTTACCTGAATTTGCACCATTGATGTGACTACTTTCCAGAGGCTGGACTTCCTCCTAATATCCACACTAATCATTCTTTCCACAGCTCAAGATGGCTGTCATATTTTCTATTCTAACGTGGTTTCTCAACTACGGCCCCTTTATCAAAGTCCAAAATACTCTTTATGAACGATGATGATAATAATAATAGCAATAATAAAGCAGCCTCATTCAGGACACATGGGCATCTTGAAATCAAGAGGACTTAAACATGTATCTGAGTGTTTTGATGAGTAACAGAGGATTGGAAAGCATAAAAATGCAAGTACGTTTTGGTAGGGAATGACTTTGCTCTTCACATGACAAATATTTTTCCAAAGCTAGAAACCTCCAGAGATGTTTTCTTGTTTCTTTAGAACATCACATTTATTTCAAAGCTATCACACTGTGTTCCAATGTATTTATTAGTTAGGAAGTACTGTGCTAAAGGACAGTGGGAAACTAGGGGGGAAAAAAATTCTAACCATACCAATCCATTCACTACCTCACTCATTTTGCCTCCGTCATAGCAGCAGCGTGCTATTTCATTAAAACGGGTACGACACTGCAGCCAGGAACAGGGAAGAAAGCAAACAACCAGATGGTACTTTGCTTAGCTGCTTAGAAACTATTTAATGCATAATAAAAACCTTGATCCTGCCAACAATGAAAATCATAGAATCATAGAATCCTTTAGGTTGGAAAGACCTTTAAAACCATCAAGTCCAACTGTTAACCTTGCACTGCCAAGCCCACCACTAAACCATGTCCCTAAGCACCACATCTGCACACATCTTTTAAAGGTTTACGGCACTTGCAGTCCCATAAGGATATGCATTTGAAGGCACACTATTCATACGTTTACACATCTGCATTTTTGCAATGCTGAACACATGGAGCATTCCTTTATTATAGATTACTCCAAGATCTTCATTTCAGAGCAATTTTAAAGAGGCTTATAGCAATGAAATTACATCTTCACAAGAGTCAAATAATCTCAAACTGAATTCACACACTGACATATGTATTTGCTTATTGGCACTTAAGGGTTTTGGCTTTAAACAAGTAGACAAATCAGGTTTGAGGAAAGGCCCGTTAGTTATGAAGGCTTCTAGGTTAACAGGCAGGAAAAAAAAAAAAAAAAATCATTCCTTGAAATTCTTACCAACGCTTACGGAAAAGATCTAGGTTTCTAAACATAGGCTGTTTCCAAGATACATCCACAGCATCCATGTGGGACTGGCAGATGTGACACCAGACCATTGGGAAACCTGTACCCTTTCAGAGTTGTGGTTCCAGGCCAGAAGAAATACCCTAGAGTGCCTAAAGCGACATTAGATGTTCTGATACCTGAGTCGCCCCACTAGCGCCTACAGCATTTAATTAAAGCAGAGAAGATTACAACCGGGCTTAGAATCAGCCCAGTCCCTCAATGCTACCCCCCTCCCAGCCAATTCATCGGGTGGATGGCCACACAGTTTCAGTGTGCAGGAAAGAAAACTGCTTTCTCAGAGTAAATATTTGGAATACTTTGCAAGGTATCTGTCTGACAAATAACTGAAGAAACTTTTGAGAATAGTGACTGCAAGAGGAAGAGCACAAACTAAAAACTAAGCTGCACAGAAGGCAAATAGAAGATAGCGGCATGAAAGGACAAGGCTTTCACAACACATCAAGGGATTTACAACACTATTCCCTACTATCGCTTTGTGAGAGATCATGGCAGTTTCTCTTTTTATTAAAAAAAGAGCAAAATCAGGCTCTAATATGAAAATGCATACATCATGAACTCAAAAAAATTGTTTTTAGGTATCAAAGACATTAACTATAGACATTAGCTACCTGATACACACACTTTCAGAAAGCATTTTCTACCTGCACAGAGCTGCTACCCTGTTCTCCAAGGCCACCGTGATTACTGATGGGAACCACCATGGTACCATGAACAAAAGGTAGCTTAAGCCTCCAAGTACTCCATCTTATCTTACCCAAGTGTTTTAAGTTTACTCACTGGCAGGACTTCAAATTTCAAATTCATACCAGGAATGAAATAGGTCAAAACAAAACATAGCCATAGCTGATTTATAGAAAAAAAAAATTAAGCCAAAAGGAAATGTTTTTATTCCCCTTTGGGCTTTATTACTTTCACAAAAGCATTTCTGTTAGACAGTCAAATGTACAAATATGAAACGGAAACAAAATACAAAATAGTTAGTAGAGTTCAGGAATCTGAAATGAAGCCATGTCAGAAAAGCTACATACCACCAACAGGAAAGACCACTCATAAAAATCATTAGAACACACTAGTTCTTCCAACTTCTATTGTGAGCAATGCCCAGCAACTAAAACGTACCCATACAAAATAAATCAGCCTTGGCTGAAGTTTAATTTTTGACGCGATTACAGTCATCTTCCCAAAATAACCTCTCACCAAACAACTAAAAAGGCTGCAGTCAAGAACTGGCCAATATAACCAGGGTCTTTAGCGAGCTTACACAGCTCCCTCCACATGCAGAAACTACCATTTCTATTGCAAGAACCACAAAGCTGTCTGTGCTAAATTAACATCTGAACAAGTCTTAAGATAGGATCTCTACATAAATTAGGATTACATCCAGACCTGAAGCAGCAAACTAGGACTCCTGAGAAAAAGAAGAGATATTGCCATCCTAAAAAATGGGTAACAGCTCTTAAATGCCTGTGAGAGCCCTCCAGAGAACAGTCCTAGCCTCTCACCCTCTGATAAGTCAGCAGAAGATGCCTTGGCAGGGTACAGAAGGAAGAAGCACCAGAAACAAGCCCACAAGTTCCTGGTGGAGAAAGTCAAGAAGTTTGACAAAGAACAAATTCAAGGTCTAAAAGACAGATCCCAGGAAGCAGTACGCAAGGCCAGGAGAGATGCGCTGTAGGAATTCAGAGCAAGGTAGGCAATGGGGAGTCCCAGAAAGTGACGGGCTGAACTGATGAATCTGCACAGCCCCCCCAGCATCTCCCCCCACACCCTCCTCTATTTCAGCCAAGACCCTTCCCAAAAACACACCAGCTTAATTCATAGCTGAAATAATCGCAAGCATCTACCCAAATGTGGTTTTCAGCTTACATATATGATGGACTTGAGAGAGAAAAACCACAGCCCCCACTGGAGGCAGACACGCTTATGTAAACGTAAATCCAAGAAAACCCAGGAACAGTTAAATGCCCTTTCCACTCCCTTTGTGCTCCTCCTCTTCTCCCTCCCTTCCCCACGTATGTCTAGTACAGAAGAAAAATGGTTAGAGGTACAATAAAGAAAACCCGATCTAATTACACTGTAAATACAAAAATGAAATGCACAAAGATTAAGCGTTGCTAGTACAATTACTTCATCTACCATGCAACGCAGGATTAAACTTACCTGCTCGTTACTGTAATTTGGCAACTGAATCACATGCTTAAAAAAAAAAAAGCCCTGACAAAACCTACAAGTGGGATGAAATGAGGAAGAGGAGGAAGAGGCGAACAAGAGAAAATTACACCAAGAGATCAAGATAAGTTGGAGATGCACAAATTCACCTGTCTGAGAAGATTCACCCTCTTCTAGAGAAGATCTGCAAGCTAAAGTTTCAAGCAAAAAACTCAGTGGGGAAAAAAATCCCCACTTTCCAACCAAGTTGTATGTGCTTGGCACCACTAGAACTCAAACACAGTTGCTGTCGGACAGACACCCCTGCAGAGAGGACCTGTATCCATGCAAGTTTTTAATTTAACAGTTATTCTTGGGTTTAGAAGCACATCGCTAATGAGGACTCACTGGCTAGCCAGAGCAAGTGTGTATGGCAAAGTGCAGGTACTGGCTTTCTGCTGTTTATACCCTCTCTCACAGATGTAATTCCACAGGATTACAGAGATTTGTGAACTCCACATATTATGTTATCTGCAAAAGACTGAGTCTTCCAAGATACAGGGTCCATTTACCAAACAGTAACATCCAAAATGCTTCCAACATACAGAATCCCATTTTAATGTTGTTCCAGAATTAAGGCAGGAACACAGCAGGGCTCCCCTCTCATAAGAGCATATGGCATTTTAAAAAGCAGCGCATCACAAATTCCCCCAACAGCTATTGAGTCATTCAACAGAGGCTCAGTTTATCTTAGTTCTGCCTCTCCTACCTAGGCACATGCTCCATAGTCAGCGACAGGAAGATTGAAGTTCCTCATGGTCATAAGGAGGCAAGCTGTGTCTCATTTATATTAAAGATATACATGTTTTTCGCGAGTTTTTCAGACACAGTCAATGACAGCTCAGCACTGCTGAGGTTAGGCACCGGCCATTGCTGGGGAGAGAACTCAAAGAACGAGAAGTTCCTTGTGTGGAGCATCCTAGATCGCCTGTGTTATACCAACATGCAAAGACCATATGTCCTGCCAAACAATTTTAGGCATACTACATATAAAAGAAAGCATTTCAGGAAGATGGATGGTATCTCTTTTCTCTTCATAAAGAGTGACAGACCATCACAGTCCATAAATTTTCTGGTACTTCGTCTCTAATACTTGCTAGCGAAGCGTTTGCCAGTACAGGGAGCCAGGAACTTGACTCAGATTTTAATTCATTGCTTATCATTCTGCAAAACTACTGCAGCACCCACCAGCTTCGTGCAGTGCAAGCAGCGCTCTGTTGTAGAGAGAGCCCGCGCTTGCATTGAAATTCTGCAGGCACATACCAGCTAGCTTCTGAGTGAGGTTTACCCAGCCTTTCAGCTTTTGTTCTGTGCCCTCCACGCATTGCTGGTAGTTACCACTTATGGCCAGAGCGACTCTAAGGTGCTTTGGCTGGTTGTCAGGAATTAATTTTGTGCCACAGAAATTCACTGAGAGCTGAATGGCTGAAAAATAGCAAACCAAAGGAAACTGGCACCACAGCCTTTGCAGTAGCTGGGTTCAGGCTCCAGTTCTCAGGCTGATCTGGGAGGTCAACATCCTCAAGGCTTTGCTCCACCTTCTGCATGGAACAAACATGGACCACAAGTGAATTGTTTTCACACACTTGAAGAGGAAGATATGAGGCAGCCACTAATTAAAAGGACACCTTGTCAGAAAAGCCAAAATACCAATACCCTTCCTGGGGTCATTCACTCTGATGCACAGATTGATCAGCATTGCCCCGTGCTGGAATTCGCAGCACATGAGTCTCCTAGAGCAGAGCAGGCTTGGAGCATGAGTCTCTACCAAAATAAAATTGCAGTGTGTGCAGCTGAAGGTCACCTAACCCAGCTGTCCCCAACCTTTGACAGCTAAGCTTCTTCATCACTTGTAACTTCTCCATCATGAACATTAATTTCTTGCTCCCCAACCCCTTCCCACCCATTTTTTGCAAAGCAACACACGGGATGAGCAGGGACAGACAGAACTTATGTTGTTTGGCTCCTCCCTGCCCCTTGCCCACATTTCTTAAGGGTGGATTTCCCACCAGGGACCCAGCACTCAAGTCCCCAGCACAGGAGCGCCAAACCCCAACCCTTCCCACAGGCATCTGCCAGGATCTTTTCTTCCTGAGTTCTTTCCAGCAACAGAGATTTCACGACTCTCATTTGGCAACGGAAAGCTTTTTCCAAAGCTTTCCAGCTCTCCCATCTGCATCTTAAATCCGAAACTTCTTGTCCTCTCTACAGCAGGCACAGAGAGCAGTTCAGGTGTTCTCTACATAGAGCAACCTTCATTCTGTAAAACTTTGTTTGGTAATGTTTCCTAGACATGCCTGTGATTTTTCTGTGCTCAGTTTTTCTTAGAGCTTTGTCTGCAGGAAGAGGTGTTTCTTAAAAGGTGATGCCTTCAGTTGCATGCCATAGTCCAGCTCATGCCGAGTAGAACCATTTTTCAGGAGTGTGTATGCATCCCCATCTAGTGTGCTTGCTTTTTTCTTTTGGGGTCAGAGAGAAGGGTTTGGGGTTGGGTTTTGGGGGTTTTTTGGCAACTCACATTCAAGTTTGCAAACAGCGAAGTGGAAGCACTGCATTTTTGGTTATTATCAAAACATGTATTTAGTAGGAATACAGGCAAGCCTATGGCTTTCTTTCCCCTTAGATGTTTTGCCAACCTAGCTGTGTTAATGAATAGCATTAAAGAAGAGACTCCAGCATAAGTACAGAGGCACAAATGATTGTAGGCAACGATATCACCAAAAACTGAGGCTGTTGCTGTTGTGGTTGATCTTACTCAAAGAGAACGATAAAGAGTACCAGCAAAGAGACTCCTCCCTTCCAGACTAAACTGCAATCCCACTAGAAAAGATGCTGCCAACCTTTTTCCAGTGTTGATATTCCTATTGCACTGGAGACGAGCAAGGAGCCAACTACATAGCAAGTAAGCAGACAGTTTTATCTGCCCTGTGACAAAATGCTCCCACCCAGAAGTACTCCACTATTCCACTACTCCCCACGCTAGATCAGGCAGAAACCTGAACACACAAGAATACGGCTCTGTTCCCTCTTCAGGGACCTGGATCTCAGGTAAGTTAACGCACATCAACAAGAAAAGGACAGGCCTGCTGGAGGATGGGGGGGCGGGAGAAAGAAAGCCATAAATTGGTTATTTTAGGTCACCCAGTAAAACCAAAGCATCTGCATAATGCTGCAAGGTTCATGTTTAGAATTGAATTCATGAGGTTCAGAAAGGGAGCTTACAAACACCCCAGTACGCTTCAGGCCATTCTTAAAGCTTTTTGGCCTGAACCCATCGCTTTAAAAGCCAGTGATTTTTCCAGCAAGCCCACCCCTCCCACACATCTCCTCACAGAATAGCGATACAGTAGACATTTCTCTCCAAACAAATTAAATCCACTTTTTCTTGAAGGAGTAGGGTCAATAGGATGAGGGCACCATACTTTTAGAAAGGATATTAAAAAATAATTATGCTAAACCATGTATCAGCACAAATTAAAGAGAGACAGTAAAACGCCTGCTTTCAACTTGCTTAAATATTCAATTAAAAAAAGCTGTCTAGGCAAAGTTTTATTAAAATAAATCAGCTAAGGAAATGCTCGTTAAACCCATCTGAAACCTACACTCTTCTTGGATGTTCCTTCACTGAAAAGTAAGTCTTCACTCTGCCATTATAAACCCAATCATGTCCGCAATGGATGTGCCTGCCTTCGCAGCACCAGTGGGTGCGAAGGAGCAAGCAGTGCTAATTTCAAACGCAACACCAAGTGCAGTGAAGCTTCTGCCTGCTTCCCTCATACAAAACCACATCCTCTGCCTCTCTCTGGCCCAGCAAGCCAAGTTATCCATAGATAACCCTTCCCAGTAGTTCATAGCTTCCTTTGGGATCCATCAAGACAGCTTTTGAATTGGTGTCGGAAGAATTAGAGCAGACGGACGTAAAGAACTGCCTTTCCACACGTAATGCCTTGAAAGAAAACGAAAGGTTCAACCGTCAAACCAGACCTACCATATGGGTGCTTGACAAATGCTGAGATAACTGCATTTGTAGAAAATGTTTAAGGTTTAGGACATAAAAAAGTTGACAGAAAAAAAACAATGCAAGTGAAAAAGAAAGAAAAGGATTATACCACTTTCTTCTGCTGTAGAGAAAAGGTACAGGCACGCTACCTGAATAAGGCAAGACATACAGCAGGTCCCATAATTTCAGTGATGATGAACACCATCTATCTGGTTTTTTACTGTGGAATATAACCAAGATGATGCTGAGAATGCCAGCTCACCAGGTAAACAGCAAAACAAGGAAACTTGGGGTTTCTTTTCCAGTACAGCTAATGTTACCTCCGGATCCTGGAAAGCTACAAAGCCTGCTTTCCAAGCTACCACATAAAATTCCCTTTAATATCACCACTACTTTGGTCAGCTCTCTTTCTCCAGCATGATACTGCTGCTGAAAAGCCAATATACTACTCCAGCAGTGTACTGGAGTATACCATAAACAACATACCACATAGAGACCAAAATGAAACATTTCAGCCAGTAAAGCTTATTTCCTTACTGGTAAGTTGCTAGCAAAAGCTTATAAATTAAAAAAAGAAAAGTACCATGAAGAGGACTTTGGTATAGGCACAGCTGCACCCAGGAGAGCTTGCTAGCAGTATACAACTCATAGCATACATACACATTTAACGGACACATCTTCATTCTAAGACTACATGCTCCAAAAACCTTTCCCATGAATTAAGTTACGGTCCTCAATTCACAGCCATGGCTACAGCTGCAACAAGCAAGCTGAAGCAACGCCATTTTTAACCAAAGCTTTAATTTCAAATGCAAAGCTGAATGTCTTTTCTAGGGCTGAGCAGGACCCAGGCAGCAAACAAGCACGCCTGTAGCGGGTCAGAGCTAAGGTCCAGCCCATCTCACGACGTGTCCCTGGCAGTAGCCAGCAGCTGATGGCCAGGGAAGAGCAGAGGACCAGGGCAAGCGCACTGCGATCCTGCTGCTGCCTAATTTCCCAGCGTCTAGCGATTTGCAGCCAAGGTAGAAGTAGTGCCGCTGCCTTGGGAGTTCAGCTTAAGACACACTGCTGTAAGGTTGTTAGAAAATGAATGCAAACTCAGTCCTTTCAAGAGCGGGCAGTAGGAGGGGGGCTCATTGAGTGTTTTCAGATGAGTATTTGGGCAGGAAAGCTTGAAAGAAATCCAGCAGCATTTGGCAGCAATAGGTCTTTTACCATCGCAGAAAGACATTGGGGAAGAAATGCAACTGGAGAGTTAAGCTAGCCGGTTCAGTTTCCACCGTCAAAACCAACTTGAGATAACAAAAAGCAAACTGAATTACTCAAAGTACATCATACTTCAGATTAAGCTACCTCGATTCTTAACAGAAGTCACGTATAGCTATGTATGAAACATCTATTTTCAAACAGTTGTCCTCTCCACAGATAAGAGTGATACCACACACAAATTCAACATGAAAAACATTTGCAAGTTTTCTGAAGAGTTAGTTATGAACAGAGACTGCCAAAAGGCATGGCACAGTCCCCCTGCCATGGGTTGGCCAGGAAAGCAAAATACAAGATAAAGCCCTCAGAACAGGAGGCCACCAGGAGCCACCTCAATCCTACAATCCCAACGATAAGGATTTTTCACTGGAAATGGGGGGGGGGGGGGAAGGGGGGGTGAATCAGTAAGGATCTGGAATTTGGCCCAAATTCCCACTGCTGCTTATGTTTTAGCCAAAGGTACTTTACAGGCAAAGTGAATTAAAAAAAAAAAAAAAAAATCCTTGAAACAGAGGCGAGAGCCTCGTGCTCCCTAGAAAGAGAGGGGCTCCAACACTCTGTACCGTGAGCAACTCCAGGAAGGTGCCCGAGGAACCAGAGGCAACACCCTCTGCTGTGGCCACCAGAACGAAAAACAACACTGCTGAACGGGCCTGGGTGGTTTGGGTCACAGCATCTTCACTGACTTCAAGAAATGAAAACCTTTCTTTCCCTTCGGTTTCAGCCCTCTCACAACTCAAAGCACAGGCTGGGTATACGGTTAACAACCCAAGGGCCATAGGCACCAGATGGATGCGAGAGAAGTTCAGCTCATCACACTGGTAGGGAGCCCAAGACTCCAGGAAGGCATCTGGAGTAAGGGGGCCCATGGAAAAGTACACGCTGAGCAGCATAACCTTGGATCAATCAAATCACAACTGTCACTGGGAGATGAACGCTTGCGTTAGGCATTAAAGATGCATGCATCAACCATATAGCTGCACATCTTTGCTCAGCAGGGAGGAGGAACAATGTTCGCACTGAAACCTGATGGAAGGCTACCAGTCAGGCTAATGGCTTTAAAAACCAACCTTTATCAAATAAACTGATTATAGCTGTGTTATTTAATGGTGTGTCAGCCGTTAGCAAAATTTGGGTCCATAAGCAATCTAGCCTATATCACTACCAGGAACCTGAAAGCTTGAGCCAGCAGGAAAAGACCTAAAACTGGTAAGACTAAACCATCATATGAACTATGTTAAGAGGAAAGATGGGCTGGTTTTGAACCAGCACATAATGCACACATTTCCACCATCACGTTCCCCTGAAAAGACCAAATCTGCATTTGAAGTACCGACAACTTGGCATCTCCAGGGGGAAAAAAAAAAGCGTTCTTTGTACAGAGTCAAGCTTAGGCAAATTTTGAAACAGTAATTACAGATGCTGCCTCCCCAAGCCATCTGCTGTGGCATTTATAACTCCTGGAAGGGCAGCAGGCAGAGCTAGTGGTGGAGGAGGAACACATATCTCAGCAACCAAAGGCAGGCTGCGCAGAAAAGCTGCGATGCTGGTCTGACCCAAACAGGAACTTACCTCCCTCAGCTTGCAGATACCATCGGTGTTCACGTAGCAAAGAAAACAGCTGGGTCTGCAGCCTTTTGGGATCAAAGGCAGTTAGGAGCCCAACCTCAAGGCAGCTTGTAACCCTGAGCAAGCCCAGCCTGGCAAGAGCCTGGAGGGAAGAGCCTGACCAGGACCTCATCCCACGAATGAGCAAACTTGTGCTCTGCAGCCCAACTTTCACATGTGGACAAACTTCACAGACAGCAGCAGAGCCAAGAGCTCTGCACACTATCCTCCAAGACGCGACGCCAGTAACCACGGGCAGAATAATCCAGAACAAGCTCAATTCATCCTTTATGAGGATGCGTAGGGCCCAGCCTGATGTACGCACCTGTGTGCTGATGACCACTGCATCTGCAAAATGTTTTCATTGGCACAGCTACAGCTAGAAGAAGAGGCAGAAAGACACGCTCACCCACCCCTTGCTCAAGTTTTAGCGGCGGGCCAAGCCATGGGCACTTTGAAAATCCCACTTTCGCTGTACAGCTGGAGACAATGCCAACTAATTGTTTTGCCATCCATAAAAAATTACTACAATACTCACTTCATAGGGTTGTCACAAGGATTATTTAACATCTCCAAAGAGCTTTGAAGAAGAAATAGTGTCTATTGTTCTGAGTACCATAGAATTTGGAAAGATCTCACAGGAATTTTGCACAACTGTGTATGTGTGACAGTTGCAGCACCCATATATTATTTTTCTCCACAAAAAAGCCTCACAAAAGCTCATTTGCTCTGGGCAACACTTCAGTCAGAAACATATTTTGGGTTTCTTGTTAATATATCCTGAACACATATCAACTTTGAGTATTTAGTTAACAGATTCAGGTGCTGTTTCTAGTCTTTCTTAATTAAGGGAAACATTGCATTTTTGAAAAAGAACTCAGTTTAGGCTGTCGGGGCTCCTAACAAGCACACTATAATTACTTAAGTAATACTAATGCACAAGAAGAGGGGGGGAAAAAAAAAAAAAAAAAGGCAACTAAAAATTTCACTGAAATCGCATTTCCTTTACAGCGAGAAGAGGTGCTACACACAGAAAGAGGCCGATGTCACACCGCTTATGCCTGACCATTAAAGAGCTCTTAACACTGATGCAGAAACACTGTAAAGGTTTTAAATAGTTTTTTCCCTACGAATACACAAATACAGAGGAAGTAGCGGATTCTAGATGTTCTGCCATACACTCAGATCTACCTCTTCTGTAAGGAAAATTTCTAGCACATTGCTCCAAATGCATGGGGAATCTAGATGCCCCTTCATACCCATAAAACAAAGAGCTCAACATCTACTTCAAGGACAAGCTTTTTTTTTTTTTTTTTGAGCAGTCTCAAACTACAGCAGTAATCACAATTAGGCAACAAGGTTGTACCCAGTGTGGAGACTGATCTGGCTGGGAGAACTACCATTTCCACTACACAAAGCTTCAAAGGATCTTTAAACTCTTTGGGACATAGACCACATCTTTTGTTTGGAAAGCAAATGGCACATTATTGATACTACTGCAAGATAAACAACAGTATTAGGGCTAGTCAGTACCCTGGCTTCCATTCCCCATCCAAGATGTGACAGAAAGCTTCCTCTCATCTTTATTTCATCCTAGCTCTCCGCCAAGGAAATGGCACCTACAGGTGCACAAAAAAAAAAAAAAAATGCAGCATTGCAGTAGCAAGCCTTACAGAGCCAAAGTCCCAAGTTCCCTGTTCTCAGGGGAATCGGCAGCCCAAAATTACATTCCTGATCTCCCTAGAAAACGCACTGAGGAAGTTGCATGCCTGAGAACAGCAACAAGGAGAATTTAAAAACAAACCAAACAACAAACTAACCAAAAAACAAACAACATGACCAGCTGGGCTGATTTTACCAATAGCACAACACAGCAAGGAGATACACCATCAATCCCAGCTTTCCCCAGGTGTATGTCTGGTAGAGATCAACCACTTTAGGGGAAGTTCAGGGTGCCAAGACTATACCAACCCCCTCATAAAACACAGGCATGAAACAGAAAGGCGAGACCAATCTGCTCCTGTGCCCATCAGTCTGACAGGCAGCATCCTCATGTAGTTTGAGCTGTACATCCTTTCAATACATCTTTCCTTGCCTTCTCCCTGGAAGGTATCATAACCTTCAGCCAGCACTTCCTTGGTAATGCACCAGGGTACCCTGGCACAGCCAGTGACCACCCTCTCCTACTATTCGGGTTTTGCGTGGTTTTACAGACAGAAAAAGAGTCCCTGTGGCTCTCGGTTCCTTTTTACAACACCAAATACTCATTTGGACAAGGACAAGAACCCAAGCCTCCTGCTTCCCAAGATGAACATCCTGTCTCCTACACCACAGAGTTACGCTAACCCGTGCAAGCTCAGACAGCTACAGGTGAAGACACAGCAGAAGAAGGTGCTGCTGTGAAGGACCAGACCCAAAGGCAGCGCTCATAGCTTAGTCCTTACAAAGAGAGACAAGCATTTCTTTCATTTTTGCTGCGACTTGTGTTTAACAGCTGGAAGTGCCCAGCATCACTGTCAGGTCTTGCATGCTCCTAAACGTGTCCAGACTTGGAGGCATAAGGAAATTTTACAGGCAAATCACAGGTATCCACTGATTTTAGCAGCATCAAAAAAATACGTAAGCAAGGGTTTGTTTCCTTTTTAGCCATGTGAAATTTGGACTTCTGCAATTAATAAACCAAAATAGGAAGCAGAGATTATTGTCTGGTGCACCAACAAATTAAACACTTCCTAGATTATCCTGATTTTGCCTATAGGTGCCTGTGTCCTAGTGATAATCAGCCCCCAAATTAGGTGCTGACTCAATCTCGGAATCCTGACGTGACCACGTATCAGACAGCAAACTGATCTTAATGTAACACTTTTAAGAGTATCTTCATCAAGCTCATGGCAGAGGCCTTGGGATTAGTGTTTCTTTTTCTCATTTTTGTTGGCTAGTATCATAGGTAAACAAGAAATCCAGATAACACCTTCTAATGCCTCTCCATTCCCTACCTTTCAGTTTTACTTAAAAAGATGGTACCGATTAGTTATTGAGAGCTACCCATAAGCAAAAGTTCCCTGGTATTAGCCTGAAACGCAAGCACAGACAGAGAATCTTTATTACTAGGGACTCCGCACCAGAAGATGGTGGGACAGCCCGAGATACAATGAAATTTTGGGTTCCCTTTGGTTTTTTGTCATCTCTTTTGTTCTTTATCTTGTAATACTCAAGTTAGATTGCCTAGTCGACTGCTCGTCTGCTCTTTGTTCAGGCACCCACTATAAACAGACTCATACGCATGCACCGACGTTCAAAATTAACACTAAAAAAACCCACTGAAAGAAAAGGACATTTTTGGCCATTACAGAGGATAATTATGTGTCTTTGTCAGTATCTTGGCCATTCCTATCAAGAATTATGTTCTCATAAGCCAAAGGAGCAAGACTGAATGCAACCTTTCTTGGGGTTTTTTGCATTTGCATAAAGCGTAGAAGCAGCCTACCATAATTTATGGCTATCATAAATTCAGTATAGGTGAACTCATTACAGTTAACAGCAATACTTTATTCATACCAGTTCAGCACAGAACGTAAGCCTCAAATCCAATTATTCCATAATAGTTTTGTAAGTAAACAAAACACCATTTAGGATCTGAAAACAATACATCTTTCTGCAAACAGAGGCAGAAAGGAAAAAAAAAATGAAGCTAGCACAGGACTATGCAATAGTTTTGTTTTGTAAGAAGATTAACACAGGACCAAAAGCTTTGGCTTTGGCTGGGAAAAGAACATACACTTTGTGCTAGTAGAGCTCCCTGTAAGTGGAATTCTGACCTGTTTGTTAATGCATCTCTTCGGAGATAAAAGAAATCACACTGGGAAGAGGAAACAGCATCCGTATTTCTCTCCAACATTACCTCAGCTAAAGCCTGTTCTGATTTCAGCCCCCATCAGGTACAACTCACGCACCCTCAGCCGAGCCATCTGCAACGTATTGTTAAACTGCAGTATAAAGTTTTGGTAAGTGGTCCTGCCATTTTAATCGTGCTCAGTGGGGACAATCTGGTCAGGTTTTTTTTCCTGTGCTTGTTGAATTCAAGCTATATTTGGAGACCAACTGTCCTCTATCCTGCTTTCTCAAATTAAGTGTGTATATAAGGGTGGAGAGCTGAAGGTGGGAATTAAGAGAGAAAGGGATAACGAAACTTTCTGAGTACATAAGATTGCCCTTAGAAAAGGTAGAAAAAAGGTATTGAATGTAAAGCACATAATTCTGATCATGAAGGTTCAGTAACAATAGATGTGACAGGGAAGAAGACTAGCGTACACAGAAGGGAACCAAAAGCCAAGTCTCCTGTGAAAAGTACCGGAAAGACCAGAACACTTATATTTAAAATCCTCACGGCACAAGGAGCTCTCTGTCACAGCCCAACGCTCACCGCAGCAGAGTGAGTTCACCGCAAGTTACAACAACAACTCCGTTTAACTTCATCGTCTTGTATACAGCCACAGTCTTGAAAGAAAATGAATGGGAACTGTATGGGTTTTCCTGCTTGTAGGCTCAATCTTGGCAAAAAAAAAAAAAACACAAACAAACTGCATATCTATCTGTGATTATGTTGAACTTCACCCAAACTACCTGTAGTTCAAGCAAAGAGCCTCAAGTGAAGAGCGTCACCGCAAAAAACACACTGCCGAAACAAGTGGAGAGCTTACGGCTTTCCTCCCAAACATACTTGTAGGTATCAGCAACTCACCAACGGCAAACATACGATCTTGGACTCCAGCCTATTTCCATCTGAGCAGGAAAGGCCAAAGTTTATGCTGGACTTGAAATTCATGAGTTTGATAACACAATGAGCTAATGAGATTACTATTGCTTCGAAGAAGGAGCAGCAAGATTACTGCAAACTCTGCCACTTCCCTTTCCCGCTCCACAGCTGCTCTCTGCCTAATCAAGGAGGGAAAATGAAGGTTTGAAGAGGAAGAAATATTGGAGGAGAAGAATACACAAGTGAAGCATCAAATAGGTAACACTCAGTCTCAACAGATAAGTTCCCTTAGAATACAGTGTATTAAAAGCTATAAGGGGATAATCAATGTGCTTATTGATTTAGCTGCCTACACGTAAGGCTAGCAGCTTATTAAATCCATCAGCATCATCTGAACAGAATCCAAGCACAACAGCATCCTTGCCACTCTCAGATCAATAGGGTTTGCTCTTCTCCATTTTGCACCCGCAAGCCGTGCACCCAGGTACAGCCCGGCTCTTCCAAAACGGGCTTTCCTTCTCGGTGTGTTTTTTGTTGTTGTTGCTCTTGTTGTTTTAAACCGTTCTCTCACTTTTCGCCCATCCTTCCTTCCTGCCTGCCTGCCTCCCTCCCTCCCCACGGGCTCGGCGGAGAGCCCAGCTCCCATCCTCCCAGCCGCCAGCCTGCGCCTCCTTTACTCCGCACCATCTCACCCGGGAGGGGAGGATGCATTTCAGCCGGGGCCCGAGGGGAGGATGCATTTCAGCCCGGGCCCAGCCGCGCCGCCGGGACCATTGTGCCCTTCCCCTCCCCGCCGCCATCCCTCCCCCCCTCGCCCCGGGGACCCCCCGCCACCAGGCCCGGCCCGGCCGCCCCCCGCCGGCGGAGCGGCACCAACCTGCGGTCCCCGCCGCCGCCTCCTCGGGAAGAGCCGGAGCTGCCTCTGCCCGCCTCAGCCTCCAGCCCCGGGGCGGGCGGCCTTGCCCGCCTCCGCCGCCCCCCCGGCGGCGGCGGGCTGGCTCGGCGCCCCCGGGGCGGGGAAGGGGCGAGCGGGGCGGGCGCCGGCGGCTGCGGGAGCCTCGCTCATTGAGTGCGGCAGCCCCAGCTGTCGCCGCCGCTGCTCCCCGCAGCCGCTACTTCCTGTGCAGCGATGGTTCAGTTCCTCCCGGGCCGCTGGGGGCAGGAGAGCCGGCCGGCGGAGGAGGAGAGGGGGGAAGGTCGGGTCAGATAGCGGGGGCGGCGGCGGCGGCCACCGCTCCTCCCGCCCGGCCCCGCCCCACCCCACCCCGCCCCGGCCAGCGCGGCGGGACCTCCGCCGGCCGCCCTCGCCGCGCCGCACCGCACCGCAGCGGGAGCCGCCCGCCCCGCTCCCGGCCGCCGCCTGCGCCCCCCGCCGCGGGGCGGCCGCCAGGGGGCGCCGCCCCTCCCGCCGGTGAAAGCCCGCTCCCCCGCCTCAGGGAGCGGCGGCGCCGCCGCCGCCGCGGCCGGGAGCTGAGGGGGCCTCCCCCTCCCGGGGCTGGGGGCGGGCGGGCGGCCGCCGGCGGGGCGCGAAGGGAGCTCTCGGGTACGTGCGGGGTGTCGGGGGGGGCGTGTGGAAGAAGCGCGAAGGTGGCACCGTGAGGGGCCGGTAACGGAGATTCTCAGTAAGGCAGGGAACCGCGGCGTGACGCTCTCGGTAACGAAAGGTGCCGGCCCGCGTCCGAATGAATAAAAAAGCCGTAAAGCGGGGGGAGGGCTCTCCGCTGTAGGGGTGATGCTCCGCATGCAGTCAATTGGATGCCCTGCCAAGGACTGGACTTAATGGCAGCTCTTCGTGAAAGGAGCAGGATCTCACCTAGGTTGTCTGGTGTCGAACCAATGTAACGGCATAGACCGACAGCGTCTTCGTGTTCCCATATGTACCGTAAAGGAGGAGGTCAGAACATGTCGAAGGGAATACAAGTTTGGTCCCTTTTTCAGAATAAGTCTTGAAAGATAACGTTTTTGTTTGGAATCTTGGTCGTTCTCCACGGGGTGCGACGGGACTGCACGCGGGAGCTGCAGCAGCTGCGTTTGCCCTGGCCAGAGGAATTCAACTGGGTGAGGCTTTCACGGGCGACGATGAGTAGGGGGAGATCTTCCTCTCTTTTCGTGGGTGCAGTATGAGGAAGTGTCAAAGCTTGGAAGTTACAAATCTTTTACGTAAAATCTTTAAAATTGGAACAACATTTTCAAATACCAGTATCTAGCGTTAGCCTTCAAACACCTTACTGATGCCACTAAATAATTGGTTTTACTTTTCAAGATGGGGAGAGCTTGCAGCTCTCAAAGCTTTTTGTTTGAGATGGTGTATGTGCATGACCTCTGGAGATCGGTTCCTTTTATTTGGTTCCAGAACATGGATTTTGAGGAGAGTAGTGTTAGGCAGTGACAGTGGTCATAGTGCTTTCTGGATCATCACAGTAAAGCAAATACTACCCTCAGCAGTTAGGAGACACCTATAAAAAAAAAAAAAAAAAAGTGGTTGTAACAGTTATTTAGGTGTTCCAAACGTTCCCCTCCTTCACCTGCGGTATGTGACATTCAGGACATCGTACCTTGACCTATTCTGAAAATACACCCAAGTAGTATCTAAATACTTCTGTTCTGTGTTTACTCAAAATGCCATTAAATCCCTTAATTGCGGCGCTTTTACTGTCATCGCAGAGCTCGCTACCGGTTTCCAGTTGCACGTGTGTTCGAGTAGGAGGCAGAGATGCTGCCCTGAGGTCGGGTGCGTATGGTGCTTTTTTCTTCCCCCTCTGTCTCCTCCAGCACAGCCTCTTACTGGCAGTTCTGATCAGCCTTATCTAGCGCTGCTCAGCCCACGCCGGCTTGGCCAATCACAAAAACCTTTGGCCGGTCTCCTGTGCTGGTGTAGCTTCGTAGTAGGCTGCCATAAATTACAGCAGCCTCGGTGGCGTCCTGGAGAAGATCGCAGGTGATTTCAGTCCCTCGGGTAGCTCAGTGCTGACGGGACAAGGGCAGTTCAGCTCTCCTCTAAGGGTGCCGGTGCTGAGCCTCCTGTTTGTCTCCATTTCCCACGCTGGTAGTGCACAGGTTATTTGCAGCTGATTTTTCTGCAACTTCTGGCACTTGTACAAGGATGCACGTAGAGTACAGATTCCGTTTTTTCTCTGTGTGAGCTTTTAGTGTGCCTTACAAGTCTGTTTCCATATAAGAAATAGCTCATTCGATGAAATGATCTAATGGAAGTAGCTTGTGATGGTTTGATTGCAGAAACGGAACATGACATAATTTCTTCAGTCAGAAGACTTTTCAGATTGTATCACTAACAGGGAGACAGTTAAGCTTGCCCGACCTGTTTCTGGTCTGCCTGAATTTTAACTACAGCAAAGTATAAATTCCCTATTTTTTTTAATATACTGGCAGTCCTGCTCTGCGGTGCTTACATGCTTATAGTGTCCACTGGGAGCGTTGTGGATTAACAATCAAACAGTCAAAACTAAAATCTGAAAGGATGGTGCATTCATGAGGTATTTTAGCATGAGACAGATACAGAAGAAAAAGAGAAAGAAAAGAAAACACATTTAAAGTTTGGGAATAAAAATGGTGAATAGAGAAACAGCACGAAAAAAAATCCCAAAAAGGTAGAACCTGTAAAGTTTGCCAAGAAATTAATTTCCACCTTTCTGCTCAGCTGTGTTCTGACATCTTACTGGCAAACAGCATCTTCTCTTGCTCAGCTGGTAAGTGTCCTGGTTTGGGCTGGGACAGAGTTAATTTTCTTCCTAGTAGCGGGCATAGTGCCACTGTGGTTTGGGTTTAGCATGAGAAGAGTGTTGCTAACACCCTGATGGTTTAGTTGGTGCTGAGCAGGGCTTACACTAGTCAAGGACTTTTCAGCTTCCCCTGCTCTGCCAGGGGCACAAGAAGCTGGGAGGGGGCACAGCCAGGACAGCTGACCCCAACTGGCCAAAGGGCTGTTCCATACCATATGGTGTCATGCTCAGCATATACACTGGGGGAGTCGGACAGGGGGGCTGTGATCGCTGCTTGAGGATGGGCTGGGTCAGTGGGTGGTGAGCAATTACATTGTGCATCACTGGCTTTGTATACTCTTTTATCATCATTATTTTGTCTTCCTTTGCTGTCCTATTAAATTGTCTTTATCTCAACCCCTGTGTTTTACTTTTTTTTTCCCCAATTTTCTCCCCCATCCCAGTGAGAAGGGGGGGAGTCAACAAGCGGCTCTGTGGGGCTTGGCTGCTGACTGGGGTTAAACCACAAGCTTCCCTTTGTCAGCCGGTAAGAGAGCTCTGTGAAGTGCTGACCAGTACCCCTGGAGCGAAACTGGGAGCAACCACCCTAATGTTCATCCATTATCATCCCCAGGCTTAAAACGAGCTGTTCCGCAGAAGCAATGTTTGTTACGTGCACAAAGCAAGGCTTCAAATAGAGCACTACTAGCCTTTTCTATTGAGCAAAAAGCACTTAACACATCAAAGTGGTTGAAATCTACTTAAGAGCAACAGGAAAGCAGCTATTTCAGATCACCCCAACAGGTCTGCTGGGTCTGCTGGAAAGAAAGTCTCTTGCATTGATCTTCACTTGTCAATTTTTTCTGAGAAAGTGAATGTAATTAGAAGAAGCAGATTTTCTCTCCACCTGAAGAGACTTTCTTTTCAACATTCATGGGCGTTCAGTTCTCTTAGGTTTTGAGATGTACCCCTTTTGTAGCCATCACACCTGCTATAGCTTTTCCATTCTGGTTTCTCAGACTGTTAGTTAGAAATCACTGGAGGACATTTCCATGTTAGTTTTCAATACTGAGCTGCGTCCGAGTCACATCCAACACCTCGGTCCAAAAGCAGCTCCTCATTACTTCCCAGCAGCTGCAGGGAAGCCCTGGTTAACTTCTGGAGCGAGCAGAAGCCAGGCAACCGTTTGCCGTTTTGTCCAGCAGGTGCTGCAGGAGCTGCTGGATGGGTCAAGGGGACTTGAAGCAGATGCTGAATCGGGTCTCATCTGTACTTGAGAATTTGGGAGAGCTCCGTCAAGTGCAGATACATGGCTTTGGGTACAGACACAAGTGAAAGCATGACCTAGCAACATCACTGTTATTTTCTAGTGCTGACACATCCTATCCTAAAAATAAGCCCAAATTCCGAATTAATTTGAGGTCTTAAAACCGTGCAGACACAATGCATTAATGTGCACGTGATACGAAAGATACAGAAAGCCAGAATTCATCTCCTGAAGAGGTTAATACTTTAAATCCAACCTAACTGAATATCCTCTTAGCGTACCAAATGTTCAACATTTCCTTTATAATCATTTCTACAGTATTCTCAGCTTTGTTGTGTCCTCAGTGGTGGTGTGCTGTTGATTTTTGACAAAAGAACAGAAACCTGCACTATGAGCACAGCTTTCTAACAATTACTTGAATATTAATTACTGTAAAGCTGAAACTTCTCATAAAATATTTTTTTTTCCTTGGGGGAAAGCGTAGTCAGCTTTCATTTGGCCACTTCAGAGTTATACCAGCATTTAAAAAAGCCCTATCACCACAATTATGAATACTTCCATTATGTTAGAAGAAATATGACTAGAAATAAAGAAGCCACAAGCTAAAAATACAGACATAGCAAGCATTTCAGAAGGGACTGCTGACTTGGAGCGCCTAACTGTGCATACTTCAAGGGGCCGGCTTTTCAAAAGCTCTTGAGTTTGTATAAACATTTCCTTCCCAGATGTCTCCATTGCAGCTTGATTTTTTTTTTTCTCTCTTCTTGCTTCTAGTGTTGGTCTCCATTAGGAATGAACTGAGAAAGCCTGATAGACAGGGTTGCTTATGAGCCTGGGACACCGGCATTCCTGTTTTAGGAATGCCAGATCATTTTAGCTAGAGGTGGCATCCTTAGGTTTTCATCTCCCATGTGCATAGCTGCAAAAACTTCCGTTAGCTAAGTAATACTTAAGCAGAAAACTTAAGCACCAGAGTGAGGTGGAAGGCAGCTTAAATTCCCTTTGTGCACTTTAGATGGCTAAGTGCTTAACTGCCATTGTGGCGAGAGATAGACTTTAAATCATATTCAATCTGAGTGTAATTTAATTTGGATTTTCCTGATGCCTTGTACATTTTTTGAATAAAAACTTAATGAAACTACATATTGCCAACAATGGATAAGTACGTGGATATGCTTTACACATGTGTCTCTTTAAAAAGGGTTACAAAGTTTAAATCAATAAATAAAAAGAAAGGCAACATTATACTATTGTACTGGGAAGAAGTAAAGAAAATAAGATTTTTATCTTCTCCACTGGAAAATTAATTCTACTTCTTCACAGAAGGGTCTTCCAATACAAAAATCATGTGATGCTGGGAAATAGGTCATGCTGCTAAGCAAAGAAGAAAAACCTTGCACAATACAGATACATAACACACATTTTGCTGTAACTACAGATCCCTATACTTTCTTTGGAAGTTGCATTCATTATCTTCGGATGCCCCGAGGTGAATTTTAGTTCTGTTCTTCTCGCAAGGCACTTGGAGCTGAACCAAACACTCTTCACTTGTACTGAAACTGCACTTTTTCCCCCGTAATCGAAGAGCTGTATCTTGTGCATCTTCTTAAGGAAAAAATACCCATTAATGCTAGTGGGGGCTTTTCTGTACAAGGAAAGCAGGATCACAGTCACAGACATAATCAGATCTGATGAAATGTTGGATAAACACTACTTTGACTTAGCCCCTCTCATAACAGTGTGTTTACAACCTCAGAAGCCGGAGCAAGGCCCGTGCTCCTCGCAAGGCCTGTTTCCCACTGATAACACAGGGAGCCCAGCGCAATGGAAACATCTGCACTGGAGACGTTGAGCGTTAGGTGAAATGAACCCAGCACACGCTGCGTTGTGTGCCTGCCCAAGCGTGGGTCTGGAAGGGACCCTGGCGATCACTTAGCCCAATGCTCTTTTATCTGATTCAAGGACTACATAACCACCTCGGAAAAAATGAAGGGATCTTTTCTTGTAATGCACGCACAGTGGTTTCCATTTACAAAGAGAAAGCCTTGGGCTCAGCTTTGAGTATCTCTCTACCAGAGAGATACTTTCACGAACTCACTCATTTGCTTGCTCGCATGCATGGGAAGATGCATGTACGTTTGATACTGAGTTTTGGTGGCCTGTTCCATCCACCACCTTCTGACAGCTTATGAATCATTCATGGTTCCCAGACCAAGCGTGAAGAAGACTGGGCCAGCTGATCTATAGAACACATCTGTACAAAGAGGTAGGATGGGGTAATGAAACCCCCACTTAACACGTAAGATCAAGGAGACAGAGCGGAGTTTACTGGGGCTTCTTAGTTCTGAAATTTCTGATAGTTGCTGTCAATATAGGAAACAGATTGGACATTATTTGAGTCTTTAAAGCAATTTTGGAAGCTTAGTAAATTGATTTTCCTTTGCATTGCCAGAATGGTGGATGGGGGCCAAAAGTGAATGCAATGAAACTCCTCAGCTTCAGAACTGCATTAGGAGAGCTTCTCCATCAACTGCAGTACCATGCTTTCTAGCTCTAGTGGCACCCACATACCGTTCGGTTTTATGTTTTTAATGGCGGTCAGCACCATAGGCACTGCCCCCATACTTACAATTGAATGTTGATAAACCAACGTACCTATTTCATGCACTGCTCCAGCAAAACCTACCCACTCAGAGCTAAGCCGTCACTGCTGGCTTTGGCCAGAGCTGCTCGCAGGCTGCCCTGTTACGTATAAACACATAAAACATGAAAAGACAAAAGACTGCAACGTGCTAGGTCCCTAATGTAGATGAAGACTTGATTTCCTACCTCTGTGTGGAAGAAGTTGCTTTTTCCTGGTTTTGGAAGCTTTTGCAGTTCAGTAAGCTGCTGTTGCATGGAAGGGGATATGCTTTCCCACTATGGTTCTGATATACTTCAAAATGCTTTTCTTGAGTAATCCATGGCTTTGCCAGCCTGAGACTCAATAAACATGGTTTTAAGAGGACAAGGATTTAGCAGTACTGCTGTATGTATCATAAAATAAATCTCCGTTGATTTACTAATGTATGAATGAAACCAGAGAGGATTGACCAATATTATCTGTCATCATTGTATACAATCCCTGATCTATGGACCTAACTCCTTACTTGATTTCTCAGGTGTGGCTTTGGTGACACTAGCAGAATCAGCCTGGCACTGCAACGATATACTCAAGAGGAAAACCAGACCCTATTTGGACCATCAATTAATGTCGTAGGCTAAGGGTATTAGATAAGCTCCCAAACCCAGGTGGGTACAAGTATGCAAGGTTGTGGCAACATTTATGTCAGACAGGCTTATTTGTATGGGTTTGTAGTCTTTCTGTGTGTGTTAGACTTTCCACACAAGTAGTTTTCCCAAGACATATCAAAATGAAAATTGAATGTCACAGAATCTGTTTGGTCTCTACATCTGCTACTGATGCTCTGGTTTACATAATATTGGTGAATTGTTGTGCAGTGTAGACTACCCACCGTTTTTTATTGCAGATTTCAATATAACTGTCACATTTCTGAAGCTAAGTAGAGAAGAGAAAGGAGACAGTGGACATCTCCCTCACACACACACCCACACACACACCCACACACACCAAGAGCATGAAAGGCATTTATAATTCACATAGCCTTAGAAATCCCATGGCCGATGGAGCATTGCTTCAAAATCTACATTCATGAACCACAAGTTCTGAGAAATGCCAGTTCTGCAGTCATGTTACAGCCTGGATTTGCCAGAAATGGAAACGAGCGTAAGGTATGGCAGATTTGGTGTCATCAGCAATGCTTTAGCATATCTGCAGTTGGGAAGAAATGTTTGAATGCATTTGTGTCAGAAGAGGAAAGTAGCAGTTACTGATAGGGAGTCTCTGAGGCAGATCCAAGTGGATCATTGTATGAAGCAGTCTGCTGTCAGATGAAAAAAAAAACACCCATATTTGAAAGAACCAGGGATTCATGAAGTGCTGGTTAAGCGTAATGCACAGTAATCAAATGCCCAAGTAAGAAAATCTGCTGCAAAGAAAATGGACAGCAGGTGCTTCGCAAGTTTCAGCAGGGAGAATGGGGCTGCAAAAACCTGTTACCAATGTGCTTGCTCCCATATATACACTGAGAATGAAGAGATCGTTACAGCAAAATAAATGTGGTACTGAGAATCTGGAGTCTAGATTAGAAAGCACTCCTTAATGCAAACATTTTCTGGTTAGAAGTAGTATATACATTAATCCAAATGACTGACTTCACAATAAGACTTATACCTCTATTAAATCATATATATAAGTCAGTAATTAAAGGATTCATGGAAGAAGCACTTCCCATTGTAAACCAGAGGCTGAGTTTGGGGAACTACTCCTAAACAGCCTTGTCAAGACAGAAAAAAATACATCCAGATAACTTGTTTCTAATACGCTTGCTATGGATAATCTGGTGGGAAAGACCTAGTTAACATTTCAGAGCTCAAACCAAGCAAATGCAAAGCAATATACAGGCAAGAGGTTTTGAGTAGAGTAGCACTATGGCTAGGAGTTGACTTCACTAGTAACACCATGTGAATCTCTATGAGACAGGCAGAAGAGAACAGGAGGTCAGCTGAAGCCATCCCAGGAGATAGCTCTACATTACAAAGTGAACCTAATCAAAAGGATGAGTGGATATTTGCAGATCTTCCAGAAGATGTCCGCCTATTAGCACTCCAGAAGGGAGGCTGGAAGTTGTAGATTTGACATGGCATTTGACATTTGCCAGGAGAGACCAACAAGAAGCAAAGGATACTTCTCCATAAGGATACTTCTTCCATAACACACCCACAAGGCACATGGTCTAAGAACAGAGACCTTTTTTGTATAGCCCTACTTATAAGTCAGGATTCATCAAATTACCACTTGAAGAATGGAAAAGATACTAGCAAAAGGCTGCATGACCAATTTCACTGTACCACATGTGAATCCTTCTGCTTCAGTCTCACCAAAGACCACTGAGGGGAAACGGAGCTTCCTGAATCATCACAGGAGGCTACACACAGACGTAGTATTTCTCATGTTCTCCAGGATGATGGGACCAAATCAATCATCACTAAAGGCACAGAAGCCTTGTACGGTGCCTTGGATTCAGCAATGCTGTACTGCACTGGAGTATTGGAAAACTGCTGCTGCTTTTTTGGGTTTTTTTCTGAAACACAGTCCTGGGCAAGACCCACTGACGGTAATAATGCATATTCCCCAAAAAGCGGCTTTTGGGATGAGACACAGCTCTTAAGTGTTTCTGAAGGCAGATCAGCATCGGGAGCCCTGCTATTTACAGATTTTTTGCAGGCTTGGGTAATCATGGGGCTTCCCACCAGAAAGTGTGGGATTCCCATGTCGCAGTGTGAAGTGCAGTGGCCGGTGCCACTGGGCGCTGCCAGACACTCGCCTGTGCCAAATGCGGCTGTGGAGAGAGCCAGGAGGTAGAATTAATTCCAGCCTCTTATTACTATGCAACAGCTACCAGCACTCAGCACGTCTTGAGTGGGTGCCTGGAAGTGGGGAACTGGAGACAGCCCCTGGGATGGGACCGGCTGTGCTGGGTCCAGCCAGTGCTGGCTGGATCCTCGAGGGACATGCAGGCAATGCCAACCCTGTGTGATAGGCTCACCCCAAACCAGAGCAACCCTCAGGCTGGTGGGATGGGATAGTAACTGATATACATGGACACCTTAGCAAACAGACCGAAGTGCACCACACTGTGCAAGATGTCAGTCCAGACCAGCCCAAAGACTTATGATAGGCAGCTGTACCGTCTGTGCACAAATTCATTTCAGTGGAGATTGGAAGGAAAAGAAAAATGACAGTGTTGCTTGAACTCTGCATCTTGTGTCACAGAAGTGCCTTGCAGCATACATTGCGGGCTCTCACCACGGCAGAATAATACGTCATTTGCTTATGGTGCATTTAAACAATTAATATAGTTACTTGTATTAAAATTTTCTCTTTTAACTATAAGTATTTGAAGTTTAAGCATTATTGCACCAAATACATTCGTCACTGATGGGAGGATAGCATCAAAAAAAATACTCATTACTAATAAACTACTACAAAGAGAAGGTTATCATATCTAAAAGATGCCTCAAAACATAGGTGTCTCCAAAAAAGCCTCTTTAGAATTTGCTTCTGTTAGTGGTACCAAGAATTGAAATTTCCAGAGTTACCTCTTTGCATGACCCCTAAAGAGTAAAAGTGGCGGCATGCTCTGGCTTTGCTGTTACTGTATTACCATCTCAACAGAATTTCATAGAGACACTTTTGCCCTTGTTGAAATTGGCAGTATCCTCTAAAGATGAAACAGTAAAAGAATAAGAAACACGTGGCAAGATGTTAAAATCAGCAGTTGTTTAGTACTGGAATAAGTGTCGTTGAAAGATTTTCTTACCCCGTTACTGAATAAAGTCATGGCAAATTCATAAAGTGTGAAGAAGTCCAATTGCCTGAGCAATTAGAACATCTGAAAAATACCTTCCAAGGTTTTTAAGTTAGAGGAGAGAAGAGGAAAGTCTTTCCTTTGTTTAATAATTTAAATGCAGACAGGTGCCAGTGAAGGTTCTACAGCAAATAAATCACAAATATGAAATATTGACTTCCCACATTTTAAAATTAGTTCCATTCTTTATCAAAAGTGCTTGGCACAAATTAGTATCAAATTAATTTTCTTTTTTACTGATGTTATATCACTCAGTACATTAAGAATGTAAAAATTAAGTTTTTGGATAAATGTATGTCAAAGTAGGTAATTATTTTAGTAAGTATATATACAGATTCTGTTTGCAAGAAAGAAGTATGAAGTAGTGTAAAACTATATATGATTGCAAAATTACCTATTTTAATAATGTTAATGAAATAATAATCAACTTCTCCAAATGAAAAGAGCAAAAAGATGAAGGACGAAAAAAGATTAAGATTGATTATATAAATCAGTGAACATCAGCTATGCCTTAAATCACAATTGAAACGGCTATGGATTCAAAGCAGAATAATTGAGTACCACAGTTTCCAATCTGTGAAGAACTTTTGCCTATAAAAAAGGGCATTTTTTCCTCACACAGAATTTGACATGGGAATATTTCTTGCAGCGGAGCTTTTAAAGCCCTAACTGTGGAAATGCTAAAGATAGGATACAAGCACGTACACGCACACATCTGAACATATGCAGGTACATTTTGCCTGGCTCGCAGCACCCTAGTTACTCTTTGAGACAGAAAAAGTACGTAGAGTGGGGAAAAAAAAAAAACATCCACCACCTCGCAGGCAGCCCAGGCAGCCTCTCGCCTTGCAGGCTCAGTCCAGGGTGCCAGCCGGGGCCCAAAACTGAAGGCTCGGAAGCCTGGGTAGCAGAATAGCCCGTGCACCTCTGGCAGCCTGCTGTAGGGAGCCACGGCCACGGCCTCGGCCGCCCACTCTGGTTGGGCTTGCGTCACACGCCTGGGGAAAAGAGGTGGTGACGAAGCGAGAGAGAAACTAGTCAAAGCAAGCCATCGATCGCAAGCTCTTGTGCCTTCCACCCTGCTGAGCAATGTCAAGTCATGGCCGAAAGCTGAGCCATGTGCCATGGCTCCTGGCACACTGGAAGGTCATCTTAGAGGTCCAGTGCTGTGATGCCATCAGCTTTTCCCAACTTATTTAAGTGGCAGTAAAACACAAGGGAGAAACGAGTCCTTCTGGTTTGGACCCTGAAACAAAAAATCGTTGTCCTAACATCATATATCAGCCTGTTTTTTGTGTACAGAGCAGCTTTCCAGTCATAGGACTAACTGTTGAAAGTACTAAGAAGGTAGAGCGTAAAAGTTAATATCCTGATTTTCTTTTTTCAGATCAACAAGGTATTACTTCTTTACAAGATAGTCTACCATGCAGTTTACAGAACAAGTACTGATGGTTAGAGTGTTTCATAAAGCAGTGTGAATGTGGAGTTTTTTTGAAAAACAGTAGAAGTTGCCATTTCCAACTGGGAGACAGCTCATTAAAAGGCATGAGATCAGCTCAAATTCTGCCAAGAGGGAGAAACAAGAAGGCGAAAAGATCCCAAGGTAGTCTGTTACCAGTATGGGTTATTTGCCTTGCTTTAAATTTAAGACGTATTTAACAAAGGGAATGTTTTCACTTACTCTTTGGAGAATTTAAAAATAAATCTACTCTGCTTTCTATAATTTTTCCTTGGGTTTAATTGCTCAGGACTCCTGGGTTCTGCTGTGATAACAGTCATTAAATCAGTGGATGATGCACACCAGCATCTCAATGTTTATTTACCTACCTCTAAACTTGGGATGGTCTTCCTAGTTTTCAGTGGGCATTAATTATTTGACTGTAAAGTACAGTGGGACACATGTGCCTGCAAAACGCCTCCTGTGCCATTTGACTGCCTTTTAAGTAAATTCTCCCAAGCCTCCCCAGTGTGGCAACCTCACTAGTTAAGTAGAAAGACAATCCTAAATCATTCAAGGATGTCCAGTGTAGTGAACCTACCCTTCCCTGCTGCATTTCTAGCTGCTGGCAACTGGCTTGTCTCACCGATCAGTGTTCCACAGCCTTGGCCCTGTGGCCAGTCCATACAGACAGCCCTTGCTTATTGATTGGGGAGGGAGGATACAGACACCTTCTCACAGTGGATATCTGCATGGAGGTATTTTTTACCCAAACTTGCCCCTTGTGAGCCTGATTCAACACCTATTACAGCAATAGGAACCTTTATGTTGACCATGATTAAGACATGCATCAGGCTTGGGCTGCTTGGGTTTGGGATGTTAATAGGTTTTCAAAGCTTCACCAGCAATGTTGGACCATCAGGTGATGTGCCTGTCTAGGGAGTTTCTGGCTGCCAGCATGGGATGACACAGAAGAGAGGAGTTTTGCTTAAGTTATGCTTTGAAGTGTCACTGAGATAAGAGGAAATATCTGCAATCTTGAATTAAAGATTTTCTAGGCTCACTGCCTGAAGATCATACACATTTATGATCATAATATATAGATATACCTAACTATTCCCTTAACAGTGTTAAATTTTATAGCTGTTGTTTTATAAAACCTGCTGTTCAAAGCACTCTGTAATTAATAAGTTGGGAGTTTAAGGGCAGCTTCTCTCAGAAACAAAACCAAACCCGCAATACAGACAAAGGTACTGCAGAAAACCAGAAACATTAAGACAGGTCTTAAGAAAGATTAATCCAGTGTAATTGCCTTGTCGGAAAGAGGAAGGGAATGTCATGTTCATGTCGTTTTCTCTTCCCCTAAATCAAGAAATGGAATTAAGTGAAACTGATGCAATCATGGCTCCAATTTGGCCATGATCTCGTGGCTGTGCCAAACAGTGACAGCTGTAATCTCCGCCATGCATACGGCTGTGGCACAGCACAGGACATGCGGGAGGCAGCTCCAAGGAGCCCTGTATTACAACTCTCTCCAAAGAAAATGCCTTTGTCTTCCCTCTTGTCCACTTGTCCCTTCCTTTCTTTTCCATTTTGTGTACACTAAGAGTTTTGCATGGTAGTGTTATATTCTATAATGTGTCAGAAAATATGCACAAGTAGTTACAGTAAATACACATGGCATAGGGCAGTTTTGTTTGCCATCTGCCTGAATTCATCCACTAGTTAAAATTAAGGTAAAGTTCATACTAAATTGAAGGGCAAAAGACACTTTCTGGACACTGCTGTGGCCCCTAATTCAAGGCACAAAGGAATGATTTATGGAGAGAGGAGGGCAAGGAGATTGGTGTTGGCAGCCAAGGGGATGAGGCGACATTTTGTGAGGTGGGGGTGAACAGAGGCCCACAAGATGGTCTGGGGAATTCTACACAGCCAGAAGTCACTATTAGGAAGCAAATAATAACCGATGAGACACTCGATCAAAGACGGTGGAGCGTGGTATGGGATAAAATTGTCGACAACTGCTGAACAGGAACCATGAAATAGTCAAGTCTGTTTTCAAAACAGCAATCTGGCTACCCAAGAAAGACAGGCAATACTTGTTAGCAAGTTCACTCTAAGAAAAAGGAAACCAAGATCTTGCCCAAGGCAAACACAGAGACCACAGAAGTAGTGCTCTTCCTTTCCCGGGGCTGAGCCTTATGATGTAACTCGGATCATACAGCCTTCCAAACTTAATAGGCCATTCATTTGTAACCACGCACACCAGCAGTAGCATCACAGCCTCATATGACATATAACAAATTTTAGGACTTTTGGGGAATTTGGAGGCTACCGAAAGGAAATAATTTCTGAATTAGGAATGGGAGTCTGGACAGGCAATGGCTCTGGAAGCGAGGCACACCTAGCAAGTGTGATGTGGGCTGAGGGATTCAGTTTTGATGCTCCAACTTGTGTGTAGGTAGAAACCTGTGCAGTCAGGGTGGCCTCGTTGCAGCAGCAGGATGACCTCAGTAAATTTGCAGATGACACCAAACTGGGTGGGAGTGTTGATCTGCTGGAGGGGAGGAGGGCTCTGCAGAGGGACCTGGACAGGCTGGATCAATGGGCCAAGGCCAATTGTATGAGGTTCAACAAAGCCAAGTGCCAGGTCCTGCACTTTGGTCACAACAACCCCATGCAGCGCTACAGGCTTGGGGAAGAGTGGCTGGAAAGCTGCCCAACAGAAAAGGACCTGGGGGTGCTGGTTGACAGCCAGCTGAATATGAGCGAGCAGTGTGCCCAGGTGGCCAAGAAGGCCAATGGCATCCTGGCTTGTATCAGGAATAGTGTGGCCAGCAGGAGCAGGGAAGTGATCATGCCCCTGTACTCAGTGCTGGTGAGGCCGCACCTCGAATACTGTGTTCAGTTTTGGGCCCCTCACTACAAGAAAGATGTTGCCTTGCTGGAACAGGTCCAGAGGAGAGCAACCAAGCTGGTGAGGGGTCTGGAACACAAGTCATACGAGGAGCGGCTGAGGGAACTGGGGCTGTTTAGCCTGGAGAAGAGGAGGCTGAGGGGAGACTTGATCGCCCTCTACAACTACCTGAAAGGAGGCTGTAGTGAGGTGGGGGGGCCTTCTCCCTGGTAACAGATGATAGGACGAGGGGGAATGGCTTGAAGCTGCGCCAGGGCAGGATTAGGCTAGACATTAGGAAAAACTTCTTCACCAAGAGGGTTGTCAGGCTCTGGAATGGGCTGCCCAGGGAGGTGGTGGAGTCCTCATCCCTTGAGGTCTTTAAAAGAAGGATAGATGAGGTGCTCAGAGACATGGTTTAGTGGTGGGATGGCAGTGCTAGGTTAACGGTTGGACTCGATGATCTTAAAGGTCTTTTCCAACCGAGGTGATTCTATGATTCTATGATTCTATGACCTGTCTTCCAAGGAAGTAAACGTGACTGAATCATTCAGGAGGGCAACAACTAATGGGAAAGAAGAAGAACCCAATAAGTATTGGTTGGCACAAAATCGTGCCTGAAGACAAATTTATTCAAGGCATCACAGGCATGACAAGAAGAATGTCTTTAGTTTCCTATACATCAGCTCTTGATGACTGGGTAATAAATAAGGTTTGGGATTTCTGAAGTAGCTCGCACTGTTAAGCTTAATAAGGAAAGAGTGATAATTAGATCATAGGCTGTAAATATCTATCTACACGGGAATGGAAATCTGATAAGTGAGGGCTATTCAAACAAAAAAAGTCCAATTGACTAGATGAAACTCAAACTAAAAATGACATGCAAAATCTGAAATGTGAGGATAGATAACCATTATCAAGTTATATTAATGTTGATTTTCCTGCTTATGGCAGTATATTAGAAAGCTGTACCAATGGCTATTGTGGATTTCCTACTCCCGCCAATCCTAAAATTGAAAAAAAATATCTGTGTTTGGGGTTTTTTTTGAGTGGGCTTTCCCCCAAAAGGCATGGTGGATTGTGTTGTAGAGATGCTCACCCTATATAATCACAACTCCATGTGGTTTATAATATGCAAATCCCTCTTTTGTGCAAACTCATCCGTTCAAGGTGCTTAGCAGGATCTATCACAGGTTAAAGGGGTAAATTTCTGTGGGAACTGCTTGTCAAAATATCGGCAGCACCTCACTAAGGCATCCTCGATATATATAGCTCCCTCTGAAGTCACAAATGTGTGTGAGGAAGACCCAGAAGTATGCAGAACACCACTGGTAAAATTACCATGTTCTGTAGAGATTTTTCTCAAATATATATAAACGGAAAGAAACTTAAATCATTCAAAAGACAAATCATTCAAAAGCCTGCAGTTGAAATTAACTGTCACATTCATGGAATCTACGGGCACAAACCTGGCGGTTTACACTAATCAAGATTGCTCCTAAATTCCCACCTGTCACAAATAGATAGGCTGGGCTAACAAGAGAATAGATGAAATTGGACAAAGGGTGAAGGGAAGACTAAAAGCTTGATAATTAGTGTTTTAGAAAAAGAAGAAAAATTACAGCAGAGACTGGTCAGCAGCTTAAGCCGGTACCAGAATAAGTGAATATATCTCCAGCCTCCGGCAGTGAGTAATGAGTAGATGATGCAGTTGTGCAGGAAGATGGCCTAATAGCACTGCCCAGTCATGCAAAGTGTGAACATGACTGGGAGCTCCCCTGATTTGCAAAAAATCAGGGCACAGATCCAATAAAAGGGAGAAGTTTTCTGCTCCTATTCTTCCTCCCCATCCGAGGCACGTAGAAGCACATTGCTAGAGTTCTAGAGCCCAAGGGTTTGTGCAAACGTGCATGACCACCACTGGCACCTGAAGTATATGTCCACATGCAGGAATAGACTACCCTGGAGGACTACCAAGACATGGAGTGCACTCCTTAGGTTATTTCTACACCTTATTTTTGCAGCTTTTCAGAACAGAACTAGAGTTTGGCCTCTTCCCTTATAACTAGCATGTATAGCCCTCCTCTTAATATGGATTCGGTCAAAAGCAAACTGCTCTTGGTTTTCTGGGAAAGGGATTTCACATCTGAATTTTAGGCATACTGATTTGAAATGTCAGACTGAAGTCCCTTTCCATGAGATTTTCTTCCAGACTTGAGGCATTATTGATTGTGCAGCAAGGTTCAAAATCAAATTAAATGCATGGATTTGCTCCCAGAAAAAACGTGTACAAAAGAAGAAGCTGTTTCTCTAAGTGAGTCTCCTAAAATTAAAACAAAACAAAACAAACTCCCATTGCTTAATAAAAATTCTTCCTATCTGACAGAGTCTTTGTCTCTTTAGAGAGAATTATTTTTAGCTTTGATTGTGAAGAATACTGGTGGAACAGCTCTTGGGTGAGTCACAGCAGGTTAAGCGGCAATGCTAAAAACGTAGCTAGGATTTTGCTAGGTTGCTGGGACGGTAGCAGAGATGATGTTGTGTCACCTTTGTGCACTTTTTACAAATTCAGGCAAAAATGTGATAGCAGTCAGATTCTGAGAAGGAACATTTCCACCCATTGTATCAAACTGAAGCTCATTTTCTACCCTAGTACAGTCTGATATATCTTGGGATATTTTCCTACCAATCTTTTTTCTCCTCCCCTAGAAAAATAACAAACCAGTCAGCTTACAGCATTATATATCAGCAGCCAAGGACCAAACAGGGAGTAAGACATTTCTACTAGTTCCATTTGCAAAACTCATATTAATCAAAGCCAAGCACTGGTACTTTTAAGCAGCCATGCCTGCTGAACCCTGGAGCTTTAACTTGTCATTTAAACAGTGGGGTTACTGCTTGTGTAAGCAGTCGTGTCTGAGCTCTCCGTAATTTGGGAAAACAAAAATGTGAAGTCAGACTCCCCTTTTATTTCCCTTATTCTGTCTCAATTAGAAAGGCTGCGATTCCCAGGGTGAGATCCTGCTGAGCAATACCACCACGGTATTTGCTTTTCATTCAGCACAATTAATAGAGGATTTACAGCAGTCCATGGTGGTGAGGGTGAGTTCCTCTCTGCTCACTGCCCAAAACCTTGCCCCAGGGCCCAACCTTGTCTCTTGGAGCAGAGTGTGGGTCCTGAGCCCTTGAAGTAATGCTGGAGTGAGGGTCAGAGCAATACTTCCCTAGGGATATGGGAACTCCTGCCCCAGCTGCCACAAAATACCTGCTGGAAGGAGCTCTGGTGGGAAAGGGGTCAGCTGGAGAGGGTCCCACTGCGGGCAAGGGATGGACTTGTTTGGAGGAGGCCTCAGTAGGAGAGCACGCCTTTGGGAGCTGAGGATATCTACAAAGAGAAAGGAAGGTTACTCAATGAAGGAACACCTGTGGGGTAGCTGGAGAAGGGAGGTTCAAAGCAGACACAGAGGAACGGGTGGATGAGGTGGGATGACATAGCTGTGACGTATAAAGAGGGAGGGGAAAATGCACACAGCTTTGTGCGTACAACCAGCCCAAGCCCTTGGCTTTTATTCCCCTTCTGTCCCAGCTCCTTCAGGCTGTGGCCTCAGCTGGGGTAATGCAGCACACCCAGGCATAAGCCAATTAAAGTTCCCTCTGTACACCAGCGGGGACGCTCTTTTTTGCTTTAGAAGGCACACTCCCCAGGGCCTGAATTGAACTTCAGTCTACGATTGAGCAGCACTATAGGGGCTCTGCTCTCGACTGGAGTGTCTGGGAATTACTGCAATGTAAACAATAATTTCATAATATTAATGTAAGCGTGGTTTTAGATTGCAGAATCACGTATTGCCGTTTAACATTCCTGGCGTAAGGTTGCTTATGCATAGTCTTGCAGAGGGTTTAATGGGGAGGGCTAGATAGCTTTGAAGAGGTTGCTCTGACTTTTCCTCTGGGCGTAATACAGGTTGCACTCTCTACAATCCAGTAGATCCATATGGAGGATTCTGCATTAAAATTGGCTGTTATTCGAGGCTCTTCAGAGAATTTCCCTGCTTTGCTTTTTAAATATGGACACAAGAGAAAAGGAAAAATGTATCAGAAAAATGTCACTGTCACTTGTGGGAGTATTTTTTTCTTTCATTTTGCTGCAGCTGCACACTATTTTCCCCCTCTGTAAAGTAGTTTTAAAATGCACAGGCTAAAAAGGGCAGAGAGTGTGTATTTTTATTAAGTATTACTACTTACTGCAGCGAGCTTATGACTTGGATAAACTGCCCAGGTGAAAGCTTGACCTCACAGCAGTCAATAATAACTCTCCGCTGACTTTGTGGGGCTGAGTGGAGGGAAAGCCATCCAATGGCACGATATTGTTGGTTTGTCCTCTTTTCCAGAGGTACTAATTCAACACAACCCGCACTGAGCAAAAATCTAAGCAAGCCCTAGCTTGACTGTTGGTCTTACTCTTGAAGGTCCCAGGTCTCAGTTTCGTTTAATCTGCACATGGACCTACTTCTAAAAACAGTGGGTTCTTTCCACAAGCTCGTCTGGTGTCTTATCTCTGATGTCCAGGAAACGAGCCTCCCCGCTACTGCCATACTGCTATGTAAAGAAGGAGGTTTTGTGAGATATTGAGAGTGAAAACCATACACGACTTTGTTAATTAAAAAAAAAGATCTTGCACTATGTCTATTAAAAAAAAAAACAAAACAACAAGAGGGTAGCATAGGTCATCCTCATGCTGAGAGATACTGAGGGGCTGTGGAAATCAGAGGAATCCAGAGGGCACCAAAGCTATCACACTGTAAAACTGATGGATGTCAGGATTGGGTACATGGACCTTTAGCTTACCTATCATGATGATTTCCTGTTATTTACCTGTCACAGTGTTGCAAATATTCCCAAATTTGAGTAACAAACTAGAAATCCATGATGAACTGAAAGGACTTCAGCAGTAATCAGTAAAATTCTATTTCCACACTTTGCCTCTTTTGCGTTAAAAGTCATTTAGCATTAAAGTCATTTTACATTAAAATAATTTCTGTGGCAGGTTAATTCCTTTTTTTCTTTTTCTAATGAGTTAGTTCAATCAGCTTGGCAAATTATATGTGCACGTTCCAAATTCTGTTTATTTACAGCTCTGAACAGACAACGCCATAAATGTCTAGCTTAATTTTGTGGTGAGTTATCAGTGGTGGAGGCCACCACAAGCTGTCCTTTATTAGTCTCGACTCAAAAGCTGTGACAGTGATTGCTATAAAGATTGAGCAGGATGTTGTAAAAACACACCAGTGCAAATAAGAAATGTAAGTATTTTTGATACCTGGAGACCAGATAGTCTGTGCAGGCACTGTATTGTTATTTACATTTGTAATGTTTCTCTCTGTGCATCCTGTTGGCTGCAGGAAACTTGACTCTGACTCTCAGCAGATCACTCCTCCCCCAAACTGCAGCATTAATTTGTACTGCTAATAGAGAATAAATAAGTAACTGAAGAAAATAAGTATTAACAGTGGAAATATTTCAGTGGAGGCTCAGTAACAACCCACAGCAACACTTACAGTCTTTGCAAAGAACATGCCTGTTTACCACGTTAAAAATATGTGATTGCTTCATTTCTTATGCTCTTTCCCTAAGTCTCTGCTATTGTCCAGAGCTGGAGAGAGGGTATTAGGCTAGGCAGACCTTTGGTCTGACTCACATGCATGTGCTTACACACAAGCGCCAAAGATGCACAAACCATTCCTCTCTGCTTCCCGCTTGCACATCCCTCGCTCCCTTCTCCCCTCGCACGCCCCCCCCCCCCCCAAGTTTACACACCTTTGATGGAGTAAACAGTTAACTGTGGTTAGAAAATTGTCTTTTGAGAGGTCTTCCCATGCAGGAAGGGAGCAACTAGACTAGGAGCTTACGGTCAACAGTGAGCAGGATGTCAAGGAGCTTGGCGAGATACAAAGCAGAGGAGAAGTCAGGTGGAATAATCCCAAGAGTCCATGCACGCTACGTGACGGGAGGGTAAAAATGGAGTCAGTGCGAGCCAGAAGTCAGGAGCCGAAGCCACAGGGCTAGGAAGGGGGCTGTGCCAGGGGGACGCTGGGGAGCCAGGGCCAGAGCCAGGCCAGCCGCTGGGCAGCATGCCGGGGCGGTCACCCCAGCTGGCAGCTGGGCAAGCAGCCTACAAGCAAAACTCCCAGGCAGCCCTCGGAAACCACAGTGTACACTGATTGCCTGGACAAGGCTTAACAGATGCTCATGGCTTTTATGTAGGAGGAGCCCATTTCCCAACAGCTCCCAGGGCAAGGTTGTTGTCTGTAGAGGGAGGGGGGGCAGGAGGCTGGTATCAGCCCTCCAAGCCCAGCCCTGCTCTCACAGCCCAGCAGACCCCCTGGAGAAGAGCCCATCAACACCATGAGCCACCCCAGATAGCACCATTAGCTACCTGGGGAGTGACAAATTCTCCTGCTGCCCACCCTCTGGTCTGAATATAAAGGTGGTCATATCGCCTTCACCATCTTCTTCCACCTCAGCAGAGCTTTGACAAGGGGAAACAACCTTCCTGTTGCTACCGCTGGACAGTCCCTGCCCCACAAGCAAAGGGGGCAGAGGAAACCAGCTCCCCACTTATCTTGACCTTCCCTGCAGCCGCTGAGCAGGAGGAGTGTTTCTCTTCAGAGCATGTAGCTTAAATCACAGAGAGGTTTGCAAACAGGAATTTTGGCAACACCGACCCAACAGCCCCTGCTGAAGGTAGAATTGCCTTCAGCACAGAGGAGACAATGCTGCTGCTCTCTGCTCCAGCAAGAAGAACAGCAGAGAGAAGGGGTATCCAGAGAACAAAACTGGGGAGTGCCTTGTACACAGGCACCAGGGCTTTGACTGTGTCTATTCACATCTCCCCTGAGGAGCCACAGGAAAAAATCACAGTATATATGCTTTGCCCACTCATCAGTTGAAAAGGGCGATGTGAGCTGAATAGCTAGGAAGACTGTGGAAAGAAGACCAGGGAAAAAACTGATATAACATGTGCTCTTCAAAAAAAGCCAGAATCTCATTGCTCCCTTCTTGTGTGATAGGCGTTAGTGGTAGCTCTATAGCCACACTGTCCTGCACAAGCCCCTGAAAATCAGTCTCTTCTTCCTAATGTAGCAAGTCTCCTAAGAAAGATGAAAATGCAGTAACCTGTATCTAGCTCCAACCCTGCTATCCTACTGCAAGCAAGAGGAGCATTACCCTGCAAGAGCTAGAATGGTGCCTCTGCACACGTAGACAAAACTCGGCAATGTTAGAGACCAAATACCTCAATTTTGCTGCGCCTCTGAGTCATAATCCTTAATGAGGTACAGGCTGTGTAGCTGCAGCTCCCTGAGCTGACATTAAGCAAAGTAAACATTGCTCTGCGAGAAGCATAGCTGAGGAAGCTTGGTTTTCTACCATCTTGCAACCTACAATCCTACTCTCTGCTCTTCACACAATATCCCCTTCTTCCCTTATGTCCCCTGCAATTCACCTTTTCCTTCTTATTTCTCCAGCCCCCCTCACATCTGCTTGTCGCTGCACCCCATGGATGCACACATCCTACCTCCAACCTCTTCCCACGTGCCTATGTACTGTCTAAGCCAGAGGCAGTTTCTGTTGTGGCCAGTCCCAAGCCACGGATGTGCTGATCACTTGGGCAGGATGCATCCGCCGACTGACCGCTCCACAGCTCAAACAAAACCAGCGACTGCCAGTGCAGACTGCAACCTTTGCCAAAGGGGGGGCACACACGGGAACGTCGGTATCTCTGTGTCTTCAACTCATCTCTCAAATTTGGATGAAACCGGTCACTTTTGAGGGGGGAAATGACAGACAGTGTGATCTCATGAGAGGAGACCTGTCTAGAAAGCATGAGAGGTTTTGCTGTTGTGGTCATGCAACTGTGTGATGCCAAGGCCCAAGCCTGCGCGATGTTATCTAGCCAATCTCTCTGGCTTTCTTTTGCCTGCCTTCCTTAAAGCCTCTGTGTCCATATAAAAACACCCAGACCTCTGTGGCCGTGGTTGCACTGTCACCAGCAGCACTGCTTTAGGCTGGCTTAGTACTCCCCAGTAGAGTTGCGCTCATCCACCTCTCGTAATGTCTGTCCTCTTGTAACAGCCCCTCGGGCAGGGCTGGCTCAAGTGTCTCTGCAGGTGTATGAGGGACTGAACCTGGAAGCTGATCTGACTGCAGAAGAAAAAAAAAAGGCAAAGTGGGGTAGGCACAAGTGGCCTGGGAGCAACAGAGTACGGGGCAGTAATTGCTTAAGCCAGCACCACTGCCAAGGAGTTCTCTGTCAAATATGCCCTGAATGTAGGAAGGGGCCTAATCCTCAGAGCTCAGGCAGGTAAAAGCCAGCCTAATGCTGACATTGGTCATGTGCCCAAAATAAGAAAGGATGAGCTGCAAGCATCCCTGCCCATCACAAGTCCCTTGGCTGTGAGAGGCAGGGGGCAAAGCAGCACGATGCAGAAGCAGCTGGCTGAGCCCATCTGCACCCTCTGTATGTGACGACAGCAAAGGGAAAGAAACAACACCAACACATGTCAGTTACTGAAAAGTTGTATGAAAATTCAGCATGTTACCTGTTCTAGTGGAACCCTATATTATCCCTTAGGGGAGAAGAAAAGTGGCTGCATCCCTGCTTGGCTTTCCACCCAGGATTTTGTGCACAGAGGCAGGCAAGCAAGCAAAAAGACACTGCAGAGCTTTCATCAGCATTGTGTTGTGCCCAAGTTAATAAACCTGGCCTAGAGACTGAGCTTGACCTTAGGCTCATTGCTGCAGCTCAGAGTATGAGTGAATTCATCCCACATCAGGCTGCAAAAAAGGCTGCATGGACACACTCCAGCTTGAGAGCTTGACTTGCAGAGCAGCTGCAATCACTGCTTAAAATGGAGGTGATTATCCTCAACCAGATGAAAAAATAAACCAATGAAGCAACAAAAAATCCCACAAAAAGACCAGGAACTTCTTAAAACAGCTTCTGGGAAGTGGTGAGGAAACCAAGTGCACACAGCATGTCCATCACTAAGCAAAAGTTACTCCTCTGTGGAGGTTTGTAACAGAAATAAGTCTGCTCTGTATCATAGAATCATAGAATGGTTTAGGTTGGAAAAGATGTTTAAGATCATCAAGCCCATCCATTAACCATGTCCACACACTGCCAAGTCCACCACTAAAGCATGTTCCTAAGCACCACATCTACCCATCTTTTAAATACCACCAGGGATGGGGACTCAACCACTTCCCTGGGCAGCTCATTCCAACGCTTGATAACCCTTTTGGTGAATGAAGTATGAATGGAAATGAGTGTGTGAAAGCACCAGAAAAAGAGCAAAACAAAGGTTAAAAGAGCAGCCTCTACCAAGGACAAACTGACAGTAATAATATACTAACAAAGGTGGTGTTTATGCCAGGACCAGAAGGCCTGTGCTCAGATAAAACCACAGCTGGGATGGTTCATCAACAGCAGATCCCACAGGAGGAAGGCAACAAATTTACAGGACGTTGCATGGGCCATTCCTCTTGGTGGTACCTCTCAGAGACCCCAAATGTGGAAGGACAGACAAAGCACATGCAAACGTTCATGGAGGAATAAAGAAAATTCTGAGGAAAAAGGGTCATACCGTAACTGTTGGCTTCTAACAGGTATAAAAGGCCTGTCCAAACCCAATTTGCCATCACCAGTGAAGAGGAACTGCTAGCCTCTCTCTCTTGTTTTCCACGTGGAAAGGGTTTAAAGATGGAAGGGGTTTAAAAGTGGGAAGGGTTTAAAAGTTGGCATCTTTCCAAGTCTGTCTGTCTCACCTCCTAGGTCTTCTTTTCCTTTTCCTTCTGCTGCTTTACTGGAAGGGGTGAACCATGTCCCATGTTTCTGATTCTCCTCCCTAATCTCAACTATAGACCACTGTGTTTGGGAACTATCACAGCAATGAGGTAAATTAACCTTTCCTCCAAAGAGTTTCCCATTTCTGCCTTCATCTGGTGAGAGCAGCAAAAAACAGAGCTGCAAGAAACCAGATTTCCATCAAGATGACTGAAGCATCAGGCTGTGACCTGTCAAATCCCCCTGAAACCTTCTTTTAATTGCCTTTCAAAACAAGCACTTCCTGCAGAGTCCCGTCGTATGTTCAGTGCCTACTCTGTTTTGACCTGAGCCTTCCTAATGCTTAATGCAACCTCTGATATCTGGTGGTAGTTTTATACAAGACATGAACCCCATTTTTTGGGTTATCAGTCGTTTTTCTCCACTTAACAGGTACAGAGTAACCCTAGAGTCAGTGGGTGTTCCCTGCTCTGCAGGAAGCTGAGATTCAGGGTCATGAGAGCACTTCTTGGTGGGCATCTCACCATCTTTTCATGCAAGGTGTGAAAGGGCTTTTTCCATGAGGTGGTTAAAGCAGAGACATGGCCTAGCTGGAGTGGGACAAAGGCATTTAGCAAGGCTCAGAACCGACTGAGACAAAGCTGGAGATCTCTCCACCTAGGACCCACTGCACGGTGCCCAGCCGCTCACCATTGTGACCCACAGCTCCCCTGGCTCTCCACTGCTCTTCCCCTCTCCCCTCGCACCTCAGGGTGATCCCGAATTAACCACCTCCCTCCTCTTTTGGAAAGAACTGTGCTGTCTCCCCATTCCTCCCTGTCCTCTTGAAGACTTCCACCACCAGCTTGAGACCCTGCACACCCTCTTATCTGTAAACCTAAGGCAAGGGTTTTTCTTGCTGCCCAGTGGAGTACAATAGTGAGAAGCCGAGCCAAAGTCTAGGCAGAAAATCACCTATGTGAATCCTTATTTGAATGCCTGTGGGGCGCTTTTAAGCTTTATATCTGTGCTGCAGCTTCTTGTAAATAAAAATAGTGGGAGCAGGGAAAAAGCCTCTCGATTCGATCCACCTTTTTCACAGACTTGCTTTGTGACTGTGTATAACTGAACCCGTCAGCGTCCCCCTTTACCTACCAGTAAGAAGAAACAAGCAATACGTGTGCAATTTGGTTCGCAACCAGCATGAGCTTCCAGAAATGTGAGCAGGCTGGTTAAGGAAAAGGCTGCGTAAGTGCAAACTTACGTTTCACAGTAGTCAGCGAGAATTGTTTCATGGCTTTACTTGCCAGGTGCTTTGCAAAAACAAGTTCTGGCTTTGAAAATTGCTGTCTCTGCTCAGCAGAAGTGAGGTATTTCCATCACAACAATTACAGGACTTCTAGAAAGAATGGCAGCTTTAGCATTGCATCTTAAATATTTATGTATGCATGACAGTGCATCACTTCAGAAGAAAATGTTGATATGTATTGTTAAATAAAGGTACAGCCAGGGCTCAATTTGGCTGAGGCATTAAAGCTAATGCCTCCACAAGCTCAAGGCAGTTCTACCTACTTCTGTCTGAAACTGTGTAAATTATGGAATAGTTCAGCTGTACAACAGTGGTACTGAGTCCTCATAATCCATGTTGCCACTCTGGACCACCCTGTCATCTGTGGTAGCTATACAATTTCTGGCTAAACAGAGAACTTTCTCCCTCCCGTATTATTCATGTTACATGGAAGAAAAAAAAAATAAATGCGCTTCTCCAATAATTTTCAGAAGGTGAGAACCCCTCTGAGCCACAAAAGACAGAATCATCTTTTCGGCACTCACTTTTCTGGAATAATAGGATGGTTATTATTATTTCTTGCAACTGTTTTACACCATGTGTTAGCAAACCCACACGGGAGGAAGTTGCTTATTCAATATATCAGAGACATGATGTGGGCTTGCCAATAGAATGAGAGGCATGTCTTCTGCATGTGAGGGGTTGGGTTTTGTTTCAGTGTTTTTAGCTGCCGAGTAACATTTGGATGCTAAATGAGAGAGGTCTGGACAGAGTGTTTTCTGCAGCTGAGTTGTTGATAGTTTTGCTGTTGTAGAAATCACAGCTGATCTGCAGCAAACCTCTACAGCAGAGGGTCAGTGACTTAAAAGAGCCAGAAGATGAATGTGCTCTGCCTCATACCTCTGTGAAGAGCAACAAGCTATCGCAATTGACTTTGTAACCCAACTCAGGTTTCTCTCATTGGACACTCATACACGGTATTTCTCAATATTTTTTAATTAAAAGGCTCCTTCACTCTTTGGGAATGAAAAAAAAAAAACCACAACAAAAACCAAGAAACTGGACAGGATCACTACAAGGACTTTCATTTCTAGCAAAACTAAAATGCATCTGTTTCCCTTTCCCCCCACTTGAACACATTGGTGTGTGCATGTTGTGTTTTACTTAAAAGAAACTCAAACTTTTCAGTTATTTTTTGTACCACTTTGACACGTTTTAGTACCAACCAGTGGCCTGGTCTGAAACCACCAATTTATACAATTTGGCTGTGTCACAGTTTGGACATTAAGACTATTAGAATATTGCTCAGAAAGAATCTCTGCAAGCCTCTTGCGCTTCTGTGAAGAAACGAGTACTTGGCTGCCCCAGCTCTCATCAGCACCATGGGAAGCTTTCCCTTAGACCAGCTGGGTTTCATTTGTGACCAATTGAAGCGGCACCTCAGTCTTCCCTTACCACAGCAAAATCATTATTCTTTGTATAATTATATTCTCTGTAGAGAAGATAAGCGTGTTTTCAGGTAAGAACAATTAAGAGAGAACCATTGCATAATCTCAGAGTGTTTTCTCCATTAAAGATAATTTTGTCTTCTTTGAAATGCATCAGGAATTAATTAAAGCCTAGAAAATTAGCATCTTTGGCATGGGGCAAGGGGAGTAGTCTTATCATTTAGATTCAAAAAAAAAACCCCTACAGAGCAGAAGCAAATCATATATGATATTTCTGCCTATTATGGAAAACCAGAGCCATTTCTGCAGGCCTCAACATCCTGCTGAGCTGGATAAAGCTGAGCAACAGAGACACCAGGCAGGCACTTTCAGACCCAGCAGGACTGGCCGCTCTGCTGTCCTATATAGTCAGGTGGGTGAAACGCTAGGACTGCTTTCCTCCTTTCTGGAAAAGGAAAAAGCTGTATTATCACGTTTGCCAGCATGTGAATGCAAGCCATATAACTCCACACTGGAAGCCCTCTTAAGGATTGATAATGGCCTCTGTGGCGTCCACCCTGTTCTGACAGCTATTTATTCTCCTGCGCTGTCTCAAAACTGATGAAAATAAATCAAATGTGAAACAATGGTAAAATGTTTCTGCAGAGTTTTAAGACTCTTGCATAAAGGATTCCTGAAGCACAATGCCCCCCAAACTTACAATGCTCAGGAGAAAACCCGAGCCTTCTAAAATTACTTCTGTGGGAGAAGGAAAGAAAGAAAGACAGGTTTAAAATATCCTTGAATGGAAATTCTGCCAACCCTCAGCTAGGGTCCGAGAACAAAACTGTGTGAATGAGATATTCAATGGGGCTTAGGTGCCCAAATGTGGGAGTCACCTGTGACCACAGGACTAACCTTCCACAGCCCCACCTCGCTTTTGCCCACCTGTAAGGCACAACACCTCTCTCTTTTCTGGGTGTACAAGTGTCACAGAGAGCTCTGTCCTGGGTAGATTTGTAGGAATTCTTAGGATGGACACCAAGAAATTACTAGGGAATTAGGAAAGCATCCCAGTTCCCCCTTCAACCCATCCCATTGCCTCCTCCCAGCTGGTCACTCCCCAAGACGGCTGTCAGGGTAGCGGGCTGTCGTGTAACCACAATGAAGGAGCGTTGAGCTTTGCTATGACGCTGCTATGTCCCTCATCATACCTATCATTAAAACAAAACAAAGCAAACCACATAAAGTCTTGGGCACTGTAAGGTCAGATCAATAGATCCTTTCTTTGTGTTTTGCCGTTGCTCTGAGCTGGGATGTTAGGAGTTTGCGTACCATTTCTCTGCACACCTCAGACACCACCGTTCCCAACATTTCTTGGAAATAAGCACGCTGAGCAGCTTCAAATTTGCTTTCATCTGAGAAGCGATAGTCTTCTGCTCCCATTCCTGCTAGTCACCCTGCTTTTTCCTTATCTGCATTCCTCACTGGTTGTGCTGAGAACAAAAGCAAAATACTCAGTTCATTTTGGTGACAAACTGGCTGTGTTTATTTCCATCCGGCCCTCATCACGTGACAGCCCCATTTCTTCACTTCCCTGATGTCTGAAGTTTTTTATGTTATTTTACTGGGTTTTGGTTGGTTGGTTTTTTTACTATTTCCATTCATATCCTTTGCAACATCTCTCTCAGCTTGATTCTTGGCATTTTCTACTTTCTTCCTGCACTTCGTTAATCTCAAGCCATCACTCTTGCCGCAGGCTGTCTGTTTACTCTTAATGTCTATCCTGGGGCTGTTATTCTCTGATGACCTTAGCCTTTTCCTAAACCTCTTTCCCCATTTACTTGGACCCAAACTCTGCATTGTCATTAAATCAAAGATGCAAAAACTTTCAAAGCCCACTCTGCAATTAAGCTTTTAATCACACCACAACAGCCAACTTCACAAAGATTGGCCCCTTAAAATGAAAAGCATTGTTTATACACCTGTTATTCCTTTTATTTCATTTGAAGAAATCACTCGATCCAAAGTCAATTTCTAAAACTAGCGCATTATAACATTCCTATTTTTTACCAAATCAAAACTTAGATGTATCCACACATTTAATTTGTTCAGTGCCTGCGTGGGAAAGTATAGGTTGATCTTCACTTCCCAGAATATCTGGATCCTACTATAATAACCAGCATGTACTTTAATCTGGCAGGTTAGCAACAGTTCTTGGTAGTATTAATCCAGATGATGTTAGAGAGACCATTAGCTGCATCCATGTCTGAACCTGGCGATAATTATCTCTTGGGTCTTCTACTAGTGAAGCCCCAAATGTTATTCTGAAACTTTCATGCATCCCTAGGGTGACTTGGCTTCATGCATAGCATCTGTACCTCCTGCCCTGTTGCAGAATATATATATTATCTTCCTGTGCTCACTTTGGAAAATGATAACACAGCACCTCATAGCCAGCGCTGTCCTAGTTGTTCTTTTTTCAAATGATCCTAATTCCTGCCTCACATAGAGAGATTTTCTTCAGATTCAGGTCAGACCCTTGCCAGGCCTACGAGTGCATCTTCTGAGGCTCACTGAGACTGGAAACAGTCTTGCTTGCACAAAATTAATGTTTTGGTCAGACTCTGAAGGTGGAACAGAGGGGCAGAGACGTTACTTTAGGGTGGTAGGAGCAGAAACAATTCCACCTTTGGTCTGTAGTCCTCTTGTAATGAACTGTAGTGAAAAAAGGGGGGTTACTATCTGTGAGTTTTGCAAAGCTGTAAAGATTCTTGTTGCACATAAGCGTACTAGAGATTTTCTATACTGTTATAATTGTGCTGATATTTGCTGAAAAAAAAAAATCTGGGCTAGATAAAGCTCTGAATAATGGCTCTAAACCTCCTCTGAAACGGAACTGTTTCTCTCTTTACAACTACTTCAGAGTTCTCTATGGTTTTGCATTTTGTATATATTAGATTTAAGTTCCTCTAGTTCTCATTGCATACAAGCTTTCCTGATTTCTTATCATATTAGTACAACTACATCAGTTCCATAATTGCTCTGGGGAAAAAAAACAACCAAAATTCACTGTGGCTGCAAGCACTCACAGAGTTATTGGAGGAAAGGCTCCTTGTCAGACTTATTTTTGTTTCTGGGCATCCCACAGTTTTTACCCTGGGTACATCTGGAGTCACAGAGCTCTTAAGAGACAGGACTGAAATTTAAGTATTTGAACCAAACTTGGGTAAAATGATGACCTGCAGCATAGCTTGGGAACCCACCTGTATCCAACTGCTCTTTACTCCTGTCATCATGCTGCCATGTTACGTGCCCAAGATTAGCCTCGTCAGAAAGCATGAGCACCAGTCAACGCCTGAAAATTTATGTTTGGACCTGGACATGTCAAAGGAATGACTGCTAAATGCTTTCAGTACTGAAAGGCTCAAATCTGCCTTTCCTTCGAGCTGAAGACTGTCTCACTCCCCACAGAGTCATGCTGAAATGAGTAGAGGACTGAACAAGTAAGGCATTTTTTAGAGTAAAAGAGGAATGAGGACAGAGAGGGGATGGATGTCGGGGGCCTCTCTCCTCCAGCACTGTTTGATCAGTGTGCTGGTTTTGGCTGGGGCAGAGTTAATTTTCTTCACAGTAGCTAGTACAGGGCTATGGTTTGGATTTGTGCTGGAAAGGACAATTTCGTTACTACTGAGCAGGGCTTACACAGAGTCAAGGCCTTTGCTGCTCCTCACCCCACTCCACCAGCAAGGGGGCTGGGGGTGCACATGGAGCTGGGAGGGGGCACAGCCGGGACAGCTGGCCCCAACTGGCCACAGGGGTATCCCACACCATATGACATCATGCTCAGCAGATAAAGCTGGGGGAAGAAGAAGGAAAGGGAGGATGTTCAGAGTGATGGTGTTTGTCTTCCCGAGTCACCGTTACGCGTGATGGAGCCCTGCTGTCCTGGGGATGGCTGAGCACCTGCCTGCCCATGGGAAGCGGTGCATGAATTGCTTGTTCTGCTTTGCTTGCGTGCACATCTCTCGCTTTACCTATGAAACTGCCTTTATCACAGCCCACGAGTTTTCTCACTTTTACTCTTCCAATTCTCCCCCCCATCCCACCAGGGGGGAGCAAGCGAGCGTCTGCGTGGGGCTCAGTTGCTGGCTGGGCTTAAACCGTGACAACCAGTCTTCCTTCGATACTGAATATACCCTCCCATCACTGATTTTCATATAATTAAATAGTTATCCGCATACTCTAATTATATCACTCTCCTTGTAGGCACTTCTTTCTGAATGAAAATACAAGATTTCCTGCAGCAGACAACCCCTGAGCTAGTGTGCTTGGTGAATGTAAACAACAAACTCCACCCTTTTTTCTCCCCACAGACTTTTTTCCAGAAAAAGGAAAGCTTGTGGGTTTGATGTGTCCCTTAGAAGACCAGCAGCAGATTATAAGCCTGTGAGACACTAAGGGAGTGACTTGTCAGTCACACCGAGCAGTACCTGCCTCGCTTGCGTGGCTGTCCACGTGGCAGGGTTGGCTCTCTGGTGGGAAGTTCCATCCCAACACGGGCGACAGTCCCAGCCTTGCTGCAGGACACACTTAACTCAGCAGAGAGAGCAGGGTAGCGAAGCCCTGCAATGGTCACAGGTCATGCAGCTTTATCAGACGTACGTCAGGAGAGCCTGCAGAATGGAAAGAGGGTTTGAAGGAACAGGATGAGGAATGTGGGTTGAATGCTGCCTTGTGCTGGGGGAGGGATTAGTGAAACCTTTCTTCCTGGTCAAGGAAATCCACCCCTCCCCTGCAACAAGTTCAAGCCAATATCATCTGCTAGCCAGGATGCCAGACACCACACCAGCCATAAAACCTCCTTGATCTTCTTGGGCACATCCAAAGGGGTCCCTCCCCAAAATTCAGCTAGCCACAGGGCCTGATTGTCAGATAATTTTATTTAATTTTTTACAGATGGCACAGTGAATGTATGTGATTGGGATCCACAGCGTCTCTGTAGAAAATAAGGTTTCCATCCCTACGGACGCATGTACGCTGCACATTTCAGTGCAGTAGAGGTGTATACAGCCTATTTTTACATGAGATAACATGCCCAGTCGCAGCACAGAGACTTCTACAAACTGGTGTACCCTGATTTCCACAAGAAGTTAGCTTGTCCTGCGCTCTGTGCCCCCAGGGTGTTAGACGTCTTCTGGCATGAGCTGCTTGGGTATGACCAGATCACGCTGCAGTAGGCAGTGAAGACTGGCTGAACCTTTTTTCCCTCTTTTTTTTCTCTCTCTGACCCTCTCTGTGAACTATCAATGAATAGCGACACAGGACACACAGTCCTTCAAGAGGAACAGAATTTGCAAACACAGGTCCCCCAGCATCAGCTGAAACATCCACTCCAAACCCCTTAAAGCAACATTTTTGTTAAGTATGTAATAAAGGAAAAGCGTTAGGCATAAATGTTGTTATAAAGCCAATAGGCATCCTAGTTACCGGCTCAGTATCATTCCCTCTGCAGCATATGACCCCTCGCTCATTTGCTTCTGCCCAGTTTTAGATCTATATGTATCCACACAGAGAAGCACAAAGTATAGCTTTGGATAAAAATAATGAGTTCAGACCTAAAATTTTTATATAAAGATTCGGTGGCAAGAGGAAGAGCTCAAGCCCTGAATTCAGGATTCAGAACTGCATTTGGCACTGGCCAAGGCATGAGACAGGGTTTGATTGTTGCTGTTCTTGTCCTCATCCAACTTCCAAACCACTGTCATTCAGGATTCCTGATCCATTTGCATGTATGTCACTATTTTATTCCAAAAATCTCAGTACTGCACACAAAAATCCTGATTTAGGGAGGTGGGAAATGATGTACAGACAGATTAAGTGGCTGTTTCTGCCACAGTCACACTGTGTGGTCTTGAGCAGGACTGCATCTCAACCTCTTCAAAAATCTCTGGGTTTTTTACATGAAAATGCTTCATCCCTTGCAACTATGGAAATCTTCATCTGATTTCAGGAGACCAAAACAAGTGCAGATAAAATGTTACTGAGCAGGAAATAAACCCTGCAGAATGAAAAAAACCCAAACCACCAGAAAAGAAACACCAATTTCATGACTACATGAGATAGATAGCATCAAATGACCGCAAATGCTATCAGACACTCTGCTTTACACATGATTTCAGATTAGTGTTCTTGCTTAATGAGAGTCGTAAGACACCGAACCTTGAGACAACAACCAAATCCTATACTGGAGACCATCATCAGCCAATATTTAAATGGAAATACTTTGGGCAGTTAGAATATCTTCCTTATAAAACGTGTTCTCTCCTTACTGGGCAGAAACTGCGCTGAAAACATGCAGGCAAAGCGGCAGTAGCAACAGAAAACCGCAGCGTTGTTGACCCCGTGAATCATGACTTCGTGGCAGTCACAGTGCTCTGCACAGCTCAGCAGCCCCAGCTAAAGCACCCCTGGGCTACAAGAAGAGAAAAAAAAAAATATCTCCTTTTCTTTGTGATCCTACTAGGAATGACGGGGTAAGGACCATTCGGCTGGGATGCTCTCCGAGCGTGCTGGCGTGCGTGGCTGCTCGTACTCATTGGGGCTGACTGACGAGCTCGTGTCTCTCTGAAGGGCCAGCAGCAGGAGGCTGCATCCAAGTGATTCGGCAGCTGCTGACTACGGGCAGAGCAAGTAATCACTCCTCGTTCACTTCCTCCACGTGGTATTTGATTTTACATACCCCTGTCATCTCTTCTCTCTTTAGCTGTCTCTGTCAGACTGAACTGTCCCTGTCTTTTTCATTTCTACTCATACAGCAATTGCTCCACAGCTCTCGCCGGCTTTGCCACCTTTTTTCTGTCTTTTCTGGCTCTTTTTACGGCTTTCCTGTGATGACATGAGTGGGGCAACATGAACATTTCAAGATGGTAGCACACCAGGGGTCTACAGAATGGCAAACCATCCCGCTTTATTCCCTCGTTTCTTTCCTGCTGGTTTTTGATTATCCATTTACCTTTTTGATGACCACTGTGGGTTGAGCTGAAACTTTCTTGAACACCAAGATAGTTTTCCTCAATGGTAATTCTTCAGGGCCCACCAATGTGCGTGTAAAGTTATGTGTGCTAAAATTAAGCCTACTCCTCTGCACTTGGTAACATTGACTGTCATCCTCTATTTTATTCTCAAGCTATTCAGTACCGTGAGATCTTTCTGTAACTCTTCACTATCAGTTTTGATTTTGATTACTCCAAGTCACTGAATGTTGTGGGCAAATTTTGTCACCTCCAATGCAAATAATTTTTCGGGCCACTCAGGAGTCATATTGAGCTGCCCTGTGGCCACCACACACCCCTGTATGACCTTAAGTGGTGACCTTGCCCTGTTGTACAGACTGACAGATATCCCTGCCCTTAGTTTCTTGTCTTTAAACTATTTGCTAATCCGTAAGACAACCTTCACCCTCATGACAACTTGGTTTATTTGAGGAAGACACTTCACCAGAAGCTTTGAGGAATCCAAGTACACTGTGTCTACTGGATCAGCTTCATCTCCGTGCATGCTGATTCTCACAAGAAAACCCTAACAACAGATTTATGAGCCATGGTTTCCAAGCTGTGCCGACTCTTCTCCATTATTTTGTATTTCTCCATATGTCTACTAATTCTCTTCTTTATAATGCTTCTCACAAATGCCCCTCAAATGAAAATCAGATTTACGAGTATGTAGTTCCTTGGGTTCTTCTAGGGACCTTTTCAGATGGGGGCATCGCATGTCCCACTTCCTCTAACCTTGAGGCTAATTTAAGCAAAGCCAATTTAAGCAGTGGGTTATTCGCCACAGTTAATAGTTTGGCAATTTCATATCAGAGCTGCTCTGAAACTCCTGCGTGAGTGCCATCTGGTCCTGTTGATCTGTTGTTATCCATTTATGGGGTTTGTTTTAAAAAGGCTTTTCACATCACTTCAGTTTGAGACCTTTCATCAGCCTTGCCCAATTAAAGTTTTCAGTATGGCAGCTCTGCTGAACTCCTAGATTAGAGCCAACACTGATGCAGATAATCCATTTGGCTTTCCTGCTATTGCTTTGCCTTTCTTTTACACTTTGATCATTTATCAGCAATACGGAGTTTCTGCCAGCGACCTTCTGTTTCTGACATGTTTGAAAATTTTCTTATTATTACTTACATGTCTCTAGTGTGCTGCTACCAAGAATCTTTTTTATTACCTATTGCTTTGTTATGGTTTTAAATTTCCTTTCCCAGAACGTGTATTCTCCTCTATTTTTCTCATTTGTACCTTCCCCTCTATTCTGCAAGATATTTTTTTTCTTCTGGTTTCCTTTATTTTGCTCTTCACCTGTGTCAACTTTGCAAGTCTTTTTCCAACACGTAATATGTCCCTACTCCGAATTTTCAATATGTCTTTAAATGTGTCCATGACATCTTCAAGCACTTTACTTTTTTAACTGTGCTGTTAATTTCTCAAAACTTTTCTCACTTGTACATTTTTGTCCTTTCTGAAGCTCTGTGCTGTGGTCTTTGTGGGGTTTTTTTTGTTCCCACGTACTTGCTGAATTTGGGTGTGCTGTGGTGACCATGCTAAAATGGTTGGGTGATAGTTGCGTCCACAGCAATGCTCTTCTCACGGCTCAGGTCAAAACCAGGCGCTGTTTTTTCTCGGTTGTGTTCTCTGCCGAGCTGCTGCAACAAGCAGTCATTTACAGCATCTGCAAATATAATCTCTGCTTCATACTTTCTCATAACATTTACCCAGGCTGCAGGACATCACCCAGAACTCCAGTCATCTCCTCTATTTTCTGCCATTTCATGCTTTCTCATTACCCTTCCCATTTCTCAGTCAAGGTCACCACCCTGGTCAGGTGGCTGAGAGCATCCCTCTGATCGATGTTCTTCCCTTTTAGGCACAGTATTTCAAACCGCAGGGATTCTCCGTTACCTGTGTGCCACAGATGACTTATTTACCTGGTTTGACTCCAAACTCTTTTTAAACACAGCGTAGCACAATGTAATCTGCAATTCCTTTAGCAGTCACAGCCTACAACTATGCTATCCCGTGGCTCAGATTATTTTCTGAGTTTCTGGTATGCCCATTGCAACAATATCATCATTTAAGAGTCCACCCGTTTTAATTTTTAGCCTCTACCCATTTAAATTTTGGACTTCCAGCTTTTCTAGAAAAGCCAGCACATATCTGTTCTTGGCTTTGATGATCAGGGCTTGGGGTTTTTTTATTCACGACTGCTCTTTGCTGTCCCCCTCATTAAATTAATCAGCTTCAGCCCCATCTTTTTGTTGTTGTTGTTGTTGCTGTTATTTTTTCCCAAGTAGGGATGTAATTGAGCACTGTATATGGTCAGGGAAGATCTTCAACTGAATTGAGAGAGCTACAGGACGTGTGCTCACTGATGTCTAAAGAAAGCTGGAGAGCACTCTGCCAGCCCCTGGCTCCTGCAGCGTGAGCCGTTAGAGTTTTGTGCTGTTACTTATTAATTAGTAGCACAGAACTGGGCAAAACCGGTCACACCGAGAAGTGAACCAAGCAGGATGGCTTTTAAATGCTCATGCTGTATCCTCAGAATGGGCTACTAATGAAAAAAAGCTAACGAAGTACAGGCATATCCCCGATGCCTAAGAAAACCTGCAGCTGCGTGACAGGGGCACAAGCAGAGCCAGCGAGCTGATGGCTTGACAGGCCGCCATCCTAAACAGGAGTCTCAGGGCTTCCTCTGTCAGAGAATCACCCAGAAGTTGGGTCACCGAAGAACAAAAAGGATCGATCGTCCAAGAAACCCCATTTAACACCAGAGACGTGACCGCACAGCACTTGCTATCCTGCCAGACCTCACTGCCCCAGGGCAAAACCCTATTATTTACCCTTACATGACAAAACCTGCAGATCTGAACAGATTACTTTCACTACGGCAGCAGGAACTAGTTTTGTGCACCATCTGCCACATCTCCACCTGCATGTCAGCCTGCCGCAAGCCGTCATTAACGCGTTACCGTCCTTCGCCTTTCACGTAACAGCAGCAGCAATGACCCTCCCGCTGACCAGAAGCCCACTACGATGGGGGCTGTACAAACACAAAATTATAATGCCCTCCCCCCTGAAGTCTGCAGACTGTGGAGAGCGCAGGCCTTCTGATGGATCAGTGCACTGCAGGCATATAAGGCTCTTTAAACAAATCTAGCTTGCTAGCTGGCCTTGGCCAAATTCAGCGTGGGATGCAAAAGGCCCTGAGAAACTCACTGAGCGCTCGGGGAGGTTGGAGCACGTGGGTGCTGCTGCGGTTATTCAGCTCTGGCGGAGCAGCGGCAGCGAGCTCCGAGCTGGCCCCGCTGTGGTGGCGTGGCACCCGGCTGAGCGCAGGCGTGCCCCCCAGCCAGGCGGCGCTTGACGGACACACACAGCAGAAGGGTGGGAGAGGGTCAGCAAGCGACGGCTGGCAGTCTGTCTTGGCAGACCGACGATCTACTTGCTGTCAAGTTTGTCTCTGGCAAAAGAGGCTTGGCGGACCACAGAATGGATTCGCCTGTATTTGCTGGGACCGAGTCCTCATTGTGAGGAGAGGTATGGGGGAAACCGCATGAAAGGATGTGGTTTTATAAAGTACGGATAAAGTCTGCCAGCAAGTACCATGACTCAGAAAAATCCATTAAAGAACTCAAAAGTTGGCAATAGGACACTTTTCTATGGAGAGAGAAGAGCTGAACCTGCACCTTAACACTTTTTTTTGCCCTCCAGTAATGAAGCAATTCCTCCTTCAGACCCAGACACTTGCGTGAGCTCCACAGCTTGTGAAATGACTGTCTTTTATAGAGTAAAAAAAGACAGAGGAGGAAGAGGGAGGAGGGGGAAGAAATAAAGGAGCTGAGCTGGGGTCTTCTCATCCCACCCATCCCATGATAGAAATACCTCCGTGAAGAAAAAACTCTCCCTGGCACAGAGCTCCTCTGGAGTCGCGTTGCCCACAGCACAGCCATGGTTTCAGGTGTGGAGGGACAGGCTGGACCTTTCCATCAGCACAGAAGGAATCTGCTGAGGGACCTCCCAGAGACCTTGAGAAGCAGCACTTGCTCCAGGCTTTTGGGCTGCCCTCTCTTCCATGCTGAAATTTCAACACCAGAGAGGGGCTGTCCCAGGTCCGGCATCGGGGGGATTGTTTAATGATAGGAAGGTTTTTAACTTCCCTTCCCAAACGACCTTCCTCCCAAGTGCCTTGCAAAGAGACTCTTTTGCATCTTCCTTTTTATGGCCAGACATGAGTACAGCTAATTTAGAGCCTTCCAGTTACTATTTCTCATTAGTTTTTAATTCAAGAGAAGAAGCTTACATTCTGTTAAACGCTTTACTGGCTGCCTTGTTGAGACTCTCATCTGATTTACTCATGGGTTGAGAAGACTTTCTTACCGATTTTCCTTTACCCTTTTATTGCATTACTCTGATACAACGGTAACAAGACTGACTGTGATCAAGTGGCTAATGCAATTAATGTGCTAGTGGAGGAAAGAGAAGCCAGGCCGGAAGAAGACAAAGCAGTCCTGGAGCCACCAAAGGAGCTGGTTGAGGCACCCTTATGGCTATTAGCATTTACTCTTGAGACAATCGAGCGATGTCAAGCGGGAGACACCATGAAGGCTGGAAGACAGCAAAATGCAAAAGAGGAAAAGAGAGAAGCCAGGGACTGGCTAAAGCTTTGCTTTACTGAAATGAATGATGAAAGCCTGGGAAAATGTTACAACCCTCTAAAAATAAAAAAATAAGGAGGCTGATAAAAAACAAACAAACAACAAAAATGTATATATATATTTAAATCACAGAGCTTTGTATCATAGCTGTGGTTGTGGAGGGAGTGTAAACCAAAAGTTTCTTAATATCTGGGTGAGTCGATACTGCCAACACCAAGGGGCAAGGTAACCTATGTGCCTGGGGAGATGGGGGTTACTGGGCTGTTTCTTCATCTCTGAGATGCCAATATAACCATCTCCTGTTGCTTAGTGAAGTCCTTTCCCATGCAGACCCTGCACAGAGCACACGGTCAGTCTATAAATTAATTCCCGCTTATATGTTTTTTTCATTAAAATTGCCCCAAATGCCACACAGCTCTTGTTCCATGCAGAACACAGAAAAAGGAAAAGGGAAGGGGACATCCCATTTGGGACAAAGGAGACAAATCTTAAAAAATTAAAATAGACACCTTCCTCCACCTGGAAGCCTAGGCAGTTAATCCATACCAGCAAAGCTGGAATCAGGGAAAAGAGGGAGAAAGACAATAATATAATAAAATAATAAAAGAGGGAGAAAGACAACAATACTGTTTTTCACAGATTAATTAGCATTCTGTTCACCTCAAGCAGCAGTAAAAAAAGCCCCAACTCTGACGTCCTCTCCACTTCAAACTCCGTTTGGCTACACATAGCATCTCCGTTTCCAAGAGTGCACCAGTTACAACAGTTCTGCCATGGCCCTCATATTTCAGAGAAGCCCCAAAGAAGGGGAGCCGGCCAAAACAGAGCACCACAAATCCCGTGTCTTTTGCTCTGCTTGGCCTCATTAGTGGCAGGCATATTTCATAGCCGGTACTTTTCTGAGATAAAGGATGCTTTGTCCAAAACCTGCAATGCAAAGGAGAAGAAGACCTGGCCACTTTGATTTGGCTGAGACCCTGCTCTCCAGCTCTTGCTGTCCGTAGCTGAGCCCACCCAAAGGTTGCCAAGCGCAGCTGATGGGAAGCCACGCCAAGGCAGCTGCTCGAGAAACCTCCTCGCCTCCCCATTTCCCTTTTCACTTCCCTGCACAACCCCCCCAGCACAGCCCCAGAGATGGTGCGTGGGGCCTGGGCGGCTGCTGTGAGGCAGTGGCTGAAGCTTCTTTGCTAAAATAAAACTAAAGAGAGCTCTGAGAAAGGTGGGAATTTCTTTCTTATCCATATGCCCCGGCCAAGAGGTGGAAAGTGTCTCGAGGACGTAACCGAAAATGGTACAGAGTTTTATGAATAGAAGCATGGTGTACGGCTTCATTTTATGAGCATCCTTGCTCCTCAGAGAAAAGCAGCAGATACTGATTAGGGGCAGTAACAGTTTCTAAGAAGAAACATAACTTTTGCTTTTTCCAACTTTTACACGTTTAAAACTGACGTCTGTAACTCAACGGCAATGAGCCTTGCTGTAGGACTGTGTGATTTAGCGTATTTTCACTTTTTTTGTAACGTTCATTGTCGCTAGGGTGGGAGACGCACAGATGAATGCCTACAGTCTGCAGACCTGGGAAAACCAGTTACTCAGCAGCACCGTGTCCTGCATGCCTTGGAGGATAAAAAGGATTGCAACAACAGTATTTCAACTATGAAGGTAACTTGCTGTTTCTCTCTTACTTACAGTGCCCAGAGCACCCCCAAAACCTGACTGTGAGCACTGTAGTTCATCTTCTTTTTAAAGTTGTTTTTTGGGGGTAGCACCCCGGTCTTCACAGCAGGAGGCAGGTCTCCCAGGGAACCTTAGTAGAATGAAAACCTGTAAAGACCACTACAAAATATGCAGCAGCAGTTCTCCAGATGTAATATTTGGCAACAATCTTTTTTAGCATTTCAGCTCACTTCAGCCCAGAAAAATCATATTCCTTTCATGAAATAATTGTTGATTTGATAGAGCTTCCCGTGCTTACTTCATTCAGCATTCTTCTGCTCTTGGCAGATGGAGAATCCTGTAGCCAAACAGTTCTGGATGTTATCCCAGGCCTTTTCCCCTTCTTTCCTACATCATCCCCAGACTGAAGCAGGCTTTGCACAGATTTGGAGGATTTTTAATTTCGCAGCGTGTTTGAAAAATAAGAGTGACTCAGGGGATACAAAATACATGAAATGAAGCGATGACTTCAACTATGAAATTGTGAAAGCCAATGCCTTCTTATGCAGCACCTGCATTAATTTGGTTCAACAAGTTCCCAGTGTTTTCTGTATTCCAGCTATTCCGACACATGCCTTCCTATCACAATTCCCAAGAAAAAGCGTAACTAAGTGCATAAATTTTCAATTAGAGAGATGCCCTGTTGTCTCCCCATCTCTTACCTTCCCCCCAGTAATAGCTAACAAGACTCCCCCTGGTCTCAGAGCTAAGCCTGCAGGCAGGGGTTTGCCAGACTTCAGTTTCTAGTCCAGTGTTAATTCATGTAGGAGTAGAAACGCTGCAGATACATAGGGGCAGTGAATGAAAAACAACTGATGTGGTTTTAGTCTTGCTACAGTGACAACGGCTCTAACTTCTTTGTTTAATAACTTTTGCATTAGGAACTGGCTTCTCACCTCTTGCAAAGGGACATGTCTCTAAGGCAATCGATGGAAAGCGTCTGAATTACCCCAACTAAGCATGTATTTTATGGATCAGAGAAACAGGGTTTTCTTCAGCTATTCCCCCCCCCCCCCCCCATTTTGTTTCTACAAATTTCCTTCTGGCAAACATTTCCTCTGCCCACATTTTTAGAGCAACTGACTACCTGTCTCACACACACACACATTATTGAATATACCTGTGCCCATCTCAGATTTCCCAAGATCATCTCCTGGGACATTCCTTCTGCATGGTTGCATTCCACGTGCATTTTAACATTTAAAAAGAAAAAAAAAAGTGAGAAAACTTCTACCCATCGCCTCCACATACCTCACTTAATGCCCTTCTCACCCAGTTCACTGAATATGGTCTTCAAACTTTCCAAAGGAAACTTTCCAAACTTCCTAAAGATGAGGGACAATTTTTTTTGTCCTGTTAACTGACTCTGAAATGAAGAGCTTTTGCTTTCACCTTTTGTTACAGGGAAAAGCCATGGCAAATCAACCTGTCCAAGAAAAAAAATAAAACCAATTTGGGGGGGGAGAATGTCCCAGAAGGATAAAGAGCCAAGAAAATACATTTTACTTGAATGCATGTGTTTTTTTAGCAAGGCATTAGCACCGCTCAGGAGCTCTGGCTGGAGGACCGTCACTGTGGGATGGCATTGTGCCTGTTTGACCCTCCAAGGAACGCACACCGACATGTCCAGCATCTGTAGCAGGAACCTTGTGTGGTCAGCCCCTACATCCAGGCAGGCTGACCACCCAGCAGTGTCCATGTAAGGCCCCTCCAGTGTCTCAGTGTCTTCTCCCTGCCTGGAATGTCATCTGTTTCTCCAGCCCCATAAGGGGAAGTCCCACAAACTGACCACAGGCATCAAACTGAATCCCCGAAGCCTCCCAGAAGTTACTTTAGTGTCGATCAATTATTTGCCCATCATAGTGGTTGACCAGATCTGACTGCAGGCTGAGTTTTGACTGTATCTGGCTCACATGACGTGACCATAATGTTGTCCTTAGCCATTAAAAATCATACTGCGCAGGTATTGAAAATAGTCCCATCAGCACACACAAAACACTCTGCAGGGGCTGTGTGATTACCACCAGAAACCTTCTCCTCCTACCTTCCACATCCCCCAAAATCCCTAAAAATAAAGGTTTATCGCAGGAAATGAGTACTATGATATCCTTTTGCAGGTAGATGCTCCTGCACACCTGCGTGGCTTCCCCCTTCAGATACAGGCTTCCTCTGAAAGGACGTTCCCAGGTGCCCTGCAGCTCATGACAGCCAAAGCCCGAGTCGGTGCTTTCCTTCTTTTCCTTGTTCCCTTATTTTCTTCCACAGGATAAATTCCTTTCCTTTTCCTCCACCTTGTCCATTACGAATGCACTGTCACAAAGCCACGGTGTGAACAGCAAGGGAGGGCTATTGCATGTGACTGATCCCCTGTCCTGGCCCTCTGGGCCTTTCTGGAGTTGTACCAGGAGGTAGAAGAAAGGACAGAAGGAAAAGAAAGAAAAAGCAATGATTCGGAAGTTACCAGTGACCACCACCTGAGGAAGAGCGGGGAAATGCAGGTGAGCATGTCCCTCTGGGAAAGGACTCTTCTTAAGTGCATTGCAAAAGTTGGATGGGAGAGAGAGGACCTGGAAGGAGGGCACCACCAGGGCAAGCAATTGCTAGGCATTGTGAGGACAAAAAACCCCATAGAATCATAGAATTGTTTAGGTTAGAAAAGACCTTTAAGATCATCAAGTCCAACCGTTAACCTAACACTGCCAAGTCCACCAGTAAACCATGTCCCTAAGCACCTCATCTGCCTGGCTTTTAAATACCTCCAGGGATGGGGGACTCCACCACTTCCCTGGGCAGTCCCTTCCAATGCTTGACAATCCTTTCAGTGAAGACATTTTTCCCAATATCCAATCTAAACCTACCCTGGCACAACTTGAGGCTGTTCCCTCTCATCCTATCGCTTGTCATTTTGGAGAAGAGGCCAACCCCCACCTGGCTACAGCCTCCTGTCAGGCAGTTGTAGAGGGCGACAAGGTCTCCCCTCAGCCTCCTCTTCTCCAGGCTGAACAACCCCAGTTCCCTCAGCCGCTCCCCATCAGACTTGTGCTCCAGACCCCTCACCAGCTTTGTTGCCCTTCTCTGGACACACTCCAGCCCCTCAATGTCACCTTCTTGTAGTGAGGGGCCCAAAATTGAACCCAGTATTTGAGGTGCAGCCTCACCGGTGCCGAGTACAGGGGGGATGATCACTTCCCTGCTCCTGCCTGCCACACTATTCCTGATATAAAAATAATACCCACATGCTTTTTTTTCCATTTTCAAATGTTCTGTTCAGTATTCTGTAACTTTACAAAGAGCATGTGCTGCACCACAAGGCCGTTGGCTGGCAGCGTGGGCCAGACACGCGCTGCCACTGGGCTTTGAGTGTCGAGGATGGCTCCGGTTCTGTCTGACTTACCAGCCGCAAGAGTCACAGTAAGGAAGAGTTGTGGAGTCATAGGAAACATATGGGTAATGTACGCTTCTTAGAACAGGATATCATTTACCGAGGAAGCCTATTCAGGAAGCCAGCCAAAACCTGGCGGTCAAAGATGAATAAAAAAGGTGCGTGACCGGACTCCCTGCACGCAGCCGTGGCGTGCTGGCGCAGAGCAGAGGGAATAATTCATTCGTTTATAGAAAGCCAGTGTGGGCCCAAGACAGGGGGAAGGATGTGTAGAAAATACCTCGCAGCTATTTTAAACTTAACGCTTGGTTCCCCACTTGCTGAGCAGTTTGCTGATGAAAATGACCTGACTCCTGCTGCATGCTGCCCACCAAGAAGCACAGCGGGGGACCCCCTTGAAACCAAATAATTGTTTCCTTGAGCTCCGCGTTTCATGTCAAAAAGCAGCAACTCTAGAGCCATTATGCAACCCTCCTGTTTATTCCTGTTTTTTACATTTCTCCAGGCATCTTTATCTGCAGCTACTCCATTGATTTCAATGCTGGGAAAAGGTGTTGGAAGAATAGCTCTGGAGAATGACATCCCTTATGCGACAGTACCTGTGTAGCCTTCCTCTCAGTGCAAGATCAATGAGCTTCCGCAAAGATGGATGAGAACCAGCAGGGCTAATGAGGGTGGCTCACTCCCTCTGGCTCACACACTCCTTGACTCCTCGCCTGAGATTAAAAAGAAGAATCACACAGGAACTCTGATAAATGGGTTTTTTTCATGCTGCCTTACTTGCTGATGGGTAAACAGAAGAAGCTGGAGCTTGCTGTTGTTCCAGGGAGTCAGGCCCTGCATTTGGCTTTTGGCTCGCAGGGCAGCCCTAGGGTTGAGGGTTTTTTTCCAATGACAGCGTGGGAACTTTCTGGGAGCCACCTGAAATGCACGTGGCTTCCCCTTCACCTTGCTAAGTATTTTAGTAATGGGAAGGAGTATCAGAAAATAGCTCAATCTTATATTTGGTAGATTTTTCTCAGTTGCTTATATAAAGATTCCTGTACCTGATCAGTCAGTCCAGATCTTTCACTGTTTAGACCAGCATCCACTGAAACAAGTCAGTTATCTGGGAGCACCACCAAAGCTGTGCCTTTGACCGGGGCTGCAGTCATGGACACTCACGCAGAGTTTCGTGATCAATTCACTAGAGAAAGTCTCACAGAAAATAAGAAAGCGCTGCTAATTGGATCAGAAATTAGGAAAGGTTTCTGAAAGGGTAATTTGATTTTCCATTTTGAGTTTTGACATTAACAAAAAAATGTATTGCAAAAGCCTCTCCTGATGATGCGTATTTTTTAATCTTAGAAGTACAGTTATCTTTTGTTTTGGTTATCCCTTACCAGGGCTGAAGTTGAATTTGTAAGAATAGGATACAACATTTGATATCAGCTTATAGTTACGGCACATTTGAAAGACCAGCTGTCTGATATGCTCAGTTCAGATTTTAAAGTGCATGTGAAATGTAATGTATGTGTTTCATAATTATTTTGCACATTGCATGGAACTTCAACATGCTTTGCTTTTTATTAACAGGACCTGGATAGTAGTCATGCCTGACTTGACAAAAGGTAACTGGTTCAGTATCAACCGCCTGAGGAACCTGAACGCACGTAAGTCCATGGGACCTGATGAGATGCATCCCAGAGTCCTGAGGGAATTGGCCGATGTAGTTGCCAAGCCACTCTTCATGATATTTGAAAAGTCATGACAGTCAGGTGAAGTCCCTGGTGATTGGAAGAAGGGAAACATTGTGCCCATTTTCAAAAAGGGTAGAAAGGAAGACCCTGGGAACTACCGACCTGTCAGCCTCACCTCTGTGCCTGGGAAGATCATGGAACAGATCCTCCTAGAAACTATGCTAAGGCACATGGAGGCCAGGGAGATAATTCGAGATAGCCAGCATGGCTTCACCAAGGGCAAGTCCTGCCTGACGAACCTAGTGTCTTTCTATGATGGTGTGACAGCATCAGTGGACAAGGGAAAACCAATGGATGTCATCTATCTGGACTTGGCAAAGCCTTTGACACGGTCCCCCACAACATCCTTCTCTCTAAATTGGAGAGCTATGGATTTGATGGGTGGACTGTTCGGTGGATAAGCAACTGGCTGGATGGCCGCATCCAGAGGGTAGTGGTCAATGGCTCGATGTCCAGATGGAGACCGGTGACGAGCGGTGTCCCTCAGGGGTCTGTACTGGGACCGGTGCTGTTTAATATATTCATCAATGACTTAGACAGCGAGATCGAATGCACCCTCAGCAAGTTTGCGGACGACACCAAACTAAGTGGTGTGGTTGACACACCAGAAGGACGGGATGTCATCCAGAGAGACCTGGACAGGCTGGAGAGGTGGGCCTGTGTGAACCTCATGAGGTTCAACAAGGCCAAGTGCAAGGTCCTGCACCTGGGTTGGGGTAACCCCCAGTATCAGTACAGGCTGGGGGAAGAAAGGATCGAGAGCAGCCCTGCCGAGAGGGACTTGGGCGTGCTGGTGGATGAAAAGCTGGACATGAGCCGGCAATGTGCGCTGGCGGCCCAGAAGGACAACCATACCCTGGGCTGCATCAGGAGAAGCGTGGCCAGCAGGTCGAGGGAGGTGATTCTGCCCCTCTACTCTGCTCTGGTGAGACCTCACCTAGAGTACTGCGTCCAGCTCTGGAGCCCTCAGCACAAGAAGGACATGGAACTGTTGGAGCGGGTCCAGAGGAGGGCTACTAAAATGATCCGAGGGCTGGAGCACCTCTCCTATGAGGACAGGCTGAGGGAGTTGGGCTTGTTCAGCCTGGAGAAGAGAAGGATGCGGGGAGACCTGATTACGGCCTTTCAGTATCTAAAGGGGGCCTATAGGAAAGATGGGGAAAATCTTTTTAGTAGGGCCAGCTGTGACAGGACAAAGGGTAACGGTTTTAAACTGAAGCAGGGTAGGTTTAGACTGGATATAAGGAGGAAATTCTTTACAACGAGGGTGGTGAAACACTGGAACGGGTTGCCCAGAGAGGTGGTGGAGGCCCCATCCCTGGGAACATTCAAGGCCAGGTTGGATGGGGCTCTGAGCAACCTGATCTAGTTAGTGGTGTCCCTGCTCACTGCAGGGGGGTTGGACTAGATGACCTCTAGGGGTCCCTTGCAACCCAAAACATACTATGATACTATGATACTATGAAAACTATCTAGACAGCATTTTACAGTAAGCATACTTACCCGCTCTCTGTTTGGTAGCGAGAATATTTGTTTTTTCCAGAGAAAAATTTTCTTTATGGAAATAATAACACTTCTTATCAAATGCCCTGATTTACAAGTTTCATTTCGTAGAAATGTGCACATACTGCAAATAAACGCACTCAAATGAATACAAGTGTTAGGGTGAATATGGCAAGAATCAAGAGACATTTGAGACCTGCACACAGACACCATCCTAGGAAATATGAGAGCCAGTTAAACAAGTGACTTAAACCTTACAGAACTTTATAGAGAATAATGCAGGGTTTGTACCTCTCCTTAACCAGCCAAAAGCCACAGGGATGCAGTGAGTGATCAGTAAATGTCATAAGGCATTTCTGGTGGTGATGAACTTTGTTTTGTTTCATTTAGTTAGCTCTTCTCCTAAAGAAAAACAATTTTGTGCATTGAAATATCTCAACAGTATTAAAATATAGCTCAGCATTCTGGCCCCATTAAATCCAATGGCAGATTTCCAAGCCGGATTGTAATAGCCCCAATATTTAATTTCCAGATAGAAAACAAAATCCATCCAGCCTTTAGCAAGCTAAAAGTACTTCTGCTTTGAGTCAGACTTTTTAGGGACCTAGAAGATAAAAAAAAAACCTTAGGTGAATACCAGTGCATCGGATTTATGCCGCATGGCAAAGTGATGCACAAAGTCTTTCATGTCTGGGCGGTGTCTGAGGCTGGGGCTTGGCCCACCGCAAACTCTGTTCATCCTCATCCGCTGGCGAGGCTTCCGCAGCATTGGGGTGCTGCAGGGGCATCCCACGGGAGACAGGAAGGGGAGCACGTCCCTGCGTGAACAGCTCGATGACACCCCGCCTCCGTAGGGCTGAGCAGCTGGGGGCACCACAGCGTTGGGAAGATGCTGGCAGATAGGGAGAAACTGTGGAGGCAAGCAAAGAAAGATCAGAGGGGGTAGGGAGGGACCGACAGGGAAAGGCGAAAGCACTAGGTATCTCGTTCGGCTAAGCAAAGATGTAAAACTCCACAGCTATTTGAAGTATGGGCTTGGCAGCGAGGGAGGGGAATTACCCGTTTGCTCTGAAGGATGGGGCATAAGCAAAGTCAGTTAATCATAACCGGAGCGAAACCTGGTGAGGCGTGGTGCAGGCTCCCCGGGGGAAGTTTTTGGAAATACCATTCTACAGGAGTTATGCAAAGCAGGTCTAGGCACGGCACTGGGCACCACAGCTTTGGCAGCTTCGGCAGCTGCTGGGGAACCAGAGGGGAAGAAGGGTGGGCTTGGGAGGGGTGAGGATGGTGGTGTAGATAGAAGCAGTCTAGATGAAGCCTTTGCATTTCCTAGTCAGCAGTCATCCGTGGGTTTCTGCGTCTTTATGGTTTGCTGAGTGCCAACACATGGGCTGGGCTTTTGAAGAAAAAATAAAATAAGAAAAAACTGAGCACACTGAAGAGAAGGCATGTTATTAAAATACCATCAGAGGTCACAGAAAAGGCCACTTCGAAGCTACCCCATTGCTGTCCCATTGTAAAAGCTGCCAGGTTTTTGCAGCACTGCCTCTGTGGCTGTGACCAAGACACCGCTGGCAAGCGGAGCCTTGGGAGCTCATTGCAGGCAACTTGGCAGCGACGGGTAGTTTCTGGCAGGTGAACAGCACTCTTGCACTTGGCAGGCCTCTATCAAGACTGTGGAAGCGGAGGATATAAAAAGAAGACTGTTTTCGGATGAACCGGAGACACGGGTCTGTGCTCGCAGACGAGCTGCCGGTTGCCCGGCGGTGCGGGATTGCTGCTTCCCCGAGGCGCTTGGCAGGGGGTGTCGGCGGGAGCGGGCTGAGACATCCACTCATCGTAGAGCCAGGACAAGGTCATCGAGGGTTATTGCTGGAAAAAAAGAAAACTGACGTGGCTCTTCCAAAGTAGCTCATGTGCTGTGAAACTAGTTATGAAAGTACTCTTCGTTTTGTATACGACTCGGTGACAAAACCTTCTACTTTAATCCTCTCATTTCAAAGCGCCTAGGGTAAAAAATGAGCTCTCCTGAGAAAAGCTTCAGTTTAAACGGAGTTTATGGCAGCTCCACCAGGTATTTAGGTCCAGTTAGTCTCTTATAAGGTGAGAAAATTTCCAGTGACACCTGGATTCCCTTTTTCCTCCAGCAGGCACGCTGTGCCCAGTCTGTGTTCTCATGGTAAATGTTTAGAGCAGGTTGGAAAAAAAAAAATCACCTGCAGCCTTGTGGGGGAGGTGGCAATCTTTGGTTGAAAAAAAGATATATTTTTGTTTCAAATGGCAGCCTTTCCCCCAGCTGCGCTCTGACTGGATTAGTGGTAGTCCCCATCCCCAGCTGGCTCAAGAAGCCCTCCTGAACACTTCAGGGCTCTCATATCCCCCCAAGAAGGATAGATCATTGCCTCTACATTTCTCTGACAGATGTCATAGGAAAGGCTAGGGTTTTCATCACTGAGTAAAGCTGACCACTCTCAGGCTTCTGGATACATCCAGCACCCCAGTCTTTTTTCATCCGCTGTCCTTTTTGACCAAGTGGATCTCAGGTTATTCTAGTTGTGAGAAGAGACAGAGCCCAGCATCCAGTGACTTTGACATCAGCTTATTTGTTAACAAGACCACACAAAGTCCTTGCTTTGATGGAGCAATCGTCAAGTTTTCCTGGTAGCCATGCTAAATCCCCCCTAGCCAGCATCCCAGCCCCTCCCAGGAGGCCTTGTTCTTTGGGTCACAAAAACTTGTTCAACCTCCATCAAACTCCTTTTCACATACTTAAACGCATTTACGTACACATCCCATCCCCTGAATAATATTTAGCAAAAAAAAGTCTACCCAAAGCATTAGATTCCTCAGCATTTGCCTTAACTAAGCCCATCATGTGGACCAAAACCAGTTTGCCCAGCAAACTCTGGATAACGGTGTTTGAGTTGGCAAGGTATTCAATCTGCAGCAACACTCTGAAGACAAAAGGTCTAAGCTTCCCTCTGAAAATTCCCTGCTAATGAGCAGCTGCACTGAGAGGCAGAGCAGTGGCCCACGCTACCTGCCAGGCTGATCGCTGCTGCTAATGAACAGCCCTGATTAAAAGCTGTTCTTTTCTGTCCATGACAGTATTCTGAGGGAAGTTCCTCTAGTAAATTAGATCTTGAGCAAAATGATCATTAGAGGGCGTAGGTTGTTAAAGTATATCGGAAAGCTGCTAAAATGGGGGTAGAGTTGAAAGTAGTTTTCATTAATTTAGGGTCAAATAGGCCCTGGGATGTCACAGTGATCTGTCACCAACACTCCCCCCCAAAAAAATTACACCTCCAAGAAACAGGTGAGCGAGGCATCAGAATTTATCAGCTAACAAGTGGAGGTAATTAGCGGCTCCACTTCTGACGAAGAGGCAGCAGGGAGCAGCCCGCACAGCCACACTAGCGTGCAGGAGGTGTGCAAGCACCGACAGCTGGGCTGCCTCCACACGGGTTACCACAGGCTTCTCTTTTCAAAGCCTGCAAGTAACATTCAGGGTGTCAGAAAGCTCCCAGGGGGTGCTGGGGCTCGCAGGGCTTACCAGCCCCCCGCATCGGCAAGAGCAATGCAAAATAAGAGACTTGGGAGGGTAACGAGCTGCAGACCTGAGGCTCTCTGTAGGTGCTGCATAGATCTAAGAAAGGTGGGCAGCAGTACCACTGGGTACTGGGAGTTGTTCAAAACAAATGCAAAGCTTTAGGGAACAGCTGGCAGGGAGGTACCGCTACAGAGTTGAAAACCGTCAGGGAAGCGGGAGAGAGCTGCAGGAGAGGACTGCTCCTGCCCCAGACCACCCGGGGTGAGTTCTTCGCGCCAGAGCTGTTGTAGCTGCACCTTTCCATGGGCTGCACGGGCAGGCAAGGTCACTGCTGCCTTGAAGGAGGTGCCATCCTGCTGCCCATAAGCGCTGATGAGGCTGAGCTTTTCCCCATGGGATTGCTCCACGTGGAAAGAGCAAGGGAGACTTTGAGAGAGGCAGGAGAGGAGCAGCTGAGAGCTGTTGGTTAGCAAGGACCAGGAGGCTTCAGTGCCAGGCTCACCCCGGGGAACGTGAGAAAACCAGAAGAGGGGCGAGGGGGTGATTTGTGAGGCTTGGTGCAAAAGGTGGGTCAGGCACCATGCCACAAGGGTTTCAGCACACTGAGGCACGCGGCTGAGAAAAGGCCTTTTGCTTGCAAGGGAGCCAGGTGAAGGGGGTGCTTCATGCACTCCATGGTTGTGCAAAGGAGGGAGAGTGGAAAAGTAAGAACTAAACCCAAGCTTTCATTCCTCAATACAGCCAACACTATCCCATCGTCTCCATGCTGGTACAAGGAGTGAAGGGTGAGATGAGTTGGCACAGACTCCAGAAAACAAGCTTCTCATCCATCACATATGTTTGAGATCTGAGGGAACGGTGATTAAAATGCCTAGATTTTTAAAAATTTGAAGAAAGCAGCTAATCTTGCATTGCAAGATAGCCTCTGGGTTACACTGGAAGAGGCTGGGAGCCTGTTACTAGCGCAGTGTTTTGTTAAGGAATTAGAAAACAGTAACGTCGGTCCCACTGCAGGCAGGGACTGCCCCTATCCTGTGGTCCTTTACCCAGGTAACAGATCAATCACTCCGGTTTTACAGAACAGAGGGCATTTACTTGCCTTGCACTAATTATTCGTGTATGTTAATAAGTTCCCTGTCATGGCTAGATAATTGCAGGAAGCGTCTGAGACCTTAAGAACTGCATCTATAAAACCAGATGCTTAGTTAATGAGGTCTACAAGAAACCCAGCTAACAGTAATTAAACAGATAACAAGTTTAACATTTAAGAGCACCAGTTACTAATTTCTTTCCTTAGCAAATTATTACTAAATTAGAAATTGCCATTGCTTTGCTCTGTGGGTATTTTTTAACTCAAATGACAACCGGGGGGAAAAAAAGCAGCCTGCAAAGCCTTTGCTTGTCTTGTTTTTCAGTGTGGATGCAAAGCAGGGAAAGGAGGGAGGGCAAGTAAACATCACTGAATTTGAAGCAGAGTGGTGAGTACCTGGACACGCAGGCGAGTGTGTGGGGAAGATCAGATCAGAAACTGCAGGAAAGTATCACAGAATTACAGTAGATTGGGTGGTGGTCACTCAAGGAGAGCAAGATCTCAGTGCTCCTTACATGAATTACTGGTGGCTGACAGCAAATGCGGCCTCGACAGGCAAAGGTGGTGGCACAAGGGGAGAAGTCAGGGACTTCTGAGGCCAGTGTAGCAGGGAGGACGGACTCTGCAATATGCAGCAAGGCACTTGCTTCAGTTCCCTGCCCCAACACGTGCATTTCCCACTGCGTCTCAGGCAACTCACAAACCTCTGACTTGGAGGGCAGCTGTGGAAAGGGGACATGGTCCTTTCCCCGCTCACAGGGTGGTAACAGCATTTTTGGGACACCCACATACAGGAGGAGTGGACATGGGAGAAAGGAGGTAAAACAGGACAGTGGGCATGGGAGAGCAGGAATATAAAAATTAAGATTTAAATTCAAAATATGTCAACATTACAAGAATGAAGAACAGCATTAACACTGCTCCATATTTGATAGATCAAAGCAAACCCCAGGAAATACTACATTCAATTTTCTTCCCCATTTCTATGACATTATCCAACATTGTTGGTACACCACTGGGATGTTATAGTATCATTTGGGGCTATTCCCGGAGAAGGTAATGAACCTGGGGAATTTCAAGAATGAGGAAAAGTTGTGCTGAACAAGGGGCTGGTTCTTTTTTTCTACCAAGTTTCCCATAAAGGATGAGACACCTGCCTGGGAGAAGGAAGCACAGGTCCCACAGCCCCGAGGACCCCTTGCTTTCCTGCTTTGAGTGGCACAAGTCCCAGCTGGCCCGAGCCAGGGCAGCATTGACAAGAAAGTCTGGCAATTTTGTGGAGCCTCCAACAGGGAGCAGGTAGGTCAGTCAGCTGAAGAGGAGAGGATTTTCTTGTGCAGGCTTGTTTAGTTCTTGGCCTTCCCAACAGAGGCAGCAACCAGTGCCAACCACACGGAAGGGAGCAGACCAAGGTGAACACTGGCCAAGTGGGACCAAGGGCTATTTACTTTCAGTTTTCTTTTTTAAGTTAAGAACATAAGGTATGCTAAATGCATGACATGAAATACAAACAAAATAGCATTCTATTAAGACTAAACAAGGAGAAAGGAGGGCTGTATACTTATTCTAAAGTCAAGCAACTCATTGTTTGGTGGGGACAGAGCTGTTTCTACGAAAGCATCTTGGAGAACCAGAAAAGTCTGTACCTTGCTACTATGAGCAATAAAATATTGAGAAAAACCGCTGTGGTGGAGCAGTCTGTCTGTAGTTGTCTTCCCCTGCATCATCACTGGAAGTTCCCGCTGAATAAGCATGGGGGAGCAAGGCTGTAGGGCATTAACACCTTCAGCTGGTATTGCTAAATAGCCTGGAGGAGCAATACTCCACATCCCCTTCTCTGTCTTTTAACTGTTTCCAGCCATGCATCCTGCTCCCCACCTGGCACTGCAGCAAAGCAAGGGCTAAGCTGCCCTCCTCCATCTCCTCTCTGGCCTGTTCTGGCTACTGGGAGCACCCCACGCACTCGGGCATGCCACCCACCCTACCCATGCTGCGGTTTGCCGTGGGCATGGGGGCTGCTGCCTGCAGGCTGTTCTTATAGGAGAGACTTCCCATGCAAGGGACGCAGCTGTGGCTCCTGCTGCTCTGGACACTGGAGCAAACGCCAGAACCTGGCATCGTGCCTGCCAGCTCCCGTTGCCTTCTCTGATCCTTGCTCTGAACGTACTCTCCCCTGCTGCAAATCTATACCACTGGGACTATCATCAAGCACTCTACAGCTGCGCGTGTTGCCCTGTCCTAGAGGCTACATGGCCACCACCAGTTGGTTGTCTAAAGGAAAAATTTGACCCCAAGCCCCCCAAAATATAGGAGTCATTCTCCATACCACTCCGGTGATGCTAAGCGTAGACAACTACAGCTATTTACTAGCACAGAGCAGCACGGAGCCACACAAGATCCTGCCAGTAGGTGAAAAACAGCAGAAAATTTAACTGGAGGGAGCTTAAGCAGGTAGGCAGAAAACCTGACCCAGGACAGCCTGTAGATAGGATACCGCCATCAGGGAGCATACACTTAAAATACTGCCTGTGGTACTGTATCAACCAGTGTAAAGTGAGAATCGTCTGGCGTAGATGATGCTCCTCAGCACAGCAGGCCCAGGTGCTAGCACCCAGCCATAGTCGCTATAACTCAGTTACACTTATCAGCTCTCCAAGTTCTTTGCACCATGAATAATTCTGCCCCACATTTCTTTAGAACTGCTGGGCTTCAGTTTCCCACATTACTGCTTAGCCCATTCCTGGCTCCTGGCTCAAGCATGGGACTAAACACGCCCATCACCTCAGAGCACGTGGGAGCTCAACAAGGTGAGCGAGCCCTTGCTCCAGTCCCAAGGTTGGTATGAAACAGCCCCTGAACCCCTTGCATGTGCATGAGTAGGCAGTGATGGAACAGGTGAGATTTCTGTTCATGGGGCATCGTCCAGGCAGTGGTGTTGTAGCACCCGAGCAGCACTTGCTGGCTGCAGCCGCCACACTGCCAAGAGGCAGCACCTTAGCTACCGTCCATGTGCGTGTGCGTGGCCATTGGCAAGACGATGCAGGTTGTGACAGCTTCTGGCTACTCCATCTTCCCTCCCTGAGGCTTCTAAACAATTTCCCCAGGCTGATCCTGTGGGTCTGAGGTGGGGTAACAACCTTCGAGAAAAAGATGAAGAAAACCCCAGTCATTTAGTAATGAATTAAGACCAAAATCAATTTGTAATCATTGAGGTCATGAGTTAATGCCTTGAGCTATGAGTCACCTAATTTTAAAATGGAAACCACCTTACTCTTCTTCTCTCTCAGCCTTCCCTTGGCCTTTTGCAAGCCCACACAGTCTGTGTGGCAGCTAATTAAAATGGCACTTTGGGATGCAAAAAGTATACAAGGACTTTCTAAAAGCCAGCTTCCGTCTCGCTCCCCAGTACCCTCGTGCTATGCTGCAGCTCCTGTGCTCAGGACAGCACGCAGGACCGTACGGTGTCCTCAAAGGCAGTGCTTTAGGATTAGGTCCATCAGCTGCTGAACCACAACCTGAACTTCTTGACTGCACAGCACCCACGGGGTGCACGTTCCTGGATGCCACAGCAGGCACCAGCCGAGTATCGGGATTCCCCACGTGGGCTGAAGCTTTAGACAGTCAAGTGCATGCTTTCCACATCAAGGTCGTATTTGATAGATAGACTCAATTAAGTGAGCTTTCTCAAAGCAGGGAGAACCTTTTACTTTATTCTAATTTATCCTGGCTTTCTGCATCTCTATTATAATGAGGATTTGCTATTTTTAGATTGATTTTGTATAGTCTTGGGCAATTTCCTCAGTCAGCTAGCTAGAGCCCTTTGGTATTTTTCCCCTCTCTGCTCTCTACGACTGGCAGGAGACCTCTAAAGGACACAAAGAGTTTATCAGTGTCAGATCAACACAATTAGCCTGTTCTTCTAATGGTAGCTCTGAAGGGTACATTCTGGGCACAGTCTGTAACAGTTCTCCCACATGCACCAAACTTTAAAGCATTTAATTTATCACTTGCACATGTTCCCTTCAAATGTGCGTTCACCACAGGTTAATGAGAGTTAAACAATAAACAAATTGCAGTAAGAGTACCCAACCTGGTCTACAGCCAAACTCTTTTTCTTCTGAAACACAAGGGCCTCCAGCGCCTTAAAGAAACTTGCTGCCTATGGCACGAAGCGACAAATGTCTACATCTGCACACATACACACGCACGTTATTGAGGTACCTGAGCATCCCAGAATCAGTTATGAGAGGCACAGCGTACACTTTTCACAGAAAATCCAAGGTTACGGAGTTGTTACAGTAGAGCAAGAGGTGGTTCAGGTACAAACCTCCTTTAATCACCCAACATGGGTCATAACAAGAGGATGGGCACAGCAGCACAGAGCAGTCTTCTGGCAAGCTAGTCCCAAAACCTGTGCCAGCACTGCTGTCTTTAGTTTGCTGTTCAAGTGAGGTAGGTCAAAACCCACAGAGGCGAGCATCCCAGTCCCAACAGACCCAAGGGGGACATCCCAGGGCTGACCATCTCTGGTTTCTGCTCTACGGCCCAGATAGATAAATGCTCCCTTTGACTTCATCAGGCCCAGGGGACACCTCGGGAGCACGTTAAGATGGCAGCAGGACTTGACCCTGCGTGGGAGAAACCAAGCCTGGGCCACAGCTCTGCAATGCTCGGAGGGAGGCAGCCGAGAGCCGGAGGCTCATTTGCTCTTTCCCCCCTTCTTCTGGCAGGGGAGCGTAACCCACCGCTGCTGCCTCTGTCCATCTGTCTGTCCTGCCTCCAGCACTGTGGGGTCTGAGCCCTGCAGAGATGCAGTGAGGTGTCCGTCTCTGGTTGGTGGCTCAGCTGAAGCCTCTCTCCACATCACCAGTGGGTTGAACTCACCTTTCCACAGCTTTTTCCTCACCCGTTTCCTCTTCCAGAGCGTGACTGATTCCCCCCAACCTGCTGCCTGCTGAGGGACATCTCAGTGAGCAGGGATCAAGCAGGGGGTCCTCATCTGCCTTTTCAGCAGCCAAACAGAAAAGCAAACCAACCATCAAGAGCTGCCGAAGCTCCCGCTGGAGGTCAGTATCCGACCTGCGGTGGGTGGGTGCCTGGCCAGCCTGAGCCCCATGCCAGCATGAGCAGATGTGGCCCAGCACTTGGGAAGCATGGGAGAGGGATGCATCCGGGGTCACTCCTCCCCCCCCCCCCCCAACATGTCCTGCAGCGTGCACAGAGCAGCTGGGAGGATGGGGCAGGGACCCCCATCCCGAGGGCTTGCGGTGAATCTGCACAGCCATGCCATCCAACCCAAAGAGCAGGGACCTGTTCAGCACCTCCTGTCTCCCAGCAGACAGCGAGCATGTACCCAGCTCCATCCTGTCTGCCTGAGGAGTGACCCTTCCTGAGCCCTCAGCAGTGATGCTGCTGTGACTAACCCTCCAAATGACTCTGGAAGTAATATAAAGGGATGGAGTAAACCCTGACCACAGGTGGCAGATTTAGGTGCCATAACAGTGACAGGGGGACGGGGGTGGGTTTTGTTCTTTCACAGGCTGCAGATAGGAGGATAACATCTGAACAGCTTTACTATATAATCACCAAAGATGAGCAAAGCCAGGATTTCCTTGAGAAAAAGGGCATCAGACTTGCTCACAGGCTCCAAAATAAAGAGGGTGAGGTATGGTACCCCAAGCATACCCTGACACCACAAATCCATCCCACTGACTGCCACGTTTGCTCACCTGCTTGCAAATCCCTCATTTCTGTGATGTTCAAAAGTCTTGCACAGAAGTAAGTGTACCCCATAGCTCTTCTTTAAGACACAGAAATACTATTCCCTGTCTACAGACACAGAAATACGTCTACAGACATGGAAGCGAGGAGGCACAGAGACAAGGTTGACTGCCTAAGATCACATGACTGTTACCTTCCCAAAACCACCAGAGCAGGGTACCACGTCTCTGCTTGGGAAGGAGCAGGAAGATGCCGAAGAGCCTCCCATCGTGCCCGGGATGCTGCGCTTGCAAGGGCAGCTGTGCAGCTCCGGTAGGAGCGTTTGGCCATGCACCAGATGATAGATGCCTTCTGCTCACTGGCCCGCGGGCTCCTGGGGAAGGGTGAGCAAGGGAGAGGCAAGGATGCGCTGGGTCAAGATGAGGTGGAAGAGGGAGAAGAGCCAACAGAAACATGTAACACAGTGGAAAAAAGAAAAGGTGGAAAAATATGGGAGGGATGAAACAAGGAAGAAAAGAAGTAGGAGGTGGGGGGCAAGGAGAAGGAGCTTCATCCAAAACCTGACTGACCGACTTCAGGCTGCTGTAGCAAGGGAGGCGGGGCTGCTTCCGCAAAGCAAGAGCGCATCACTTAATTAGTCGTTACCAGTAAACATCAAATAAGTGCCTGTCACACATAAATAAACACATGAAAGTTTTCAAAAGCAGGTTTCCTTTATGAGGAAGCTTTGAAATCCTTGCTCCTCCAAAAGGTTCTAGCAGGTCTGTGCACCCATGCCAGGCTCAGCTCCGATGCAGGCCCTGCAGAGGCGCTTCCGTACGTGCTCAGCTTTGCAGTGGGAAGAGCCATTAACTTCTCAGGGGAAAACTCACCCGCTTCGGTTCAAGCACCGAGGTTTTGCGAGGCTTTGGGAGGGAAGAGAGAAAGGGTAGGTGGGGGTGACCTGGGGTAGGTGGGAATGACCTGCACGTACCATTTTTACCACGAGGGAACGTCCCTGCTGTCCCCCCCTCACTTAGGGAGAGTTGCCCAGCGGCGCAGCTCAGGGGGCAGCGGCAGCCGCTCTGACCTCACTCTGTGGCAGGGCCGAGGCGTTTCCAGCCTGGGTGAGAGCACAGCGCCGCCGTGACACACCGGGAAAACACAAACTAACTCCTCTGCTACATCTGCCAAAGCCGTTAAATATACCACAAGAAAGGCAATTTTCTTTTGAACACTTGGAAACAAAGCTCAGACTTTTTTTTTTTTCTTTTAAAACTGCCTTTTTTTATTTAAAATTATTTTTTAAAATTTTTTCTCCATTGCATTTTTGTCTGGTTAACACTGCGGAGATTTTCTTTTCTATTCCCAGCGCACCATGCCCCTGTTTCCAAAGGTTATTCCCACCCACCTCCAACAACTCTGGGTTTCCAGGTAGGCACCTCTTGGGGTTATCCACAACCCTCCATCTCAGGCAATGAGGAGCACCCCTCCTTGCCTTGGGGATCAGTGCTGAGCAGTTCAGTATTTGAGGGGTTTCCAGGGGTCTCTGAGAAGGGGGGAGCTCTGCAGCCTCTCCCTGGGGAGCAAACCAGGGAATCTATTTGCCTGCTGGGTACCTTGCAATGGCTGGTTAGCCCAGGTTTGGCAACCACCAGAGCACTTTGCCATGGCAAAGGTTAAGTCAACCATTTTCTACTTAGCTAATAAATCAGCAGCTGCATTACTTCTCAGCTATTGCATCATTATTATTTCATGCCTTACTCTGCTCTGCAGAAGCCATTTAACAGGCAATAAAACAGGCCCTGTGGAGCACGGGGGTCACTCAGCTCCACCCAGGTGCTCTCACAATATCAGCCAAATGTAGGGCCTGGGGGACAAGTCAGCTCCCTCCTCCAGGGTCACCCCAAAATCCCCGTGTCTCTGGTCCCAAGGGAAAGGCAGGAACGACCCACTTCTTTACCCCATTTATCCACTGGTGCAGAGCAAGGGTCTCACTATCTGTCTTTATGTGAAATGCCAGGATTGCTGCAGAAAGAACCTTTAGGCTGAGAGTTGAGACCCTCCCACCCCCCTGGCCCAAGGCTTCCCAGAAAGCTAATGAGTTGTTAAGGGCTCAGCCAGGTGTTGAGAATAGTTGTTACCCAGCAGAGTCTCAGGTGAGGTGGTGAGGCTACTTGGGCACAGCCCGAGAAATGCTACCTGCTTTGGGGAGCTTGGGGCAGGCTGGGCTGGGGGAAGGACCTGGAGGAAACTATGGCCCAGGAGCAGCTGGAATATGAGGGACAGGCTCACTGCCAGGTGTCCTTCTCCTGAGCATCTCCCAGGAAAGTCTGCGACAGCTTCTCAGCTTGCTCCAGAGGAGGAAAACAAGCCTCTTGGAGATGCTTTGAGGATAAGGTCCCAAGAAACTCCTTAATTTTCTGTGGTGGATTTTCTTAAAGACCTTTGTAGCCATGCTGAATATTTTGGCTGCAATGAACAACCATGTCTCTCTCCTCCTGGGGGGGGGGGGGCGTCTTCTGATAAATTTTCCGACTCCAAGCACATCATGTCTAGATGCCCATTCTCACACAGGCTGCTCGCCTGCGTGGGCTGATTTCAGCCCCAGGTGATGGAGGGAGTGAGGAGGTGGGGAAGGGTCTTGGGTGAGTGAAATCCAGGAAGGGGCTCTGGCCTGAGGTCAGGTTGCACAGCTCAGGGGCACCGCTCTGGGTGAAGCCTGGGGCGCCTGGTGCAATGGGTTGGTCCCTACCAGTGCCAGGACGCTGCAGTCAGTCCCTCCTTGCCCTCCTTCCACCTCCTTGCCCCTGCCCTTTCATGCCTGCACCGTTCCTGACAGTTCCTCAAGGAACTGATCCGGCTGAAAAGCAATCCCATTTTTCAGTAGTTGTGGTTTCCAGCAGGATCAGCTCCTTGAACCAGGAGCCGTCGGCTTCCTTCCCAGCTGAAGGCAGGGCTCGGGGATGAGGGCAGGGCTCGATGGGGCCATGGCAGCCCTGCACTGGAGCCACCTTCACTGCCGGGTAGCTGCGTCCTCAGCTGCTTTGAACCATATACGTTTAACTTAGCAGAGCACTTGGAAAATTCACCACACACCTGAGAACCTCGCCTCTCCCTGCTCACGCGACCCCGACCCCCTGAGGGACATACAGCCTGTTGCAGCCGGTGCTGCCGAACCAGCTGCTTGCTCAGAAGCTGCAAGAGCCTGAACTATGCCAGTGGGGTAAAAAAGCCAAAGTCACAAGAATTACTCAGTTCCAGGGAATAACATCGGTGACCTCTAAAAGTGGGCCTTAGATTGTTTTGGCATGTTTGCTCTTTCTGACAAGGGCACCTGTTCTTTTGCAGTACTAATTTAGCAAAACTTCGTTTAAATATTAAACACAAAACTTAACCTTTACTAGCATTAGTAATGGGGGGGTTTGCACTCAGGCAGGCTTGCTGGATCAACAGCATGGCTTAAAAACCCCAGCCGTAGGAGCCCAGGTTGAAGATACCCTAGTGGGTTAGTGCTGCATCCCGCAGCGGCTGGGACCCAGCCGTGAAACACTGGGCGCTGGGTACCAGTCAAGGGGAGTGTTAAATCTCTCCCCGGCTTCCCTGCAGTTAAGGTATTGCTGAAAGCAGGAGATTTAATTGCCTTTGTCTTAGCAGGCGCAGCTAACAAGCATCGTGAATAACGCCGTGGCTTTCCAGCCCTCCTGAAGCCGTTCACTGGACCGGACTCATAACTCAGCTCAATTCAAAAGGCTGCCAACGCCGTGTATTACCCTTCCGTTCATTTTTTACACATCTTTGCTTATTATTCAAGCTAGTCTTTGGAATAAAAAGGGGGCGTGAGGGGTGATGGAGGTGGTGGCAGCTTTTATTATTGCCTTGAAATTCTTCTGGGTTATGTGGCCTGCAATAATGTTCTGTTGTGTTTGAAGCTAACCTTACTGACTAGAGGAAAAGAGGGGGGGGGAAAAAACCTCAAAATCACGTTTCTATAAGGGGGCTAACCAGCCTGCTTCATGGAGGGGGCTCAGCTTTGGGCAGCCAGGGTCCATGGCTGGGACAGGAACGTGAGGACTCCAGCTCCTTTCATCCGCAGCAGTGCTCCTGGGGCACAAATAGGACGAGCAGAGCTCGAAGGCAGAACGTGGCCTTTCTGTAGCAGTTAAAGTCCCTGTTCAGAAGCTGAGTTACATCAGAAACCACTCCCTGGAGTCACACCTACCTTCCTATATTTTTTCCTCCTTTCATTTCATTCCCCCTCGCTGCCTGGTCCCATCACAGCTCCCTTGTCCTTCCAGCTTCACTGCTTCCCCCCCCCTTCAAATCATGTGGATGATGAGCAGGGCCATGGCTCAGCCTCTACGCCATGATGGCAGTGTTCACACTCACGAAGGAGGCAGCAAGAACAGAGTTTGTCACCCAACACTCGGCTCTCCAGGCTGCCGGCTGGCTCAAGGAAAGGCCTTGACTGCCCTGGTGACCTCCTGCACATACACAAGACGCTCCTTTTTTTAGGAGACACTCTTATTTTTTTGGGACATGTGAGAGCCATGTGCCTTGCATCAGCCATGCAGATCCCCTGGAGGCTGGCATGCCCCACGGACCCCACAGCTCAAGTTACTGGCTTGGGGGGGGAAAGGGACATGGCAGCCCCCGCTGCTGCAGAGGGACCTGCTGGAGGCTCCACTAGATTTCCCCAGGAGGAGGGACCTCTCTTCTGAAGTCTCTCTTTACTTTGCACGTGTTCCAATTCTTCTCCTAAGCAAATTGCAAGGAAGGGTGAGAAGAATACGAAAGGGTCGCTGCTCACCAAAGGAGAGAGCCTCAGCTGGCGCGGTGCCCCATCTTTGAGGACAACAGGGCTATGAAGAGGACAGCAGCTTCAGCACATCCCTCTGACACATTCAAATTGCCTTTTCAGCCCCTTCCCCTGGTTCCCTGCCTCCATTCCCCAGAGCCAACAGCTGCCAAGGAAAATTGGGCCGTGCTCCCTTCCCCTCCGCACTGGCTCCAGCCGTCAGCTGGTGAAGCCAGCCAGGCTGGCTCAACACATGTCCCTTCCAAAGGGTGTGGTGACAGGCTGCTGCCGTAAATCAGGCAGCGGCTGGAGCATGGGCTGGCAGGGGAGGGCACCGTCACCGCGCTGTGCATGGGCAGCACCCGCCGTGGAGAGGGAGCGTTACAGGGGGACGCTGGGGTTAGGAAGGTTGGAATTTTCTGGCTGGGTTAGACCGATGACAGCATCCCCGTTGAACACATGGGAAGCCACTTTCTAATATGCATGTATGAGAAGTATGAGGAGGAAGTATGAGCGGTATGAGAAACAAACAGGATGAACAGGCAGCGTTGGTCAGCCCCCAGAGCTATGACATCACTGGTACCAGTGAGATTTGCTGGGATGAGTCCCAGGACTGGGGTGCCAGGCCGGAGGGCTGCAGGCTGCTCAGGAGGGACAGGCAGGGCGGGTGAGGCGGCGGTGTCGCGCTGTAAGTAAGGGAGAGGTTTGCTTGTACAGCCCTTACAGTTAGTGACGATGTGGTTGAGAGCCTCTGGGTGAGGACTGAGGAGATGGAAAACAAAGGAGATGTTGTAGTGGGTGTCTGCTACCAATCGCCAAGCCAGAATACAAGCACTGAGGAGTTATTCTATAGGCAATTAAGAGAAATTTCTGGATCGGTAGCCCTTGTCCTTATGGGAGATTTCAACTTCCCAGACGGCAGCTGGGAATATCATACTGCCAAGATGAACAGGTCTTGGAAATTCTTGAAGTTTGTAGGAGTTGATAACTTCAGGTAGTCACAGGTAGCGAGTGTGGTAGTGAGCCAGCTAGGACAGATGCCTTCCTAGACTTGCTATTTGTGGATAGAGAAGGACTTGTGGGGGATGTGGTGGTTGGTGGCTGCCTTGGCCACAGTGATCATGAAATGGTTGAGTTTAAAATTTTCAGCATAACAAGAAAAAAGGACAGCAGAGTTGCTAACCTGGACTTCAGGAGAGCAAACTTTAGGCTATTCAGGGAACTATTTAGCAGAGTAACCTTGGAATCTGCTTTTGAGGGCTTAGCAGTCTACGAGTGCTGGTTGGTCTTTAAGAACCATCTTTTAGAAGCACAGAAGCAGGCACTTCCACTGCATCCCAAGTCAAGCAAGTGGGGCAGAAGACCAGCTTGGCCGAACAGGGAACTCCTCATGGAGCTCAAGAGGAAAAAGAAATTGTACGATCTCTGGGATCGAGGTCAGGCTTTGCAGGAAGATTACAGAGTCATGGTTCCTATATGCAGGGAGAAGACACAAAAAGCCAAAGCTCAGTCAGAGTTGAAACTGGCCACTGTTGTTTCAGATAACAGGAAGGGCTTTTTAAAGTATGGTAGTAGCAGAAGGAGGACTAAAGAAAACATTGGACTGATACTTGCAGAAGACGGTCATCTGACTAATAATGATGAAGAAAAAGCAGAAGCATTCAATGTGGTTTTTGCCTCAGTTTTAACAATATTGGTAGACCTTGGGCTGTCCAGTCCCCTAAGTTAGAGGGCCATGAGTGCAGGAACAGTGAGTTTCCATTCGTGGCCACTGAAATTGTAAGGGACCAGCTGTATCAGCTGAACATTCACAAGTCCATGGGGCCTGATGGGATTCAGCCCAAACTACCGAAGGAGCTAGTGGGTGTTACGGCAGGACCCCTCTTGATCATCCACCAAAGGCCTTGGGAGTCTGGGGAGGTCCCTGCTGAGTGGAAGCCAGCCAGTGTTATTCCAGTCTAGAAAAAGTTTAACAAGTCCAAATGTCGGATTCTGCATCTAGGCCAGAGTAATGCCAGGCATAAGCATAAACTGGGAGAGGGGTGGAAGGAGGGCAGCCCTGCAGAAAGGGGTCTGGGGGTGCCGGCGACAGCAGGCTTCCTAGAGAGGTGGTGAATGCCCCAAGCCTGCCAGTATTTAAGAGGCATTTGGACAATGCCCTTGACAACAGGCTTTGACTTTTGGTCAGCCCTGAACTGGTCAGGCAGTTGGACTAGATGGTTCAGCAGGTCCCTTCCTGCTGAAATAGTCTGTTCTATTCTATTCTAATATTTTATTTTCTCCTGTGATGATGGATGTAGTCAGATCCTTAGCAGGGAGACACCTTGATCATACAAGAGCGCACCTACACCCGGGATTAGCATTCACAGTGTCTGGATGAGCCCTGTAAATAAAGTTGAATAAATCAAGGCTCACAAGACAGGATCAGGAAGGCAGGCAGCTGCTGTCATACCTCTCCTCTTGGCCTGCCATTCAGGAGACCTAACCTGGCAGCTAGTCCCCCTTCTGACGCTGGCCTGAGATTTACTGCCCATCCTTACCACCTAATTTACATCCAGTGAAACCTCAGTAACTGCAAACAGAGGCTATTTAAATACCTCATATCCCCAGAGGAACCCAGTGTGCTTTACCTAACCTTATTCCTCACAGCGAGGTTTTGAAATCTCCCAGCACAAGTAGTATTAAATACTTTCCTTTGGGGTTTTAGGCATTCTTCCCAACAATTATTTGAAATTACCCAGAGCCACAGGAACCGGGGGGCAATGGGCAGTTAACAGCAAGGCACCGCACTGGGGAGCCAGATTCCCTTGTGTGGGGTTGCCGAGAGGAAAGCCCCAGGCAGCCGGCTGCAGCTCCCCGAGGTGGAAGGGAGGTGGAGGAGAGTTAACGCGCAGCAGGACGGGCACAAGGCTCAGCTCCGGGTAACTCACAGGAACCATTTGTGAGAGGGGGACAAATGCCAGCATGCGAATCCCACACTTACCATCTCCGGTAAAACTCAGCACTCCCACTTGACTGGGGAAAGAGAAACCTCACCACGGGAAGGAAAAAAAAAAAAAGCCAACATTTAGGAAAGGAAATGTATTTTATTGAAAAAAAAAAATTACATTTCACTTACACACCATGAAAATACGGAGCTGTGTGTTGTTTTCATAAGAAGAGGTTAAGACTTTCACAAGAAAACCACATTCTTTATTACAGTGTTACTCCACGAGATGAGGCTCTGGTGGCATCTGCACTGGGCATTTTCACTAAACAGTAGAGCAGGACTAAATGTGCTTTGGGCAAAAACCCTAAATATTGGCCTCTTCCAGGTGCTACTCCCCATCGAAGACACAGCACTCATTTGGTCAATACTGAATTATTTTTGAATTAGAGACAGATCTCAAATTTTCTCTACTCACTTGGATCTCAGGCAAAGTCAGGGCTATCCCTTCCCTCCATTTTCAACAATCTTGACTTGTATTTCCCATTCAGCCAGCTACAAAGCATATTAAAACAGCATACAGGCCATCACCCTCCCATCGTCCAGAAAGAAAACACCACTGAAGAGGATACGTTGCACTAGCAATCGCTGACAGCAAATGACAAGATCACTGGATGGTGCCAAGTTCTCCAGCGTTTCCTTCCATCATCGCATCTCCAGCAACAAGCCCTACGCTTTTCTTTCCTAGCAAGGCACTGCATTCTCACGTAGCGCACTTCAGGGAGGGGAATACGCCTGCTGAACTAAATTAAGGGCAGGCCACAGGACAGGGGTACCTGCCTGCAGGTGGGATCCCAACGCCATTTGTCACAGGCAAGTCACAAGCAGCGCGCCGTGCTCCAGGCCAGCTGTATCACATCGCTTGGCAAGGCAGCTTCTGAAAACCCCTTATGAACCGGAGACCTTCGGTGTGGCATGACTTAAAAATCTGTAGGCAAAAATAAACGCTAACGCCACTTAAATTCCCAGGCAACTTCCCTTATTTATTTATTTACTCCCTTACTTATTTATGCGATTTCTTCCTTACTTAAAGGGGAAGGGAAGGAAAAGAGCCAGACCTGGACAATTCCGACACCATGCAAGGGCTGCGAAAGCAGATTTAGAACTTTCTCCACCTGCATCTTCCTACTGTGTCCCCTGGTTAGATAACAGCTTTATTCTATGCTATTTTCTACCCTGCTAGGCACAAGCATCATGTAGATCATTAAGAGCGGTCACACAAAATCTTTTAGTACTATAATGTTTTTGCGATACAGGGGACAGGCTGAATTGAGAACACCAAACTCAGATTCCTAAATCTGCAGCACTTTTTTTCCAAGTACTCAGCTGGCAAAGACTCCTTTCCTTTACCACTAACAGCACAGCTTTGCGATTAGGTTCAGCTTACCCAGCATCTCATTGCCAGGAAAGGAAGCAACCCTCTTCTCCCCCATTTTGTCCAGCTGCATCTTCCCCACCCCTCCCCAGCAGCAGCGCTTATCTGTTCCCAGGGTGAGAAGGTTAAGAGAGCTAAAGGAGGTGAAAACTTCAGGGGGTTTGGCTGGGTAAATGCCCCATTGGTTTTAACTCCTTCACTTCTCTCGTTATGGGACAGGCAAGGGCCAGGGCCAGCACAAGTTAGACCTATCATAGCAGCTGATAATTCTCTACCTTTCTTTTCCAAAGAACAAAAACCTAGCCTAAATCATCCGAATAAGTCTCTCCATGTTCTGCACGGCCTCTAGATGGAAGTCTAGGGCAATTATGTGGCTAAACTAGGTTCTGAAAACAGGAATGAGACCGACTTCCCTCCTGCCTTGCACCACAGCCGGGAAAGCAGCGTGCTGTTCAGCTTCAGAGCGCATGCAGAGTCGTGCTATGCCAGAGCATCGGCGCAGCACTTGGAAACGAACAGCCTGACCCAGCTTCACACAGACCCCATCTCCTCGCCTCCCCCTTGCTCAGAGTAACTCCTCCGCACGTCCCCCAAGGGAGGGTGCAGGCAAAAGTCGCTCTGCCGCTGCCACGGGTATATTGCACCCACAGATTCCCAGGGGAGGAACAGCCAGGCCCAGCGAAGCATGCAAAACATAGCTGCTCCCTTCCGCAGCCTCTCTCCTCAACCATGCATTATTAAACTTGGTGATATTTTTCTTGCTAGCTCAGCAAAACAGAAGTACTTCTCTTTTAACATCTCTGGAACGTGGGAACTCTTGGGAAGAAACCTTCTGATAAAATTCTCATCTACTTTTTGCAGTAGTGATTTATTCAGAAGTACGGTGAGGATGCTGCCATGTTTCTTAAAAGAGACGTAATAAATGGTGCTGCTTTTCTGGATCACCAATGGTTGCAGTAGGAGCACAACATTCGGGAGAGGGCTGTACCCTGCAAAGCGATTTATGTTGCAGACCCTTGCACTTTCTAGAGAGCCCCCAAATGACAATCAAACCAATAAATATACATGGATGGTTCGGCTTTAGCTCTGGTCTCCCAGCCGTAAGAAACAAAAGACTAAAGCAAATATAGCAAGATGAAAAAATCATGCTCTGATTTTCAAACATGCAAACAGCTCGCCTTCTGACTGAATGGGATTTTGTTGGTAACTCAACTCTTCCGAAAGCTTACTTACGAGTTTAAATTCAGATGCCCCTACTAAAATTCTTCCCGTTATTACAATTGACAAACCACAGGGAAAAAATCTTTTACTTTTCCCCATTTAGCCTACTCATCTGTTCAGCACAAGCGAAGAAGTTAGCTTGGCCAGGTCCACAAAATGTGAACGAGCCGATTTTGTTCCAGTCTCTTGGCTCGTCCGTTTATATGTTGCTATTAAGCACTCATAAGATCCCCCAGCCTTGCTTAATTAAACAGGCAAATCCCTCACCTATTTTTAGCCTGCCCTAGATGTATTTGATATTTTGTTCCAACGTCAAATCTAAATTTCAGGCTTAGGCCACAACTTACCTGATTCTGTAACGGATAAGGTAGCAATATTTAGGGTTTTCTTTTTAAACAATGGTATCTACCATCCTATTGCCCCTCTCTACGATCAAGCATACAAGCCTTACTGCAGAAAGAATGGAACTCATAACCGCCAACCAGAAGAATACACAAACACTACAAAAGCTTATTATTTCATTAGAAATTAAATCATTTGCTATTACACAGAACTTGGTTGTTTTTCTGGTGTAAGCCATTGGATTACTACACACACCTCGAGAACAATCGTTAGGATGTGGAAATGTGTAACAGGTCCACCTAGTCAGTACAAAGCACCACATGAACTTTAAGTACATAGAAAGTTTGCTCATAAATATTTGTTTAACAATTCAGCACTACAAAAATATTACTTATAAAGGCATCTTTTATGAAGTTATTCAGTTTGTCCAGGGCTGGTGGGGTTGTACTATCCCTATGATATTACAGCCACTTGACTTTTGTTTTTCCAAACCATGTTACTTTTCTGGAAGAAAAGGCTACGTGTGGCTGGGACCCAAAGCTTCAGCACGATCTATAAAAATATAATTCTTTAAGACCTTCTCCTCACATCCTGAAGGCCTCCACAGCCAGCCCCCAAAGTCTGCTTCCCACCCCCACCACGCTGCAAATAAAGCTTCAACACACACGCACACAGAGTACACATATTACACTCTTCTACACACAGAACTGAGTTTCTAAACAGCAATGCAACCACAAGGGCAACAGGTAAGGAGTACACGCGACGTCAGTGGTAACATATGGCACAGCCTTCTCCTACTGCTGGGTGTCCCTATCTGAATGATGCGCTGCCTTGCTCACCGCTCTGCGGATTTAGTACTGTTAGCTTGCACTGTGGAGGCAGAGAGTCAGGAATGCGCGCTTATCTAGGAGCATACTTGGGAGCGTCCCATTTGCCTCGAGGTCCATCGCTGCTGGAGCAGTAAAAGCACCAAAGCGGTGGCTGGTGGTGCTGGGGCTGTCACCCGGCACTCGTTTCGGGGCTTCCTGGTGAAGCAGACGGGAGCTTTCCTAGGCTGTTGAAAGTCAAACCGCCTTCTTCCCTTCCGGACAACATGAGAACTAGCTTGGGCTCTCCCACAAAAGCGCGCTGGCAAGAGCGGCTCCCTCGCATTCTGCATTCAACGCCCTTTGCCGGGCGCTTAGGGCGTGCTCCACCAGTTTCTGATCGAACCTCGTGGATTTACCTTCAGTCTGCTCCCGCACGCGTGTATAAACTCGCTGTGTTACTCATGTATTTAGAAGAGAAGAATTATTTTCAGGGCTGCAACCAAAAACCTCAAAGCTCAGTTTCCACAGTCGATGTGCGTCTGTAATGGACGTGGTTTAGAAAGCGACAGAACTGTTCGGATGTAGGCTCTCACCTCCCAGAAGCAAATGCCTTTCACGAAGAAGAGCTCTCTGCATAACCCTATCCTGTGACTCCAGGAGGAGTTGAGCGAGCCAGCAAGGCTGCAGTGGGACGTAAAAGAAGGGCTTGTGTTTCCCTTTAGGAAGAAATATTTTGGTTTCAGAGTGACCAAAACTTGTAACGCTTAGGCCTCAGCTTCTAAAAGTGCTCTTTAAACGGGCAAGGACCTTCCCTCAGGAGAGGTGAGTTTCTTTAGTATCAATATAAGCCATACTTCCCCAGGGGGCCTAAGCATAACGATGTAGCGCCTTCTATAAATATGACTCTGTAATAACCAGTGCTCTCATTAAACTGGATACCCGCTCTCTCCCTCTTGCAAGATGCTGCCATAGCAGAGCGACTGCAGAGGGCTGACAGAAGCGCTTGTTCTGACACGCAGGAACAATTGTTTCCCGCTGCACAGCCTGGTATGCCCTGACCTATGCAGCAAGGCAAAAATTGCTCCGTGAAGGGGAGCACAGCTGAATGAGAGACAGACCTCGAAACGAGCTGTGGTTCTTATTCCAAGCCCCTCTTCTCACCCTGAGTGCAGGAATAAAGAGCACAACACAGAGAGGTCCTACACGGGCAAGGAAGAGCATACATGAGCAGTGGTGCAGAATGCCAGTAGCTCTCTTCCCATGAACCTTCTTTTAAAGAAAAAAACCAAAAAAAATCCCAAACCAAAAAGACAGCGAGGATGTTACTCCCTTCCACGTACCAACTATCTTACAAGGAGATGATTCCAGCGCACAAATGTGCACTCTTCCATTAACTACCCTTCTTCTGTACTAGGATATAACTAAGGAAACCTTTAATTACATCCACTTTATTCAGCAAGACTATCAAAGTGTTCTTGTTCTGTTTGATTCTGAAATGATTAACATATTCAAAAATAGGATCTAACAATTTGTGTGTGCACAGTATATTAAACGTAGATGCTTTTATTACAATCTTCTTTGCCACATATTTTAAAATAAAATAAATCAATACAATCACTGTAACAGCCTCAGACAACAAAATTACGCCATTCAATCAAGACACCGTTGAGATACTCAAAAAGGCAGTAGGAGTAGCTGGAAACCTTGGTCCTCCGATTCTTTTGTATAACATATTGATTATAGATTTCTTCTGCTTATGCTAAAAATCAGCAAACAAACATTAACAATTTGTACTGCAGATTTCTTAAATGTTTCTATTGAGTGTGAACAGCACATTGATTTTAGTACAATGTCTTTATGCACATCTCCCAAAGGGGTACACAGGAATTTTAAGCATGTAGAGACTAATCCTGGCCCAGAATAGAGTAGATCATTTGCAAAGAACTTTTGGTCTCTCCTGCACGATGGCTCCGCAAATCGACTGCACTTGCAGTAATCAAAATGGCTGAGCACACACCCTGCACCGTTCATCCCAGAAAAAAAGGGATCCAACACAAATTACTTCCAGTAATGGAAAAGCAAGAAGGGTGGCAAAGCGGACTGGAGGCAAACGCAAAGCGCTCACCGCTCCCACGTGTACTTCAGCACTAGAAGCGTCCTTTGCCGCCAGCTTCCCACGTGCACACGGGAGTACGCGTGGCAGCGAAGGTAGCAGCCCCCAGCTGGTGAGTGCTGGACTGGTGGGTTACAGACACCTTTCCTGCTGTTGGGATGGTCATGGAAGATTATCCATTAGTTATTGACTCTCCATTCTCTGGGCTAAAGTGCTTGCGCCTCTGCAATCAGTTGGGACCCAAACTAGTTTGGACTAACCATTTTTCTTTAAGGATCTGCAAGTGGATCAGACAATCCTGGTAAGTCTCCTCCAAGGCCTTAAATAAATAGCGGGCAGCTGTCTAATACTGAGCCACTTCCCAGCTGCACCAGAAAGACAGCAGGAAGTCAAGAAACAGATTCAGGTATCATATGCAGGAGGAGAGGAGGGAATAAGAGATTAGACAGGACTGTACTGAATTTTGTTCTGCAAACATTATGAAGCAGCGCTGTGTAACTGAACAAATAAAAATGCATCCAAGTACGTACACCTTGTCATTTAAAAACACCCGTTAGCCTGCTGTGACTACAAAACGTTAGCTACAGAATATATTTACAGATAATTTCTCATGTTTGTTCCTGGCAGGAGACGTTAAGCCCAATTCTTCACTGAAGACATAAACCTGACCTAATGTAGATCAGGTCAGTGGGGGTTTAAAACAGGTATCACATGAGCAACTCCCAGGGACCTAAGCAGAAGCAGCTATCAGAGCCCACTACGACAGAATCCCGTGACTGCACAATATGAACTTCTGCAAATTGAGCACATCCGTATCATTATACTTTTTTTTTTTTTTTTTAACATGGATATACCGCAGATTCTAAGGAAGGTGTGAATTACTGAACTGATCCGTTCTTTGAAGCTGCAGGAAAAGATCCCACCTGACAGGTATAAGCCGCTCCAACAAACAGATCACTTTCTCTTTTATGGCAAGTTCACGGTTCATTTATGGTTTACAGATAAAACCTTGTTTGCAAGGTAGCTTTAAGTTTCCTAAATTCCAAGCTTCTTTATTTCAGAGAAAACCAGCCCTTGCCTTTCTCTCAATTCCCTTGTAAGAGTCTATTTTTTTACTGGCAAAAAAATTGTGCTGTCTCACTACAAGGGCTTTTCTGCAGGACATGTTTACAACAGGTAGGGTTTCTCTGACAGCAAATTTTGACAGTGCACACTTATTGCTGCTTAAAAAAAAAAAAAAAAAAAAAAGGCCAATTTTGAGCCTCTCTCTCCTGTTGATCCCCTGATGTGAGGAATGGAAGAACCTCAATTTTGCACCACACCAGTGCAGGGATGGCCACTGTGTGGCTCTCAAACTGGCCCCAGGCAGCTCCCAAGCCAGGCCGTTACAAGACTGGCAGTGAAGCTGATGCTGGTGCAGCAGGCCTGGGCAATCCACAGCCCTGGCTACAGGAGCCAGGGCACCCAGAGCTGCTTCCGGACCCAGCCAAGATCTGTGTTGGAGCCATGGGACCATATAAATCAAATGTTCCTTACTGCAGGGGAACTGCTCCTGGGATTCCTCTAATTCCTGGCAATCTGAGGGACATAGTAGAGGTCTCAAAGCTTGGCCAGCTGAAGATTTTTATATGTGACCCGCAGGAGCTGCAAAACGAGATACAGCTGGGTGAGGGTGTCAAGCATAATGCCGCAAAGTTGACCATGATATGTACAGGCAGGGAAGTTGAGTATGTTGACCCCTTCTTCCCAAGAGGATAGGAGGGATTATATGCTTCCACGTGAAACAGTCTAATTTTAAAAGATAAAAAACCTCATAGTTATATTTGTAATATGGCATGCAACACTTCTTTAATCAATGCCAGGAACTGCTAAAATCCTTTTGTATTTAACTGTTGAAATGCATCACCAGCTACAGTATTTAATTACCTTTGATGAAAGCAACTACCCCAAAAAGGGCAATTGTATTCCTGGCACAACTGCCCAAGCAAAAAGCAGTTATCTAAAAAGGGGGGAAATTATTAATACAGAGCTATTTCCTAGCCTATCTGAGAGTTTGTGTCTCAGGAAGAAAAAAAAAAAATATTTGCATCAATTTAAAAACAGCGCTGCAAAGCAAAGCAATTCATTGTACTTCACAGAATCACAGAATGGTTGAGGTTGGAAGGGACCTCTGGAGATCGTCTAGCCCAACCCCACTGTGCAAGCAGGGTCAAGTACGGCAGGTTGCTCAGGGCCACGTTCAGTTAGGTTTTGAGTATCTCCAAGGATGGAGACACCACAACCTCTCTGGGCAACCTGTGCCAGTGTTTGATCACCCTCACAGTGAATTATTTTTTTTTACATTCAAATGGAATTTCCTGTATTTCCATTTGTGCCCATTGCCTGTTACCCCTTCCTTGGGCACCACTGAGAAAAGCCCGGCTCCTCCTTCTTCACTGCTTCCCATCAGATATTTATACACACTGTTAAGATAGTTCATGTCTTTCTACACGTTGGATATCAGCCATGAGCTCACCTCTGTTACTGACTGCTAATTTTAGCAGCTGTTCACATCACCAAAAGTAATATTGCTAGAAAGTTATTTCATGGCAGTGGTTACTAAAGACTGTGGCAGCAGAGTCACATTTTGTAGGTCATTTCTGGTTTGTTTTTTTTTCCCCTTAAAATTCTCAAGGCATATGAATATTTTTTTTTCACTTTTAATGCCAAATGCATGAGGAAATAAAATTACTATTAGTTGTTGAGAGTGAAAGCCTGAAGTTTGCCTCTTACATTTTCCACAAAATGTGTTCAACTTTTACGTTTCATTTGCTTCAGCAATACTGAAAATGAAGGATTTCAGAAATGTATTAATTATGAAATCTTACTCTACTAAAAAAAAATCTCAGCTAAAAATTCACTTTAAGGATAAATTACTCTTCCCCTAGGTGAAACCAATTAACTTTTACAATGGCGAACATCCACAAAAATGGTGGGATAAGTGAAGACTTCAGTGGCAAAAGCAATCTCCAAACCAGCTCTTCTGGGGACTCCCAAGCTATGCAAGTGACACTATCAGTTAGGCAGGTGTGATGAGGAAGATGCAGGAAAGGCATCTGGGAGATACCCGTGCCTGAACATACTCAGGTAATCAAGAAATCTCAGCCCTTTCCTCTAATGCAAATCTGCTTCATGTCACTGCAAGTAGAAATGCAATTTTAATCTCCCTGTGCCATCTGAGACAAATAAAGCTCATCAACTGAATTCGGGAGCATGGAACCAGCTCCACTGGCACTACATGCCATCTTGAAATATATTTTCCAGTCAGTCAAGTATTCCATTAGCAAATTCACATCTGAAGTCTTTGGCAAGGCAGGAACATTGTACTCTCTTGCCCTGGATAATTACACAGACTAAGTGAATTTGACAGCCATTTTGATACCTGGTAATATGCTTCAATGCACACTAACTGTTTTGTTTTTAAAACTGACCAAGGCCAGCACATATATTTGAGAGTGGGTATCTGCCTATGCTGGGCACTATTTCATGAAAGTCAGGTTTCTGTCACAGATCTAAGGCAAATATTACAATTTACAGGAAGGAAATGAGGACATCGATACATTGTGCGTTATTGGAGACGTACAGCCTTTATAACACAGTCGCTTTCACTATGATCTCTGGGTTTTCTATGTCCTTTCTGCTTTGGACCATTCTCAGTTCCAGCTGGGCTGAGTTTGGCTTGTTTCCTTCTCCAGCTTGTGCTAAAAAGATGACATCACAATGTCATTAAAAACACCAGTATAAAAAGAAACAAGTTACATTGTCCTGTTACCCCACTATTTTTTCTACCTTCCTCCCCATCCCGGTCTCCCTTACTACACCCTGCTAGAAGGCTTCCAAGGTGGAAGATCCAGGTCAGCACTGTGATTTCTTATCACCCTTGTTCTGCACCTCCCTCCAGGAAGAAAACCGGGCTCTGCTGTTATTAGAAAGTGACACAGGCAAGCTCCAAGAACCCAGAGATCCTATCTGGATCTCCTTAGGAACTGAAAGGCGTGAAAACTCCAAGGGGAGAGAAGCTGGCGGGGGGGATTGCTCCTCACATGGCTAACACAACGAACAGTTTATTGTTAGTTGATAAACTCCTCTCAATACTGAACACACACACACTCAAAGGGAAAATGAGAGCACTACGCTTAAAACAGCTCTCTTGCACGTCAAACTCAGCATTTCCTCAAGTTCTTCCACCGCAGTTTTGTAACGCAGTCAAGCGCAGTCAGCATGACTGCAGTCCCACTACAAGCTGAACAGTGACATCTTCAGTCGGGTGTTGTCAAAAATAGCCTTGGAGGACATGGGAAGGAACATGCACTGACAAGACCACCAAGCTCTCATCCTGAAAATTCTCTGGCTGCTTCTGCACTGAGGGCTGCCTTTAGTCAGGAAACCCAGAAAACTCTTAGGATGTTTGTCCTGATGCAAATCCAGACAGAAAAAGGGAACAAGGTTTGAATGAATTACCTTTGGCACTCCTAATGGTCCTTTGCAGAACATGTTGCATGGCTGACACAGTCTTTTCACATGCTACCTGCATTAACATAATATATTCAGGTTTTAGTAAAATTTCAGCTGTCTACTTTAATGTTATTATTTCAAAACCACTGTTATTAAGAGACAAACATGACTAACGAGATGCAAACAGGAAGACAACTATGTAATGCAGAGTTGGGGAAAAAAAAAAATTTAGACTCCCTTAAGTCTCCCCAAAACAGGTTATTAGAAACCATACACCTGTATCGAGGACTCTATGTGCTTAAGGGAAAGAAACAGAAAAATAGATCTGATAAATGATTTTCAGTGCTTATTATGAAGTGAGGGTAAAAAAATATAATTACAAACATGCATGCAGTCTCTCTCTCTCTCTCGGGAGCAGAACATCTTATTTGGCAAAATTACAAAATCCATGTAACTGAAATGTGACCGTCCAAAGTGGTACAAGCTAAAATGTTTTGGCAAAAGGAAATTATGCTTTTTTTCCTCTGAGGTGAGGAAAAAAGCCAAAATGGAAGTCTTTAAAATAATATCATAGATTAAAAGTAATTAAAAAAAAAAAGAAACTTAGTCTAAACTTGCAGAGACACGAATAACTTCTCCCACACCTTCAAATTGTTTGGATGCTTATGTGTCCATGCCAAAAGCATAGCAGCGAACAAGTCTCCTGTTCCAACAAAGACAGCATCCACTTTAGGAGACTCCACTCGAATTCTTTGTGTCATCTTGGTGCCATCTGCTTTAGCTACAACACAGATAGACAGCTAAGTAACAGACCCAGCAATTAATACAATAGCATTTACTATCATTTAAAAGCGATCACCAGATTTTAATTCCTTTGTTGTTTGGAATGTAAAGATGCCAAGGAGTGTTGTAAACTTTGTACCAGCTCTTTTAAAAGGTGCAACCTTTCAAAACTTTGCCAAGTTGGGATAGCATTTACAACTTACATACTGTACATACTTCACTTAAGAGGGAGCAGGTAGCTAGAACCTTCATTTTCATGAAGGACTGAGCGCCACCTATTTTCATTCAGCAGTGGTTTGCTCAGGAAACTGCTTATTTATGGAGACTGCTGAATCCTGGATGGGGCACCCCAAACCATAACCGAGAGCATCTCTGGGTTGTATGGAGGCACCAGAGCAGCTGTAGACATCAGCAGAGAATATCTGAGCCACGTGCCATATTGTAATCACCATTGGAATGACCAGATTTATTCCAGACCTGGCATGTACTGAGTGCTAAGACCCACTGACTGATTCTTAGTGGAATCTGTTTTAAATATCAAGACTTTTTCGGTCTCTCAGCAGCCCAGAATGTGATGCCCACATTTAGATCCCTTAGATGAACAAGAAAATGAGATCATATGTCACCCCATGTAACTATGCCCTCCTCGGGTAAAAACATCCTGTGACAGTTCAAACACACAGTGAATCTTGGTGGCAGTATAGAAGGGGATATAAAGAAGTAGCAGAAGGACATTTTACAACCTCTCAGGGAAGGAACAATCTGCTAACAGGACAGTATAACTTTTCATAAAAGCATTCATTCAAAACATTCAACGTTCCTGTTTCATACCACTTCTTGTCAGGGCCACTAGTAGGGGCTTTAATAGCCCTGGTCAACCTCACCTAGGACATCCCCCACCCATGCACCCTCTGCCCACTTGCCCAGGAGCTGCACAGAAGCTCAGGCCCAGGTGCAAGCATCCTTGCCTGAGCTATGTTTTAGGTGTACCTGCATACAGCCCTGCTGTCATGACTTACTGATTGGATTTTCCATATTAGTCTCAGACCAGGATTGTCTCGCCTTTCTCTCAAGATCACTGGACTGCCAATGGGACCTGTCTGCCCATCACCATCACTGTTCTGCTTACCTTATTCAGATACTGTGGGCCTGCGCCCTCTTGGTGAGGGCAGTACTCTGCCTGTGCTTTGATCGTGCTCAGCTCCCAGCTTGTCTTCCCCATGGAGCAGCCCCATTCTTACCGCTCTCTGGTATTACTGTTGTTCACTTAGGGATCTAAGCTCCTTCCATGCACTACAGATGGGTCTGATGAAACAACTACTTAAAAAAGTAACTGAAACCACAGAACAGGTTAAAAGAAAGCACAGTTTAATGACAGAGTTCATGACTTACTTTTTCTGTGGCTTCCCAGAGCAATCAGGTAGTCGTTTCCTAGAGGTGCCTGTAGATCTGAGCTTGTGATCACCACAGTCTCTGGTCCCATGGCATGGAGCATATCCATTACCTTTCCATGTGCAAAAAGGCAGGAATCAGTGACTGCAATGTGTGTTGATTAAACCTTGCATCATTCATAGTACTGAGGATTTTCGACAGGCATCTTATTTTGGCATCTTTTGTGAAGAGAAAAAACAATTTCTACTCAAAAATTCACTTGAATTAGGGGAATTAATTTGAAATAGGGGAATCAAAACATCCATATTTAAAGGTACACACTTGTTAAAATACACAAGCATCTTTGTATTATCTTTGGATGCTCCTCTGAAAAGAATACTCTGTTTCAGCTGTGATCTGAATTTTTGTCTGCATCATGTTTTCAGAACATATTATCAAAAGAATAAGAGAACAAATATACAGACACATGCACCTGAGTTGGCATCTTGAAACACTTGCTAGAAAACAAGTAACTCCAGGTCACGAAACCTTATTTAGCTACTACTCTAAGAGTTAGCAAAAATGAAGAGTTAAAGAGCTAAATCAGAGGTGCAAGGGTGTCTGTCCCAATCTTTTTTTCTCATTCTACTTCAAACCCCAAATTACACCTGTAAATTATGTACCTTTGCAGGTATATTCACACTCTGCGCGTTCCTCACTTAAACCCATTAATACTCTACTTCTGACATCACAATTAGTTGCTACAGAAGTGATTTTGATTTCACAGAAGAAAGAATGACTTCAATAATGAGTTTAGCATAAAACACAGATAAAATATTAATTTTCCCAGAAGAGTTTAACTAAAAATCCTCTCAGGCTAGCTATGACTCATGAGCAGCTGAATGATAAGGATTTATTTCTGCTATTTTTTAATTCTCTATTGCTTTTCTTTCTTGTCTAAGCCTCCAAGTTTCTTCAGCTGTCAGACTACTTTGCACAGATATCAGTTGGGTTTTAAAGTAGCAGTAAATCCACCAGCATAGGCTGACATAATCAACCCGTGAAGTAACATTAAACTCAATTTCATTTCTCAGTCACAATTCACCAAGAACCTAATCACCAGTATTTCCAGCTGTAGGACTTAGCCCCTTCTACATTAATATTACATCATATTTATTTTTATATTAGAGGACTATGCTGTCATCACTAGTCTTGCTAAAGAAATGAATGAAAGCATGTCACCATGGACATTGACGTCAGAATTGCTACCACCCCCAAAGGGGACAAATTCCAGCATGGATTATTATTCAGAAGGATAGACCTATGTATGACATGCAGCTGGGGAGACAGACAGATTAACATATAACATCCTGCAAGCAACTATTTTAGAAATGTTTCAATTCCTAAATATAATTCCATCTCTTTAGAAGAGATTTTTTTAAAACCCATCACAAATTAGAGCTATCACACAAATCAGACAGACTGCCACAAAACTAACTTCTAAAACTGTTTAGCACATGCAACTCATGTTTGCAGCTGAAGTATGCAAACCTAAAACTAAAAGCTGCTCAACTAACAGTGCTGTTCTCAAGACTGTGGTTCCACTGGTGAGGATGAAAACAGAATTGACTTGTAGTTAGCAGCTAGTGGCATGGAGCACAGTTTATCATCCTTGCCCAGCACAGCAGGGCAATGTAAAACCAGGGTGGGGTGGAGGGGGGGGGGGGGGGGGGGCAGGGAAGGAATAAAGTTGAGTTGAGATCTTTGGAGTTGCTTCCTGCCATGAAGAGATGGTAATCAACCCATGTTGCATGACGTTGCTGGAGGAAAAAAACAACAAACATTTGGGTTGACAGACCCCAGCCACTCTCCAGGGTGCCACTGCAGCTGCTGCTTGTTTAAAGATTGTGTGTTCCTTTGAAGTTCAAAAACAAACTGGAAGAAATAACATCAGTCCATTATGAAAGCACTTGGCTGGTCAACAAAACACAGGGCTCAGCCCTTCTCAAGATACCAGTAAAACCATATTCCTATTTCATCCTTCATCACCAAACCCTGCAGCTTTGTATTTTCTTCAGTTTGTCTAAAAGGGTAAATCCTCACACCTCAATGCAGTATATCTGCGGACCATCTATCATCTCTGTATGGCGATGACGGCAGCTATCAGTGCTGTGGATTTGTCTGTCTTTTACCAGGAAGTACCTGAAGGCCATCACTCCTGGTCTGGTTTCTCATCTGTGCAATCTGTCCTTTTGCAACCCAGGTCTCATCCCCTTTGAGTCAATTTAAGGAAGAGAAACTGAGCACCAGCAAACACTATCAGGAAGAGATTCAGAGCGTATTCAATCAATCCTTGTAAGGGTTTGCTAGTAAGCTCTCTTCCTTGCAAGCAGTCTGTGTGGGAGAATTGAGAAGCGGCTGTCCTAACACAGCATTGCTCATTGCACGACTCGCATGCGGACAGCAGAGGGAGCGACTCATGCAGGTTTCTAATGCCCAGGGTCACCCCGGGGTTGTCACCCCAGCCAGTGCATTTCCACAGCGTGGACAGCGTGGGGTGACTCTCCACGTGTGCTGCTGCTACCCTTCTTACACTGCAGGAAAACAAGCTCAGAGAGCTCTACTCATTACCACTGTAATGCCTCTACCTGTAGTTCTTTCGGGAAGTTTCTTCACAAGCCTGGCAGTAGAACAGAAAGTGGTTTGCACCTGGTGTGCTCAAACTTTAATGATAAATGGAGAGAAAGGATAGAGAGCAAAGTGACTTAAAGGTTAAAAGAAAAATGGCAAACCGTAGAACTGCAGGCAGGAATACGGAAAGAGATCTTACACAACCTACCCCTTGCCTACTTACCTCTAAAGCTTCTTTTTCTGTGTGAATCTTCCTGCCCGTGAGTAACCTGAGAATGAAACAGAAATCTTAAAAGAACACAATTTCTTCAAGCAATGACTGCTTTGTTTACTCTTTGAAAGGAGGAAAGCTTGGATTGCACCATACAGGCCTAAACAGTTTGTAGCCACAGGGTCTGCTGTACCAGACCGCTATCTTTAAAAGTTACGTGCACAGATGCACAGTGCTTCTCAAGTGCACTCATATCAGTACTAACCTGCCTCTTGTAGAGATCCTTGTATCATAAAATTCCCTCACAAGTGTCGTCTTTCCGTCTCCCACGTAGCTGCTCCCTCCCCTGAGGGGGCCAGCCTGTGATGTATTACAACAGATAATCTCCTGACCAGTCACAGCGATGTAGACAGGACGGGCAGGAGGCATTTAAACTCTTAACTCCTATGAGATGTTGCCACGGTGGTATTTCTGAATTTAATTTGGGGGGGTTGAGTCAAACTATTTTAGTTTTGATATTCTGACATATAATAAAAGTTTTCCTAGGAATGGGTAAGGACAGGGAAGGGAAAAGAGGTACTTTTTCAACCTGCCCTAGATACAGGCCTCTGGAGACAACAAGAAGTAATCATGAAAATGACAAAACAGAGAAAACAAGATAAATCTTTGCCTCACATAACTCCCAGATTTTTTATTGGTTTCAGTATGGGACAGTTGGACGTTTGCTGAAAAGCACCACTTGAAATTAACAGCTGAAAACCAAAACCCAACACATACATACATATAGCACCGAACTGAGACAAATAAAAGAATGGGTATCAGTCTCCCCTGCTTTTACCCCCAAGTTTATGTGGCCATAAAAGGTAGCGAGTACTTACTCAGCTTCAAACTGGTTAGGAGTAATTATATCAGCAACAGGCACAACTTTGTCCCTGTAGACTGGGAGGAGATCCTCGGGCACGTACTAGGGGAGAAGAAACACTATCAAATGTTGGCAGCAGCATCCGAGATGTGGGACTCCAACCCTCCTTCCCTCATCTACCACTCATGCTGTCACTGAGGAACCTGACAGCGTCCAGCGTACGGTTTGTTACGCAGCAGTAACTACAGTGGCAGTGCATCCTCCAGCTGGTGACAGTGCAACCAACAGCCCTTCGCTCACTGGAGGTGATGGGAAGCACCTTCGGATTCCCTCTCACCAAGGTGACACAGCACCATGAGGAAACTCCCCCAACATGAGGAGCCGTTTCTCACGTCCTTGCCTCCAAAAGAAACTACTTCGTTGTTGTACTGACAGTACAGAGGCCCTTTGCTGTGGCAGCACGTGCCCACATTGATTGTGTTGCACTGTGGGGCTTAGGAACAAGTAACATCCATGCTATGCGTTATTTTGGCTCCTCCTTTCCGTGCTGTACATCAATATGTGTGAACAGGAATCAGATTTGTAATTTGTTTGGCACAACTTAATCTATAAAGCAGTTCTAATAAGGACATTACAAATATTTTGCTTGTGTTGCAGCCAAGTCTAACAAACTGTAGCATACTGCTGCCTGCAGAATCAGCTCTTCAAGTAATGAGGGCCAACGCTCCCCTTTCTGCCTGTCTGTTCTGCCTCTATCCCATCTTCGTTAGCTAAATACAGCCCACCAGCTAAAGGGAGATTGGTTATCTAAGCAGGTGACGTACACTAGGACATAACAGGAACCCACCAGCCTGTATGCTCTTCAGACCCAAAGCTGAGAAGCATCAGCTGTTCTGGCACACACCGGAGCTCAGCTAGGAGCTCGGGTTAGGTGGGCACAGGGGTCACCTCACCTTCCTGAGTCCTGCTGTAACTCAATTTAACAAAACCTTTAATAAAATGTCATTGTTTACTAGTAGCTGATATTCTTTGGTAGAACCCCATTTGCTGTATCAGGATTAACACCCCCTTTTGTCCATGTTTTATTTTCTCTGTTAGTCTCATAAGCTACGTAGGGCAGGGTGCATGTATACATGTGCCCATGTGTCACTGTCTCCTATTCCAGTTGTATCAGCAACAGGTACAACCCCACCGCAGTGGTGACCACGAGGTGCTACCAGAACATCCCTCATGCTGATACTGAGCTCTTTCATGCAGCCATGGTGAAGTGATGATGTCACAGGGACTCTGTCTAAAGGCAGAAATGCAAGACTAGGTCATGTCTAAAGCAAGCCATTTTAAATAATGATTTTATTACTTTTTATGGCAGGAATGAGTTGGTGAGTTGCACATTAAATCCTCTTCTTCCATCTACCTAAACTTCCACCCAAAAGACGTAGGTAGGCCCACTTCTCCCAGGAGCTAAAGCTTTGCAAGGTGACTCTACAGCTGCTAGATCTCTGCCTTGTTAGAAAAAGCCAAGGACAATAAATACTGCAATAGACGTAAAATTAAAGAACAGAACACAAAAGCAATGGCAAATTTATTACTAAGTGCTACTTCATGTGATGCTTTATGAGCAGGTAACTGCAAAAAGGTACAAGGACAACGAGGAATCCATAGTGCATGACTAGCTAAGGCAGAAGAAAACATAAAATATCATTATTGCTGATGTCTTCCCACGTTGCATTTTTACTGAAATTATTTGCTAGTTTTGATCAAAAAGGCATGTTTCTTTGTCAGTATGCAGTCTCGTATTGGCACACAGAACCTTGCTGTCACTGATCACTGTCACCGCCTAACAGCTGTTGGATCTCACACGAAATAAGTCATCTTCATTTAGGTTCAAGTGGTATGTCAATTCACACGATCACTGACAATGCCAGCCAGGCTACCAGCCAAAACAGAGCTCTTGACAGAAGATGAGGGAACTCCAGCGAGACAAGGAGGGGGAGCAGGCAGATACTTTCCTGCAGACAGGGTCTGTATTCCACCGGTTGTTTCAGCAGAGAGTTAGAAATAATCCCAGGGCTACGCAGCCATCGTTCTTCCCAGATACTAAACTCACTCAAATACAGGAAATGAAAGTACAAACTTACTTGATGCTGGGATCCAAAACCACACTTAGGTAAAGTAGCTTAGTTTTGGTGTTTAAAAATTAATAAATCTTTATACATCTTTATATAGCAAATATTCACTATACAGAGAATCCAAACAGATAAGTACTAACCATAGAGCCTTCTCCATTCCATTTGTCACCCATCACTGGATCACATACTGTAACAGAATAAATCTTGCTTTAGAAGTGGGGTATCATTATAGAGACCCTGGTCGGAGGGAAAAGTTTTAGGTAACAGTAGTGGCTATGTAACAGCACTCTCACAGCTCTTGGAGCACACTCACCCTGGTGGCTGCCAATTCTGAAAGAGTAGGCCATGTGTCTTAATTGTCAGAGGGTTGTAGTCACCCTCTCCTACCTGCTTCCATGCTGTTATGTCTGAAGGCAATGAGGATGAGAGGGTGTGACTTCTGGGAGTCAAGGGGCTTTTGCCATTGAAAAAGCCCTCCGCCTCACTCCCCAACCCAAAACTTCGGAATAATAGTACGGTGAGGAAGAAACGTAGAAGCTAATAGCTGTGAAGAGAGTCCTATTTTTACCTTAGCGTAAGAAGATAACATGCCAAACATACACACCAAAATGCTGTGTGTACACCTAAGAAAATTATGTGTATTATAATGAAACAAGAAAATCCATGCCAAAGTACATAAACTCATACTTGGTGTAATAATATTAACACGCATTTGGCACCGGTTCTGAATAATCAGCAGTATTAACAACATATTCCAAGTGCCCTCAGTTTCAAAGTGAGGATGGAAACAGCCTAGCCTTGTGCTTTAAAAAGGAACATTGTTCATTGTATTAAAAGAGCTTTTGGCAGGATAAAAAAGAAATACAAATCCAAAGATACCAAATCAATGTCCAATCAGTATTTAAGGAAGTTTCTGTGAGTAAAAAGAGGGTAATTTGTTTTACCTTTTTAAAGTATTTTCCTTACATTGTAATCTATTTAAATAAAAGTTATAAAAATAAAGGTTCTTAGAAGCCTAGCTGTGTTCTCACCATCTGACCACTTCCTTCCTGTTCTGTACAGCTAGATGTTTCTTTCTGCTCATACTCCACCATGGAGTTTTTAGCTTACTTTCACTTTTCACTTACTAGTACAAGGCTCTGGAGAACCTGACAATGCAAGAATGTTAATACAGGCTAAAAGGCAACAAAACCTGAGCTCATGAAGATATCGCCACTACATTTTTCTAAGAGAGAACTGTGCTTTGTAAATTTTATGTCAGATATCATTCACACTCTGTGGTATTACTCCTTGCAAATCCTGCGAACCATTCTAGATGCTTCCTGACCACACAGTTTGCTGAACCTGAAAATGACAGGCTCAAGCCATCATTCACAGCTTTTCTCACAGGTTTAAGCCTGACATGACATGCTAATGACAGCAGTTGCTAGAGCCTCTTGCTCTTTGAGCGCTCCTAGGTAATCTTAGCAGAGGGCACCAGACTTAAAAAAGCCTTGGGGTTTAAGCTAAGTCGTGAAGCTTATAAGGCACAGTAAGACACTTCCTCTGGGATGTGACATGAAACTATGGCAGGGGAACATGGAAGCCACTATCCTGGTTTTGACTGATGTGGAAATCAAGGAGAGCCTTCAGCTATCAGCACTTACAGCCTATGCCTCTGAACTGTGAACAGCAGCAGCCAGCTGGGATTTTACAAGCCTTTATTTGATACAATTAGTCCTGAGGGCACATTCTCCTTTGGACAGCATAATGCAAGAAACATACTGAAAGGCATAAAATCGGAAAGATAAAAAACCAACTCCCTCAACACTTAAGCAACGCTGAAATGAAACTTCACTGGAGCTTCGGCTGGATCAGAGGACAAGATGGTTGTGAAATGCCGGGTAACACCAGAACAGTGTTTTCATCCTAAAACATGAAAATGATGGGCATATACAGTGATGAAGCAGAAAGGATTATAATACACATCCTTACCATATACTAGGTTAGAATTCTGTTGCTTCAACTCCTGGACAATATCCACCACCATTGCAAGAAACGATGTGTCTCTTGTATACCCTTTGGGAAAAAAAGACACTTTTGAAGTCTATTTTCATGAATGCTTTTTTTTTTTTTTACATTTTGGATAGGAATGCTACATACTTCTCATTCTTTGGTACAGTGCATTTTTAGAACATAGGCCATTTAGTATTTCATTCAGGAATAATAGGTGGAAGACAAATTCAGACAATGCTTGCACAGCTACAAATATAAATTTAAAAATCCATTTACTAAGTATGTATTACAAGAAGGGCTCATACAACTTCAAAATGCATGAACATATATAGAAAAAGGTCAGGCTGAAAGGAAAAAACATTCTGTTTCTTCAAAACAGCAGTCCAAATCAGTACTATTTATCATGTAGCAAATAAGAAATATTTTAAATTCCATATACTTATCTCATATGCTGGTTTGAAGCAGGTGTTTCATTATTATTAATGTTGGTGCTGATACAGTCCAACACATTAATGCAATGGAGAATTAATCTTGACTATTTTAGAGCAATGGCCAATATAACAATAAAATTCCTATTTTTAGGCTTAGCTGTGAAATAAGTTTTATTATATCTCAAGGCCCTAATCACAATGCTAGCACCACAATATTCTTATTTAATCATTAATTTCCTATATATATAAATATCTATAAAATAATTTTATGTATTAATTTTATTTACAGCATTTATTAATTAATAGTTTTATTTTCATTTATTTAATTCATTTAGTAGTATTATTTTTGGCAAGGTAGCTTCTTCAAACCTTCAGCTTGCAAAGGTCCACTCAACTAAAATATTTAAAAATATATTTTGGACATTTTTTTTTTTTTTTACTCTCAAAATTTATGAATTCTTAGATGTTGCAGAGAAATGGAAAAACCTTTCAAGTTATTTGGCCAAAATGCTTTGTCTTATGCCTATGAATTGCTGAATCAGTCAAAAAAGCCAAGCAAAGATTTTTGTTTAAAGTGACCTGTGACGGTAGACTGGCTGAGAAAAAAAGTATAGAGTATGACTAACATTATTGACAGAGGTGTTTCAAAAAAATTACATTGAATGGGAGTTTCTCTCTTACCTTGAGTTTTACTGTAAATGAAACAAAAAATCTACAAGTAACTAATAGTCACAAAAGTTAATGAAGTGCTATTTTGTATAAATGAACCTTAAGATAATAATTTCCATCTCAGCCAAGATATCTACAGTCACCAGACATGCAATTACAGTCAAATCCCATCTGCTGACAAATTAATTTGGTTTTGGTGTTTGAATAATCATGTCCAGGTTGATGGAGGTACAAAGTACAGTTGTGCACTACAGTGAATGGCTGTTCCTGTTTGAAGAGAAAAATCTGTCTTTTGGCCCTGAATGAAAAAAAACTGAATTCAAAGTTCAGCCACAGCAGAACTGAATACTAAACACTGAGAGTCTTATTAGATCTTAAGAAATTAGTACCATTTCTACCCATGCCTTCTTTTTGTCCATACTGAAAATGGCTATACTGAACAAGATTTTTAAACAAACATGAGCAACACACTGACCCATCTACCTGCAAATCCTATTTTTAAAGGCATATTAATAAATATTCCTTTTTTTCTCTGATTTTTTTTCTGAAGATTCCTATTTTTCTTTCTACCATTTTTAACTCTAACGTCCGTTCTGCCCATATAAGAAAGTGATAGGAAAGGACTTGGGGTGTCTTCCAAGAGTTGAAAGTAAAATAAAAGAGGAACATTTTGGCTAAAAGTATACTCAAACATTATTTACAAATTTTGCATACTAACATCTCCTGAAAACTCCTACAACATAGTGGGCTCTTCCTGTAAATGTCCTCTGTTCCTTCAAAGAAAGAAGGGGTGTTTGTCTATTTCTCAATCAAAAAGAAACCATCTGTGCTGAAATTAATTTCTTAACCTTAGTTCAGTCTATTTTCTATTTAGTCTCCTTTACTTTGGAGATATTCCCTGAAAAAGAACTGACAGTAACTCTTCAGACATGCCACACCCTTGGGATTATAATCCGTACACTTAAAGTCTCCAGTTTTCCCTGTGTATAAAGAACTTTGCTACATGTAGAAGCCATGAAATCAATAAAATACAGCAATATATTTCTCTGTACCTTTAAAAAGTGACAGTTCACTGCTATAAAAAATTGATACGGTGTTCTAAATCAGATACATAACTCTTACTGAGGTGAAACCTGATCAGTAATCTACATTTGAGAAGCAGGAATTGGATGAGAAGCAGGTTTAAAAAAAAACTGCAGCAAGAACCTCTCCTTTCTATAAAGCATTCTACAAGAAGTTCTCTTTGCCTACATTTATAAACACTTTGCACCTAGCGGCAAGCAAAGGAAAACACTGCATAGTTATTATGTCCTGCAGAATTGTATTCACCCAGAGGACCTACATAGTAACAAGAACAAAAAAATCAAGCGATATGAGAGAGTCAAAACCAAAATCCAATCCTGGTTATACTTTGCTCTGTATAGTACTGCAGAGTGCCAGTACTGCAAATCTAGGAGAAGGGGTTAAACTCATGTTTTCATAATAAATTTAAAAATAATACTCTGACATTCCTCATCCTTTTTTCAGTAGAGGCACTCCCAAAACATGAATTAAGCCTGTACGTGACTGGCCTGTACAAGTCTGTAAACTATACCAGGGGATCAATTTACCCAGCCAGTTACAACCTTCAGGTTGGAGAACACTGGCTGTTTCAAACTAAATAGCATGAGCAATTGAGACTCTAATATATAGATGAAATTGCAGGAGGAATCAAAGGAGGGAAAATGTAATTGCTTGGTTTGGAATAAGGAGGGATATGGGTTTTATGTTTGTTTACATTTCATGGGAAATCCAAGGAACGAGCTCTTCTTACCTGTGAGTACATAATCATACTGGTTGACCTTGTTCAGCTTAAGTCCTTCATACAGTTCGTGAAGTTCATCTGAATTTAACACCTGACCCTTCCAGTGGGCATAACCTGCAAAGCAAATGTCAGATAATTTTTCAAGAGCTAGGTTTTCTATTCAGGATCACACAGATTATACACTTGGAGGGACCATATCAGATATTAGCACCATAAAGCATTTCCACCTCCTCTTCTGTAAAACGCTGTTGCTGAATTAAAGCTGCTGTCAGCAGAACAGTTAATGTGCTGAACTTTTTAGCACCTCTGTTTCCCAAAGGAACACTGGAGTTTGAGACTGTCCATTTATCAGCAAATCCAGAACACACACAAGCTCCTGCAAGTTTTCCCATGGAGCCTGTACAATTATCCCTTTCCTGTGCAAAGGGGGAAAAATGTATGTTTTAGACTTCACTGGAGAGGGTGTCAGTATAATCTATTTTTGTTATTTTATACTATAAAAAAAAAAAAAAAAAAAAAGATTGACAGGTAGATGACAAGCTTAAACAGGCTTGTTTATCTGTCCCAACACCAGCATGCAGCACTGCGGCACCCATCAGGTATGGCATTCACTGGGACCTGCATGTAAAGAACAGAGTGACCACAGCAGAACACTGTCATGGATGCTCTTTGAACACACAATGTTATCTGACAGATTTTCTCCCAAAAATAGCACAGTTTTAATGTTGAGGATCCTGGAGGAGGCAAATGAGTATCAGAAAGACACTATAAACAGACAAATAATATCCATACACTCTTACCCTTGAATGATCTTTAAGAATTACAAGCCAATATTCTTGGCTGAGAAGTGGGTAGAAGGTGAAGTCACTTGGGAGAGGCAGAACTGGTTTCAGTGAACAACGGACTAAGCTCCATGGCAGATAATTTCAAGGGAAAAAAAATAGTCTTCCTTGACAGACTCTAAGCATTTGTTGAAAAATGTAAATGCACGTTGCACCTTGTCATCAAGGCCTGCCCATCTAGATATAGTCATCACTCCCTTGCATATAAGAATGGGGCTTCCTCCAGGATATTAGATGAATTACCAACAACTGAACTCTTCCGACCTCCATAAATTCAGCGTTTGTTAAAAAGCTTATCTTTTCATTAGCTGGAATTAGGAAAAGTGAAATGTTAAATGAGGTATCTTCTTCCACACCACCCCAGTGTAAAGACAATTGTATTTTGTTTGGTTTAACTTCTGCTCTTGAGAGTTGGAAAATTCTGTGATAAAAACTGCTGGCTTTGATTATCACTCTAAACTGTGTTATTAGAGTAACTGCCAAAAGGTGCCTAGAGCTTAGGATAAGCACATTTTTCAGTTTTCCTTCTTATGAATGCAAATACACCCACAGTAGGGTGAGCAGATGGATCATTTTGTTCTCCTCGGCTCACGAAGGCCTAGCCTCTAAAACACGACTCGCTGCCAGCTGGCTGGGGGAGTGACTCACATCAGCCACTACAATTCTCTCCCTAGCAAACGCTTTTTAAAAAGTCTCTGTGGAGAAATGGACAAAGTGAGGGATTCCCCTATGTTAGGGCTGCAGTTCCATTGCAGAACATAGCGATATTCAAAACGGCAACGCCTAACACCTAGGCACATGTCTAGCCCCAAGTATATGAGGAACCCTTGATGAGAACTAACTCAAGTATCAGCTTGTTCAACACATATGCAGATGTTTGTTCTGTTACATCTGCAGCTTCAGGGAGAAATAATCTGCCCTCTCCTCTTCCCCAAACCTCTACTTCCATTAGCACTGCAAAGTACAGGGACACAACAGAATCCTTTTTATTCCATTGTGCCCATCAATGAAACCATGTGCAGTTTTCACCCAGAATCAAGGTCAGCTGGCAAAAGAGCAGTCATTTATATTACGCACGGCCATAAGAATAACTATGATGATCGTCCAGACAATCCAGATACTCTTGGGAGCCATTCCTATAGATCGACCCTGCAGATTCACTATTTAACTAAAAGTTCACCATCCTCTGTCAAGCTGTCTTAAACAGTCAATGCACAGGGTCCATGTCACGCTGATTCTCCACTGAGAACCGAAACAAAATGTTAGGAAGCACCCCAGCTTAGCTCAGGAACTGGTAACTTACTCACATGGGGCAGGAACATTGTCTGAACTCTATAGCAATGACTTCCAAGGGTATCTAGTGGATCTTTTTACCATCTGGTAACACATGTAATACAACCTAAAGTCTAAACACACGATAGCTGGTGGGGGAAAAAAAAAAAAAAAAGAAAAGCCCTCAGGAAGGCCCAGCTATTCAGACAGAAGAAAAAGGGCAACACCTTCACTGAATGTGCAGAGAACTGTGATTTCATTATGAGTTGAATTATGTTTGAGTAAGAGGAAACAATCAAAATCAAAACTGGCAGCAAGATGGAAACCACCATCCTTTCCCCAGGGTAATTTCATGTAACATGAACAAGGGGCCAATCTCATGATCCTGCATTTATCCTACTCTCCTGGTGGAATATACAACCAATAAGCAGCTTCTATAGAGGGACAGAAGAAAAAAACAGTTATGTTCAGAAACTGTTTCACTAACTGAAGTATGGATACCTTGGGGCCCCAGGAAGAGGGACTATCTTGAAAGGTGAAATGCAAAAAAAATCCAGATAGGTACTGTGTGTTCAGAAAAACCACTGCATAGCCCTGACCCCAAAGCTAGTTAGCAGGGAATGCCAAAAGCAGGCTTAAACATGCGAGGTCCAGGTGGCTTTAGGGAAAAGCATGAGTGGTTGGAGTTAGGATGATAACAAGAAATTGCTGTCTTCCTTGGCTAGGCACAAGAACTCAGCTGGCAATGAGCACATTTGAAGGCCCAGAGCTGTATTTCCACTGTGGCACTCAACAATACAGAAGTTCAAAGTCTCACAGTACCTGGCTGTTTGCGCACATTATACAAGAACCACAGCCAAGAAAACCAAAGAATGAGTTTCAACTTTGTACTTGGCAAAAAACCCCTGCATTCCATTTGGAGACGACAGAGCTGGTTAGGCATAGCAGCTGGATCAAATTATTACTCTTTTATCTTGGATATTACAGTGAGATCTTGGTTTGTATCTTCCATACAGGAAGAAAGATGAGTCTTCCTTGCTTTTGTTACAAAACCACCAAATTCCCCTCAGTGCAGGACTGAGAGAGCACAGAGAACATGCAAATCATGATACAGCCCTCCAAAAGCAACTTGGCTCAGACTGACTGCATTAGTCTCCCAGGTTAGTAATAATTTTAAATGCATAGATCAACATAAACATTTAAACATCTTTATATCCCTTCTGCTTATCTGTGTTATGGCCTTTTATTGCAATTAAATGTTATGTATTTGCTTTTAAGCAGATAAGGGAATGAAAAACAGGTAAGATATGATGCCTCTTGTCACTTATCCCTCTAAAATGATAAACGTATTTATTAGTCTCCGAAGAAATGTGTTGGTTCATCTGTACAAAAAAGAAAAAAAAACAAAACCACAACCAAGAGAGGCAGCTAATACTGCATACAAGATTAATTTACATACTTTTCTTTCTTGCCTTCCTCCACTGGTACTTTTTTTTCTCCTTTGGAATGCATTTATAAGCCTCTTAATTACTTTCAAAAACAAGGAAAAAGAAGAGAATAAAATCCTAGCCATATCAGAAGGGGGAAAAAACCCAATGCACCAAAAAAACCCAAAAGCTACCATTTAAGTATAGCAAGGCATGTAAGATTTTTTTGTTCTCCATCCCAGAACATCCTGTTCTGAGGTTTGAGTTCCTCCTGTGCTGCTCCCTGCAAAACTATTCCAAGTGGCTTCAGTAATCAAGTATTTTAAATGGGAAAAAGGAAGAAAGATCTAGTGTTTAAGGTACCTGATGGGCAATCAATCCGGTCCCAGCTGCACCACAAAATTCATATGCAAACTCTGGCAGCCAACCTGGTCTAAACACGATTTAATCTCCAGCTACCAGGAGGCCTTCAACAAAACCAGAAATACAGCACCAAATTCTCCATTGGATTTTTTTACAGCTGGTCAGCGTAGGCGTAAAATACTACCAGTGTTAGGCACGGGTAGAGATCTTTTCTTTTTGTCCTGCACTGCACAGGTGTGAATGACTGCATATGGGTGGTAGACTGAAGAATCACATCGAGACATAATTACAATCTCTCATGTATTAGACATACCAGCCCACCCAACCACCCACTACATGCCCACTAAGTGGAAGTCCAAAAGTGCTTTGCTTAAAAATAAAAAGAAAAGGAACAGAAAAAAACCCACGCTATTTGTTCTGGAGCAGTTTCAAAGGTAGGATTTGTATGGCAAAGTAAGCACATTATATGCTTACCATTAACCTATGAATTAAAAACAAAAATGCAAATCACTGAAGAATTAAAAATGCACCCCACAAAATCAATGATATAATAAAAAAACCCAAAACCTAGATTTTTATTTTTGTACACCAGATGATGAGATGCTTCTGCAAACAACGGAGTAAAATAGAATAAAGGCACAGAATCTTTAAAGGTTGCACGACAGCTTCTTTTATTCGTACACGAAGCACGATGCCATTCAAGGGTGAGTCACTCTAATCACAAAAGTTCCTTACCAAGCAACATGACAAACTGTTCTCCCAGGGGGACTGATTTAAAGCACATTTTCCAAATTTCAGGATTATCAGAGACTAAAGAAAGCTGAATTTTCTGAGCAGGAGTCAGCAGAAATAGGCCTGTGGTGTCTTACTAATTTAAAAGACAGGGCAAAAAAAAGCAATAATGATTCACCAAGAAGGCCTGTTAGTCATAAATGCTCTCTGCATTGTATCTTTTGCTGACAAGACCAGGTTTAAAGACAGGGATGGGGAAAGCAAGCAAGCCATGGCCAAAACCTCACACACTTTGCGTACCCTCTGGTATGTCACATTCTTTTAGAAACTAGAGTTCACAGATTTTGAAGCAAAAATTTGCCCTTCAGCTTCAATGATGATCATAGAAAGGGTTCTTGTAAGATCTTGTTCTTGTAGAAAAATCAAGTTACCTTCGCCAGTTCATCCAGCACACAATTCCTGTGTATTGTGGCACTGCTTCAGACACAAGTGTCCTGGTTTTGGCTGGGATAGAGTTGATTTTCTTCATAGTGGCTTGCATAGTGCTGTGTTTTGGATTTAGTACTAGAAGAATGTTGATAACACCCTGATGTTTTAGTTGTTGCTGGGTAGTGCTTATGGACTTCTTAGCTCTCAGCTCTGCCAGGTGCACAAGAAGCTGGGACGGGGCACAGCCGGGACAGCTGACCCCAACTGGCCAAAGGGCTATTCCATACCATATGATGTCATGCTCAGTATATAAGCCGGGGGAAAAAGGAGGAAGGGGGGACATTTGGAGTGATGGCGTTTGTCTTCCCAAGTCACCGTTACGCGTGATGGAGCCCTGCTTTCCTGGGGATGGCCGAACACCTGCCTGCCCATGGGAAGCAGGGAATGGATTCCTGCTTTGCTTTGCTTGCGTGCGCGGCTTTTGCTTTCCCTAGGAAACTGCCTTTATCTCAACCCACGAGTTTTCTCACTTTTACTCTTCTGATTCTCTCCCCCATCCCCCTGTGGGGGGAGTGAGCAAGCAGCTGCATGGTGCTGAGTTGCCAGCTGGGGTTAAACCACGACCACAAGACACAGCCCAGCACAGCAGTTTCTGCTCATTAATCCCTGCAGTGGCACAGACTGCACATACATTGATTTGCAGGTACTGGTGCAAGTTTGTGGGCAGGCATGCATAAATGTTCAAACTTGGAAAAGTCTTCGTATGAGGACACCGTATGTTCCTACATGCCCCTCTCAAAGAGGAGGCACAAAGCCACTGGGCCTAGAATCTATCCTTCCATTTAAGAAAGGGTAGAAAGGATTTCATGGATAAACTGCAGTGTTAGAAAACTAGACCTGGCATAAAAAGGAGTATGTGCCCTTTCTTTTCCATTCCTTCTTCTTTCAGCCAGACGACCAATATTTCTAAATACATTCTCTTTTTACTCATGCTTGGCAAGTGCCAAACACTTAACTGTATTGTGATTCTTTTCTGAAAGCTCTGCTTTCTAAAGCCATGAGGTTGTGCACCAACCTTTGGGATCTTTTTAACACATTTACTAAGGCAATCAAGATTACAGAAAAAACTTGATAATGTGACTCCTAAACACCAGGAGACAATATAAAAGTTCCAAATATTTTAAAGACTTGTGATCTTTGAGACATTTTTAGTTTTGGGATGTTCTTTTAGGCTTTCTTGGGGAAGAGAGAGGGGGGAAATCACCAATTTGTTTTTCACAGAATCATAGAATCATAGAATGTTTTGGGTTGGAAGGGACCCCTAGAGGTCATCTAGTCCAACCCCCCTGCAGTGAGCAGGGACACCGCTAACTAGACCAGGTTGCTCAGAGCCCCATCCAACCTGGCCTTGAATGTTCCCAGGGATGGGGCCTCCACCACCTCTCTGGGCAACCCGTTCCAGTGTTTCACCACCCTCGTTGTAAAGAATTTCCTCCTCATATCCAGTCTAAACCTACCCTGCTTCAGTTTAAAACCATTACCCCTTCTACTGTCTTCATTGCTTGCCAAACCTTGAATGAAGCCCTGGCAACCTTTCTCCAGCTGTGATTCTATTAAAAAAAAAATAAAAAAAATCTTCCCTCTTTTCCATTTTAAGAACCTGGTCATCCTATTGGTAATGTAATTCTCCTACCTTCAGAAACATTCAGTTTATGGTCCAGTAAAACTCTATTAAGCTCTTTTAACACCCTATAAAGCTGATTTAATCTTGAAACTGAAAGCCAACAAATTACAGGTGCTCATACATTTTGAGCACCAACTTATTTCACGTGAAAAAATTGCTTCATTCTTGGAAGATTACAACAGTTTTAACCAGCTGTCAAAAACAAAACAACAAAATTCCCAAACTCCAAAACTTAATATGTTAAAGAAACATAAGTCACATCAAAACATCTCTTAAAAACATCAGAGAACCTTTGTACTGTGCCAACAGGTACAAGCAGAATAAGCAGCTTTTTGCGTGAGCCAGGAAAGACACCCACCCCTTGTTTAATTATTACCTCTTTCATGCCTTTCCTCAACAAGCAGACCTGGACTTCTAGCTACCCTTGAAACATTATTTTCTTCTTCCAAGGGTGAAACTAAATTCCTTCCATGACAGGAACATCTTGTAACCTTCTGAAAGCTGCATGGAGCTCAACATAGTAAGAGAGGACAGAGGCTTCCTTGTCCGCTCTCTGTTCCAAAAATTCAGCAGTTTATTAACAGAGCTGTACCTGGATACTAGGAAAGTATCTCAACTTTTGTCTTTTTTTTTTTTCTTTGTCAGAAACAATTTTTTGTTCTTTTACAAGATGTTAAAGTCAGAATTTGTTTCTTGTTTGTTGTTTAAGACACCCTTAGAATTTCTTTATCTAGAGTAGATCTCTGCTCAAACAACTTGCCACCACCATGACAGTAGATGTGTCTCTATTGATTCAAAAAGAGGAAGACACTTGGAGCTCCTTTATGGGTGAAAGGTATTGCTAAAATAAACATAAATTTCAGCTTTCTTTTGAAAAATAAAGCCCCCTAGCACTGTGAGTGTTCAGGGAGTCTGAAAACACAGGAAGAGTGCATCATGTTCAGGCTTAGAACCCAAATGTATTAACACCCCACCCTCTTCCTCCCTCCAGAATGTAATTTTAGGGTAACTGCTAGCCTTCTGGATGGGCACACAAAGAGATGAAACGTTGCATCTAGGTCAGTATACTTCTGATGTTTGGGTTGGTAATATGATTATGAGTGTCATAGGGCCATACTGCAGAGAAAACATTATTGAAGACTCTCCCATTCACAGGCCTGCCTGTAGATGGACCTTGTTGTGGTCTAACCTGGCAGGCAGCTAAACACCACAGCTGTTGCTCACCCTCCCCGTGGGATGGGGAGACAAATGGGAAAAAAAAAAAAAAAAAAAAAAAAAAAAGGTAAAACTTGTGGGTTAAATAAGGACAACTTAAGGACAGAAAAGAAATGGAAAATAATAATAATGATAAAAGAATATACAAAAGAAGTGATGCACAATGCAATTGCTCACCACCCACTGACTGATGCAGCAGACCCCTGGCCAGCTTTTCCTAGTTTATATGCTGAGCATGACATCATACAGTGTGGGCTATCCCTGTGGTCAGTTGGGGTCAGCTGTCCCGGCTGTTCCCCCATTCAACTTCTTTTGTACCCCCAGCCTCCTCGCTGGTGGGGTGGGGTGAGAAGCAGAAAAGGCCTTGACTCTGTGTAAGCCCTGCTCAGCAATAATGAAAACATCAGTGTGTTACCAACATTATTCTCATCCTAAATCCAAAACACAGCACTATACCAGTTACTAGAAAGAAAATTAACTCTATTCCAGCCAAAACCACGTCAGCCATATTTGTGTTATTTCACTAATTAGATTACTAACAAAAGAAAGTCACACTCTGATGTAGCAGAACAGAACATTACCATGTCATATTATGTCCTAATACCAAATCCAGACTTCTGTGAGACTTGAATCAAGACAGGAAAACTACATTTCTGTCCCATATCCTGCAAATCTGAGTGAAAACGTAAGACCGATCTCCTTTCCACTGTCATGTGATGAGGTGAGCCACATGTTGAGAAGATCTGAGTGACTGTGTAGTGGTATCTGAAGACACATGTAAAATTTTACCTGTGTGGTTTGAAAACTGGACAGAGTTCACCGTATCAACTTCAAATCCCAAAACCTGTAACAGAACAGAGGAATATTTATTTTACTAACGCAGCTTCGTCAGTGTTATTAATATCACAAAACCCAAGAAAGGATTCCTGTTTCCTAGTGCATCTTTAAAAATCTTGAGTGCTGTTTTAAAGTGAAAGCTGAGTCAACATACATGCAACATAAATAATGCAGTACTTTACTACAGCAGTAGACATAGAACAAAAGTGACACTGGCAACAGCACCAGAAAAACAGAGCTCTGGATCCTCAGGCTAGAGTTCATCTGGGGATAAGGACGGAGAGGCTGAAGCCCTGAAGAAAGCCCTGGCTAGGCTTTCTCAGCAAGAAAAGCAGTCTACATTTCAAGGTACTAAATTAATGCAAAATATGGAGGGAGGATGCTGCTAGTATTACAGAAAGGCAATCTTTCTAAAAGGAGGACATTACAAGCCATACTTGGATTTCACAAGCAGTTTCTTTACAACTAAAAGAGAACAGAAAGAAATCACAGATAATTAATTTGGGACACGATTAGGCAATCAAAGGGAGAGAGCTCTTAAAAATACAAAGTAAGAAGAGCCCAAAGCATGCTCCAAAAGCCACCTGCTACCTTGCATTACCAGCAATCCAATCCACTGAAATATCCAATAATTTGCTAGTGCAATCAACAAACATAGATAAATAATTTGCTAGTGCAATCAACAAAGAGATAAATATTATGAAAATAAGAGCATCGAATCAGGAGAAAACTAATGAGGATTTTTAACCTGACAATACCTGCTTAATACAGTCAGGGATTGCTGTTCAAGCCATTTTTAGACATTTTTATCTGCCACGAAAGAAATTCTAATGCTACAGTGACGTAACAGTCTGCCATTTAATATTTGTTTCCACATCCTACTTGCTCTGAGTAAGAATTCTCCTCAAAAGACGAGCCGCTATATATGGCTCAGTGAGTCATACCGGCAGATAATAGTAATGATGCATTGCTGTTTATGATCCACTTTCAGGCAATTTGCTGGGGAGGGGGGAGTGAACAAACAAAGCTTTTGCCAGTCACGTTTTTCACTGAGACGCACGCTTCTCCCTCTTCATCACGAAAGCAACCCGTTCACATATATTAAAAATCTCTGGGTGTATGGTGGCAGACATCAGGTTTTCCCTGTGCATGTACTTTCTCTCCCACATGAAAGCCCCTTATTTCAAACCCTGGGCTATTACAAGATGGAGGTACGTGCTGCAACAAGCAGTTCCTTCTGCCTGTAGGTGCTGCATTTCTGTCATTTTACAGCAGAGTCCACACAGACCTTCACAGAGTAAGGCTCTTCTTTCAACCTGCATCAAAAGCAGTGTGGCCAGCAGGTTGAGGGAGGCGATTCTGCCCCTCTACTCTGCTCTGGTGAGACCCCACCTGGAGTACCGCATCCAGCTTTGGAGCCCTCAGCACAGGAGGGACACGGACCTGTTGGAGCGGGTCCAGAGGAGGGGCCACAGAGATGATCTGAGGGCTGGAGCACCTCTCCTGTGAGGACAGGTTGAGAGAGTTGGAGAAGTTGGAGAAGAGAAGGCTCTGGGGAGACCTTATTGTGGACTTTCAATACTTAAAGGGGGTGGGGGCTTATAAGATGGGGACAGGCTTTTTAGCAGGGTCTGTTGCAATAGGACAAGGGGTAATGGTTTTAAACTAAAAGAGAGTAGATTTAGACTAGATATAAGGAAGACATTTTTTACAATGACGGTGGTGAAACACTGGAATGGGTTGCCCAGAGACATGGTTGATGCCCCATCCCTGGGAACATTCAAGGTCAGGTTGGACAGGGCTCTGAGCAACCAACCTAGTTGAAGGTGTCCCTGTTCATTGCAGCAGGGGTTGGACTAGATGGCCTTTAAAGGTTCCTTCCAACCCAAACTATTCCATGATTCTAATACATAATAAAGGTTTCTGTTCATTCCTAACCAGAAAGCAAAGTAATCTTACGTTAATGATAGACAGAATGGTAGATTGTCTCAGCCTGATCAAGTTAAAATTAACCTCAGCTCTACTCTTACCCCAATTCCTTGTTTCACCTTGGTGGAATGAAAGGGGTGTGAACATGGCAATACTGTTATGACCTTAACCTTGATGTTTGCACATGCTCTTCAAAGAAATAAATGAGAATACCGGTTCTAACGAGACTGTCACCCCATATTCAATTCCACTCCCTGAAATGAACAACCTAAGAAGTTCTGACTTCCTTCAAACATCTTGGCAACAACTGTGAATTATCCATTTCTGTGCAGTATTTAGACCACATCTCTCGAACACCTGACACTACAGAACACACTTACTATGATTTACCAGCTAATCAGGTTTACACCTAAGTGCTTTAGGGAAGAAGAGCACGCACAACTGCTTGTAGGGAGGGCTGTTTTGTAACATGGATAAGCACTGTACCAGCTGATGATCACCAGAAGGAGCAGTCCTTCTTTATTGTCTCCACCAGCACTAGCTATCATTTCATTTCTCAACAAGCTTTTCTGTAGGATTAGGGATTTTTGGTTTGTTTTGGCGAGTTTATCTGCTTCAACCAGTAGAAGGGAAAAAACATGGGAAGCCACCTCTAACCTGACACCTAGCTGTCTCCAAGAGCTTAGCTGTACACTTGGTAGAAGAGAGTTAAAAGTGCTTTTGAATAGTCAAGGAAAGTCACAGACAGCTCAAATTCAGCAAAGCAGCTTTCTCATCAGTGCAAAACAGGCTACAAAGCCTTTAAAGGTTTCCCTATCAATCACTTAATGGCATTAGTCTACTCTGTCACAGTTTCAAATTTGCCCTAAAGTTTTGGGTTGAATAAATGTACATGACTATTCTAAACACCTAATTATGCAGTTCTCTAGTTCTGATTGAACCCTCAAAATAAGCCATGGTTGCTCTACTTCAAGGAATTTCCTTTCACAAAGATTCTTATCGAAATGAAGAGAGCAATTCGAAGTCAAAAAGTGTCATTTAAAAGCCAAAGAACAACTAAACCCCCTAATTAGTACTACCTTTGGAATGAGAGCAATAGATGTTGAGGTCCAGGCCTTCATATAAAGTATTAAAATAATCAGAAAGAATGTTGCAGTCATCTTAAGCCAGTACATGTTTGCTATGAAGGCAAACTGCATTGAAAAGGCTCATGGAATTTAATTATCAGAAGACAACCTGAAAACAGGGTATATTGAAGTGCTAAAAGCAGCTTTTGACAGCAATCATCTCTTCTAGGGCTACAGAGAACTGTGTCTTACTTTTGGTTTGCATTGTTAATTTTAACAACCTGATCATTTAAAGTGAATAAGGAAATGTTAGCTTCTTCCTTTAACCAGCTAAAACCCAGTACTAGTAAGTATCATCCTTGCATATCTAAAGGACCATACATTTCTGAATGTATGAATACTTTCCCTGCTTACAAAGGGAGCTGTATTCAAAAGATGCCTTGTTAAATCTTTTTAATATGTACTTGTATTTTTAATTTCTTGGGCCGAGCTAACAAAAACACTGCTTTTGCGGGGTTTTAAATTTAATTAATTCTACCCAAACTAGAGGTTAAATGAAACTTAAGCAAAAGCTAATACCTAAAAATACCTAAAAATTTTTGTATTTACAGACCTAGAAAATCTAGATCAGAGCAAACATACTGAATCAGATAAATCATACAGAAAAGAAAGTCTGTCTCTCATATCTGCACAGAAAAGTACCAAATACCACCCAAAATTATGCATTTAGTTGGATATCAACAATTTTTCCAGTGTTAAAAACCAGTAAGAATCAACCTGTCCTTTGGAAAATGACTAGAAAGTACAAATTCAAAACAGGACTAAACTCATTTATTTGCATCAAGTTTCTTGCTTGTTGATACAAAGCACATTTAAATAACTTATTTTAATTCATGGGTTTAAAATCAATCCACTCTGGTTACTGACCTTTCTTCTACATACAGAAACAAATTTCTCCATGTTTCTGAAGTAAGTACATATATATATGCTGGTTAAATTGTCACTTCAACCCCTTTCCTTATTTTGTGAGCAAACAAAATGCTGTAATTCCTTAACGACTGCACATGAAACAGTAAATAAATATAAAGTGAGATCTATACAGTAGTTTTGTGGCATTCAGTCAACAGAGAACAAATTCAAGCTGGTAATGGTTTATCATGGTTCACTGAAGTCCACAGCTGTCTCTACGTTTTGCTCAAACCATAGAGCAGAAGCCACAAGTAGCACTTTGCCAGGTCCACCCATGGGACAAATGTCTTTATTGAGATATTGACGGTTTTACCTTATACACACTGATGCGCTACTTTCCCTTTGCTTCCTGAATTTCTTTGCATATCAGTCTGCTATGATTGCAAAATGACCCAACTTTGGGTGTTAAAACTGTTGCTTTGGGGTGTGTGTATGCATGTATATTCCTTGCACCTCTGTATACATAAACTGAAAGAACCCATTACCCTTGGATTTTGCCTATGTCAGAACTAATGACTTCAGCTCCTATTCGATTAGTGTGAGGACTGATCTTACTAAGAAATGCACAATAATGCTTAATTTATTGCTTCTCTATACCAGCTCGTGAATAGTCTATACCTGTGTTACCTCCCCTACTCCCCGTAGAAAGGGTCCTGTGGTGATACTCCTGGCTTCTGGTTTTGGAAATGTAGGTTACGGCAGATACTCTGCAAGCGCCCAGGACTCCGGCTGCCAGGGACACACGTCATTTACATTACCATTATCCACTGTTTTGGATGACCCATTCTCTTACAGGTCCTCCAGTAGAGAACAATTGCCGGTTTCCACACTCTCCCTCTGCTGTCATTCTGTATAATTTTCCCGCAGAACTGCAAATCCTGGGCAAATCTAAACCCATAGCCAGTTTGGGTAAGGACGATAAGCGCTCTTCAAAGGAAAAAGATAACAGAGTTCATCCTAAATCTCTCAGCCTCCAGTCTAAACACATGTCAAACAATGTTATTCTTAAGACGCAAACTAAGGTTGCCTAAATCACATCATATAGTGACATTTATTGCGACTGAAGTCTCAAGAGGAAAATGGGTGATTCCAAAATTTTTACGTATCTTCAAGCAAAGGAGGCAGAACTGTTACATTTCTAAAAATAAATCATAAAGCATCAAAAACGGAGGAGTTTTGTATTTGGAAGGCATGGCTGGCAGGTCTGAATGACACATTTCAGAAAAATATTTGGAAGATTAAACCAAAATACACACACTGGAGCAGAATGTGTTTGAAGAAACAGCCAGCATGAAACACACGCTCCAACACTGTGCATGAGATCAAACTGGGCTTAGTTCTTCCTCGCAAATAACTGAAGGAAAGGGACAAACGTCGTCCAGTTCTTCCCACAGCACAGAAAGTGCTAACCCAGCCTTGCAAAGAGAAGGTGCATCACCTGGGCAGGCATCTAGTCTACAGAACTATTAAAACGCACATCTTCAACTAGCAAGTGCTCAAGGGAAAAAAATCAACACACAAGAAAGGGAGAGACTTCAAAATACGCGGACAACCTCTAAAGGTTTTGGCTTTTTTTGGAAAACTGGACCAACAGCCTAGTTTTTCTAAAAGCACAGAAGTAATTTAAAATTATATCCAGCCACCAAGCCACAAGTAAGAAGCCAAAAAATGGATTCAGGATTCAAATGTTACAAATTATACCAATTGTTTTACTAGTCAAACAACCTAAAGACCTAGACAGACAGACAGAGTGTTGGGTTGTGTAGGTTATATATACATAGCTAGATCTCAGTTCTAGTTCACTTCTAAAAATGCAACCTTTTGGACTTTGTCACTATGCTAATACATGAATCGGAGCTTTGTTTAAAGCCTCTCTTCCTCTCCCTCACAGAAAACATTTCAATCATAGATATACCAAAACATGCTATTTCTTCACCACAAAGAACCAGTACCTAAAACTGTTAGAAATGAAAGATTACAAAATGCATTTCCTTCACGAGGACAGCCCAAGTCGTGCCCATTATGTAAAGGGGGTGGACTGTAAGAAAACTATTCCACATTATGGAGAATTGTGAGTGCAGCAACACAGAAATTCACAGAAAGATTTTGAAGCAAATGCAACATCTCAAATTCAGTTTTATTGATTGCTAAGCTTTATGTTTATGTAGTCTACATTATGTACCTATGGTCTGTAGACAAATGAAAGTACTCATTTCTACCTCCTAGTCCTATTTGTTATTTGATTGTTAACACCACTTGAGACTGAAAACTGTTAACTTCAAAGATTAGCTCTGCCTCAGAGTAAATATTAACATAAATTCTCATTTAATAATTTGATTTACTCTAAGAAAAGCTTAGAGAAATGTGAAAAGCTGCTACTGAACTGCTTCAGTTTAAAATTTGTATTGCAGCTTTACTATGCTTCTGCAGGACAAAAGTAAATTTCAAAAGTATCACACACTTTATAGTATTCAAGAAGTTCTCCTTTTTCCTTGCTTGTATTCAGCATTGGGGAAAAAAAAAGGTTGTTTTTTTTTTTTAAAAAAAATATACGAATATCTTAAATCTCCTAAGTGTGTGAGAAAAACTGTCACTTGAATTACATGAACTTCTGAACTGAACTATGTTTTCTTGCTTTTCTGGGTACTAAACATTAAAAACAAACAAACAAACAAACCAATTTCCAATGCATTATATGTACATATTTAGAGAAAGAGAGGTTTAGAGGGGGTGAGAGAGATGCTGTGGAATTACTGTCCTCGGAGGTTTTCAAAACCCAAGAGGATTAAGCCATGTCCAGCCTGGTCTGAACTTGGGGCTGACCCAGCTTTGAGCGGGAGGCCAGACTGGGGATCTCCCGAGGTCCCTTCCAGCCTGGGTCACTCCATCATTCAGTGATACTGATACATACAAAAAGCTCAGCTTTACCCATTGTGGAACTCCATGTGTAAAATTACGCACAATATCATCACCTGCTGCCCATCCTGAAGTTCTGGTTGTAAGGATAAAAATCAGTGGTATGGTATGTTTACACTATTAATTATGTCAGCTTTGTCAGTAAAGATAATATGTCCTTTGCTGTTAAACGATCAGTGGACCAATTTAACTAGAATGTTTGAGTTTGTACTTAATTTAGACAACCTTAGAGAACAATGACCTAGTTCTGCAAGAATGAAATTCAATTAAAAATACCTCTCTATTCTGCAACATGGTCAGTACATATTTCCCTCTTTGGGCACTGGGTTTATGCCTCTGGTGGCATTTCATTTTAAGGTTTGAAACTAAAACCACAAAGCGCTACTGCAGCTCAAGTTAAGAGGAAAAATCTGGAACAATTTGTGAAAGGCAGTGGGGGGGAAGCAGCGTGAGAAAGACAAGAAAAAAAAAGATTATATAAAAACAGACTTTGTAAAGTCTATATATGTTTCTTCCATAGTATTTATGTCCCCTGATACATGTTCACAGGTTTCTATCTATCTTTCAGGAAACAAAGCTGAAACCTCCATCCAAACTCTACAGTTCCTTCAAAGTTCTTAATTTTGGAAAATGCTAGCTTTACCATGCCAGAATACATCAAAACCAATTTCCTCAGTGAGCCCACAAACCAAACGTTTTGTAAACCACAAGTCCAGGGAAAATATGAGAGGTTTAAGCTGCAAATCAAGCTCAGCCAGACATTCATACAAATTCTTTTACTGTGAACACAAGGTGCCTGATTTCTTGTATGCATAATTAGAGCTTCACATTCAGATCTTAACTACAAATGTGCCACAGGTGAAAATCTCGCTACAAAACTTATTTGTTCACATCTCTAAAAGGTGAGCTTACCTCCAAGGGAAACACAGTTTGGCAAGAAAAGGGCACTGGCTCAGAAGAAAGATGGAAAAAGGAGAAGAGAACCTTTGAGACTCCACTTGTGAAAGCAGGATTTGACTTTCATGCATCTAGTTCCCCCCAAAATAAATGCAGCATTGTATTATAGCACTTAATTGCCTTGTACTTCAACTCTTCTGCTTTATAGCAAGACATTTGCTTTGTAAGTGAAGTTTATGGAAAAAGGATGACTCTGTTTCAATTAACATTCAAATGACGAACCATCCAAGCCAGGTATGTCTTGCCCTGTGTGCCAATGGATGGTAACAGACTGATGAGTTAGAGCAAACGAGCAGTAAATATTAAGAATACTGAGAAGAAGGTTAGCACAGACTAGACAAGTGAACCAAAACCACCCTTAGCTAGAGCCTGAAATGGCAGCACAGTGAATTATGTGTAAGATTTCAAATCCAGGATTCAGGTACGTAAACTCAAGTGAGCTACTCATTCGCTTTCCTTTACTGGGCAAGATCAACATGCAGGTATTTTCAGAAACAACCACTCATTTCAGCTGTTTTCCTACTCGATGACTAAATTGTGATGCTTAGGAATGATTCACGAAGTCATGAAACCCAGGCTGATCTCACTGCTTTCATTCAGAAGCAATGTCAGGCTTGTCCTTATTGCAAGCTGGCTCAGACTCTGACCTGGGCTCCACTAAAATCTCTTGTCTGAGTCTAGAGCGATTGTCTCTGCAGAGAACACATGTCCTTGCGGAGAGCCTGAGAAGCAAGGAACCATGACAGATACTAGGATGTTGTTTTAAACCAATTTTAAAAGAGCGTATTACCCTCATACCTTTTAGTGCATGGATTTCTCAGCAAGCTGCACTCTTGATCAAGATACATTAAGTTCTAAAGCACAAGAAGGTCATCACAGCCTGACCCCCAGATCATTTTGTATTTCCAAACCCTTCCTAACCATTGTGCTGTCATTTAAAGAAGTAGAAGGAAGGCATTTGGAGAACACGGTCTATCATCCTGCTGTCTTCAGCATAGCTCTACTTCAGATTTCAGTGGCAGAAGTCATAAAAAATAAATGCTGTTTTCAATACTGCATTTGTCTCCTTAAAGCATTAAAAATATAAGTCTTCATTGAGCCTTGTGAACCAGACGAGTGTTATGCTGGTGTGAAACCTTATTACCAGTAAACAGTGACAAAGACAGGACACCATTGCTCTGCAAAGCACTGTGCTTAAACCAGTATCACTTGAACTCAGATGTAAAAGCCAATGTCCTGTTCCTCACGCACAGTTAAGAATACAGCTGGGAGCAAGACACTGGTCCTTCCCCAGCTGCCAAAGAACAGCTTAGGGAACTTGTGCTGTGCAGAATCAATTATACTGCACTACATGTACTCTATCTGTGTGCTGCCATGATCTGTACAGTACTGTACAATACATGTGGTCTTGTACTTTATTTTTCAGAACATAGACCATGCCACCTGCTGCTGGAACAACTACAGCAGACTCAAACCCCCTCTATTTTTCTCCACAAATTAATGGCTTTTCATGGAAGCCTTCCAATATACTCAAAACAAAATGTAGTATTTAATTTGCAAAAGTTAATGGAAGCACATGACAAGTCTAGGGGCTCTACATAAGGAAAAAGAAGCCCTCAATTTCAAGAGGCAGTCAAGCTTTCCAAGGAATGGGGAAGTGTTTTGATTTACATAATTTAAAGCACACAATAGCATTTTAAAAAAAACAGAAATTAATATATGAGCAAATCCTATGTATCTAATATATATATACACAAAATACAAATAAACACACAATTTTTTATTAAGCTTAAGAATATGTGAAGTTTACCCCAGCATTTTAACTGTGACTATGAATTTTAATTAACATACTTAATAAATGGATCTGGGCCAAAAATAGAAGTTAAAAACAGACAGGTATACTAACAAAGCGTATCTGGTGCCTCATGCAAGGGGAAAGCATCTCAAAAGTATTAACCAGTAACCCAACAGAACCACGATGAAAGTAAAACCAGTTTACTGACAGTAAAAAAAACAGTCGTCCTGCTCAGGGCTGCACAAGGCAGAGTGATTCACTCCAGAGGGCCTTCATCCGAGACTACACGAACAAAAACAATCAAAGGCTTGAAGAGCACCTCAGTCACTGCGTGCCAGCTCTTGCGTCTCCTTCCATTTGATACTGAATCAAAAAACATACATTGTACTGGGTGTAGAAAATCAGAACACAAATTCAGAAAATTGAGAAAAAGAACTTGGGAAAAAGAAGAGGCATGTCCTGGCAATTAGTGAAGCAGGCATGATTGCTGGCGTGGGCTGATAAACTGAACTGAAACTGCTTTTGACTAACCCAATCTTTTTCTTTTTCTGAGCTTTTAATAAACCATACCGAGTGGATAATGAGAACTCTGTACGTATAATATAGCTGTATTTTAGTGCAGCATTTGATAAAGCACTGCAAAGAAAACTCAGTAAGATATCGGAGATACTGTGCCAGGATAGAAACACAAGAGTAAATAAACTAGCTTAGAACAGGGATGCTGGAGATATTGTTGGCGACTCATATAATCTGGAGTCAAGTACCAAACTGGCCGCTTCACATTCTGAGGTCAGAAATAGACAATTACAAAACAGACAATAAAAAAAATACAGCAGATGACCCTGAGGAAAAAAAAAAAAGTTATTTCGTTAGTGACAAAGACAGACACAGGGAAGGCTATAACAGATACAAAAGAATAGTATTTGGATAGTATCTGATATTTTGTAAAAATAAGATAATTTTATACTTTTAAAAAAATACAAAAAATACTATATGAAGACTATACAAACAATATACACACACACGCAAAACAAACAAAAAAATCAAGAATATATGAACAAACTACCTGGTTAGAACTGTTCACCCTCACACCAAAAAAAAAAAAAAAACCAACCTGAAAACCCACAAATTACCATGCCTTTCCCTACCTGAACCTACCTTTCACCTCAACTTCTTGTACTCTCAAGACAAACTCCATGCATCTCCTAAACTTAGCTTTCCAGTTACAAAGAACATACATGAGAGGAAGCTAGGTGTGGAGGAGTCTGGGCTATTTTAGGTATGCTGCAGCCACATTTATTTGATGCTTCATTGTTGCTCTATGGCCCCAAGTTCCTGGGTCCAACAAGAACTAGCTCCACATCAGCAAAAACAAGAAAAGAAGATCACCTCAGGTAGCCTAATGCCTGTTTCTTGAGTGACACTCCCTTTTCACCTCTGATCAACTGCATACCAATTTTCAGGATTTACAAGCTGACTTCAGAACTGGACACCACAGAGGACATACTAAAACTGGAGCAGAAAACAAATGCTCCTCTCTTCTGCCAGAGCAGATTGCAATTTTTGTCAAAGTGCTCTGGCAAAATTGGTGCTTACTAAGAGTTTGCAGATGCGCTGATCTAGCTGTAACATCATGACCATCTGAAAAGAGTAGAAAGCCTGAGACTGCAGTGCATTTGTTCTCAAGTAGTTTACTTCTTGATTTTTCTGAAAAGGCTTGCAATATAAGTACATATCTGAAACATAATCAGGCCAAATTCAATATAAGGATAAATAGTGCCTTAAAGATGATCCTCCAAATAAGCCTTGGAGACAAAGGAATGCTTCAGAGCAAATACCACCAGGTCACTCAGTTTTACTTTCCACCCTGACAGACTGGTATGCATTGCTAACTATTCAGTGCAAGACACAAGATACCATCAAATACATGCCTTTATCAAAATTCCCTCTAAGCCATTTTGTTCGGCACTAAGAAATTCCTTGTTCTACACCATCAGCATTTTTTCATAGGCTACTCAAACAAACAGCCTCTTGTGCCTGCAAGACGCACATGCTCATCGCTGTTGCTCCATGCATCAAAACAGTTCAGGATTTGACACAACTGCAGAGTCAAAAGATTTGTGGTATAGCTGGTCTATTAACCTTCCTATGGGCAGGAGGTCATTCCTTCCATCTGGGGTGGGATCAAGTGATGGATCTGCAAGACAATGGTTTGTAAGGGATAAGGTAATGAAAGACAAGGAAATAACCGCTTCTGTTTCCCCCTTCATTCTTTCCACTAAAGGGCAAACATAAAAAAAGGAGAACAAGGTGGTGCTGTGGGTGTCCGACTGCCTTCCACCCAAGAAATACATTTCTCCCCCCATCCTGAGACTTTGGTTGCTGTTAGGTAAGAGTCATAAGAGGCCATGACTTCAGATACCAATTTCAGATGGGGAAGGTGCAGTTCACATATTCTTTTGAAGAGTTATAAAATCTGCAGGTTCACTGCAAATTTCACATTCATCATCTTCATGCTGCTTCCTTCTATACTTAGATGTCATTTGACAAAAACACCATACTTGTCACTGCAAACTCCTGCCAGCTGGAATCACACACAGTGCTACGCAAGGAAGTTTACAAACACTGATTTAGGAGAGGAAGACATACACAGCAGCACTATGTCTATTAGGCATGGACTTAATTTCGTGTTTATTTCGGTGAATGAAATGGGAGAGGGATTCCACAACACATTCTTTTCCTCTGATTTTTATTTTATTTTTAATCCTGCTGTTCATGTTTTGGATAGTTAGCTTTCTAACCACCAGTCCATTAGCAAGGCATGGCAAGTACATTATGTACATCTAAGGTGGAGTTATCCTACAAGAGATTTGTTTTATCCAGCACATATGCTTTATTTGGCCTTCTTATGTAGACTGTGAACGGATCCCACTCTCCTACCAAGGCTTTAGATGTTAAACTGCAAGACACCAGATATGTAAAAACGTAACAAAAAAAAATAAAGGTCACACCAAGGCCACCACAGGGAAAGAATAAAGCTTCCAGAGAACAGTGAAATGTCCAACCGATTCCTTCGGAGCAGATGTCTTGGGTAAGAGCGTACTTTGAGGGATGTTTTCTTCAGTGGCTGCCAGGTGCCAGAGCCTGGGGCTTGCTCCTGCCCTGGCACCTGTTATGCCAAAAGAGCTGTCTGTGGGGCTGTGTGAGGAACTCGTTCAGGAAATTGACTCACAAGACAAATAAACAATTTCTTCTTTTCTCTCTTTGTCAAGTTATTTATAACCTGGATGGCTTCTCAGAGCAGTTCACTACATGGCCTCACAAAATGCCTTGCCTTGAAGATTTGAAGTAGACAGCAAAACAGTGCAGGTGAAAGAACCAGCTGGTGGTGGCAAGGAAAGAGCAAGTTTCTCAAGCTGGCTTTGCTACTGAAGCCAGCGGGTCCTGAAACTATACCCAAGAGGATAGGTGACAACATAAAATATCTCAAATTTAAACACTAAGTTGCCATATATTTGTTTGGTTGTTGTATGAATGAGCAGAGGCACAATGTTACTTCCATTAACTACAGTGAGAACAGAAACAACCACCCCCAATACAAATCTACTAGCAATATTTGACTTACAAAAGGAACAAGCTGTGACACAGGTTGTAGCTTTTGCTGGTTCACAAACAGCAACAACAAATGATTAATATGCTGCAGGAAATACTATCCCTGCTGGCCTCAGTTTTAACCATTTTTTTTAAACTTTTTTTTTTGTATTTCTGTTAACTGCTCAGAGTGTCTGATGGTTTCCACAGGTAATGTGGTGCCCACTCCTATGAGACAGAGGCTGTATTCTGCCACAAGAGTGACAGTAACCACAGTGAAGAGCTGGATGAATGGAAAAAGTTTCCCTTCAGCCTAAACTTGTTCAGTAGTATTCATGACCCAAAACAAATGCTGTAAAATACATGAAGATAACACAGATTTATAAAAAAAGACATATATATTTTAATTGATTAGATTTAGGTGAAACTTCACTAAATACATGACCATAAACTCCGGTGTATAATTCTGCAAAAACAGTATCAAATTTTGAGATTTTAGCAAACATTTTTTTCTGTTTTAACTTACTTTCTTTTTCTTTCCTCTTCCAGAAAATGGGGACAGACTTACCTTGTATGGGAGCTATGAACAAACACAGTAAAATCCAGGAAGAAAATAAATAATCATGTTAACAATAAATAAATAAAGTAGAGAACTATTAAGGGGAGTATGTCAGAAAAGATATTTGGCTTTATTAGCTAGCAATCTGCCAAGTTAAGTAAGAGAAAAAAATATTGCCTTATTCTGGTATTATGGGACAGACCAGCACTTCACTTCTTCGGCAGCTTCAAGTATGATGACCTAACGAATGCTATTCTTGAAGATTGCCATGGATTCCTCCCTTCAACTTATTAACATCATTGATAGCCATGTCATCCTTGCTCGAGATTTCTACACAGATCCTCTTCCGAGAGGTAAAACATGACTGGACCCCACAGTGGGGAGAGGGGGAACAGCTGTGATCAGACTGGAAAGGTTTTGCTAGTCAGGAAAACCATTTACTTCTGTTTTCAGAAACAACTGCACCTACAGATCAGAAAGTGGCTCTCCAGCTTTTGCTCTGCCACAGGGGAGACCCTTTCCATTTTCCAGTTTGTGCTCTAGCACCTCCTCAATCCCATACATCCCTCTAGCAAGAGGTGCTTTGCGTTCCCATGAGAACAAAGTTGAATAACCATGGAAGGATTTCTACTCAGCCCAAACTAGTCCATGTGCTTAAGATTTGCATAGGATGACAGAAGGTGAAGTTTGGTTTTTTGTTTGGGTCTTTCTTGGGGCGGGTTGTTTTGGTTTGGGTTTTTTTTTTTTAAATGAACCATGTAAGAGGTTTTGGTATCACAGTTCTCTCCTGCTCTATGGGTAATTGTTCCAGATGTTAAGGGAACAGGAGCTCAGAGGTGTCACAGATGAATTAGCATCAACAAATACAAGGCCTGAACAAAGGCTTGAAAAAATTTGGGTAGCTCAGCACAGCCAAATCTCAGTAATACTTTTTTGCTATGACAAGTTACCCCACTGCTGCCAAGCCACAAGATGATGAACTAGTCTGGCTTCTGTTGGGGCACGTATTATCTGTCAAGATGGATCTGCTTGGCATGTTCCAAATTTTAACCTCATCACTTTTTTTTTTTTTCTCTTCCTCTGTAGATCACTATACAGGCTGCATACTCTATCACACATAGTAATTTCAGAAGAATGAACATTTATGTACCAGACTAATGTCCAACTCCTCCCATTAACCTTGCTTCACCAACTCAAGCCTGTTTTCCACACAACACAAGCAACTGAAGTAGAACTTCCACTGACATCTTTTCAGCCTAAAGAAGCTAAAAATACCTGCCTGGCATGTGTTCAATCAGCCATGGATAATGCTGTATCCCTTATTTAAAATGACTAAATATGCTCTTCAAGGAAAGGTGATGATCCTAATTTTGGATAAAAATTAATTGAGATAAAAAAATAAGAACTATAAAAGGGAGATTTTACAGAAGTATCAGTAGCTTTCTATGTCACCCATTTTTCTCAGGTTTATCTTTGTACCATCCTTATATGCATACAATTAAATATTCATTTTATTATTTCAAATTATGCTTTTATTTTTTAATTTATTTCAGTACATTTTAATATATAAATTTAACTTGAAGCTCACTTTTCTCAGAAATCTGATCAATATTGACTCTGTTGTCTGCCCTTTTTTGTTTACACAGGAAAAAGAATATTCTCTCTACTGTTTTATTTGGAACAGAAATAAGACATAACTGCAAGAATTCAAACAATCAAAAAAATCAAAGGCTTAAAGATAGAACATAAGGCCATTTGCTAATAAAAAAAATGCCTTAAGCAAGTAAACCCTTGCTACAGAATCTCCGAGTACATGATATTCTCCATACAAACAGTGCAAATCCACCTTTAGGCAAGGTTTTCCAATCCTTTAGTAAGATTTGCAATTTCTTGACTCCTCAATTATTTTTTTTTTTCCAAAGAAAGTGGGCGAATCAGGGTAGGGCAGTTTTGCTTGCTCTGAAGTCAAACATTTGCATGCTCTTGTAGACAACAAATGGGATCCCTCCTTAATCTTTCTACTTTGCTGTGTTGTTTAGATCAAAAGATTACATTTATGTCCAGAAAAAAAAAAGCTACTGTTTCTTCACTACAGCACACACTCCAGTGTAAATATTATGTCAAGTATCAGTCTATGCATCTGCATAGTTCCAATTTTCACAGTGTACCATGAAAAAGTTTGCAAATTACAATAATAATAATAATGAATTGCTGTAAATATTTATCATCATCTTTTTATAAAATTTAAATCAGCAACTGGTCAATTGGCCCCATGCAGCACACACTGCAAAATAAACTTTAATGCATCTTAAAACGCTTTTTTCAGCTTTTCAATTGTAATGTACAGTCAACCTATGGGAACATCCCTCAGCATTTCTGTATTTTCATGACAAAAGCTTATTTAATAAGTTGCCACAATTAAGCAATTTGTAGGAACAGTTACAGATACCACTATACATACTTAGAATTGACCTCAGATGATGACTGTTCAGTCAGCCACGCTCCCTGTTTATTAGGCTCTACTCAGTCTCGCAACTTAAGAGTCCATAGCAGCAGTCCTAGCTGCACTTTTTAGGCAGGTTGAAATTAGTCTAATTTTTCAAATTGATTATTTTGCATTAGTAGTTGAAAAGATTTCTGTAAAAAGTTTGTAAAGAAGTTTGGGATCTCTTAGTTTACAGTGCTACACAAATGTAAAAGACTACTGTTATGTAAGACTCCAATATTTTTTCCAGTTCTTTGCCTCAGCCTAGTCTGTCTTACAGCAATGTTAAGAGCTGAAAGAGTGAGCACCACCCCTATGTTATTTTATTTAGTTTCAAGGATTTTTCATACTTCCTTGTCATCTCTCAGACCTGTCCTACTCCCCTTGCAGCTCACCATACAGGTTGAAAGTCCATCTCCTACAATCTTCTCAGAAGTTAGAAGTTCTCACAGTGCACCAGAGCTCCTAGAGGATCAGAGCCATCCTTTCTTCATAGGTGGGTTAATCTGGACAAGCACTTCTGGGAAGTTCTGGTGAAGCCTTTTCCTAGAAATCCAGACTGCCAGGAACCACCTTGTTAGGACCTTTTGGATTACAAGTCTTTTCCAGGGCCTCACCTTGCACATGGTGTTCACTGGACTTCTGCAATTACATATACTGACATCCAAATAACAAGAAAATGCTATTTACATAGCTATGAATAAGCCTTCCCAGAGGGGTCGGGAGTTGTTTGGTTTTTTTTAAAACTCATCTATCCTTTGCTTACCTTTCTTACAAGAACAAAAATAGGGGCAAGGAAGAAAACCATGCTTCCACAAGCGTCATTTGAAGTACAAATCTAGAGCCACAATTCTTGTTTCAGATATGTAATTTACGACAATCTTTGGGTATTACAGAGAGAAAATACGTTCTTGTTTTGTATATATTTTTTGTTCAAGGGTTAGGCTTTTTCAGCCTTTGATCTGTAATAAAAGTACGACTAGTCAGTAGGAACATTTCTTACTGTTATTCTGTAAAGATTTTTGATTGATTCATCCTTCTTCTGACTCATATAATTAAACAATAGGTTTCCAAAAAACAGAACAAGTAGTCATCTTAAATAAGCGATGCTCTTTATCTCTCTTTCTGTACAATACTTAATCCATTTAACTACAATGTTCAACACCAGAAAGAAAAGAAAAAGCCTTAAACTTTTTTGCTAGGGCAGCAGATAATCATTAAAGATAGACTGATAATGGTTTTGGTCTCAGCATATGAAAGCAAATTATACCCTCGGCCTTGAACAATGCAGTTCAAGACTATCCTCAAGTATCAAAGAAATTACCAGCTGTGCTGACCAAAGTTGTTTTCCCATCTTTTTTACAATTAAGAAGGAGCTAAAAATGTAGACTTACTGCTTCTTTTACACAAGAGAATCACTGAGGACTAGTGTAAGAATGAGAATCATCAGCCCTTATTAATATCTAAACAGACAACTGTTTCCATTCAGCAGAAGGGGAAAAAAAAATAAAAATCATTGAACAGATTTCAAAAGGCCATCTTATCCTATATTGTAGAAGCTGTTCATGGTGGTGTGCTACAATTCAGAACAATTTCATTCTCCAGACCCAAATAATTAACGATATTTGTCCATGCTTTTAGCTTCCTCTTCAAGGCAAGCAGATAGAAAATGAAGTAAAAAAATTAAGTACTTAAAACAGAGATAAGATTTTCTCAAATTCTGTGGGTGTTAGCGTAGACAAAAAAAAACCCAAAAAACACACAACCACGCAATCATGTTCCATTAGCATTATCAAACAAGGTAAGAACAGAAAGTACAAAACTCTCTGGATCTCATTGTTACCTACATATAAACAAAGATAAACAGTTTCTGGCTTGCAGACAGGAGTATAACCTAGTCCAGTGGCAAACAAATGTTAACATCCAGTACCCAAGTGAAATCAGCTGGGTCTTTCTCCTGTGCTTTCCCTGTACTTCTCAAACCTCTTTCTTGGAAACTCATAGAGGCCCAAAGGACTGAACACACAGATCGAAATACTCATTCACAGGAGCTTATACTATGACAGATGTAATATATGAATCTTAAGTTTGCTTGCCCACCAAAATTTTCCTGATGGTCAGAATTAAGTATCTCTGCAGAACAGAAATGAGCTTGTCCTTGCATATTCACTCTGTGGTTTGAGGAGGACTGTAACTCTCTGCTTGCCAGTGCTGCACCCTTTACTTATTGCCACATTCTACCTACCTAGAATGTGAGGCAGGAAAGGTAAGTTAAAATGTTACGTAAAATTAACAAGTAAGAGATCCCTTTAAGGAAGAAAACACATATGATAAAAGTAATGTTGAATAGCATGGTGAAAACAGATTTTCTTTTTTTTTATCATAAAAACTATAACAACTCTTAGTTAAGTAGGAGAAACATTTAAAACAATTTACCTGACTGACAGTAGCAACTCCTTAAGTTAATACACACCCTACCACTCCTCCTATCTTAAAGTCTGGACAATCCTAAACCATTTCCTGGTACTGAAAGCTGCTCAGGTTACACAACTGTGAAATAACTTAAGACTATTTGAAAAATAATTCAGAACTACCTTCAGAACTTTTAAAGAGACAGTAAAACCATGCAACTAAGAACTATTTAAACTCTTGACAAGGCAGAATTCAAAGCACAGCTGAGGACAGTTTACTTCCTGGCTACCTGGAAAATCCAGGCACACGTTTCCTCTAAGACCTATTAGTTAATCTAGAATCTCAAACTACTTCAACAAACATATTTTATCCTGAAATGGTGTAAAGGGTTCTAGCATTGCTCACTCAGCTATATTACTTCCATTATTATAACCGCTCTAATATATGGTCTAACTCTCTTTTGCTGTGTTTGCTGTATAGAAAGCGTTTACCACATACTTCACGGAGGAAGTATTTCCACACATCTACTTCTAAAATACTTTTTTAAATACTTCAGCTTCTAGTCTAATGGAAGCCCGATAAAGCAAAACCAACTGTTTTTAAAAAAAGACACGAAAGAGCTCTCTGCTGTGCACAATGCTACACTGGCTATTGCTAATAAATAATAACATCATAGACTTCCACCAAAGATCAAGTCATTCAAACATGACTGACGTTTTTGCAGAAGTCAGCAAACAGCAAGTGAAACCACATCTGGTTTTCTATTGGGATGCTGCTGTCCAAATGCAGATGCCTGAACTGTGCTGTCAGGATTTCATCCCATCAGACTTCACATGCACACTCACACACACATTTATCTACATCTTGCCTTGCAAACTCAATACTGACAAGCTCAGAAGGGAGCCTCATTTAACCATGACTGGTTCAGAAGACCAAAGTAAAAAAAGAAAACAGGAAATAACATAAGCATGCCAGATTTGCACTCATCGTCAAGACTAGCATCAGGTTTCATTTTTATATATATTAAAAAAAATAAAAGAGACTCAGGTTTGTAATTCCTTTCTTTGTTTTGGGAAAACAAAAAAGGGAAGGTTCACTTGGTGGCAACTTGCTACATCTGATGTTCCAGCAAAACCAGGGTTTAAATAACTTTCTAGCAAGCACAGCTTCATTAAGGGTTGCCTACATATGATTTTCAAGGGCAGCCTGTAGTGACAGGAGCCCAGTTGCTCCCCAACTACCTTTTTTCCCCCCACCCCAGCAATTTGCTGTTATGCTATACACTGAGGAACATCACACAGTGTGAGTGTGACGGCCTCCTAAACAGAACCCAGCTACTACATCAATTAACTACAGTAGTATTTTATAGTGTCATAGTCAAGCAACAGAAGACTCTTTACAGAAACTGATTTGCCAAGTCGTAAGAGAAACCCATACAGAGGCTTGCATGCCACAGAAAGGCTGAGTTACAGAAGAGTAAAGAGAACCTTTGACACAGAAATTAAAGTGAAGACAGTGGTTTAAGAGACAGCAGATATATGGAATAAGCACTATTGCATGCCCTTCTGCTACCACAAAAATAGCTGGGGGAGTTGAGGAGGGGGAGCACAATTTAGAGATCATTCTGTTGGGAAAGGAGGGATCGTTGGCCTGCAGATCATGACAGCCTTTCATAGAATCATGGAATCATTTGGTTGGAAAAGACCTCCAAGATCATCAAGTCCAACTGTACCTGTCCACAACTAAACCATGGCTCCAAGCACCTCATCTGCCCGGCTTTTAAATACCTCCAGGGATGGGGACTCAACCACTTCCCTGGGCAGCCTATTCCAACCTTTAACAACCCTTTTGGTTAAGAAATTTTTCCCCAATATCCAATCTAAACCTCCCCTGGCACAACTTGAGGCCATTTCCCCTCCTTCTACCACTTGTTACTTGGGAGGAGAGACCAACACCCACCTGGCTACAGCCTCCTGTCAGGCAGCTGTAGAGGGCGATAAGGTCTCCCCTCAGCCTCCTCTTCTCCAGGCTGAACAACCCCAGTTCCCTCAGCCCCTCCTCATCAGCCTTGTGCTCCAGACCCCTCACCAGCTTTGTTGCCCTTCTCTGGATGTGCTCCAGTGCCTCACACCATTGAACCTCATACAATCAGCCTCAGCCTATCGATCCAGCCTGTCCAGGTCCCTCTGTAGAGCCTTCCTATCCTCAAGGAGATCAACACTCCCACCCAATTTGGTATCATCTGCAAACTTGCAAGCTCAATCCCCTCGTCCAGATCACTGGTTAAACTGAACTGGCCCCAACACTGAGCCCTGGGGAACACTGCTTGTGACCCGCTGCCAACTGGATTTAAGTCCATTTACCACCACCCTTTGGGCCTAGCCATCCAGCCAGCTTTTTACCCAGCAAAAAGTATGCCTGTCTAAGCCAAGGGCAGCCAGTTTCTCCAGGAGAATGCGGTAGGAAAAGGTGTCTGAAGTCCACATAAACAACATCCACAGCTTTTCCTTCATTCACTAAGCGGGTCACCTTGTCATAGAAGGAGATCAGGTTGGTCAAGCAGGACCTACCTTTCATAAACCCATGCTGGCTGGGCCTGACCACCTGGTTGCCTTGGACATGCCTCATGATAGCACCCAAGATGATCTGCTCTGTGACCTTCCCTAGCACCAAGGTCAGACTGGCAGGCCTATAGTTTCCCCGGGTCATCCCTCTGGCCTTTCTTGTAAATGGGCGTCACGTTTCTCAACCTCTAGTCAAGTGGAACTTCCCTAATCATCCAGGACTGTTGGAAGATGATTGAAAGGGGCTTGGTTAGCACCTTTGCCAGCTCCCTCAGTACCCTTGGGTGGACCCCATCTAGCCTGATGGACTTGCATACGTCTAACTGGCTGAGCAGGTCACTAACCATTTCCTCTTGGATCATGGGAGCTTTGTTCTGCTCCCCATCCCTGCCTTCTGGCTCAGGGGGCTGGGTACCTAGAAAACAGCTGACCTCACTATTGAAGACTAAGGCAAAGAAAACATGAACTACCTCAGCCTTATCCTCATCCTTTGTCACTATGGTTCCCCCTGCATCCAATAAAGGAGGGAGATTCACTTTGGCTCTCCTTTTGTTGTAAATATATTTAAACATTTTTTATTATCTTCCACAGAATTGGCCAATTTAAGTTCTAGTTGGGCTTTAGCCCTTCTAATTTTCTCTCTGCATGACCTTTCAGGCACAGGTCTCCACATACACAGATTTTTCCACAGTACATAGCTGGTCGCAGGCCTAGTCTCAAGTACATAATTTATCAGAGTATACCATCTCTTGTGTCTAGTCAAGTGAGATTACACCACCGTTTGTTAAGTGTGTGCCCAGATAACCAATGTCACAACACACTGCCTTCTGGCAGTAAGATTCATTACACAGCAAGCTTCATACAGACACACACGTGTCAAGGAACAAAGACCTCTTGATGGTAAGGCCCCAAATTAGCCCCCTGACGATACAGACACTTCACAAGAGAACAGCAAGACATACACGGGCTTGCCCCAAAGCACGATGATGTTTTCCCACCGTCAGCTAGACCTTAGCAAGCAACTCTGAAGTCTGCCCACGACAGCCATGCAGGCCAAGATCCAATTATACCTTCAAGCCCTGCGCCGTGTAAGCTAGTTTCTCCAGCCCAGCTCTGCCCACTCATTAAGCGATCCTTATACGCTACTACAGCTTCCCTAGATCCTCAGAAACTGAGGGGGGGGTGTGGGGGGGGTGTGTTACCCAGCTCCACCGCCCACAAGGACTACAGGGGCTCACGCACAGGCAGGCGGCCACCGAGCCGGGCTCCCCCCCCAGCGCGGGCGCCCAAACCCCAGCTCCTACGCCTCAGCAGCGCGGACACCCTCCAGGGGACGGGCGCTCGGAGCACACGCCTCGGCCCCAGGCACCGGCAGTGCCCGCAGAGCACCGCAGTACGAAGCCGAGCAAACCCACCAGAAGCGCTCCCATCTCACACACACACACCCCCGCCCCTTGTCAGCCCGCTCGCCGTACCACAGCCTCCCGCCAGCGAGGAGAAGACATTAGGTTTAGCCGGAGCCGCGGGCCGGGCCGTGAGGCGCGGAGCCGGCGGGGAGGCGCAGCCACACCGGCCCCGGCCCGCCTGGGTGCGCGGAGACCCGGGACGGTCGCTGCCCCGCCCCAGCCCTGCGTTCTGGCAGCGGAGAGGGCGGGGAGGGCGCCCGGGCGTGCTGCCCCGGCCGTCCCCTGACCTTAACCCTGCTGGGAAGGAGGCGCCCGCTCGCCTGCCCGGGAGCCGGAGCCCGCCGGGCAGCCCTGCCGCCACAGCACCTGCCCGGCTCCCCTCGCCGCCCCGCGGAAGAACAGCGGCGGGGCGGGCGGCGGAGGGCCGGCCCCCCCGCCGCCCTCTCACCTGCAGGGGGAAGGTGGCCGCCTTGTTGCCCACGTAGCCGCGGACGACGTGGCTCTGGATGGAGAGCACCCGGCACTCGCGCTCCGGCTCCATGGCTGCGCCGCCCGCTCTCCCGCCCGCAGCCGAGGTGGCGGCGGCGCCGGCAGCAGGAGGAGCGGAGGGCGGAGCGCGGGGGGCGTCACGCGCTCGCCCGCCCTCCCCTCCCGTCCCACCCCACACCCCCCGCCCCCCCAGCGCGCGGGAGGCAGGCAGCGACCGGCACGGACACTTAACGGCGTCACACACACATCCCCCCCGGCGCTCTCACTGCAGGTCCCGCCGCGGCTTCCGCCCCCCGCCGTCACGCGCCTCCACCGCCGCCCCTTCCGCACTCGGCGGCGCTGCGGGCGCCGCTCCTGTCACAGGCGCCATCCCGCGGGGACCGCCCCGCCGCCTGCGTGGTAACCCCCCGCCCGCCGGCCGTGCCCCCCGAGGCACTGACCCGGCGTCGCCCACCCCTCCGCAGCACAGAGCCCTGCGTGTCAGGCCCAGCGCCCCTTCCAAACGCTACGTACCCGTGGCCCACACACATGGACCCCCCTTGGCCTGGTCTCACAAGTCACACCGGCTGCCGCTGTCACCTCCTTCCTGCCCTCGCCGCACAACACCGCGGCACCTGATGCCTCAAGCGCGCTTCCAGTGCCCAGAGGCATGGCCCAACGTTGGGCAGTACACACAGCGCCGGCCACCCAACCCTCCTGCGCCACCCATCCTCTACGCTAGCCGCCATTTGCTGTCCATGCTCCTGCGTGGCACAGCGCCAGCCACACCTGCCCCTCTGCGTACTGGAAAGGCAAGAGCAGTGCACACATCCCGACAGCGCGACAGCTTCCCTTCCTCAAGTGTCCATAAAGCCCTGGGAAAGCCACAGATGCCGCAGACACTGCCCTGCGGTGGTGTGCCGGCCTGAGCTGCAGGCGGCCTGGCAGAGCACCACCCTCACAGCCGGGTTTTGAAGTGAGTGCAATTGTATGTTATTGACACACAGCCTCAGTGGGCTGCCAAAGAGTAAAAGAAAGCTGTGTTGGCTGGCAAGTGCTACAATACATCAAGATTCTAGGACTTCATAACGTGTTCAGGAATTTCATCTTCCTCTAGCCATTTGTCATTATTGACCACCGCAGGTTCAGTCAAAGATCCTTTCGCAAGAAATCACTCCCGATGCCTCTTGTTCTTCTTAGTGGATAGCTTTAAATCAACTCTTGAAATGGCGTGATTATTTCTCAGCAACATGAAAGTATATTTTCTTCATCGTAAGTAATCTGTTGAAAAATAAGGGAACATACTGTTCTCTTTTCTGTTGTCACTCCAGTTGCAAAACTCAGGGCTTGTTCTAGGCTGGCCTTACTACTAACAATTTCTCCATCACCTGTAAATGTAGGTGTTTTCTTGAATTGTAGAAACAGATGCAAATTGCGTCTCCTTGGAGGGTAGAGAGGGTCAGAACAATGAATGATCTGCACCATGTATGCTCCAGATCCAGTAGTCTGGGAAAAGATTGCAAACCAGCATTTCACGCAAGGAGGTCATCTTGAGGGGACACAGGCCCGGATGGCAGGGTAAGCCAGAAGAATTAAGAGAGAGAGGCATATATTGGGATGTGTTCTTCCTTGGTTTCTGGTCACCCATTAACATTCTCCACCTCCAGGCTCCTTGCCTGCTTCCCTCTACCGAGTCACTTACCACATCCCTCAACCTGCAGGGTCCCAGGTCCTAATTTTCCTCCTCTCACCATCTTGGTATTCTTAGAGCCAAAGCTGCTCACCAGGTCTGTTAGCTCTTCCATATCCCTCGCATCTCTTAACTTTTTGTGCCAGGTTTCCTGCTTATTTTTCCTCTGACTTGACCTATTCTGTTTCCCTCTCCAATAACTCCACCATCTATCCTCAGCAGCTCCACCACCTTTTCTTTCTTTCTTTCTTTCTTCCTTCCTTCCTTCTTCCTTCCTTCCTTCCTTCCTTCCTTTCTTTCCATATTTCTTTCCATATTTCTCACATCTGTGTCCTTGACTATCAGTAAGTTCCTTGCCTCACCTTCCTCTCCTGCTTCAAACTCCTTGACCCATCCCCACTGACCATCTTCCCAGCAACACATGTCTTGCTGTGGTCCATATCAGGCAGCCTGATCGAGGTCGATGTTTTCTGAGCTCACAAGGGAAGAAAAGGCAAGGCTTCCTGCTCCTATCTGCAGTGCTGAGACCAGGCAAGATACAGACTGGCAGCTGCAGATCAAATCTACTTTAAAGAAGGCAAAACTTTGAAGAATTTCAAGCACTAGCAAGTCTTAACAGAGCAGAGACAATGACTCTTCCCCCCCCCCCCAAAGGCTAACAGAACCTAAGCACCCTCTGCTAGGCAGCAGAAAGGCTGCTTTTTGTAAGTTGAGCAAAATGCACATTCTTGACATGAAATCATTGTCTTCTCCCAAATAAGAAATGCAGGGTTCCAGAGCTGAAGATGTCATCATCTTTTAATAGAAAGGTTGCAAAAAAGTGTGTGTGTGATATTCCGTATCTTCTGCAAGACTCATTTCCAGACATGACTCAATTGTTGTAGCTTATGTTCTGTCCCTCTGTCCTCTCTCCTTTTCTTACCCCAAAATGAACCTGAGATAGAAAATGACTATGAAAACACTCAAGGGCTGGCAAATTTATAAACAACTATAAGTAAGGTCTCATATGGAAAAGGCTAGGCAACCATAGAGAAGTTTCCAGCCCTGTTTACGTTTGACACTCATCATAATAAACGAGTACAGAATGCACACACTATAAAAAAGTATACGTGCAGTAAGCCATATGCCGCACCCGTGATGCACATCCAAAGGACACAGCCTGTTCCATTACACACACCTGTACAAGGTGACACGCTGCAAGCAGCTAACATGACACCTGCTCACAATTTGTTCATTCAGCCTGAAGTCCAGCCACTGCTTTCCATTTAATAGCAATCACTGCATCTGTCCTTTGAGTTTCAAGGGAGTGGCTACTGCATAATACTTGGAACAGAAGACATCTGTGCCTCTGTTTTGCTGCTCTTAAAGCCTCTACAAACACGATGCAACAGATGCTGAAGTGCTGGTATCCTGTGGGTTTCCCTAACTCTTGATACACTGAAGAATAAAGTTTCTTTGGTCGTCCTCTAGCTTGGAGGGCAATCACTGGGATACAGACGTTGTCCTTTTTCCTGCTCCTCTTCCCTCCCCCAGCAATAGGGCTGAATACACCACTTTGACCTTGCAAGCATATCATACATACATTCTGGCATGTGTTTCTTTTGGGGATGACTCAAGAAGATCTATCTTGTGGGTTCCACAGTGTTGTCAGGTGTGGCTGGGCCTCAGTTAAGACAGTTGTGCAGTGACATTAGTGGTATGTCTCTGTGGCACCAACTGTATCTTTCTCCTCCTGATAATGATGTACTGTCCAAAGAAGAGGCCAGGAAGTGTTCCGGCATACGCAGCTGTTCTTTCTAAAAACTGGCCAAGAGCATCTGACATTCTCACTGGAGCAAGTTCCTTCCCCAAGAAGGAAAGTACAACTCATAGGTTTATTAATGCCTGCCCTTAGGTTTTGCACAGCCTCTACTCCTGCACCTAGTAGACCACATAGGCAAATCACGGAATAGGCTCAAGGAAGTCTCTCATTGTAGAGCACTGCTGACACCAGACTGCTTGTACACCTGAGCAAGGCAACTACAGCATGGCTAGCGATCACAGAATCATAGAATCATTTCGGTTGGAAAAGACCTTTCAGATCATCAAGTCCAACCATTAACCTAACACTGCCACGTCCCCAAGTAGGCCATGTCCCTAAGCACCACATCTACCCATCTTTTAAATACCTCCAGGGGTGGGGACTCCACCACTTCCCTGGGCAGCCTGTGCCAATGCTTGACAACTCTTTCAGTGAATAATTTTTTCCCAATATCTAATCTAAATCTCCCCTGTTGTAACCTCCCTTCAGTTAGTTGCAGAGAGCGATAAGGTCTGCGAGAGCAACAATGCTGAGGCCCTTTGTAGGAAAGCAGGGAGGGTGCGACTGCAGAGCTCTGCCTTCCTCTGCAGCTGCTGGGAGTGAAAGAGTATTTGTTATGGGGGAACACATGCTGTTTCCCCAAGCAAGTGGAGAAACCCATTCTATGCAGGATTGCTACCTTCCTCCTAATATTTTGAAAGGTCCGATGAAGGCAAGTACTCCTCGCAACCTGCAGAACCTGCATGCACAACCAAAAGTAAGCAGGGGGGTGACTCAACAGTATCAAGCCCCAACATTTTTCAAAATATGGGGGAACCTGTATGTGTACGCACTAAAAAAGTTGTCACAAGCAAAACAAAGGCCAGAAAAAAATTCTCCTTCCCTTCCAGAGAGCAGCTCATCTAAATGTGAGCACCCAGTTTCTGAGAAATGTTTTTTTACAGACTTTGCCCTATTTATTCTTTAAGAAGTCAGGCCCTTTCCTCATAAAGAAGAGAGTATGGCTCAGAAAAAAGTGAAGCTAGGCTTCAACTCCATAGTCATCATGCATTCTGCTATCCTATCCTTCTTGAGCTTATTTTCTTTGAAAAAAAATTAACCCCTAGGTACTCCTCCAGATCTGGGGGTTACTAGGACTGTTCAAAGAGCAGATAACCATTCCGTATGTGACAAAGGGCTTCATTAGGAAAAAAGAAAAAGGCAGGGCAGGTTAGGTCAAATGTAGGCAATGGAGAAGCTGGGATGACACCGTCTCAAGCTCATGACCTTGTCACTGGACTGTGCATGGAGTTTTATGGTTCATTTTTTAAGGTAACCTGACCTCTCAGACCAGTTCTCCTTGGTCAGAGCAGAATATTTTCTGGAAATCATGAATTTTAAGTAGAAGAGTATCATAATTTGATCAAGGGAGAGGATAGTCAGAAAGACCACAGTTTATCAACAACTGGCAAACTTTCTTCCACAAATGTTCCTTGTCCCTCCTATGCTCTCCTCCTACAACTCCCCTAAATCCTTCTCACGTCTCCCCCGCTCCTCTGCTCAGGCTCTCAGTGCACCAAAAAGCAATACACCCCGTGGCAGACCTGAGGCAATAATACACATGACAGTTGGCCAGCCAGCAATCCAGGGAGGTACACATCTTCCCCTACCTTCTTTGCTCCTTGGGCAGACAGAACAAACATCTTTATGGACCGTTTATTGCACAGGCTGCTGCCTTCCTAGGTCTGTGTTGTTACCCTTTGGAATTCCAGCTTGCTACGCATGAAGAAATCATGAGATTACAGTGAATAACAAGCTTAACATGGGTCAACAGTGTCACAATACTGCAATAAAGGTAATTCACCTTTTGGACTGCATAGACAGCAATATAGTCTGCAAGATACTTTAGGTAATCCTTGCAGCATGTTCAGCACTGGTAGGGTCTGTGGTGGAGTACTGCCAAGTTTTTGGAATGGCATTTTGTTCAAAATGAAATAATGGAACAACACGAGAGGCCGTAAGAAGGATCCAAGAATCAGGACACAATTATTATCAGGAAGAAATTATTTATTTAGCTTAATGAAAGCTCAACTCCAATAACAGCCTACAAATACATACAATGCAGAGCTATGAAGGAGCAGAAGTGAATAAACTGATATCTGTAATGGAGGGCTTACCTCCACTATACAGAAGATTACGAAAAGCACAGGTAGAGATTGCTTTGGAAGACTGAGGAGTTTCAATCTTTAGTTTGCTTGTTTTTCATAACTAGTGGAAGAAATATTTTTGTAAATACTGATAGCTGTATTTAAGTTTGTCTTGAAACAGGGGACAGACTGTGTTAACTACCAAGATCTCCAGAAGTCCAGATTTTCTGTATAAGCACAACAGAAAAGATATGGGGCTGCCAAGAATATGACACACTCAGCTTGGTAAAAGATGCATAGAGACAGGGTCTTAAATGAGATTTTGTAAATTGTATATGGATTCTCTAAATCATCACAGGCATCCACAGGAAATAACAGGTCAAGGTTATATAAAAGTCATATCAATAGCCTCTCCTTTTCTCAACAATCCTTCAAGGCTACAGAACCAGACCAGGAGAGAGAAATAATTGTGCACTCCCCAATCAGAAGACCATCTGTATTTAAGATACTGATTTTTGCTGGTCCATTGAATGTTTGCTAAGACAGATTGTAAAGTACCAACTTATGATTGTAATAGTAATAATAAAGTATTAGCAGCATTTGATGTAGGAGGGGGCCATTATTCTTGTTTCACATCAGATTTGCACTTGGCCTGCATTAAAATGATTGACTTTTTCAGGAATTGTCAATAATGGCAGAAAAGGAGCCATTTACTCAGTGAAAGAAAGCAGATTATTGAAAACTGATCTTGCCATCAAAGCTGTTCTGCATGGGGGAATTAGAACGGCCTTTCAAAACCCTTTGACAGGCAGGTGGGGCTGCTGTCTCTAGTACAAAAAGAGCACCCATCAGTGCTGTTTCTCCAAAACCTAGCATGAAATAGAACTGCAGACTAGCAAGGTTGACACGCTCTCAGCTTTGAAAAAACAGCCTGCAGAAAAATTGTTGGACTTAAAGCCATATTGACTCCACTAGTGATTGTCATGCAGAGAACGGTACTCATAAGTGCCCCAACTTCTTTGAACAGAACTGAGAGAAACAGTCCTCATAACAGGCGGTAAATAATGAAAGTGTTACATGTAATTCTGTACTCCAGATCCAGTCATGCAAACTGCTGGGTGCTCCCTTCTCTTATGGCCTTTGAAACTTGCAAAACAAGGACCCATACAATCTTTCCCACATCCCAGAGTAGCCTGGCATTGTAGCCATTTAAAAAAAAAGTCATTTTATATATTGAGATGACATGATCAGGAGAGTAACAGTGGGCTATCCATTCTCTTAGACCTCTGACTCAAACCTGTTCTCTACCACTGACTTGCTGAAGCTCCATATATTCTGAACATTTTTGCAAAATGGGGCCTCAGGGAGGAGATCATGCAGCGTGGCAGCCTCCAAATGTCAGGCCCAGTCTTGCAATGCTCATGTCAATTGTTTTATTGAAGTAAATGGAACTGCTCCTACGAGAAACATGCAAGAGGCCAGGTGTCAAGCTGAGAGACAGGCCAGTGATAGTAAAGTTCTTTTTAAAATGCTGTATCACTGTCACAAATTGTCACAGTTGAACAGCGGTGTATAGCACGGCATTCTTGATCCTCCTTCAGAAACCTAAATATACACGTCTTTTAAAAAAATACAAGACCGCTCCGCTATGAATTTCTAAGCTAGAACACCCTGTAACACTGGTATAATTCCCAGTAACTGTAAACAAATATTTTGGTTGGTGCTGATGTCTGCACATTTTGGTTCCAGTGTCCATTTAACAAAATGGCTGAAAAGCAGAAGGCCTCCTTTGGTCGGTTAAGGGAGCTACAGTGCTTAGGATCAGCTTGCAGTTTTGTCCTGAATGCTAATGCTTGCACCCTCAGGATCCAGTGCTATTGCACTTAGTATCTACTGCTTAATACTGGGGAAAAGTAACTCATTATTACCACGAGTTTAGTCCCAGTTACTCCTTTTTGTCCTTGAATAACCATTCACCAGCATTACAGAGGTAAGTGCACGTACCTCTTTGCCAACATCAATGCATTGCTAGCAGCAGACCGAAACCCTGCTCTGGCAAGCAGAGATGGGAGATGGAAGCAGTTACAGCACAACATGGCTTGTCGTCATGATAACAGCTTTAGAGGAATGCATACCAATGATTTAATTTTGCTTAATTTTTAAGGCACTTGGGGGGCAAGAGTGAAGAATTCAGTGTTACTGCTTTTAATATTTTGATTTTACAGACACTGCTGTGGCTGGTTTTTAATATTTAACCTTGAAAGCTGTATGATAGAGATTTGGGGTCAGAAATGGCACGCTATGTGTATTTGTTTTATAAAACATGGTAACAGCTGGAAAAGAACAAGTCCTTTCGTGGCAGTGGGACTAAACCTCTCGGTCATGAACTGCATCTCTCAGCAGTTTGTCCTGTGCGTGTCTTACATCACATGCTGCCGTCTTGCAGTCATGAGTCACTTGCGTTAGCTCCTACTGCTCAGGGATATCGGCTTGGCAAAGTGATGTTGCTACACAGCTTATTCCCTGGGGAAATGTGCACGCAAAGCAGCAGGAAGCCAGGCTGCTGCTGTGCTGGAAACAGAACAGATTTGCATTTGAGTTCAAGCTGCAGGGAGTACAGGCTAAGTTGACTAATACCGCATCTATTTCTAGTCCTGTTACCTGGGTAATGGTAGTTTCATTTTGTTCTTCTCCTTCGGTGGTTACAAAAAGCTTTTCTACTTTAAATTAAGCTTTAAAAATCTGAATGAAATTCAGTAAGTTCACAAACTATGTAGTTTTTTCCAGTTAGCATCATTTCACTGATTAGCAAAATAGTGATAATGGAGGACAGATTTCAGGAGTCTGAGAGGTGTTAGGTCTGCTCCAGGCAGGTAGACGAGGTGCTTAGGGACATGGTTTAGTGGTGGGATGGCAGTGTTAGGTTAATGGTTGGACTTGGTGATCTGAAAGGTCTTTTCCAACCTAAATGATTCTAAGATTATTTCTTATGAGGACCTTTCATCTTCCCTAATTTGGTATCCGGGGATTGAAGGAGAGAAAACTTTTTACATAAAAATTACCAACACCATATAGTGAAAAACCTCCAGCAAGATACCAGTAGGTTTGATAGCAAAGGTTTTTCTCCAAGACAACTAACCACCTCTACATTTAAATAAGCTAAATACAGATACAGAAAAGAGATGAAGACTGCATGAGACAGATGGGCAAAGACTAAAAGTTGCCATCTAGTCCTGGCAGATAGGTGAGCTGCCTATCATGATCAGCAGCAACAGTAGGCTCCTCAGTAAATTAACATTGACTGGGGCTTCTTAGAAATAATCAGCAAAAATGTCTGTATCATATGCAAGCCCTAAACATATGTCAGTTGTCAGTGGTCAACTGCAAATTCCTGTGCCTGGCATTACAACGCAATACAGTATTTCCTATTCTTAGTGAACAGCTATGTTGGAGCTCAGGCCCTCAATAGCCAATTTTGCACCCTGCAAATGTCAAACAGCAATTTCTTCCCCTCTTGCCATAAGGGGCTCCCGAGTGGATTTCTAAGCAAGAAACAGTGGGCACTCTCTCCTCTCTGTCTGTCTATTAGAAGACGGTGCAGATCTCACGAATGATCCCCGTACTTCCTTTCAGAGGGATTCATGACAGGGAAAGACTTGAGGGGTTTCTTTTCAGAAACAAAATTACTCTGTGGCAACACTCTGCAGAGACAAGCACGCATTACTGGATTATACAAATGTTTAAAGTTTCAGCCTTCATTTTATGGCAGATGTCTCCCAGATGTTTGCCATAGTGGCAAAGCCTATGAAAATGTGGCTCGAGGCTGGAATGAGATCTGCTTCCTAAAAATCTAAGAGACAGTGGAACTCACTTCCCTAGAGAGCGCCTAACTCTTGGCACTTCCACTTTTTTAACGAATCTGCGTCAAAGAGGTAGGATTTAATCAGGGATTCTCTCCACATACCCACTGGTCTGTAAAGAGCAAAATTTCTCCTCACTGAGCACTGTTTTAGTATTGTATCTTCCTCTGAGCAGGATCACAGAGAATTGTCCAGGCTGGAGCCCAACTAAGCTTTGATTAAAGTAAAGATTTGAATGGCAGAAAAATTCTAAGAAATTGTGCACCCAGAAATCTTCCTGGATTTCGGGGAGAAGTCTGGCTTTTTTGTTAGTAAGAAGGTCTTGAACTCCAATTTCGGTCTTTTTCCCTTTTGTTTTAATGCTTTGTCTTTCTGACCTTGTATGCGTATTTTTGTGCTGAGTATTGCATTCAGCACCGTGTTTGCCCTGTTAGCCTTCAGGGAAGGTGGGCCGTAGAAACAGCGACAGCAGCTTTTCAGCAACAAATACCGCAGGAATGCGAACAGGAGACGGTGTCCAAGACTGCAGAACTTGTACCCACAGTCAAAACCACAGAGCGAGCAGAAGTCAAACCTCCCAGGGCTTTACTTTGATTATGCAAGACAAACATCTGAAAGAGAAATGTAAATAAGGTACAGTTTAGCCTAGGCACTGTGTAGTTGCACCGGGTTACATGTTCTATGCGGAGCGTTGTACACCACTTGTGCTGAAGCCATTGGAGATTTTTATTTTTTTTTTTTAAAAACAACTCTGAAATTGGCTAGTATCTGCTGATGTTGAATCCAAAAGACTGTGATATTTCTAAAGAATGGTGTACAAATCCTAAAGCAATGATGTTACTAGGAAGTGCTCTTCCCTGTTTAACTCCCCAAAAGGAGTCAACACGCAACTGATTGTAGGAAGGATTTTAAGCCTATGCCTTAAAGCTCTTCTCCAAGAAGAAACGTTCAAAAGACTCTTACATAGGAAAAAAATCTTGCAAATGCCTCCTTTAATATTTCTGTATTTTTTTTCTGGTAGGGGGCCAGTATCAGAAAGACAGTATGGAGGTGCTAAAACCTGAAGCCTGCCTCTCAGAAATAAGGAACATAAGCAGCTCTACAGAACACAGTCAGCCCTATCTTTTTTGAAAGTAAATTTCTGTAAAATAATTCATCTTCCAAGATGAAATTAATCTAAACAGGGTTCTAAAAACAGGTTTTGGAGGTTTCATAAACCTTTAAAAAGGCTTCCTAAAGAACTGAATATTTTTCCTCCTCTGTGACTAATAAAGAGATGCCAATAAAGTGGCTATATTAAGGAAACCACCACGCAAAATGGTGTTAAAAGTATTTTGACTGCCTCTTGGATTTTATTTACAGTAATTAACTGTATTATTTGCAACATGTTGCAGTGGTTTTGCAGATGAAATATTTGTTTTCCCTCCTCAAGCTGGTTTGTGCTTTTACACATACAAAATGCTTGTTTGGGTCCTACAACAGAAAATACTCTCTCCCTCTCTCTTTCTCCCCCCCACCCTTTCAGGGATAAAAGGAAAAAAAAGTTCTTTCCACTCCTCTTACCTGACTTAGAATTTGTATAATCCAGGATGCACCATTACGGATGCCGGAGGCTGGTCAAATATGCTGAAGTTATTTTAAAGATAACAGAATGATCATGTTAATAATTGTATCTGTCCAATATATTGTATGACAACCGTTGCAGTGTTACGTTGAAGTAACAAAATGCATACTTTTTTGTTTTTTAAAGAAGTTTCTCCCCAGGAAGGATGGATTGTATGGTTCAACTTCCAGTTCTGCAACAGATTATATTAATCTTGCAAGAGGCACTATGTTTCTCTTTGATTTGCATGGCGGGAACAAAACGTAAAGTGTGTTTGCATTACCTTGCAGACTGCTGCACAGACAGACATTTTCTGCCTTCTTGGAAACACCAGCCAGTGTGGATCACTGAAATGCCAGTCCAGGTCCAACCAGCTTGCATGGATCCCATGAAGAACGATGAGGGGCACTGATTCTTCCAACGATCCCTTGGAGTGCGTTCAGGGCAGGCACCACAGGTTTTGCTGCACAGCACTCCACTGGAGTGACTCAGATCCCACACGGCGTGAAGGTGGCATAAGGTGCTGCCTTAGTTAAGCCGTATCTCGGCCCCAAAGCTAAACTACGAATGGGGATTTCCACCTGACATCAACATATAATAAAAGCACATGCAGCACTTAATTTGTGGTTGTGTGCTATCACTATGGTCTTCCAACACTGTCAAAACATACTAGCATCCAGAAACTTAATGATGTGTGAATTTTTTTAAACATTTAACAAGAATGTCACTTTTACAGGACTTTGTTCTGAAGGAAATCTGTTTTCATTTTACTTGAGGATTTATGTTTTAATTTTACTAGTGCCACTGCTGTGGGTAGGTCACTTTTCTCTGTCTGAACAAAGTTTTTTGCATTTCTGAAAATTCTGTGCCTGTCAAGAAAACACGATTCATTTTTTTTATTGATCTTGCACAGTTGCTGGGCCTGTCAGTACCCGATACGGAGACAACAGTATGCTCTGCGGGATTCCTGTACGTACCTAACTTCATATGGCATGCTGCTGCTGCTAACGAGCATGCAAACGTCTTCCAGAGTGCCCACCTACTTTGGCACCTGCACAACTACACCTTTCAAGTACAGCTCTCAGCCCGTTATCACTTCAGTTACCAATTTTAATTGCCAAGGAATGACCCTGTGTGATCTACTTAGCTTCTGCTGAGCAATCTTTCATCTGCAGGCCCAATTACAGAGGTCAGAAGCTCAAGGCATATGAACAGGTATATCCTATCACAACCCTTCTCACTTCTGACACGCGTCTGAGTCTTCATCAGTTTTGGTTATTTATACAATAAAAATAAACTAAAATGAAAAGAGAAGAGCATGTGCACACATCCAAGAACAACTTCCTTTGTACTTTCAAGTGGCCCCTCCCAGATGCTTCCCTCCCATCTCCCACCCCCCAAATTTACAGATTTACCCAAAATACAATGTCCACAAAAACAGATGGTTTATTTGACTAGACTAAACGATGTAATGCTTAGACATGGTATTTGTATTAACAATGCTGTTGCAGAGGTACACAAAATGACATAAGGGATTTTTCTTCTGCCTGTAATTAAGTGTAAGCACAGGAAATAAGTGACAGGAAGGGCATTTGATGCTTTCCAAGTCACATAACCTTGACAGGCTATAAAAGATCTTGCATACCCAATAATTTAAATATAATTTCAACTTTTTGCCTCACTGAATTAATTTTGTGCTTTTGAGTTCTCTTGAAGCTATACAGAATTATAAACTATCAGAGCTTGAGAAGTACAAAGTTGATCAGATTCATAATAAAAATGTAGAGAAAATAATTCCAAAATACTGTCCTTTAAAAGGTATGCCACATTAACTTACTTTGACTCAGAGCATGACTGGCAGCTGCAGAGTTGGAGTAACGCTATGAAAAAACCTATGAAGTAACATTAAATAGGTCAGATCAGTTTTTCTTTTCCTATCAATACATCTCTCCTTACAGTACCATTGTGTCTGTGCAGTGGATATCCCCAATGTCACATTTATTTCTCCTTTTTTTGTCTTCAACATTTATTGGAATTGTCACTATCCAAATATTTTGGGCATGTATTCAATTTAACCCAACAATGCCAGTTAAACTGCACTGACAGTGCTTGGCTTTTGTTTGTAAAGTTGTCCTGAATGAAGTTCCAGACACCACTGAAGACAATACACACAACATACGTATATTTACAGAACATTCCACCAGTTTCATGGCACAGATGGATTATGCATGAATCCCAACAAGTAATCACATCACTAAAATTTTCAATAAAAAACCCGACTGCCATTTCTGCCCTCTCCATTTAGCACTGTAGGCAACAAAATATTTGGACAAGCAACAGATTCAATGGATCCACAACAATAGCAAAAGATCCAGACAACCATTTAAATACATTTCCATAACAGGTTATATGTATTAAAACCAAAACCAAACCAAAACCAAACCCCAGTGCATCCTGATCCTGAATTTTTCTGTGCACACCAGATCCACCTACTGATTGTTTGCATCTATTAGCCTTGGAGGAATATGGCATCTTCAACCTAATGCATTAACAACCATGCACATACAAATGCTTTTATGCGTATTCCACAAGAGACTTCTTATCCACAGTACAAGATAAACAGTACAACATATTGAACAGTCTTCGTTAAATCCTACTTCCCATCATCTTATAAAAAAAAATGCATTATGCTAATATACAGTGAGATTTTTTTAAAAAATAAATGAACAATAATTGCTCAAACAGCAAGTATCAGATGTATTCTCCAGAGTTCTTTACTGATCAAACGAATACAAATTAAAACAAAACCAAATAAAATTCAGTCCTTCGCTTGAAGCAAGAAAAGACGAGCAAAATGACTTTCTGGCAGTACCACAAACCATGGAACATCACAAACTTAGTGCAAGAACTGGCACGGATCAGAATTGAGCAACTAAGACCAGCCAGCAATCTACAAGTACACAAGTATTTTGAAGAAATTCTAGATGAGCCATGAAAGAGCAGTTTCAAACCAGCTGCTTATGGGGAGTGATCTGGCAGAAGTCAGCATGAAAGACTGGTAAAAAGTTGTATTGAAACAGGCAAATATATTATGTCACAAAATCTAATTTTGCTGGCTGAAGTAGCCAAATGTTTACCAGTTATAAGACAAGGTAATGAAGCAGACCTACTCTCTTTCTTACAGGATCACAGAAGTAACTGCTGGGAAGCTTCGTGAATAGCTTTGCTCTGGCACCAGGTTGTGCTTTGAAGCTGAGCTCTAATGTAGAGATCTGCTGCAAAGCCTTTGCCTTACTCATGTAAGCAAAACTTTTAAAGAAAGATTTCAAATGTTCCAACTTTATCAAAAACATTTTTATTTTCATTTGCTCTCCCCTTCCTCACAGTTCCCCCTCAGAATACATTAATGGTCTCTCACAGAAGTACACCTCATTCTTTACCAAAAAAGCAAAGAAAAAACAGAACATGCGCAGTAGTAATAAAATACCCAAATAAAAACTTAACTCAAGGAAATGCTGCAGAAAGAATTCTTCTGGTTCTACATCAAAACCAAAACCAAGCTGTCTGGGCTATAAAGTTTTACCCTGTATTGAGGGACACCAAAGCTTTGAGAGAGAGATGTGTGTCCTAACCAAAGACCCACTACACTGATCTAGCTCACTTAGGACAATCCAAAGTTCATTCACTGAATGAGATCTGAGTTCTGGTAAAATGTGGTGACAGCAGCTGCTAAAGTAGAAAACTAGGAAATCTTGTCAGACCTTCAGGAAAGACAGCAGTGGAGGTAGCGGGGGAGGAGAGCTGGAAATATCAGAGATTTCTCCCATGCGAGAGCATTACTTCAGTTACAGTAAATAGAAGAAGCCAGCTTACAGTATGACAAGCGTAAGCCAGCTTTGGCACTTGTGTTACTGAAAATAATGTGGTGACTGTTCCCAACTCAGCAGGCAACCAGCTGTGAAGGTTTATTTGCAACAGTGACCACCTGAGCAGCCAGGCATTTCTTATCCCCAGGGAAAGATTGCTTACTATCTGTAAAGCTACCCAGGTCCAGCTGTTTAATAACAGAGACATGAGGTAATCATTATTCCCAGAAGATGAATTAACAGGATGCCAAGGGTGACACATGAAAAATGATGGGGTAAAATTTTAAAATACATGAACAACTAGGAGGTTTAAAATCTACATGATCTTTTTCCATTTTAAGCCCTGCCCAATGAAAGACAGTTCAATAGCATGAAGCGTAAGTTTTCTTAAATTGGCTCAAAAAACCAATCACCAGAACAATCAAACCCTGAACATTCCCTAATTAAATCAACAAGTCTCTCAGGAATGACATGGGCAGAGACCATACTTTTTGTAGACCAAACCTGAGCAGAGACTGGATTTTGTTTCTTTTCTGTAAATAGACAAAGAAAGTATTTCAAGATACAGCTGAAGGGATGTCAAAATAGCAATGACTCAGGTCATAATCAGAATTTTGTATATACAATTTGTATTAACTTAAAAAAATAAAGAAGTTCAAAATACCTCCAGAGAACATTCTAAGTTAGCAAAACGTCCTGTACAAAAGTAGGCCACATCTGTTGGTTTAAAAGAAGTCCACAGCAGTTGGTCTCTTCTTAGTTGATATAGTAAATGGTTTCTTCATTTGAGGCTCTCCTGCTGGGGTACCTGTGGGTGACTTCAGCACCCCATGACGGGGCTTCTGTTCAGGATTGAAAGCCACACGGGAGGGTCCTTCTGGGCTCACTAATATACTTTTGTCAGTCTTTTTAAATTCTGTGGAAAAACAAGGAAGCAAGTTAAAAGAAATACAATTCCTGGAATAATTGGGCCCATCAAGCAACTGTGGAACTGTCCAACCTGGAAGTCTGCCTTAGATGCTCAAGTCCATCATCAAGGATCAGAAGCCTAAGACTTTGCAAAAAAAATGGAGAGATGGTGGTGAAGCACACCTCTTAGCAGCGTCCCTTTGAGAATGGGGTCTGTTGCAATCCACAGAGAAGCAGTGAACCATTCCCGATGGTTCCACAGACCACCAGACACTCTGGGCCTACCCCTCAGAAACAGGTGCTCCAGCTACCCTCAAGTTAACACACTTTAGTTTAAAAGATGATGATAGGTAAGAAGTGGCTCTACTCTGACTGTTAAACAGAACTGTTCTAGAGACTCAGATTTCCCTGCTGCCAGGGTAGGTATTTTTCTTCTCTTTGTGCAGCTGTGTTATATTAACATAAAGACATAACCCCCCTATTCTCCATTTGAACTGGGCCTATAGTACACCTCAGAGAGCTTAAATAAATAGCTAAATGAATACATGGAAAAAGCTTTTATGCTATGGAGCAAGACATTTGTTTATCAGGGAAAATGCTTGTCTGCTTGCATGTGGGATCCAGAAGGGAACTGACATTTATCTGCTCATTACCATTAATAAACCACCAGGCAGCCAAGATAAAACTGAAACTTTGCTATTACACAGCCTGAGCTCATCAGCATATCAGCACCTTCATCCTGCGAAACAGAAGCGATGAATGAAGACTGAAGTGCACGTGTTTCCCTAGGAGGTGCCCTGCAGAACGGGCAGCTCAGGAAGGAGAGTTTGTCACTCTGCTGCACTGTCTTCTAGCCATACGGCTCCATATGCAAGCCAGTAATGCAGCACCCTGGAATCATGCAAGTCTAGCTGTTGGGCCAAGCATCCTAAATTTTACCATCTCCTCTGGACAGGAACTTGAGGGTGGTTTACAAACTGTGTACAAATACTGAAGCAAAAAAGGATCAGAATCATCCTGTTCTAGAGAGGCGAAGAGTACAGGCGTGCATGTGAGTACATACAGCTTCCCCATTCCTCAGCTACAAGACAGCCCATGGAAACACACAGATGTATTAGACTCACCAGCAGTCATGTTTTTATTCAAGCCAAACGTGACTTTTTTGGAGCTGGACGACTGCAGCTTGTTCAGCTATAAAGCAAAATAAGGACATGAAATAAAATTTCTGAAGCAATGCTACGAGTTCTTTTACCTGCACCCCATCAAAACTGCTGCAAAGCAGACTACGTCCTTCATTTGATTTAGAACTCCCCCAGTCCTCTAGCACTGACCTCTGCTAAGACAGCACTGTTGTTCTAGCCAAAAGCAAACATACTCCATTTGTAGAGAAATCACATACGGTCCCTAAGGTCATCACGTATTTCAACAACAAACAAGAAGATATTTGTATATTAAATACACTGGCCCCACTGCACTCAGGCTTCAAAGTGCAAAGAGGGCTTGAAAAGATATTACATATTAAAAAGGTTTAGAAAAGCAGACAGTCTTTTGAAGCTCTGTACTGTTGCCAGCCTCCACAAATGAGAAGAAGTTGAGTCTCAAAGTCCCTTAGCAAGACTGAAAGTCAGTTTATGCTTTTGCTAGCTTGTGAAATGAGCGGGTTCAGAATGGTGTCCTTTCAACACGAAGGTATTTTTGAAAGTGAGGGGAAGGAAAAAGAGATTTTAAAGATACCTACAAGTAATTTTCTGAAACTCTGGAGCCATGTGTGACTCTGTGTACAAGGAAATGCAACAGCATTTCCAGTTTTATCTGCCCGTGTTAGGAGACTAACGCAGAGTGGAAAAGACAGCATGAGTGAGGTCATGCCCTCTGCTTGGGCAGGTAGCTTGTGCACAGATTCAGCTGCCATCTGTAAGACCACATTACCTGCATGGATGCCCTGGTAGAAGAGATGGTGCTTCTGGCTTTCCTGAAGAATACTGGCTTTGGTAAAGTTGATTTTTCAAATTTTACAAAATCACTTCCTGGTTTTGCTTTCTTTTTCTTTAATGGTGATAGAGCAGGGCTGCTTTCCTATAAAGGAGGGAAAGGAAAAAATTGATGTCAGTACAAAAGTACTGTAGTTAACTACACCTAGTACAGTGAGCAGTGAGCTTACCACCCACAGTTTCTGTAAATATTGCCGCTGCTGAGAGAGTGCTAGTTGGCACTGACAGAAGCTAATCATCATGGTTAACTCTCAGGAGTTAGTTTTGCAATTGGCATGACCGAAAACAGAAGTCTAAGGCAGGCTCTGCAAAAAATAGGAAAGTCTTTGCAAATCAAAGAAGAAAGAACTTATAATATATTTGCCTGGCCCGTCAGAGTGCAGAGATTTTCTTTATGTGCATGAGGCTGCCTTACAATTGACCTGGCTCTCCTGCACACAAGCGCTGATGATTTTTTTTTTCCTTGCCTTTAAGCAATATCTCTTCCTTGGTACCTCTGGATGGATAAGATACACGACTAATGAACAAACTCAGCTTTAGGCTAAGATGGAGACTTCAGACAAAAAAAAAGTGGAATATGCTCTCAGAAATCCAGCTAGTGTGTATTGCTACTGCTTTGCTGCCTCAAATACACACTGAGTATTGCCATTTAAAGCAATCCTTCTCTCCAGCACAAGGAAATTCTTAGGACCTGTACCGGCAGTGCCACTAACGAAATGCACCACTCCAGAGCTTTCCAATCTTTTGTGTATGGGCCCCAGATATCTGTGGACTACTGTGAAGGGAAGTTCAGCTATGCTTCACATCAACCTACGGATGTGAAATTCTTAAAGCAGTTTGCAGCCATGCTATGTAAATTGTCCAGGGATATGGCCTCTTTCAATTTGAAAATCACTTCTGCTTTAAATGAAGCGAAAAAGCCTAAGTCTAAGTCTAAGGGTGTGTGTTGTCTTTGAAATCAAGAATCAAAACACGCCACTCGTGATTTCTGCACACAAGACCGGTATTACTAAAACTGGGAAATAACCCCACACGTTATTTCTCAAGCAACAAAAACAAAATTAGCAAAGCTTAATTTACTCCACATTTGTGCATTTTAGCTTTACCCTGCTCACGTCTTTCTTATACCAATACTCTCATTCTCTTCCTGACTCAACTCCCAACTATTCCCTCCCCATCTCCATCTTCCCGCTTCCACCGTGCACACACACATATATGCAGAGCTACCTGGATTGGGCAAGAAACAGCAAATGCTGTAGTCTCTTTGGAATTACACATGGGAAGAGTGGCCCACTAGCCCGTGCACTGACTGGGCAGCCAGCCAACACACAAGAGCTAGGGTCATGCTGCTCTTGCCTTCAGTGGCTACACTAATTTGAGCCAACAACTGATTTCCATGAAGCCTGCAGGAACTTCATCTTGAATCTATCACAGGTCTTTCAACCTGTTGGTCACTTGCCGCAAATTTTTACAAATGGAGACTGGGATGGCATAAACATGTTCACTTAAAATCTAAGCTTTTATAGAGAAAGATGAGGTATGCAACACAGAATATTTAGGCAACGGGAGATAAAGCCAGCAGTTCCCACTTGGGAAACCCTGCAGTGAGAAAAATGCAGTTTGCATACTGGGGAGAGAAGAATGTTTTGGTTGTTTCCTCTCAGTACTTTATCATAAAAAAATAGAAAATGTCAAAACTATTTTAATACTACTTCAGCAATGCTTCAAAATGCATTTTTTCTCCCTTGAAAGACTTGAGTAGTTATATCAAGTTCTTATATGAGCCTGTACTGTTTAACTAATCATACAGTTTTAAACTTAAGTCAAACAGAGGTGAGTTGATAGGCTAGTAACATGAACATTTTAGAGGAAGATAAAGTTGTTTTGTATACTGAATCCCATTTATGCTTTATGAATTTTCTTTCAACCAAAGCGAGAATGTTAGCAAGACTTCCACAAAATAAATGAACCCCAAATTTGAGTGAAACATACACAGAAAATGAGCAGTTAAAAGAATTAAAGGGGAAGAACCCCTGCACTGTCTCTCATAGGCACACTACCAAAAATATACAGTGCAAAATTCCTCGACTCTTAAACTGCTGAGTAAAATCAACCCTATGCTACTCATTGCCAAGACGAAAATGGGGGTGGGAGGTAGAGAGGGGAAAAACTAGCTTCTTCCCAAACTGCAAGACATACATTTTTGAAGATGATGACAGTCATACCTTCCTAGCAAAAAAACAGGATTGTCTAAGAAACTGGACCATATACAAGTGCGATCAAACAGCCACTGATGACATTGAAGGTCGCAGTGTGATATTCTCTGTTTGTTCTTTCCGCAAGTACTTCCCTGATAAAGCACTAACAATTTGTTTAAGATGGAAAAATGAGCTAGCAAAAGAAGCCACTATTGGAATTTCTGAGGGCAATTTCACAAGGAGCTTATACTAATCTAAGTGTATGCTGCTGCTGAGAAAGCCATGTTCCATCTTCCCATCCTCATCCTTTTGCCAAAACATGCCCTTCGTGAACATGGTATAAACTCAACCAGAGACCCCAGGCAAAAGAATAATTAACCCAGGGACCAAGAAAAAAAAAAAGAAAGAAAAGAAGAAAAAAAGACAACCCCATAGTCTAACCACTCAAGCTTCAGCTAGATGAGTTCTTTCAGCTGAGTAGCTGGCACAGGCTTTAGTGCTGTATGGTGTAAGACCACGGTGGTGGGTGTGGATTTCTGAGGAATTGAGTTATGTTTGGTGAGAATGCATGATGACATCAGCATACAGCCTGCCTGTGAAGCCCCACACTCAGAAAGCTAAAGCCAAATTTGAAAACGAGCCTGGCAGTTCATTAAGAAGGCAGAGAAAAGAATGAGATCTACGTACCCCCTTCCTGCTCTTCTTGCATGCAGTCTCCAGAACTCCATTGGTTTCGACAGAGTTTATCACCTCTTTTACTTTTCTCTTCTTTTTCAAGGTTGCTGCTTTCTGGCTGGAGACCTTCATTCCTTCCAAACCAACCAGCTTTGTCTTCAATTTGACCTTTCTGGAGGGTGCAGATTGAGAGTCTGCATCTCCTGACCGGGTCCCCAGCAAGCCCTCCTTGTTGGATTTCATGTCAGTCTGCTGCAAAAGGGCATCCCCGTTCACCAGGACAGCCCCTGCCTTCTGTTTCTTTTTCACAACCTTAGGAGTTAATGGTGTGACAGATTGGCTGCCACCCTCTGCCCCACTGGCATTAGCTGGTCCATTCTGACTTGCTGGTTTTACAGGAACTTTTTGCACTTTTGGATTCATTTTCTTCAACTGATTCTTTTTATTCTGTTCTGCGTCAGTTGAACTGTTCTGCGCAGAGATACTGTGATTTTCTCTGGTGTCAGTTGCTACATTTGTGGTCTCATTTGCCTCATTTACTAGCATTTTCTTTTTCTTCCTTTCCTTGTTATTTTCTGGCACCTTTCCCTGGCTAAAAACATTAGATCCAGATGTTTCAGCTATTCCCTCCTCACAATTTCCATCAGCTGTTCCAGAATCAGCACTTGGGCCGTCCCTTTTCTTCCTTTTCTTCCTCTTCTTCTGAGGAACTGATGCCTCTTTTGCGCTTGACATCTCTTGTTCATCCTCTAAATCCACCCCAAAAAGAATGCCATATAACACACATATGAAACACAAAAGTACTTATAACAAAAGAATTATATTTTATTTTTTCTCCTTTTTTTTTCCTTTTCTTTAAAGATAGGCATACCATTTTTCTGCTGTCAGCCAGCACAACAGTTTTACTATTACAGCTGGTCAAGACATTGCATTCCTCTGATGCCTGGCCTAATTAATATTTTGCTAATCTTGCCTTGTCACAGCTAACATCTAAGCCATTCCCTGCAGTAACCCTATTTTGTATAGTAATATTGCTAGAAAAAGTTATTACTACCTAGCTGTTAAACCTATCAGTAGAGCAACTCAAGGGTTCAGTAGTTTGCGCCACGTCAATATAAGCCGTCATGCTAGATACTTGCATATGGTTCTCAGTAACTCTCTTCACCTTTCCAGAAACATCCCCGAATTTCTATATTCTAACAGTCGTCCTATTTTAAGAGAACTGACATGTGTCTGTTTTCCTGCCGTAAATGGAACCGCTCAATGGAGCAATGCAAACAACTGCTTCCAATTCTGCTTTTGGCTGATATTTTTGAGGTGATGCTTGCCTCAAAATTGGTAACAAAATTCCCACCACTTTCAGGGACCTTAATTTCACACTTAACTTTCATTGCAACATGATACAAATCATCACATCCTGAACAATAGGTCTGCCTTCTTCAGAACAGCTTGCATCTGATACTTCGCCAAATTACACAAGAGACTGCAGACTGTCTCTCTTCCAGAGGTTGATCTTGCCTTACCTTTTACTTTTTCCAACTTGTTTTTCTCCCAAGGCTTGACAGCTTTTTTCTTTCGCCTTCCCCTGCTGAACTCATCATCGTCTTCATCTGTAGAAACATCTTCAGGAAAATCTTGGGGGAAGATTCCTGTTGAGAAGGAAGGATAAGGTATCTGAAAACTAATGGTATCTTCTATTGAACAGTTTCTATGTTTCTAGTTCTATTTTTACAAACAGTTATGCTGCTCGTTTACAGCATTAACTCCCACAGAAAGAAAATCAACTCCTTGTTCCCCAGTCAACCCAAAAGAAAATCATACAAGTGGTCCCTATTTGTTTAAGTAAAAATAATCTTTCATTTAAGGACAAAGTACAGGGCTGCTCAAATTGTGAAGGGGATTTGGCCATTTTGGCGTTGAGGACAACTTCTTAAGCCAGGTAATAGACACCCCTACCCAAGGGGATGCGATACTGGACCTGGTGGTCACCAATGCAAGTGAGCTCGTTGGAAATGTCAAGATCGGAGGCAGCTTGGGTTGCAGTGATCATGCGTTGGTAGAGCTCACGCTCCAGAGGGAAATGGGAAGAATGAAGAGTATAGTCAGGACCCTGAATTTTAGAAAGGCAAACTTCCAGCTCCTCAAGGAGGTAGTCGGAAGGACTCCCTGGGAAACGGTCCTCAGGGACAGGGGAACAGAACAGAACTGGCAGATCTTTAAGGAAGTGATCCATAGAGCGTAAGAGCTCTCGATCCCCAGGTGTAAGAAATCGGGCAAAGAAGGGAAGAGACCAGCATGGCTGAGACGAGAGATGCTGGTCAAACTAAGGAGGAAGAGGGAACTGCACAGGCAGTGGAAGCAGGGACAGGCATCCTGGGAAGAGTATAGGGACGTGGTCCGGTTGTGTAGGAATGGGGTCAGGAAAGCCAAGGCTCAGCTGGAGCTAAACTTGGCTAGGGATGCAAAGAATAATAAGAAGGGTTTCTACAGGTATTATCAGCCAGAAAAGGATGGTTAAAGAAAGCGTACCCCCGCTGATGAGCGAGACTGGCAAGCTGGTACGAGCATATGAGGAGAAGGCTGAGGTACTCAACAACTTTTTTGCCTCAGTCTTCACTGGGAACCTCTCTCCTCACCCCACCCGAGTTGATGGATGGCATGAGGGGGACCGGGAGGGCAAAACCCTTCCTGCTGTAGGAGAAGATCAGGTTCGTGACCACCTGAGGAACCTGAACGCACATAAGTCCATGGGACCTGATGAGATGCATCCCAGAGTCCTGAGGGAATTGGCCAATGTAGTCGCCAAGCCACTCTCCATGATATTTGAAAAGTCATGGCAGTCAGGTGAAGTCCCTGGTGACTGGAAGAAGGGAAACATTGTGCCCATTTTCAAAAAGGGTAGAAAGGAAGACCCTGGGAACTACCGACCTGTCAGCCTCACCTCTGTGCCTGGGAAGATCATGGAACAGATCCTCCTAGAAACTATGCTAAGGCACATGGAGGCCAGGGAGATAATTCGAGATAGCCAGCATGGCTTCACCAAGGGCAAGTCCTGCCTGACGAACCTAGTGACTTTCTATGATGGTGTGACAACAACAGTGGACAAAGGAAAACCAATGGATGTCATCTATCTGGACTTCTGCAAAGCCTTTGACACGGTCCCCCACAACATCCTTCTCTCTAAATTGGAGAGCTATGGATTTGACGGGTGGACTGTTCGGTGGATAAGGAACTGGATGGATGGTCGCATCCAGAGGGTAGTGGTCAATGGCTCGATGTCCGGATGGAGACTGGTGACGAGTGGTGTCCCTCAGGGGTCCGTACTGGGACCGGTGCTGTTTAATATATTCATCAATGACTTAGACAGCGAGATCGAATGCACCCTCAGCAAGTTTGCAGATGACACCAAACTGAGTGGTGCTGTTGACACACCAGAAGGACGGGATGTCATCCAGAGAGACCTGGACAGGCTGGAGAGGTGGGCCTGTGTGAACCTCATGAGGTTCAACAAGGCCAAGTGCAAGGTCCTGCACCTGGGTCGGGGTAACCCCCGGTATCAGTACAGGCTGGGGGAAGAAAGGATCGAGAGCAGCCCTGCCGAGAGGGACTTGGGCGTGCTGGTGGATGAAAAGCTGGGCATGAGCCGGCAATGTGCGCTGGCGGCCCAGAAGGCCAACCGTACCCTGGGCTGCATCAGGAGAAGCGTGGCCAGCAGGTCGAGGGAGGTGATTCTGCCCCTCTACTCTGCTCTGGTGAGACCTCACCTAGAGTACTGCGTCCAGCTCTGGAGCCCTCAGCACAAGAAGGACATGGAACTGTTGGAGCGGGTCCAGAGGAGGGCTGCAAAAATGATCCGAGGGCTGGAGCACCTCTCCTATGAGGACAGGCTGAGGGAGTTGGGCTTGTTCAGTCTGGAGAAGAGAAGGCTGCGGGGAGACCTGATTGTGGCCTTTCAGTATCTAAAGGGGGCCTATAGGAAAGATGGGGAAAATCTTTTTAGTAGGGCCAGCTGTGTCAGGACAAGGGGTAATGGTTTTAAACTGAAGCAGGGTAGTTGTAGACTGGATATAAGGAGGAAATTCTTTACAACAAGGGTGGTGAAACACTGGAACGGGTTGCCCAGAGAGGTGGTGGAGGCCCCATCCCTGGGAACATTCAAGGCCAGGTTGGATGGGGCTCTGAGCAACCTGATCTGGTTAGTGGTGTCCCTGCTCACTGCCGGGGGGTTGAACTAGATGACCTCTAGGGGTCCCTTCCAACCCAAAACATTCTATGATTCTATCTCACCAAAAATGTGTAATGTGTCTTAATGAGATTTAAAAAAAGAAACAAAAAACCCACAACCCCCCACAAACAGTATCCTTGAAAAACACATTAAAAAAAATTGCAATACAGATTGTACGAGAACATTATAATCTTTTAACAGCAAGAAACTACTGTCTCTGTATGCTGCTCAGTCCTTACCTTCTGCTAAGTCCTGGAACCTAGAGGCGGGGTGGATGGGAGACAAGGAAAAACAAAATAGTATTACTGGTTTAGTACCAATAATAACACTAGCAGCACAGTGTCACTGTACTTATTATGGTTTTGTCAAAATAGGAACAATGTATTTTACACAGGAAATTACAAAAACCTCATTCCAGAAGAGATCTGCCTCAAAAATCCAAAACCTCAGACCAAATCACTGGAAGTATTGAGAAAAGAGCAATTTAACACTTCTCCCATATCTGTGTTTCGCATCACACACAATCTGATGTCACATCCTGCAGTACAAATCCACCCACTGTAGATACACCTCAGCTAGTTGCAGGTGCTGAGTACCAATGAGGAACAGTAGCACAGGCTTCAGGCACCTTACGCACGTTACCCAGGGCTGTGAGACAAGCCTGCTCTCATGACACTGTTACCAGGACACGCGAGGGCGGGGAGAAAGCCAAGTAAAAGTTGCTTAGGACAAGGTGGCACATGCAAGGCGTACTCACTTTTTGACCAGCTTGTACAGACGCTTTCTGTTAAGGGAAGGTGTAGTCTTCTTGCTCGCCAGTTCAAAGAGTTTGTCAGCAACAGCCTTATAATCAAACTGTTGGAGGAAAGTATTGATACAGCTTTTCTTAGCTTGTTCACGCAAGATAACCCAATGTGACTCATGTTATCAAGACTTCAAGTAGCATACACATCCTTTAAATATGCAGCCCCTTCCTTTAAACCCAAAGTACTTTTGTGGAAGTTTACACCCCCTTCACACATGTATACAGACTTTTACAGGAGGCTGCTTCATTAACAGAACAGCTGAATTCAGTATCACTTTCACGAACATTCCTAACCTTAATTCTTACTCAAGAGAGAAACCAACCAACTTCAAAACCCATGCAAATATTTAGCTAAATATCAGATTTAAAGTGTGTCATATCCTAATTCTTGCTTATAAGCCACAGATGCATGAAGTGTATCTACCTGCATGTGTGTTTGATTGGTGGGTCTGTCTAAAACACTACACTGCACTGGAAGAGGGTCTAAAAAACCCCAAATTGCAACATGTTGCACTGTCTCTTATGTATCCCATCATCCATTACTTTTGCTCTTAATGTGAATGAAACTTATGCTGATTGCTTCATCATCCACAGTGACGTGGCTTTTGCCATACATTTTTGAATTCTTGAAACAGGAAGGGAGGAGCAGAAAAATGAAGGTATGGGAGAGAGGAAAGAGTAATTCAGAATTTAGACATGCATTTATTTTCTTATAAACTACTCACAGAGTACACATTACATAAATACTACATTACATTAAAGCAGAAGGAGATTAAAATTTTGCAATGTGTTTATCTGATTAACATCCTTTACTTCTGTACCTCTTGACAGGGATAGGAAAACAGCGGTGGAGTATCAATAACAGAGCAAACAAGCCACAAACCTGAAGAACAGTCCCGATACCATCGTCAGCATTTTCATAAACATCCTCGTTTTTTTCAGAGCTCTGTACTGATTTTCTTGACAAACATCTGTCTGCTATTATAAAAAAAGACTGAATATTAATGTTTAGTTTGTAAAAACTGAGATAGCACACACTACTCTGATAGATGGAAGTTCAGGTGCATTTTCCTTCATACGACCTTGTGAGCCTGGACTGATTTAACTATTTTCTGTCACCGTTATGCAATACATGACTGTGGCATTACCTGTGTGCCTTTTAAAAGATTGCCTCCATACCAGACTATATCTGGATTGAAAACCTTCCTGCTCAGCTTTGCTTTTTTTTTTTTTTTTTTAAAAATTTAAGACTCCCCCAAAATGCCAAAACCTCATCTTCTTCAAAAATGTTATGGATGTCCAAGAGCCAACAGCCAGACCGGGTTATCGTCTAGCACTGCTGCAGAAAGCTGATATTGCCTGGTTTTACAGAGACCACTGATTTTCGCAGTCACTTTGTTTAAGCACATGTGAAGGGAAGAGCAGAAACCACAATTATCCTTACAACACCTTGAACATGTGTTTGACTGGTTCAGAGTAGAAATGTGTTTTTAAGAAACAGATTCTTAAATCCTAGCAAGTGTTACCAAGGCTATTTAGAACTTCCTCCTCACCTTTGGTTTTAAGCACCTCTTCATTTTCCTGTTTGTCTTCTTCACACACATCCTCCTCATCACTGTTGCTACCCAGTTCTTTCATTAGGTCCTCGATGGCGTACGGGGACTGATCCACAATGATCTCAAAGATGCCAGTGGCTACGGCATGCAGCATGCATCGACTGTGTTACAAGAGAGCAGGAATGAGAGTTGAAGAGCAGAAAGCATACACACCCTCCCCTCTCACATTAAAAAAGTGGAAATTTGAGGGATACAGGGAAAATGTGCAAGAAAGAAGAAAGTGAAGAGCATCTAGCTCTCCAGATGAGGAAAGTGAACCTGCTACTTCCAAAGTGTGGTATATGCAGAATTTCTCAATTCTTAAAAAAATATTTATCCTTTCATTAAACTTACTCCTTTGATTTGGCAGCAATTTTGCAGAAAGGTTCAATGAACTTGAGATTCTGGTCTGCTCTGAGCTGAATGATTAGAAAGAAAAAATAATTAATACAGTAAATACTGTAAGTTTACACTCAAATTCCTTGAATATTTGGTGTTGGGGGATCTTCTTTAAGAAGTTAAGTCAAAGTCTTTCAGCATAGTGTCTAATTCCAACTGACAGGACTTTCCAGTGACTTTCTGTAACCATGGCTATCACTAACTTCCAGATAATCCCTGGAATCATTATAAAAATGTCAAAAGCTTTTCAGACTTTAATCTACTGAGTACAGAAATATAACAAAGATTCTTATTTTAGATGTGGAAACACAAGACAGAGAAAACTTAAGGAATTTTGTGGTCTTTCATAAAGTTCTGTAGCAGACATGAGTAAGATCTGGGTTTCTCTTAACTGGACCACTTGCAACAAAACAATGTCAGTAGTACTAAAGATAAAAACCCTTCCCTAAATTTCATTTCTGAGCATCAGCTGTGATTTCAATTATCTAGGGGGCTAATTCCCCATGCTTCCTGTGAGTGGCTTAGCAATGCGGGTTTTGTGACTGTGGAGCTGCAGAAATTATTTGGGCTCCAAGTGCAGGCAGGCACTCCTCTTGTGCAGACATCTTCTCTCTCACACTCCACAACCCAGAACCACAAAAGCTGCAGGCAGGATTACTTTCAGTATGGACTGCAAAGAATACAAGTGGAAAATTGCTAACAGCTTCACCTGTTGCGAGGAGATATATCAGATACCAGAAACAAGAGGAGGTAAATGAGTGGAAGCCTGGAAGGAAGCATGGGGCAGCAAGCAGCTCACCCTAGTGGAGTAAGAGGAGACGGACTCTTTGCAAGGAAGTTCGGCAGCAGCAGCTGCAGTAACAGGCTTTCAGTTGCTGCAAAACTCAGCAGCACTGTAACATCAGCCCAAATTAATAGCAATATACAGCAGAGAAAAACAGGTGTCATCGGCAAAACGAACAACTGGATGGAGAGGGTAAATTGCTCACTGCACAGGCAACAATGCTTGAAGCCAACAGTAAGCAAGTAATAGACAACTTTGCAAGCTCACTTTCTTTCTCTATTTAGGTGTATTACACAATCAGCCAAGAGCAGGCTTTGTGTCAGTTTTTGCAAGTGCAAAGACTGGCAAACACGTTCGCATGAGGGAAAAGATGTTAAGTCCTTTCTGTTGAAACAAACAAATGAGAATGGTATAACTTTTCTATCGCTATTTCCAGCCTCCATTTGGAGCAGTATACCAGTACTCAGGAACCTGAGAGAAACTACTATATTCTCACTGTCTACACTAAGACATGAACAAAAGTAAAAGCATAAATTGTAGTAAGTCGCTTTCTTGATGCTTATTCAGTGTTGCTATATTACATTTAAAATTGTTAAAACATACATAATCTAAACCCCATATTTTTTCTAAAATGCTGCATGCCACAGTTAACATTAATTGGGAAGATTATTTTCTAACCTCTTTTGCACCAACTTTAGCCAGTTCATCCAGATAGATATCAATGAAATGTAACTTTATCCCAGTGGGAGCATTGCTCTCTGGTTCCATAACTTCTTTCATTAGTAGCTGCAGGAATAGTTCAGTTAGACTGGAAAAGGAAAAAAAAAAAAAAAGAGAGAGAAAAAAAAGATCAAGATGTTAATATTCAATTGCTCATGTTCTGTTTGCTTTGAAAACAAACTCTAGTCATTCACAGTTTTACCAGTTCTCCGAGACAGCTGTCCAACCCTCATGAGAAATAAATCCACTGACCAATTTTCACATCTTAAAGCAAACTTGCAAAAATATCCATCCATAATCAGAACTCCTTACAGTCTAGATGATTTTGTAGCATCAGACAATCCGATACCCAATGCAGTCTGCTACAGTGAAAATCACTGTTTTAAAATTCACACCTTAATCTGGACTGAAGTTTATTATGCCATTAAGATTGATGGGTAGGAGGAAGGATTCTGCCATTTGAGCAGGGCATTCCAAAGACACAGCTGTCACATTCATCCATGCCTGATGGGCAACACCTCTAACCCTTCCATTTTATGAGACTCTTTTCATTTTGGTGCACACACAAGTATTAAATTTAATACTGATCTTTCTCAAACTCATTTCAACTGTGCAGACTTTGTCTTCATTAAAGCATTTTACCCACTGTCCCTCAGAGCAAAACAACTACACTGAAGAACAGATTGAGGGCTAAGCTAGGCGTAAAAAAATCATCACCCAACAGCTCGAGACAGAAGTGACTGAGCTGTGTACAAGTAGGACTGTGGCTCTGCTCAGTTACTGACTTCTGGAGTACTAACAAATACTGCTGGAGTGATGTGGCTCAGAGAGACATGCTGCCATTGTGGCATCTATGCAGCAATTGGGACTTGTTTTCTTTTTTTCTGAGGCCTATCCTTGCTACCTTCCAGGAAAGTGAAGCTTTGCATATTCCACACTTTTCTCCCCTGGGGTTCTGTGGGACCTCCTGCAATTTTGCCCAGAACAAATGTTTCCATTTCCAAAGAGAATTTAAAGCATTCCAAAGCCATAAAGATTAATTCAGTTTTACTTTAATATGCCTTTCTACAAAAACATTTTAAAAGAAAAGAGAAATGGAAGACATGCTAGACAGCTTCTAGGCTCCACCTAGGAGGGGAAGGCAGCTCATGAGCTCCCTCACTCTGGAGAGAAAGGAATAATGGTCTTCTCTTCCCATGCTGCCTTCTCTGCTGGTGAAGGGCCTCCAGGCCATCCCTTCATAGTGAAGCTGGAAAAAGGGAGGCCAAAGCCCTAAGAAACCTTGACAGATATCAGTTTGGGTGACCATGTCTCTGCCATGGGAATGTGTGTGGAGAAGAAGGGCTTTGGCTTTATCAAACCTCTTCCCACACTTTCTGTTGCTGTCAAGGAGCATTTTCATCTCTTCAGCCTGTGGGCATTACCCAAGGCAAAATTAAGGTAGAACAGAGGGGATAGGGTGTACTTTAGCTTTACATTCCTTTCTATTTCCACAAAACCATTCCTATATGCATTCCACATTTCAGAAGGCAAGAGGGAGAAAGGATAACCTTCACACTAGGTTTTCAAGCGCTTTTAAAAAGACTTGAAGCTCTTCATCAGTGTAAACACAGAGCAAGCTTAGAGGGGCACGAGAGCGCTAGACAGAGCAAGATGACTGCAATTACTTGTCATTTGATAGAATATGGAAGAAATACAAAAAACCCCATGGATATATACAACAAATAGGAAGCCAGTTTACAATTAAGAAGTTCTGTCTTATCAAAAGACAAGTCACCATGATTAAACACAGTAAAATAGAAATTTTAAAAAGTCACAGCCATCAGAAAAACAACACAACAACAAAAAAAATCCTTTTCTGTATTTTCTGGGATGCAGGTTCCCTTGTCTAATGTCCCCACTGGTGATACTCCAGTGATAGCTCTCCTGGCTAAATCAGTGTCAGATCTAGCAAACTCTGTTACATATTCAGAGCCCTCAGATTTCACGACTGCTTGGAATACCACATGACAAACTCCTACATTCAGGTTTTGCACGAGCATACATGAATTGCTTTCTCAAATCTCTTTCTGTGAAACATGCACTGAATGGTGAACATGAGAGTTATCGATTGCAGCGTGTATTTAACTTAATGAAGCGTAACACTTTGTTTCTAAACTATGTATCATTAAGTGATCTGGAGAACAAAAAAGCCTTAGCGTTAAGACTTCATAACAGTGCCGTCTATGGAGAAAAAGGATCTATTAAATGAAAAAATATTTGATAAAGGTAAATTTGGCATCTTCTTTATGATGCAACTACATTCAGAAATGTGCTTACCTTTCATCCCATTCATTTCTTTTCAGCACTTCAAAGGATTTCCTCAAAATCATACGCATTAGCTGCAAAGTACAAAATTTGTTATACATGTTGTTCATGAAAACAGATAAAGGAGTTACTGTGACTGTAAGATGAATAGAAATCTTAGTAAACCTCTTTGTTGCACAACAAGGTGGAAAGCTTCCTCATGTGAACATTTGGATAGACTTGTCTATCATGTCAAGCAGCAAAAGGATGCTGTGAGGCTCAAAAGACAATTAACTATTTTCATATCCTGAGCCCAGAAAAATCTGTGACCATTTCTACTATACAGCTTTCTCTTGCTCTATCACCCTGATTTCTTCATTAAGTGCTGCCAAATCTAAAGAACCCCACAGCTTAAACTGGAGACAACAATATGGGACAGATGGTAATAATAATTTAATTTACTTGAAACTTGCACTAAGACACAGCCATATGTAAACCAGCTACATTAAACTGGCTTAAAACACTTCAGTTACTGAAATACCTGGTTTCTGCTAACAAAAAAGCAGTGAATGTGCCTGCACTTAACTTTTTTCAAAGATGACGATTAATGTGATTTTGTTCTTTACAAATGTAGAATCTTCTCTCACTGATTTCATTATTTGTTTTAAAATAGTGTTCCCTATAGAAAGAATTCTGATAGCTGAAGGTACCACAGTGGATACTTTAGTGGTGGGAAGTTGGGGTTCTAGTGACAACTACTTTATACAGTCATAAAGAAGTCTTTAAACAGTCTGATCTAAATAACTGATGTTGACGCAGTGTCCTCTGAGACAGTATTTATACTCTGTATAGAAGCCAATGAGAAACATCGCTATGTTATAAAGGAAGGCAAACAAGAAAGCACTTGCAGCATGACATAAACCATAATGGCTTTTAGATTTGCAGTGGTGACTGAAAGGCTTTAAAATAACTATCTCTTGCAATGCATCAAGATAGTCACTTGTCTTCTCGTACGATACACATAAATGCGTGTGCAGACAAAGCTGCCTTCCAGCACACCATCACGACCACACCTTTTCTCGCAGAAAAGATCTACAAGAGAGTTAGTATTACCATATAGTACTTATCAAGACGCAGATTATCTATCCCATTCCATTCACGGTTCATAGTTTGCCAAAATGTCTGAATGAACAGGTGTCCTGTAAGAGAGTGAGGAAAAAAAAAAAAATCTGTGTGTCTGGCACAACAGTTTATTTTGCTGACCTAAAAGAATCTCGAGAATCACTTCAACATGAAAAAGGGATGCATTTCCCTAGGGATTTGCCTAGTGACAGGGATAGAGCTATGGGAAGACATGCTTGAGATGGGTACAGGGACAAGTCAATTAAACTTCAGAAAAACACAAGAAAAGGCACACAGCTACTTTTAAAGATAAGTGTAATTGCAGGGACAGCTTTGTATCTATTTTGTGATATATAGACACAAATAATCATTCTGTGCTCACTTCTACCTGTGCAAGTTCCAGCGTTGGCTGAGCACTTATTTCAACTGCATTTTGAGTACTAGCTGCTTAACAGCTCATGAAACAGGGTTGGTTTTGAGTAGGAAATACACAGAACAAGTCAGTCTATGCAGAATGGCAAAGTAAGGGGACAAGTTTGCTTTGCTAACCACCCTGCAAAGTCTCACCTTTATCACACTGGAGATCTAAGTCTTCCCCTGCAACAACCAGAAACAAAGCACATCTCATGCTTCCCTTAATGCAATCACACACACCAGCTGGACAAAAAGCAAAGAAAAAACCCAAAGAGGGACCTCTAGCTGGCTGTCTCTGTTCTGGCACTGTGATAGTGGCCTCAAAAATCACCAAAGGTGAAAGTACCTTACAAAGCATTAGATAATGAAGTAGTACTTACGAGCCTCCGTATTCTGAATCACATGGATAAGCTGCGAGATATTGTCTGCAAGTTCTTCCTAAAGGTAAATAAATATAGTTAGTATAGCATGTTTCAGAGCTTGGTCTCCTCACTAAACACCCAACCAGAAAACAGCAATGAATATCATGAAACATCCCTCAAAATTAAAAATATTCCCTTAGCAGCTGCTTTAGTACTACAGTTATCCTTCCACTGCGATTAGGTCAGTTGTAAGAGAAGATTCAACGGTATCAAGCCCTGTTCATTTCACCAGATCTCTGCACAAATCATCTTTTTGACAGCAGACAAAATTAAATTAGGAGAAAAATCCCATGTATTTGAATTAAGAAATGATGTAAAACTTTAGGGGTACTGTTTTCATAGAACTTAATTGTAGGTGGAGTGCTCTGTCATATGTGTGAGATAAACCTTCTTCATGCAAACAGACAAGTGATTTGAAAACCAATTAAGTGAATTTTACTAAGATCTGGTACTCCAAAACCGGTATCTTTTAGAAGTAGGGAGACAAACTGGTAGTAGTTGACAAAAGTCAGTAGTAGAGACAAAGTTGGTAGTAGAGGAGGTGCCACTGAACTAACAAAGAAAAAGCAGTGCGAAACTTTCAAACTAGGCTAACTAAAGGTTGCACATATGTTGCAGTTGCAGCTAAGGGCAACTTGCTGTTACTGCTTTAGTTCTACCAAATCAACGCACATATTCCACTTCTGGTTTTGTAAGGTAAACAGCTACACCTGCAGAGGGTGACTCCAAACATGATACTGTTTAGGCTTCTGTTCATGTGGTGAGGATCACCGAGTTACAGTCACCTCCCCTGCACATGCCACATATGAGCAGCAGGGGAATTAAAAAAATGGTGAGCAAAACTCACAAAGGGCATTTTCACTATTCTAAATTAGCATGTCGCTGTAGTGTATTTTAGAAGAGACTCACTCAAGCAAATCTAAAACCAGTTACTATACCTGCAGCAGAGGCTTATCCTGCATCCACATACAATAGAATAGGCCTTTCCATATTTTTAGCAGTTCTTCCTGGCTGAAGCCGCCTACGGCACAGAAGAAATCTGAATGAAAACCATAAATCCCACATTTCCATCAAAATATTTTCATGCAGTTCCCTCTGGTCAGTGCTTTTGTCCTGGTTTCAGCTGGGACAGAGTTGACTTTTCTCCTAGTAACGGGCATAGTGCTGTGTTCTGGATTTAGGATGAGAAGAATGTCGGTAACACCCTGATGGTTTAGTTGTTGCTGAGCAGGGCTTACACTGGTCAAGGACTTTTCAGCTTCCCATGCCCTGCCAGGGGCACAAGAAGCTGGGAGGACAGCTGACCCCAGCCAGGACAGCTGACCCCAACTGGCCAAAGGGCTGTTCCAGACCGTATGGCGTCACGGTCAGCATATACACTGGGGGGAGTTGGACGGGGGGTCTGCAATTGCTGCTCAGGAACAGGCTGGGCATCGGTCAGGGGTAAGCACACTAACTGGAAGGCAGCTTGGAGTAGTTCAGTGACTCCATGACAATAAGCTTCTACCTTGTACCCAAGTAACAAAGATTTCAAAGAAATCACAGATGAGATGAGATGAATACTAAGATAATTCTGATAAATCTCTCTGGCATATTTTTAGCACCAAGTCTGCGAGACATTTTCCATGAGTGCATCGTATCTAATTTTGCAACAGAGGTGATGTGCAAATCCTCAAACATAACTGACAAGGCTTTTTGGTTCTTTTGTTTTGTTTTAAATAAAGTCTCACTTTACCAATAGTTTTGTTCCTTACCAGGGGCTTGTTTTGACAGAATAAGCTTCTAGCAGTCAAAAAATTTACTTCTATATTAAAATGCATAATCACAGAGCCTGAGCAACCATAATGAAAATATTTTCATTGCAGTTAGTCTTGAGGTACAGAATCATCTGAATTTTAACAGCAAAGAATATTTTCACTATTAACAGTATAAAAATTCACATTCTAGTTAAAATCACACATCCTGTAGGAGGGAAGTACTACGCAGAAAATAAAATTTTACTACCTGTAATAGCTGTTCAAGAATGTTTTAAAAACTGGATTATTCATGACATCAAAAACATTTCTGGGAAGTAAAATTATAATGGCATACTGTTACAAGGTAGCTGCAATAACCTCCTACAGCTATTTTTAAATTATGGCCTATTAAGTACTCTCAAGTAATTTTAAGTAAAAACATGTTAAAAAGGTAATCATCATCAATAACCTCAAATTTGCTCCAAAAAGATCACGGTCACTTTTGAAAAATTTTCAAGGGTCTGCCAATCAAAAAGCCTGAGACCCCGTGCTACATCTAAACTGAGTACCTCCTCCTGGGACCAAATGATTTGAAAGCAGTTATCACTACTGCATCGTTCTCTACTCAGACAAAAATAAAAGGTGTAAACATGTTAGTTAAATCATCTACAGTCATGCTTGGTTAAAAAGAAAGGAAGTGGAGCTAAGCGAAGGAAATATGTAAAACGCTACATAGGAAACAATAACTCTAGTAATATTAAGCATTAATTTTGAACTCAGATTTGTCAGTAATACTAAGATTAAATGCAAAACAATTTGATTTGCTGATTTAATACTCATTGAAATACTAAAATTAGACACATTTCTTAACAGAATTATATCCTATGTAGGTAGCAGGAAGAAGCAGGCTTAACCTCACATGCAGCACGAACTCTACAGAGGCACCAGACATAAGGCTCATGTCCAGGGGCTGTCAGCTGCTACCTTATAGAGATGGCTGAGGAGTTCTTCCCTGTCCAGGGAACACAGACTTCCACGGGGTTGCTTTTCATAGTGAGGGCTTTTTTAAGTGTCCTAGGAAGTCTTTTGTCCATTTGACAAAGGACCCAGATCAAAAGGTTTTAGAGCAAGTCTCTTATTCTAGTCACTCAAAAAGTAGTTTGGTTTTTCCATTTCTCAGCTTTATGTGCTCTGCCATCTGCAGCCAGCAAATAATAATCATTTGCACAAAGTTATTTTAAAACCTGAATCTATAGGTTTTGGCCACCAAAGTGCACAAAACTTAAGGCTTTCTTTACCTTAAAGCTACCTTGCGAAAGATTCTGGTTTTAGTGCTTGGATTGTAACTCTGTCCCCATGCACAGGGCAGGAATGTGGATTAGCAATGTTACAACCACTCACTGAAGACTTGCTACTTTAATGCAAGCCTTGTTAGCATTTCTGTTTGGGAGTTATGCTGGTTTGACATTGACATCATTAAAATTCTTGCAATTTCTCCTATTCTAGATAATCTCCAAGGACTAGATCCACATGGGCTCATTTCAGTGGAAATGACATAAATCCTATGCAGATCTGGGCCCAAGTAAGCACAGCTCTGTCAGACAGGAAACCACCCAGCAATCTTTCCTCGTTCACTAGAAGTTACTTTTATTTACTGTTCTTTCACCAAATCGTTTACCAATTGTCTCCATAAAGATACCCTCCTATTATCAGCCCAGTACAGCGTGCTCTCCTTCTCTTTCAAGGTAAGGATTTTAAGAATGAGTTAATACGAAAAAAAAAAGGGCCACTTCCAAGGAGTAATGTACTCATCCAAGTTCAGATCTGCACATACGACGACTTCAGAGCTTCAGTAGTTCTGTGCCTTCTTGCAGAGTTTAACCTCTTGTTGAAAATTAAAAGCTCTAGCTCTTCCAAGAAGTTTCCCCAGCATAACCCGTAATTCAGCCTTAGCACAGACCATACTGAGCAGTGCTGCCTACCTATGAAACATTTGGCTGAGGTGGACGTCAGGGGAACTCCACCGCCTCTTTCAAAAGTTAGTGTGTTCTCAACTGTTCAAGTCAGGGTATCTAGCTGGGTTATCTGACACGTGGGCCTCATCTCTCTTAGAATGCCAGATGGATGTAAGACTTCTAATCAATAACTTGAAAAAAAAAAAAAAAATCTCTCTCTTGAACATAATGCTTTCTCTCCAAGTCCGAAGAAGTTAACCTTTGTTTTAGTATTAGTAGCTTGAATAGCATGCAACAGTAAGTAAATCTAAGAGCTCTGGAAATTAGTCACCCTTGTTTCCTACGCATTTGCATTTCATGGTGGGCTGACTTTAACATGCAAAAGGTTCACATCTTAACTGACAATCTACCTGAGGTCGTTTCCTAATACCTTAAGGCATTAGCTTAACCTGCTGCCTTTTCCCTCCATTAGGGCACTCCTGTCCATCTGGCAGTCTACTTCCACAATTTTAAAGGAATCTGCACTTTGCAATGAGATGCACAAAGCACTACTGAACACAGAGAAGCCATGGCCAAGCTTAGGAAGTGTACAGAGCTAAAAACAGCAGGAGGCTAGGAAAGAACTTGGGAGGAACACAGCATACACTTGCATGCTCTTAAAAGTCCCTAGGCATCCTCTAGATCTACACTAACTGCCAGAACCAGGATAACTGGCTATTTGACCCTCTGGCCTGACCCTGTAAGGCTGTTCTTATGTGCTCTTCCCTCTGTCGAACGTGGCTAGCGGGTCAAATACTATTTGGAAAGGGAAGAAGGTAAAGGGAAGAAACATCCATTCCCCAGTATCTTTTCAAGGAATTAACTCAGCTTCAACCAGCGTTCCAGTTTCAGCTTAGCTCTTGGGGCACCAGGTCTTGGCTGGCTTCCTCAAAGCCAAACAAGCGTGTACACCTAAAGCTCGGTACCAGTTTCCCAAATGCTGCAGGAAGGTTTACTAGGTCAGACACAGCGCTCTGCAAATGCTCGTGACCAGTTTCCCTCCCATGCCGCGTCCAGCTTGCAACACAGCGTGCTGGAAAACACAGTCCAGAAACAACACAGAAACCCTTGGTCATCTCTGCCCTGTGCTCCTTATCGCTCCAGCAGGAAGGTTTATTGAACTGGATCTGTGCATTCACACAATGCTACGACTGACCTCGTGAGCCTCCTATAACCTGTGTCCATGAGGAAGAGGGTGCACAGGAGGCACCTTCAGGTGCAGGCAGCTTCAGACTGGCATGGCTATACACAAGCTGAATATGAGCCAGCAGTGTGCCCAGGTGGCCAAGAAGGCCAATGGCATCCTGGCCTGTATCAGGAATAGTGTGACCAGCAGGAGTAGGGAAGTCATCCTTCCCCTGTACTTGGCACTGGTGAGGCCGCACCTCGAATACTGGGTTCAGTTTTGGGCCCCTCACTACAAGAAGGACATTGAGTGGCTGGAGCGTGTCCAAAGAAGGGCAGTGAAGCTGGTGAGGGGTCTGGAGCACAAGTCTGATGGGGAGCAGCTGAGGGAACTGGGGTTGTTCAGCCTGGAGAAGAGGAGGCTGAGGGGAGGCCTGATCGCCCTCTACAACTGCCTGACAGGAGGCTGTAGCCAGGTGGGGGTCGGCCTCTTCTCCCAAGTAACAAGTGGTAGAAGGAGGGGAAATGGCCTCAAGTTGCACGAGGGGAGGTTTAGATTGGATATTGGGAAAAATTTCTTCACCAAAAGGGTTATCAGGCACTGGAACGGGCTGCCCAGGGAAGTGGTTGAGTCCCCATCCCTGGATGTATTTAAAAGATGTGTAGACAAGGTGCTTAGGGACATCATTTAGTGGTGGACTTGGCAGTGTTAGGTTAATAGTTGGACTTGATGATCTTAAAGGTCTTTTCCAACCTAAACGATTCTATAAACTGTTTCCAGGGACACCACTGAAGCGCCCACACAGTGGACTCTTGGTTCTAAGGCAGCAGGGCACAGCTCCAAGTAGGATAATAAACCTCGTCAGAAAAAGAGCTTTTGATACCATGAGGTATCAGCTAACCCAGATAAGCTGAACGGGTAGCAGAGAACTGACTGCAATTACACAAGTGCTGAAACGCTCCTGAGCTCTCCTCGATTCCCCCCGATGCTCCTGAACATCAGTCACGGGGACAGGCACCCACCACCTCAGCGGGTCGCAACGTGGCAGAAAATAAAACTATATGCTCCGTGTACCGGGGTGGCTTCAGTCCGGGCCAGCTCAGTGCCCTCACGTCCTGTTCCCGGGAATGAGCGCGTGAGCTTCGTTGCCGCTCCAGTCCCAGCGGTTTTAATGACACCAGCAAAACACACCCCGGCTCCCCGGTGCCGAACAGATCCGCTCCCCCGCTTTCCCACCCCCCCCAGTTCTCCAGCCCCCCCCCCCGAGCCGGCGCCGTGCCCGCGGGGAAACTTTGTGGGCGAGGACGCGAAAGGCCCCGCCGCTCCTCTACGGGCTGCCGGCAGCGCGCTCGGCGCAGGCGGGGTCACCGACGCAAATACTTCCTGTGACGAAATATACAGGAGTAAAAGTAAAAAAAAAAAATAAAATAAAAAAACCACCCCCGCCCCCCCCCAAAAAAAAAAGGAAGAAAAAGATAAAAACTCAACGGAACGAAGCCCGAAGGCCCCCCGGCCGGCCCCCCGGGGGGGGGGGGGGGCCCGCCCCCCCGGCCCACGCTTCCCCCCCCCGGGGCCCCCCCTCCCTCCTGGCCGCATCCCGGTCCCCGCCCCCCCCCCCCGCACCGGGCGGGGCCGGGCCGCCTCGCCGCGCCGGCCACGCCGGGCTCCGGCGCTGATGTACCCCCCTTTTGGCGCGGTCCCGGAGCGCTTTTGGTGGATCTCGGGCGGCTGCGCGGCGGCGGCGGGAGCCAGGCCCGGCCCCGTCCCTGCCCCTCCCGTCCCGGGGCCCTCCCTAGCACCGCGCCGCGCCGCGCCGAGCCGGGCGCCGACTGATGGCGTCACCGACACCCTCGTCGCCCGCCTTCGCCGTCATCACAGGGGAAGGGAGCGGCCCCGACCCCCCGCCGGGCTGGCGAGGTGGCTGCGGGGGCGCCGTGCGGTTGCGTGGAAATAAAACTCCCGAAGCCGGGGTGGTGTAGAGGGGAGAGGTTGCTCCCCCCGGCGCCGGGTGCGAGGCGGGATGGCGCCACAAGCCAAGCACACCGCGCTTACGTTTTACTCCCTTATTTATGCGTCGCGAATAGATTTTCCGCGCCTATCTAAGGCGTACTCATTAGCCCACCTTGGCGCGCTCGCCGTCGTTGGTTGGCGGTCTCTTCCCGCTCTTCGTGCTACGGCGTTCTGTTAGCTCACCGCTCCTGCGTAGGAGGGTGGAGGGAGTACTCGCGTAGTTTCATTCCTCAATTTTGAGTGGGTGGATGCCATCTCCCCCCGCCGGAATTACCCGTCACCCAGTTTCACCCACTCAAGGATAACTCTCCCCTCTTTGGAAGTTTCAAATTCTTCTTTTGAGACTTCCACCACTTCTTCCGAAATCCAACTACACGTCGAAGAGTAACATAAACGCACGTGGAAAAAAAAAAAGTGCTACAGTTATTATAGTCTCAAGGGGGGATGTCACGAGGACGGAGCCAGACTCTTCGCAGTGGTGCCTGGTGACAGGACAAGGGGCAATGGGCACAAACTGAAGCATAAGAGGTTTCGGTTGAACGTGAGGAAGAACTTCTTTACTTGAGGGTGACAGAGCACTGGAACAGGCTGCCCAGGGGGGCTGTGGAGTCTCCTTCTCTGGAGATATTCAAAGCCCGCCTGGACGATGTCCTGTGCAACCTGCTCTGGGTGAGCCTGCTTGAGCAGGGGGGTTGGACTGGATGATCTCCCGAGGTCCCTTCCAACCCCTGCCGTTCTGTGACTGTGTGTGATTACTAATCCCATTATTAACTGACAAAGATCAATCTGGACTCCAAGAGGTTAAACACTTCCACACTTCTTCAAATCCTACAGACGTGTCATCCTTTTGGATTTCACGTAAAACTCAGTTCGTTCACAAATGTTATTTAAATCAGTGGTCACCCTTCCTGATTGGTCAACACAGACGGCGCAGCTCCTACCAATGACGGTACACGCTCCTCCTTGCCAAGCTAAGAGCATGTCTGGCACCCTCCTATTTTCAGTAATTTCCAATCCTGCCGGCATATTTACAACAGCTTTTTCTAGCGTGCTCCTAACCGTGGCACAAACCAGCTAACAAATAAGTGGAAAGACTCAGGGATAACGATCTCACCCCTTCTCCCTGCCGTTTGAAAACTTAGGGGTGCAAACGGGACGGAAGCAAGCAGAGAACGCATCTGCCCGGGCCCCGAGAGCCCCCCGGGGCTCCCTTACCCTGCCCGCCGCCCGGGACCCCACGCCGCCCCCCGGGGCCCTCAGCCCGCCCCCCGCCCCGGCCCCAGCGGCGCCCCGGCAGGGCCGAACTCCAGGTCCCCGTAGCCCTGCGTTGCCCGGACAGGGGCGCCGCCGGTCCTGCCTCACGCCTCGGGTCCGTCCCCCGGGAAGCGCCCGGCGGCTCCGGGCGGGGGGGGGGGGGGGGGGGGGGGGGGGGCCCGCCCACGGGCCCCGCCCCCCGGGGGGGGGCTACAAGAGGGGGCGGGGCCAGTGTCGCCGCGTGACGCCGGAGGCGCGCCTTTCCCGCGCTCGCTCCCTCCCACGAGGCGGGCGGTGGCGGTTGGCGCGATGCGGCGCCGCGCCGGCCGCGGGCCGCCCCTGCCCGCCCCGGGGTCGCAGTGCGGGGGGGGTGTGCGTGTGTGCGTGTGACCCTGCCGCGGGGGGCCGGCTCCCCAGCGAAGGAGAAGGGGAAGGGAACGGGGGGCCTGCGTGGCGGTCGGCGCTGCCTGCTGGGCCTCTTGGGGCCCTGAGGGGGCGACGGCGGGGAGCCGGGCAGGGCGGGGGGCCGGCGCGTGAGCTCGGCGGCTGGGGCTACCGGCTGGGGCCCCGGTGCTCGGGTGGGCTCCTGCCCGCAGCCTTGGCTCGTGGTACGCCTGTGGGCGAGAGCGAGGGCCCATCCCCCCTTGTAAGGGGGGAGCGTGGTGGGGATGGTGTGGGGAAGTGTCGGAGGTCCCCTGGTGCCGGTGGAGAGCGGAGAAAGGGCTGGTTGGGATCCTCCGCTGGGTGTCCATCGGCAGCTGGGGGCTCTGCCCTCTTCGGCCTCCTGCCAGGCAGGGAAAGGGGATTCAGATCATGCAGGTCGTGAGCTAAGGTACACAACTGAGTAACGTGGCTGTTGTGCATCGGTCTGTGAGGACTGAAGTCAAGTTTCCTACATCCAGTCACCTGCCATTACTGTAAAGGGCTGGACAGAAAACTGCCGTTCTCCATTGTCTATATTTGCTTTTAACATAGTGGGTGGAGATGTTGAGTAGCTGCTTAAGCAGAGAAAATAAAACTTGCCTGTTGGAACTGCTGTATTGCAAAGATCTGTGTTTACAGTGGGAACTAGAAATGAGAATTTTCTCCTTATTGTATATTTCTTATCTGAATCCCAGTACTTCAGGGGTGTATTTTATTTGAATTTGGCCTCTGCTAGTGAAGAGAGCTATTTTTATGCCTGTACCAAATTGTGCTCCATAATTTTGAGCAATACTGAATTGTCTCTGCCCTTCCTGTTTGCTGACATGCAGATGGTATTCTTCTACAGAGCCCTCTTGCCATGTGTTTATTCCATACTTTCTTGAGAACTAAATGAGCTGTATTTTTGTTGAATCACATAATGTGGTAGTACTTGGCCATAGTAACTTTGCCATAAGCACTTCCTAAATGCAGCTTAGAGATACAATACAAGTTAAAAGTAAAATCTTTCTTCCATACCTTTACTGTGGCTCTGATTCCTCTGAAATGGGAAAGCTGAAACTGGCCCGTTCTGTCGCTATAACTATCTGGGTTTGAAAGACAGCTGGGAAAGAAGTAGAGTTGGGAAGCAAAGCTGAAAGGAAATTTTTAACCTGAGGAAGTAGGAAAGCAGAAAGACAGAACTGTAGGAAATGGAAGGGGTAGAAATGCCAGGGTAGCATTGTCTGTACCAGTGATAATGACCTCCATTTGTCTTGACCTCCAGCTGAACTTGAGAAGACTGGGGATGGCATGTTTTTTGCCTGTAGGAGATGGTTTCTTGTGTTGTTCTGTAGTACCCTCTTCCCTCTGGAGTGAGATGTGATACATAAAGGATCTAATTTTTTTCTGCACCATTCTCAATACAAAAAAACCCAAGCAAAACAGTAGTAAGATATGTTAACAGGAAACTAGTAAACATTTTTCTTGTAATTTAATCCCAAATTAAAACTTTTATGTGGGATTGGGTTGCAAATACTTGCAAATATTTCTGGCTTCTCCCAAAAGATAAATTCTTTTGAAAAGTACAGTTTCCTCTAAATGAGCTATTGTTATTTAGCCAAGTGACTGAGGATCTTGCAAATATTTGAGTTAATTAAAAAACTGAGTTACTGTATCCTTTACAACAGTCTCGAAACAATACCTTGGCGTATGCATAGGTGCTCACATTTTAAAATGCAAATGTTAATTTTTACAGCATTCTGAGGTACATTGCACACATTTCAGGTGAAGAAATAGATGCAGAGAGATAATACGATTTGCTTTAGGCCAGATTAGATTATAGTCAGAGTCCATCTCAGAGATTTCTGTGTTAGTTATTACTGGATATTTCTATTTTAAAAGGTTATGAATTTCTGAAATTATATAATACAGAGGAATATTTTTGTCTGAGAGAAGGGATTGAAGCAGAAAAGCACTGCAAGGCTGTAACACTGTCTTTGGTTGGTTGTTGGTTTGTTTGGTTGTTCGTGGTTGGTTTTGTTTTTTTTTTTTTTTTATTTCAGAAGGCTGAGACAAAAGAGGAATTTGTTAAAGTTAGAAGGAGGGATTTGGAAAGGCTGACAACTGAGGTTATGCAATTGCGGGATTTCTTACCCAAAATAGTAAATGGGGATATCCTGGGGACATTCCAGAAAATGGATGCTATTGAATCAAGTGAGTAGTACCATGTTATAAGCTCCTATAGTTTCTGCCAAAGCTGCTTAGAACAAACTGTCGTGCCTCTGCAAATAGTTGTAGAGTTTGTGGAGGTATTCCAGATTAAACTATAATATTCAGTGACTGCTTCAGTAAATTAATGTGTTTGTAATGAAGAAAATTACAAACTGCATTAGAATAATTAGATATGTCAAATTAATCTTTAAAAATATTTTACTGTGGATAAAAACATACTTAGTTCAGGCAGTAAGGGAAAAGCTGTCTCAGGAAAAAAGTAATTCCTCTCTGAGAAAAGGCAAAAGCATTCTGTTTTTCAAAATGTCATTTTAGATGCACAGCAAAAAAGCATGGTAAATAGCTGTGGATAAAAAGTTAAATTTAAAGGAAAGGATAATATGGTTGTATTTAGCCTGTCTTGTTTTTTAGCTTGTATGCTAAATAATTAAAAAAAAAAAAAAGTTGAAGACTCTCTGTTGTAAAGGTCTTTCTACTGCTGTCCCCAAAGTCCAGTTTTTCAGTGTTATGATTCCCTGTGCATTATTTTTTTCAGCAATTGCACTACTCCCCTCATGCCATCAGGACCAAATCTGAGTCAGCTCTATCCCTAGCCTGTAGCTTACATGCAGCTGTCTGATTCACATGTTCTCCTAGGAATGGGTTTTTGTCTAAAAAGACATGGGAGAAGCACTGAGACAGATTATAGAGAGTGTATCTCATCTAGAATATCAAGTGATTGATTGAAAATTAATTTGCAACAGCTAAGAAAGCTTAAGATAGATTCTCAAGGCCTGTCTCTGATACTAAGTAATATATTGGGGCAGAGCTTCCAGCTGCCTCAATGATCCACTCTTTGGAAGGATTCTTCCATGCCGTCAAATCTGAACAGGGATGAGAAGACTGTACCCCCTCTCCTGCTGCCAGTTGAGACATCATCTGTGTCACAAGAAGTGACGTAAGGTCTGTAGATGTTCTCTTTATGCTATTGCAAGGCATCAAGGACTGTTTCCAGTTGCATTAAGTGTTCAAGATCCTCAACTAGTCAGACCCTTGCTTTACCTACTTCTATCTCTCAGTGATCCTTCTTATGCTCCTTGTACCAGGCATCAAGGAGACGCTGTTAGGGCCTGCCAGCAGCAGGTTTGTGGTATCAACAGAGGGGGACTTTAAGACTTTCTGTCAAACCATCTGCTGGCTGGCCAGCATTCTCTGGGTCCTTTGGAGGAGTACCTGAAGCTGAGTCAGCCTTTGAACTCTTGAGTAGATCCCCGCAGTGGAATGGGATTTCTCTTGGTATATCGCAATTATGGGATTTCTCTTGCAGTTAATGAGGTAATTTGGATATTTATTTGGGCTCTTGCTATTGTTTGCCCCTACATCTGGACAAGTCGAGAGGTGGGTTTTGCTACTCCAGTCTGCTCCTACCTCTGCAGCATGCAATAAGGCAGACCGAAAGGAGGATTTGGAGCATACAGTTCACAAAAGGTTGGACATCACATGGACACATTCAGTCTCAGAATGGTTGGACATCACATGGACACATTCAGTCTCAGAATGGTGAGCTCTCAGGTGTTGTTTACTAAATACAGTCTCTTGGTGTTGGCATATGAAGCTTACAGGAGTCCTGGCAGCTACTAGTTTTTTCATGTTGTTCTTACAGAAGCCTAATGGGTGATTTGTACATCTCTCTAGACTTCCATCAGCTATTGTGGTTTCCTAAGCATTGTAAACATTAAGTGGTTAGCAGTTTCTTATGCTCCTCAAGAAGTGCAGATTATAGTTAGAGACTTTTAGCACCTCTGGCCCATTCAGTTTTGAGGCTGATGGAGTCTTGATTAGCCTTGGGAAACCTTGAGATCTTTGCACATTTCATTTGTGTATCTGGGTCAACAGGATACCAATTTGCTATGGGAGCATCCCATAGGTGGTATCTGAGAAGTGAGCTGGCAGTGGTCAATGCAACCAATGCCTACTTTTCTGGCTGCTGTCAGGGTCTTCACTAAGGCTTTTGCCAGGGTAATTGTTCATTTCAAAAAGAAAGATCCGTTTTATTCTTACTACGCTCCTCAGGAAGAGTCTTTGGCTTCAGGAATCTTAGAAAAATAGCTCCAACACATTTTCTGTATTATTATGCGTAAGTTTAGTGAAACTTGATCCACTGAGGAAATGTTAAAAATTGCATTTGGATCAGTAGAATTGGACTTCCATCACTTGTTGGCATTCATTGTAATTGTACTCAGTTCTCCACCTTCCAGAGCTTTGAGATTAGATCTCTGGTCCAGAAAATCTCCTGATGTGACCTATAGTGTGGATGAGAATGAGTCCACCTCATGCCTCCTCTTTTTTCGTTGTGCCCGCTGCCTTGTTCTGTTTTTGAGTTTGCTGTTTATCTCGGGAGCAAATGCCACTTCTCCCCAGAGTCTGATTTACTGTTGCAGTGGTAAAGTTATGTATTTCCTGTTTGTGTAAGGATGCCATTTCATATTTTTTTGCTCATCCAAGTTGATAGTGAAAGCTTCTTCTTCACTTGGTGGAGGTAGACAGTCTGAGCCTCAAGACTGTAGTGTCAAGAGGGATGGAACTTTCCTTACCAGGGGCTGGGACTTGCAGCCAGTGGGAGAACCTGTCAGGCTTCCCTGTGTGGTGCTAAGGACCACAGTGTGCTAAGGACCACAGTGTGCTAAGGACCACAGTGTGCTAAGGACCACAGTGTGCAGGAGCAAGCAGCACAGCTGCAGTCTTCAGTGTTAGCAAAATGTCTGCTGCTCATTCTGCTGCTCTATGTCAAGTGGCCATCAAATGTTGGGACTGGTGCGTGCAGCCTTGAATTCTCTTCAGAGCAGACATAAGAGGGGGAATTCCCACAAATGCGGCACAGCTAGAAGTAGGTCTCTCTCTCAGCAGCTTCCAATATTACCTTTTTTTTTTTTTTTTCTTTCAACATAGAACATCGTGATACCTTAAAGGAGGTTGACACATCCTTCTTTTATCTGGAGGACTTAAAAAACAAACAGGTAGCACTGTATTAGCACTGAGTAGTTAATATTATTCCCCTTCTACTGGCTCAGTCGTGGTTCCAGGACCTTTGAAGTCTGCCAGTGATAGATGTGGCATATTTGTGTGTCTGTGGGCTGCACTGATGCTGGATTCAGGGTGGATCCGTCCTCTCAAAGGCTCCAAGGGATTCCTCTCATTCTGGAGAGCTTGTTTCCTTGTAGTGAGAGAGATTTTCACTGGATGTACTTGCCTGGGGAGGTTAAATGGGTTCTTGGTCTGCTCTTGATAAGCATAGTATGCCCCACTCATGCTCAAGGCTTCTTTCTGTCAAGTACTTAAGACGCACACCTTCATAGTAATAGTTGCATGGGACTGAGTTTTCTTTGCTTGACAGAAGGAAGTCTCCTGCCACTGACCAGAGTTATTCCTCAAAAATTCAATTAGTCCATTCCCCCTTTCATTCTTTTTCTTTGGATTGCAGGTTGAAAAGAACTGAATGCTTGGAGAGCATGCCCTGGCACATATGTCCTAGGACCCTTGCCTTGCCTTGGCTCTTTGGTTTCTGTTAAAGTCTTAGTGTTAATGGCTTAGAATCACACAAGGGCTGAGTGGAAGTATGTTCCACTTCTTCAGAAAAGCTGTTCATGGCTAGATTATCTTTTACACCTGCTACTCAAAGCAATGTCTATATATTTGAGACAATAATATTTAGTAAATTAGGACCAAAAAGAAAGAAATTTATTTCTGAATAATGTAGAATTACTACTAAATAAAATGCCAGAATCCAAGATATCTGCATAATAAGGACTTTTTTTTTAATGATGTTATCTTTTTTTGATTGAATTTGATATGCTCTTTGGTAAATACATTCAAAATATTGACCACATGTAAGGGGAAGTATTTGAAGTGTGTTAACCATAGACCATACTCTCATGATCAACGGTATAGCACTCCAAGTGGGGTGTAACTTGTTTTTTTAAGCTAACCAAAATTACAGTAATGCTGTTTGGACATTACTTTTTGGAATTACTTAAATGTGTTTCCTTTTTTAAGTATAAATACTAAGTATCCAGAACTGTGGTTTTTAAAGTAAAATACAATACACAACAGTTGTTAAAAGTATCCTTCAAAGTGAATTTTTTAAAACCGGTATCATGATCCTGAAATACTAACTTGATTTCCATTCACTAAAATAAAGCATCTAAATTGCAATGTATTTGTGATAACATCAGAGATTAATTTAAGGGAATCACAAAATTTGCTTGTCACCGACATAATGTTTAAATAGTTTATAATGTCTTATAATACTTTATAAACATTAGTTCAAAATGTTTGGAGTAGTTGTGTTTCATTCTTTTCATATAATTTGTACATTGTATATTGAAACAATCACTTTTGACTGATCTTGGTATTCTTTTTGTTAGGTTTTCATTATACTCACTGAATTTCAAAGATACTGGACATGAAACCATCATGAAAACAAAGTAGAAAATTGAGTACATTTTTTTAAGTTCCTGAGGAGCTGGAAGCTCAGTTCCAGAATGGTGTCTTATCAGCACACAGTATTTAACAGCTAGATGTGATTCTTTCAGTCTTTCCCTGTTTTAAATCAGAAACATCATGTTCATTTAGTTTCTTTATTAGAACTGTTGAAATGTGGCAAATTGCGATACACCAGTTTAGCCACGAGGAGGTGATCTAACACAAGCACATAATTAAAGCACCTCCTTACTTTTGCACTTAGTGGATTCTTTTTTTCTTCAGTGCAAACTCGGTGGTCATAACTCATTACTTTGTTTACCTGATTTACTCTATTGCAGACATGGAGAAAAAGGAGGAGGAAATAGAGCAGCTGAAAATGGATTGTGAACACTTCAGAGCCCGTCTGGAAACAGCCCAGGCAGATTGCATGAGAGAGAAGAAGGTAGATTTGCTGTCAGAATATTGGTATCTGTATGTTTGAGTTTTAATACCAGTAATGATCAGTTTTTCATGTTCATGTCACAAAATACATCCTCAGCCTGAAAAACAGCCTGGGATTTCTATTCATATAGTCAGGTGATGAGTAGATTACTTACCTCTAAGTTCTTAACTGATGTTTTTTCCCCTTGTTTCTAGAGCAAAAGGGTCAATATTGTAACTAGACAAAATATAGCATGATGCAGTACCAAGAAGCATTCAATGTGTACAAATAGAGATCCCAACTGAGTCTGTCTCCCACTTAGTACATAACTCTTGCATAACTGCATAGATCTCCTTTAACTTCTATACTGTGTAAGGTTCAGTTGTATGGGGTTGCATTACAGGCTTCTTGGCAGGGTTTGTTTTGGTGTATGTAAAGTTAAAAAATCAACCGTTAGCATTTTGTTTGTATTAACGTGTTGAGGTAAAACATTGGCTATTCGGGAAGATTGTGGTGTAGCTGGCATCAAAAGGTCCTTCACAGAATCGGTTCTCTTGAATTTAATGTAACTATAACATATTTTCAAAGAGGACCATAGAAGATAATATAAGCAACGCAATGTACAAAATGAAGCTGCCCTCTCCTTTAGCTTGCTCTAAGTTGTGTACCTTTGTTTAGTTTTAATAGTCTTTCTCAATGCACCTATTGATCCGATTCCTATGTACAACTGTGAGTCAAAGAACAGTTGCAGGGCTCCTTTTGCTCTGTCAATATTGTATTTAGTCATTATGAGAGGGGAGATTCTTAATAATGAAGGAATAGCGAAGAACGTGACTTTTCTGACTGTGGGTCTTCTTTGAAGCCATTGGGGTGGCTTAATTTCCGATAGGTATGAGAATCAATTGTGGTTATTTTCTGCAAAAGTTCATTTCCTTGGAACTGATAGCTATCTTCAGTAATTGGCAGAAGCTCACTTTGTTGGGGTTCTTGAGTTAGCATCTGCCAGCCTTGGGATTGCACAAAGACAGATGAATCTACATAAATTATTTCACTTTTGAAAAGAATAAATGGAGGTTTCAGACGTGCAGTTTTAGGGCACATCTGTATGGACAAGTCATTCTGGGATGAAGTTTGGTATGAATGTAAAGTATGATGGAATAGTTGTTTGGATGTTCCTTACTTCAAAATAAGTTATCTTCTGGGATAGCTACCGCAGTTCAGCAATAGGTACATGGTTAGTTTTGCTAAGCACCCAGGTCTTTAGTTGTGTAAGCATCCAGGATGGAATCTCTGTAAGATTTAATGTTGCTGCTGCAGATATTAATAATGAAATGGGTCCCACCCTTTTTTCTTGTTAATATTACAAAATAAATGGTAGGCAGTTTAGGTTTGTGGTTTCTTTTGGATGAAAGTTTTACCTGAAGCATGGATAGTTTACTAAGAGTAGTTGTTGTCTTGGTGTTCCTGATCAAAGATCTTTTTATATTGTTGCTGTTGTGCAGTGTATACACTGGTTGTTAAAGTATTTGTATGGTGGATTATGCTTAGGTACAGTGTGAAATCCTTTAGCTCTAGGGATAAAAGAAGATGGTGTATGTATATGTGTGATTTTTGCTCCTGTTAATCACTTTGCATGGTGTTTTTCATTTGGCTGCTGTTCTGCTATAGGCATCCTTGCATATAGTTTCTGAATTATTTTCTACATATTTATCTTTTGAAGGAAAATGAAATGATTCACTGAAACAATCATAAAATAAATGCATTTTCTAGTTGAGCAGTGTCCTTTTCTTAGGGGATCATATATCAACATTTTGCATTCCAAAATTTCTGTGCGGTGCTGTATCACCAATTAGGGAATTGCTGAGCTTTCTGAACCTGAGCAAAACTTGAAGTGCACATGCTATTCTTCACTAACGTCTTCTTTGTCTGTCTTTTCATAGTTGCATACTTAAGCACTGCTGTATTCGTGTGCCTTGACCCTTTCCTGAAGATGGTGGTGTTGCATAGCACAGTGATTGCTTCGTGATGTGAACTCTCAGGAGTGTTGCTTCCAGCTAGGTTATTTGCTTTTGCAGGCTCCGTTTATTTTCCTGGCTCTTGAATGTACTGTTTTGTTTTCCTTGTTTTGTGTCTTTGTTCTGATGTTGCTTTTGATCTATTAAAAATTCTGGCATTTCTTGTGCTGGCTTTGCATCCTTGTTGGAGGATCTAGCTTTCGTATTGCAGGATTTTATGTCTTACTATTCAGTATTAGCATCCAAATGCAAATAAAGTGTATTAAAAGATACATTTTCCTAAGACAAGGACAGTGCAGAAAAGAAAGACAGGGACAATATAGGGGTTAGGCAGGAAGATGCCTGTGGACATTTTGTTGATGCACATGGTGGCAGGAAAGCTGATAGGTCTGGCAGTGAGTTATGTAAAAGATAAAATTTGGCTAACTTGCCTAAAAATGATCAAAGTATTAAGAAATAAGAGACTTTTCCTGGGACTAATATGCCTAAGGCATCAGCAGCAAATGTCAGTCTTCTGTATTAAACTATAAGGTGAAAGAGACTCCAGAGAGTAAATATGCACAGAAATCTGCTTGATAAATTTAATTTGAACTTTACAAATCATACCTGTGTGTTCCTTTAGCAGCATGATAAAGCAATGCAAATCAGGCTGTCAGGTGTGATACAAGAGGCTGGGTAGGTAGTTGATGACAGAGTACAAGCAGCATTATGCTGGTTGACATCATGTTATGTAAATTTTCAGATGAGTTTACATTTCTATTCTTTCCAAACCCTTAACACAAAACATTGAGGTGAACCCCAAAAATGATGAGATATTTATTTTAAAATGTTGATGTTGCAAGTTTTGGTCTGTTTACTTGCTTTCAAAATTGATATAGAAAAGATTCCTTCTCATTTCCCCATATTTCATCTTGATAGCTAAACACACAGTGGAGGCTGGGCTGAGGAGGGTGCTTTCTGTGGTGAATCTGAAAATCCTATGCCCACAAAATGGGCAGAGCAAGATCTTTCTGTTCTTTTGACATCATATGATCTGTGATTCTCTCTCTCTCTCCCCTCTCAATAGTTGAGTTAGCATTATTTTTCTTGACTGGGCTTTATCTTTCCCTGCAGCACTGCCTAATACTACCCCACTCAGGGTTAGCAGGGAACCCCCATCCATGCTGGGAGACCACAGACTGCAGCATCCCTGCCTTGATCTCACTGTCTGCATTAGCTCTAAGATGAGAAGTGCAGCAGCTTTGCTACTTCTGTGGAACTTGGTAGGAAGTCAGCGAGACCTAGAATCATGCCTAATCTCATGATATTCTTCTGGCCAACTTCCCATATGATTGGGAAAAAGTACTGCCAGATTGAAATCGTGTCCTGGTCGTGTTGGATTGCTCTGTTCTCTCTTTATGCTTTGTGGCAAGGACCACTGAGCAGCTCGCTTAGGTGGTGCCTGGGCTTTCTTGGTATGAAAGACCCTCCAAACTTCAAACTGTAGTTGTGTTTTTCCAGGGACTCTGCCTTACTTTGCCACTGCTGATCAGGAATATGTCAATAGAAAAAAAGTTGTAAGAGACAGCAATCTTTGGTATCCAGCAACTCTACCACACTGGCTAAGACAGAAGTCTGTTTTGAAAAATAAAACAACCCTCCCTTCCTATAAGATGTTCCCAGTATCTTTTGTAAGGTGTCTGGAAAGGCTGACCTTTCATGCTGAAATCCCTTCTCTCTCAAAGAGACATGTAGCTGTTTGCTTAGGAGGAGTAGACTCTCCTATCAGACTTCTCTAGGTGCCGCTCAGTCTCGGTGGGTCACTTGGCCTGACCTTGTGGACAGGCTTCTGGTTACTGTCAGCCTCCACAATGTACTTACATACCTTCTCTCCTGAGCTATATCTAAGTAGTAGCTGCAACTGCTAGGAGTTTGCCACACCCTCCCCCTTCATATATGGCCACGATGTTGTTTCTTATTCTGTCCCTTAGCCTAGAAACTTGTTTTGGCTGATACGAAGTGCAACCAAAATTTCCTTGTGTTATTTCAGGAGAAACTAGACCTCCGCCAGCAGCTGAATGAGGCCAAGCAGCAGCTCCTGCAGCAAGCAGAGTATTGCACAGAAATGGGTGCAGCGGTGTGCACGTTGTTGTGGGGTGTATCTAGCAATGAGGAAGCTGTTAAAACCATTCTAGGAGGAGTAAGTATGGCAGGTGAATACTTATCAGTGGTAATGCTGTTAGGCCTTTTAAAAAAGGACCATGCTCTGTAACACACTTGAGTATAAGGATATATTTCAGAAACTAATTGGACAGCAAAAATGTTTTCTGACTTGTATATTCTTTGGGAACCATCCATTCTCATTTAAGAAGTGTTGGAACTATAAAGTGTTATGAAGCAGGCTGGGAATAAATGCAGTAATTAATTCTTACGTTACCAAACAAAGATTATGTTTTCCACCACACACAGTTGAACTGGAAGCAAGGCTACAGCTAGCACAATGTAAATATCTTTGCAAGCTAACAGAAGAAGAAAATAATTCTTGGGCACATGCAGCAGTTCCCATGCCTGTAGAGATCTTGGAGGAGCTATTTCTGTGGAAGGAAGACAGATCCATCGATTCTCAATTTCTTTAAATCTTTGTGCAGCCTTAATACTTGTGTGACTTGGAAATTTAGAGAACCTCGCTGCTAGTGAATCTTACTAAATCTTCAGTGTTAAACGTGGACAGGTAACTTATTTGAAAACCAAACAAACCAACCAACACCAGTTAAAGACAATAATAATATTGCAATTAACACAGTTTCATTGCCAAGTGCAGCTGACAGAATTAGGAGGGATCAGAGGAACAGGCCTGATAAAAATAGGATTTTCAGTCTTGTCACAGCGAACATGAGAAGGAATTGTTGTATTTAATCTGAGTGAACTGATGACACAGTTTCTTCTGACTTGATTTTTCAGCAGCGTGGTGAACAGCTGAGAGTGAATAGGATTAGTTCATTATATTAAGTGGTAAACTAGTGTGTGTGTAAGAGGTTTTGCAGCTGGGCGCACCAAAATACAATTATAACTTCATATTGGATATTAGAAAGCTGTACAGTGATACATTTTGGTGATAACTTCTGATGATTCAAGATCCAAGCAGCAGTAGTTACTAAAGGAAAAAAAGTTTGTAAAACCACTATATAAAGCAGTTAAAATTAAAAAAAAAAAAGTCAGGTGGCTACTACAGAGCCACCACATAGCAACAAAGCCAGTATAAAATTACATTCTGTATTTTCAGAACAGTTTATAACTGTAAGAGTTGACAATATTTAGTGACTAGCTGTTGTTATTTGACTTCTGAAACAGTATTGAAATGGTACGTTTCCCACAAACAAAATGCTAGCAGTGATGAAAATGATCGTATTTCTACAAGGCAAGAGTAGAATTAGTAGAAGCCTTGGTGAAAGCAGTCTTAAGTATCAAAATTAAGTAGAATTAGGTAAAAACAAAACTTACTTGATGATTCGTATAAGGGTAAGAAGCCCAACTGTGAAGATGCAATACTTTTGTTTCTTGGTTTGTTTGAAATGTGAAATACTTCTACGGTCATTCTCAGCAATCGTTAGAGCCCATTGAACTGCTGTACTTCTGTGGAGGTCATAGCACATTTTTGGCTATTATTTTCTTGTGATGGTGCATATAACACAGTAAGAAATGTGCCTGGGTTTGCAACAAGACTACTAGGAAAAACATAAACAGATTGTATAGCATTGCATCAACCAGAGATTACAACTGGCAATGAGTCAGGTTATTAAAAGATGATGGAGATTTGTCATACAAAGTTTTTGGTTTGGGTTATTTTTGGACAAGTTGTACAGCTTGTAGCATCTCCCTGAGAAGGTGCTACGAACTACAGAAATGTCAAGAGAGAACATCTTTGACTGTTGCTCTTATTTAAGCATGTGGGGAGGGTGGCATCAATTCAAAATCATTTCATGCCTTGGGGAACAATGCTCAAGCTTTTTTCAGTCTCTGCACAGATACAGAAGTAGGTCTTTCATACAGTTCTATAATGCAGATTGACTGAAGTGATGTTTGGGACCAATATACTTTTTGTGTCCATACGGGTTGGGAAAGTCAAAACTCAAGCAGAAAATTTGAAATGTAATACAAGTAGTTTTCAAGGCAGTGAAGATGGCTACTAGTTCCGCCCATGCGTAACTTTTCTAGAGAGAACTTGAAGAAACATCCAGAGAAGCAGCATTAGAGAGAGTTTTCAAGGATGCCTACCTGCATGTGCCAAAAAAGAAATAAGCTAATTCCCATGAGAATGTTTTAGATGTCTTCCAAAAGGCTTGAACCAGATACCCACATGACAGGGCTCTCACAAGGAAACGCAAACAGAAGGTTTGATATCAGAACAACATCAAGGCTTGCTCCAACTTGAGAAATTTGGGACCCTACAAGGTGGTCCACTACTGCAGTTATCTGCTGTGGTGACAAACGTTTTTATGTTTTAATGGCAGCATTTTTGCACACTAACTGATGTTTTCATGCTGGAGTTACTTGGATAGCAAAGGGTTCACTGCACCATCTGAGCTCAAGTACCTTAATGGCTGCTCTCAGAACTGTCCTTATCTCAATGTCTGTGGGTGAGACATTCTTCAGTCCCATGAAAATACTGTCAAGCTAATAAGAGACTGCCCAGAGTATGTAATGTTTGCTATTTATAAACCTGATTGGTCTCTGCAGCTCCTCAGACTTCACCGCTAGTTAAATGGCTATTTGGAAAGAAGGTTCAGTAGACTGGACACCAGTGGCACTTCAGGAGACTGGCAAATAGATGATTTTGCTTGTTTTCTGTGCAACGTACCAACTAGTACTCTATTCCCATGTGAATATGTATTTTCATAATAGCTTATAGCTTCACTGCTCACGTTAAAGTTGCCATCTTTGAGGTGTGGTGTCCATGTAAGTATAAAAAGTACATCCAGCACATGCAGAAGTACACTTCTTTCCGTTCTCCTTCCCCACAATCCCTTTATTCTTGTTATCCTGGGACTATACTGAGTATGATTTTTATGGCTGGAATTCCCCACAGGAACTGTACATCTGTGATGTTGGTGGATGTGTAACAGTGGAGGAATAAATAAATGTTATCAGTAGCTTTGTATATATTGTGAAAGCTGTAGTTTTGACAAAATACTAAAATTTTCTGTCACTTTGTAAAATGAATAAAAGGTCAGGCATTTCTTGGGCTGTCCCATTGGGTCACTGCTGGGAATGACTAAAAGTTTCAGCTGGTTCGTGAAACAACTGGCAAAATTATTAAAGACACTGGGAAACCTGGCATTATAAGCTCTTTGCTACGCTCGTTAGGGAAAACCAGCATCCACTGTGTGAAATAGCGTTCCAGCAGTGTTTTACAGGTCAGAATTATTACTAAACGGAAAGAGTTCTCTCTGTCCTTAGTGGGCTCTGTCTGCACCTCTGACCAGGCTCTTTGACCTGCCCTGAGCTTTGTACTGGGTGGCTGCTTCATCAACCTAGATACCCCGAACTGGAGCATTATTCCAGCTGAGGGGAGAAGACTGTGTAGCATAATTAAGGGCTGTACTCCTGTTTGTACACTCTGGCGTGATGTTCATCTTTCTCATGTGACACTGCTGACTTAAATTCAACCTGTGACCCAGGAGACACCTCTGTTTCCTTTTCTAAAGAACTTCCACCTAGCCTGTTGTTCTTCATCTTGTATTGAGTAATTAATGAATCCTGTTAGGATCCAATCAACATCTGCTTTTCTTCTGGGTGCTTTGTTGGTTTTCTTAGGAAATTCATGTCTAGTCACTACATCAGGCTGCTCTCTAGCCTTCAGCTGGGTAGGGTTTTGACAAAAGCTGCTACAGTAGCCCAGGTATATGTGAAACACCTGGTACAGCTACTGCAAAGCAAAGAGATAATATCCTCACTTTTGAAAAATAAGCTTTAATTCCGGTGTTTGATACGTGTTATTGTGGGTTTAGGAGGTAAATACACAACGGTTTAGTTTTGTAAATAAACGTGGCGTTGAGTAGTTTTCCATTTTCTTCTGAGGTAATGGTTTCAAATATTAGGGTATCAAACTTGTCACTTAGTGCATACCTGCTATTTTCTGTTGTTTTCTGAAGTAACTGGATGTTTTAGTAATTTTGAAGATTGTCCAGTTTTACCGTAACATCTAATAATCATAGTTGCTGTAGTGTGTATAATCTTTTTTTTCTCCTCCACACTTGCAGAGTAAAGCAGTAAAGTTTTTCACAATCACTGCGCAGACCATGGAGAGCTTTGTAAAGTCACTGAGTGAAGACATGAAACAGCAGGATTTGGATTCTGATGAAAATCAGTTTGTATTAGCTTTGGCAGGGATTGTCACAAGTAAGTTAATGTTGTCTCTCAGAATAGCATTCCACATGTACTGGAAATTTCTATATTGCCTTATATGCGCTGCAGTAAAACAGCTTTTCAAAGTGAAGTATTCAGTCAGTGTTGATAGCTTGGGTGTCTTCCTAGTCTTCTAAGGTTCTAGCAGATTTTTGCCGTTGACAGTCTGTGAGGTGTTGTACTATCTGTGATAGTTAAGGATTAGATGGCTAAGAGCCATTGAGTTCTGAGATTCGCTAACACATCCATTCTATCTGGAGTAAAACAATGACCATTCCACTAGTCTTGTACTCTCACCTTAGTTTGTAAATGTCAGGCAGTTTACTTTCTGAATCGCCGATAATGCTAACATCTTCAAGATGTATGAATTACAGATGATGCGAGTAGATCAGTCCCATATTAAGGTATGTGCTCAGCATTTTGAAACTGCTTATGAATTTTTTTGCTGCCAGATGGACCCCACCTTCACTGTCCTGAGTGCATAGTGCTAAGAGAAGTAAAAGGTAATAAACCTGACTTCCATATTAAACATTTCCTTCAGGGTCAGAAAATAAATAAAGAGCCACAGATCTGTCTTAGTATGGCTGCCCTTGGCTTGGAAGGCCGTGAGAAATGGGATTGATACATCATCTGCATCTTTGTGAAGCTGTGCAACTGTCAAAATGACACGAATGACATGATGCAAGATAGATCAAACAGTGGCTATTTATACAAATAAGTGAACCTTGCATTAACAACTTTTTTTATGGCACCACAACACCTAAAATCACACGTTCAAGATGGTAATAGAAGACAGTATGTGATGCATTATGCCACTGTACCACGGCGGGATCCAGTTCTCGCTAACTGCTTCATTGAAAAAACAAACAAACAAACAAAAGCATAGCAAAAATAAAGGCTGAACAAAGAAAATGTTTAAAGGCTGGCAGAGTGGTGGGGAGCGTTGGGGTTTTGCCTGAGGAGGAATCAGGATGGTGGAACAAAATCTTGCTTCACTGAAGCGGATATAAATTTTGCCAGAGAATTTGATATTACTAAGATTTGTCTCTGTAATTTGGGAATGGAGGTTGCTGAAATTCAAATATGATAAAGGATACAGTCAGATGAACAACGTAGAAGGTACCAGTTTAATCCTCCTGGTTGTGCTGTAAGTAGTATTACTCTAGAAAGCAGTATTAAAAGAACACCAAGGAGGTAGTCATGAAGTGCCAAGTGTTCAGAAGTTAGAGAACACCAGAACAGAAGTTCTCGGTGCAGTCGTAATGCAGCCCAGTGTGCACAAACATTGCAATTACAGTCTTTAATTATAGGCCGTGTCCATAGTACCTCTGCTTACTCTGAGGTTAAAAAAAGGCATTGTGATGTACCTGAATAGGAGAGAGAACCTGAGGCTGCATGGAAGTGGAAAAACTGTATCATGCAGCAGATGCCCAACCTTGCCCTGAATGGGAGGCCAGGGAACCAGGTTCTGTCACTAGTTACATACACCACGCTTCATGTGTTTGGAGGAGGCTTGTCCAGTTGCACATTACAAAGAAGCTCTGGTTGCTGGAAGATACCTCTTGCACATAAGGATGCCCTAAATTATGGGGCAAGTATAAGGGAAAATACTAAAGGAAAGTCTGCTTTGGAGCAGTAGTCTTTGGAAATATTTTTGCCTTTTGGTTTGTGTATGAATAATGCAGTGCTTGCAGAGAGGTAGGAAAAGAACTTGTGAGTAGATGTCCATGAGAGTTTTTGTTTGTGTAATGTGCCAGGTATATTGGATTGAGTGATTGTAAAACAATCTGCAATCTTGTTTCTTTAAAGTGGGACCTATAATGGTCAGTTTTGCTTCAGTCCCACATTATATGTAGATGAATCCAACCTTTTGTTTCGTAATTCAGTGTGTTACTATTAGGATCCTGGCCACTCTGAATAAATATTTTAATTACAAAAGTAGAATTATGAAGGAGTTTGACTAGTATAATTTGCTACTTCAGTATTTGCTATGTAGATGGAATATGAAGTTTATACAGATTTCATAGTTCATTCTTCACACCTGACATATCTTTTTAGTGGTCCTGGTAATTAGTATAAACTTTTGTTTGAAATGTGATTTCTATGGTGATGTTTTGTGTTCTCTCACAGATGTGGCTGCGCTGGCATGTGGCCGTGAGTTCTTGGTTAGTTCAAGTCGTGAATTACTGGACACAATGATGCACCTCCTGGGAGACATGAAGCCGGGACTCTGTACTAAGTTTAAAGTGTATGATGACCTTTTGTTTTTTCCTTTCAAATTAAATGCATTATCTTGCAGTGTAGGTCATAGTGATGACTGTAGTTTTCCCATTCTCCCATTATGTCCTTTCCTGGAGAGAAAACATAATTTTTGGAAACTCTTTTCACAGTAGCATTCCTTGCAGATATACGAGGCTTGGCTACAAGGCTAGCTCCATTCAGGTTTTGTGTCTCTTCAGAAGTCTCTTAAGGACCATAATATTGTAGAGATGAGCAGGGATGCACTCTTATACCTTAGGAGGGGCTCATGGGTTGAGGGTCAGATAAGGAAGGTGTGAGGTCCAGCTTTAAAACAGGATGTGGGAAATGTGGACTCATATTTATTCCCATCCAATATGAAGACTGTAAAATGCTACATCTGCTTAGTGAAGAAAGTGAGTTATGTATCTGCTAAGAGCAGAAATTAAATTAGCTTATGCTACTTAGTAGCCAGAAGCACCATGCACTTATGTTTGTAAAAGGTAAGCCTATAAAGGGGCCTTGTGATGCAGCATTGTTAAGAAAAGGCCATGTTACACAGTTCAGATGCTTGAAAAGTTTTACTTTCCAGCTGATGGAGAGATTAAATAATTGTCTTTACCTTTTTCTCAGAGCTGTTACAAGCTGAGCATATATGGCCTTGACTGAGCAAATTACCATGGCTTAATGAGTACTTGCTCATCCACTAAGCTGTGGGCACTTGCCCTGTACACCTCATTAATTTGTTCATGAAGATGGCTTAAGCCAGTGTGGTGTGGTTTTTGTAATAAATGGGACTCAAAACACACATGTGCAGGCTAAGAATTCATACCCAAGCCAGCTGTTGCAGCTCAGCTGACAAACAGCAACCCTGTCAGCCACAGTAACTTGACAGCGTCCATGCACACATTTAGGCAGGTTGTATGTGATAGGCATGAAATCAGGCTCGGTCTTAACTTTGGATATGTTTTATCTTGCCTAACCTCAGCTATCAGAAGGGTAGATGTCAAGTATCTGCTGTCTGGGCTGCTTCCCACCCTCTCTGGAAGGAAGTGGTACTGTCCGATGAGGGGCTTGCTCAGCCCATGTTAGGGGGAATGAGTTGCCCCTGCAGGTGCTTTCCTTTCCCCATTGGTTAGTGAGGGGGAAGCTGAATACCCTGTGCTGCAGGTAGCGGTTAGATACTTTGATGTCAGCCATTAATGTGTTTCCCAAGTGTTGGGCTTGAAGTTCAGCACTTAAAACAGGGTAGTTTACTCTTGCTACAGTGGGGGTTTTTTGGTTGTTTTTTTTTTTTTTTTTGGTAAAGCCCCAACTAAAAGGCTTGTATGAGAATCTTAACTTAAGACAGAAAAGGTAATCTATGCCTTCATGTATATAACAAAAAAAATTTATGCAAGGAGGACCTATACGATTTCAAAATCTGTACAAAAAAAGAAAAACAAACCAACAAGGGAGGACTTTATTTTGAGAGGAGGAAAGAAGGGAAAGTGTTTCTAAACACACATACCCTGAATTTCAAGCAAATGTGTGTCTATGGGTCCAGGTAAATTATTTTTGATCATTTCAGATTGGATTAATGTAATTGGACAATGTAATTGGATTTGAGGGCCTTCCTTTTGAATTGATGTTTTGGGTGGTTTTTTAATTATATTTCAAAATCTTCCTGCTTTGCGGAAGAATTACACATGATGATATAAACATGGCTGCCATACAGCAATACTGATAAAATATACATAAAACAATCCCATGAAGTGGGTAGGGATTCAACAAGGGCCAGCCTCTGAGGCTAACGAATTGAGTGAAGCTTAAAAAAGAGGTTGCACGAAGTATTTGCTACGTGAGAAACATTAGGCATACGTAACAATAGCTTGAATTCAGTGTAGTGATAAAGTGTTCTGGTGTTCTACAAAACCAACAATTTTTTTTCATACTCTGAACTTGCTGTTTGATAAAAAATTTGCTGTATTATGACATTGGAGCAAATGCCAGAAAGGAGATTTTTTTTAACGGCCTTGTCATGGAATGAGAGATTCTAATTTGCTCAAGTGTTTTAGCGCAAAATGTTTTCCCCATGTTTGTCTTTCATGTCCGTGGTCAGGCCCCTTTCTGTCTACAAGCTCCCTACATGTCTTGTCACTGTTCAGTTCTTAAAACTGATTACTAACAGTAGATCTCTTCCCTGTCATTTTGGGGGATTTTACACTCTCCCAGCGCAGCAAAGAAGGGGTTTGGGGGTTGGCTTTGTTTGGTTTTAAATTGTTCTCTGCATGTAAGGTGGGTTTTCTTTTAGCTTGCTTGTTAATCTGATAATATTTTCATAAGCAAATGTGTCAGAAGAACTCCCTTTTCTCCCAACCATAAAATGAAAGACAACTGAGAGATAAGGATATGATAGTTAACATAAATTGTGGTGAAATTTCAAAGTTATTGGTAAACGGACTCTGGAGTCATCATAAATAATGTTTACACACACACTTACATACATATGCATACATACAGAAAGACATTTTTAAAACTATGCCTCATGGATGAAAATGTCTGTATTTTGGAAATGCAATGTGTTTTTCTCAAAACGTCACCATGGTATTACATGGAAGCACATCATCAACTTAAAATTTAATCTTTTAAAGAAAAAAAATAGGCTTATTATTTTCAGGGATGTGCTTGTCCTTTGCTCTGTTTTGAGGTTTTACAATTCCTTTCAAGCTTTTATCTTCAGAAATATTTTTCTTTACTGTGTGACAGATCAGGGGAAACGGTGAGGTCTAATTCTACACACAGCAGTATCAAACGAAGTAGGCTGGTAGAGAGGAGTTCCGTTTCCTCTTCTAGTTCTAGCAATCCTGTGTTTTACTTGTACTGTATAAAAAATTTACAGGGAAAAGCTGTTATTTATTCCAGCACCCCTACAATATCCATTGTAGTCCATGAGTATGTAATAAATGTATCCAAGGCATCTACACGAGTGCTGGGACTGAAATATTATGGGTGTCTTTGCCTTTCTGAAACTGCAGTGGTGTGAAAGACTTTAGGTTTTCTTCTCATTGGTATAGGGTTTGTTCAACATTTGTAATTGTTAGGCAGTCAATAAACACACATTTGTTCATAGCTATAATTAAATTGTTAGGAATATTCAACTTTGCTTACGTAGCAGTTGAAAGTAGCCCGTAAAAATATGTGCTTTAGTACATATTAGTACGTTTTATGTACTAATCTCACGTATTAAGCAGACGAGAAGGGGCTTTAGCTGTGCATTTAGCTCTAGATTTTAAAGAAAGCATTGACAGATACAGTCATATAAGATGTTAATTAAATTTGTCTTGCCTAATAGGAAGACTATGAAGTGCATAATTAAAAAGTATCCACATTAAAAAAAACCAAAAAACAAAGTATTGTTTCTCCAATAATTATGTGTGTCAGGTTTGCTTCAATAAGTACTTTTGCAATAATTATTGCAAAAAATACTTACTAGAATGTGCAAGTACTAGAGGCAAAGGTGGTATAAAGTGCCTGGAAATGTTTCTATGTTGTGCTCAGGTGAATGTGTTTAATTAGTAATAATATGCTACTACATTGGCTTGTGAGGTGGGTTACGTCTTCTGATACTCCAAAATCACAGCACTTCCCTGGATCACCACCACCAGTCCCTTTTGCCTGCACAAAGCAAACAAGCTAAATAAAAAATACAAACATAGCAGTATCTTTTTATGTCACTTTATTTCTAACTGCAAATGTCAAACAGATTAAGGATGAAAGACATTGTCAAGAAATGTTAACACTTTCCATTATAAGATAGTTTTATTGATCATTTTCATTCTGGCTGATCACAGGTAATTATGGCTGTGCTCCTTTGTCAGGACTTGGGTTTCTGGAAGCCATGTGAGAGCTGCAGAGGCTGTACGAAAAGGATGATACGGGCTTCACAAGCTGCAATTTCAGTTCCACAGCACCCCTCACTGCTTGTCAGTGCCCACTGATGCAGTAGATTTAATAATCTACTATTTCTTCTTCCTATGGCTTAAGAGCCTAGGCGATCAAACTCCCAACAGTGCGGCACATAATATAAGTTATGCCTTTTATAACTCAGTTTAGCCTGCAGTGGGTTACTTGCTTTCCTGCTTTCTGAAGGTATGCAAGAGAGTGTCCAAAAGTCTGCTGGTGGCATAGTAGCTTAAGCCATGAGAACTTTTTTGAGAATAGGTGTGAAGTCCATTTGGAATAACATCATTTCCCTTTTGTTTGGAAATGGTGGCAGTGCAGTGACAGGCAGGTTTATCACAGTCATGAGAGAGAGCAGTAGCCAATCTGGCCCCAGAACGGAGGAGAACATTCCAGCCCGTTCCTGTTCCTCTGTAATTGTTTTGTATGCAACCCGGCACCCAGCTGTGGTGGGTATGATGATCACATGTTCCATTTCATGTTATAGGAGCCCGGCTCATTCATCTTCCCTTCTTATTGCCCAGAAGATTGGCTTGCGTGTTGTCTTTGAAAAGAAGCAAAATAAAAAGTAATAGTATTCATCACAGCACATCATAAAGTGCACCAATGCCCTGTCCCTGCAGCTACTCCACAGCTGTAAAGATGATCTGCATAAAAGGCAGGACAGGAGAATATTGCTAGAGGGTGAGAGAATTTGTAAGGCAACTTCTGACTTCAGAGTATGTCTCTTTTTTTTTTTTTTTTCAGGAACATCAGGGGCCTCTTAGCTTGAAGTTCATAGTACAGCAGTGATCTAATTTTGAAAGAGGTTGAGCATTAGTTTGTTTTGTTAATGTCAGTGGGGATTTTTTTTCTGGATGCTTTCTGCTTTTGAGTACCGGGTCCCATTCCTACTGGAAGTGAGAGAGAAATTGAAATAATTTGCATTAAACCCACTGAGACTCTGCTTAGCCAAAAAGGAGGGGTTTATCTACCAAAACCATAAAAAACTTGCATCAGCAATGTGAAAGATGGTGTAACAACATCAACATTAAACGTTTGAAAGCAGAACTTAGTATAGCAGAAACTGCAGGAGAAGATTTAATCCCGATGAAATGCTCTGCATTGAGTATTTGCAATTGTTCTGGATAGCTTTGGAAAGAAAGACTCGGTTTTGAGCCCCAAGTTACCCTACTTCTCTGACAGGCGAAGGCAGCTAAAAGTAAATTTTTCCCCAGGTACTTTATCTGCATAAAGAGGCAAAGCTGCTATTTCTGTATGCAGCTTCCTGTACCTTACAGCATCACCTCAGCTCTGTCGTGGCTAAGGCTGAGGGGGCACTGGCAGCCAAAGCCCCTTTACCTGATGGGTTTCAGATTTTGCAAGTTACTGATCATACTGAAGCTTTTCACGTTTGCAGTAACTTCAGCGTGAGCCAGCCATGGGAGAAGCTGGTGGGATCAGCAGGTTAGAGCAGTCCTTTTAAAATGCAGAGTCTTCTCCAGCCTACCTGGTTTCCTCTCTGTAGAAAAGTTGAGACTTCGGTTTAATTTGTAACCTGTGATACGTGCAGCCCCAAAATGACTGATAAACTTCTTATTTTAGGAGGCTGATAAATTAGGAAATCCTGGGTTTGGAAGCTTTTGAAAATGTGGCTGAAATGAACATATACTTACTATGTGTATTTTTATTTTGTCATTTACACACTGACATGCAAGGGACAGTCTTGGTTTCAGTTTGTCAGAGATGTCATTTTAGGTTTTTTTCAATGCTCAATTAAGGAAATGTTTTCTAGCTGCCAGGTCATAGATCATCTCTGTTACCTGGAGGACAGGATATGTGTTCTGGCCTCCTTTAACATCAATGACCGTAATAAAAAACCCAAAACAAATCACCTTCTGGGGGGGAGGGGGAAAAAAAAGGCTCTGAGTGGGCCCAAATGTTTTTGCAAACAGTTTGGAAGAGGTGTGGGTGAGAGCACTGTTTGGCCTCTGTTATCCTGGTGTTGATCTACACTAAGACAAGGGCACAGTTTACAGCCAAATTGAATTCCAGTGTTATTGACTTAAAAAAAAAAAAATTCCACTTGTACATTGAACATAAGCAATCTGGATTCCTGAAGGCAGAGTAAATAGGAAAGTCCATGATGACATTTTAAGAGACAAGTAGTTGATTTTTTCACAGTAGGGTCTCACTGGATGGCCCAGATCGTATGGCACTGCTGGACTGCTAGGGGCTGGAGAGCAGGCAGAGCAAGCCAGTTCTCTGCCTTGCACCCACAGCAGAAGGGGTGAGCCTAGCTTAGGAGGGGGTGTGCTGAGCTGAGCTGGGACTACTAATACCTTCCTTTTCTCTCCTTCAGGCCTGTCCCCTTCTCCCAAGTGCTTCTGTAGGTGTAGTAACTTACCCTGCCAGGGGAGAGAGCCTGCATTGGTGTGTGCTGTATGCTGGCTAGGTATTCCATCTGTTCCCGTTTGCAGGAGGAACAGGAGGGTATGTGAAAGAGGATGGAATAAGCAATGTGTCTGTGTTTCGACTGACCGGAGTGCCAGTGTACAGAAAGGCTGGTGTTGCACAACCAATGGAGCAGAGGCTTCCTTTCACGTTTCTAGTACTTGGTATACAGTCTTGCTTTCTGTGTTTCCTAACAGCCCTTTCATTTGTCAAGGTGAACAGCTTATTTGAGATGATCATCTGCCCATCGGGGATCATCACCACTTAAGCTCTGTTGTATAGGTTGTGTGGTCATGGAAAGCCAAGTTCTGTTTTTGCACATCTCACGTAATGAATCTCATGGAGTTTGATGAGACTTTTACTCTCGCGTGGGATTTTTTTTTCCATGTGTTTGAAATGCATGATTTAACAGTAGAAACAAGGTTTTGCACAACGTTTACATATAATTTGAGACTTGTCTCTTCTCAAAATATAAATTATTAGAATAGGCTTCTGCATCAGTACATACTTGGCATAAATAGCAAAAGATGCTAAAACATGCAAAGAAATCAAAGGGCATCACATTTTTTTTCTTTCAATTCTAGGCTAATGCTGATGTCACTTTACAATGTGAGTATCAACTTGAAAGGCTTGAAGTACATCAGTGAAAGTCCAGGTTTTACTCCTTTGCTTTGGTGGCTATTGAATGGTAAGTTGCTCTAAGAACTTTGTAAATTGTGACTTTGGCAATAGGTGTTGCAAATAACAAAACGGAAACTTACATCTGTAACCTGATTACGTCAGGTTAAAAGTAAACAAAAAGGGCAAATAGCTAGAGGGAGATGATGTGCGTTCCCACAACATTTTTGGTACTGTATATAATATTACATTAATATAAAATTTATGGATGGTAGAATTAAAAATAGGGAATAGAGAAATTTGATGGAGTAAAAAAAGCCACCTGTATTTTCACATGCCAATTTTAAAATAAACCCTGAGGGGAAAAATGTATCAGTTCACTACCATTTAACAAAAGAAAATGTAACCATATTCTGGCACATTTGGGGGAGAGAGGCCAACCTCTGTAACTACACTCACCCATAACAAAAGTCACCCTTTCTACAGCTGGAGAGAGACCTTACGCTGTAATAGGATTTGGGCTTGCAGGGCTTGAGTACTATTCCCAGCTTTGCCTTTGGCCGTGCAGGACTTCAAGGACGTCAAGGACTTCTGTTGCCACTGTCAGGTACATGAGTGACATCAAGGCTCTGCTCTTTCTGAGGCTTCAGATCCCTGCCTAGAAGCCAACAGAGATTGACGTTGCCAGTGTGCGTTGGGCTTGGCTGGCAGCAGTGTGCATGGCTCATAAGGGACAGCAGTAAGGACAGAGCCATGACACTGTCCTGCCTATGAACTGCTCCTAGGGTTGCTCTGTCTTAGCTTTCTCAAGTGTTTGTGGCTTGTCCATTAGAAGATTTTGGTGTGCAGTTCAGAGGACTGGCGAGGTTAGTCATCCTGGCCCTCTGCGCTGCTATGCAAAACCCTGCTAAAATACACGACAGCTTTGTTGTTGCTGCTTTTTCAAGGAATTAATTTGATGTTGAAGTTTTGGAAAAACTTTGATTTGGGCTGGTGAACTGGAAGCTACTTGTATTGCTCACAGTTCCCTCAACTGTTTTCTAGAATATGTAGGTACTTGCGCTTTTCACCAAATAATTTCCTACTTTACAATGCCATAGGTTCTCTCATCTGAGATCTTAGAAAATTAAGTAATCCTTGTGAGACTGCTGGAAAACACCAGTTTTACAGGTTTTTTTAATATAGTTTGTGTCAGGACAAGGGGGAATGGTTTTAAACTAAAACAGGGTAGGTTTAGACTGGATATAAGGAGGAAATTCTTTACAACGAGGGTGGTGAAACACTGGAACGGGTTGCCCAGAGAGGTGGTGGAGGCCCCATCCCTGGGAACATTCAAGACCAGGTTGGATGGGGCTCTGAGCAACCTGACCTAGCTGGCGGTGTCCCTGCTCACTGCAGGAGGGTTGGACTAGATGACCTCTAGGGGTCCCTTCCAACCCAAAACATTCTATGATTCTATGATTGAGGAAAAACTGTATTCTCAGAGAACACCAAATACATGGTCCTTTGTTCTGCTGCGCTTAGAAATTTATCATATGTTAGTCCAGATTTTCCTTTTAGTTCATGTTTGGCTAATATATACATAAGCTGTTCTTCTAGCAAAAGAAACCCCACAACCAAACAAAACACCCTGAAAACCCCTGTCTAACTATGAGTTCCCAAATGTGCCCTTCTAAATGTTGTGATAAAACAAAGAAGCTAATTGTTTGATTGTCTATTATTTGAAGAAGGCTCCTAGGTCACACAAGAGGATTAAATCTGGCATGGTTATAATTAATTTGTAGCTGCTAATGGAAAAAGAAATGGAAAGGCTATTCTCCATTTTGAAAGTGTTAATTGTGTATGGCTGGGGTGTAGGAGGACAGACAGGCATGGCTAATTCCTTCACTTTTTGATAATAAATTTCTCTAGTTACAGCAAAGGAGGAAAATTCTCCGAAAACCACATCTGCTGTTTCAGATTTCTGACTTTGGAGGAAGTCTGCTTACTGTCAAGGGAGAGGGCTGACTAGTTTGTATATCAGATGAGAGGTCAGATCCAAGACCTGATCTTGTTCCCATCATTTTGCGTGAGGTCTCTGTAGTTTTCTCTACATTTAGTCTATTTCTAAATGTTTCAACTTGCAAAACTTGGTAGCTTCCTCCCACTCTTGCTCCTCTCCTGTTTCTGTGGCCAGCATCTTCAGCTTCTGGTAGCCATGATTCAGCTTATTAATACCTGGAGCTGCTACAGCATAAGGCCTTAACAGTTTTTTCTACGCAAGAGAGTAGAGCAATACACTCTGCTGGCAGGGTATCCTGTGTACGCTGTCTTCCTGCAGGAAGCTTCTTCAAAGAGTGTTTTGATTAAGGCTTATGAGATGATTCAGCTTTCCACAGTTCTGTAAGCTTTTATCAGCATTCCCACTAAGAGAGGCTCCAGAAGTCATCCTCTGACTTTTTTTTTTTTTTATTTTCAGAGAACCATCCTGTTTGCTTTTCCATCGTCAGCCTACAAGTGTCTGTGACCTCAGCCTATACATCAAGGCCGTTTTTCTCCCACTGGCTTGTACGCAGCTGATAAACCCCTCAAATTCCTTCTCTGAATTCTTAGTCTCTGCCCAGTCTTATTGTCCCCTGAAGAAGAATGTCCTTCCCATTAAGTGAAGAGAGCAAATAATTAACTTGATTATCCTTATTCCCTTTGTTGTATCTGAAGCAAAGAGGGGTTTGATTCAGGTTGTCTAGCAGGCTTTTTGAAGAGACAAAAATACACCTTGACATTGAACACACAGATTGGAAGAGAAAGGAGGAAAAATCTAATAGATTTTTAAATCTATTAGAAGAAAAATCTAAAAGATTTTTAGTGGAGTAAGAATGTTAACAGCAAATTGGGTTCATCTGTCCTACTGTCTTTGGAAAATTTGGATGAGCCGATATGACTTCATATTCGCTAACAAGAATTCTTAATAGCTGTTTCTGCTGGAGGCTATACTGATAATAGGAGAAAAACAAATGTTTGACACACTTTTTGAAGGTAATGCAAATCTCTGTAGTTTTAGCACTTCATGAGGCGGACTATTTTTTCTTTTTTTTTTTTTTTCCCCCCACCTTTTTAAACACTGTCTAAAAGGTGGGCACCCTTTAATAAGCAACACAGATCTCTGAAGAATACAGTCTGATAGCTTACGTAGCTGTTGTATTCTCACATAGGTATCAGCTATGACTATACCTTCCCAGCCTGGTGCCAGCATAAAACACGTGAAATGATGACTCAGGTTTTTATCCATGGAGCAGCTTGTGGAATCGGTAGAGTTCTCTTCTTGTGGAGCACCATTTGTTCGCAGAGCAGCTGTTCCCATCTTGGAGAAAATAGGCAGGTTTAGTTTCCTCCATCAGCTGCTGTCCCTGTGTTGATGTCTTGGCTAAGGGTTTCGCATAACTCTCAGATTTACAGAAGCTCTGTCCTCAGCAATAGAAAAAGAAGTTATATAATTTTGGGTAGAAATCCACCTGAGATTTGTCAATATTTTTTTCTGGTGCTTTACATCTATAGATGCAGTAAGACTTTCATTCTGTAATTCACAAGGAGGTAGACTGGGACTTTTCTATGCCAAGGATCTTTTGAAGAGTAAGAAGACGCAGTCAGCTCAGGTATTAATAATAAAGACTAGATTTATATTTTTCATTTTTAATCATATAGAACATCTACCAACAAGTGGATGCTGGAGAAAAAGAGTCTAGGCTTTTGTCTGGTTTTATTTGTTTTGGGCTTTTGTGTTTGGTTGGTTTTTTTGTTACTATACTGTATCTTTATTTTGGTTTTCCCTACTTTTATTTTCTTTGAATGCAGTTAAAAGAATTGCTCTCCTTGGATACATGAGAAAGTGTGGAATGTCTATGTCACTATGTCAGTGTCATTTCTCATCTATAGCTGGGAGATTGCTCCAGGTACTTCATTAAACAAAAGACCACAAGAGGGGTATGACTAATTTTAGATCTTGCCCTTCAGTTTCCTCCACTACAGTTCCACACAGAAATCTAACCTTGTTTATCCAAATTCTTTGCAAATGACGGTCTCTATTATAAATGCCTCTATGAAGCACATTCTCATTTTGCTAATGCTGCATGCAACCTTCAATATTTGCTTTTCGTGACTAACCCTGAAGGTTTCTAATGCCTTGCTTTTCTGTCTGAATTGGTTATGGCTGTGAGAGTTTTTGAAAATTCAGGTCATTTGCATGGCAGTATGTTATTTAAAAGACATCTGGACAAACAGAAAACCCCTATTTATAAACTGATGTCTGTATTAAAACAAATCTTGGTTCATAAATCAAAACCGCAGTGACCAGTCTTTCAAGTGCTCAACAGTTTCATGCTTTTCCGACTACAAAACTAATCTTAAAAAGAGGATTGCCCTTCTTGCCCTTTAAGATCACAGCCAGGGAGGAGACTGAAGCAAATCCAGCTGTTACACAGGAGCTGGGGCAAATGTGTTGCAGAGAGAAAGTGTATTTGTGTCCAAGGGAATTGCAACAGCAAAGTTCGGTCTTTTTTCTGCTATGGTGTTCTCCCTGCTCGTTCCCCACATAGCGTCTTTATTGCAACACTGTTTGTCTCCTCAGACCTATCAGCATGATGAAAATGTCCGGAAAACTCTCTCTGTTGCTGCAGACACTGGCTTATCTCTGCCAGCATTGGCAATGTAAAGAGATCTTACACAGGGCAAGCTGTGGCCCTAGTTGTGTTAGATGTGTTGTGAAAGTAGGTAGTCTGACAGGTTCATAAAAAGGGAAGGGAGAGTGGCAGGTCGCCCCTTCGTGCTACAATCAGACAGTAAGTGAACTGAATGACGTTTACAACAGTGGTGGAAAGCCTTTGAAATACTGCTCTTGTATATAGACATAGCTGTAAACAGCTTGCTGGTAATAAATCTTGCATTCAGGTGGCCAGGCAATGGTATGGGCACGTGTCAACTGAGTTCACACAACTCGGAGGCAATTGTAGATAAGCTATTTAGCATTGATGTAATGCAATTACTTAAACCCTGCTGTAGGGAACAGTTCATCTGAGAGCATGGTGCTAATGACAGATGTGACTAAAATCTGTCCACGTTATCAGTTGCTTTTGTCAGTGACTGAAAGCCAGTGACATCAAACGGTAGTGCTGGCAGCTAGCAGAACGTCAGCAAACTCCAGCAGTTTCAACACCTTCTTAAAATTGCATCAGCATTTTATGATGGTAGTAGGCTTATGCTACACTTGTGATCCCCGACTGAGGGAAGCAGCTTGATTTCTTCCCCTACTCCCCAGAAATAATGATTGTAGTTTTGAAATTTTAGTTGAAGAGATGTGTGTGCTAGTTGTTGGGAGGATATGATGCAGTGATTTGATTACAGCTAACGGATTTATTTTGATCTTGTACAAACAAAATGTTACTCAGCTAGTGTAGAAATGACTAAATCTGAAAGCTATTGAAATAAATATAATGCTGAATAATGAAGATTCCTTACATTTTTTCTGAGTATTCTTTAGACGGGGTTTTTAGGAAAAAAAACCCTTAATGATATTGGAGAGACAAGAGAAAGACTTCTAGGGTATTTTTTTTAAATCCTCTTAGAAAACGTGATTATCCGTAATAAGTAGTATTCTCAAAACCGCATGTAATCCTAAGGGAGTATATTTTAAGGCATATGTATTTATGTAACTCAAAGCGTCTCAAAATACATGCAAAACAATGGCAATCAGAGGTTAAATGCGTATTAAGTCATCTTCTGGTGCAGGATCATTTCCTTCCTTTGCTGTATGCCCGAGTGCCTAATCTGTTCTTCATTTGAGTGACTCAAGCTGCTGAGCTTCCCTGGCTGCTGGAGATTCTTCCTAGAACCTCTTTGCTCTTACTGGAAAATGCTGTTGCTCGACAAGCTGGAAATCATTTCCTGATCTCCTACAGATCCTAATTTTGTTAGCTCCCCTGCTAACACTTTTCCCCTGATCAATTCTTTACTTTCTACAGACTTTAAACACTTGCAGATAATAGTTACATAGATGCCTATAACAGTATTAATAACAAAGCACTTTTTATCCAGGGATTTAAAGCATCTTACATTTATGAAGCTTCCCAGCAGTACTGCAAGCCATTACAAGTATTAATAGCTTTATTTCATGGAGGAATAATGTCACATGGGGAAGATTGTAATGAACTACATAGATTTCACCCCCAAAAGCTTCTTTCTTCTTCCCTGTTTGGGCTATGGTTTGTTGCTGCTATTTCCAGTGAATAAACATAGGATAATACTAAGTACAGAGAGAGGAGGCAGGTGATATGTGCAGAGTTTGAGTATTATATCTGGCAAAAAAAAAGGAATTAAAAAAAACCTCTGGTAGGCATGAAGAAAAAAATAGAAGAAATGGGAGGATGAATTCAAGGCTTTTAATCATATTTTGATTAGGTCAGAATAAATCTGAAAGCCAAAACTTGCACCCACGTTTTTTCAAAAGGATTCACTGAAGGGTGGCTGCCCAAGAAATAGGACATAAAGTCTTGCTGTCTGTGAGGCTGAGTTGCAGCATTTCTCCATGAGTTATGACTGCTCATCACTCAGAAAATTGCACCTGCAAGTACTGCTGGAGATGATAATGGAAAGAGATTCCTTAGAGCCTTCAGCCCAGGTGGCAGCAATAGGAGTAGCTGTGCTATGGGTAAGGCCACTTCTGCAGGGTGTACAGCACTTAATTGGGGTTTTTTAAAATGCTGATTTGAATGTCTAAAGTTGTCCAGTTTGCCCAATAGCTAAGAGTCTTATTGCACAGAAAATCAGAAAATGCATGTTGTTATTTGGTTTGGGACAATCCCCGTGTCCTCAGATTATACCCACTCTGCTAGTTTCCTGGGAGAAGTAGAATTCCTTCATTAAGAGATTTATGCTTTAAATAGGGAAGAAGATATGGTAGAAAAGACCTACATATCTCATTTATGATGGAAAATGGAGGGAGAGAGAGAGAGTGACCAGCTTGTGTGTGTAGATCAGATGTCACAACCTTTAATATTGTACTTCAGCCATGTGCTAGTGGGAATTACTTAAAAATTCCTGTCTCAAGTCAGTTTCATGCTGAAAGCCATAGTCATCTTCACTGTCCATCGCCTTCTGCTTTCTCCCCTGGGTGCTTTCAACATTTCCCCTTATGCTTTGACGAATAATTCTCCTAGTCCTTTTTCAGTTCACTGGTGTTAGGTATTAAATAATCCAGGAAAGGAAAGAACTTGCCTCAGCCCACCAAATGCTTCCTTCAAACTCAGTGCAGTGTGGTTTATCACTGTGCTGCATTTATGCTCCTGCAGTGAGATTTTGGTCTCTGTGGTGATGTTGTGTGCAAAGTGATCTGAATTAATTTTTTTCAACGTTTCTGCACAATGCTTTATCAAAAGCTTGCTGAAGACTAGGTATGCTAATGAGAAACACATAAAAAATGCATGGCACGTGGAACAAATAACTTACTTCAGCCATAAAAATATATTCTACATTTTCACTTGGAATATGCAGAATAGAGAAGTGCAAAAATGGGGCTCTCTACCAGATGCTTTTGTTTATAAAGCTATAAACAACTAAATGCAAATGGACTGTTGTGAACGATTAAAATATAATGCTCCTAATGTTTCAGTAATTAAAAATGCATCCTGTGTTCTTAACAGTAGAGTTATTATATGTCTTCCTAGCTTAAGTCAGTCAAAGGTCTTTGCTACATTTCTCTGACGCATTCCTAAGCAGCAGTGCTTAGCTTCAGTACCCATTTCAATTTTGTGTAGACTGAATTAAACACTTGGAAGGTTGATACATGGTTACCAGAAAGTTTTATGAAGATTAATATTTTATTGAGCTTTGAAGAAATCTGGAGGCTTGTATTAAAAATTAAAATGAATTAGAAATTAAAGAAAAGCCTGGTGATTTACTGCAGATTTGATTAGTTGGTCTGTTTGTTTTTTAAGTCATGGGATTGAGCTTGTTCTGCTCTTAAATTGGATTCCATCCAACAGTACATCTTGGCTACTGACTGGATAAATTCGAGTTGATAAATTCCCTGATTTACAGCATTTTCAACATTTGAAAACAAGAGAAAGTTTCTTGCTTATCTCTCCCTCCCAAACACTGCTGAGCACAAGCTGCTGAGGAGGGCAAAGATGTTGTTTTTAGGTTACTTCTAGAGCTAGCCAGCCAGCACCAAAATGGCAGCTGTGAATTACAAAACTTCGGTTATTCCCCGTCTGCCTGGTGGGTCATGAAGAATGGCACTGTAGAGCTTTAATGCTACTTTTTTGGACTCACTTCTAATAAGCACTGGATTTTTTCCTCCCCCACTTTTAGACCCGGATACAGAAGTTTGCCTTCATGCTCTGCGGCTTCTCCAGTCTGTGATCCTGGAGCCAGAAGTATTAGCCAAGTCAGCCTCTGAGATGCGTGACACTTTGCCATTTCAGCGTATCATTGCACTGTCAAAGAGCCGCAATGCAGATCTGCAAGCACTTGCAAAAGAACTACTTGAAGATCTTAAAATACTTGAGTATGAAGCATAGAAGAGCTCTATGACACCAACTGCTTACGTCTTTCCTATATTTTTGTGCTGCGAGAGTTGTTGGAGATGGGCTTGACTGAAAAAACCTCCACTTAAGTTCCTCTGACAAAATCCTTTTCGGAAATTAGGTAACCCAACTAAAATAATACTGGGGAAAACGTGTTGGGTTTTAGCTGCCCAAATGTAATCTTAGGTGATCCAGTAGAGATGGGACAGGCTTAATTTCTTTGAGTAGGATTTTGTTGATAATGGGTTTCCCAAATGATCCAGGTTATGTTGTCTATTTACCGTATATAGGGAGTAAAGTAGTCATCTCACTCATTGATAATACATAGTTTATTGCAGTAGTAAATAATCCTTTTGGTCCATCCTTAAGAATTACTGTACTGTGAGGAAAACTTTGTTGCTTTTCTTAACTCTGCTGTGTCAGAATGCATCCCAAGTTCCAGTTTTACTGTTACTTCTCACCTCTCTTTTTCTATTCTAATAAAACTTGGATTCTGTAGCGTGTAATGGATTCTGCTTTCAAAATTCACATTCAGATTCACTCGAACTGCAAGTCGACCCGGTCTGTGGCTGCCAGGCATACTAGAAACTGAGCCATTGTTTTTTCAAAAGCCCTGAAAAAAGGAAATGAGTTGTTGTCTGTGGTACGTACCTAAATGTGGGCTGAAGAGGCTAAAATGAACTGCTGCTCTGTCGTGAGCAGCACTGCATTCCCCCACAACTGTGCTGTTTGTTAGAGCTTCTGTGTACAGCTTGCTTACCTCAGTGGGAAATACAAACATTTGTGTGCTTTGTAGTGGTAGAATTTACACATTTTTTTAGAAAAAAAAAAAAGTACCTGTTTCTGTGATGACAGACATACAGCCAGTTAGGTGATAGCAATTCAAGGGAATAGCAAATGAGAAATGCAATGCTGCGGTAGGGACCTTTTCCATACTAAAGTGACAGTACCTCAGCTGCAAACCCAATGTTTTAACAAAATACCATGTGGGCTTCTAATCCAAATGTATAGAAAAGACAAAGTAAACATCATAGAATTTAAATATTGTGATTGGCAGGCAGGTTTAGAGGAAGACCATTGTAAAATGTGTAAGTTAAGGTACAGGTCATCTCCCATTAGTCTGTTTGCAGAATGATGAATGTTCAGAGTTAGAAATGCAATAAATTAATTACTTGAAATAATTGGCTCAAATGCTACAAATGGTAGCAGTCTGATTTGGGACTGTCTAAAATGAAGATTAAGATACAGATCTTACATGAAAAGGTTGCATGGGGTTTTGCCGCGTCTGATTCAACACTACATTGAACTTACTAAGTGCAGATTTTTGGAAGGCTTTAAATGTTCTTAAAAGCATGTTTTCTTTGGATTTGTTTTCTTACCTTGCTATCCTGGTTAAACCTCCTAGAGTTTAATCCTAAAGGGAACAAAATTATAATTGGTAATTTCCTGGAATATCAATGTATGAAAGTGTTCAATTTTAAGAAATACTAAAGGGCATCCACTTTCCACTTTGTCTGGGTGTTTTCAATTAATGCTATAGTTTCAATTCTTTATTTGGGTTTATGGAAAAGAAAAAGACACCATTTGAAGGGAACTTGTTATCACGGGAAGCAAATTCGTAATACTTCTTGGTTTGGAAAAAAAAAAAAAGGGTCAGTGGAATCAAATTGTGCTGAAGTAAGGCAAGTGGATAGAAGCCCGACCCCTTAACATTTCAGTGTTTGAAATTTCATTAAGGTTTCTCATACTTAAATCTTTAGTAAAGTAAGTTGGACATTACTGGTTGCAGGTTGCATTATGAGCTGTTATATCTTTTTGCTGTTTTTCAGGTTCCTTTATTCACCAATCCCACATTTGATGGAGCGAGGGACCAGCCCCCTCCTCCTGATCTAGGGCTGTGTTGCAGTTGTTGAACCTTTTTGCTGTGGGGCTGAAGCCTGCAGCTTTCCATACAGGCATCTGCTATACCCCGTGCAGACTGTTGGACATGCCATGGTGGGATTCTCCCAGACCTTGGCATCTATCATAAACTAATGATCTGTACTCTCCCATCAGCAGCATCAATGCTGCCTTTATTGTTTCTTTCTCCATGCTAAAATTGGTGGGACTCTCATGCCATCAGCTGCAGAGGAAGCTCCTTGTTGAGACAAGGTGCCAGCTGTTTAGATGGCTAAAATGAGGTGAGATGGATCCTACCCTTTGGTGTCTATTTTGCAATAGTAGATACAGAGCAAGTTTTCAGGTTACCCTACTGTTTGTGGAGGGCGTTTTAGAATCTTGTTTGATAAGCTTGAGAAATCCCTGTTTGGAGGAGAAGAGTGCTTAAAGTCTTAATTCGACTTCATGTGGCTAGTGCCAGAAATAGGGCTGTTAAGTAAACGTGGATCTCCTTTGCGTCTCCCTCTCTCCTGAAATGCATCTTTTTTGACAGCTTATGAATTACAGAAAGTCTCTAAATAACAGGTGGTGCTCCGAAAACTTAGAGCATGTCAAAGCTTTATTTGCAAAATTGAACAATGGGTGATATACAGAACACAATATGACACTACAAGGTGCTGTTGCAGTTAAAGACTAGTTAACATATGCATTATAAATCTCTGATTTTACTTTGCTGTGAAGTTTTGCTTCAGTCTGAAACCATGGGCCATTAGGAAGTTTTACTGGTTTAAAATTAAGAGTTCAGCATATGCTTTGGAAAACACTGGCTTTAGAATGTTGCTTTTTCTGGATCCTGTTGAAAAGTTTGGGATTCTGTGTAGTATTTGATCAACTGCATTACTAGCTTGCAGGAAAAAAGGTGGTTCACACAGTCAAAGCACAAGCTTCACTAGCCATGTTCAAAGTTCGGAGCTACTCTGTCGTTGCCATTTCCTCTGTTGCACAATCTCAGAGCGTCAGTGAAGAAAATGTGAGTTTGGTGTTGCTTTGAGATTGTCAGAGTTACACCAGATTTATTCCCATATAACTGAAAGCAAAATCAAACTTTTATGCTAAGCTGTCTCAAAAGATGAAAAATCTGTTTTAAAAATCCTTAGAAGAAAGCATCTGTTTACTTCACGGTATCAGCTGCATAATTAAAATTGAACTTTACTCCTTTCAGTTTTATATACTGTGTACAGAGCTGCTAAAATGACGTCAGTTTGCTGACACTCCTGGGAAATACTGGCTCGTCATATTTGATGCTGATGATCAATTAGATGCAAAGGAAAAAAAAATGAGGATCCCATAAACATATTTCCTGTAAATTAAGAAGTTTCGCGATGTGATGTACTGCCCCACCAGTTCTCTATGTGGTATCTTCGGTTGATGTTTAGCCTGGACTATGAGCTGGCTGAAAAGAAACTGGAAAACCTCAGCAGAAGAAAGTAAGGCCTAGTCTGAAGGCAGACCTTCACTGGTGGCTCTGTGCCCCATGCTGAGTGGCCAGCATGGCAGCATGAGTGGCCTGGCATCTGTGAAGGGAGCTGTGAGATCTTGGATGAGAACGGCAACGAGTTCCTGGGGGCAGCTGGTGTTGGGTTGCATGCCAACGCTGGCCTGCTCCCAGGAGCTCATGGCAAAGGTGGGTTCAAGAGACGGCATCCCGTTATAATTGTTTAAGGGAGGGAGGTAAGCAGGAGGAAGAATGGGCGAGGGTGGCAATTTGGTCATATGGCCACGGGTGAACTTTCAAACTTCAGCTGGTTGCACCAGTTGTTTAGCTACTCCTTTGGGTTAATATTTGTACTTGTGGCACGCGCTGATTAGCACAAATTGGACTTAAGAATTGATAAGATCTTACAAGTCTTGCAAACATTGTATGATTCATCTCCTCTACTCCTTCCAGTCCTGCAAGGATGCTGAAGGTGAGGAGAAAGGAGTTTTACTGGGGAATAAGGAACCTTTGTTTCCTCTGTTATCCCTGCCCAATGCATTTGCTACAAGTTAAGGGATATGCAAAGCATGGCTGCCCCTCTCCTTCACAGTGTCTAATTTGCAGCTGCATCTGGCCATGTCTGCATGGATCTGAAGGTGATTTTCGTGGTTTGTATACAGGAACTTTTGCAACTGCTAGTTGCTTCTCATACATGTGAGTTACAAGTTACAGCTGATAAAAAGTCATCGGAAAACTCTTGATGTCATACAGATTTTAACTTCTCCAATGCTTTATGATGACCTTTACAACCTATAACTTGCTCGGTCAGAAACATTAAAAAGACTTTGACCAAATTACAGTTCCGCAGGTAATTTATAGGACTATAATTTTTACTGTGGGCGTGACTGCAGTTAGAGCACTTCTGATGCCAGGTGCTTGGTCTTTTTGAATTTGTGCAAGTGGCTTTCACGCCACCTGGGTCGGGGGGAAGGCTGGTGTGGGCCTTGGCAAGGGCTGGGGAAGGGCAAGATGGTTTGTGACCTGGGTGGTTCTGCCAGGTGGATGGGGGAGGTCAGGTCTGACTGAGCTGCCTAAGTGGCTTTCACGCCACCTGGGTCTTGCCTTGAACTGAGGCAGGGGAATGGGCTGGGTGTTAGGAAAGTCAGCGAGCTGTTTGAAGCTCTCTGCAGAGAGATAAATGCCTCCTTCCTTCTGTAGCTGTATCGCCGCCGGGGTCAAATAAAGTGCAGCAGTCACCCTGTATTAGCACAAAACAGAAAATGGAGAATGCAGAAAAAAAGCCCAGTTCTTGGGTCTGCGCCCCTTCCTCCTGAGCAGGATCTCTGGTGTCCAGAATCAATTTCAAGGGCACTTTGGCTTAGCCATGGCATGTGCGAAAGCTGATCGATGCAACCAGCCCCTCGCTGCTTGCCAGCAGGCTGCAGCTTTACCAGAGGACTTGCTCCTGTGTGTCCTGGCATGTTTATAGTTGTTGCAGGGCTCGTTGGGGCCTTCGGTGCAGCGCAAGGATGGCTCTTCCGGAGGGCTGCTGCCATTTTCTCAGCCTGTGGCTGTCCGGGAGCTGCTGGCGTGGGGAAGAGGGTGGTGGGCATTCAAAAACCCAAGGCGAGTCAGGGCCTCCTGCTAGGGTAAGAAGTCGTCCCGAGTCACTACGATGGGGGAGTCTGTGTCAGTACTCCTAGGCGTGTGCCAGAACATTTAATTAGAGGTGGAAGATCTATGAGGTGATGCTATGGTGATGGCAAGGAATGAGAAATGTGGGGGGCAGGTCTTCAGATGGGGAGCAGAGCACTGGGGTGCTGAGGGCAGGGAGGCTTGGGTCCCCACAAGGCAGCACCGTTCATGCTGACAGGGCTGCCACTGTCCCAGCGGGGCTTCACTGGCACGAGGGGTGCAGTAAATGGGTAAGAGACTGATTTTGGGTGGGTGGATGCAAGGCAGCTTCTGCCAAAAGGGACGTTTCCGCAGGGCCAACCTGCTGGTGGGGAGCAGAGGTGAGTTGCCGCCTCAGCCCCGCAGCAGGCCGGGAGGGAGCTGTGGCGACGAAGAGCTGGCATGTGTGGCTCCACCGGCACGGCGGCCCTCGCTCCGTCTCCATCTGCCTCCTCAGCCGCTTTTAAACATGGCTGACAGCACCCCTGGGCTGGGCTTAAGCGGGTATCGGCTGCTTTGGTGCACGGAGGGCAGCTCCTCCACACACTGTTGATGGCACTGAGAGGAAACATCAGGGAGGTTTTCTGATGAAAGGACGACTTTGCGTGTGGGTGAGCTGTCTGAAGATTTTCAAGCCAAGTGTCTCTCTGCCTCCACAGCACGAATGACCATGAAAGAGGGGTAAGATGAGCCATAATCGGCCCAGCAGAGCCCCCGAGAGCCCGCAGTCGGCAGCCAGGCACCCCTGCTGCCATGCCAGGCTGTGGCTGGACCCTGCTGCTTGAAAGCGGGCTGGGTGCCAGCGATAAGAGGGAGCTAAGTCTCTGAGGAGGTGACGGGCAGGGCAGGGTAGAGCGGCCAAGCAGGGTGGGGATGGATGCGCCCTGGATTCAAGCAATGCTCTGGGCATTTCTCCCGGCAGCAGAGCAGACTTCTTTCCACCCATGTCGGGGGGCACTGGTGCATGAGATCCTGAATGAGTTTCCTGAGCTGCCTTCTTTTGAGGGGACAGCTGAGAGCACCAGGGCCTTTGCCTGTGCCATTACGTGGGATGCCTTTACCGAGTAACGAATGTGGGGCGAAGGACAGGGTGGCCAACCTGAAGGGCAGACACTGTAAACCTGAGTGCTGGAAAGCAAAGGCTCTCCAGCTGGCCCCCAGCAGGTCCCCTGTCCACCGTGGCAGACCTTGCTGGTACTGGAGGTGTGAGGGCAGAGCTGCTCACAGGGGGAACAGGGGGCTTCTGGGGGCTCTGTAATGCATAATGGGCCCATAATCACAACACCCATATGGCAGGTGGGCAGGTGGTTACCTCTGCTTTGCCTGTGTAGGCTTGCTCCAGTGCTTGCAAGATCCCCAGCATGCACATACAGAAATACGTGTGCTCTTGTGACTGTTTTTTGCATTTCACGGCTTGGCTGGGTGCAGCTGCATTTTGGAAAACACAGTGGACACTTTATCCTGTGACTGACACAAAGCAGCACAGAGCTCTCCATGCACTTGGTAATTGTTCAGCAGCAAGCAGCTACATTGCTACTCTTCCCAAACGTATCCTTTCTCTTCTTTTTATTCCAGTAACTGTTTATTCCTGCAGAGTGATTTTCATGAACATGATTACTACCCTGTTGCGGCAGAAGGTTAATCTCTCTGAAACGAGAGCAGCTGAGTAGGAGTGAGTCACCCTCGTTCCAGTAAGGAAGCCCCTTCAGGAAGCCTCTCTAGCAATGATGTCCTGTGCAGCCCTGATCCGCCACCGAGCTATTCAGCTTTAACAATGCTGACAGTGTGTAATACTGCCCCGGAAACCTTCAGAGATTGCTTGTCAGACATAGCCAGTGTCTCCAGTGCCCAGGCAGCTAATCTAGCAGCAGACAGACTTTGGGTAAAGAAGCCAAGGGAAAGGAGGTACCCTCTTGGCTGTAAATGGCAAGGGACCAAAAGGTGCCGGAGTCCTTTCATGACCACCGATGGCAACCTGGAACACAGAAAAAAAGAGACTGCCTCAGGGGATTTTAAAGTCAGCCAAAAGGCTTTGCTGCTAAAAACAATGGTGCTGCTGTAAGTGGCCTAGGGAGAAGGGAGGCTTCAAGGGCAGATTACAAGCATGAGAGCACAGTGAAACTGATGTGGAAGCTGCCACAGAGGAGGCAGCTTTTGAGCGATGTACTGAGCCTGTAATGGAAAAGGCTTGGTATCCCACAAGCCTTTGTCCCCAGAAAGATGCACATTTTTCAGGATGTAGAAAGGGAGAAAATGCATTTACCATTAATTTTTAATTATAATGGAGTTTTCTATAGTGATAGGTAGTTTCTGCTGTATAGACTGCCTACAGCAGGGGAGTGGCCCACCGGCAACCTTCTCATGGATAAGGCTGTCACAAGAGGAGCACAGGGGAAAGGACTGGAAAATGTTTCTAAGACACTGCTGTAATTCCACAAAAAATGAAACATTGCTACACAAATTGAGCATTTCCATTGAAATACTCCGCTGCTACTAAATTATAGTTTCTTAGACCTGCATTTCAGTTTCTTTGGGCACAAGCTCATACAGCTTGTGCTCCACTGGTGGCCAGGAGATATTTTCTCCATGGTTCCTTCTGGGGCCTGAGATGCAGCCCTCCAGGACGAGGTAGGGCATAGCTGCTGGGGTGCTCATTTGGGACTCAGGGGATGGGGACTCAGTTCCCTGGTCAGTCACAGGCCTCCTGTGTGCCCAGGTAAGCCACATGGACCGAATTGGCCGAGTGGCTGAGCATCTTTTGGAGTGTTCCTGTGAGGGAGCATGCTGGAGGGTTCATTCCTCCAAATTAGATTTCTGTGTTCGTTCTCTTTTCGTGCAACTCCCCTCCTTTCTGCCTTAGTCTGACCACTTCTGTTTGGGTTGCAAAAGTCTTTGGGATAAGTATCTAAATTGTCTGGCAGACACAAAGGGGCTGTCATCTCACTTGGCTAGTACTGCAGTCCAAGTAAGAGGTGGTGGAGGGAAGGAGAAGAGGGAGCCTGAGGTGTTGAGGATACCCGGGCTACTGCTCCCAGCCTCCAGACTGCTAAGATCCTAAATGAGGATCTTAAGACCCTAAATGAGATGCTAAGTTCCTAAACAAGAATGAAGCAATGCTTTCTGGAAACTTTGAGGGAAGAGAAAAGGACAAAGGGCATACCGGCACTGAGGGAAAGAGGAAAAAGAAACTTGCTTCCAAGGATTCAACCCTTAAGCACAGTGACGTAGAAAGGAGATTCTGTTTATGGAGGAAGTGAGAAAGGAAATTAAAGAGCAGGGAAGGAAGAGGCAGCTGGCCAAGGAAAGCTTGTCCTTTGGGGCAGGGCAAAGAGGCAGGTCTATCTGTTCCCAGAAGCAGAAGCCACAGTCTGTGGCTGCGTTGCCTGTGGCACTGGTGCACTGCTGTTTGTGGGCCAGGCTTTGAGGAGGCCGGTGTGTGCACTCATTCATGCCACAGCACAGCCTGGTCTGGCTCCCTTCCCTCCCCCGGGGGGGTCAGGGCAGGATGCTTTTTGTGTTTTGGATCTGTTCATTCTTGAAGAGCTCAACTTCCTTGGAAAGTAAAAGATACAGTCAGGGAACGGGCAACCTAAGACTTGGAGTGTGTGTTGGAAACTGGAAAATGTCCTGTTTTGTTCTGGCTGCTAAAGGGAGCCTGGAGGAGCTGGTTGGGTCTATGGCATCACTCTGGCTGCAGATCAGCACATCTCCCAGACCTTCAGCCAAGCACAGTATGTGTTAGTGCTGCCCCTGCAGCCCTCATCTCCCTGCCAGGTCTCAAAGAAATTCTTTTCTTCTTTTCACAGGGTCTTAAGAGCGACCTCCCCATACCGCTGAGTCTGTTGGTGGCTTTGGACAGTGTATCTAATAAGCTGACAGCAGGGTAGCTGCAGTGATGCTATCCCTGAGGGGCTGATATTTCAGCTTCTCTGCATCAGCAATGAGCGTGGGATTGCTGCAGGGGACAGAGCAGAATTGAGAAGGGAAAACAGCAGCAGCAGTGACTGGAGTGCTGCATAAAGTTACCTGGCCTGTCTTGAGGAACCAAGCCAGGGCACCAGGAGCTGCCCAGCTGCGGCAGGGTGCCGCCTTCTGTCTGCTCCATGGCCACAGCCTGCAGAGAGAGAGGAAGGGAGGCAGGCAGGTAGGTGCCATGACTTTCTGTTTATCCTGACCCTCACCCAAGGGCTCGCTGTTGTTCCCTTCCTTCCTCTGCCCTGCAGGGGATGCTTTGTCTTTTCACTTTGAAAATCTCACTGTCCTTGAATTCAGAATAGCAGCCAAGGCCAAGGATGCAACAAGGACAGGGCAGAAGGTGTCCTAGTTGTCTGTGACTGACGGTGGGAATCTTTTTCCATTTCTTGCCCTTTTCACTCCTTTCCACAAAGATAGTCACCTTCCTCTGTTCTGCCCTCTTTCTTCTGCTGGGCATTAAGCACTAGAAAATGCACATGAGCCTTTGTATTGAAAAAGACTGAAAACTGCTCTAGCAGCTGGGGTATAGCCGTCTCTTGTCAGCAGTACTAGACCTGATGCTTGTCTGATTTGGACTTGTGCTAACAGGTGTTGTCCTGGTTTTGGCTGGGACAGAGTTAATTTTCTTCCTAGTAGCTGGTATAGTGCTGTGTTTTGGATTTAGGATGAGAACAACATTGACAACACACCGATGGTTTAGTTATTGCTGAGCAGTGCTTACACCAGTCAAGGGCTTCTCAGCTGCCCCTGCTCTGCCAGGTGCACAAGAAGCTGGGAGGGGGCACAGCCAGGACAGCTGACCCCAACTGGCCAAAGGGCTATTCCATACCATATGGCGTCGTGGTCAGCATATAAAGCTGGGGGAAGAAGAAGGAAGAGGGGGACATTCAGAGTGATGGCGTTTTTCTTCTCAAGTCACCTGGAGCCCTGCTTTCCTGGAGATGGCTGAGCACCTCCCTGCCCATCGGAAGCAGTGGATGAATTCCTTGTTTCGCTTTGCTTGCGTGTGCAGTTTTTGCTTTACCTATGAAACTGCCTTTATCTCAACCCACGAGTTTTCTCACTTTTACTCTTCCAATTCTCTCCCCCATCCCACCATGGGGGGGTGAGTGAGTGACTGGGTGGGGCTCAGTTGCCGGCTGGGGTTAAACCACGACAGACATGCAGAAAGCACCTTCAGTATCATGCAGATAATGCTATCAACTGCAGGGCTTGAGGTGCCTATGCCATGGTGGGAGGTGACAAGGACAACATCAGCAACAATGAAGTGTTACGGAAGTAACACTTATTATGTGTTGTTGAACAGATTTTCTGCACAAGGCCAAAACTAATTTGCAGTTGAGCAGTGGAGGAGCAGTCTGCAGGCAGCCGGCTGGATTCAGGGGTGACTCAGCTCACTAAGCATGTGTTCCCTCAGTTCTAGTCATTTCCCACCTCCAGCAGGTGGTACGACAGGGAAGTACGACTTCCCTGTCGTACAAAAATATTTGAAGAACTAACTCAAAGTATGTGCTCAACAGTATGATCCAGGGTACGGGTTTCCGTGAACATCCCGGGTTTTCTCTTGGGAAAAGTAATCTGGAAAGTTTGAAAAAAAAAAGTTGGATTAGTTTTTATTCTTTCTCTCTTTGTTTTCCTTTGTGGAGTAAGACTTATGATATGGAGCAAAAGCAACAGTGCAAAAGGGCAGAAATGGGAGTTTGCCAATAAAGAACTGAAGCAAAATGTAACCTCAGCATTGAGGATGTAATTTTTCAGATGAGAAGCACTGAAAGTCATTCCCAAGCCATTACAAACACTCTGTTCGTTACCTATCATGTATGCAGTCAACCCCACACATGAGCATTGCTAAGCAAATCTCCACCTGCATTCCTGCAGTACCAATGCTTCTGTATTTGCCCATGTATGCCTGTGGCTCTTTGGGCTGAGATGTTCTAGAGCTCTTTCCCAGGCAGTTAAAAGGAAACTTGTCTGTCCTTCTAGGAAATGATCAGGGAAAGCAGTGGGAGATTTTGGACACTTGATTGATTCCTTTCCACAACCTTTCTGTGCCAACAGGCAGCTCGGGACATAACCTTTGCCCTTGGCCACGCTGGCCAGCAGAAGCTTCCCAGGCCAGAGTCCTTCCATGTGGAAAGGTAGTGGGGTAAGAATAAAACTTGTGTGACCGCAGAGAAGAAAGTTATTGATCTCAAAGCTGCCTTTTGATGGCCAGTGTGATTTTTCATAAGAGCTGGCTCCTTAGAGTTTTTCATAGTAGGTAAAAATATGTCCTTGTCCAATGAGTGTAAATGGGCTCCTTGCAACTGTGAGATACCCTCTTCCTGCAGGTTAGGAAGAATTTGAAGGCTTCTGTAGTATATACCAATATCTCAGTGGGGATGTTCCACTGATCTTTGCTCCAGCAGAATTAATATTTGCTTCATCTGTTTTGAGATGAATAGGAAATTCCAGCAGCTGCCATCTCTGAGGAGTACTGCAGCAGGGTATGGTTAAAATCCAGCATTATGTTGAACTCCTGGGATTGCCAGGCAAGGCATCTCTCTACTAATGATGACATTTTAAAAAACACTCTGAAGATTTGATCTTGGTCCCACTGGGCGTTTTGCCATAGATCTTAATGGCTCTGTGGCTGATCTCTTAATCTCTAATGCACCTGTGCAAACTTGACAGTTTATTGCAATTTCATGCTTTTTGGAAATCGTCTCACACTAATGCCATCAGAGAGAGCAATTTTTAAGGTCATTAGCTCAGGACATAGCAAATAAATAGTGAGAGAAAACAATCTGTAAATGTCATATTTGTTTAACACACAAAGTAGCTCCTGAAGAGCAGTTATCCTTATGTCTAGAGACAGCGTGAAAATTACATTCTATGGCTTGAAAATGTGGGGTTGTTGGAAGTGAGAAGAGTATAACATGGTTGTTTATCTTCTATACTCTGTTCCCCGTCTCCTCATTGTTCCCCATGCGCACATCTGTTTGACTTATTCACCAATATCTTCAAATCCTTGGACTGCAGACCAGGACTAAAGGCCTAACCAAAGACCTTCAGGTTCTGCTGCTGAGCTTCGATAGCAATGCTTTTTGCTCTGAGGATAAGTAATACTTTTGAGCTGCTATTCCCAATAAAAGGAGTCAGGGTAAGTAGGAAGAGTTACCCTTTCTCCACATTCAGTAGAAAGGACACAGGCCCAGCAACATAACCTGGTGTAAATGTTCTCCAAACCAGAAAAGGCAGAAGCAGGTGAAACTCTTTACAGCTTGAATCAGGTCTGTTTTGTCAATAACTACACTTAAAACTGACTTCCAAGTTTGCCAGTGTTTTGCTTGTGGAGGCAAGCCTGAACCCACAGCCACAAATGGGCATTAAATCGAGAACAGCAGTAGAAAGACACAGGTATTCCCTTTGCTAGGGATTAGACAGGGAGAACAAGAGGAATGTGGGTGAGGGGAGCCAGCAGTGTGCCCAGGTGGCCAAGAAGGCCAATGGCATCCTGGCTTGTATCAGGAATAGTGTGGCCAGCAGGAGTAGGGAAGTCATCCTTCCCCTGTACTTGGCACTGGTGAGGCCGCACCTCGAATACTGGGTTCAGTTTTGGGCCCCTCACTACAAGAAGGACATTGAGGGGCTGGAGCGTGTCCAGAGAAGGGCAGTGAAGCTGGTGAGGGGTCTGGAGCACAAGTCTGATGGGGAGCGGCTGAGGGAACTGGGGTTGTTCAGCCTGGAGAAGAGGAGGCTGAGGGGAGACCTTATCGCCCTCTACAGCTGCCTGACAGGAGGCTGTAGCGAGGTGGGTGTTGGTCTCTTCTCCCAAGTAACAACTGATAGGATGAGGGGAAATGGCCTCAAGGGGAGGTTTAGGTTGGACATTAGGAAAAATTTTTTTGCTAAAAGTGTTGTCAAGCATTGGCACAGGCTGCCCAGGGAAGTGGTTGAGTCCCCATCCCTGGATGTATTTAAAAGATGTGTAGACAAGGTGCTTAGGGACATCATTTAGTGGTGGACTTGGCAGTGTTGGGTTAACGGTTGGACTTGATGATCTTAAAGGTCTTTTCCAACCTAAATGCTTCTATAATTCTATGACTGTAAGCCCCCTACCCTCTTGTGTCCCCATCAGCTAAGCCTTGTGGGGTGCATTTGCTAAGCAGTGTGATGGGGGTAGGCCACCCAGCCCAACTGCTGCTGGAACATCAGCATCTGCCTAGCTCTTTGCTACAAGTATTTTGTGGCCACTGATACATTTTAACTTGGTCTAGAAAAAGGCTTCCCTTTAGGTGGTCTTCCAGCTGCCCTGAAGAGGATCTCTCAAGCTCAGAACAGTGGTGGCACCACAGCTTCAGGGCATAGCATGGTTTTGCCAGTAAAACCTTCTCCTGTGGTCCATATTGGTCCATTCCAATGAGGTAGGGTGTCACCACCATGAAAGCAGCTGGGAGTGCTGGCAAGCTTTTAATAGCCTGTGAAGGTGGTCTTAGTCAAGACCTCTGCTTTTCCCTGGGTGCATGAAAGCAGGGACTGCGTATTGTGTTATGATTCCCCGAATAAGAGGCTTTGTCCTCTTCTGTCACCATCTACCCTTCCTCTCCCCCATTCTCAGTACAGAATATACTCTCCAGCAGTACTGCAGTGTCTGCTTCTGGGGCAGCACAGATTCACAGATGTAAAAGAAAACCTTCTGACTTATTTCTGTGTAATTTTTTTTAAGATTTGAGGGAAATCACTTACAATGGCTTTCCCATTGAAGAAACTCTAAGTGGGGGACCAAACCCTCAGCTCCTGAGATGGATATTTAGTAAATATTCACCCTGCCCTCCTTTAGGCATCTGAGTTGATAGATTTGTCAGCTCTCCAAAGACTGTAGCCCCAAGCGAGTCATTCAAAGTGCCCAAGTGTTTCTTGTTTTATGCTGAGTATACACCAAGGCAGCTGGACCTCCTAAGGTATCGGGTGGATTAAATAAACTTGGTGTCCAAGGTAAATGTGGTGAAAACACATTTCTTTAAGTGCTAGATGAACACCAGGCTATCAGCAAGCCCAGATAAGCTTCAGTAATGAATAATTATTACAAGGCATTGTGTTACACTTGGGTTAAGCGTGACAAGAATTTCCTCAGTGTAAGAAGATGTCAACGTTTGCTGCAAAGTATGTGTATTATTTTTTTTTTCCTTGCTTAAAAGATTTGTTTGTTCATTCTGGAGAAAGTTAACACTAAATTTACATTTTACAATGTAAATGTTAGTCAGCTAGCTAGTTTTTCATTTTGGCCAGGTTTCTTTAAATATTAGCAACATGTTTAATGGTTGCTTCACTCATTACAGTTTTACACATTCCTTTAATTAATCTTGTAGCTCAGCAGGGTGGTAGAGGCTTGAAGTGGGGCTTCACTCCCGTTACGATGACGTCTGTTTGCTTTTATCAAACCCAGTGACTCAGTTTCAATTGATTTGTACATCCAGAGTTTCAGCCACACTAGGGTGTAGATGCAATTTCAAATAGAGAGAGACAAACTAAAGTGAATATAGAAATGCTGTCATTTTTGTCATGCTAGAGGATTTGGTGTCTTTGAAAATTCAGCTTCTGTAAAGAGATTAAAGTTTTGTCTGGTGGAAATGTGAAATGCCAGGATTTGCTGTCCAAGTGGCAGGTGCAAGATGTCGAAACCTTCTGGATGCTTAACGACCTGACACTCCGCCATAACTCACATCAGCAGTAATCCTGACAGCCCCGCCCAAAATGTGCAATCGATCAGTACTAAAGAAAGAGCAAGAGCTGTGTCTTCCGTGGGCAGGTTGTTTCCACTGCGGTGGGGACTGGGCAAGGACAGCAGCAGCTCTATCAGGCAAAATCAAGACCCATAAGCTGGAATCCCATCTCCAGCAGGGAATGCCACCAGATCCTCTCCAGGAAAACGCTGGAAATCTGGGGGGATAGATAGGTACATTTCTCAGGAGGATGAGGGGAATGGGACACATCTTCCTGAGTCCTGTTGTTTGCTCCGATCTGTACTTTGAAGGACAAGCTGGCCCCTTGGCCTTCACCACGCGTTCCTTGGCCACTACCTGGTGCTCTGGCAGGAGAAGGCACAGCGGCGTGTCTCCAGCCCTGTAACACCTCCCACCGTTGTGCCTGATGTGAGCGGTCAGCCTGACCCGTGGTCTGTGCTGCATTGCCCTCAGCAGGGCTTTGCGGAGTCCTGCCGGGAGGCACACGCTCCCTGCCTGGGCTCTCCTTCCACCACACGGCGGGGTGATCCCGTCCCATGACCCAGTGGTGGAGCAGCTCTCTCCCTTTGAGGGGTATTGTAGATGCTAAGGAAGCTTGTGTGGATCCAGGAGGAGGCTGGACAAGTTTGTGGAGGAAAATCTACTGAGGGTTATAGGCACTGCAGCTGGCTCAGGCAATCCCTGAAGCACAGGCGGCTGTAGGCTGGAAGGGCATTCAGGAGCGGCAGTCGTATACAGTTTTCCTGTTCATGGAGGGCCGGGGGGAGCTCAGCCGGGCTGTGCTTTCGTGCTGCCGTGCCTTTGGCAGCACTGCTGGCCTCAGCCCTCAGCTCTTCACCTTTGCCTCGCCCTGGGGCTCACCTGCCTTCTGTTGTGCTGCCCGCCTGCTTTTGGCCAATGCTGTCAAGCTGGTGGGACACCTGAGCTGGGTCAAAACCTAAGTGTTCTTTGGGTTTTTTTGGTTTTTGTTTTTTTTTTTAAATTTTAATTACTTTTCTGGTGGATCCATTCCCTAAGCAAGTTCAAAACTTGGCCCCACAGACAACGGTGCTAGGTAGCATGAGGGGATGACACAGGGGACAAGACGGGAGGGCAATGTTAATTGCCTGAGCCGGCACGGCTACTGATGGCTTTGTATTGTGAAACCACAGTCCTGGTGTTGCTATGTCCACAGGAACCTTTGCAGCTAAAGCCTCGGCTGATGGCAACAGCTCTCTGGTAAAGTTAGGAGAAGTGTGCTAATTTGCAGCAGCAACAAGTGATTTTAGAGAATATCCCGTGGCTCCAAATACTCCACATCAATCCTTCCTGGCCTGTGAACATGTTGCTGCCTTGTGGCAATGAGTTCTGCAGGCTGCTGGAGCTGTGCTACAGTCTTTGTAGTAGGTACAAATGCAGATCTGAAAAAATATTTGCTCTTTCTCACAGTTCCCATTAATAAAGCTGACAAAACTCTCCCCAGCATATCCACTACTGGAATTTTTCCAGGTTTGAATCCAAGGTTTTTAAAATCCCTATGGGGTTTTTTTTTTTTATTTCTCTGTTAGGAAAAAAGAAAATATATACCTATATATGTATGTGTATGTATATATATATAACTACTGAGAAGAGTAATTGCTGCTATCATAACAATTTTAAGCAAGAGAAGGTTCTATGAAAAGCAAAGAACGTATCAGTCAAAGAAACGCTGGTATAAAAGAATTGCAGCAGATTCCTCTGTGTGCTCTGCTTGCTCTGCAGCTTTCTGGGAATTCAATACAGCCATAAACCCAGTTTATGGATGGCAGCTGATGGCTCGGAGCAGCGGCTCCGAGTGTGTAGTCGGATCGGTAGATTTGTCCCTATATAAAGCAGAGATTTTTCAAATGCAGCGTGCAGCCTCCTGCTGCTTGTGCAGCCTTCCTATGTGTGCTGTGAAGGCCGCAGCAATCAATACATGATGCGTGACAGCAATCATATATTGATTGTGTATCTTGTCTGTTGTATATTGCATATATTGTCTATTATATATTTCCCCCTTTGCAGTCTGACATCCCATGACTCATTCACCCTTTGGGGCAAAATTTCCCTTTGGAAGTGGAGCAGCCTTCCGCGTCTCCAAAATCACCAAGCCACTCTGGACACCTGAGAAATAGCTTGCTGGAGAAAACACAAATGTAGGTCCAGCGTATTTTTTACACCTGAAAACCCCAAACCTAGCAGCCGCTTGCTGGCTTGCTGTAACAGCAATGGGCCCAGTGTAGGGGGACAGGGTGGGACTTATTTCCTGGCGGTACATTCCTTGCTGAATTATGGGCCTAAGGCAGAGACCTCATTTTCTCCAGATGACTCTCAGGAAATACCCTCCCCATCAGCTATTATTGCCTAAATAATAGGGAGGGAAGTGCAACAGACTTGAGCAATATCTGAGGTACTCCATAGGGCACATCCCAAATCTGGTATAGGGCAAGGCTGCTAAAGCAACTGATTATAATGTGACTTGGTGGGTGTATACAGTTCTCTTTTTGCCCTGGAGTCATGAGGTCGTGTGGAAAAATACAGATACTCGTTTAGAAATAGGTAACTTGCTGAAAAGTAACATGACAAAATCTCTTCCTAAGCACGGGCCCGTGCTGTCAACATTTGTGCATAGATTTAACTTCAATAATGGGACCTCTAGGTAGGAAAACGTGTATGAAAGTTTACAGGATTAGAATCTTAAACATTAAGTTTCCAGAAAGCTCAGTCCAGGAAGGGAAAAGCCTGTCAAGGGAGAGGTCTGCTGGGATTTGATTTATGAACAGGACATCCTGCTTAGTTCCGAGATCTTGCAGATACGATTCTAGTGAGACCGCTGGGTTATTGTGATGGCAAAGAAAAAGAGCTCACCCGCTCCCTTGTCTCCCAAAGGCACTCAAACCTGTCTGGGCATCGTATCAGTGCTAAACATTTGGCATTCTTTATCACGTTTCATCACCACTGTTTACTAAGCGATGTTAAAAATGCACAGTATGTGTGCAGCTCCGTGCAAGCAGACTGACATGTCTGTCGTTAATTAGCGAGTTGCATGCTGTCATTTGTGCAGTTAAGCTCAGGGTTGATTCCGTGACCCAGCCACAGAAGATGACTGTCCGGAAAGCTGGGGCAAAAGGCAGAGGAGAGGTAGAGCTCTCAGGAGGATGTGGGGAGAGGTAGAGCTCTCAGGAGGATGTTGCCCAGACCCCAAGCTGTGGCAGGGGTCTAGCTCAGCTTGTGCGCTCAGATTTCCTTTGTGTGGGAACTAGGGTGCCACGGGGATGAGAGAAAGGACGTTTCACTCCCACGTAGTTCTCTAGTAGGAGATAAGAGACATCCAAGACATGCTCTGGGGCAGCGATGCTGACACATCTGCTGTTGCTCCAATGGGTGAATCACAACAAAGAGGCTTTAGAAAGCGGCTTCGGTCTTGGTGCCTCAGATGCTGGTGCTCAGCTCAAACCACTGAAGGGCTCGCTGCCAGTGGCTGCCTGAAACTGTCCCCTGGTTTTAGCTGGAGCTGCAGTACTTCAGCACCTCAAGCTACTTCTCTGCTACTTAATTAAATGGTGCCAGGGCACATTCCCAGACATTTAAGACTGAGTCATCTATACTGTTAAACTGTTAGGATGTCCCAGGCATGTCTGTGGTCCTTCAGATGTTTCCCAGGCATGGCTTGGAAGCCAGCAGGGCCTGGAGACCATTCTCAGTAGACATTTGAGATAAAACTGCCTTATTTTGGCAGATAAGAAAGTTGCATAGTATGGAAGCGCAGTAACTCAGGCTGGGCAGCCTTACTGCCAGAGGACAGACCTGGCATATCTGATACACTGTTACGGACGTGGCCTGGGTGTCTCCAGCTGCCTGTCCTTAGCGTAGCAGGCTCTTTTATTTACAGGGGGTTTACAAGGATTGTATAGTGCTTTAGAGGTCAGTGCTGGGGCTGGCTAGCCAACTAAATACCATACAGTGTAGCTTGGTGGGAGGTGGTCTGCTTCCTTGTGCATGAAGGAAGAAAGCGTCTGAATTAGAAGTGGGTAAGCTGTGTTTACCTGTGTTTGCTTCTGGCTATGCCACTGACGAAGCTAACTTTTTACCTTGTCTTATTCCTGATATGTCACTTACTCACCTCATTCCTTTCCCTGGCCCCACGTCCCCACAGACCAGTGTTGACTCTTGTACTTTGCTGGACATTGCAGAAAATCTCAAGCCCACCCTGCTGTCAAGCGGACAACGTGTGCATGTTATCAGGAGGAGTAATGCATCCAGCTGTGGATTAACAGAAGAGTCCTCCAGGCAGAGTTTCCTCCCTACCTCACTCATTACTTTGTCACCAGCTGAATCCCTGTAGTTCATCTTTGTGCTTTGTCATTTTGCTGGGAGTCACGGCACTTCGCTTTTACCTTGGGCAAAGGGAAGCCAAATCAGAAGCCCCAGGCAGATGACTCGTAGCCACCTCGTGGAGCTGTCTGCATCTTCTAGTTGCTGATGTCCAGCTAGCTGTGTCATCTCCAGAACGAAGCAGCTCTGGGTGGGTCTGGCTACCCACAGCTTTCACTTGGAAACCCCCCATTTCTAACCTTGTAAGTAGCCCCGAAGGTATGCGGGGCTGCTAAAATTAAAGCAGTCTGACCTCAGGAATGGGACGGATGATATGACAGCTGCGTGGCCTTTGAATTGGTTGCTAATCTAATGAGGGGTGATTTAGCTCTGCCAGTCACACGTATACATCGCAGCTGCAGCAGCGCCTATCGGTAATGCGATCAGAGAGCCCCCGGCTGCGCTGGGATCCCTACTCCCCCTGCCCCAGGGCTGTCTCCAGCATGGGCACAGCCCTCATGTGTGTCCGGGAGGTGCAAATCTGGGTTTAGAGCGCTTTGTCCTGGGCAAAAGAACACTGCAGCCGTGTGACACAAAGTGCTTAAGGGGAATAATGTTTTTCGGCCAAATCGGAGAGGTTCACACCTTTTTTCAGAAAATTCAAGCTGATGTGTTGTGCTGCCCCGTTCCTATGTGGCTCTTGACTCTTCCCTGGGCTTTTGTTCAGTCATCCCATCTCCTGTCCCATCTCAGTGCACCAGAGCCATGGCCCCAGGTGTGGCCCCCTCTTTTACGCAAGTTTGTGCTCACATACACTTTCTTTTGCTCAGTTGCTCCCCTGACTTGGACAATTCTTTGCTGACAGCTGTGTCCTGCCAACCTCACCGCAGCCAGCAACTCTGCTGAGCGGAGTCCCAGCACCCAGCCAGCTTTCCTGCTGCTTGGCTTTGTTATACCCAAACTCTGGAAAAGTTTCTGCTCTGAGAAAACAAATGCAGGCACAGGTGTGCAACCCACCTTTGCTGTTTAAGCTCTGAACAGAGTTACATGCAGTGAAGTGGGATAGGGGCAGGTCCTACCGCAGCGGCAGGGGGGCCTCTGTCCCCAAAAGTTGATGCACCCGACAGAGAGTGGATGAGAGGACAGGCAGTGGTGTTGGCATCAGAGACAGGCAACTGAGACACAGAGGGCTCAAGTGTCTTCCCTAATCATCTCGTGCAGGGAGTAGCAAATTTAAACACCAACCCAGACTTTCCGTGTCTGTTCCCCAGCCACAAGAGCAGCTTTTGGTACAATGAATGAGGAGAAACCCTGGCACGTACGCCGTATCAGCTGGCTTGCTTGGGACGGGGTGGTGAGGCTGGGTCTGGCCCCGTGCTGGGCGTCCAGAAGGACTGCGGGCGAGAGCTGGTGTGGGCTGGGTGGGAGGCAGCGGGCACTGGGAAGGATGCATGTGACTGGTGACAAGCAGAGGAGCTGCCCCCTTTTTGCTTATAAGCGATTTCAACGTGACTTTGAAGTGGTCTGCAAAGATTCTGAGCAGTTTTGGCCGGCTTTTAAGGGGAAACTTAGTGTCTGCCAGTGGAGACTCCAGAGGTGAGTGAAATAACATGCCTGATGGCAAGCCTCATGAGACAGATCCTCTGGGGGTATAAATCAGCACTGTTCCCTCAGTCCCATTTAGAGCTACGCTGGCTTAGAGCCCGTGCTCCCAGCCATCCTCCCAGAGCGGTAAGAAGTAATGGAATGGATTCAGGTGTAATTGCTTCTCACAGAAAGAAACTGTAAGGAAAGGCAGTTTGCTTAGTGAGGAGAAAGCTAGGGCTCATTGTTTTCTGTTCCTTGAAGGAAAGCAGAGTTTTGATGCGAAGGCAGAAAGACAGGGATGCCATAAAACAAGCAAACAAGGATGGAAGGCTTTGCCATCTCATGGCCTTTCTTTCCTACATCCTCATGCCACATAGCAGCCAGCAAAATGGACTTGAAGAAAACCTGAAGGAATGGCTGCATGAACTGCTTTTTAAAGAGCCTGGGCTAGTTCTTCTCATCATTAAGTCTTTTTTTTTTTTTTTTCACCAGTATCACTCCATTGATTTTCACTGCAGTGACACAACTGTAAAACAGGCTTAATGTAGCGGAGAATCAGACCTTATGTATCTAAATTTGTTTTTCGGAACCATGCTTTTCTTACAGGGAAAAAGAAGTGCCCCCAGTTTAAAGGTAAGCTCCAAATCTTCACTGCACCATGAAGATTTGCAGGTATAAATCCCATTTAGAGGACTTCATAAAGCACTGAAGTACTCCACAGTAGCAGGATATAACCTTGGGATGTTCACTTGCTGTAATGTGATTAATGAGCCTTTCCCCATACATAGCAGATATCTCGGCAATTTTTTGTGTATGGAAGTGGAGCAATTGTCCAGCTTTACGCAAATGAGGAGCTACTTCAGTGTTTGCCCTGTGAAGAGACTTCAGTTTCAATGGGCTTCAAGATTGCACTTTTGTGTTAAGTGGAACTGTGATCTTTTTCCAATGAGTGTTGCTATGCAGGGCCAATTTGTGACGTCCATTATTCTAAAATAAGTAACTTCTGCACAGCAGAAATATGCTCCACTTGCACTGCTAATCTGTCTCTCACACAAAGGCGTGTTTGGAAGAAAAGTTATTTATTGCAAGTAATAAATGCAGGTTCTCAAAAGCATTTATAACTTAGTTTCCAGAGTCAGAGCACTCCAGTTTGAAATAATTTCCTTTCAATTTTCTATATTTTCAATCTCTTTCCTGGCTGTTTTAGACCATATGTTGCATACTTAATTATTCTCCAAAGGAGCATCTCAGGCACTGAAAATGGAATATACTTATAAAAATTCTTCATGCAAGAATCTGTTCTTCAGGTATCAACTATTGCCTGTTACAAGAGAGGAAACCTGGCTCTCTGTTAAATAAGCACGTTATGTCAAAGTCTCCTGCCTCACCCTGTGCAAATGGCTATAGATCTCATCTGCGTACTTCATGAGCTCTTCTCAGTCATCGGCATAACAGCCCCTTGAATGTCCTCTGGTGGAAAATGGAAACTGTAGTTAATGCTTACCCGGTTTGTCAGAAATCACAGAGGAGAGCTGGGGCACAGTGGGATTTGAAACCAGCTTGTCTGTATTTTTACACGGTATCTTTCCCTCTAGAATAAGCCGTAAGAGCAGAGCGGTTTAAATTCTTCCCAAAAGGACCCAGAAACCTTAATTTCATTAGAAACCACATGAGCTACTAGCTGTTGAGGACTCCACTTACTTGAGGAGTTTGTATGCTTTTTTTGAGACCGTTCTCAAGGAGGTAAAATGCAAATATATCAATATTTGGAAGGCTTCATAGGGTTAGTTTGGCATTTACTTGTGGCTTTGGCCACCAGGTGCCATGGGACTGGGAAGTGCAACTGAGTAACTCCATGGCAGCAAAAAAGGGAGCGGTTTGCACTCCTGTTTTACTCCTGTGTGAGGCTGGCTAAGAGACCCCAATCCTTTCCCCTGCCCCCCGCAGCAGCTGGCTGTGGCTGTGCAGCTGCACAGCTCTTGCAGCGGGACAAGGGCTGACTCCATCCTTGCTCTGCAGAGAGTTTGCACACAGGGTGAAGTACAGCTGCAGCCCTCTCTTGTTTAATAATCACAAATGAATTTATTGCCATCCAAGTAGGTATGCGAATAATTAGCGAAGTGGAAAAGCATGTTTATAGCGAATAATTCATCTGCTTAAAATCCCTGCCTGTCCAGTGTGTTAGACTTACTGATGCACTTCTAGAGTGGGAGGAACTGAAGGCGTTCCTGTCATCTTTCTGCCTTTGGAAGAAGGGAGAAGTTGCAGTTCAAAGGGGGGTTAAACCACTGTTCCAAGGTCACACAAAATCTCTGTGGCAGTATTGGGAATATCCACATTTCCCTCTCATTTTCAAAATCCTTCCAGGATTTCATCCTTTCTGGCAGACCATGTTATTCAAAAGAGGTTCCTCCTGTTTTCTGAAAGACCTTCTGCTTGACAGCTCTGTCCTCTGAGGAAACATTTCTTTATAACAAGTATGCCTTGAATCAGTTTGACTTGGTTTTCACTTTTTCTTGTAGCCCACAGCAAAACTTGTGCCCCAGTGTAACTAGTTTCCATGAGCATCGCTATAAAATACAGGGCAAGCTGTGTTGGCTGCTCCCCGCAGGAGTGGAAAATGGAAAGACAGTTGCATCAGCCAGTCCCTTAGCAAGGTGTAAAGCCTGTGTGGGACCCTCGTGCACCGAGTTCACTGAGCATCAGGGACCCTTATACACATCAGGCAACAAGCTATATGCAGGGAGCAACACCTAGCGGGTCGTAGAATATGAATTTGCGTATGCAGTCATTTCTGAGGCACTGGTGCATTGCTGCTTCAGCCCATTTTAACTGTGTGACATGTTGCATGGCTGGCATATGTTATTGCCAAGTACAGTTATACTTAATATTGCTTATGGAGGCTGCTAAGTTCCTCTGGAAGCCAGAGCTTTCTGGGGATCTTTCCCTCCTCAGCAGTCAGGCTGCTGTAATCACTGTTTAAAGGGAGACTGTGAAAAGCTGTGAGCTAATCTGTAAAGTCAAGGCTTGCTTCTCTTTCACCTCCCTCCTCAGGACATGTCTCCAATATGAAGCTGATATTTATGCATTAGAATAGAATAGAATCGAATCATTTAGGTTGGAAAAGACCTTTAAAATCATCAAGTCCAAATTTTAACCTAGCACTGCCAAGTCGACCACTAAATCATGTCCCTAAGCACCACATCTACACGTCTTTTAAATACCTCTAGGGATTCAACCACTTCCCTGGGCAGCCTGTGCCAATGCTTGACAACACTTTTGGTGAAGAATTTTTTACTAATATCTAATAAAAACCTCCCCTGGCGCAACTTGAGGCCATTTCCCCTCGTCCTATCGCCTGTTACTTGGGAGAAGAGGCCGACCCCCACCTGGCTACAGCCTCCTGTCAGGCAGCTGTAGAGGGCGATAAGGTCTCCCCTCAGCCTCCTCTTCTCCAGGCTGAACAACCCCAGTTCCCTCAGCTGCTCCTCATCAGACTTGTGCTCCAGACCCCTCACCAGCTTCACTGCCCTTCTCTGGACACGCTCCAGCCCCTCAATGTCCTTCTTGTAGTGAGGGGCCCAAAACTGAACCCAGTATTTGAGGTGCGGCCTCACCAGTGCCAAGTACAGGGGAAGGATGACTTCCCTACTCCTGCTGGCCACACTATTCCTGATACAAGCCAGGATGCCATTGGCCTTCTTGGCCACCTGGGCACACTGCTGGTTCATATTCAGTCAGCTGTCACCCCCGGGTCCTTTTCCATCGGGCAGCTTTCCAGCCACTCTTCCCCAAGCCTGTAACGTTGCATGGGGTCATTGTGACTGAAGTGCAGGACCCGGCACCTCACACCGTTGAGCCTCATACAACTGGCCTCAGCCCATCGATCCAGCCTGTCCAGGTCCTTCTGTAGAGCCTTCCTATCCTCAAGCAGATCGACATTCCCACCCAATTTGGTGTCATCTGCAAACTTGCAAACTCAATCCCCTCATCCAGGTCATTGATAAAGATATTAAACAAGACCGGCCCCAGAACTGAGCCCTGGGGGACACCACTTGTGACCAGCTGCCAACTGGATTTAAGTCCATTTACCACCACCCTTTGGGCCTAGCCATCCAGCCAGTTTTTTACCCAGTGAAGAATATGCCTGTCTAAGCCAAGGGCAGCCAGTTTCTCCAGGAGAATGCTGTGGGAAAAGGTGTCAAAGGCTTTCCTGAAGTCCATGTAAACAACATCCACAGCTTTTCCTTCATTCACTAATCGAGTCACCTTGTCATAGAAGGAGATCAGGTTGGTCAAGCAGAACCTGCCCTTCATAAACCCATGCTGGCTGGGCCTGATCACCTGGTTGTCCTGTATGTGCCACGTGATGGCACTCAGGATGGTCTGCTCCATGACCTCCCCTGGCACCGAGGTCAGGCTGACAGGCCTGTAGTTCCCTGGATCCTCCTTCTGGCCCTTCTTGTAGATGGGCATCACATTGGCTAACCTCCAGTCAACTGGGACCTCCCCTGTTAGCCAGGACTGCTGATAAATGATGGAAAGGGGCTTGGTGAGGATCTCTGCCAGCTGCCTCAGTACCCTTGGGTGGATCCCATCCAGCCCCATAGACCTATGTGTCTAAGTGGAGCAGCAGGCTGTTAAGCATTTCCCCTTGGATTATGGGGGCTTCATTCTGCTCCCCGTCCCTGTCTTCCAGTGCAGGTGACCAGGTATCCTGAGAACAACTGGTTTGAGGCAAAGAAGGTATTGGGTACCTCAGCCTTTTCCTCATCCTTTGTCACTCTGTTTCCACCCCACCCCACATCCAATAAAGGATGGAGGTTCCCCTTAGCTCTCCTGTTGCTGTAATGTGCAATATGTGATGCCTCTACCCTGGGGGAGGCACTCCTAAGTGAGTCAGGAATTTGCTGTGTGCCCAGTTAGCACACTGCAGCTGTGCCTGCTCAGCCTTGCCACCCTCAATTTCTGTCTCTGCCACTGGGAAGAGAGAAGAAAGCTCTTCCCCTGGTGCTGTCACAACTAATGTGCTGGCCAGACTGCCTGCGCCCAGGAAGACCAGGGGTGCCACCCCTCCCCAGGGCTCGTGCCAGTCTCCTGGGGCGCCGATCAGCTCCCGTGATGACGTGGACACCTGGTAATGACACAGAGGACAAACCTCACTAGGGTAACTGAAAAAAACCCCACCTTAGACATCATACCGTGGTCACTGATTGTCCCAGGAGTGATTTGAACCCAGCAAGAGGAGGGTCCACACTCCCCTGTGAATATCTGCAGAGCTGTTGAATTCTCTCATGCTTACAAAGTTTGTAGATAACTCACCAGAACATTTTGGGGCTTGTTCTGGAGGCTGGCAATCCAGCAATGCTTCCAGAAAGTTTGAGCTCTTACTCTGAGGTTGAGCTAGCACATATAAATGAAGGTTCAAGTTAGTTTACTGACCCATAAAAAAGGTGCTTTATTTTTTACAGCTATATATGTGCCTGTGTGTGTGCGCGCGCACATATGTATAAAGAAATATGGGCTTTTCCTTCGGCCTCATCCCACATTCCATGAAAAGCAGCGTTCCTCTGCAAGCTGTAGCCGTTCACGTCTCGCAATCTGCCACCTGTCAAAGCAATTTGAGATTTACTAGTGACAACTGAGTGCTAATGTCTGCCATCCTTGCCCTGCAAATAGCCGATGCATTCCAAGTCCCACGGCCTTTACGTCAACTCTCCTCCCCAAGATTAGTTCAAACTCAGCCAGTCACCCAGTGGCCATTTGGAGTGATTCACTCTTAGAAGTACGTATCTTCGACACTCACTAAAACTTCAGGGGGAAAATGAGTCATTTCACATTATAGAAAGTCATATCTTGCCCTTGGTATTTCTATGTATACATGAGTGATAATCATTTATTTTTAGATAAGTTTCTCCAGTATAAATGCTGCTTCCTTTGATAAAGGTCGTCTTGAGAGCCACATGCTAATATTCTGCTTATTGCACAAGTGCTATGGGAGATTATTTATTTATTCACGCGTTCGCAGCAGTGCAGTTGAATGACAGGAAGCTACAGCCGTAGCTGACGGCTGGAGTCCGCCTGCAGGCAGGGGCCCTGTTGCTAGGCTGATCGGCCGACGGTGCGTTCGGTAATGCAGTGAGTTCATCCCCCTTCTGGCACTTGCTTGCTGTTTGAATCACTTGTGTCTGCCTCCTAGACCATCCGGTCATGACTGGTTTTAGGACTCTAGAACCAAGCAAACAGATAAAGCAAAGACTCCGGCCTCGTTAGATCTTGTCACCATCCCAGCGAACCAAACGATTCAACATGGCAGTTGGGGGGGGGGGGGAGGGTGTGGTTTTGGTCCAAGTGTACCCTGATGCCTGTGCTACCCACAGCAGGGACCTGTGGCAGTTTTGAGACGTGCCGACCCTGATATTGCACCCTTCAGCTTCAACTTCAGCTGCAGCACCTTCTGCGTAACAGCCTCTCTTTTTCTGTGTAAAACACAGCAGCACTCCTGCTTTGGGGTCATCTGCCCTCACCTCACCCAGCTTCACCCGTGGCAGGTCCATCTCCTGCTGAACCTGCGATTCCTAAGGGGCTCTGGCTCACGAGCAAGCAGAAACCGCCACCATCTTCTCCAGACATCTGCGGAGAAAGGCAGGGAATACCATCTGGCCATGAGAGGCATTTCAGGGCCCTCCCTGTAGGGAAGTTGGACAACTTTCTACCGCACTTAAATATCTTTAAAAAAAAAAAAGTCTCTTGAGTTTCATATACATATGCGTGCAAATGCGTGTTTATATTATAGATGACATGCAAATTGATATTTAAAAATCCAAATGCATAGCTATGTGTCCCAGAGGGGAAATTTGCAGATTGTTGAGATTTTGTTCGCTGCCCCCCTGAACAGAAGATGATTCGGATATAATTTCTTACTGAAGCAGCTTTCGGCCTGCTCAGTAATGAACCCAAAATAACAGCAACCTTTACATCAGGGGCTGTGTGTGGCTCAATAGCCAGAGGCTGAACACCTGGGGGTGCTCAGTACCTGCCCCCCATGCCCAGCTGGACCCTCAGCACCCTCTCTGGAAGGAGGGGTCGCAGCTGGCAGGACCCCATTTCACAGCCAGCAGGACCCCATTTCACAGCCTGGAGCGGGGGACATGTTCTCATCGTTTCAAAGCTTGGCCCCTGGGTTTTGGGCTGTATCCCTTGCAGAGGAGATGCGGGGTGTTCTTTGGCATGGAGGGAGGGAGCAGGAGAGGAGGCTGAGCAGTGCGGGCCATTCCCATCTCCTCCCGGGGCAGCGCAGTCGGTTGAGCTGTCTCCTGTGCCAAGCTTGGCCCGTGCCTTTCTCATCTGAGCCTCCTGTGCTGTAGCGTCTCTTTTTGGGGGGAAATCCCAAGTGCCTTTGCCCCTCTGTATGGACATGTTTTTCCCTCCCTGCTCTTCTTCTGCCCCTCCTCTGGCCTCCAAGACCAGAGTTTGTCCTTGTGCTGGAGCTGCTCTCTGGCTCCTGTTCCCCAGGACGGGCATCCAAAGAGGCAGCTCCCAATGCACCCAGTAAAACCCAGTCCAAACTGTGACTGTCCCTCCTTCCCATCCTCCAACAATTAGATGTCATTTTGGATATAAACTACCCAGATTAAAGAGATATCTGAGATATTTTACTATCATGCTGGCTCCTAAGTCAAATAAACACTATAAAACATGGAGCCAGATTCAGCTCTGACTGAACTTTCACATCAAGCTTTAGTTTGATGTTGAAATAAGGTGACATATCAATTTCACGAGTACTGACTTATCTCCTACTGGTGTTTATGTAAAGAGAGTTCAGCTCATGGACTTCTCCCTGCATCGTGGAGATACTGCCAATGTTACTCAAAGTGGTGTTTTCCTGCTCTGTCTTGCACTGTTCACCAAATGTTCAGAGGGAAAACAGGTCTCAGACAGCATCTGTGTAGGAACTGTTTGAGCACAGATGTTGTATCATTTTGGCTAAGGGTGACAGAACATAATTATCAGAAAACATTTCTAAGTAACAGGCTGATTGTCTGCTCTATTTAAAATCATTTCTGGCAAACGATCAGATCACAGGCAAAAGACCAGCCATCTTCTCATGGCAGAACAGATCTGTGTAATGAGTTTGCATGGTAAGGATACGACCTGAGTGAGAATCAAGTCTGCAAGATGTCTGTCTACTGACAGTGAAGCTTTCTTCCTACCTTACAGAGAACAGAAGGAAGCCCAAGAGAAAAGGCAGACCATATGTGATGGAAGATGTATGCCCCTAATACGACATTCAGCGGTTTGACCATTTTTACCGCAACAGCAAAATATATTCTCAGCTGGCTTAGCAGAGGAAGTAAGGCAAGTATTTTGCACTCCTCCATTAGGACATATTTATGTTTTATGTGACTGGATGACAGAAAACACAGGTTCTTATCTCTTTCTGTAGCTGGGAAAGCTGGCCTTGTTCATGCTTCACTAGGCCTGCTGGAGTCAACACATCAGTGAGGATCTCTTCCGTTTGGCAACCATGGCCATAGAAATTAGGAAAACAGACAGAGCAGGGTAGTGCTTCTAGGTATTTTCCCTGCCTGCATTCCAGCTGCAGAGCACGCTCTCCCATTCTACTTCTCCAACATTTTTGACAGACAAAAGCTTTTCAGAACTTTTAAATGATTGCATTCATAGTCTTCAATGTTTCAAAATCCTTTGTGATCAGGTTGCTTGACATAAGTATGATGGAGGACTTTGAATTTTATCCTCCAGTTCCTAAAATCAAGGATGACAGCTTTTGGGTGAACTGTCTCTTATGAAAGTTTTGCCAGCGTAGATGTAAAGGCATCAAGTAACGGGGATTGCACTGTGGGCCTTGGTAATGAGTCCCTTGACTGATTGCTCTCAGTATTAGATGTCTGCTAGCATAATGTTTTCCTGAATTCTGGTTCCAGCTGCTCGTTTTACCACTCCCTTGCCTGCTTTGTTAAGGAACCATCTCCATTTTATAGCGCTTCCTTGGCAAGGCACCTGGACACTTCCCTTCGGTGAGCTCAGTAGAGATCCTGACTGAGCTCTGAATCGATGACAGCCTTGACAGGGACCTATTCCCACTGCAACTTGACAGATCAGGGGTTACATCTGCAAACTGGAATTATGACGCATAAGGCCCCATGGCCACGTGTAGGCTTGTGCTCTTAGGACTGGCCCCTGTGAGGTGCCGACCATGTTGGTGTGATACCAAACATGCTCACCTCCCATAAAAATATTTGCTGGTGGAGGACATTCAGCATCGCTCAGGCAACCTGGGCACCTTGGATGATCAACTTGTGTAAATGGAGTTTACTGACACCTGGACTTGCCTGTCCCTGCCAAACAAGGGGCTGTTGCATTGAGACACCCACACCAGGGGTTGCTTCTTGGCCAGCCAGCAGCCTGTTCGAAGGTAGTTAGGGAAGCCTGGGCATATTGCAGATGGTTTGTTGGGGCTGTGGTAATGGAGTTATACGAGGAAAATGGAAGGAGGGAAAGAGGATAGTATGTTCTTAGAAATTATTTGTGTTACTTATTTATTTCTGGTTTGTTTGTTCGTTTGTTGTTTAGGGTTTGTTTTGGTTTTTTTTCTTAAAGCAACCCCTGACAGTAAGGAAACACGATGTACTTATCAATAGTAGGAACACAGAACTGTTTGTTGAGCTGTGGCATTTTTAGCTTCTGCTTCCTTGAGCTGCTGCTGAGACATTGAGAAATACTTGTTTAGTGGCCTTAGAGTTGCGTAAATCATTTTAGTCAACAAACTTGGCTGCTCTTTCAAGTTAATGTGCCCTTAAAATGTAACAACATTAGACTATTTGATTTTGCAATGTTAATGTAAGTACTTTTTCTTATAAACAAGAAGCATCTATAAAAAGGACTCCACAAACTGACCGTCAGTCCAGAGCGTGCAATACACAGTGCCAGCCCTTTCCAGAGTGTGAGCTAAATCACTGTCCTGCTGAAGCCCGTGGAAGTGTTTCCATTCACTTCAACCTAATCAAGATTTGGCACAGTAAGAAAACAAGCTCTGGGTGTCAACATACCCTACCTCTCCCAGATGCACAGACAAGCATTTTGGTCCTCTGACAGTGTATATTTTATAGTTAGGCACTGGTTTATTAATGTATATCCCAAAGGATTCCTTGAGTCCATCAACAGAAAATGAAGATGCAACTCCTAAAGCTCTCCCACTAGGTCAGAATCTCCTTTCCTGCTGTACGGATTATATCCTGTATTTTGCAGCTTAAGCTTCAGTCTTTTTTCCTATTAAAGCCCTGCTGGGAGTATTCAGTCGTACTAAGTCTTTAAAGTCAGTGGCAAGGATTCTTACTGACTTCAGTGGAGTTTGGATCAAAGCCATATAGTTAAGCCAAAGAAAAGGCTGTTTTGCTGTAGTATCTTTTTCTGGTTTAATGGTGTTACCTGGATAGGATTGTATAATCTCCATCCTATGTGGCTAATAAAAATGGCACCGAAAACTAATGAATAGCCAGCAAGTTGTTGAAAGGTTGTTGTTCTTATGGGTTGAATTATTTGTTGCCACTTGAACCTATTTTTTCCTCCGTTTTTTTTTTTTGTTGGCAAAACATCCTGTAATGTTTCCTTTTACTTGGGTGACTGAATTTTGCCAGCTGACATCCTGGCTACATGGACTATATCATATACCTCTGAAAGAAAGGTCTTTGGATGAGCTGGAAGAGGAGCATGTCCTGTTCCCTATCCATCTTCTACCTCCCTCTTGCACTGTGGATTTCTCTGATGACAACCATGAAGATGCTAGTATGAGCACGCTCAGTGGTGTGACAGCCTGTTTTGATGTGCTCATGCACAGGGAAGTCTCTCTCGCTCTGGAGGCTTTAACCATGCTGGAGGGCAAAGCTGCTGCTTGGACGAAAAAGGGTCTGATCTTGACGGTGGTTTCAGTCCTTCCCCAAGGACATGTTATGAAAGCTCCTGACCCTGATGTAAAAAAGCATGCAGCCTCCTGTGTTGTAGCTGTCGGCTATCAATCGCTGTCTCTGGCCACAGCCCGCTCCTCTGAAGTGTGTTTCATCTGTGGTAATAACAACCAGCTTCTGGTGTGGGGACTCAAACTCTTCAAAGGAGCCCCAGCTCCTCTCTGGAAGACACTTGGTAGGATTCCCTCCTCCTGTGGTATTTCTCCCAGGTATTTCTGAGCTCCCAGACGCCTGAGCAGAGGCAGCCTGAGGAAGAAACCCTCAAGGTCCCTAACCCTATGGCTGGGCTCACAAGCGGAGGGCTGCAAGAAGAGGAGGGGAGGGGGAAAGATCTGGAGGACTGAAGGACTGTGAAGTCCTCTCCTTTCTTGAAGAAGTGGGAAAACCAAGGTTTTTGGTTAAGTACAAGCAACCTGCCTACAGAGTTGTTGCAATGTGCTAAAAAGCGTGTGTAATGTTGCAAATAACCATTCTTTTGATTACACCGTTGTGTCAGGGGCAGGGGTTTTTGCTCTACCTCAGCTGCCTTGCCGGAGGATGATGAGGAAGAGAACAAGGAGAAGGAGAAGGAGGAGGAGGTCTCAGGACTCCAGTGGCCACAGCAGAGAAACAAAAGCAAAAACAAAACAGGGAAATCTATTTCCCATGGAAAATTATCAAAACAAAAGGTTACCGAGCCTGTTCCTGCTGCATCCGCAGTGACTGTAAAGATGAGGATAAGGTAGCTACTTTGATAGTGGGGTCAGGACCAGGGGAGAGGCCAGAAGCTTGGGAGGACATCTGAGGAAGACATGCAAATAAACAGCAGGTAGGGGAAAGGGGTGGGCACCGTCTTCAATAACGCAGACTCCAGAGAAAGGAGAGAGGGAAAATTCAGAGAGGAGGTAACAGGAGTGACTGAGGGTGGTAATGGCCAAACCACGGACTGCTGGGGATGGATGTGAGGAAGAAGTAGTGAACAACCCTTGTGAAGGGAACAGCAAGAGGTGGATTAGCAATGAGCTGGATGCGAAGGGATGACTCAGTAGTGATGCCTCCATTACGAGAGCAGCTGAGACAGAGTCCTGAAATGCTAGTGCAGGGAGGAAGAGGCCAGGCATAGGTGCAAGAAAAGAGGAGGAGATAGTAAATGCAATAAAATATTCTGATGAAAAAAAAATAATCTCCCTACCCAAAGCTGTAAGCAAATGAATTCAGAGCTATTCGTGGCACTGACATCAACTCTTGCTCCTGAAACAATAATGGGAATAAGGGGAGAAAGTGGGAGGAAAAAGAGGAAATGAAGGAAATTAATTTTTGGCAGTAAAATTTATCAGGAGTACTTAGGTACTTCTGGAAATGTTTTTCAAATTTCCCAAGTAGCGGAGGCCGTGGCTCAATGAAATAGTAAATCAACTTTCAGGGCACTTAGTGCTGACCCAAATCCATTGCAACCATATAGCACAAACCAGCGAGCTGCTGTTTTGAATCCCCTTCCTGCTTCTTATTCACCGGAGAATGTGGTTTTGGATGGGTTAACGTTATTAAAGCAGCTTTCGTGCTAGATCAGGTGCTACACGTCCTCCTGAAGCTGGCAGAAGGCCAGGGTGATGGAGTAAAGCTGCACAGACCTTGGGCCGTGTGTTGTAGCTAATTCAACGGGGAGGCAACCATGTGCGCGTGGCTGCTCGGGCTCAGCTTTGTCCTGCCAGGCGACCTGCCAGCGCGGAGAGCTGATGCTGATGGTGGTGGAGCCGCAGCCTTGGGGGCCGAAAGTCCGCTGGTGGGCGATGCCAGTGGCCCTTGAAGGCCAGATGTGCGATGAGCTCCGCGTGGCCAGAGGAGCAATGGGGCTTTGGGTCCCCAACTTCCACTGAAATAAATGCGTTGGGAGATTTGGATTGTATGAAAACCCCACTGGGTGCCTTACCAATGCGCTTCTGTGTGCCTAATTCTCACCAGAAACCACTCCAATCATAAAGTTTTCTCTCCTGACCGTCACCTTAGCCTGTGGCTGTGCTTTCCGGGACTAGGCTGACATGCTTGTCCTCACCTCCCGGGGTGCCTTTGGCTGGCAGTTTGGAAGATGCCATCAAGAAAACTTAGGACTTGTCTAATACACAAGGGCTCTGAACAGCCCTTCTCCTCCGAGGGTTTCCCTCGTGGCAGGGTGAGGGTCTCGGGAAAGCAGCGGCCGCGCTGCCCGAACACCACCTCTCTCTGGCCTGGGGCCAGGGCTGTGGTGTACAGGAAAGCCCTCATTGACAGAGGCTGAAATCAGATGTGACCCTTCAGCCTGGGAGAAGTGCTGCGGAGCCTGATGGCAGCTTGCAGGGGTAAAGGAGTGCCTCTTTAATACCTAGCAGGACATGGGCAGCTTCAGGGTTTCCTCCAGCAATTCACAATTCTTGGAAACTGGCAGTATATATTTTGGGGTGCTCTGCAGAGCGATGATATGATCAAGGGCACCTTAGGGTAGGAACTTGGTTACTGTCACAAGCTCCAAGGATAATGCAGTGTAGAGAGAAAGTACCTCCTTTTGAAGAATTTCCTATCATGAAGCAGAAAGATTTTACGCTTCAGCAAGCCGAGGACCTTGAAAGAAGAGTTCTGAGGCAGGAAGAGAAAGCCCCCGAGGTGAGGTCAGGTCCATGAGAGACATTACAAGTGCTACGTCAACACAACAGCGATGCAAGGTCAGGTGAGGTTGGCTCTAATGGCACAGGGCTAACAGGATGCCTGGGGAGCCAACGTGAAAGGGGTGCTCCGAGCTGCTAATGCCTTCATCTGGGTCAGCCACTAATAGTCAGACACTGATTCACAGAACTTCCCTTCCCTGAGAGGTCCTTTAAATACGTGTATTTTTTTAAACAGTGAGGAAACAAATGGCCATGCTGAGGATTAAGTGCTCCTCACGTCTGACCTCAGGCATGCTGGCTTTGCCCCAGCCCGAGCCACCTGCTGCCGAGGCGCTCCTCTCTGGCTTTATCCGCATTTTCCCCTCGCCCTTTCCCCCTCTCCCTTCTCCTCCCTCCTTTCCCCATGTTGGGGCCATCCAAAATTGATTTCCTGCTCTGGCATGGAGTGGGGAACAAGTGTCGAAATCCTTCTTTCTGTTTTGTTTTCTGCAAAACGCAGTTCTTGCTCACTTGTCATCTTATTCTCAGAACACCCCCTGCCGGACCCCTCACCCCTTTCCCTGATCCCAGCTCTCCACAGCTGCACAAAGATGTTAGTGACCTTGCAAGAACGGCCTCCCCTGGGGGGCTCGGTCTGGCCCCGAAGGCCCCTCACCGGGGCCAGCTCCTGTGCTCAGGAGACCCCTGCTTGCCGCAGCTCGAACTGGCTGGCACGGGGGCCAGCTAGAGCCCGCTCGCCCCCACCGCCGGGGGCTGTGGCCAGCTCATGCCCTGAGCTACATGCGTGCACGCCATAAATCGTCACAGGGCTTCTGGTAAAACCCTTCAATTGAAGGGTTGCTGTTATTCGCTTTTTTGGGGGAGGGGCTATTCCAGTTAGGACTTTAAATACAGAAACAAATTTTGTCTTTAATCTTGGTCTCTCGGCTTCCTTCTCATCCCCAATTGCTCTGTCCTCCAAAGCTCGGCCACTTCTGAAAAGGACATGTCCTTCAGGGCAACATTTTACGCCTTTCTTAATGTCTTTTGTTTGTCCCCTAATGTAAACTGTCTCTGTGACAGGCTTTTAGCATGACTCTGTGATATGCTGTTTAGCTTTTTTTCCTTTGGGTTTTGTCTGTAACAAAAATGATTTACCATTGGGAAGCCTTTCCTTGCCTGTTTTTTATCCCAAATTTCCTGCCTCTTGTCATCTTTATATTTTGTTTCTCCTAGGCTGCCCTCTTTATGTGTGTTTGCCGCTGCATCGGTCTCCTCAGTCAAGCTGATGTTCTGAATTCTTCTGGGGAAAAGAGATTATTTCCCAAACTAGGTTAGGTAGATCAGGAAAACCCGCCGAGCAAGCAGAATTTAGACCAGCGAAAGAGCACAGCTTATTTTATTCAGGGAGGACATGAAGATAAATCTTCCAAATCACTCCCTTCCAAATATAAGCTTAGTCTGCTTCAGGAGACGCTGCTGACATCAGTCAGCCAGCCTAGCTGCTGGTGCAGGCTTTGTAGTGTAGACAAGTGCTCCTAGGTGAAGCTGACTGAAGTGCCCGTGGTTTGACTCAATTGCCCAACGTCAGTGAGGTGAGGTGGCTGCTTCATTCATGCAGCGCCTCTGCAGATCCATGCAGACCCCTGCGGGAGTGATGCTCTGCAGCGACCCTTTTTGCATTTGTTATTTGCACGTCCTGGGTGTCTTCTGGCAGTCACCATATGCATCACTGCTCGATTCCAGCCTCTCGTGTTGTCAAGTCTCCTTTACAAGCAGGGTGGGATCTGGCGTGCGGAGCTCGGGGTTGTCTGGGCTTGAGTGAAGTGAGTCATCCTCACAGAGTAATCTCCCTTCTCCACCGACGCTGAACCGCAGCAAGCCGTTCCTATTCAGCAAAGCACATAAGCCAATTTTTGGCTTCATTTCTATTCAGCAGAACGTTTAACCGTGAGTTTCATATTAAACTCACGCTCAAATCCTATGGCTTATTATTGGATTTAGATGAATGTCCACACTACCTCACTGAATGAGAAGGGGATTAATTACAAGGAGGGGGGGAGCTTTGCTGAGCTGGGTTCAGACAGAAGAGTGGTGCTCTCCTGCCCCGAGCCTTCCCCCCTCCTCCACTGTGCATCCAACAGTTTATTCCCAGGGCACAGTGTTGATATTTTAGTCTTGCTCATCAAGGGGCATTTCTGTAGTGTTGGATTTGCCAGGTGAAATGGCCTGTGGGGTTGCTCAAGACCCTGGTGAGCATCTCATCTTTGCTGCCTGGGAAGGGTGATGGCAGCAGGGTGATCCCACGTGACGTGCAGAGGGCACCCCCCTACTCACCTAGTTTTTCTCATCTCCAGCTTCAGATGGTGGAGGTGGAGGAGGCGCGTGAAGCATGGTGGGCTGATCTGCCTGCTGTTCCATAGCAGACTTCACACAAGCTCAAAAGGGTAGAAATTGAAATACTCGTCTGCTGCAGTGTGCTTTTAGAAGGGAGATCCATTTATATACTTTGCGAGAGCGGTTTGGGCAGGGCACCATGTGCCTGCTGGTCTCTGTGAAGGGGTTCTTGCTTTCTGAAAAGCAGGTTCCTCCCTCCCTGTTTACTCCTTGTAGAAAATGCTGAACTGAATATGCTTTTAGAAGCATACTGTCTTCACGGAGTCCTATGATTTAGGATGTGAATTCTTTACAATGAGGGCGGTGAAACACTGGAATGGGTTGCCCAGAGAGGTGATGGAGGCTCTATTCATTCAAGAAACATTCAAGACCAGGTTGGACTGGGCTCTGAGCAACCTGATCTGGTTAGCGGTGTCCCTTACTGCAGGGAGGTTGGACTAGATGACCTCTAGGGGTCCCTTCCAACCCAAAACATTCTATGATTCTGTGATTCTATGAGTCTATGATTTAGACAGATCTCAGGAGATGACATCATATTGGTGAAATGTTTCGCACAACCCTGTCTTGTCCTTAACTGCTTGCCATAAAACGTGCTAAACCCTTACTGCATTTCTGTCCCAATTGCAGCTAAGATGAACGCAGCCCGGCATCATGATAAAACAGTGTTGTACCTGTCCCTAAAGCCTGACCTCAGAAAGAGTGTAAAAACCCCTAATGAGCTGAGCAGGGTGCAGTACGAGAGACGGGGCCTCTAACAGCTAGCCCACACAGAAGGGGATGCAGGAGGAGCTGTTGTGAAGGTCATGCTGTTGGATTTGATGGGTTAAAACTGGATGCGAGGCAAAGCAACTCTTCTGCAAGCTCTCTTGAGCCCTGAGCAAAAGCTGGATGCTGCATAAAGATTGATGCTGCCAGTCCCTGAGTGCTGAGGAAGAGCCCAACTCTGGGCACAGACCAAGCTCTCAGTCTTTGCACCTCACTTTTCCCAGCCTTTACAATGGGAATAATAGTTGCTGACCTCCCCGCAGTGTGGCATTGGCTGTGCTTAAACAGTGCTTTAGACAGAAAGTCTGAGCACACTTGGTGAAACTCCATTTAATTGCTTATGGACTTAAATTTAGGCAATTGGTTTTTCCAGCATTCCCACTCTATCCATCAGCCTGAGAAATCTGCACCCCTCTGACATGCAGTGGCAGTAGGGGACTGATTTGTGACTTCCAAGGGTGCAAACCAGAAGCCTTTCCTCCAACCTTTTCCGCCAGGTTGGACGGGGCTCTGAGCAACCTGATCCAGTTAAAGGTGTCCCTGCTCACTGCAAGGGGGTTGAGCTAGATGGCCTCTAGGGGTCCCTTCCAACCCAAAACATTCTATGATTTTATGAACTGAGGGGCGGCGTGCCACTGCTGGTCTGTGGTAAGTGAGAGGATGTTCACCGTGGACTGTTACAGTTTGTAGAGAAAAAACAAAGATCTTAGTCATCAGAAACAGGAGTTAGTCATCAAAAGCAATCTATCTTCCTCTTAGAATGTAAAAAGGCTTAAAAGTTTGGTAAGGTTTACAAGGCATTAAAAACCATCAGCGTTATAATTGCCGGCATTAATTCTCATCAGGTAGCCTTCCTTCCCCAACTGATGCAGAGACTTAGAGCTTCATGTCTGTTGCCAGATGCTTTAGCCCTGGTGCCCATTACAGGTTTCTGCTGTAACTGTCTCGTTATCAGACCACCAATGTCCTGACACTTCCTAGTGATTAATCCTGTGTTGAAATGAAATTAAGTTTCCATATATTTGGCAGAATGACCCCAGGACTTCCTATTTGGGGAATACAAAGAATAAAGCATCTGCAGCCTACAGGAAGCCAGAGTCTCTGATTTCCTGCAGAGGCAGAACAAGAACAAACAGGGAACACATATTTCACAGCGGCAGTTGAAAGCGCACGTAAGAGCCCAGGCGGCCCCCATGATGAAAACAATTAGAAGGGGGAACATCCCTGGTCCCAAAATTATTTGTGGGTGTTTTGTTACATACACAATATGCCATTAGAAAATAGATGTTAACTCAAGTTAATGTTTTTTCCAGGTGACTATTAGACTTTCCCTTGGCATATGTCTTTTGGTTTAGATCAGCAAGACTGTACTTGTAAAACAAGTTGAGTTTTACATTGCCATTTGTTACGCTAGGCTCTCTAAACCCATTTCTGCTTAGGAAAACACAGCGACATTTTCTTTGATGGCTTTGTTAAAATGAGCCAAGCCAGATTCAGGGTGATGTAAACTCCAGTGAAAGGGGCAGGAGGAGGTGGTAAGGCAGCAAATCCTACTTGTAATGGAAGGCACATGGGGCAGTGGAGGCACCAGCCTGCCTTCTGGGGCTGTGCAGCATGGTCTCCCTAAGAGAGAGCATTCCTGCCTCTACAAGGCAATTTAGCAGCTCTACACCCACAGGAGGAAACACTTCCAAGGGCTTCCAAATTGCTGGATACACCTTGCACTAATGGGCATCATCAGCTTAAAATTAGACCTCTGAATAATGCTTCTACCTGAATATATATATTTGCATGCGTGCATATGTAGAGAGATGTGTGTGTGTATATGTAGACAAACCTGTTCTGTTTGCCTGCCACTTTGTTGGTTGCTGTAGTGTATTTTCGGAGCTTTGTCAGCTGGCTCTTGCTCCTTTGCCGCAGCCAGTTTTGCCAGTGTCAGTGGTTCTGTTGCTGCTGGTTCTTGTGAAAAGAAATTGCCTTACTTCTGTCCTACAAAGGTACCATACTACCATAACCACTGTGTCTAGGAATATCTTGTTTCCTAAAGTTTTATGTCAGTCCAGCCTCTTTCAATGCTTCCCAAACTGGAATGGAAGAGGGGAGGCCTAGATGCTGCAGGATGTTAGGCTCGGGGTGCTTCCACGGAGAAAAGTCTGACTGGTGGCTGGCTAAAAGACAGATGTCCTTCAGCAGGCAGAAATGGGGCTCCTGTGATCCCCCAGAAAGTTGCTTGTTTTGACATTTTTAATAAATGGCTGTCTAGAAACAAAATGCAAACTGTTTCTCTCCTTTAAACCATGACTCCATACAGGGAACTGGTTTGAATCTCCAGATCAGAGAGAAGACTCAAAGCGTCCAACCATGATGTTTTTCTGAAAGGGCATCTTTAGCCTTTTCTTTCAGATGTTAGCCTCAGAGTGGATATTTCTGTAGCCCTGAAAGTATCAAATGCATGAGGAACACAGGATGTGGCTCACGGGTCCTTACTGTGGTGACATTGAGAAGATCGTGTTATATCAAACAAGTCCCAAGAGAACCACACAGAACTGTGAGTGAACTACGGACAAGTTGACACCACAAAATGCTGCTTGCTATTGAAATGCCAGAGGCAGTAGGAATCAAAGCCGGTCTGTCCGCATGGCACGGGGAGCATTTACTGGATGCAGTCTAGACACACTGACTTGGCGACTGCCTGGAGGTAATAAACCCTTTTTCTAAATTCATGCTCTTGTCATATGGACTTTGTTTCCCCTGCAGTTTGGTAAAAGGCTCAAGGAGTATCTGTTTGTGCTGAAATCTGCAGGGATTTGGGGATGCAGCAGGGAACAAGGGTGTTCACACAGAGAGACTAGATCTGCAAGACTCTCACGCTGCAATTCTGCGTCTGCAGGGAGGGCTACACTACCTTTTTGCTTTGTTCTTTGCTCTGAGTTTTACAAGGCACCATGTGTCTCTGTCCCTGCCAGTGGGCCGGTTAAGCCTCTCCCAATTATTTGAGAGTGAGTATCATACAGACAAATCTATGCCATGCTGCCAGCTCTTGCGATTTTATGAGTCTTGCAATATTCGCTTTCTGTTCTCTTGGCTTTTGCTCCCAGATTAATGCAATGGAATTCCTCTTCCCATTAGCAAACAAGAGGAGGGGAAAAAAAAAGCCTTCCAGGTGTCCAGTCTACCTGGCAGAAAAGGAAAGCCAGGACCTGCGACACAGGAACCCCCTGGCTGTTAGACCTGGGCTCAGCCACACCACCCCCACAAAAGCCGCAGCTCCAGCACTGCGCTGTGGATACTGTTGTAAGTAACCCCTGCTTGATAAATCAGATTGCCAAATGACTGCTCTTGTCTCTCACTGCCGCCCACCCCCGTCCATGCGTTATCTCATCATTATTTTCTCTTACAACAATTGCGCTTTCCTGCTGAGAGCTGCTGGTGGTTTTCCACTCTTCCAGGGAAAAGCCTTCAGGGAGAATGCTCCCTTCTCCACGCAGAGGTGCCCGCAGCCAGATACAGCAGGGCCCAGGCTGAGCCGCAACAGCCAGGGGAGGAGACCAGCCAAGGCAGACCTCTTAAAATGGGCAGCTGACCTCCTGGGCAGCTCTGGCCTGAAGAGACCCCAGTGGAGAGGCCAGGGGTACCCTGCAGCGTCTTTCCTCAGCAAGCATAGGGTGCTGCCCGGGTGGTGGACAGGCCCCCCTTGGGGGTGCACGGGTGCCACGGGTTGGAGCCACTGCTGCATGCCCCATCCCGCACAGGAACCGCATACCTCTGCTGTTTTTAGCAAGGGACACCCCTTGCCCAATCAGTCAGGGCTAAGCCTCTCAGCCACCCCTTCCAACACAGATTTCCTGTATTATATGGTCAAGTCCCATGTCCTGCATGAGAGCCACATGGGACACAGCTTTCTTGTACGCTTTTGCCATCTGGCCACCGCTTGCAGCTCAGGGGCTCTCTCTGCACATGTGACTTAGCAGCCCAGATGTCCCTTGTGCTCAAACCCTTCCGGCAGCCCCGTGACCGAGCACACCGCCCTGGCCTACCCTGAGGACGGTGCACTTTCTTCCACATGCCCCAGGCTAATCCTTATTGCAGAGATTCTTCAGTTTTGGTCAAAGGGAGCATTAAGTCTCGTTGGGGCACCTTGATCTAAAGGCCTTGATCTAAGGATCTAAAAGAAAGATATTTCTTTAAGGAAAAGGTAGCTGGATTGAAAAGGTTGCTACACACAAACTCAGATTAACTTGTTCGGCAAGTTTGTATTCTTATTCTTCTACTTCTTGTTAAAACCCACCATCATGAGTAAACCAGTGAGTTGTAGACACAATGCATTCCTGGAGATGGAGAAGTCATTCTGCTGCTGCTTCTCCTGGTCAAACCCTGTTCCTTCCGTGAGCACGTCAGGTATCAGCATCCCCTTCCCCTTCTCTCTCACCGACACCCAGCTGTGGCTCTCAGGCTTCACACGGTGAGGAGTGGTAGTTACCTGTGGCACCACCGTGACTTCCACTGTTTGCTTTTTAAGCTGTCACGGAGTAAAGCACCCCAAGATGCTGTTTCCGTGTGAGCAACTGGAAGTAACTGTAAAGCTGTGCGTCACCTTGACAAAAATGCAGGCACCTGAGCTCTGCCGCTTCACTTCTACACAGGGATAACCCCACGGAAGTCACCATCACTGATACTTAATGTGCACTGTAAATGGAAAATGCTGTAGGTTCTTTCAGTGCTGTAACTATCCTGACGTAATCATTACCTAAGGATTTAATCAAAATCACTGCTGCGTTACAAAGGTGTCAGTGAAGAGAGAATCTGCCTGATATGTCAGAAGTGATAACGTTTTCCCGATACAGCAAATAAACTGCCAAGCAAGCGTTCTCTTCATTTACATCGCTTTTACCCCAATGTAACTCCATTAATTTGACAATTACAGGAGGGGTGTGGATCTCCGGGGAGGAAGTTCACCTTTACGGTTTGTAAAATTGATGACATGTGGGTTTCCAGCAGCTCAGCTGTGATTGTTCAGCAAAAATTAGCTCTACATGGAGCTGATGAAACTGCACTCATCAGGGTCATTAGCAGGCAATGAGCAACCAGGTCTTGTTTTCATCGTTTCGGAGACTGTTTTGAGTTGGAAACCCATAAATGAATGCTAAGATCCTTTGAGGAAAAGAGTGTTAAACTTTCTATCTTCAGCCAGTCTCTAGCCTGAGCAGGGACTGCCGTGGCAAGAAACTTTGGGATATCTCTGGTCCATCCCTTGCTCAGTGGCAGAGAGGAGATCAGCTCAGAGGAAGGTCTGACCCTGACCTCTTATCCTATCCCCCTTGCAATGCCATGCAAGTGATTTTGCCTTGCCTTTCGACAGTGTGACCCTATCTCTTGTATTCATTTTCATGTCCCTTGGGTCTGAAAAGAAGTTGGGATTTTCTGCTTAGTTAGAAATGTGTAGATCACTTTAAAGCTTTTATCCTGGAAAAATGCACTCAAGGAGCAAAATACACTGCTGGACCTTGCGTGAGGTTGCATGTAGTTTATACAATGCCTGATGCAAATTTTAAAACTTTGAAGCTTGAATAGGGAATCTTCTGGTCTACGCTGTAGGTTTGGCTGATAGAAAGCCCTCTGTGCTTCAAAGCTTTTCTAAGATGTCAAACATTTTGAGTTAATTAGGGTTAGGAGCTGCTTGACTGTTTGAATTTGTGACAGCAGAGAGTTCAAGAAAGCTTTGCTTACAAAATCTCTCACTTGGAAATACACACAAAGCTGTTCAGTGTTAATTCCCAAATTTGTTTTAAGGTTTTTGGGTAAACATTTTCTCTCCTCTCCATCTCTGTGAAGGAGCTCTTCCAGGTCTTTGTTTGCCTTCCTTTCACAGCAGAGTTTGTCTAGGCTTGGTGGGGATTGTGCTATCTTTGCCATCAAGCCCACAGGAAGACAGTTAAAACACTTTCTACCTGTGTGCCAGCTCTTCAGGATGATTGCTAACAGGGCTGGAGAGTCACATGGTACTGATATGGTGAGTTAAGAGTTTACAGACTACTTTTGATAGAGTATTCAGAGAGAGTATTAAGGGAGGTTCACCACTTTCAAGTTGAAAAAAGCATCCAAGACCGTCACCTGAGCCAGGTGAGGGTGTCTTGGTTGGGTTTATTCTTGACATTTTCACTAGCCCTATAAGTATTTTTTGGAAAATATCTGCAGTTCTTCTTTATTATTAGGGGGAAGACACTAAAACACAAAAAGGGAAATGTATCCTGGGGTGATGTGAGCAAGCCCACTTCTCTATGCCATCTAAAGGGTTTATCAGAATATCTTGGGCCTCTAAGACAGATACCATACCCTTTGTCTTCCCAAGACCTGCCATTTTGGGCTATAGAAAGGCAGCTCTCATCCCCACCTTATAAGATGAGACTGAAGGAACCCACTTGGCCAGTTCCAGCTGGTGTCCCTCACTCCACCAGGAATCTATGGGACTGCAGCCCAACACCTTTTCGGGAAGCCTCCTTGAGGTAGTCCCCAGCTGCTCTGGCAGCTTGTCATCTCTCCCCTGACCATGTGCCAGCACATGGACTTTTGCACAAACGGTTGCCACTCATCTGTGCCTGGCGACAAAGCTCCCCCATCCCTGCACCCTGCTGTGATTGCCACAGTGCAGGGTTTCCACCAGGAAGGCCACACGTCCTGCTGCTGCAGGCTGCAGTCCACGGTTTCCTGGTGGCTGAGAGCCCAGCTTCCTACTGCAGCCCCAAAACCTTGTCAAGCCATGTCCCCAGTGCCACTAATGGCTTGCCTATCAGTTGCAACTACTTAGGAGGCACGAGTGAATTTGTACATCTCCTATGAGTCGCCTTGCCCCAGGGTGCTCCCTTGGATGGGTTGGAGCCCCTGGCTGCAACCTAGCATCTCCTACTGACTGACTGGAGGCATCCATCCTGCCCCACCACATGAGAGGCCGTTCCCCATCGTGTTTTTTTCAGACATGCCAGAGGCACCAGGGGTGAATAGAAGATGAGACAGGACTGGGGACCACACCAGGCGTGAGTCATGCTGAGGATATTTGAAGAGGTTGAGTTCCGCTCACTTACATATCCTGCGTGAGGGACATGTTCAGCTCCTCACAAAGCATTTGTCCCACAGGAAGGCAGGGGAATAAACTATGGGCACCCTGCCTTATCAGCCGTGTCCTTTTCATTACGGATGAAATACCTAAATGTTGTTTTCTAAGAAGCAGCTGATTTTGGCAAAAATTTACTGGAAGCCTGGCCCAGAAATAAGAAGTCACTTTCAAAGATGCTGCAAAGCGAATGGGTTGTCTGCAGATTAAGACCATTTATAGTTGTAAGATCCACTACTAGCTCTTAAGATACTTGAATGGCATTTCAAGGCTAGAGCTTAGGATTTTGTTAGGATGTAGAACATTCTTCCTCTGTTTGCATTTTCATTTAAATAATCACTGAATGAGATATTAAGGTCTTGCCTGGAAAAAAATGCAGTAAAATATTTTATATCAGAAAACCAAAGCAGGCAGCTTCATGCAGGCACTACTATGTGACATTAGAATCTTTTATTGATTTCACTTATGCCTCTTTGGAATAGCTCACATTTAAAGTTAAATCTAAAAGGTCATTTTTATGCTGGAATAGGGATATTTACATAGGGAACAGATCATGGTGTAACTGCACCATATATGTTATAGGTAACTGCTAACACTTTGATAAGTAGACAAAGTCTTTGAGATTGTGTGAGGGCATAATTCCAGATCTAAATCTTGGCCCAAAGACAAGCTTGAGGCTTATTCACACACAACAGGGTTCAGGCCGTCAACTGGGGTAAGCTGATGCCACTCTATTGATTTCTGAAGAGCTAAACCAATTTACAGCTGACGAGAATCTGGTCCAGATTTCCCAGCTGCCCTATCAAAAACCTTCTCACAGCATTGACTGAGGAAAGAAAAAAGGTCTCCGCCTGATTTCAAAGAACATAATAAAGCTTTAATTTAATTGACTTAGTTTTATTGGCAACTATTATATGATGAAATGAAAACAGATGATCTGGATGAACAAGAAAAGGTTAGATGGGAGTAACCCATTAGCAAATATCAGGGCATCATCCTATTGTCCTCATTTAATAAAAGCATGGGTCAGTAAGTATAATCATAAACATTTTTACATTTTAGTGAAGATTTATTTGACATCATTACTAGCAGAGAGAAGGATTCTTGGAAAAGAAATAATGAAATAGTCTAGCTAGCTCCTTTATCTGGCATAAAATGGCACAGCTCTACAGATTGACCTGTTTAATTTCACCTTTTATAGCAACTGTGCTATTACTTTGGACTGCTGTGGGATATTTGATTTTTTTTTAACTTTTCTTTGACAATTTTTCTTTGCTTACAGCTTCTCTTGCCTGTCTCTAATGTCCTAAGCAATCTCTGCATAGATGTGACTTGATATACAGTATGCCTGAGAGAGAAAGACTCAGAGAGGGAGTTGAGTTTCTTCTCAGGCCTCAATCATGGGTAAAGCTTTCGGTCCAATGCTTAGGAACATTTAACATCCAACTGCATCAGCGCTCGGGACAGCCCAGGACACAGCTCAGCTTGCCGATGAGCACAGCCATGCCTTGGCCTGCTAGTGAGCATGGCTGGATCTCCATAGGCATGTCATCCAACTGCACTGTCGGGGCCACCATCCCTTCCTCCACGCCAGGGTCTTCCACCTTCCTTCCAGCCCTGGGCATTGCCTCTGGGTGCTGCCAACCTCTGCCAATCCAGCATGGTGCTTTCTGGCTCCTGAGAGCCAACAGAACCCACCTAAACACATGGCGATGGCTGGGCCATGAAGGTGGGCGATGGGGCTGGACACGGGGCTCTGTGGCGTGGGCCAACAAAGCAGGTTACCTGCAGCCCCCCAGGCACAGGAGAGGAGGGAAGGGGTTGGCTGCTTTGGAAACCTGCCTACCATATGTGAGACCTTGTCTGAAGAAGCAGCTTCTTCCCATGCCTGTTCCGTGCGCCACATACCAAATGCTCCTATCTCACATGCTGTGCAACCAAGCTTTCAGCTGTCTGGGGCTTGCTGGAAGTCCGTCCAAACACTAAAATTCCATCCAAGGACAAGACTACCCTGAGGGAGAGAACAAATATCATACAATGCAAAAGAGAGAAAATTCGGATCAGATGCAAGGAAATAAGACGTGATTCTCGACTTAATTCTTTGCTCATATAACTCGCTAGTGGTGGGTGCCACTTGTGCGGGAGAAAAGTAAGTTTTAACAAGAGGCTGTCCAGACCAACTTTGAAAAAAGACTTTTCTGCAAATACATAATTAAATATATCTGTATCTGAACTAAAAGCTTAGAGTTTTCTTCATTTTAGCTGGACTTGATTAGAACTAAATACTCCAAGAGCGCAGCTTTTTTTTTGTGTTTACATGTGCTAGGGTTTGATTTGGCCCTGTAGGTGCAAGGCTTACAGGCCGTAGGAAGTCTCAGCCTTGAGAAGACTCAGCCTTGAGAAGACTCAGCCTTTTTGCAAAGACAGGACTGGCCGCCCCAACCTGGAGCTCCCGGCTGGGGAACACCAGGCTCACGCTCCATCGCTGGCAGCTGCCTGAGGGCTGCCCCGCTCCCCTCACTTGTAGAGACATGGCCAAATCCCCTATGAGCAGCCCGGGCACTAAGGAAATCTCCACCACCTTCCACCACCTCCCCCCGCCCCCGTTGCCTCATTGCCACCTCAGGGGACGCGTGTACTGCTGTAGAGCTCATGTGTGCATTCCTTCCTCTGTGTTCCCAAGAGAGGGGTCGGTCCTGTCAGAGCACCCCTATGGGCGTGCCACAAGGAGTGCTGAGGCTGTGGTGGCTTCTGCTCTGATTTTCTTCTCCCCCCTCTCCTCAGCTCCACTAAACTGCTCAAACGTGGCTCTGTGCTCTCAAGGCACCATCCCCAGCCAAACCTGAGGGGCGAAAAGGCACAGCCGCTAGTGATGATGCCAAGTGTTACCAACATGGCAGTCCAGTGACACCATACGAGCTGGGCTGGACCACCACGGAGCTGATCACACAGCAGCAGCTGATTTTTACAGTGCTCCTGCCCTTTCTGCCAGGATGCTCCCCTTGGGTTTAATGAGCAGAGCCCTCACGGGCTTCACTGTGTGCTTGCTGGCAGAGAGCTCTCTCGAAAATCAGCATTCATCCTCTGGTGCCATGACAAGGAGCGGGGAGAGGATGCCAGGGGCTCTGCTTTTGGGGAGAGACACCGGCGACTCCCCTTGTCCCTGAGCAGAGGCAAGTTACAGGCATGTCCTGCCCTCCCGGGGGCACAAGACTCCTGAGGGCAGAGTTCCGGGATGCTAGCATGGTGATGGCCCCACAAGGCGAAGCCCTAACCACTGCAGAATATGCCTGCTGCTGTGAGACGAGGTGCCAGAGCTAGCGGGCGCATGCCGGTATTTCCCCATGGAATAGCTGCCTTTCCGATGGAAAGATGAAAACTAACTACCTTTGACCTGAAAATCCAAACACTTTCTCCAAAGAAAACCCCAAATCCAACCCCTTCCTACCTCATTTCAAATATTTCAGTTTTCTGGTCTGCTCTTTTCAACAACCACAACAACAAAAAGGAGGTGAAAAACCCCAAGATTTTCCCAGAAAACCAATTCTTAGTGAAATTTTTCGGTTTGGTCCGGAACAGAACATCTTGCGGCTAACTTCCCTGTTTGGATGCCAGCAGTAGCTGGAGCCGGCGAGGCAGGATCAGGCCCACTCTGCCCGGCTCCCAGGGCTCTCCCTGTCCCAACTGCGCACCACAAGCTGTGCCTGGCGCGGGGTGGGCTCCACAGGGGAGGGCTGTTCCCTGCACTGCACCCGTGATGGAGGAAAAGCAGCTTGTACCTTACCACGTTTCGCCTGGCAGGCATTTCAAAGGCTTCTCTGAATCAGGGCTGCAGGCACTGCCTACATTTCCTTTTTGCAGAAACTGGCAGGTTGAGCTACGCAAAATTCCCTAATCCTGTTTATCTGCTGTCTGCTTCCCAAGAGGCACAAGGCTCCCCTGGCCTCTCCGAGCTTTCCTCTGTGCCATTACCAGAGTTATATTGGCCTGTTTGAAGGCCAAACACAGGCAGGGTGAGAGGAAGGCAACCTGGGGCCCTGGGCACACCACAGTTTGGGATTCTGGCATGCAAGTGCACTGTGCCCCTTTAGCCTTTCCTGGCTTAACAAACTCCACAGCAAATCACTTGTGTCCAGTGCAGGTGTTGGGCACGTAAAAATAATCCATTGCCCAGGGCTACAAGCAGCAAAACGATGACCTTAAGGGAGGAGCGGTGCAGTGGGTCGCACTCCCCCTCGCCTTCTCCCTACAACCCTGCGGTCCTGATGGGAGCTGGGGTTGCCTCTCTTCTGGGCCAAAATCTTGATCTCAGTTCCCCGAGCCGCTTGATGAGGGATGCTGCTCTGCGCAGCTGAACTTTGTAGCCCCAAGGGTGAGGAGAAAATAAATCAGCTCTGTCCTTAACCTTTGCACAGGAAAATTCACTTCTGCACTTGCCAGGGAGGAGTGCCAGGATGGTCCTCAGGGTCTCTGCTCCAGGCCAGGCGTGCCGGCTGGGCTAGTGCCGGGCTGCCCATGGGGGACAGAGGATGAAACTGGGGGGCTGACCAGGGGCCAAGGCGGGGTGGTGGCAGTGGGTCAGGTTGCAAAAGTACGAAGTGAGGCTCTGCCGGGGCGGAGGAGGAGGAAGGGCTCGGGCAAGGGCAGTGTGAAGGAGGAGGAAAGAGGAAGGGTCTCACTTTCGGTGAATAGCCCAAGCCCTGTGCCACCAGGAGCGACGCTCACCTCCTCGGCTGGGACCGCAGATTGACGAACCTCCATGCAGCTGCTGTGGGCAAAGACGTGCGAAAGCCCTTGGGGTGCACGTGTCTCACCCCTCTCCCCTCCCGGCCTACAGACGCTCCACGCAGGCATCCCTTACTCCATGAGGTCCATGGCAGGGGTCTGGGTGGTGAACTTTGTGGTCCGAATCCTGCCAATGAGTGGCCTGAGGGCTGGCACACTGCCGCGGGGTGCTCCTGAAACAGGGCTGGTGGCACATGTGCATGCGCGGTGCCCAGCGAGCGTTCCTGCTGAAATCTTGACTTTTCAACCTTAGCGATGTTTTAGCAAAGTTTGTGTGTGGGTATTGACTGAGCCAGGATCCTGCCTGGATATGATTCACCTTCCTTCCCCCTCAAGGGAGGTACATTTGGGAACCTATCACCAGGCTGGCAGCAGCTCTGCGAAACACTGACTGTCTTCTTGTGGGGTGAAGCAGGGAGGCCACCTCAAGTACATTTCTAAAATCAGCCTCTTTCTGTTATTTACGACATTATTTTGCGTAACGAGCATTGCTCGTGAGCCTGTTCTCTAGCATGGCATACTGAAGGACCATATGTCCTGGTTTGGACTGCCAGCACATCAACATTGCAGTCGTTTGCAGACTGTTTTATATTTCTTTGATTTGGGAATCTGTGTAGTTAACTCCCCAGAACAGCCGGGTAGAGGAAACGCAGTCTGTTATTTAGGCAGAATTAACATCCTTGTTCTCTGTATTGTGATCCTTAGTTTCCTAGCGCTGCTGCCAGAGCAGTGGAGAGATCAGTGCTGAGACATTCATTCCTCGAACCTGTCTTCGTCGCAAAACTATTTCTGCTCCCTTGCTAGGCTATCCCGAGGACCTGCGGCCTGGTACAAGACGTGCTGATGCTGTAATTAGTAAATACCCACTGCAAGTGACAGCAAAAGATTTATATCCACCGTCAGAGGTTTCAGCAAGAGGAAAAGCACCAAAGCACTTAAGCTCACCACCAGCACAAGAGTTTGCTGCTGTTTACTGCATTTTTCTCCGGCCTCCCAGCAGGGTCCAGCTAAGCATTTCCTACCCTTTGTGCAACAGACCTGGTAAATAAATCTTTACTGACCTGTTGTGGCAGAAATCATGTATGAATGTGCTGGTGGGGAAAGAGTTATGTTATTTTACAAGCCCGTATAGGCTTCTTCACTGTCAGCATTTGGCCTCCTACCAGGCATATGATCATTCAGTTATGCTTTCTGTTCCTATTCCGGTGGTTTATGCGGGTTGGTTTTTAGCACTGCCTATATACAGCCAAAAGGCAGGAGGAGAGGACCCGTGTCGAATGGCCTCCCACTCGCCTGTAGGTGGGAGCTTAGTGCTTGTGCTCTGGAGGCGGGAAGGGGCTCTGCCCCCTGGCAGGAAGGGCGGGCAGGTGCCTGCAGGTGGGTGGCTGAGGTTAGGGCAGGGCTCCCCCAACCTTAGCATAAGCAGCAACCCTACCTGAGGGCACACCTGGAAATCTGTGATGCTCATGCAAGTGAAAGCAGAGCTTGTTTTGTGCCATTGCAGGTAGCATGTCTCCCGAGCACATTACCAGCAAGACAGCGTGTCTGGTATTCGACTGGCCTCAACGTCTAAGACCATACAAGCTTGGCCAGAGCTGTTACTGGTGTTTGGGCACCTCTCTCGTCCTCCTTCTTCCTCACCCCTGCAGAGGCATGTGTACACATGGGTCCTCTGTTGCTTGGTAAATGGTGAGTTTAAACTGGTCTCTCAGACAGGATAAGTTCTCTTCTCTGCCTGGCCAGGGCAACTCTTATGGGAATGAAATCGTCTTGGGTATCATTGCCTCTCAGTAAATTTAATCAAAATTGGCCAGTAAGTTCAAAAGCTATTAAAGTCAGGGGGAGGGGATCAGAGTGCTTTGATTCCACAGGAAAACAGGCGGAAAGGGGGGTGTGTGTGTGTTATAGAGGAAAAATGGAAATAACCATTTGCAATCTTAGACTGCTATAATTTATCTCCCTTTCCATTTTCTTCTCTTCCACCTGTAATACAAATATTTTAACTGATCATTATTTCTTCATATTTACCCTTTCCGCTCCCTTGGCCAGCTCCACAGGCAGCATGGACAGCCTCCCGGGGTGGTTTCAAATCCTTTTTCCTCTTCTCAGCCACTCTTTCTCCTTGGGAGAAGCACTGTCCTCACCGGGCTGGGAGGGATGCACTCGGCCACAAATGCGGCAGGGTTAGAGCAGGGGTAGTTCCCCAGGTACTCGCTCATGCTCCCTGGCCCATGCCGCGCGAGCCATGCTCTTCCAGTGACCCTCTTGTCCCGCTGAAAGGCGCTGCGGACCCGTTGGATGGAGAGACATAGCACTGGGCGTGATAACAGGAGGCGTAGCCAAAGTTAGGTCTTCTGGATATGCTGGAACATGTGCCCCCTGGGGACTGCCTGACTCGGTTGCGGTAGCTGGCCTGTAGCTGACCCTCGGACTCGTGGCATTTCAGTCAGGGGGGATGTTATTTTGATGATGCTTCTGCAGATCTTCTTTCTGCTGCATCTTTGCCTCGCTACCCTCAGCCCTGGGTTGTGGGCTTCTCTTTCTCTGGGGAAGGGCTCAGCAAACTGCTTCTGCCCTTGCTTACGTCCAGCTCTTTTCCTCTTCCTCCTGATGCCTACTTTGGTTCATAATCTTGAAGTGTTTCAAACTTCAAGGTACTTTTTTGTTATTTAGTCCTGCTTCCAGAGGTGTTTTGGGGAGCTTGAGGCAGTCATCCTTGCTGCTTAGGACTATTCTCTCCTTTGGTCACCATCCCTGTTCAGTCCATTTCTTTTCCGTTTGGCCACCACTTGACCACACAAAGGTTTTGGGTAGCTGTAGTGGTATAATCAGGAAGGAATTTGACTCCTAAAAAGTTTTGGAAAGAATGGGACTCCAGGTTTGCTGGGAGCTTGGTTGATCAGTGTAACAGAAACAGGAATCATTTGCTCTGACCCAGAAGATGTCACTGTGTTTGTAAATCGGCTGAAAGGCAAGAAGGGCTCGCAATGTGTTCATTTGTTTGGTCAGAATCTGCTTGGAAGGTAACAAGGCTTTGGTAAGATTTTTGTGAATGAGGCTGCTGTTAATACCTACATATTGGTCACTGTGAACCTGAAGGTTTCTGATAAGACATTTGCAAAGTCATTCTGATTTTGTGAACATACATGTAAATTAACTGATATTTTCCCAATGATAAAAGGCCAGCTCCAACAGGTTGCACAATATTTGCAAATGATTGTAGGAAATAGATATTTGGGGTCATAAAAGGGCATGCTTGAGAGGTTGTTTCTGGGGCTTCTCCCAGGGTGATACTCTCGGTCTGCCAAGCAAAGGAGGCTGTGAGCATGGACCAGATAACAACTTGCTAATAAGGTTTGCTTTGCAAAAAGGCCCCTTTGAGTTAGTGCTTAAAATGCTCTCTCTTCCCTTATATGTCCGCTGGAGCAAGCCTGTGACTTTCTGTAACAATTTTTATCTCTGTGTCAAGAATTTAACCTAGAAAGCATAACTGGACTGCATTAATTAAGCTTTATCTAATCTCCAGCTAAACCGACAGTCAACAAACAAACAGAGCTTTCTCAGGATGGGCACGCCTTGTGTTTGCATGATCCACAGCGTAGTTTCACCTCCTGGGCAGAAAGGTGTTCCCCAACCATTTTGTGGTGAATTTTCTGGGAGGAATGAGTCCCCTCCTTACAGCTTATTTGTGTCAACCAGAAAATATCTCTAAGTCTCTTCTCCCAGGAAATGTGGATGCCAGAAGAGGTCTGTTTGGATAGCACAGCATCCCCTGAGCACCCACAGGGTCTGACACCTGAAGTAAAGCGTTCGTTTTGTAAGATTTAGTCTTACTTTGCATTTTTGTATTTCCCTCCTTGCTGCATCTACTTGCTCAACCTAGCGCCTCTTTGAGGAGGGTATGGGTTTCCATTTCCATCATATCCAAGCTGGAAAATATTACTAAACACATGTCTTCCACAGCGCTGTTTGCACAGCGTTGCGGGTACATCCCTAGGACTGATCAAGACTGGAGTTAGTTTGCTATGTTGCCGGCAACATAGGCCAGATGGACGTTTTGAAATGGAATTGAATGAAAGACAAGAAATGATGGAGCGACAAAATATATATATATATTTATAGTGTACATATAGTGAGTGCCTGTGTATGTGTTTTCAAGGAATAGCAAGCTGCTACCACAATTGTTTTCATTGAAATTAAACCCACCAGGACATTATGTTTTCACAATAGGATTCTCAGGGTTTTTTTTTTTTCTCTCTAGGTCAATGTCACTGTTGTTCACATCTGAACATGAATATCCCGTTCCAGCCTGATTGTAGTTCAGAGGCAGAATCATGAAAGGTCTCATTAACTCAGGTCTTCTCATTGTCTCTGAGTTTCAGTGAGGCAAACGCATCTGGTCTTCCCCTGGCTTTAGAGCTAGAGCTGAGCAGCCCTGCTCCAGGAAGAGGGACAGAGAGAAAATAAAAGGAAATGTGCAACAGTAAGGCCCATGGGTGCTAAGAGAGCCATGAGGGAACCTGAAACCATACATGAAAAATTCCTCCAGGCTCAGCAGGAGGTGCATCACCTCCTTTCCATGTGTTTTCACCTTCGAAACCTTCCAGGGGAAGAAATGCAGAAGGAAAAACCCTTTCACTTGTAGATGACAGGATGCCAGCAAGTGGCAGCAGCTCCCTGCCTGACAAAGAGGCTGTCCACTTCTCACATCAGCTGCCTGCTCTGTTGTTGGTCTGAAAAAAGAACAACAAAAGAACGTACAAATCGCAAGCTCTTCTGACACTGCTGGAATAGCTTAGTCCAGGACTGAGTTTGAGGGGCTGCAAGAGGTGAGCTGGAAGCTGGGGGAAGACCTGCTCTGATCCCCTTGTGGAGAGGTCCAAGGAGGAAAGGAGAAATGTAGGGTTTAGGAAATACGGAATTCCTTTTTTTGCAGGAGGAGCTCCCGTTGCTATTCTGGTTTCTGTGTCTTCAATCATCAAATGCATTTTTTGTCTTTTGATAGGGCAAGGAGGAAAGTATTGTACAATAGCTGTTCTGACAGCCTGGCACACCCCACTTCAGTAGTTTAAAGCTTTCTTTGTGCTGAATTTGTTCTTATAGTGCTAATGACCAGGTTGCCATAAATAGGCACTAAGTAGGTCTGGACACGGTAAAGGGAAGTGAAGGTCAATGTTAGCTCTTATGCTCTACTTCAGATCTCTGCATCAAAGAACTTCATAAAGAAGGCGAAGATGCATTTTCAACTTGGGCTTCCTTTTAGATACAGAGGGGGAAACTGAGGCATGAAAAAGTGTTGTGACTGCAAGCCACACAGCAAGTTGCTTGTCAGAGCAGGGTGGGGGACAAGAACGGCCGTGGCCTCTGCCTAATGCCCCGCAGGGTCGCTGCCAAGCAGCAAGTCATCACCAAACAGGGCAAAATTAACTCCCCATTAAAACCAGAAGTACAACTGCCATTGACTTCTGTAGAGACAGGACTTCATCTGCAGCCCAGCTTAGCAGCCTAAGCTTTGAGCCAAGTATCCCATCTATGTATGGGGAAGGCAGATGTATTTGGGATGCGGGGGTGTGGGTGCTACGCTGGCCACAGCAGCTGCTTCAGCAAGGGATGAAAAAGGATGTGAAAGGTGCTTGTGTGTGAAAGCAGGGGCTAGATTTGGTGGCCCATGTGGAGCTGATATCTAGGAAGCTTGGAAAAGGCTTCCTAGAGAGGCCGTCGATGCCTCGTGCCTGTCAGTGTTTGAGGCATTTGGGCAATGCCCTTAATAACACCTCAAGGGAGTTGATTCTGCCCCTCCACTCCACTCTGGTGAGACCCCACCTGGAGCCCTGTGTCCAGTTCTGGGGCCCTCAGCAGGGGAAAGACACAGACCTGTTGGAGTGGGTCCAGAGGAGGGGCCACAAAGATGATCTGAGGGCTGGACGCTGAGAGAGTTGGGGTTGTTCAGCCTGGACAAGAGAAGGCTCCAGGGAGACCTGACTGCGGTCTTTCAGTACTTAAAGGGGGGCTTGTAGGAAAGATGGGAGAGACTTTTTAATAGGGGCTGTCACATTAGGACAAGGGGTAATGGTTTTAAACTAAAACAGGGCATAATTTTTTTTTAAAATGAGGGTGGTGAAACGCTGGAACAGGTTGCCCAGAGGGGTGGTAGAGGCCCCATCCCTGTGAACATTCAAGACCAGGTTGGACGGGGCTCTGAGCAACCTAATCCACTTGAAGGCATCCCTGCTCACTGCAGGAGGGTTGGACTAGATGACCTCTAAAAGTCCCTTCCCACCCAAAACATTCTATGATTCTATGCTTGAACTTTTGGTCAGCCCTGAAGTGGTCAGGCAGTAGGTGATCATTGTAGGTCCCTTTCAGCTGAAATATTCTATACTGTTCTGTTCTAATCCTGTTCTGTTCTATTCATTTTAGGGTCCCAGAACCTGACAAAGTGTCTCTTTGATGTCTTGGTCACTGAGGCTGGCACTCTGCCAGGGCATCACCATTTGCACAGGTGCCAAACGGGTGAGAAACTTGCCCTTGTGAGATGTTCCAGTGTTCTCCCCCTCTGCCTCTCTGTCTTAACAGATGCAAATGACTGCATTGGACCTTGTGTGGAAAAGAAAGCTACGGGGCATTTTTAAGGAGGGGAGCGCAAGTGGTTTCATGTCTGCATTTCCTTTTCGTGCCCTAAGCCAGGCTTTGAGTGTTACAGCATGAGTACTGAGCCACTCCTTGGATGTACCAGATCTCATCATCAGCCACATGTTGTGTCCCCAAAACTAGGCAAATTTAGGATATGCTTCCCTTTTCAACCTGCTGCAGCAGGGAGACCATCAGGTCCACAAGCATCCAAACTGGTAGGCATCTTAATAAATGGGGATAAGCCAGAGCCTAACTTGCATGCAATGCCTTAGTAAGACTCTGGTGCTACAAAACTAAAAAATTAGGCAGGGCAGAGTCCCTCTGAGGTTGGAAATGCACTCCTCTGGGTACTGATGGTTGCGTGGGTGGGAGACCAAGGCACAGAGCAGCACCAACAGGGGACACCAGCTCAGCTCCCAGCGGCAGTCGCTGCCCCGGGTGCCAGAGGGCGCCTGGATGTCTCCTGCAAAATCAAGCACAGCTCCTGCCTAAGAAGGTTGGTTTTCACTTCAAGACTGTGCGAGACCATTCTGGGTTGGCAATGCTGGCCCGCACCCCGCAGCCACACTTTGGGGTCCACATTGCCCACCATTCCCCCGGGGTTCGTGGGGCTGGGCAGAAACCAGCCTCACTGCTGTTGCAAAGGGTTTAATGGATGGGCAGGGGACAGGGAGCCATCGCACCTCTAGAGAGCTGGCGCCTGCCAGGGCACAGCTCGCTGCTTTATAACGTGGTGACACACGGCAATTCGTACCAGGTGGGGAGGACACAGATGTGACTGGTTATACCCATGGGGGTATTGCCAGACATTGCTGGTGTCTGCCAGCCCCCGTGGGTCTACGTTTAGCTTTCAGTGGCTCAGGAAATACCCCACAAGAGGAAGAAAGAGAGGGAGAAGCTGCCCTGCAAGGGAGGCTGTCAGCGGCACCCGTCCTAAGAAGGTCGAGCTCGTCGCTGGGCAGCTCTCGGCAGCCGCTTCAGTTCGTGTAGGTCTGGTGTTTGTGAAACACCCTGTGCCGGCTGGCCAGACCCAGAGTGACCCATTCCTCTTCTCTTTCTAAGAAATGAGCCCTCTCTTTGGACTCCTTTATTTTTCCGTACTGCCTGTGCTTGCTCAGAGCCTTCCCTGCCAGGGATCAGCTGCTGCCAGGGGCTCGGGTGGCATCTGCCCCCAGTCCAGCGGGAAGCTGAGCCTGAGCAGGAGTTTTCCAGAACAAGGCAGCCAGCGCTGGGTACAGAAACCTGCTTTCCAAGTGGGGCAGGCTGGGTTGGAGCCCAGGGTATGACCTTTTCTGCATGGCACGCTCCCATTTAATGTGACCTGATGTCATTCTGCTGCCACGCGGTGTTGCGACAGGGCTTGCTGGCCTTTGCATTGTGCAGGCAGGACATTGCATTCCTCTCCCTAACCGAGGGACCGCTGGCAAACCACACAGGATGCCAACCAAATTTTGCTATTCTTCATTTTCTGTTGCTTAGGATGAAAGTATTTGACCTTAAATTACTCTTATTTTTGAAAGGGGAGCTTGTTTCTTAGGAAAGATAGATTTGATTCTTAGGTTTTGGAATAAATCTGGTATGAATCCGCCCATTGTTTGATGCTGCCCGTCCTTCCCACCCAAACAGGGAAACTACTGTAGTGGCTGGCGTTAGACGTCTGTCGTTCAGGTAGGGAGTCTGAACCATGCTCTGTGCTCTCCGACTGTGTTTCAGGCAGCGATCCAGGAGCAGGGACACTTCTGGTTGCAGAGCAACGCAGGCTGTGTGCCCAGTGTAAATTAAGTTTACCGCACACAGGTAAACAGCTCTGTTCTTTAACACATCGGCTCAAGCGGGAGACGATCCAGTATAAAATGCTTGCATTGAGATGAAATCACTTCTTTTCCACTATCTCACTTCATCCTAATCCTAATCATCCTGGCTCGACCCTGTGCTAGTCTGTGGAGAGGGTGAAATGCAAAGAGGTAGAAAATCAGCTCTGAATCTGCTGCCAGAAAAATCAACTCCCTGGCTTCTCATCTTCAGCAGGCTTCTTGCTACCAGTGCAAAATGTAACGTATCTTCCTCCTAATTCCCCTACCTGCACTGCAGACTGTAGCACAACAGGTTTCTTTTGCTTTGGGCATTAGGGAAACAAGATAGAAATGACAGAGATCTTTGATAGAAATGTTAAAGGTGGGAATATCCAGGAAAGGGACAGAGTAAGTCAAAATTCAAAACTGCCTGCTGGAGAATTGCACTCAAGAATTTAGGATTTGTAGTTGCTCTAATCCAAAGATAAGTTTGTGGGCTCAATAAAAAATAAAATTGAAAAAAAAAATAAAGGGGCTGGCTGAATAAAATAATATTACTTTTGGAATTTGGATAGTCAAATGATAGTATTCAGTGTTAGTATTCTGATCTGAAGGAAATCAATGAATAAAATGCTCATTTTAGTTCGATGGACAATTTCTACTATCTACATGTCTCACTTTCTAAAGTCAGCACAACTATTGGGAGACGAATTGTTTGGGTTTTTTTATTTTCGTTTCACATTGTGTAAATTCGATCTGCAGCTTTTTACTTTTTGGTGCTAATGATGGACCTGTAAGCAACCTGGCTTGACTCTGGGAATGCAGGTGGGGTTTGCAATGGCAGCACTTTAAAAGACCTTCCTTTTGACCTCCTAAGGTAATTAGCCATGGTCTCGCTGAGAGACTTATTGTGCAGAGAGCATTCCCTCTGAGTACAGCTGCAATGAACAAGCAGAAATTTCGGAGACAGCACAAACTGTAAACCCTTCCACAAGATTATCAGATGACAGCAGGTTGGAAGTATGTAATGAGAAGCATGGGTTCACTGACTAAGCATCCCTAAAGGGACTGATGCTTAATCCTTTCATAGACGGTGCCCTCTCACCCTGCTCCGAAGGAGGAGGAGGTTAATGGGTTCTAGAGAAATGACATAATTAAGAATAAGGTTGATCTACTGTAAAATGTGAGTAATATGGAGTTTGTCTTCTTGCTGACCTGCCTAGAGCAGCCCAGTCTATCAATCAGGCCACTCTACATAGTCCTTGATTTGTCCCTACCTCCTTGTCCCCAATCCTCTCTTCTGGGCAGCCAGTGAGGGCTCCTACTCCACACACGGCAGGAGAGGCTCACGGTCTCAAGGCAGCTGAGGCTGATAATCTCAAGTGCTGCTTTGGGTCCCATGCCAGCTCTGCACTCCTCTATTCTTACACACGCTGAGAAGTCTTAGGAGATACCTCCACCTCCATATAGCTGCAGTACTGAAGTCTTAATTCTCAAACAAAGTTGGAGTAAGGATTTAGAAGATAAGTTTGTTGTAAATCACTGCATGAACTACTGTCCACTTGGGTGCAACAACTAATTCCTGCTGCTATAGAGAGTACTAGGTACAGCCCAGCCTGAAAGGGGTGCAGGGTAGCCAGCTACAAGACAACTAACGCCATCGTTAGCCATCTTTGCAAATCCTTCCCTGGAAGAAATCGCCGTAGTGGGAATTAAGTTTCTGTGCACATGCAAGCCCATTTCCCTCATGGGTCGCAGCTCTGGCTGTCACAGCTCTGCAATAGGACGTGCATATGAGCGTATTAAGGTAACCCTGAGGGCTTGCCATCTAGACAGCATATGTACATCTAGCAGAGAAGAGGGGACGGTTTGAGTCCAAAGCCCTGCACGAGCTTGTACAGTCCATGCTAACATGCTTGTGTTAGTGTGTCACTGATACTTTCATCCAGGCTAGGTCTTATGACACCAACTCATGTGTAGGTACCTACATACCATCACGCCGCCTGACTGCGCCTACAGGCACCACCCTGGCATCACCCCAGTATCTCCCTGGCATCACCCTGGCGTCACCTCTGCATCACTCTGGCATCACCTTGGCATCACCCTGGCATCCCAGTGACTGCAGATGACTGCATCGGCTCCCTGACTACTGATGATGTCTTGAGAGCTGGTTTGGAACTGGCAGCTGGTTTGGAAAACTGCAAATTCCCCGTGCTAATGTCCTCCTCTGCCTCCCCCCTGCCCTGCCTCACCCCTGCCTCTGCCCTCTGTGCTCTTGCTCTTCGGCAAGGGGGCTACATAGCAGAGGAGGCATCATACAGATTTGTCTGGCGGGTTTGTAATGAGAAGGGGTGTCATGACCCTGCACATTCATCAGGCGCTTGTTTTCAGCCTGGTCCCATCTGTGATGGTTTTATTATTTTTTTTTTTTTTCCTCCCTCTGCTTGGCTCAGGCTGCTTCGGGAGAAGTGGCACGTAGGCACATACGTCCTTGCTCACACTATACTTGTATAAACTCCATCAGGAAGTCATCTGGCCAAACTTTCCAGAGCTCTGCTTTTAACTCTTCCCTAGGCAGGCTGCATTGGCAGCCTGGGGATTTCCAGGAGCGTGGACATGTGCATTCGTCCTCCTGTTCTGTTTATTGATTCCCACCGCTCTCCTTCCTCCAAGCCCTGAGCACACGACCGTCCAGCTTTTGCACCCGTCCTACTCCGAGTTCCCATCAGAACAAAGTCCCCTTCAGCTGCACCCAGGCACGCGTGCACCCGCAGGCACGTGCGGGGCTTTGCAGTAAAACGCTGCCTTGGCTTTCCTGGAGGACGAGGTGGCAAAAGCCAGCCACCAAAAAGTGCCACAGCAGAGACCGCCCCTGCAGGGCAGGAGGAAGGAGCAGCTGGTGGGGCAAGGCTGTCGGCGGGGCCAATCCTTCCTTGCGGTTGTTATTTCAGAAGTGTGTCCTTACCAGGCACACGAGCAGCAAAGGAAGTTCTCACAGCCCTTAAATGTTTGTTGTGGTCAGGGAAAGATTAAAAAAAAAAATACCAAACCAACCCAAAACCCCAATCCCTTCATAAGTGACCCTGTCTTCAATGAAGACGTGTCTCACTCTGTGTCCCGCTGCGCACGGAGGCACAGTTACACACCCACGGGGGCACACCAGTGTGCATACAGGCGTTTCAAAGGGCTGAGAAAACCCTTGTGAGACTGTTCACGTAGGAGAAAGGCTGCTATTCCTCCCTGTGACATGTGTGGATTAATAGTTCTCCTAATTGTTAAATGCGAAATAACCGTCATCCCATTTTATTGGTGCCTGTTAACTGCCTGTTGCCAGATTTCTATGGCTCTTACAAGATTTTGGAGCCTACTGCACAGGAGTGAATAAATGGAATTGCTGGGAATGTTATCCTCTCCAAGCAGGTACAGAGCGGGGATGTCTGAGCTCATTTGCTCTTTGGCCAAGGACACCGGCCATTTTTTGCTCCTGCTTTACCTCGGTGTGAGTATGAAACGTGCGTCAGACCAGCAGCTCTCAGCTGGAGAGGTGCCACCAATGGTGATGTTCTCTCTCTTGACTTACACCTCTGTAAATCAGCCCAGAATTTAACCACTTATCCATGAAGTTGTTCGCAGACATCTGTCCCTGTTTTAGTGTGTATTTGTTACCTTCCCTAGTGCTGACATGGCAAAATAGATTCAGCGTACAGGTCTTGATTCTTCTCCTGGGCACAGGGGTGTAAAGCAGAAGTAGTACTTCCATTAAAGTTAATTCCATTAGCCTGGTGTTAGCTTCGGTTTCTCTACCAGTTTTACAGGTGTCTGCCTGAGATGGAGGGGTGCCTGTTTGCACTCAGCCTTGCTCGGACAGCTGTGGTATAGAAGGGATTCAACCACCAGAAATTCCCGAAAATCTAGGGATGACTTTTACGGCAGACTCATCTGCTGCGGAGATGTTTCTCCTCTTGAACAGCTGTTTGTGTGCCATAAACAGCAAAGGAGCCTTTTGTTTCCATCAGACCCCTACTGAAATTCATGAGATGCAAACCATGACTGCTCACCGCTTGGAGTTGGAGGTATTAATAGTGTTCCCCGGTCGCTGCCTCTCCTGCAGTCGGAGGAATCAATCAAGCCCTCGCAGTCCCTCGAGGAGGTGGAGAAGCTCTGAGAGCTGAGGAGCATGCAGGCTTTTGACCATGCATGGTATTTTCCTTTCCTCTTAATTTGTTTCTTCAGATCTTTTGTCGACACAGGTTATTCCTCTGTCTCCTCATCTGAAGGATCATAAGTGTAACTTTTGCCCCCAAATCCAGACTCAGTTTCCTCATCCTGACAATTCATTGTAGCCTGAGCTTTTGCACAGTGAGTGGGGTGCATGAAGAGCTATCCTTACAGAAGGGATCCCCCATGCACCCACGTATTATGGTTAAGAAGTCTGGGGTGGCATTCAACATCAAACGGTTTTTCTCTGTGCAAGTAATTCCCATCAGGGCATTAAAGAAGGAAGCCACCACTTGTCCTGCTCAGTTCTTTGGTTTCCTGCTTCTCAGTGGCAGAGGACAGTGGGTTTCACAGAATCACAGAGTCACAGAACGGCAGGGGTTGGAAGGGACCTTGGGAGATCATCCAGTCCAACCCCCCTGCTAAAGCAGGCTCACCCAGAGCAGGTTGCACAGGACATCGTCCAGGCGGGCTTTGAATATCTCCAGAGAAGGAGACTCCACAACCCCTCTGGGGACAAACTGATGGTGCAGACTCAGCTCTGTGTGTGCTGGTGCAAAGAGTGGGCTTGCTCCACCTTTGCTCAGTTCTTCCCCAGGCTGTCTGGGGCTCTGGTTACTGAGGCTCTCTCCCAAACAGCAGTGGCGGATGGGGTCTTGCCTCCTACGACACCTTCCTACTGCTGCTCTGACATGGTGTAGCACTGGGACCTTCCTCCTGGGGGCAGTGAAGGGAAGGGAGGCATAGCGCCCTTGGAACCCAAACACCTGTAACGCGCTAGAAATGGTCAATGTTGTTCACCAAGGCCCTAATTTTTGTCTGATGGGCCAAAGTGAAGAAATTATTGGACGCCTAAATCATAACGCCTCCCTCCAACACCTTAGGTAAGCCAACACTTGTCCACTGACAAGCCAAAGGCAGTGGAGATTTGCCTTCCAGTTTTAATGGGCTGTGGATTAAGTACGTGTAAGTAGTGTGTGGTCGTTCTCAAAATGTCCAGCAAGAGACAGCCCTGTACACCTAGGGGAACTGCAGCAAGGCAGTGAGTTGACAAGGACACCTTGCGCGGCCCCTGGCCAGAGCTGGGACCACCACCCAGGTCACTCCAGGGCCTGATTTGCTTTGCCTGTCTCAGAAGTCTCAGGGGGGACAGGTCAGTGCAAGGACAAACCCCTCCTCGCCAAGCTTTGAACGTAAGCCTAGATCAGGAAGAAACTGGCTCATTTCTGCCTGAAATCCCGCATGATCTCGTACTTACACTGCAGACCTCAGGACAGGCTTCCAGAGAAGGCTCCGCGTGCGGCCGCCAGGTTTTGCACGCAGGGGCAACCTTACGGGCGGTCCGGAGAGAAGGCATCCTTGTAAGTGCATTTCCACCTCTGTGACAGAACCTTTGGGATTAAGTGTCTGATATCTAGGAAGAGAAAGGATGCACAGCGCTCAGTCCTGACCCTGCCATAACCTGTGGAGAAGAAACAAAGATTCCCATTAACCATGTAGGGCGTAAATAGCGAGGAGCCCTCACATAGCAAAATTAGAAAGGAATCTGATACATAGCCCCAAAGATAAATGCCACTTTAGGGAACGCTGCTTTAAGCTGTTGACAGAAGCACCATTCAGAGAGGAATGGTGAGATTTCAGTGCCTCTCTGCTCCTGGGTGGGATAAGGTGTCGCGTAAAATGTGGTTTGTGTTTTTGTTTCATCTCCCTCTCTCAACTCTTCTCCAGCGAGCGCATGCATGCAGAAAGCATTAAAACCAGACTGCGGTGAGTTTGCTTTGCTAACACATCTCCACATCAAAGGCATTGCTGGAATCTATTGATTCTGGCAGAATTGCAGAACCTGGTGATGTTTTCAGCGAGAACTCGCGCACTTCTCAGTTGATTTCGGGAAAGGGAAAAAAAAAAAAAAAAGCAAAGCAAAAAGCTCCAGCGTGTGCAAGTATTCACCGTACCGAGAGGCTGATCAATCGCAGCTTGTTTCGGTTTGTCTCCCTCAGTGCCAGTAAATACTCAAGGGTGCCTTTTACTGACAAACAGCGGAGCTTTGGCTTGCACGATGTTACGAAAAGCTGGCCTATTTAAGTTTCGTTTTCGCTGTTTGTGAATAACACATGACATTTCTTATCTGACCTGTTGTTTACTTCCTATTGCTGAAGCGAATGCACCCGATGCTGGTGAACGGCGTCAGCGCACAGCCCCACGGCTTATCTCAAAAAGCCCAGAGATTATCAATGAGACCGGGTCAGAACCACAGGGCAGATTGCTGCTATGCTTTGAGAGTGGCCCAGGCAGAATTGCCTCCCACGTAGGCGTACCTGAATTGCAGTCTCATTGGGAAATCTACTTCTGATCAAAAGATCCATCAGTCGATTTGACCAAAAATACGTTTCCTTTTAATTTTGCCTCGTAGATGTGAAACTGTTGTGTTTGTGTATCGCCTGAACACGTGTTTAACTGAAACGACTTGGTTTCTGCTGAAACTGGCTCTGTGCTGTAAGACCTGTATTAACCTTGTGATTCAGAGCAAAATCTGAAAAGGACATAGATCAAACCGCACCGTGGGAGGAACTGTTTTGCCCTGCTCTGTTTTTAAGGCTTTTAGTATTTGTAAGCCCCTTTGACTCTACTTTGTTTGCATCCTGCAGATGAAGAGCTTCCAAAATGGAAAAGAATTAAGGTGTTTTCAAAAGGTGCCTGGGCGCAGGTAGAGGGTGGGATTAATGCAGACCACATCTATACTGCAGACCTGCTGGGTTAAACTGGGGTATAAAGAGCTGTGCTTCTCACCGAGATGGTTTGCGAACTCCCTGAGCAAAATCACCACGACCACGAGGTCGCTGCAATCGTTCACTCGGCTTTGCTCAGGGGGATGCATGTGGCTCTACTATGTTGACCCAAAGCACAATAAAAGCCACGTGCCTTGCCCGTATTATTGAACCCAGGTTGATAAAATACTCCCGTTGCAGATATGGCCTTATGGAACGGCTTCATAAAGGCTTCATAAAGGCTGTTTAAAAGAAAAGTCACGCTTAGAATCACCGTGCCAGAGGAGCTTTTCCTTAGAAACATCCTACTTGGAGTCCTCCTGGTCCCAGCCAGGGATTTCCCATGAACCGTAACCCTGCCAGAGGGCCTCCCCCCTTGCCCTCTGCCCTTCAAACACAGCCTCTAAAAGCAAGCCAGCAGCTGTGGTCCTCAGGTGTGGGCTCCGCTGGTGGCAGTGCCCTCGCTGCCCACCGCTGTGCCTCCGGGGCAGCCCTTGCCCCCTGCCTACCTGGGCAATGGTGCCTTCTCCTGCCACCTTCCCCACCAGCCCCAGCCTTGACCAACAGGACTTGGTGACAATCCAGCCTCACCTCCTCAGCGGAAGGAGTATCCCTCTGGGTATCTAATTATAGTGAGATGGAAAAATGTCCGCTAAAGGATGAGGATAAGTTTTCCAATATGTAGCACAACAGCAATCAATACTTGCATCAATACTTAATTTATCTATGTCAAGCGGAACGGCTTCAGCAGGAGGGAATGAGATCATCTCTTCCAACCCTGGCGTGCTATGCAGTGTCACATGGGATAGGAAATGTGGGTTTTAAATCCCTTTACTCAGAGGTTTTAATTCTCAAACCCTTAGATACAAAGGTGCTGCTGCCAGGAAGACTTTGACGGGGCAGACCCACCCGCAGCTCATGAAGAGAAGTAACGTCTTAAGCCCTCTGCAAACCTAACCCCAGACCCTTAACCCCTGAGTAAAAACCCACTGGGATCAGCGTCTCTCCTTTGATCTTGGGGAACTTTTTGGCTGGCCCCTGATGAAAGGCATTTACCTCGCGGCCACTGAGTCAAGCCCCTGGAGGACCCTTCTTGTTTCTTAGAGCTGCAGTTTCAGCCCCCGTGAATATGTACTGCCTTGCGCCGCAGCGGCTGCTCAGCCAAGGTATTTGCAATGTTCCCTGGGAGATACTCATTTTCGGGCACCTCCCCGCAGGGACATCAATGGTGTGACTCAGTGACACGGAAAGCTTGCTGGGAAGTGGGGGAGAGTTGTCTGCCACGCACAAGCGGTGACATAAGTGGTGGGCAAGAAAAAAAACACAACTCCTCTGTTGCAACAGGAGGTGAAGGTTTCAGCTCTCCATGAACGGTTCCCCTAACCGTGACTAAGCTGTTCCCTCCATCCAGTGGATGAAGAGATCGCGCTGCACCCTGCGTATTCCTGTAAACCAGCCGGCTTTGGGCCATCCCGTTTCAAGGCTTCTCAGAAGGGATCTCTCTGTCTGCTGGCCTCACAAAATATGCTGAATGTGGATGACGTTATATTTCAATCACTCTTTCCTTTCTCATTAACCGCTTTCCACGGGAGTTGCAGCCCCCTGGTCTAGCTGACGGGAAGGTGTCACACCCCGAACGCCTGTCTGGTACCTGTGTTTCCAGCTTGGGTCTTGCTCCTGAACTGTGCTGTGCCTTATTGCCCCTTGGCCTGCCACAGGAGATGACCATGAACATTTCCCAGACACTCGGTTCTTCACAGGGGCCTGTCCACCTGCAGTACCTATCTGGCATTAGTGACAGCTGTCAATTTAAAGCACAGTACCTCCTCCTGGGCGCCTCAACCAAAAAAGATGGACTGAGTCATGCGTGTACTCTGGGGCAGGGGTGCTGGCAGACAGGCTTGCCTGGGAAAAGCCATTCCAGAACAGTTCCAGGAATCACTGAGGAAAGCTGAAGAGCCTAAATGGGTCCCAGTGGTACATGTGTGTTCAACAACTACCCCAGATTGCAGAGAGAGCTACCAAACCAACTGGGAACCCTTCTTCAAGGGCTTGTGTTTCTTCTTAAGCTTTCAGTGGACCACAGGTGGTCCCTGTTCATGACTACCTTGGGTTGTTAGACCCTACTCTCAATGCTTATAATAGGACTCTCTTGTTATCTGATCAGTGGTGTCCAGCACTGGGGCAAGTGCTTCCCGCCTCCCAAGCAATCAGGCAGGCTGGCACTTCTCATTTTGGGGAGAGGACAAGAGAACAAACATGCCAAACATTCATCAGATAGCCGAGTGCATTGCCGGAAGGGGCTCAGATAAGTAAATACGACAGCCTACTCAGAACACAATAGAGGCTTCAGTTTATTCTTAAATTATTAATCTTCCCTGAGGAGTGGCTCTACAGCGCTGACTTGGGCACTGTGGGAACGCGGCCTCTTCCCAGCGAGGGCGGCGGGCTCCTCCCCACAGTGTCTCCTGGTGGGATCACAGCGGAGCTCAGCCTGTCCCAGGCGGGTTATCCGAGGGGGGCAGGACGCGACTTTCGGTGCCGGCTGGGAGAGGACGCCTCCAGTGCGGGGTGGCAGCCGCGCTTTCTGTTGCGGGTGGTCACTGTCCCCTCCCGTGGTTAGCGGGCTGGCAGCACCTTTCCCCATGGAAGGTAACATAGTTCACTGCCTCAGGGTTTGTGAGGGGGCTTTTTGTAACCATTTTTTCAACTCTCTGTCATCTGCTGACTACGTTGCGGGGGTGACAAGTGAGGACTCAGGCTCCTCAGCCCCACAGACCGTGTTTCTGCTGCAGGCTGTAGGGTGATACCCCTTAAATGCTTTTAAAGGCATCTCAGTTCAGCCTCACTGGAGCCTGGTGAGCATCTGAGGTGGCAAGCTGTGGGATGCTGCACAGGGTGGTCTGTGCAGACCACAGCGGGGACAGGAGGTCTGCGGGAGCTCCTGCGCTTTGGAGCCTGAGGCTAAGAGAGAGGTGAGGGGAGCCCCGGGGAGACAGTGAGTTGGGATGAAGGATGTGGGGCGAGATGGAGGAGGAGGCACTCTCTGGGAGAAGTGAGATTACAGCCGAAAGAAAAGGGTAGCTGCATGCACAACTGTCTTCTATACATAGGCATGGCATGTAAATGTTTGTGCTTGTGGCATGTCCCTAAAAGTGGAAGTATTCTTCCAGAAGATTCCCCCCAAATCCTCTCTCCACTGAGGCAGCCAGTGATCCTTCAGGAGGAAGCAGAAAAGGTGAGCTGCAAGAGAGGGCAGTGATTGAGAAATGAAGAACTGCAGTCGCAGCAGGACACTTTTGTCAGAGGTACTGATGCCAATAACTGCTGCCTGTCACTGAGCTATTTTTCCCCTTTACTCCCTGGGTCATGTTGAATATGCCTGGGCTGCATCATCCCGCTTGATTTACAGCAACTGGAGATGCTTTGGAGCACATTGGGGTCACCCAAGAGGCTGCAGATGGTTGGAGCCAGCCTGGAGTTCTCAGAAGAAGTCAACCTTTTGAAGAAGTTCAATCCCTCAGCTGTTTTCCAGACAGTCCAGCTACCTCCACCCTCACGTTGGAGCTATGCCTCTTCCCAGGGTAAAGCAGCACAGCCACCCCTCCGGGCAGCCCCAGGCCTGGGTGCCAGGCTCCAGCGAGGCACATGTCTGCCGAGGGAGAGGGTATGGCACAAAATGGTCACATCAGGGGGATGCCCTCTGGCAGGTCTTGGCACCCGTCATGGCTGTGAAGAGGTCCTGGCTTGGCTGCTGGAAAAAAGGGTGTTACCAGAGAAAGTTCCTCTGTACCTTGGGTAATCATTGCTGAAGCTAATAGAGAGTAAATGGCATCTGAAGACATACCTCTTCCACCGTGAGAAACAGCAGTGGCCGCAGCCTGGTAAGAGGGAGGAATAAGTGAATTCCGGCAGTCAGGACCTAGGACGAGCTAGAGAGTCAGGGAAGAGGAGAGGCAGGGAGAAGGTAACGAGACAGCCCTCTACACTGTTTCACTTCTCCTTTCTTCAGTCATGTGGGAATGCCATTCATCAGGAAACATGAATCGATGGCATTTCCCCGCTGCATGCTCCCCGGGGAGCTGTGAGACCTCCTATTTCCCAACCGGCCTCTCCCCGCTCCTGCACTCACACGTGCCGAGGTCTGCGGCGATGGAGCGACCAAGCGCTCGCCCTGCTGGTGCCTTCTCCCCTGTCCATAGGTTGGCCCCTGAGGTTATCTGACAAGCTTTTCATCAGACATCAGAGGGAGCAAGGATTGGCAGGAAGACAGGGCTGTAATTCGGGAAGTCGTTGCGCTTGTGCATCTTGCCCGGCAAAGGTGAAGGCGGCGGCCCTGGCGTTTATGGCATTTCAAAGGCATGCACGGTTTCAGTGCTGCCTGACATCCTAAGAGTCATTGCTGCCATAAAACCACCAGCAGCGGTAGGGCATTCACTTCACCTGAGCTCCGCTGCACCGCCTCGCCTTGCCTGCAAAGAGAGAGGCTTTATTCCTGCTCTCAGGAGGCACCATATTTTTCTGGCCCAAACAGCTTCCTGGGAGCAGTTTATTTACACTGACCCCGTCTGTGCGTGGTGGAGTGCAGATGCTATCTGGTCTGGAGACCTCCGTCACAAGTTCAGATCCTCGCTTCCATGCAGAGCATAGCAAGAGCTTTGGCCACGGGGATTTTGCAGTGAGGTGCTGTGTCACCAGCATGGGCTCTGAACCCATCCATCTCATCTGGACACGGCGGGCCGTGGCAAAATGTCACATAGGACATTTGGTAGTAGAAAGATGGGTTGTCCTCCTTGGGCACTTTCCAAAATGAGGTTGTTCCAGGCAGATCAGGCACTTGGGTGCTAGCTTTGAAGGTGGGTGACAGTCCCACCGAAGAGGGGAAACCATAGCCGGGGGCATCGATTTCAACAGCAAATGGCAGAAAGCTAGTGGGGAAAAAGGATTGAGCCCCTCCGGAGCCATCGGCTCGCTTCTAACACCCTTGAGGATGAGCAACTGCCAGAGGAAGAGGATGGTGCCTGCAGCACTCCCAGTCCCCACAGCTCCCACCACTTCGTGGGTGGGTAAAAATGCCACCCCACTTGGTGCTACCTGCAGGAGCCCTTGGGTCCCCTCAGAGCCCGGCAGTGGCTGCAGCCCCCAGTCCCGTGGTGCCACAGGGCTGTCCCCGCAGGGCACACCCTCACCCGGCACTAGGGCCCCGCAGGGTTTGGTGTGGCCACCAAGGCTGCTGCAAAATGAAATTTCAGTCCTGCTGGCAGCCGTTCAATTTCAACATTTTTTTCTTTCTTCCTTTAAAGAAGGCAAAGGGGGAAGTGAGGCCGGGGAGGGAGTGGGTCAAAACAGAGGCAAGAGGAGCTCAGACCAATGGGTTCTGACACTTTGTTTTTGCCCAGGCTTCTCAGAAATGCTCATTTGGGAATGGGGCATTTTAAAATGCCCTTACTTAGATGGAAAATGCCTTATCTAGTAATAATAGTTAACCTTCTTCTCATCTGAGATGCCTAAAAAAATTTCACTTGGCTTCCTTCCATGCAGCTGACGGACGACCCTAATTCCAGCCCCGTGGCTGTGTGCTGGCTGCACTGTCTCCTGCCACGGGTGCTGCGTGGGGGGCATGGGCTCACGCCTCTGAGGCTCAGGACAGCAGCCAAGGTCCCTGTGGGTGGTCCTGCTTCCCCCACCAGGGAGCTGAGGGGATGGGTGCTGCCAGGGGCATGGGGAAGCGCAGAGCTCACTGCTGCCTCCAGCTTGCCATCCAGCTGACTGTTTCGGCCGTATTGGTCTGCAAAGCACAGGGAAGCTTTAGGCCACTGGCATTTCCACTGATTGTAGTCACCACAGCCTGCTCCATCTCCATCTCCATCACCATTGCCATCTCCATCTCCATCACCAGTGCCATTGCCATCACCATCTCCAACTCCATCACCACCTCCATCCCAAGGAACCCAGTCCCCTGCTTCCTTTCAGTGCTACCCCTCAGGGACAGGGTTGCAAACTGTCTGTCCTCTCTCATCAGTGCAATGACTGCCATAGCCCTCCGCTTGCCTGTGGTCCCCCTCTCACAGCCCTGTCTGGTGGGGTTCAAAGAAAGCTCCAGCAAGTGATGGGCAGTGCAGCCATCTCTTCTAGCTGTGAACCATCATATCAGCAGGTCACCCAGATGGGCAGGGGGACCAGCCAGCCTTGGGAAGGGTCTGATCCATGTGTGCGAACATGGTGTGGTCCCTACTGATGGGAAGAATAAAGGACTTTCTGCAATTACCCCACATGCTTCGTTTCGGAAGCCAGGATTTCAAAGCAGCAATCAAGCCCTAATTGATTAAATGCTCACCGGTTCCGGGCACTGAGCCGCTGCCCCTCAGATAAATGGGGATAAGTCACAGGCAATTAGTGATTTGCCTGAGGTGCTTCTGTTCGTTGACAATGTCTGGACTCAGACTCCTCCAGCCTTGTTATTCATTAGACCACACATCCTCCGTCCTCTCCGGGTGGCATCCCAACAACACTGCCAGGGTGGAAAGAGCAAAATAATCTAACTTCACATTTATCTAGGAAAAAAGGTTCCCACAGTCTCTTCTGGCTCTTTTTGTTTTGATTCTGAGATTTTGTTTTTTGAGAAGTTAAAATAAATCTCGAACTGCAACTGCAGGGCTTTTTTGAACACAGTGTTTGTTGCTAGATGATCGTTTGAGGGAAGCATATTAAAAAGTAGTACAGTGCATTTATTGCTGGCTGAACAAGGTTGACGACCTGGTATTTTAAACGCAGTGTGACATTTAGGCATTGCAGAAAGCAGTTGTGGTCTCTCTGAGCTTGCGACCACTGGTTCTCTTCCTCCTGGACGGGAAACATTTCTTATGGCCTTTCCCTCCAACCCTTGGCTTTGCTGTGCAATACAGAGCCTGACTTTGATTCTTGCTTACTCTGGGCTGCTCCCAAAGCGCAGGGGGACCAGGGGGCATTTCCCACCCCACGCTCCCCACTGGTGCCTGACCACCTCTTTTGGCCACATCAGCAGTGCTAAGGGCAACTCTCAGTTGGTCTCAGTGCCCAGCAAGTACTGAATCACATCTCAGTCGTCCCCGTGCCTGGCCCACAATTTGGGAATCAGTGAAGAAACGTTTGTTCTTTCACACGTTCTTTCCCTTTAAAGCCACTTTAAAGCAAATGCCTCTTTCTTTAAGAAGTTGGTATTTTTGAAAAGCTTTTAAGATTGTTTTTATCTTTCTCTTTTTCCTTTTGCTATTCAGGACTATCAAAAGTGACTGGAGTGACATTAATGGAAGTTAAACAGGGCCTGACCTTCTCCAGAAGGTCTAAACCAGCACCTAGAGTCTCCATCTCGCCACACATTAGTGTGGTTTGAAAATCCTTCCCCTGTGATGGTTGGGATAATCCCATCTGGACCATTCTTTCCAAGAAAGCCCAGAAAAAGCACTCTCTTTGCAGGAGAATGCATATTTGTAGGTAAATGCAGCCCTTTCCCCCAGACCAGCTATTTTAAAGTTATGCAATAACCACCCAGAGAATTTCTTCAGCTGCACACAAACTGCTGGCTTTTAAAACCCTGAACTTTGCTTTTACTTGGTGTGCGTTGGTTTGAGAATATTTTGACCTGCTATTCTGACAGCATGGGGTGGAAGTGCTCAACTGCTGATACCTGGGGAAGCTGGGTGGAAGGGGCTCTGTGCTACGAAATCGTGCTGCGCTCTGTGCCGTGCCTGACATTACCCTGGCACAGTGAGCTCTGGGAACGGGCAAAGCTCCTCCGTGTACGCAGCTCATGGTGGGGTTGTGGCCATCTAGCACTGAAGCCCGACTTGAAATGCTTCTCACCGACAACAAGATTTAATTAAGGCCGCATAATAAACCTAACATACCCCAGGTTAGCATTTTGTTTTGGGGTAGTACAGATCTTTCGGAAAGAGAGAGCTGTGCCTATGTGTTTCACTTGAAGATGTGGCCTTTAAATTGTAACCAGCTGTATCTCCACCCTAATTAAAGTGGTCTTATAGCCAAATGGTGTCCTAAAAGCTGATAAAGCAGCATTCCTGACCACTGCAGGCATTTTTTTAATATCTCAGTGCTGGGATTTCATTCCTTGCAGTCAGTGGAAAAACCTCCAGTGACTCATGAGGGATAGGAATCCTTAGGAAAACAATCCTTGCTGGAAAACCAGCACTTCCCCTCCGTTATCACTGCTTGCTGACAGCGAGGGTGAGAGGGGTATGGTGGACAAGGCTGCAGGAGGAATTCCCCTACCCCCACCAGGCCAGGTTAAGCTGTGGAGTGAGGAAGGCTCTGCAGCCCCATCTCCCCTGCCAGTGCTGCCTGGGACAGACACACTGACAGCAGCCATTGCTGCAGAGGGTCAGGGAGCAAATCTGGACGAGAGCACAAAGAAAGCCCACATGTGACAGTTCATCTTCAAAGCCATTAAAGCGTGGCTTCCCTGGGTCACGTAGCACCATTTACTGCTCCCCACCTAGCTTCGTATGCAGAGGCACTAGGAGGCAGGGTCAGAGATGTGACCCAGTGGGGATGTGCTCCCTGGGGCCAGACATTTGCAGCCCCATCTGTTGACACCTTTCATGGTGGATCTTAAAATTATATTTTTCTTCATCTTTTTTGCATTGCTGCTGCTTCTGTACAGCCAGCTCTTCCCACAGCTACAGCTCCAGTCCTGAGGATGGGGTAGGATGAAGTAAGATGGGATGGGATGGGGTGGGATGGGGTGGGATGGGATGGGATGGGATGGGATGGGACGGGATGGGATGGGACAGGGGCTCAGCATGCAGAAAGGCAGACCAAGGTGTGAGTAGCATTGCCAGCAGCCACTCAGCAAGGCTGAGCCACTGCATCTGGCCAGCAGCTCCCCGGTGGAGCCCATTGCAGGGAAATCTCCTCTGGTGGCTGGGATGTGTGAAGCTGATCTCAAAATGCTGAGGGGACTCCTCCTCCTGGGAGATAAGATCGGGGAGGCTTGTGACAGTGGGACCTGAACATCAAGAAGGTGCCAACATGACAGATGGGGCGAAGCTGTCATTAGGGAGGGCAGGTGCATCCACACTCTTCATCACTCTAGCACGATGCACCTCAGTGCAGGCCTGCCTGCGAGAGGCCAGCAGGGCCCCCCCCTCCCTCCGCAGGCTGCGTGCCCCTCAGGCACAGCCGTTGAGCTGCAAGCGTGCCTTGGTCTTTCTAAGACGGAAGAAATCTCCCCCAAAACCAAGCAGCCCCTCCAGCTGCAGCTTTATCTTCTCCTTCCTGTTTACTGCGGAGGTCCCTGAAAGGGCCACTTGTTCCCACCGCCTCAGCGCCCAGCACTCTGGGGATGTCAGGACATCTCCCACTGCCGCGGGAGCACTGTGCTGTCACCTCTCCTCCCCTCTCACCCTAGCTGTCTGCGGGGCTGCCCCTTCCCTCCACCACCATCCTGCTCCCTTCCTTCCCACGTTTGGTCAATCTCTTCATCCTGACATTTCACACTCTGGGCTGAGCAGCCTCTGCCCACAACTCTGCTCACCTTCCCTCCAACTCTTCCCCTCCCTGTGGGACCACCATGGGCTCATCTCTTCTTCCAACTCTCCCCATCTCCTCCCACTTCCCACCTCTCCAGGCTGCTCCCTCCGACCGGGAGGGGTCTTGCTTTCTTCCACCGAACAAGGTGCCCACCTTCCCCACGCTACCCTGGAGCTGCCTTCCTTCGCCTTGCATTTCACATGTGCTCTCTGCTCAGTATTGTTTGCTCTTCTGGGCATTAGGACAAAAATATCTCCCCACCCAGGCAGCCTGCGCTGCTGGTCAGATTTCCTTGTGAGTTTTCTGAGCAAAGTTGTTTATGCGCTAGGCAAATATTCTGACCCAAAGGGAAGGAGCAGACAGTTCCCGTGAAAATGCTGATGCCCAGTTCTCATATTATTGCTTTTCTTCTACATATATTTTTTTCTTTTTTTAATAATTATCGCCAGTTTAATGTTTGATTTTTGTGTTGAAATGCACAGGAACGCACACCCCTCTGCCTCCCCACCCTGTTATTGAGTGCAGGAGGTTATTTTGGTGTTGCAGTTCATTCAAAGAAAACTACCCACTATATAGATTAAAACGTGCTGAAAGCTTCAAGGGTCACAGTCATAAATCCTGCTCACCTCCCTCTCTCTTGTTTGCTCTCTGGCTAAGGTGCGTCGGGCATCGCCGTGCCCCCGCTGCCTTCTTGCTGGGCGGACCGTTTGGTTTCTCCTTCTGGCAGCAAAAATGAGCAATGGGTTTTGCAGGGGATGGAGTCCCTTGTCTGATCCTCAGCAAACACCCCTGGGTGCCCATTCCCCTCCTGCTGCGGGCGCTCCTCGCAGAAGCGGCCAGACATGGTGCAGGATGCGTGGGGGTGTGGGTCCCTCCGTGTCCCCAGGCTGAGGGCTCTCGTGCAGGATGTGGGCGACGCAGATCCAACTGCTTCACCCCTCAAGGGAAACCTGTGTCTCCAGCCTCCTCCGCAGTGTCCTGACCGCCTCTCTGTGCTCTCTGGGGGTGGGTTGCTCTCTGTCCCTCCTGCTGGAGTTGTTCCACTTTCCACAGGCTCTTTAAATAGCCAGGAGCCAAAGAGAGGATGACCTAGGAGTTGAGAGACTTCCTTGTGTGGTGGGACATCCCGCTTCCGCTGCTTGGTCTGAAAGAGGCAGACGGGTTTCCCACAGCTCAGCTCTGTGCCCTGACCACAAAACGCTGCTGCTGGGTCCCAATGGCTTTGTGATCCCTCCTGAAATGTCAGCTGCTGAATGGGAACTGCATGCTCCACTGATGGAACCGTGCTTCTCATGAACAAGCTGTCAGTCAGAAGAGAAATCCTGCATTTATAAAGTTGTAGCTTAGAGACAAGCAACAGCAGATACAATCCCTGATGCAGAGTAGCTCCCCACAGTCCCCGAGGTGAGCAAGACGAATTTTGCATCTTCTTGTTTAACAGTTATAAAGCAGAAGAGATTTTGGCTCAGTCTCCATCCTCGGGATGTCTTCTTGAATCACTGTGACTTGGCCAGCACTGGCCAGAGAATCATAAAACCACTGACCTGTGCAGGTCAGACAGGACCTCGGATGCCATCTGGTCCCAGCCCCTGCTCAAAGCACGTCTAATGTAGATCAAGCCACAAGTCCAGCTGAGCTCTGAGTATCTACAAGGCTGCAGATTACACAGCATCCCTGGTCAGCCTGGTCCAGTGTGTGACCACCCTCACAGGGAAAGAAATTTTTCTGGCATCTAATCAGAATTTCCCTCTTGCAACCCATTTCTGTTGCCTCTTATCCTGTCCCTGCCCATCTTCACCCCTCCACCCCCCCACCCCCCATGCCCAGAGAACTCCCAATTCCTTGGCTTGTGCTTTAGATGTTCTGGCCACTGAAAGTGCCAGCTGTTAATGTGTTAACACAGAGAGCCAATGGCTGCCTTAACTTTTTGCCTGTGCGACACAACCCCTGGCACAGGAACTTTCTGACCCAAGAGACAGATTAAATGCATGAGGCTTGGTGCCCAGACCATCTGCCTGACATGTCCGACCCATGAGTGGAGCGTGCATGGTATAGAGAGCTGGCCATTCCACTTGCCTACCCCCCAGACAGGGCTCTGCAGTCCTCCAGCAGGACTGCACTAGCCCCGCTGCATTTTGTTGCTCGGCGATGTTCGGATGTCATTAACACGTATGTACTGGAATATTTGGGACATTTCCATCTGCAGCGGGGTCACTGGATTCCTGACGAGCTATTGAAAACATTGCAGTCCTGTTCAGCATAGCGGCAAAAGGACTGAGCCCTGCAGAGTGGTGTCAGAAAGAAAGAGATTGGGCTCTTGCCACAGAGGAAATGGGAGCAGAAGGATCAAAGTCTGTGACTAATGATGCAAGCTACGTATCCAAAGGGTACTTCTGCCCCTGCGAACACGGGCAATGCAATAAGCCTGGCACATCTTCATATAAAAAAGGGGAAATAAAGGATGATAGACTCAAAATTACAGTCCTACCAGGGTCTGCTTTCTCAGAGCTGTGCAAACTCTCCATAGCTGGGACCCCAGCTAACAGGAAGATTGTCTTGGAATTACCTCTCCTCTGACTCATGGTGTTTCTGCAGGACGCCTTGGCTATAATGTTACTTCTTCCTGAGGGCAGTTATTAGGGAAGCATTAATTTTCACTGTTTAACACAATGTAGACATTAAAAAAATGCCACGTGTACAGGGAGGGGGGAGCCAGCATTGTTTGTCCGGCACTGTTGTCAGCATTGTTGAATCCCTGTGTGTGCCCTGGGCTGTGCATCAGATCCTAGGGGCCAGATCCTGAAAACTGGAGAGTTGCTCACTGATTTCAGCTGGTGAAAGCTCCTAAGCCCCTCCGGCAACTTGCATCCTACTTGCAAAAAAAAAAAAAGCCAGAGACTGACCCTGTGCAGCGCTTGCTCACTCACTTTTCCACTATGCAGGATTAGGCCCCTTCCGGGCAGACTCGCGTTGGAGAGAGCCAGCTGGATCAGTGCAAAACAAGCCCACAGAGTGAGGTCCCACAGTTCAGCAGCATGGACAAGCGGGGCTATGTGCCCTCCTCCGCTTATTAATGCAGGTTACTCATCAGTGACTGACTGTGGCTCATTTACTGCATCAAGCTCCTCCATGCAACCTAGGACCAAGGGGCTCGTTCCTGCTGCAAAGACTGTGTGTCAGGGAAGTCTTCTCCATAAACCAGTCTCCTTTGTGACTTACTCCTTCATGGGGTAGAGGCAAAAAGAATGTTCCTACCCAGACACCTGCGTCAGGCTCTTGAGTCAGCAGGGCCTTTGATCTTGGGGGTGACGGTGGAAGCAGAGGGGTCGTGCTTTTCTTTACCTGTGTTTGTTCAAACTCTCTCGTTGTTAAAACAGAAGTTCAGCCTGTTTGCAGCTTCATATGTCACTGCTGTTTACTGATCTGGCAAATGCATCTTTGTGCTGACACGACTCTTTGATATAAAGGTTCTTTCCCCAGGAGCTGGGAGAGGAGGAAGGTGAATGCTGGATCACAGCGGTTAGAGAGGAAAAAACGTGCCCGTGATGCAAAGGCTTGCTTTATTATTTTTTTTCCCTTTTCTTTTTGTGCATAGATTAATTAAAGTCAAAACTTAATTCTGGTCACTGAGCAGAAAATCTAACCTAGTGGGTGGGCAGTCAGCCCTGCCAGACTCACCACATCCACTGTGGGGGGGTACCCGGAATGCTACCGGAACTTGTTCAAATCCTCAGCCAAATTTTGCAGACGCTTCATGTTTTTCTCAGGGTGAATAATGAGGATGCACTGATCTACCGATTGCATGGGGTTGCTTACGCAGAAAGGTACTGCAGCTTTGGAAAACTGAAGACCACACCATCACAACCTGTATTCTGGCGGCGGCATGCACCTTCTTCCATTACCTCTGAACACCAGGTGATGCTGTAGCCAAAAGCCATTGGCCTCAAAGCAGGCAGAACATGCCACCTCCCGTGCCTAGCAGTTAGCAGGTAATTATGGAGCAGGTAGGGGATTTCTTTTGCTTGTGCTCACGGATTCAAGAAATGGAGACGTCAGAAGCAGCTCACACGAGCTTGTTAGGGAAAGAAGCAGCACTGCTATTATCGCCTATAAAAAACAGCTCTTGGTTATCCCAGAAGAACAAGGAAGACGAGGTAATTATGGTTTTGGCACAGTTAGCACTGCCTGATGGCATTTTCAGTCAAGCCAGGACAGACAGAGCTCTGTTTTTTTTCCAAGGCGGTTGAGACAACTGTACACGTTACAGGAGTCCCTTCTCCCTTTCCGACATACAGCTGTTAAACAGCGTGCGCAAACACTAACCAGCTGCTGGGGGCCGTCCGCGAGAAGCTGCAGGGTGACTTTTAGGTGGACAGGATGCAATTGTCTCAAACTATTTTCAACCATTTTTGGGGGGGGTTTTTGCGCACCAATTATCCTGGCTCCAGAGTGAATGAAAGACTCGACAGCTGCAAGTGTTTCCAAGGATAACCAGCTGCATCGTCTGGTTATCCCAGGGAGCCGCTGGGAGACAAAACTGAGCCATTTGGGAGCCCTGGGAGCAACCCTTCCCCTTCGACTGCCCCTGGGGCCAGGAAGGATGGAGGATGAGGCGCACGGCCAGTGTGGCTTGCTCCTGCCTGGACATCCAGAGCTGGCTTTAAAAGGCGGGAAGGAGAGCGTGGGGATCCCTCCCGGCTCAGGTGTGCACCCTGTATGCCTACACAAGGACTTGCACTGTCAGGAGATCCAGCAGCAGAGGGCAAAGGACGACGACTTTTCCTGGGAGAAGGAGCTGGCAAGGTACATAGAGCTTCCTGTGCTTGGCCTTGGCAGGAGCTAAATGGAGACCACAGAGGCAGCGGACAGCAGGGGCAAGGCTGCCGGGAAAGGGCTTCCCTGGAGTGGGTCCCTGCTGCTGGGCAGAGCGTGCTTGCTGATGAATGGCAGAGGGCAATTTTGTCGTAGCGTGCCTTCAGGACTGCTGTGCGGAGCAAACCTGAGCAGCCGCAGAGCCGTTCCGCTCACCTCCCTGATGAGGGGCTGTGCCAAGAGCGCACGGTGGTGCTTTACATGTGTTCACGCTTCTCCCTGTGCCATACAGCCACGCTGCTCCTGCCAGGAGGGTCAGATCCACTACACGCTTTACAGATGGGGAAACGAAGGCAGAGAGAGGAAGGCGACGAAGGGGAAAAGATTGCAACCAGGGGCAATTTGCAACCGAGGTGGAGGGAAAAATGCGAGCTTCCATAACGAACTGAAACATACACAGAAAGAGGGAGAAAGGTTGCAATTTGTGCTTTCTTCCACCTTGGGTTTTTTTTTTTTCATTCTAGTTTAACTATTGCTATTGCCCCTCCAAGGGCTTCAGCCAGCCTCATGTACCACTGGCACTTGAGCAAGCAGGAAGCCCAGGAGGAATACCTGTGTCTGTTTCCAGCAGGGGTCACTGATGATTTTTTTTCTTTTAAAGTTTTTTTTCCTTCTTTCTTCCTTTTTTGGGGGAGTTCGCCATCCCAAGAAAGCATCCGTGTTGTGGGTAGGGATGTACTGTTGGAACAAACTAGGAGTAGGGGTAAATGTTCTCTCACTAAGACAAGGATGCCTTAAGCCATGCTGCCGGCAGTGGGCCAGCACTGGTGGGACAGATGCAGGAGTTGATCAGATGCAGCATCCCCTTACGCTGGTACCGCAGCAGGGCAGTGGCTACAGCACAGCTCGTGGCAAGTGGACCAGCTATGGCTGTGAAGGTCCTATCCAAACAAGATATCCCAGTGCATATGGCTTGCTCTTCGTTGCTTGCGTGAGCGCTCAATCTCCTTGCTCTCCTGCCAGCTCAGCTCCCAGATGGGGCAAGAATGAAGGAACCTCTCTGAAAAACAAACATAGGACTTCCTCCCATCTTTCCTGGGGACCATAGGTTATGGAAACACAGGTAGGATCTCATTGCATTTGCTCTAAAATTGTGGGCCCCCAGCTTCAGGAGCGGGGCCCAGCCCGACTGTGTCTTCCCTCCCCAGGAGGGCTGGGCTGGTCCCTGCTCCAGCGCATGCCTTGCTGCATATCCAGCACGAGTCTCCAGCTTTCTCATGCTACTCCAGTAACAAAAAGTTGCCACCATTACGCCAGGCTGGGACCCACCCTTTTTTGCTTTAGGTTTATTAGGATGACTGGTTTATGACTCGCTGTGTTTTTACTGTGTCCACTAATGGCTTTTATGTAAAACGATTCACTGATGAGACTGTAAAGGCCAGCAGCCTACGCGAGTGATATTTCTGCAAAGTTTCCCTGTCCTTTCCAGTGACATTTGCTGGGGCAGTGCAGAACTGCTGGTGCCTCTGTGTTAGGACACGATGATACGCCGGTGCAGCTGGCAAGGACATATCCTTGGAGTGTAGTGTTCATTCAAATGGAAATGTGAACTGACAAAACGTGGAAATCCTCCGTACATGGGGCACCTGCACCTCTCTCCTCGTGGCTTGCCCTCCGTCCTGGGCTGTGTCAGTCTGCTAGGGGTAGGCAATGCTGGGCGTTGGGTGTGTTGCCTCCATGTGCAGCAGCAAGATGATTTAGAGGGGATTCCTCCTCCAGAAGGAGGAGGTCTGTGCAGTATTCCTGCACACACATGTTATTCACGCGCGGTGGGCCTGAGGGCGAAGCCCTGGGCGAAGACAGCTGCTGGTGATTCAGGGTGGCGCTTCCAGCTGGAGTTGCCCATCCTACAAAGATCGCCGAGTTCTTGTGGATCCTTGGCTCGTTTGCTGGGAAAGGGCGCACATTCACCACTGCAAATAGCACCACTCCTCACTAGCCATCTCTCTGATGACTGGCAGCAAATTTTTGCAAGGTTCTTCCTGTTCAGGAGGCTGTGACATCCCCCAGGCTGTCGTACCAGTATGGCTATCTCTTATCACCATGTTTCCACCTCCCAGGCTGCAGTGATACTCTCCTCCAATTCACCTTCAGGCATTCCCAGGTTTTCCTCAAAATGCAGTGAGAAGACACCCCGAGTCCCAGGCTCTTCAGGGGTGATCAGCCACATGTCCCCACTCTGCTGTCTTCTAACGCGGGCAAACAGTTTGCTGTTAACAACGTGTTCGAGAGGAATTGTCTTGCTGTCTGTTCATGAAGCTAGACACATGTTCCTGCGAGTTTGTTATCACTGGAAATCCCTCAGTGAATGGCCTCAGTGAGCGGCACCGGGTTGCCTGGTGAACTGTACTGCCGTTCATGCCTTTAATACTCACTGCTGGTTCTGTGGGTTTGGTCTTGGCATTTCTTTCTAACCCCCAATTCCCAGACCAATATTTCCTTTTTATAAAGGCTGTTGCATGAGTACATTCTCTATATACTCATGTGGCTGCTGCGTTATTTAATAAGCCTCCTGTTTATGAAAAACAGCCAAAAAAAAAGGAGATTCTGAAAACAGAGGAGCCTGCTGTAGCCTCCTCCATAATAGCTTTCTGTCTTGTGAAGATGCCGTAATAGATGTTCTCACCACAGCCCCATCCTACTTGTGGTGATGAGTGTTGCTCCATCCCGTACTCTGTTCGTACTACACTGCAAGCTTGTGCTTATCCATTTCAGTGTGTGCTGTCTAAGGCAGCTTATTCTGCTTTCCAAAAAGCATCAGCAGAAGTACCTTCTAGCACTAACAGAGAAGGCACATACCCCTCTATGGCTTATCACTTTGACTTCAAAGGTGAGCCATTTAGTTTTTGACTGAGGAAAATATTTAGTAGGTTAAAGCCTTGAATCCCAGGTTAGACTGCATTTGATATTACAAGCAACCAGAATAATTTCATGCTGTCACAAGGGGTGAGCTAGAATGTACATTGATTTTCTTATCTAGTATCTCTTATTGTCATTAACAAATGAGTCTACAGCAAGGCTTGGCTATCAGGTTGTTTTTTATTGACACGTGGTGAAGCAAGAAGATGCCTCCAGAGGCCTTCCAGACTGTACACTCTATTACCGCCTGTTCTCTCAATCCCAGATCATCACCCCTGGCGGGATGTGCCATCTGCAGCTACAGGTAGTGCACACGCACGCCCACATCCAGACCTGCCAGAAGGGGTTTTGCACTGGAACCCAGTGCAAATCAATACCCTTTTTTTTTTTTCCTTCTTCTTACTCTTCCTCCTTCCATTACGAATGACAGAATTTAGAGATTTTCGGCTCAAAAAGCCCTGCTGACAGGGGTGACTCACTAAAGCAGGATCATTCTGGCTGGAAGAATCCATGTCACAGGGCTCAGCTCCTATGCAGGCATTTAGGCAACCAGAGGTTTCAGATTAATTAATCTCCCGACTCTCTCACCCTTGCTTGCAGTGAGAACTGCCGTGTAACTCTTCGTAATCTGACCCTCTACGTTTTATGCATCTAGCAATGTTACTCTTTAGAATAAATACCTGTAGAATATGATCTTGCTATACTTACATCATCTTGATGGAGTCAAAAAAAAAAAATGTTAAGAAGGAAAATAGATTCCAAGGATACCTGATCCCAAATTACCTTCTAAAAAGGCATTTCTTTAAACCAAGAGACCAGTCTATCTTAACCACCAAGATTAGTAGTTGCAGACCTAATTGTAACGTTTTACTGTAATGCAAGATTGGGGAATCATCTGCCAAACAGAAAAGCATAATTTGAGCAGGGAAATAAAAGCTCTAGCACAGATCTTCTGAGAGGTAATGGCTATTGACAGAAAAACCCCACAGTTTGAGCCAGCACAAAACTGAGCTAGAACATGCAACGTGAAGACTTTCTGAAGACAACACACCCTGCTGCATACGAGGACAAAGCTGTGTGCTCTCTGGTTGTATCAGCTGCATAACGAGAGGGGTAGTTCTAACTGAAGCATGAACATCTGCTTTCCTATTTGAGGAGTCACAATCAATCTTTTCCAATAGCACAAACTGCTTACTCCACCCCAAAGTTAAAGCTCTTTTGAAACAATCGCTGGAGAACCATCTGGTTTTGAGTTGTCTTGTCAGTATCTGTCTTGTGAAAGATATTTTCAGGATGTTAACAAACAACTCCATCCAAAAAGTTCTTCCATGTTTCTTGTCATCCATGATTGCATATATTTAGATGCCATATGCCCTGTACTCTGCTTCCCTGGAAACTCAGGGTTGGCTCGTGCCAAGAATTGCACGTAAGAAATTTGCCTTGTGTGTGTTATTGTTCATAGGCTCTTTCTCAGCCCCTGGGACTGGAGCGTAACACGCGCGTACATATTTGAGAATAGATTGCCTTGGTGTCCCACTCGCAAACTGCAAGCCAACCCACCTCCCCCACTCCTCCTTCATTGGAGTCATTTCATCAGTTGGGGATTACAAAGCAAGATTTTTGCTAACCCTTTGTTCTCTGAAATGTTATTGTCTTCCCCTTCATCACAGCCTACGTGCAGAACCAGCATCTAAGAATCTATGATGCGTGATTCAGTGCCGTGCAAAAAATTCTGCTGAACTTCTCATGTTCGGCACCAATGCTAATCTTTGTCTGGTCTGCGACTGGAGAAAGCCAGCTCCCGAGTGTGTAAAATGCATTTGACCTTACTTTCAAACACCCACGTACACACTCAAAATGCCAGAGAACTCATTACATTCATGGTCTAGAAATCGGTGTTTTGTTCCCTGTCCCTGCTCTGCCTGACTTTGGGTGAATGCAATTGAAAATGTCAGAGATGCAGCTCCTGTGTAATGTAAGAGGAGGATTACAGGTTTCCTGACATCGGAGGGGGGGTTACAACAATGCAGCTGACGTAGGAGGGGACGGATTACAGTGCATCTGACATAGTAGCAATTATAGGAAATGTATTTACAGGGATGGATGGAAAACAAATGTAATGTGCTGTTCCAGAGGAGGACAATAAAGGTGTGTTGCAACAGTCCTTCACCCCTCTGGAACGCCATATTTCTCACTTGTCCATCAGCACAAACAATCTGTGCTGTATGGCAGGAAATATCAGACGCAAATATCACATTAATCTCTAAGGAAGGATACCTGTTTTCGTAACTTGCTCATTCACTAAGGTCTCTTAGTAGTGGCTCAGACAATAGGTGGATATATCAGGTTTTCCCCGTGGAATAACTGTACCACCCGCACTGCGCTGCAAACGCGACTTTTATTTTGTTTCTGTTTTCTTTCAGAGTGAGCAAAGCAGAGAGGAGGAAGGGGGAGGGGACAAGCTCCTGATTTTTCGGTATGCAGCTCCTCTTCGAAGGAGCCAGTGCGTATCCCCTTGCCTTGCAGAGGTACAGACAGGCCCAAGCAGATTAAGCAATCACTTGGGACACTGGGAAAGCGATAGCCTTTCCATTTGAAACTGCAGCAAGAGCACGGTGGATCTCAGATGCTAATGCATTAATATAGCGGAAAGGTGAGGGGGGCCCCTTATTAATTTTGTCCCTGGGGAAGGATGTGTAGCTTTCTGCACTAATCACTCACAAAGTGAGGGGAGGGGAGTGGAGGCTGGAGCAAGGGGACATCAAAACTGCCACATTTGGGTTGCTGTTTCCAGCACAGCGATCAACAAAGAACATACGTGTGCTATGAATTCCATTGTCTCAGGCTACTTCCTCTTGGGCGCGTGTCCATGTCGCCCACAGCTGCACCGCCGGGGCACCTCCGCATCCTATGGCACTCCTGTAAAAAGCAAGAGGACGCTGGTGAAGGTCAGGCCAAAAGGAACGAGGGTGAATTAACCTTCCTGCCTTCCCAGATTATCCCTCTGGCCCAGCACAGGGGCAGACATCCAGTCCCCGGTGAGGGCATCTGCGCTAGCTGGAGAATGACCAGCAGCTCTTGCCCAGGTAGGAACACCTTGTGGCAAGCCCAGCAGCCGTAAAGCCAAGGGCAACAGCCTTCAGTCTGGCCTGCCCGCGGGAGGGTTCCCAAATATGTTGAATGGTGGCTGGTTTCCCACCACTTCCATCAGGCTGGCAGGATTGCCCCAACCTTTTTGTAGGGATCCCAAAGAGAAAAGATCCCAGGCGAGGCAAGGGAAAAGGGGCACAAGAGAGTTTGGCCTCGAGTTTTGGCTTATTCAGAGCTCGAATGTGGAGCTCCCACCGATAGCCCTGCCTCAGGCTGGGGGTGCCCTGGGGCTGTGAAGCCACCAGACGTGGACAGCAGGGCGACCGAGAGTCCCAGCTCCCGTTTGACAGCCGGGGACTCGCGCAGGGCAGCCTCTGCAGCTCGTCCCTGCCCCAGCACGGCTCTCTCACACAACCGGCCTTCCTGGAGCAGCGTCAGTGGGTTTCCTTCCCTCACCATTGCAAGGGGTTTCCAGCAGTGCTTCCCTCCTGCTGCTGCTGCTTGCTGTTTCCAGCTCACCCTCTCCGTAGCCTCCTCAGTCTCCAACCCTTTGCCTCCTTCTCAGCCTCCAGCGCTGTCTGGGGCCCTGGGAGGACGGATAGCTTCAAATTACAGCCCTGTGTGCAGCTGTGAGCAGGGGGGATGCTGGGCCAGGGAGGGGGAAGGACAATTTCACAGGCACGAAGGCCCCTGTCAAATGGGTCGTGGCCATGTCTTCCTTCCCCCTCTGCTCTCATATCTGAAGTCTATTTTCCATTTATTTTTTTTTGCTTTGGAGCTGGCAGCTTCTAACTGATCTTACACCACTAAACTTCCCTGTCAGGTGTGGCCTAAAAAACCCCAAACAACAAAACAATCCATGAGCTACTACAGCGTGTAGGATGTTTCGGGGAGCGGTGAGAATTAACACACGCTTTCAACAGAAAATGCTGGCAAAGAGTCACAAAGCCTCGGGAGTACCAGAAAGCCAGCTGACTGTTTGACCTGCCTCTCTGTCCACGCTTCCAGCTGGAAGTGGGGGGCTAACATTAAATTACAAGTATTAATCTTACAGAAAGTCCAGCCCGACGTGAAAAATCACATATAAGAGCTGCCTATTGTATAAACTGTACTAAACCCAGTATGTACGTGGCTTTATTTATACCAGCTGTAAGGTTAACATTAATCACTTAATTGCAGCATGAAGGATGGCCTTGCAGTTAAAGCGCTTTGCCTGGGCTCAGGGCGCAAAAATGTATTTCACAGCTCTGCCACAGACTTGCCGCATCACCATGGGCAAGTTCATTGTGGAGTCTTTTTGCCCACCCGGTAGTAAATTTGGAATGGTAAGTAGTGGAAATTATGTCTTTTTCTTATCTGTTGTTCATTTTGTCTGTGAAGAACAGATGTTCTGGGTGGCAAAGTGTCGTTCCCAAGCACTGGTTTGTAGGCATCTGAACTCCATGTGCTTCTGTCCCAGGAAGGTGCCCACCTAGCTCATCCTGATGCTGACAGTAACAGCAGCTGAGCACAGACGTACCCAGACCCTGTGGCTCTCAGACTCCTCCTTAGTCAAAGCCTTTGGAAGAATACGTGCTTTACCTCGCAGGATACCTTGCAGACGGATTGTTTAATGATGTTGAGCAGTTGCAGCTTCCATCAAAATCATCAGAAATGGTGGATACTCACTCTCTCCGAAAATCAGCCCACATACTATAAAATGACTTCCAGCTAAATTCAAATGGACATGGTTAGATTACAGGTGTGCATTCACTTTTACTACTGTCACCTCCTTTGGTCATTAAGCTTAAGCAATTGGAAAAAAAAACCCCAAACCCCTAATTCAAAAGCCATTATTCAATGTTTGTTGTTTAGCTTCTGCATTTTATTTATCCTGGGCGATGGAAATAGCTGGCCCACTTCTCTTTTTACATAATCTTTTCATGTGTTTATTGCCAGTCGTCAGTCAGGTTCACATGCCCCAACACAGTGGAGCACTATTAGAGCGACAAACACGGAAGGGAAACGATTACAATAAAAGAAAGACGCTCTCAAGGGCACAGACCACCTTGTTTGTTCTGTGTTTGTACTTCCCTTAATACAAACAAAAACAGTCAGAGCCTTGGTATTAACGGTAGATTTTGTAGCACTTTATATTTAGGAAAGCAAAGGAGCCTAACGTACCTGGTGGTGACCCTTCAAAAAGCCATTTTACAGCCCTAGGTAAGGAGGAATGCTGAAGAGAAGCCCTATGTACCTTTATTCTGCAAAACAAGCTCAATGTATTATGTCAGTGAAAAGTCATCGCCTCATTAATTCTGAAATGTCATAAACATTAACGACAAAAGATCATTGTCGTGATCACAATTATGTAACTCTGATGCAATATTATGACCAAAGACATTCCAGTGGTCTGAAATATATTTCTGGATGCCATTGTGGTGCCTCACTAAGGATATGCTAGCTTTAAAGTTTTTTTTGCCAAAATTACAGTGGCAGCCTGGATTTTTTGATATTCAAAGACACTTTGAAGTCATATTAGAAATAGTCATGCACCATTTTTTTCAAGATAATGCTTTTGCCTTTCAAGTAAGCCTCCAAGTATTTTAGTTGATTATCTCATCTTCTTCACTTTAGATGTCATTGAACTTTTTGGAACGTGACACCTTCCACTTCTTTTCTAGGCCAGAGTCAGATTTGGTGTGGCCAGGAACAACTCATACTGGCTTCAGCAAGGTTTTACTCAATTAAATTGTGTAAATGATGGGACACTGAAAATAGCCCAACAAACCAGATTTTCAGAATAATCACACTTGTGTTTTCTGGGGAAAAAAAAAAAAAAAAAAAAAGAGAAAACTACAGCTATACTGCAGGCGCTGCCCCAGCAATCCTACCATAGCAAACCAGGCTGACTTCAGCTGTGGAGGGTGAAATGGGCAGAAAGGAATGCTTCTGTTTCTCAGTTTGGGGTTTTTTTTTTGCCAAGTGAAGAAAGTTGCTATTGTTGTTAGTTTGTTTTGAAACTGATAGAAAATGCTGAGTGAAATGACTAAAGATTGAATTGCTGGAAATATGTGCAAGATGAGTTCTGGAAGGCAGCAGTCGTCATGCATGTTCCCATCCGTAGACCATGCCACCCTTAGGGAGGACAACTGCAATGGAAAAACTTAGCAGTTGTGTCCTCCCAGTTTCTCCCTCTTCCTGGAGAAATCAAAGGATCATCCTCATGGAGAAGCTTTGGAAAGTACCTCTCCACTTTTCCTCGCTTTTCTATCCTCGTTATGTACAAGCCAACTTTGTAATTATACCACTCCTGACCATGGACGTTTCTCTGAGGTGATTCCTCATTCAGGATATCCGAAACACCAGAGGGCAGCAAAAGTGTTAAAGCAGAAATTGCAAAAGCATCAACCTTCCCAACAGAAGCACCTCTATGATGATAAAATGGGATTGTATAAGAGGTTCCTAATGCCTCGACAGTATCAATTCATAGTGAAAGTGGAAGAAAAATGATGTAAATATGCAACTACCAAAACTGTGCACTTCCCAGCAGCACTGCTGGAAACTGTTGTGACCCATATGTATGAAAATAGAAGAGAAACACTGAAAGGTAGCTGAGAGCAATCGACGCAGGAGATCTTTAACTTAACTCTCCATAAATCACACCGTGATGTCACAACTCTTAAAATTATGTGCTCCCTCCTCCACTGCAGAAGCTGTATGTACCCCACCCTCTGGACTAGAGCTTGCGGGTCTGTGTCAGTACCTTCCACAGATGGTAACACTTGCCGGTTCTTCTCGCCTCTTCCATCCAATGCAGGTAATTAAAATCAGGGTGGCGGATTCTCCTCCTCACTGTAGCCCTGTGATGAGGTCTTATGCCCTGCAGGCAGTCCCATGGCACAGGCGTCCATCTTTCCTTAGGATGGGAAAATCGTGAGATGCTAGGGAGAGCACAAAATCCAACCCACTTCTTCCCAGTTGAGAAGGAAAAAATGATGAGTCCTTTAAAAAGAAATAAAAATGTTATGCTCTGAGCTGGGGCCGGCAGTCTCGAGTGTTCTTTCTAAAAAGACCAGTTCTGTTTGCCGTCCTAAAACACTTAATCAATTTCAAATGAAAACAGCAACTATAATTAAAGGGAAGAAAATCCCACCACAGCAGAGGAACCATTATTAAGGTAATTTTTTTCTTTGTAACTCCTGGGGCGCTGTTCATATGCAGTTGCTTCTGTACGTGCTGTTTGTGCGTCACCTCCTCTTCATGAGCTCCATGGAGAATATACTGTTAGCTTAATAATAACGATAATAATAACAAGTCAGCTTTTCATGTGAGTTATTCAAGGCACTGTGTAAGCACTAATTGAATGCTACAATAGCCTGGGCTGGCTGCGTGCTGTCACCCCCCTTACAGCTAATGGCATGGCGGTTCCATGACCTGGGTCATACCACTGCCTCCATGTTAAGCCGTTCCTGTCCTTCGGCTCCTGACCACCAGCTCTGCCAGATGCTGCCCGCTCCCAGCGCCATTATCATAGAATCGTTTAGGTTGGAAAAGACCTTTAAGATCATCAAGTCCAACCGTTAACCTAACCCTGCCATCCCACCACTAAACCATGTCCCTAAGCACCTTTTCTACCCGTCTTTTAAACACTTCCAGGGATGGGGACTTGACCACTTCCCTGGACAGCCCATTCCAATGCTTGACAACTCTTTCCATGAAAAAACTTTGCCTAATGTCCAACCTAAACCTTCCTTGGTGCAACTTGAGGCCATTTCCTCTCGTCCTATCACTTGTTACTTGGGAGAAGAGGCCGACCCCCACCTGGCTACAGCCTCCTGTCAGGCAGTTGTAGAGGGCGATAAGGTCTCCTCTCAGCCTCCTCTTCTCCAGGAGAGAGACCCTCAGAACAACCGCAGTTCCCTCAGCCGCTCCTCAAGCGGCTCATTCAAGCCCTGCAGACTGCCAGTAAATAGGCACAGGGACAGAACGAGTTTTGTGCAATGGTCAAGATAAACAAAGTTTGGGGGTTAATTTCAGGGTGTTATTTCTCCACATTTCGAGGAGAAAGGGCCTGTGGTGTAACTGGCCTCCCAAAGGGCTAGCGCCCACACTACGGCAGGTAGCACAGGCAGTTACATTAGGTAAGGGAAGCAGAGGAAGAACTGTTTGCTTCACTAGAACATCCCGATGGATCTCTCTCAATTGTGTTGATGACACACAGCTCATAGATCGTGTAATCTGATTTATATAGAGCGCCCCATTTTTCTCATCCCGCCTTTAGAGTAAATTTACCAAAACTGGCAATAAGCTGGCTTTCTTCCCACAGTGGGTCCCTCTTGAGCCCTTTAGGAGTCATTCATGGACCCTGAAGGGACCACCAACTACTGGGGAAAACAATTGTACCGCTTGCTTTGCAATCTTTGGCGTGAAGCAGAGCTACACCTCTTCCATCCAAGGCATCACCTCATTTCAAGCAGTCCAGCAAATCTGATTTGCATGGTGCCTCTGGATGGAGGATGAGAGTCACTGCCCGGTCTGCCATCGGCCACGATGGTCAGGCTCGGGGTTCAGATTAAGACGGACAGTCTTCCTCCAGTCAGGAGCCCAACTGGAGAATTACTTGTCTGAAAAAAGCCTAGGCTGACTCTAGCAGAGAAGACAAAGTTGAGTTACAGATGTGGCAGGCACCATTCAAAACTTATTTTCCAGGCTAAACTGCAATTTGAGACCAATTGTTCAAGCATTTGGGTCACTTACTGTGTGAAGGCTGAAGACCTATGTGCATGAACCCAGTGCCGTCTGCCCCTTCACATTTGACCTTGAGATGAACCTCTTGGGCACTTGTAGGATGCCGAGGTTCAACCCCAAAGACCCTCCTTCAGCCTCGGTGTGCAAAAGGGTAACTTCCCAAGCCTCGCTTCCAGACTGACCAGAGGTAGTAGCCACAGGTATATTCAGAACATAGGAGTAAGCTGCCGAAGTATCACAGGACTGCATATATATATATATATACACATATATATATATATGTTCTTTATTATTCTTGCTTCCCTTCCTGTCTGTGCCCAGCCGGTGGACCCAGAGGGTTGCTGTCCCCAGGCCGGGTTAGCCCCAGTCTTGGGGTGCCAGAGGGGATGCTCGGCAGCAGCCCCCGGCCGCTCCCCTCCATCATGCCCTGGAAGCCATCGGGAATGCAAACCGGACCCACGCAGGGGAAAGCGGGTCAGTGTCCCGCCGCGGGCACCGGGGCAAAGGGTGGGCAGCCGCAGCCCTGCTGGTGCTTGGGGACTAGGAAAAAATGCCCCCCGCTGGGCTGCAGCCACGCTTTCCCTGCTGCCAGCGGGACAGTCCCTGTGGGTGGCCCCACACCCCGGCGGGCTCCGAGACGGGGCGGCGGCTGCCTCGGTGGCTGGGATGGGGCTGCGGGGGCCTGGCACCCCGCCGGCGGGCCGGGGGTGGAGGGGGGGAGGTCACCGGGGGTGGCCCGGGCGCTTGCGGGGTTCGCGCGGCGCTCGCAGCCTCCCCATCTCCGCCGAGCCCTGGGCAGGGTACCGCGGCTGCGGGCACACCCTGCCGGCGCCGGGCTTCTTGCTGCCGGTGGCCTCGGGCGCTGAGGGGGCTGAGGGGAGACCCGCCGCGCGGCCACCAGACGGTTAACGGCCGCCGGCGCCCCGCGCGCCGGCAGGGGAGGCGGGCGCCGGGCGCGCCGGCAGGGGGCGACCCCGCCGGGAGACAGGACGCGTCACGTGACAGCAGAGCGCGCCCTCCGGGCGGGTGGGGCCGGAGACCCAGCTGCCCCCTCCCTCCCTCTGCCCTGACGTCACCGCCCCTCCGTCGCCCGGGCGACGGCTCCATCAGCGCGCGCGTCAGCGCCGCCCGTTCCTTGGCAACGGCCCGGTGTCTCGCTCTCCTTCAGCCTCGCGCCTGGGCGCGCGTCTCTCTGGCGTCAAAGTGACGTCAATGGGCCCGTCTCGGCTTTCGGCGGTGGGCGGGGGGAAGAGGCGGGAGGGAGGGCGGGGTGTGCGCGGGGGGGGGGGGCCGGCGGAGCGGGGCGGGGGGCGGGGGGGGCCGGGACATCCCGCGTGCTCCCGCCTGCCCCCCGGCGCACGCACGCACATACACACGCGCGCGCGCACACGCGCACACACACCCCACCGCGGCGGCGGCGGCAGAGCCCGCTGCGTGGCCGGGGGAGAAGGCCGCCGAGTTGCGAGAGGGGCCCGGCCGCGGGCGGGGCTGACGGGGCGCTCGGTGCCGTCTCCCCGCAGGTGCCGCCCCCGCGCCCCCGGGGCGCGCGGATGCTCCCCTCCAGGCGCGGCGCGCGCTGCCCGCCACCCGCCCAAGCCATGGTGATCATGTCAGAGTGCGGCTCCGCGCCCGCCGCCGGGCCAGCCCAGCAGCGGCCCCTGCGAGTCGGCTTCTACGATATCGAGAGGACCCTGGGAAAAGGCAACTTCGCGGTGGTCAAGCTGGCCCGGCACAGAGTGACCAAAACGCAGGTGGGTGCGGAGGCGGGGGCTGGCGGGGGGGCGGCGGAGGCTGCTGCTTTGCCGGGCCGGCAGCGGGGGGGCTGCCCCTGCAAGCGCCCCGAGAGAAACCGGCGTTGGAGGCGGCGGCGGGGCGGAAGCCTGCCGCCTTCACCCTGCGCTCGGCGGTGGCCGGTGTGGCTGCTCGCAGGAGCTCCGAGGCTGCCCGGCGTGGTCAGCAGAGCTCGTGTAAAATTAAAACGGAGCAAGAACGTATGAAAAAAAAAAACCCCAAAAATCCCCAAACCGCTTCTGAGCGCTACAGTAGCCTCACTGAACCCCTCCGTCTGAGTCTGCTAGCGAGCCCAACAAATTAAGGCTCTTTCGAAGACTTTAGGCGGGTTTAATTTTTTCATTCAAAGGGTACGTTTCAAGAACAAAGAACTTGCGGTGTTATTTGCAACAATAATTTGTTAGCAGGCATGCAACCCTATTTCCATTTGTAGTGCATGTCAAAATCGCATCGGTCACTACAGCAGAAAACTGTCTGTTACTGGAATCTGTTTTGCACTGGCATGGGGTGGATTAAAAGATTTACCGAATCCTGTCCAGTGCTAATTTCTGCAGTTCTGGTCGCTACCTTATGTGTAATCCTTTGACGTAGAAAAGAAAAATGAAAACGTTCTGTGCCATGAATTCTGTGCAGTTCAGAAAAACAGAATCAGCTTTGTCAAGTCTGTACTTTACTTTAAAAGCTACTTTGCTTGGATTTTGTGAGTTTGTGTGTATACGCGGGGTGTGTGTGTGTATATGTGTGTCTTTTTTTTTGTTTTCCTGGGTTTTAAGAGATCTTAACAGTAGTTATTTTTTAATGTCTGGGGTTATATTATTATTTTTTAAATCTGCAGGTTGCAATAAAAATAATAGACAAAACAAGGTTAGACCCAAGCAATCTGGAGAAGATTTATAGAGAAGTTCAGATAATGAAGCTTTTGAATCATCCCCATATTATCAAGCTATATCAGGTAAGAGGTCAGCTTTGAAGTGCAGCATGCAGATGAGATATGCTTGTGCTCTTCTCTTGCACATGATTTTATGTCAAATATTAGCAAAGAGAATGCATATTGAAATACTTTTTGAAAAACAAAGTGGGTTTTTTAGAAGTCATTCACCATTTTTTGTATGAGACTGATACGTTGGGCAGCTTTTTGACAAAACGCACTGTAAAATTTACAGTTAAAACCAAGCTGAAGTTTGTTTCACATCAAGGAACTTATTATCTGAACTTCTGTGATTAACTTGCCTTTCTTAACTGCTTTTCCAGTTTAGAGGACTGGAACTTCTTACATGCTTTTGATAAGGGGAAGACTTAAACTCGTGTAGGATAGCAGAGGAGAAAGCGCAAAAGTTGAGTGTGCCGTAAGTGGAAAGGATTTAAATCAACAGCAAGGAAACCAAATCGATCTAAGAATTAGAATTCTAAGTAGAAAAGAAAAAGCCTGTAAATGTTGGTGTATCTCAGAATATGTCAAAAACTGACCCGCTTGGTTATTCTGTTCCAGTTTGTGTAGTTTTGAAAGTGAATTTTAAATATCTTTCCCCTTGTAGAGTTTCACAACATGGATTTTGGTTTAGATTTGTTCAGTTTCTGCACTGATGGGCGTTTTTAACAGTAGGAACAAGTTAATGTGTTGTGCAGGGAATGGGATCACAACTGTCTAGTGAGCAAGGACTGTTTTGCAAATTCTAAATATTTGATCTAATTAGCATTTGGTGTAAGTTCCTCTTAGTCATCTTAAATAGTGCCATGTGAATTTAAGAAGACGATGAGGTATCACAGTCTGTCTGGACCTGTCTAGAAGGGCAGAGGGGGAAGAGAGGGATAGGCGGATGAAGCAGCAGGTCTGAAAGTCTGTGCAGTAGTAAACACTATTATCACCTGCAATCTTACTGTTGGGTTTGTTAGCTAAAAAAAAAATAAAAAAAAATAAAAAATTAATTAATGTGTAAGGCTGAGGAGCCAGTAAGACAGGTGCTTAGGCAAGGCATTATTTTTAAAGACCTTGACACACATGAAGTGCTTGATATTTATAGTATTAACCATCATAACAAAAATTATTCTGTCTTTAACACCTGACGTCGTTGTTGCCCATAGGGCAGTATAGGATATACAGAAACATTCTAACAGTTCGGTTGATTTCATGTCAGTGGAATGATGTGGGTGAAAATACTATTTCGAAGCTTTTAGAAAAGCAGGTTAAATTCCATCTAGTTGAACCACTTCACTTGGTGGAGCAGATGACGTTGGTAGTGGACCATAATTTCTTTTCAGTGAAGTTTTCTTTTCTTTGTTGTTGTAACTGATGCTTTACCTGTTTGGTGGAGACTGAAGCAGGGATGGAATTAGATGACATACCAATGTAGGGTGTGTGTTCTTGTATTATTTCATCATTGTTTTAGTTTCAGCAGGGAGTCTTAATTTCATCCAGCTGGCAACTTTCCCAGACACTTTCCTTCAGCTTTTTAAACTGGGAGCCTCTTTTCCTTTGCTCCCTGTTTGTTTATTTTCATTTTGTGTCTGTGTGTACTTGTAGTGAGGGGAGGACAAGAGTCTTCGAGAAAGGTTAGGTGTTAGGATCCTGGAAATTGCAGCCTTTGAAGTAGCATTGATGCTTTTTTGATTGTTAACCTGTTGTGAGCCTTTGCTTCCAAAACAAAATATCTGCTCCTTGAGAGTCCAGTTCCAGGGAAATGTTGTATTTTAAAATCTGAAATGCAACATTTGAAAGATGTGCCATAGTAGCTGAAGATGAATTTGGAAACGCTCAGCATTTCTCATTCACTGTTTGTTTTTTAGTTCTTTTTTTTTTTTTTTTTTTCCCTCCAAAGGAAAAAATAGAGAAGTATCAAAGGAAGTTGATACTAGATTGATAGATGAACACTGGGCGATATATTGACAGTTGTCAATGTGCATCAAGCACTGCTGTTACACAAATGGCAACCTATTGTCACTTGCGTGGGAGGCTTGCCGTGTCCCTGGCCAACACCAAATGGGAGCGGGGTATTTGATACTACTTCTTGATTTGTCCAAGTCGCAATTATCTCGCCTGATCTGAGTACCTGCTAGCCTTGAAACAAAGGCAACTTTATGTAGACTTTAAGTCTCTTTGCATGTTCAAAATAGATCAAATGAATTGTAAACCTATATATGCATATTTTAACGAAAAAGGAGTTCAGGGTAGTGTATGAAATTATTGAAATGCTCATCAGTTATCTATGGAGATTAGGTGGCATGGTAACGGTGAGAAGAACAATGGCATGGGAAGCCATTGTATATTGTAGGCACATAAGCATTGATTTGTTATCTTTTTCATTACCAGTTTGCTTGGAAAGAGCATTGTAGTGCAAATTAGATGCCTTTACTGCCAGCTGCTGTGACAAATAAATAATTGAACCGATATGTTTGAGAATATACTTAGAACTACAGAGGTGTGCGTTTTGTTTTAAGCATGTCCTCTCTTGTGTCTTCACAGGTTATGGAGACAAAGGATATGCTTTACATTGTTACTGAGTTTGCAAAGAATGGAGAAATGTTTGGTAAGTCTTCACTGCCAGAGCTAGTAGTTCTTTAGATTTAGAAACCATGGCTTTATTGTTGTCATTCCTGAGTAGTATATGTATATTCTAACTAAAAATCTGGGGTTGGTGTTGTCAGCTGTCAAACAGCGAGTGCAGCACCTGCAGGATTATGAAAAATTCCCTCCAGGTGTTTCTAAATCCTCTGCCTCTTATTTTCTCTTGCAGATCATCTGACCTCCAATGGGCACTTAAGTGAAAGTGAAGCACGGAAGAAGTTCTGGCAGATTCTTTCAGCGGTGGAATATTGTCACAGCCACCACATAGTGCACAGGGATCTCAAAACAGAGAACCTTCTGCTAGATGCTAACATGAATATCAAGTTAGCAGGTAATAAGAAATATGTGGTGACTCTATAAACAATATCAGGCACGTAGTCAAGTTCAATCTCCCTAGGATCATCCTATAAATGTATTTGTGGTAACTGAAAATAAAACAAAAGTTACTGATACTTCTCTGAACATACCCTCTGGACAAAAGAGAACAGCTTAAATGAATAGGCAGAGAACAAAGCAATACATCTGCTCCCTTTTCTCCATTTTCTGCTACTTCTGAAATGTGGTTGAATGATACCTTACCTGAGACTTTTACCTTTGTTCCAGACTTTGGTTTTGGAAACTTCTACAAGTCTGGAGAGCCCCTCTCCACTTGGTGTGGAAGCCCACCCTATGCAGCTCCAGAAGTTTTTGAAGGCAAAGAATATGAAGGACCTCACCTCGATATATGGGTGAGCTTGATATTCCGTAGCAATTGCATTTCACACTTCATGAGGGTCTGTGGGCTTTCAAAATCATTGCTTCTACTGGAGTTACTCACATGCTGTGCTGTTTTCTATTGACAGAGCCTTGGGGTGGTGCTGTATGTCCTTGTCTGTGGTTCTCTGCCTTTTGATGGACCCAATTTACCAACTCTGAGGCAAAGAGTGCTGGAGGGGCGGTTCCGCATCCCTTACTTCATGTCCGAAGGTGCTTTCTTTCAGATCCTTAATGTTAGAAGAGGGGCTACAGATAAAGGAATAGCTGTCCTGTTCCTTCTTGAGGCAATGACAGATGGGACTGGTTTGGAAGCTGGCAGTCACTTTGTCTTTACATATGCAGTAATTTCTGTAGGACAGCGCTTGCAATAAGTTCAGGGGCTGGTTGCACACCTTTTCTTTTCTGGGGACTGCTTTATGGTGCATCTAAAAGGCTGTCGTTTTCCTTTCTTGGAGTATCTCTATGCATTACAAAAATATTTCACACCCCAGCTGGAGAAATAATCAGTCACAAAAGAGAGAAAACAGGATTTTAATGAGACCAGCTTGCAATGCTGAGATGGGTGTAGTTCTCCTAAGATATTTTAACTATGCACAAGGGGTATATATCAATGTGGCTGTGCTGTCAAGGAGAGCAGAAATAGCGGGGCTTTGAACTGTTTCTTGAACACTCATACTTTAACAGTCTGGTGAGGAACAGGAACTGAAGAGTATTACCATGTCTCTCTGATTTGGTGTTGAAAACAAGTGAATGTGCCTCTCTTCGAGTCAAGAGTATTTTACCAGTTATAGCCGCAAATAGATTTGATTCCCTGGTTCTAAACAAATAGGCAGTGTACATGGACCAGGAAGCTGTACATGATGGGGTTCTGTACTAAATTCTGACCTATTTTAAGTGGACGTAACATCATTAAGCCTGCATCCACTCAAAACTAGCTCTCCAACAAGGTGCCAGGCCACCTGAAGCCTGCTGGTATCCAGTACAGCTTCATTTCCTGTGGTGACGTGTTGCTTTTGTGAAATGTATGTGGACCTTTCTTGTGCTGGTTTGAATATCTGGTAGTCAGGCCAGGCATCAGCTGCTCAGAAACCTTTAATTCCCGTTTTCACAGACATTATACACTGTTGCTGGGAAGGTTTCTTAGCAGTGACGTGGGGCTGGGCTGTTATTTTTACCTCTTGCTCATGAGTTTATCTTTGCCATCCAGACTGTGAAACACTAATCCGACGGATGTTGGTTGTGGACCCAACGAAGCGAATAACCATTTCCCAAATAAAGCAGCACAAGTGGATGCAAGCTGACCCATCTCTTCAACAGCAGCAGTCTTTGTCCTTCTCCATGCAAAACTACAACTCCAACCTGGGTGACTACAATGAACAGGTCCTTGGGATCATGCAAACACTTGGCATCGACAGGCAGAGAACTGTTGAGGTGAGAAGTGCTTGCCCCTTTGATACCTCTTCAGTGACTACCAGAATGCCAATGGTGCAGTTGTGTGTATATATATATGTCATTCAGTGACTAGCCTTGATCCCATGCCACAGTGTAATTCACTGTCCTTCTGGATTTTTACTTATTTTTTGACTGTGCTATTATGAGGCCTTAGTGATGAGATTTGTCTGCTTATATCCTGAGTTACCTGTAACTCAAGGGTCCTTTCAATGTCTTCTAGTCTCTGCAAAACAGCAGCTACAACCATTTTGCTGCAATTTATTACCTGCTCTTGGAGCGCCTCAAGGAGTATCGAAGCAGCCAGCTATCGAGTCGTCCAGCAACTGGCCGTCAGCAAAGGCCAAGGAGCTCTGAGATCAGCAATGTTGAGGTAAGGAAGGACATTACTCACCTGGGAAGCTATGTCTGTTGGCTCTCTTTTTTTTTTTCTACCCCTTCCTATGTGAAAACACAAGGTGGTCACTCTCGGGCTTCTGAAAACCAGTTCTGCTATTGGTGCCCTCTGATAGGACACAGCCTACTGTTCTTCATCAGGAGGCTGAATGAATACTAATGGCCTGTTTCCTAAGAAGTGACTGTGGGTCATGGTCCAAAGAATAGGCTGCCTCCAGTGCAGGTCAATAATGAGCCAGGTTAGGCTTCTTGTGGAAATTTGCCCTCTTAGGCATGGATCAGTTACACTTCTTTGTTACATACCCCATAGGATCCTCAGAAGTGCTCCATGAGTCAGTTTGTGTGTTTTTCCAACATTTCTTTTTCTTTTCCTCATCCCCACTCCTTTTAAAATATGCTCTGAGTTCCTTTTCAAATTGTACTTCCAGTTAAATTGCTTAACTTAGAGGAGAAGGAGTTTTGTGTTTGTGTTGGCATTGAAAGACTAGCTTTGTTAATTTTCATAGAAAGTACGTGGAGAAAGCTTGCACGGAAGGTGGCTCTGAAATTCCTTGAGCCTCCAGTATCTGAAAAGTCATGTGGAACTGCGGTGTATGTGATGGCTTCTGTGCATCGCTCTCTCTCGCCAGATGCCTCAGGACAGTCTCACTAGTGAAACCCTGCGATCATCTCTGCTTTACCAGCAACCTCAGAGCCTGATTCAGCCATCCTTGCAGGCAGAAATGGACTGTGACATGAGCAATCCGTTACAGGTTGGTGTTCTCAGCTAAACTGTGTGACTTTTCCCCCATTGTTCTGCCAATCCAAAACAACAGGGGTTGTGATTCTGTTGTTGTCTCCTTCCAGTCTTTGGTTTGGCCTTTGAGCATGGTGTCATAGTAACCTCTCAAACAGTACACCCGCTGAAGACATGCCACAGGGCTGTGAAGGTAGCGCAGAAGTAAGTCAAACACCCTTCAGTCTGTGATCTGCCATATTTTACAGCCTGTGTTCTTCCCTGTGGATCCCAACTTCAATGGGCTCTTCCGGAACCGTTCCATCTCCCCCAACAGCCTGCTGGAGACCACCATTAGTGAAGAAGTAAGGCAAGAGAAGGAGCTGGAAGATGAAATTAAGGCATATGACCACCCCATCTGCATCCCTAGCAACACCAGCAGGAGGCACACACTGGCCGAAGTGACCACTCACTTCTATCAGCATGCCCCTCCATGTAAGTAAGTCTGGGAAAGATGAAGGGTGTCCATAGTTAGAGGAGAAGGACAGAGGAGGAGTGCCATAGTGGAAAAATGCTTGGGGGGTATGTGCTGATTTTACCTTGACTGGGATAGGAAAGCCCAGAAAAGAGGTGTGTACTCTGCCCTCCACAGTTCTGTCTTCCCGTAAATAAGCATGGCCCTTAAGGAAGAGACTTGCACTGTTTTGTTTCATCTAGATCACTTCTTCAGAGGGGGGCATTCTCACAAGCAGGACATAACCATTCTCTGCTTGGTTCCGGTGTCGTGTCGAGGGAGGTGGGGGAGCCTGAACTTAAAGAAAAAAAGCTCATCACTGATAGTATTTGGTAAACATCCAGTCCCCGTGAACTAAACAAACAAGCAAAATGGTTCACAAAACAATACTCCCATGTCAGAGCTGTTGTGCTAAAGCAACGCTATAGGCCTGATCCAGCATACCCTGGTGGTGCTGGAGTTGCTGGCAGAGCCCTGTTGACTGGATGGGAGCCCAAACATAGGTTATTCATTGATGACTGGAGTCAAGCCCTACAACAACATGAGTTGCTGGACACCTCTGTGGCTCACAGCTGCTTATTAGTGCCAGTGTAAGTGGGCAGAAGAAGGCTCTGATGTCATGTTTGTTCCTTCCTGTACTCATCTTGGGAATGCTCTTTCTCTCCTTCCTTCCCCTCTGTAGGTATAGTCATTTCCTCCTCTGCAAGCCCCACAGAGGGAACTAGTTCAGACAGCTGCCTTACTTCATCTTCAAATGACAGCTCAGTGGCCCTGAGCAGCTGTTTGGCAGGTCAAGTAATGACGGGGAGCCCAGCCACAGCTAGGATGACGTCGCCCTTCCTAGCTTCCCAGTCTGACGCTCCGGTGTTACAAGCCCAGGGCTGCATGGGAGGTGCTTCTCTCCTCCCTGTCAGCTTCCAAGAAGGAAGGAGAGCATCTGATACCTCATTAACTCAAGGTAATGTCTTCCTTGCTTTATTGCTGGGGAATTGTGCCCTTCCAACTGCCACTAGAAAAGGGTAGCATGCAGGGATGCTTGCTTGCCCCTGCTAGTGTTACACTGAAGTCAGCCACCTGGATATTCTGCTTCTCATATTCATGGTCCACAAGGGAGGGTCGGATGCCCCGAGGAAGGTGCCTAGACTGATTCAGTGGGCTCATTAACATATTTCTGCTGCCGTGAGTGGGATGGCAGGCTCTGCCTTCCTCCTAAAATACAGAGGAGTGCACAACATCATGATTTCTCTCAGGTTTCTCCTTTTCCTGTGCACGTGTCCATCTACACAAGGGTGCAGCAGTCCCAAACCCTGTTCCATTGCATAAATTTTGCTCTGACTGTCAGGCAGAGGGGGTGAATGTGAACTGAAGTCATGGTCTCTGCTAGTGCAGTTCTCATACAAATGAAGACAGCTGCCCAGAAAGGCTGATCTATAAAGTAGGCTCCTAGGCAAATGCTGAGGAGGATTAAAGTGCATTTCTTTTCCTTGTGTCTTATAGGCTTGAAGGCTTTTAGGCAGCAGCTGCGGAAGAACGCTCGAGCCAAGGGGTTTCTCGGCTTGAATAAAATCAAAGGCTTTGCTCGGCAGGTGTGTCAGTCCTCCTCATCTCGGGCAGCAAGGAGTGCCATGAGTGCTCTCCAACACACACAGCCAAACACCTGCATGTACAGCAGCAGCGGGAGCAGCAGAGAGGGAAGAAGCCTCCTGGAGGAGGTGCTACAGCAGCAGAGGTGAGAAGCTGGCTGGGAAGAGTTTTGCTGTTTTCATTGGAGTTACTTTGGTTAGGGGCAAGTGAGGAGGAGTAAACATAGCAAAAGAGGTTGGGGAGTTTAGTCACTGGGGATTCCTATCCTCCATCTTTGCTGTGTGGCAGCAGATAAACTGCTTGGCTTCCTCTGTGGCTTCCTGCACTGGCATACGTAACACAGGATGTGCAGTTCCACTCAGAAATCTCGACGTCCAAATATTTGGAGGTTGCTGAACTGAGAAGCAGTTTGGTACTGTGGGGGAAAACATTACTTCTCCCCATTGCAAGCTGTGTTTTTCTTTGTTAGTTTTGGGAATGATTTCTTTCCTCCTCTGCCTCCTCCTGTAATTTTCCCATGGCAAGGAAGTGAGACCTTGTAATTTGGAAAAGTTACAGCCCACAAAGGAGGCACAGTTCCACTGGCCTCAAACGTCATGTGCGGTGGCACCTCTTCATTCCCATAGAAGCAAGATGGAAAATTGAGTTTCCGGTTTATCTGCACACGTTGTCTCTAGAACATCTATTATTAGCAAGCTAAATAGTGACTAGATAACTTTCTAGTGATAGTCGCCCTCTCCAACATGAGGAGAAGCTGAGTGAAAACATGTTGACCTGGCATGATCAACTTGCTTTAGCTGTACTGGCTGGGTAAGGAGAGGTTTGACAGAGAGAAGGAAAGAAAGGGGAAATTATGGTCAGGGGTGGGGGCAAGAAAGGAAGAATGCAAGTTAACCTATTCCGTCCTTGGATTTTGTTCAGAATGCTCCAGCTCCAGCATCACCAGCTTCTCCAGACAGCTTGTCCCCAGAGTTCTCAGACATCTGCGACAAATGGCGTCCCCTCCTCTGATAGCGTAGGTACCTGCAAAGCATCCAATTCTCTTCTGTTATCAGAGCTACAAAGAGAGAACTCATTTGAGCTGGCCTTTGCTGGCAACAGCCAACTGCTCCAACCTCATTTCTTTGGTGTCAGCGTGTCACCGGTGTCGTCAGCAGCTCACCTTCTAGACACACACCTGTACATCAGCAGCAACGTCTCTCCAGTCGGCACCACCTTCTCTCAGCAACAGAGTTTCTCTGCACAGTCTCCAAGCTATGATGCTGTCTCTCTGCAGCATGGGGACTGTGAGATGGAGGACCTGACTTCCAACCAGCTAGGGAAGTTTGTCCTGGTCAAATGAGAGCCCCGGCTGCTGTAGCTCACGCTGCTCTTGTTGCGAAGAACTTCTCACCGCTGTTCCATGGTGTGTGTGGGTCCATGGCTGGCTGGTGTCGTGTGGACAAGTGACTCTCAGAAGCAATAAATTTTGAAGTATGTGAAGAGGCCATCTGGCTCAGAAAGCTAGCAACTTTATAGAACTGAAACAAGCAATATGTATGTCTTTTTGCTTCTACTATTCTTGCACTGAACAAATACGACTAGAAACTGAGTTTTTTTTAAAGGAAAAATAATGATGGGGAAGATGGGTGGGGCATCTGTGGGGACAGGGAGGGATGTGGTTGGGGAAGAACTCTTCGGTACTGTACTCAAGTCAGACCAATACAGCTCTGCTGTTATGCAAGGTTAGCAGCTGTCAGTAGTGGTGACACAGCAGGGAGAGGCTTTTCAAAGAAGGGACCAGAGCCTCCCTTTTTCACAATATTCATTTATGGGTTTGTGAAGATGATTACCTCTTTTAAAGAAAATAAACAGAAAACCAGTGGCATGCAGCATTATGCATTCATAGAAGACAAAAATGGAAGCATTGCCATTTGTTGTTGGTTTTTTTTCTCCTGTTAACGCTCGTTTTATTTAAAGGCACCAACATCCCCATTCCACACCTCCCAGATACATATACTTTAAATGAAAACTGTGAACTTCTTGCTTGATACATCAGCTGGAAAAGCTTAAAAAAAAGCCCCTTCTAATTAGTACAGAAGCAAGTAATCTGTTGAAAATGTATCCCTTGATAATCAGGATCCAAACTGCATAACGTCTGCTCTTTTGCAGGGATGTTTGTTTGGGGGTGGTGTGTGTGTGTATGTGCATACATACACGTGCACACAATGCATCTATTTTGTGGGTCTGAATAATCTTTAGGAATCTTTTTATAAACGCTAAGTTTTTTCGTGTTCTTGCAGAGGCACTGAGGAGGGAAGCGTTAGTACCGGTGGGTTGATGGGAAGGGTTTTCTTTTTAAAAAGCCCTCCTGGAGGTTGCCTACGAAGTTGCCTGAGGGGTATTTCTTAGTGCTGCACGTTGTTATTTCCGCTGCTAATTATGTTTTTATGCATTTCATTATCAGGGTCCAAACAGAACTGACTCTTGGGGAAATGTGCAATATTGAGGTTGTAATTATATACTGACAAAGACAAAAGGAATAGGCTAGAAGAGAATTCTACTCTAACGGAGTACAGCTATTTCTGAACAAAACTGTATTAAAAGTGAGTGAAACAGCACAATCTTTGGGTGTTTGTTTTTGGTTGGTTTGTTTTTGGCATATTAGCAAAATGAGGTTTTGGATTAGATAGGAGTTTTTTCGTATGGGTTTTTAATGCTGTATGTGTATATAAATAGGAAGCAGAAAACTATATAACACTAGTTATTTTTTATATTTTGTAATATGCTTACATTGCGTTTCTGGTATCAACCCCACTCCCCTCCCAAGGCAGAGTGTGACTTCTGCTGGTGTCAATAGAAGTTATGCTCAGGCATAGAGGGGAGAACAGACTGTGCTCCTACGGGAACGAGCAGGGTAGGGTGTGCAGACTTTGGAAGCAGGTGAGCAAACGGCGAGCCAGATCGGCTGGAGGCTGCCATCCAAATGTCAGAAAATAGCTGCGATCTGTCTACATGCTTAAAGGACCCATCTCCCTGGTGTGACACAGGGTGCCTTCAAGTTACCTTGGCTTCATGCAACCTGCAGTATTAAGCATTTGCAAATAATATAGATAACCTGTTTTTTGTTTGTTTAGGGTTTTTTTTAAAAAAAAAAAATAAGAAAAAAGCCAAAGATCGACCAGGTTAATTGGTGGGAGTAGGAAGGGTTGAAGGTGTCGTGTGGCTCTGTCTGTGGCTCTCCATAAACAACCTCTTTATCTGTGTGTTGTAGCTGTGTGTCTCTAGTGGCGCATCTCCAGCTTGCCACTGCTGCTACATCGTCTGGAAGCTTCAAAATGAGAGAAAATGGCTAGAGTTGAATTTCTGTTAATGAGTGGTGCCTTGCAGCAGAGAAAACACCAAAGTCTCATGCTCATTTGTAGTGGTTTAAAAAAACAAAAACAAAAAAAAAAACACAACAAAAAAACCCAACCAAACCCAAAAAAAACAGATTACGTGGAGATGGCTGGAGAGGAGGGCAAGAAGAAGCCAGCTCATCACAAAGCAGCAACTTTGCCTTCAGTTTTGTAAGGGGTAGCACACATACTGAAAACACAGAATTTAATATTTGTTTTGTTTAATGCCATGGATCAAAAGGCCACAGATTCTTTTGTTTCCTGTCCTGAGCAATGACAAGCACTTTACTTTCATAGTATTTTTTTTTTTTTCCAATTGCTGTAGAACCTCTTTGGAATTATTGCTGGAGCAGAAAGAGGTAATTTTAAACATTTGGGGTTTTTTTGTAGATATCTTGACAGTTCTCTTCTGCAGACTGCAATGCAATAGGGTATTTAAAGACACTACGTGATTGGTTTAATTGAGATGTATAGTTTATTTTTTATCATGACTGAATAATCATTTTATTTCTTATGTTAAAATGAGAGGTGTACACCAAAATGATTAGTCAATGTGTTTTATTTAATATTTAAATAAAAAATGTTTAAAATCGTTGTCCTGCAGACGATTCTGTGGAGTATTTTCACCTGATGTATACATACGACTTGCGTAGTTAAGACTCATTTTAAAGCCAAAGTCCGTAGGACATTGCTGACACTTTCTATTACATGCTAAATGAAGAGGAATGGTGGGCTCACAAATCTGATAATGGGATATTGAGCCTTTCGCTGGTAGGCAATCTGTCTGAATCTAACCCAAGTCTGTAGTAATCGGGTTATAAAATCTGACAGCAGGAGAGGTCTTCGGAGTGAAAATGGTCAAGCGTGGCTTAGTTGTTGCCAGATGAGCACACCATCCCCGTCGCCTTGCTCTGGGAGAAGCCCTGGACAGATGAAGGCAGTGATGGAAAAAGAGCAGGGTGGGGGGAGAGAGAGATTCCAGGGGTGCTGGCATTTCTCCTTTCAAATATAATTTGAGAATTAAAAAAAAATACTGGAAAGGTGCAGGCTTAGTCATGCTGGGAATGCATGCACGGGGCTGCAGAGGTGCCTTGGCTGGCCGAGGTTCCTGCTGCGGCCAGGCGCTGGGGCACTGCCCTGGCTGCAGGCGGGGGTGCACCTCGCCCCTGGCAAGAGCAGCTGTGAGAGCACCCAACGTGGCCGCCTGCAAACTGCGACAGTGGCACTGAAGCTGGTGGAGATGTTATTTACCCAGTATGGCCAAAAGGAGGGGAAGGGGGTGGGTGGCAGGAGGCTGGAAGGGGAAGGGGCCTGTGGGGCCATGTGCCTGGGAGAGTGCAAAGGGACCCCTAAATATTTGCAATCTCTAGCTGAACCTGGTAAAAAAAGGAATTTTTTCTTCCTAATGCATGCTGGTGGGGTTTTTGAAAAAAAAAAAAAATGTAGATCCTCATTCTGAAGTTTTTCTTTTCAAATCCACCTATCACATTTTGAAGGAAGGGGAGAGTGGCAAGAAGGTAAATCCAAAAGGTTAAACAAAAACTTGGGGGCAACAGAGATAATATTTACTTATTTTGCTTTCTAAAGGAGTTGTTCGCTGAGCTGGAATTTGTAGAGCTCTGTATGCATTTGCCATGACTCTGGAACTGGTAGAAAAGTGTCATGCACATGTGTTTCTAGGGTTGTGTTTTCAATGTGACCGTCCAAAGTTAGGCATTTTGCAACTATTAAAAAATAATGGAGGTATTCTTCATTATTTTTAATCTAGCTTTTAGTATGACCTGGTTTAAGAATAATCCCAACTGCTGTTTTCAGCTGGGTTCTCAGGGCATTATTTTAAACCCCAGTAATTCTGGGAAATCTCAGAAAGTTGCCTCTTAATGGATATAAATCAGTGCAGCTCCACCAACTTTCACTGACATCACTGACCCTTGGGTATAGAGGGATCTTGACAACATCGTGATTTCTGTGAAATGGTAGGAAAAACAAGAACAAAGAAACCCTGGGACTCCGGACTCAGTTTCCATGTGTACGCTGTTTCACTCTTGGTGCTTTAGTCACTGTCTTCCTGCCTTTCCTCTGAAATCTGTCTCTGCTCCTGTTTACCACGTTTGTTTTTGTCTTTAATATCTCTCGAGATGCTGTTTTTCTTGGCTTCATTTCGCATGTTACAACTTGGTACCTAGTTCCTTTGCCTTTCTTTCCCAGTCCGGGATTGGGGTTTTTTTTTCCCTCCTTTCAGATGGAACAGACGCTGGCAAGTTTAGCACAACCCCAAAAGTGAATGATCAAACCTTGGTGGTTTGTGGTATTTTTTTTTTAAAAAAGGAAATGCTTAGAGCTGGCAGGAGATGCTAGACTGGTAGCAATGAAAAACACAGGCTGTTTTTGCACGGAGCGAGCCGAGCACAGACACCAAGCTGAGGACTCTGGTGCCAGTGTGGTCCAACCGTGGTAGCGAGGGATTCTCACCCGTCCCTCTCCTCCTGCCCTCTGACAGGCAATGCGTAACTCGTCCCCAACCCACGACCTTCTCCTTCGCCATGTCCAGAGCAGTGGTCACACCTCCGTGAGGAGAGGGCTTCCTCGTGCTGAAAGGCATCGGTCGTGTCATCTTGGCCTGCGTCAGCTGGAAAGGAGAAGCGGCAGAAGGGAGAGCAGTTGAGCGTCCAAAATTATGGCGCGTGAGATAGAAAGTGATCAGTACTTCCGTTTTACTCATCCTGCAAAGTGAGAATAAGGCATGCTTCATGCAATGAAGGAGAATTAATTTAAGAACTAATAAAAGGAAATATGTGCCTCGGGAGGACAGTGCTTCAAATACGGTTGCTGGCTTATTTCATGACTGCTAACTACTTTTAGTGGTGACAGTTAAATCAATGATAAAGGTAATCCACTGTCATGGTTTATGGATTTAGCAGAGCATCTGTGGGAGACCAGGAAAGAGCCAGTATTTGGCACAGACTGCTAGGGGCATGATGGATGATAGATTTTTAGGACAGAAATGCCGTTCTCCCAAGGCATCAGATATAAGCGCCTGCCAAAGGCAAGGCATTCACCTGAGGTGAACAAACTTCATCATCACCTGCAACAAATTCCAGTTTCTTAATATACACCTTACACTGTATGTAATGCCTTATGCAGTGGTAGTGGCTCAGACCAGAGGCCCAGATAATCGGGTACCTCACGGCAGAAGCAGACTCATAGGGAACGGGTGTGAGGACAGGGCAAGCATAGTGCAATCCCTCTGTGGTATTACCAGCTCAGTCGAGAGCAGACTGCGGTTAAGGGAATTTTTGACTGGCATCTGGGTCATTGTGTTTAACAGCTGCAGATGGGTCGAGCCTCCAAGAATTTGGCTAACCCCTTTTGGAATTCTTTTATAATTCTGGCCTTCACAGCATCCTGTGACAACGAGTGCCATAATTCAATTTTGCACCATGTGAAAGAAGTACTTCCTTTCCTTTGTATTAGACCTCCAGCCCAAGGGATTGCGTTGCGCTGCCCGTCCCTTGTGATAGCAGACGTGACGAGTAATGCTCCCCTGCTCACACCTCCAGGCTGCTCATGAGTTGCCGGGGCCTCTCTCACATCCCTTCTCCGTTGAGGTGACCGAGCAGAAGAGTGCCACTGCAGTTAGCCTGCCCACCTGTGGAAACCGCTGTGCGTTCCTGTGCCGCCTCCTCCGTACCTTCACCGATTCTGCTCCATCCTCCTCGGCATGTGCAGAGCTGCACCCCGTGTTTGAGGCAGGGGTACCCTAGAAGTGGCAACTTTTTCTTTCCCTCTTCACTCTGTAGTCATTCCTAGAGCTCTTTTTTGCCTCATTGACAACTCTTGAGCAGTGAGCTGGAGTTTTCAGCAAACTCGGTGACTCTCAGGTTTCCTTCCTGACAGATGTTAATTTAGACCCTCTGATGGTCTTTGTATGGCTTGGCTTGGTGTTCCTTGCACTCCTTGCTTTGTATTTGCTGCTGGTGACTTTCATACATCATTTCATCAACTTGCCATTCAGCTTTCTGCGACTCTCCACTTGATTGCAGTTGGGTCTTTTATGAATATGCCGATTTGCCCGGGTCTTGACATGAATGGGTTTGCGATGCCTGAGCTCTTGCCCTGCAAACTTTGCTCTTTCCCGTTCTGTCACATATCTAGCTATTCTGCTCTTCGTTATACTTTCTGTCAATTCGCCTTGCCCAGCTTTCCAGCCCACAGGTCTCTGGATGGCCTCTAAAAGCCCTTTTTAAAAATGAATGTAACATTTACCACCTTCCATTCCTGCGGTGCCGCGCCATTTCAGCAGCTGCTGTGGTATTGTACTGAATAGGTCAGCAGTTTCAAGTCTGAGTTCCCTCAGAGCTCTTGAGTGAAACCGCCTGGCCCCAGCAATCTGCTAATATTACTTTTATTGTTTTATCCTAAAGTCTCTTCTACTGACACTTGAGTTTTGGAGAGTTTCCGAGGCTCGTCCCCTGTGCAGCCAGCCACTGGAGCGGGGCTGGAGCGGGGCACGAGAGGGAGCAGAGCTACCACGGGGGTGTCTGCGCTGCCAGCGGCTGAGCCACGCAGACCACGCGCTGTCCCTTTCGCACCTGACGGGGGGGTGACAAAGCAGCAACAGCAGGGTGGGCGCTGGGGAGCGTGCAGGTGAGCCCAGCGGCCCCCTCGTTGCATCCTCCAGAGGTGATCAAAGCCCTTCTCCCTTCACTGTATTTACGGAGATGCAGAGTTGCATTTATGGATCGCTTCCTCCGCTGATGTAAACCGGTGTTGCTAAATCAAAGCTAATGCAGCGATGCTGCTTTATGATATAAATGCTATTAACAGCACATTAAGGCTCTGACCTCCAGAGCCCAACAATCTCATCCTTTGTTTCTTCAGCCACCGAGGCAGCAAATTTACATTCATTATTTTTGACGGAGCTTTTCCTGTATCATGCTGGGGTGCTTTTTTAGTTCTCCTCTGTCTTACGTCCCTTTCCGCTACCCTGGGCAACTGTTTTTTTACCAGTCCTTGGTTTATTCTGTGACAACAAAAATATCTCAGTCAAGAGCTGGAAGGGATTTCAGAAATTCTAGCTAAATGCTTTTTTGCCTATCCTTGCCGATCATTTCTTTCCCATTTCCTGGTAAGGTAACATCAGTATTATTTGGTGAGCTCGTCTATGCACTCAATAGGTAGATGGGTATTTAGGGCCTCTCATACCCATTTATCCCCAGTCACCTGCGGGATCTTGCAAAAATTGAGCTTTAAACCCCTCCATTCATGCCACATGAAAAAAAAAAAAGTAGCAAATAATGTGATTTTAGCTGCTTTGTCCTGCTTGCTTCACAGTATTACTCTTGTATTTGCTGGGATATAGTTACAGTTTCTGTTCTTTGGACCAAGTGAAGGTAGTTGTGCAGTGGTCAGCTAAGTGTCCTACTGTTTTTTCCTGCTCAGCCCTTGTATGGTAGCAGATGCTTTTACTGAAAACGTAAAATTAGATTTCCAGGAACACTTATGCACATGCCTTTGAAATCCATTTTCCATGAACATTTTTGTTTTCTGTTCATGGAAAGTGAGCACAACAGGAACAAGGACACAGAGCCACCAAATTAACTGCAAAGCTGGACAGATCAGGCAGTTATTTATATGAACCACGCTGCTTTCCCTTTATTGGTGTGTCTGAGAAAAACTGGGGCACTGCTCTTAATTTTGGGCTAGGGGGGTTAATCACCTTCTGCAGAAGGAAGTCTGGACACCTGGAATTCAATTAAATATGGGAGTGAAAGGGCGGATCTTTGCCCTGGAGGGAGGAAAGGCTTTTCTGTGGAGTAGTTGAGGGAAGATGGTTTTAAAAGGCTACTGTGATGCCTTCATAATGGCTTTGACATAGAAACAAAGCTTTAATTCTTAATTACTCAGATCTCTATTGTAAATCACTAAACAACAGACCCAATGAGTCGCAGACATCCGAACGATGTGGCCCAGTGGGTTGTGTTCCCACGAAAGCAGTGAGAAGTGGAGAGGAACAGGCGATCCGACGGGACTAGATGCCCTCAGGCCACTCAGCCCGCTCCTGCACACCGACTGCTGCTTGGAAGGAGGTCCTGCTTAGCAGGAGTCCCACGCGTGGTGGGAAGCGTGCTCTCCGGAGAGGAGGAAGGAGAAGCTGTGTTTCAGCCCGGCAAGATGAACATCAGGGCTGCAGGGGAAAGCCGGAGTCCTGGTCTCCCTCTCACACTCCTTGTTGGTGGAAGCAGCTCTCCGGACAGCTTTGGTGTGTTTAATGCCAGTGTCTCTTCTATCACCAGCTACCTGTCAGAAATGGCACGAGTGGTGGGAGATGCTGGGACGGTCCCAGGCAGCAGGAGAAGGAACTGGGGGACCTGTGATGGAGGTGGTGGTGCAACCAGGCTACAAGGTTGTACGTGCTGCTGGACCTTGGGAGCGAGGGGAGGTTGCCTGGGACCACCATGCTTTTGCCATAGCCTTACTGTTTGTCCTCAAAAGGAAGTGAATAATTTTGCTGCTCAGGGGCCCTCCTCGGCACATTTTGGGGTTAGTCTCAGGTTGTGAAATCTGCTTTCTCCCAGCTCCAGCCCACTGTCAGGTAGCGAACGCAGGGGTTGTGGGGTGCAGCAATGCCCGGTCGTTCTTCAGCACAGCTTCTGTTTTGCAAGCCCATAGGCGCCCTCTCCTCTTAGGGTGGATCCATTTCTCTGCACGCAGGACCCCACAAGCAGCTGACAGTCACTAATTGGATTCAATAACTGGCTTAACACTGTAAATGCAATCAAGTCGCTGGCTGCATTCATCCCTCAAGCGAGCAGGATTAACCAGGTCCTCAGGGCAGGATGCGCCCTTAAACATCAATTCTCCACACAGCAGAGCGAGCGAGAGTGGGCACCCCACCAGCACCTCTCCCACTGGCTTTGCCTGCTGGTGAATTTGAGGTGCTGTGGACGCCTGCTCTGCATGCCACAGCCACGTGAGCAGGATGGGGATTTTTTTTTTTCTCCTTAATGTGTGTTGGTATTTGGCTATTTCCTGGCATCTGGCACATGTGGCTGGGGCGCAGGCTGCTTTGGAGCTCACCGCAGGGAGGTTGATGTGCCAGCACATGGCCTCTAATACCACTGCTAAGCCTTAGCTGTGAGCTGAACAGCTTTCACCTGGGTTTGCAGTCTCTGAGATCATACTTTCAGGTGTGCATTGAGAATAAAATCCCAATAGAAGTATAAAAGCTTCCAGCGTTACCAGTTTTTTCCCCTGTCATGCGAGCCGTTACCAGAGTTGATGAGGAAATCACAACAGCTCCTAATTGCACTCCGCAGAAGACCGTGCATGTCAAGACCGTCTTAGTCACTCCCCTGCCTGCTCAAACCCAGTCGCATCATCGAAATGGGACTTGGCTGGAGCGTTAAAGAGAAGCCTTCCCTCTTTTTGCAGAGACGAGCCGTGTTCCTCCTGATGTACTCATGTGTCAGCTCCAGGGGCTGTGCTGGAGCAGGGGCCAGGGATTGCTCCCCACCCTTGTCTTCCTGCATCTCACCCCTGGGGCCAAGCTGGCAGCTGGTCCAGAAGGGATCACCTTTGGAAGGGACTGGAGCTCTTAAAATTGCAGGCAAGTGTCTGCTGGGGTTTTCGGAGCGGGTTAACCCAGGCAGGTGAGGGCTGCTCTTCCAAAGGGCTCCAGACCTTGCTAAATGTCCACCTCTGTTTTTTAAACACTATTGCAAATCTTAGCTGTTTCCTCAGGCCCGACGGGGAGGGCTGAGTTTTGAGATGCCTGGGCAAACCGGTGTTTGTGTCCTGGTGGCTGGGGGGGAAAAGAGAGCTGCCACGGCAGTACGCTGATCAGCGCTGGCGTCTGGCAGAGGAATACAAGGGATCAGGTGTGATTATGGCTGTAGTCGTGCCCGGTCAAACCGGAGCAGCACAGAGGAGCTCACCTCCTTGCCCCCGGCCGATAGGCATCGGGAGGCGGAATGCACGTGCGCGCCTGCGCCCGCATACGTGAATGCAGACGTACACAGTGTGCTTTGGACTCCTCGTGCTGTAGTCAGAGCCTGAATCAGTGCGATTTCTGGGTACCCGACAAAATTATGTTCCCGGAATTAATAATGACACTTTCAGGAGCTCTTTCGTCGCCTGAATGGCTCGTCGATTACTCCCTATTGTCAGTCCTGCCCGGCGATGAGGGGCTAATAAGGCTTTTCAGAGGCAAACTTTTCCCAGTGGACTCCACTGCTGAGCTCTTCTCTCTCTGCAGGGGCTGAGTGACAGGAGGGGGAACTGCAGGCAGGCTGGCTGCCCTTCGCTGGAGTGTGATGGGCACCTGGTCAGCACCCAGTGGTTCCTGATGCTTTCTGCCCTGGTGAGACCCCACCTGGACTACTGTGTCCAGTTCTGGGCTCCCCAGTTCAAGAAAGATGAAGAACTCCTAGAGAGAGTCCAGAGGAGAGCAACAAGGATGATGAGGGGACAGGAGCATCTCCCCTATGAGGAAAGGCTGAGGGAGCTGGGCTTGTTCAGCCTGAAGAAGAGAAGACTGAGAGAGGACCTCATTAACATATACAAATATCTCAAGGGTGGATGTCATGAGGACGGAGCCAGACTCTTCTCGGTGGTGCCCAGCAACAGGACAAGGGGCAATGGGCACAAACTGAAGCATAAGAGGTTTCAGTTGAATGTGAGGAAAAACTTTACCTTGAGGGTGACAGAGCACTGGCACAGGCTGCCCAGGCGGGCTGTGGAGTCTCCTTCTTTGGAGATATTCAAAGCCCGCCTGGACGATGTCCTGTGCAACCTGCTCTGGGTGAGCCTGCTTGAGCAGGGGGGTTGGACTGGATGATCCCAAGGTCCCTTCCAACCTCTGCCATTCTGTGATTCTGTGATTCTGTGATTCAGAGAGCAGGAGGGGTGCTGAGTTTTGGTGATGCAGCGCAGAGAAAGACCTGAAGCGAGGCACTCCATCCCTTTGTCTTGGAGAGATGAAGGAGAGGAGGGATGGGAGCTCAGAGAAGCTATTGGTGGGCTTGAGCCCTCACTTTTGTGTAGAGGATTGACCTTTGGCTGAGCCATCACAAACGGTGTGCAGGCATGTACATGCATGGGTATGAAAGACAGCTTTATTTTCAAGGAGCTAAGGGAGGGAATGTCTAATGCTAACTCTCCCATGTGTTGGGGAACAGGTCCCTGCTTCCTCATGTTAATATTATACTCATGGGAGGAGAAGAGGATGGTTTCTTCAAGAATTAAAGTCCTTGAAGGGATGACGTTGGTATTAAGGGTATTAAAATCTAGCAGGTGGATTCTGTGCATTATTATAAACTAAGATGATCACTGTTTTTTAAATAATTTAATCTTTGGGGTTTGTTTATTTACTTCTGTACTGTGATTTTTTTTTTTCTTTGTGGTACAGGGAGAAAGGTCTAAGTTTTGTTGTTCCTGGATGAAGATCGATAGACTTGTGGGCACTTTCTTCCTACAAATATTACCAGATGGAGTCCCTCAAAAGTCAAACGCTTGAGAGTCAAACACTCTGAAGAAGAAGAACAGAGAGGCTGGAAGGCCCCAGAAGGCAGTGAGCTGGGTCTAGACCAAGTATTTTAACTATGAAGAACAACTAAGAGGCACAGATGTCCCAGCTCTCTTTTCCCTCACCCTGTAAATAGGACGTGGACTGGGTGGTAAGGTGCACACACGTCAGAACCAGAATCTATGGGTGATGGAACACAGTTTACATACTAAAATGTTCCAAAAATATGAGTTGTCATTCATGTAATACGTAGGTCACTGTGGTCACTCCAAGCTCCAACGTACATAATACGGGTGTATCCATTTGTGATGTTGCTGCACCCTTCTTCTGGCTAAGGTCTTGTCAGAGAATCCCAGATTTGTGGATGGAAACAACATATTAGGTCATCCAAGACGCCCCCCTGCTAATGCAGATTTATTCCCTCCTCTATATTTTCCAGCACTTGGTCCAGTCTATTGTTCAAATGACTCAAGTGTCCGCTGCTTCCCTTGAGGGACCATTTCGGAGCCTAACGGACCTTGCTGTCAGGGTTTCGTTTCCTGTCATATTCCTCCTAAAAGTTCTACTTAATTTAGTTAACTTACTCTTTCTGCAGAACAGTGATGAGGAACAGGACTGTAGAAATAGGACATTTATTTCTTACTTACGCAGCTAATTCCCATTATCCCATTTTCAATGGCCCTGCCCAGTCCCGTTCTCCCTGGTGTTTATCACCTCGCACTCCTCTCTTGGGGGGTGCGGTCCAGCTTCAGCCAGGATGGGCTGGTAGGTGCCTATGGACTTTGGAGGGGGCAGAAGGGAGGCATTAGCTACAGAGATATGGTTTTTCCACCTCATTTTATTCTGAACAAAACCCTGAGGCTATGGCATGAATGCGGTGCGTCTGCAGTGATGTTTGAGAGCAAGACTGTTAATTTTGTGTGGGAACTGGAAAATAACAGCCATTGGTAAGGAATTTTGATGCTCTATTGAAATTTTCTTTAACATTTACCCCCCTTTCATTAGTTATAACTAAGTGATGGGAAAGAGAGAAAAGAATGCAAAGTTCAGGTTGGAAGACAAGCCACCAGGAGGTCAGGAAATTAAAAAGGAGTGTAATAATAATGGGGTTTCCCAAACAACATGAACTTGGCATTATTCCACAGCCTGAGTACTTCATGTTATAGCAAGAACCACTATCTGATCCTTGTTTGTGCAGAACTAGATCCCTCTGCAACTAAAGCATTCAGCTTAAATGTGGAACAGGAGCGTCACTTCTCCCCTTGAGGACATTTTACATTGCCCAAGTGGTGGAAAAGGCCTCCGCGTAGAGGACAGTCACATCCCTAATGAGTTTTAACTTTTAACTTTACTAAGTGACAGACAAATAGGAATTTGTGCTCTGGTCCCTTTGCTGGTACAGCCGTGCCCCTGCGGTCTTCCCCAGCAGCTCACCACCACGCCTGCTCCCAAATGTAACTCCCACAGCCCACTGGGGTGCCAGCCCAGTGCTTTTGGTGAGCATGCTTGAAACGAGAGCTCTAAATTGTCTTAGCTTACAAAAACACAACCCCAAAATAAAGATTTTTTTTTTTTTTTAACATTTTTAAACCAGGCCATTTTGCAAAGTTAGCTTGGAGCAGAGCTAGGCAAACACAGAGCTGGTCACAGCTGGGCGGAGGGAGCTGTACATACAGCAGTGTAGAGGACGGCAGGAGGGCACCTTTTAAGCTACATCTGCTTCCCAAGGAATTGTAATATGGAAATATAGCCAGAGTTAAGGTTGCCAGGTCAGTTTTAGCTGCGGGGATTTGTGTGGCTTGTAGGTATTTGCTGTAACGTGGGCATATTAACATCAGTCATTTCAGCATCTAGGGCATACTGATACAGTTCAGTATCCATCCGTGACTTATTTTCTAGGCTGCAGGGTTGGAGAATGAAGGATGTTATTGCAACGGCTTCAGGGAACTTGGTGAGGAGCAGGGATGAGGTCAGACCGTGCTGGGTCTGTCACGACTGACTGAACAGTCACAGCGCTACATTCTTGATTACGCCAGTGGCGCTAAATACAGTAATTAAGGAAGAAGCTTGTGTGAAAAGCTTTAGTTACTGGCTTCATACATCATCAACCTTTTTTTGTGTTTTCTTTTGTTTCTTTTCTCTGCACGCACTGCAAGCTTTCTCTGTTTCTCCACCTGCGCGCCATAGGTCTCTGCCATCTTGTAACTAAAGGGCCTGAGAAAGGTGAACAGAAAAAGCAAGCTATTGCGGGGGGGGGGGGGGGGCTTGGGGGGTTGGGGGAGTTTTAACTGCAGATTTGGACTGTTTCAGACCCGCAATACAGCAGGTTTATGTCCAGCTGGTCCTGCTTTGCGGGACTGCGCAACATAATTATTTCTCTTCCAGCCTCATTTTTATGTGACCCTGCAGTCCTGGGTTTGCACGTTTTCTTCACAACAAATCCTAGCAAAGTTTTGTTGTCTCTTTTTTTATCTTATTCTCTCACCTTGTCTTTCTTCTCTTTTCCTTTCATCTAAGGAAAATAAAAAAAAAAAGGTTTAGCAAAAAGGAAAAAACCCAAAGACAGAAAAATGTTCCTTTGGGGTTTTCTGCTAAATATATCCTAGCATAGATTTGCCCCAGAAGGTTTCAACAAGAAGAACTTTCATTTTATACGTACGTGTGCACACGCCCACAAAGAAACTAATCCCTTCTAACGCACCACGCCAAGTCATCAGCTAAACAATTTAAGCAGCACAGCCTGGTAAAAAGAACTTGTAGCCACCGGTCTCCAGCACAGACTTGAGCGAGAAGAAACAGATTATGCATGACCTGTCTTGGATCAGGCTATGAAGAATGAAGCGGATCTGATTGATGCAACCTCCACGTGAGTGGCGGTGAATATGTATTAATTCAGGGCATTACCCTGCTCATGGTTTCGAGCTTCCCTTTGTCATTACTGCATGCTTGAAGGTGGCTCGAGATTAGAGCTTCCATTAGGCTCCTCGGAGATATTTACTAAAGTACACATGCAAATAGCTTTCTCTCCAACTTTCAAGGTCACCTGCACAAGCCTTCACACCACCTTTCCTAATCTGTCGCTGGCAGCTTTGCGTGGCAGCACTTTGGGCGATGGGGAGGCATGACACCACCTGGCCGGAGCCACACGTGCACCAGCACAGCGGCCAGACCCAGCTTAGCAGCTCTGCCCAAAACCCACAAACGCCCGGGGTGGTGGCACCCCTCACCCGCAGGCTGGCATCTTCCTGCCAAAACTGGTAGCCACAATGAAACTGTGAGCGGCGCTGCAGGCATCAACCCACCGTGCTCCCCTCCACCTCTCACCCCCCACCAAAATAGCCTCTTGCTTTCAGCAAGTTTGCACCGGGGCTGCTGGCACGTGGCTGTGATTGAGGGGTGCACCCACGGTCCCTTCCTGCTGGTTCAGCTCCTGGGTGGCCACAGAGGGAAGGTGGGATGGGGCTTCCTGGGCAGCCCAGGGCCAGCCAGCAGCATGTCCCCCAGCCCCTCAGGGGTCTCAGGGAAGGCAGAGGGGGCCTTTCCCTGGCAAAGCAGGTTGCTGGGGGACAGGGAGCCAGCCTTGTGCATGCCAGAGCCCCAAAGCCAGGCTGGCTGCAGCCGATGGGGCCAGCACTGGAGGGAGGTCCCAGCAACAAACTGCCTCCATGCAAGAAAAGACATAAAAAATCAAGCCTCCTCCATAAACCTGAACTGAATTAACAGGTCTGGCGTGAGGCTCCTCTCTGGGAGAGGTTTTGTGCCCTTCAGCAAGCGCTCATTAACGGGGATGAAATGTGCAGCCTCGTGCAGAAGCCAGCTTCTCTGTGAGTCGGCAGCAGGCTGGGATCGTGATCTCTAAAGTTCTCTCTCCTGAGTTAATACTTAAAGGACTCTGCTATCAGTTTGGGCCAGCCAAAAGGCTCCCCCTGGAGCAGGCCGGTGCTCTCCTCAGGGAGAGCACGGCTCCCCGGGGGCTGCTCGTTCTCCGGCAGCCAGGAGGAGAGGATACGAGCTCTGCCGTTCCTATCTGGCAGATCCTTCCCCGGGCAGCCTGCCCGCTGCGGTCAGAGGGTGATTAGTCAGGCTTAGCAGTAATAGTACGCTGTTGAAGGAATGAACTTGTTTTCCATTTCATTTGTCGCCGCACCTGCAATGAAAAAATTGGTGTGCCGGGCACCTCAAATAACGCACATTTCTCCAGAACACGTTGTCACTTCTGGGAAAGAAACAATAAAACCGGCAGAGACCTTTCAGGACAACAAGGGCAGCGCAAAGACCCCTCCGTGCTGGTCTCCTGGCCATGGCCAGTGCCCAGCATTGCGGGAGGGGGCACAAGCGACGGCGGAGACAGGCGTGCGGCAGGCTGCTTCCCCCCCCGGCCACCCACCTCTGCAGCGGCGGCGAAGGAGGAGGGTGCTTCCCTCCTTGTCTCCGGATCCTGGTAGCATTACCCCTCCCAGCAGCACTGGCTCTGGGGCTCTGAGATGGGGAGAGGAACAGCTACAAACGCGGCCCGCTGGTGGCTTGCAGACTTCCATCACGCTTCCCCCCTTGCCCATCCTTCTCCTCGGGGGAAGGGCCTCCCTCCCTAGCGTCGTTTCTCCAGGACCTGATAGCTCACATCATTAACTCTGTTTCAGCTGCCCCTGATCCCCCCGCGGCACTTTGAGGGAGCTGCACTGCTCGTACCCTTATGGCAGACTTTGCCTCGTGGGCTCAGGCTACATCGTTCTCCCTGCGGTATCCTCCGTCTCGTTTCTTGTGCCTCAGGTATTTGGGTTGCTTGATCGGACTGAGGCACTGGAGAGAAACGAGGTGTTCCTCGTGATCTCTAAAGTTTTCTCTCCTGAGTTAATACAGCTACTTAAAGGACTCTGCTATCAGTTTGGGCCAGCCAAAAAGCTCAGGAGGCTTTTCTGTTTATTTTCCTGGGCTTCACCATGGGACCACTGAGCATGTATTATCCATCTCCCTTCCTCGGGATGTTTTTATTACCAAGGAATTTGCACAAATATTTTGCGGTGCATTAGAGCCAGACTAGTGGCCCTTTCTGAGGAAAGTCGATTTGATCGCATGAACCTATTTAACTGGACAGGTCAGCCAAGCAAGGTGAGCAGGCTCTTGGTGAGCATGGTTCTCATATTGCTTTGGTTCAGCTAGAAGACCTGAATGCGATGACTCACGGAAAAGGAGGAAACAAACCCAACATTGCAACGGGCTACCCAGTCAGCTCGGGACTCTCTGGAGATCAGCTGAGGGCTAAGAACGCTCTTTATTTTATCTGGATTTGTTCTCTCCTCCATCATAAAAGCAGGATCAGAGCAAAAAAACAGGTCTTTTTTTTTTCTTCCATCACTGCTTATTTCCTTCCTGAAGCAATAATCCTCGGAGCCATCACAACTGGTTGCTATGGAAGTGACTGAAAGCACAAAGAGAGGATTATGGTTTCAGGTGAGAAAACAGCAATGGGCATGGACAAGCTACTAAAATCCAGTTCAGCTCTGAGGAGCAACACTGCAGAGAGGCATTAGAGGACTCTCCCTGTTTTATTTGCCTTATTTACATGTTGGCTCCAGCTCCACAACAGCAAAGTGTTAGATTAGAGCTTAATAAGTCACCTGTAAATAAATGGGGAGGGGACTAGAAGGGCTGAGGGGAGGGCACTGTGGGGTTGCTCCCAGCAATGCAAGAGCATCCTGGAAATCTGGGCTCCTTTCTCCCTCACTCAGATCTCACCAAAGTGGGACCAGTCAGAAACTGCTTTGGTCCAGAGGCCCGAGCTGGATCCGGGTTGTTCTGCAGAATCCCTCCAGTGACACAATGACAGGCATCCAGTGATGTGTCCTTTTGTCGATGAAAGAAGGATTTAAAAAACCTGATGAGATAAACAAAAAGGAGGAGTTTTCATTGAAGGAAGACGTTTTATTCCACCAAGAGATGCACCTGCAGAAAGATCCCCAGGGGGTGTTTGTGTGAGAGTGGGGGCATGTCCTTACTGAGCCCAGAAGCTCGGGGCCATGGCAGCCAAGGTGTTGGGGACTGAGACGGCAGGCGGGAAAGGCAAGCACGGCCAGCTGGCCAAATGCAAAGTTCCACTTCTTCCCTTTTAGCACACCCCCGTCAGGCCCCGCCGGGCCGCTGCTGTGCACTAGGGCAGTTTGGTGGAGGGAGGGCAGGCTCCACGAAGTGTTTGCACGTAAGCCCTGCTCCCCAAACATCTCCCACCACCACGGCTTCTGCTCACACGGCGCCCATGCCTGAGGAGCAAAGTGGGACTTTGCACAAGGAGGGGTGCAGGTGGCAGGGCCAAAGTGGCTGGAGCCCTGTCTGTGCTGTCGCTGCCTGTGGTTAAGCCCAGGTCTCGGGGAGGGCAAAGCCCCAGAGATTATGGCAGAGGTGGCTTATGAGAGAACTCAGGCTGTCCTTCCTCCCCCTCCACGGCTTTGGCCAGGGTCTGTAATGCTATACTTGTGTCTAGGTGGAGAATATAATATGGTTTGGCTAGCTAGGGTCTGAAAATATATTAAAAAAAAAAGAAAAGTCTCCCTGCTGGCACAGCTCAGGGAAACTGTGCTAGAAATAACTGTGCTTATGCATAGCTGTCAAAAACAGGCTGTCGCTGGTGCCGCTTGAACGGGAGCGCAGCCAGGACCTCGCTGCCCGGTGAGAGGAACGGGCCATGTCGGAGCTTTGCCTTTGTCTCCGGACCGAGGACATGCAGATCAAAAGCCGGGGAGGTGGTTTTGCTCCGTGCAGAGGAATTACCCCGCTCGGCGTGTCAGGAGGATCGTGTCCCTGCCAGCTCCAGCCTCAGCCACTTGCGGGGCCAAGGTGAGAGAAGGCCACCAAACCCCCACCGCCTTGAACTGTAGCAGAAGAGGTAACCCCAGATGAGCCCTGAGAGGGACATTTGGCAGCAAACTCCTAAGTGGATTTTTCCACTTAGACAAACGGCTTTTAATTAGACTGGACAATTTTAGGAACTGGTGGAGGCTGGCCGGCAGTTTTCTTTGGCCAGGAGCAGTAGGGCTATCTAGTAAAATACCCGGTCAGAACAACCAGCTACAGGGTCTTACGCGATAAGCTGAAAAGGAAAAAAACAAAGAAACCTTGTAGATATTTGAGTCATCACATGATTAATTACACAGGCCAAATAAAATAGTTAATTAACACTACAGTTGTGAAATACATCATAAAATAAGTAAGAATGTATGACATCAACATAATTGCAGGAACTTGAAGGCAGCTAGACAATAGCCGTTCACACGTAGAGTTTCAGGCTGAAAGTGAGACCTTTTTTGTCTCCTGGGCCTTACAAAAAACCCTGCCGCCTCCCCAGAGAGAGCAAAGATGGGTGTGGTTGAATCCCAGGGTACTGGCTGTTCCTTATTTCCCAGTGCTGACACACAGTCGTGACAAGGAATTATATATTGCATTCATCACGCCTGCTCTCCAGGCATGATCCCCAAATAATTAATCCTTTTAGCTTGCAGGAGCTGCCATCTGGCCAGTTTCCAATCAACCTGGCTGGTTTTACTACGGAGCTGCCAGTTGCCTGCACTCATGTGGGCATGTACGGCAGCTGCTGGCCTCAGGTGCCTGGGATTTCTTTGTATTTAAAAAATGATAAGCTTCAGATATGCCACGTGCTGCCCAAATGCAGAGAATGTACCAGCCTTTGCCTCAAAGAGCTTACTGTCCAGAGGGAGAAGGAGTGGGAGCCCTACATAATACATAGAGCAAGACTCGAGCGGACTTTGTTTATTTGTTTGTTTTGTGTTGAAAAACTTACTCTGAATAAAAGGCACAGAATAAAATCCAGCTGATTTTTTTTCTCAGTCCTCTCGGTCCTGCAGCACAAACGTGGCAATGAAATTAAAAAAGGGGAGGGAAATTTTTTTGGCATTGCAAGTCTGAAGAAGGGTTGTGAAACCAAATTCAGTTTTAAAAAAGGAAAGTTGTCTTTGCTCCAACGTGTCTGACCTGCCTTTGGTGTGGAGGGCAACTCTGCAGAAGAGAACTGACCACTGGAACTTCTTGGAAGGCGGTCTCTGGTATCAGCCTCAGACCCCACATGGGAGATAATCCTCTCAAGGCTTTGCAGTGACCTATGATGTAGCCAGCACGCCCGTAAAGAATGAATGTCTGCATGTTTCTGAAAATAATCCAGTTTATGGAAAGTACTGGGAAGAAACCCTCATTGTTTCCCTAAGATCCATACCCTCCCTCTTTTCTATGACACTGGTCCTGGGTCAGGCATCAGGTGGACCTGATCTTGGATCTCAAATTGCTCCTTGCTGTGGTCAGTGTGGAGCCACATCTACCTGGCTTCTCAGGAGAACACCTGCCAGATCAGATCTAGAAGATGGAAGAGCATTTACTCTTTCCAGGTCTGAGCTATCAAACTGCTCGGACCCAAGGGCATTTGGGTAGCTGTGCATAAGAACAGCTACCCGATGATGGCATCTACTGTGCTTTAGCGGTAGGACACCGAGAGAGTGTAAAAGACAGGGAGCTATGGAGAAGTGTTTCTGAAAATCTCAGAACTGGATTCAAAACCATAAAAAGGCAGCTAAATGCTTTATGAACATATTCCCAAGTGCGTGTCCTCCAGCTGGGGAAGTGACTTGAAAACATGCTGTGGTTCTCCATGGTGCAGTTGTTTTCTGAAAAGGGGCTTTTGATCTGACAATTATGGTTCTATAGAGACCATTTGGGTGGCACATGGAAACAGAGGTGTATTTACATAGCTGCTTTTCTGTCTCAGCCTAAAATGAGAACCTTTCTTTCTTAGGCCACCTGGCCAGTGTTAAGAACAAAGGTGCTGCTAGTTATATTAGGCTCCTGGCGACCCCTGAAGAAGCCATTATCATAAACACAGACTCCGAGAAGATCTGGGGCAGGGCTGCTGGGGGAGATTTTAGTAAGTGGTTCTGCTGTGATGCAGGCTGAAGGAGAAATCTCAGCCTGCTGTCTCCAGGCTACTTTCCCTCTGCATGGGGAACATAAAGGAATATCCAAGGGTTTGTTTTCCATTTAATTTTTATGATTACAGTCACCTGATAGCATTAATTCCCATGGGGAGATCAGCAAGCATCTTTACAGATGTGAGTGGCTGGGACAGAGGAGCTTTACTGGAATTTGGGTTAGCAACTGCTCTGCTAAGGTAAGCCTCTACCCAAAGTTTGAAGTTTGATTACAATTTGAATAGTTGGGGCAGGTGTATAAAGCCTCCAGGTGCGGTGAGCTAGATTTTTTTTTTCATGAAATTTTTGTATTTCAGTTGAAAACCCTCAAACTTCCCAGTGGCCACCAGCCTCTTCTCTGAGTCTGCACCAAAGCTGTTGGACCTAAACTGTCTCAGAAACCAACTTCTGCTGCTTATGGGCTTCATTTGAAAAGCAACAATGAAAAATTATTCCCCTTACATCCACACACGCACTATCATATGGAATTCCTCTTTGCTAAATCCCAAACTGCATAGCAGCCCTTTATTGGTTTCAGATGAATTGTTACATAGCTGAATAACATTTTGCAGCTCATGAACTCTGTTGGAGTTGGGTGGATGCTAGATAATCCTTCGTATGAGTTGGCTGCAACAGTCTTCTGTGAAAGAGATCCTTTATTTTTAAGGTTATAAAGGAATAGGAACTAAAAACTGACCATGAGCATGCTGACACCAGAAGAACAACATATTCTTCCAAACGAAGATGTGAACTGATCAGATTGGTACTGCCACAAACTCTTTTTTTTCCTTATAACTTTCAGGTTTGTGCTTAGTGAGTCCAGGTGTGGTGTCAAGGGAGCAGGGGATGTTTTGGAAAGCAGCCTTAGGAGCCGAGGCCACAGATAGCTGCTCACAGGTGGGATGGCAGAGCTGCTACCTGGTCCCTGGGGACGGCCTGGCGGTGCACCAGCCCTCCCCCTCCAGCTACCCCCCTTGCTCATCCTGCAGCTCGCTGCCCGAATCGTCTGTTTCTGCCCTGTGGAAGACTTTAGTTGGTATTAAAATGAGCCTCAAGGGTTAATCCTTCCTTGTTTCCATCGTTCCTCTCCCAAATGTGGATGTATTACCTCATTTTCTTCCTGCTCTCCCTCCTTTTCTCCCCAAGCAGAGTTTTGCTGGCATTTTGGTCCCCTCATCACCATTCTTGCAGCATATTTGTTCACCTAAAAGTAAGTGCTCTGTTAGCAGGAAAAATCCTTTGGCAAGGTAACAAAAGAACAAAGGATTAGAGATTTACAGAAATGAAGGTAAAGGATATTTACATAAAGGGCCTCACAAAAATCTGCTTGCTTGCCAGCCCAGTGAACTTGCTGCCCCAAGGCTTTTTAATATTTTTTTTTTCTTTTTACATTTGTTGGAAGCAAACTTGTTTTCTTAAAGCTTTAACAAGCACCTTCCAACTTCTGAATGGCTTATCAGCCCACTTCAGTGTGACAGGTTTCCTCAAAACTACTGATTTTTCTGGGAGAGAGAAGCTCTGTGCCGTGCAAACCCAGCACAGCCAGAGGAGCAGGTGAGACACAGCTTTCACAACAGACGGCTTCTGAACACCCAGGCGAGCTGACTAAGGCTGTGATCACTTTTCAGAGAGAAAGAGGGGAACAAAAAAAAGTCTCAGGATGTACCACGGTATCTAATGAGATCTCCCTCTCTGCCTGAAGGTAAATGGGTCATGGCTGGGTGAGGAGTTTTCCCACCGCTCTGGCAATTGGGTAACTGCTGCGTGCCGTCCCCCTTGCCTTCCCAGGCCTGCTCTTTATGTAAAAAATACATATTGTGGTGAGGATGGGAGGTTTTCAAGCCCTCTCCTTCTCCTTTTTTGGACAAACCCATGATCTCTCACAGTAATCTCAAGCATCGGCTCGCTCCTTGCCTGAGGAGTCCCATGGAAAGCCAAGCTCGCGTGTGGCATGGCGAAGGGGAGCTGGAGCCTCTTAGCAGCAGATGAGCTGCTTTACATTTTACATTAAGCAATGAAGAAATATAAACAAATTAGCGTTGCTGTCGGAGGCTTTCGTGTATTTTAGTCGAGGCTGGATCCTCCCCATAAGGACAAGCACGGGCGAAATACCCGTGCAGCAGCAGGAACAGACGGTCGTCGCCAAATCTGTCCGAGGGTGTGTTGAGCAATGAGGTGATGGGAGCAACAGGAAAAAGCAATAAGGAAACGCTGAGGCTAGCATTGCACGTATGGGAATAACCGGGGGGTAGCTGAACGTATGCATCTACGGCTACCACCGTAGCGTGGGGTAGTTGCAACAGTTAGCTGAACGAGGACCAAGTGATTAATGGAGAATGGTCTGCGTAACAGCCCGGGAATATTTATGTAACTGACAATTCCTTATAAATAACTCTCATTACCCTAGAATACTAAGCTACCTTCCTTCCAGACTAATGGAAGGGACATTTAAGATGTTTAATGTTATGTTTTCCCCGTGTAACCACGGGATATTTTCACCCTCTCGTTCTCTAGGTGGGGGAAACTGAATCAGCATCTTCCACTTCTCCAAAGCGGTTTCTCTAGTTTATATAGTGTCTGGAGGCCACGAGGAGTCTTCCCGGTAAAAATGAAAGAGCTGTTGCTACAACAAACAACTTGCTCACTTTGCCTATTTATTCAGGTCCTCGGATACACTTTAAATATGAAAGCATGCGGCACTGATGATGCAAGAGGTCACTAATAACGCTCATCCATGTTATTTATACATTTGTAATTAATGGGTAAGTAATACATCCTTGATCTGGGAGATGAACTGCAGCTCCCAGAAAGAGAAAACAAGGACAAAACCCTGGTGTGAAATGTTTCAGGGGCTGGTTTTATTTTCCTCCAGTGTGACACCCCCCCCCACATTGCCTTGTTCTGAGTTAGCAAAAGTCAAGCCCAGACCAAAGATTGCGTTTCATCTTCAGGGCAAGTTTTTTTTCCCTACACCTTTCCTATTTTAAATGTATACAGTTTGGAACAAAAGATCTATTTTAAAATGAATATATTTAATATATCCATGCCTTTCCTGAATTCTTTTTCCCCTCCATCATTTTTTCAAAATCTGTTTTGTCAAACAGATTCAAGGATGTACGTGAGTATTCAAACATGTAAATAATACTTATCTCTTCCATCTCCACTTCTACTATTTATGATGTTCAAAAAATATTTTGCTCAGCTCTGATCACCAGTTGCTCAAGCCTTCGTGAGTAGCCGGGACCGCGGCTGTGGTGGTCCCTTCCCAGTGCTGCACGGAGCTTGTACAGAGTGCTGCGCCCTTTCCTAGGAGACCAAATAGGAGGCCTGGCCTCACCTTACCTACAGCAAATAATATCACCTGAAGACCCGACTTTCTTATTGTGATGTGATGCTATGTGGAACTCATCTGATGCAAAGGAAAGAAAAAAAAAAAAAAAAAAAAGGTGGGGTGTTTCTATGAAAAACTTTTTAAAAAGTATTTTTTACGTTTTGACGCTTTGGGGGTTTTCAATCAAACACAGAAAAGCATCCCTGAATGTTGACCTTTCAGGAAAGCACTGGTAAGAACCAGCCCTTTTTGCACAATTGTGATAATTTGGGCCAAAAATGTTGGGGTTTTCCATCCATTTGGAAAAAATGTGGAGGTTTGTTGACCAATTATTATCATTGCTGCTTTTTCTTTCTTTCCCCCCCCCCCCATGGAGGCAACAGCCACCAGATCAATGCTTTGCAGGTGACAAAGCCCATTGCTGTTCTGAACCTCTGGCCTTGGGCAGCAGCTGCAAAGCAGGAGCCCCAGAGGAAGGTCCTGACTCTTGTTGCAGGCAGGGGAGAGGGTCCCGGACCGAGAGAGCAATCGAGCGGTGGGCTCACCCTCTCCAGGCACTGGGGAGAAGTGGGTTGGTTGCAGTGACTTGAATTAAGGGGTTATGCAGAGAGATTAGGAGGCCTCTGAGGCTGGGGAAGCAGGGGCGGCGCAGGCAGCCAGTGCTTAAACTTTGGGAGCGTGTGGGCATTGGGCTGCCTCTGTCTTGCAGCTGAGTTTCCCCCTCTGCACGGGAGCATGGGTGCAAAGAGGAGTTAGAGCAAAACAAAGGGGTGGTGGAGACAAGAGGGGGTGGAAGCCGGTATCTGTGTTAGGCTTGCAGGAGCAAGGCGAGACGGGGTAAGAAGTAAGTGGGTGCTTCGTAAATTCCCTGCGCATATGTTTTGGGTGGGTTAATAGCTTGACTCAGCGGAGAGGAAAGACAGATTTCCTTCTCAAGCACAGCTTATGAGCTCAGACCAAGCTTTTGATTCACACTTCGAGTGGGTTAGTTTCACAAGTCTTCTAGAGAATCTTTGAAATTGGATAAGAGCAAAACCACAGTAAAAAAAGGCTTCTTGCATTTTTGAGCACATAACCGCTGAAGTTTCATTATGATCTAATGTTTCATTGACCCAACCTCGGCTTGGGAAATAGCAGAGAGACGTAGTAAAATACGATCCCTGAAAGGGCGATATGTTGAAAAACAAAAGACTAAAGCTGTAAAGCAAAAAAATGGGTGGTTTTATAGTTAAAGTGTGCCTTTTTTCCTCTAAATTTATTACCACTCTGAACGTGAAACTGCCAGATATCCTCAAGAGGCAAGAGTAAACAGTAGCAAGCATGGCGCCTGCGTGCCCCAGGAATGGAAAGGCGATACCAAATCCCTCATCCCTGGCCGATGTGGTCCAGGCTATAAATCATGGCCTCCTCATAGGTGGGAGCCACCGGCTAGCTGCCAGTGAGCCGTCAGCCACCTCCCAGGCAACCCCCGCGGATGCTGAGGATGGAGCAGATGATGCTCTGCGTGGACCGCTCGGCCGTAGCCCCTCTGCATGAAAGGACCGTCCAAACTTTAGCGCGACTCCAAGTCTTTCTGCAAGTGTTAGCGGTGGCCTGTTTCACAATGGGGATTGGCACCAGCTACTGCAGTATCAACAGCGTAAATGCAGTCCAGAACACTTACCCGCTGCAGCTCTAGCTTTTTAAATAACAGAAAGCTGCAGCTTTCTGCAGCGGGATCCCTGTTCTTCAGGCAAATGAGGCCGGGGGAGCTGGAAAGTGGCTGTTTCTTGATGCCATCTTACTGCTGAATGCCCCTGTTTCTGGAAAACCAGTAACTGCCTTCATGGGTCAGGCACACGTTTGATTAGATAAGCTGTGAAAATTATCTTCCTGAGACCTGGTGTCGCTGCCAAACCTGTTGCTACTACTACTTTGGTTTGTCCTTTAAAAACTGCTGGTTTAAACTTTCGTGCAACTCCTTTGCAGAGCAAGAGCCACCTGCAGCGCTGCTACCCAGCTGCTGAGGTGAGCGGGGGGGAACCGCAGGATTAAACCAAAAGCTAAATGAGTTTCCAGCCCTCATGACTGTGACAGGGGAAGCTTAGCAATTTGCTGGTGTGCACTTCAAGAGCTCAGAAACTAGAAGGCAAGGGGATGATTTTCTAATTCAAGTTTGCCCTCTTCTAATATTTCCTAGGTTTTAAACCAACAAGGAGCCTTGCCTATAATTTTGCAGTATTGTTCAGCTGGTTTCAAGTGAGTGAAGAGCTTTAGAAAGCGGCTTAACCAGCCGACAAACAGCATGCATAGCTGAATAAATAATAAAATAAATCAAGAGTGTGCCTCTAATGCCCATGTTGAGGCAAAATAACGTTAAAAAAAGAAAGTCTGCAAGACTGAAGTAATGTGTACAGGAATTCTGTTGTTGTTTTTTTGTTCCTACGCAAATGCCATTGGTGTGAGGTAGCGTTTGTACTTCACTGACGGTGGCTGGGCACGTCACTGTCTGGCACCGTACAGGTAATATATTCAGGACAGCTTACAGGTGGTGGCACAAGGCTGTGCTTGTTTTTCTTTCTTTTTTGATTAAGCATGTTCATTTTGCACCAAGGTCATAGTGTGTGTGGGAGGACTGGGGCAGAGGAATTAAAATTAAAGGGGAAAAGAATGTGCAGTAAGAGGTGGATATTAAAAGTCCTGGCAACTGCATGCAGTACGGTACTTGTTGGAGGAGCTGGTTCAGTGCTTGGTGAGCCTGGGAGCCCTCCTGGCTGCTCCTCCAGCCCCCCGTGCCCCTACAGCAAACCGCTGGGGCACACAGAAGCTGCAGCGGTTTATGGCCTGGGTCAGTTTGCCACGTGTGAGCCGTGTCCTGGCTAGCTGCCCACCCTGCCTGGCTACCCCTGACCGAAAGTCAGGTGCTTTCAGACCTTGGCAGATGAAGGCTTTCAGAGCGATGTGGGGAAGACCTAGGAATGTAGGTACCTGGTCTTGCCATGGGCTGGGCTCTGTTTGTGTTTCCCAGCTGCTCTCTGCATTCACAATTGGGGTATCAGGTGAAGCTCGCCAGAGCGAACCCAGGTTGGGGGGTGCAGAGCTGGGGTCAGTGACTATGCTATTGCCCCCACCCCATTTACAGTCCCCTCAGTTGACTCCCTACGATGCAGGAGTCCATACCCTTAGTGTCTGAAATTTGTAAAACAGTATGTGGGGTTTTTAACGGCTTAGTAAATGGCTTGCTTCCTGCATGGGTTTTGCTGTTGTGACTTTATTTGTTTATTTAAAGAGTACAGACCATGAAAGAAACATGAGGACACTTGCCATTATAGAAATGCTACCTAGCTGAAAGGGAAGTCATTTTTAGTCAGACTAACATTTGCTATACTTTAATTAACCTAGCCAAATGTAACCCAAGTACCAGCGACAGCGGGGGCAAAAAGACAAACTAACCTCAGCCCATGTAGTAAGGATTCAGCTCCTTTGATGCTAACATTGGAGCCCTTGGGAGCTGTCTCAAGCCGAGTCCCTTGAGGGTTTTTTTCCAGGCTGACCACTAACAAGATGTAAAGAGGAAGCTGGGGCATTCCTGATAACGTTAAGGTAAAACAAACAAATGGTTGAATAAAAAAAAAAAAAAAAAAAAAATCAACCCAACCCCTTTCAGGACTACTTTATAAATCATAAAAATATGACTCCCTTAGCCATGTCTCACCGCGTTCATATTTTTTCTGCCGTGATTTCTTTTCCTTTTTGTGTCTAGGCCTCAAGGAGTCACCTGGAAAGATTAGACATGGTTTGTACACAAATGCATAAGAATACATAGTGGCCATGGGGACCACTAAATAGTCACTAAACAACCCTTCCCTCTTACCATCTAAGCACCTCAGCCCAGGAGCCAAAAATGCTCTGAGCTTCCAGAAACACAGGAAAAAGAAAGCAAGTCTTCAGTCCCCGGGGGATCCTAGGAGGCGGATGATGCTCCACGCTACCGAAGGACAGGAGCTCTGTCCTCTCCTCAGTCTGACTGGAGGGTGACAGGGGGACAACCTTTCCTTATTCTACATCTAATAACCAGTTTAACCTTGAGCACAGAAGCAAGAGAACAGTCACCTTTTGGGACTCTGAAAGGCTTTCAAAACCACGAAAAGCTGCAGGTCTTCCTGCCCCATGTCCTGCCTTGAGCTGTATCCCCCAGCATGCGGAGGTGGGGCATGGAGGGGACCTGGGAGGAGAGGTGTTTTCCGGGCTGTTGCAGCCAGTCATAAGAAACCTGTGATCATTTAAACTGCAAACATGTGGTGCTCACAAACAGAGTCAGTGAGGGGTAATTAAATTTCTTTGATGAAAACCTGGAGGTAGGCTAAGAAATTTGGACCTAAGAGGGATTTCATAAAGCACAGATCATTTGTGTAAAACACACTGGAGATTTAGGGTCTTGACTTTTTATGAGATTTGCAATATATGCTGGTTTCAGTTACTGAAATGAGACAAGCCTGCTATGCTGTAGTCAGTATTTCTGCTTCCTCTTTGTTCAGAACTGGAAGGGCATGCGGAGGAGAAAAAAAGATTAAAGATGAAAAAATGCTGGACAGGATGAGAGAGGATCATTTAAGTTTTGGGTGTTGTTTCAGGTTGTTCTTTATTTTATCTGAACCGGTTGTCCCACCCCTAATTACAACAGTATTAAGACATTCCTAGGTGTGGTCACTTGAAATTCTTAAGTGGGCAAAAAATTTCAGCTATGTAATATACTTAAGGCGTGTATCAGCGGACAACTTAAAATGGTCCAGCGTGGTCCTGCTGGCTTCTTCACCGGCTTCTGACCCTGTCTTTGCTGCAGCTTTAGCACAGAAAGGGTCACATCATTCCTTTTTACTGAACCTGAGCCTTAGCCAGCACCACAGAGGGCTGTGTTCTCCCAGCCACCCCTCAGATGCTCAGCTAAAGCTCTCCGGCTCTTCACACAGTCCTACAGAAGGAGCAAAGGGGCCATAGCAGCTCCCACTATGTTTTCATTGAGTGTTTGCAGTGCTTGGGTTTTTTTCTTTTCCGATTTATTCAGATCGCACTGCGGGCAATCTCTTCTATCTTCTTCTCCGTTTGTGGGTTTTTCTCAAGCCAGGTAAAAATTTCAGTTGGCAGAGCAGATGGTGCAGCGAGACTCTTGGCTTTGACTCACCAGTGGCTTTTATCTTGCTTCTTAGGATCTGCTGTAAAGCACAGAGCATGTGAGGCAACAATTACAGTACAGTTGTGCACGAATCCTCCTCTGGATAATTTGATAGCTTGCTAGCAACCAGCAGACTAATTTGGCTCTGAAACAGAGTTTCTGCCTCTTCTGACTCCGTGAAGGCTAGTAATGGTTGGAAAGCTTTCCCAATGAGCCCAGGTAACATTCTTTCAAAGTATAGGTTCTAGCCAGCTACATGGATATTGATAAACTTACCATAAAAACACAAACATTCAATGGAACTGGACTGAAAGCCGAGAGAAGCTGGTGCACCAATTCAACAGCATGGGCTACAGTGCTGGGTTTCATTGGATGTGCCTGGGAAGCCTCAGAAGTTTAGATTCTGGGTTTGTTACGCTAAGCAGCCCAAACTTAGATGACTGACTGAAACTATTTCAGTCTAGCGTGTTGGCTAGAGAGCTCAGTAAGAGAGGGAGATGTGCCTTGGTCAAAAACTGATGTGTGCTCTCCCTGGCTAGGTGGGAAGGCTAATGGAAGTGCCCAGAACAGCTATGTCCTCCTGCACCAGGACCTGGAAGCACAAAGGTGCTGCACAATCAGTTTTCCCTTTCCAAGTTAGTTGACCGATCTTTTCACAGAAGCTCCTTGAAATTGGGTAGATTTGGTCTTGTTCTTCATTATTCTGAACTGATTTGCCTGCGGATGGGCTAATGTTGGAAACGAGGCCTGAGAATTGCCTCTTCCTTTTAGCCTCAGCTATTAAGAAAAGCGGACTTTTCAGAGCTCATTTACATCTCCAGTGAGCCAACTTTGCAGCAGCCGGGGGTATGTGTGTACAGTGTATTACAGTGCTGGGTGGGAAGTCTCTGGGGGAACCCCAGGTTCAGGAGAGGTGTGGCAGTGTCAACACGATGCAGTATTAAGGCAAAACCTCTGTACTAAACCATGCATTTACGCCCTCAAAGTCAGGCCCAGCTGCATGGCTCAGGTCTGAGTGAACCTCTCACGCAGTTTGAGTAAAAACCCACATAGCTTTTGCAGCTCCTGCCTGCTGAAAGTCTGGAGGCTGAGCTGAGTGGAGAGCAGACATGAACTGGGGCTCCCTCTTTGCACAGCATACGTCCCTGTTCAAGAGGGGCAGGGATGAAATTCTAGCCTTGTGATGGAGATACACACGTGGTCAATGGGATGGGAGCGCTCATCTCTGATTAAATGGAGGGTTTAAGTTGTCATGCAAGGTGAAATGTTGTCAGCAGGAGAAACTGAGCTCTGCCCTTCTTGCTCCCTTTGCTTGTGACTGTCCTGAACGTCTGAGATGACGCTCATCTAAAGGACAAAAGGTGGGGGGGTCAGACTCCTTTGCATGGAGAAAGGGAAAATATCAGATCGCCTGCATCCCGGATGAATGATCTGACTGCTGAGCTATTAGATAAGGGAGCACACCTGCTCCTCAAGCATCCCAGGAAACCGGTTCTTCACTTCTTTTGCTTGTTCTACTGGTGCCCCAAAAAGAAAAATGTTTTCTCTAGGACAAATGTAATATTGATGTTCAGCATCCAGTAATTCCTCTGGCTTACAGCGTTGCAGGAAAATTGAAAACACAATGTGATCTGAACCTTTTCCTCTAATTTTTGTGCTTTGTCATCACACTAGGGAAAAAAGCTTATTTACACATTTAAAAGGTAAATAAGAAGCCTTATGCGCTAAGTACTGAATAAATAATCCTGCAGAAATACTGAAAATGGTCAAAGAACCAGTGAAACTTTTAGCTTTCTTTATACACCCTTTTCCCACCTTTCTTCGCTTGCAAACTGTGTTAGTTAAGTTCTGCAAACTGACAATTTATTTTTCAAGGATACTCTTTGAATACTGGCTGCCAAACACCTGATAATCTAGGCCTGTGATCCAGGCTGGCGTCATTAGCGGGGGGTACTGGGCTGAAGGTTGCACTGTGTGTTACATAGACCTGTCAGAAAACAACGCTGACGGGTGGGAGGGATTGAGACCTTCTAGAGGTGACACAATACGCTGCTTCCAAAATGCTTGATGTTGATTGTTCTGTTCAAAACAAGAATTTGCAATAGTTTCTCCTGTGAAAGAGAAGGCACAGCGACGTGGTACAGGAGACAGAAACATGGACAACTAAATGCAGTAGACTCCCTGCTATTAAAATAAATAGAAAGGTTTGAGGTTTGTGGGACTCACACTTCACAGGATTTTTCTGGCAAAAGACTCATCAAGGACGGCACACACCAGAAGACAGAGAGCTCTTTTTTGTTATGGCAACGAGAACAACACCAACACATAAACACAAGCCCCAGATAAACTGGAAAGGTTATCTTTCTTTTAAAAGCCACCCTTGCCATAGATCAAGGCTCATAAACAGTTTGAACACTTCCCAAAGGCAGGAAATCTTACTGTCCCATGCCCATAAATAGCAATGTCCATTTGCTGTGTACCTGCTGCCTTTGCATGCCTCTAAGTGAGCACCACACGCATCTCACGTGGAGGCAGAGTATCTTTGGGCAGTAGGTCAAAGCAACAGCCGCTTGCCCATACAGGCACGCCTCCATCCTAAACATATTTTAAGCTGGAAAATGTTGAGGATTCTCCTAAGCACAGACAAAGACACCTCAGGAGCCAGAGGCTCTCCATAGAGCTCAAACCATACTTAGGCGTCTAGAGAAGGGCCAGGTTTTCAGGGTACAGTGCTTGTGGCCAAAGAGGTAACTTCTGCAAGCAGGCAAAATGCTTTAGAAAACCCAGTTCCTACTTTTTATTGCTGAGTTAGGGATGAGAGTTTCTGGAAATCCTGAAAGAACTGAGGCTTGGTCTCCCTTTGAACATCTGGTCCCTTAGTTTTTGTCATTCTTTCTGCAGTGAATTGAAGGAAATCATACCACCACTGGGGCTTTCAGACTGGTATTTTCTGTACTTTGTCTATATAGGGACATCTTGGTATGCTCTCCAAGTGGCCACGCACCTTGATGTCACAGCTACTTGTTATGTTTCCTTAGAAAACCCAAAGAAAGGAAAAGGTGCTGCAACGTAAGCTGGAAATTGCCAAGGTTGAATGGTACAATGCTGGCCAGCGAGAACTCTGTTCACTAGAGTTATTCAGCTAAGGTGTACAAATAACATTATCAAATGAACGAAGGCCAGGATGGAGTAGATTATAGCAGGGGGATAAGGTCCTGGGTAATACAGTTTCTGGGAAAGGTTGAGTCCAGACACCTGAAAGGCTCTCCGTGGGACCAACCAACACCCAGCCCAGTGTGGAGTCAGGTCTGATCAGTTCAGACCTTCCTCCTTCGTGTCCTCCGAAGTGCACCCAAAGTGTGCTTCCCAAGGCCCTGGGAGAGGGCTCGTCAGCTGGAGGCCAGCCCCGCATCCACACCACTGGCCCTCTTAAGGAGCCAACATCGTAAGGCGAGGGAAATGGCATGACGGTCGCTGTCTAAAGCGTGCCATCGCATTTCCTTTTGAGCGGCATGGAGGTGTCGGCTGCTGTGCCCCGCTTCCTGCCTTGTTGGTGCCGGCCCGCATTTTGATCCAGGGAAAGAAGTCCCTAGGGATGAGGGCAGGGGGAGGGACTGCCCCGATGGTCACGTTCAAAAGCACTAAGAAAGGAAAGCTTCCCCCTCCTCTTTCTTATGGGCTGTTTTCCGCAGCTGGCTCCCCTTCACACTGGCTTTGTCTTGCCCTCCCCCAGTGCTGTGAGAAGATGCAGTGAAGGGAGTTCCCCGAAGCGCCGGGGTTTCGCTGTGCTTGTGAATCACGCTGCTTTCTCTCGGTGACGTACCAGTGTACGTCAGAAAGCTCAGCCAGCCATTGCTTTCTGCCTTAAAGGTTATTCAGCAGCACGGAGGGATTCCCTTAAATGACTGCTAGAAGCCTCAGTTAGAAAATTCTGAAGCGTGAAGGCTTTTTTCCGTTCCTTTCTGAAGGAAGAGATTTGTGTTACCGTCACCACTGAGTCTCTGTCCTTCCCTACCGGCGCCTGTGACTCTGCCCAGCCTCCCAAAGCAAGGAGACACAGGTCTGTCAACTGCGTCACCAGATTTTTCCAAGGAAAGCCTGGATGCAGCAAAAGGTGACCCTGAAGACAATTGTCTCTGTCTGTATGGTCTCTTTTTAATCAAACAAACGTCACTCGGCCTCTTACAAAAGGTCCTTACCAGGCATTTGGGGACACTGCAGACAGGGTGTATCTCATCCCGCTGCAAGCACCCGCAGACAGCTCTGTTTGCACCAGTCGCTCTGGGCTCCCTTTATCGTCAGTGGGGAGAAGCAGGAGTTCCCATGGCGTGAGTCATCTGATCCCTTGTAGATGTCTACATGAGGATGAGACAAACTGCATTCCAGAAATGCTCACTTCTCCCCATTTTCCATAACCAGCTAACTCGGGTGCAAATGTCCACTTTAGGTGTTTGCTTCCTATTTGTTCCCAAGCACGGACGCTTTCAAAGGAAATAGGAAATTCCTTCTTCTCTCTCTTCCCCCTCCCTTTTTAAAAATGACTTCTCATCTACTGTTTTGGAAAATCTCTGGGTCGCCAGATGAATTCCACCCTGTGATACTTACGGGACTAACTCTCTGCCTTCCTCCCCTCCCTGGTGTGGCATAAAAAACCAAATCTGGGTGACTGGTTGCCATTCAGTTCCATGGTATTCTTTGAAGAAGTGGGTGAGCGAGTCTTGATGCGATAGCTATGTTTCAGTTGGGGAAAAAAATGTCTCTTGCCTTAAAGAATTTTATCTCTTTGACACATTGAATACGTATTTATATTCTGTTACAGATCGGGGCACTGTACCCACTCTACGAAAATAAATCGCGGATATCACTGTTTGCCAGTTGGTCTGCTCCTTCCTATCCCCTCCTCTGTAGCAGACAGCTCGATCCTTTTTGGGGAGCCTGGTGAGCTTTAGGACAGGGTTTCCACCTTGTATTTTCCCATTATCTTGGCCACGATTCAGTGAGGTGTTCGTATGCCTGGCCCTAACCAAAGGGGCTACTCTCATGAGCCAACCCTTAATCAAGGGCTACTCAGGAGCTTGAGATTGGGCATGTGCTTGGGAGCTCTGCTGAATCGGGACCACCACACGATTCCTGCTGCTTCCTTATTGTCAGTGTTTCTGCTCCCCACAGGTGCTGGGAAAGACATGTCCTTGCCCTCAGTCAGAAATGAGAAAACCTGCCCTTAGCAATGTTATTCTCTTTCCTGCTGAGCTTAGGCAATACTGTAACATGCCTAAACAGTGCATCCACAACAAGGAATGGCATCATCTTGCTTTCAAAACAAACCTGTGGTGGGTGGAATTAGCTGTGCCGAATGATGCTGGCCTGATTGATAACAATCAGTGAAGAAACTTCTTCAGCTAGTCAGTCATTCACCTCTGGTCACCCTCACTTTAGAGGGGGTGGGAGCTGATTGTACTCTCTGTCTTCATACTACCAAGAAAGACAAAGGAGAACTGCTGCTATTTTTACTTTTTTTTTTAGTCAAATGCCCATTTAAATGGGTCGGTGTTAATGAACTGGGGGAAAGAGAGGGACGTTTCTACAGCACCTGGTGCGGTTGTACCTAATCTGTCTGCTCAGTTTACCTTTGTGTCTGTCCTTAATGCAAATCTACCTGCTCCTGTGAACAACAAAAACCACAAAACACCTGCCTGTAGCTTGTCCTGTGCACATACAGACGTGGTATTTCCTTCCTGAGCTAAAGGGATATCTGAGTAAAGGGAAGATCACTCAGCTTGTGGTAAACAGTTTGGGTGAGTTTTGCTGCCTTATCTTGTACATGCATCCAGTTTTTCAAAAATGTGTGAGAATAATTTCAGAGACACCGTCAGCACATCACGTCACTGCCTGCATGGTATGTAACATCATAAACGGACATGTATCTGGGTTATGGGATGCGTTTTTCCCCCCTTCCTGTGGAAAACCCACTCAAATTATGAACCTTCTCATGAATTGCACATAAAGGGGGGGGAAAGATGATCGTAAGTGAGAGCTGAAAGAAGAGTGAGGCCGGGGCGAAAGCGGGGAGATTAGGTGGGGGAATATGAGCAGGGGAGGAAAGGGTACGGGGATTAGGAAGCAGAGTTCATGGAGGGAAGGCAGAAAGGCTGGTCTGACTCAGAGAAAGGATGGAGGAGGGGATGTCTAGGCAGGGAGGTGGAGATGGGATCACCAGGAGAGCGCTGAGGTTTTCCCCAAGACTTTGAGAGAAAAGGCTGAGGAGAGGTGAGGGCCACATCTGTAGAGTACAGAGAAACAGGTTATCCAAGGAAGCAGTGATTTAGACTCTGGTGTTGTAGGATCTTCAGTGGGACATGGGTGGCAGGGCCCAGTGGAAAGAGAAAGGTTGGCTTGTCTCCTGGAGGAGACAAAGCTAAACAGAAACTGAAGGGTCAAAAGGAGACCATAACCAAAGGCTAGGAACCAGGGGCTGGATGGATGGAGACAGGGCTTGGACATGGGGCAGCAGGCAGCTGAGGGCACCCAGTGTGGATCGCTGGTGCCTGGTGAATTGAGCAGATGTCTGAGCTTGTTAGACCTCAGATGCTAGAGAGACTGAGTGCAGCTACCTGCAAGGCTGATGGCTCTGGCTGGGGAAAGGCTGGCTGGAATGGCAACTCCAGCTCATCATAGGAAAGGGTAGCCAGGGAGCAAAGAGGGAGAAAAAGATGGGACTGGAACAGAGGTGCTTGCTGACCTCTTACCCTTCTTCCCAACTCCGGGATGTCAAACCTGCAGAGAGCATATAGAAAAGCACATACTGCCTTGAAAAGATACCACTCTTGAACACAGCCAACACAGCCTCCTGAAAACTGCTGGCTAATTTCCTGTTTCTGGTTATGTATTAATTGGTACCAGGGAAGTATAAAATACATATAAGTGTGCCTTGCACCGTATCTTACAGTGTATCTCAAAGTACATGTAAGTGCATTGTTTCCCTTGAAGGAACCAGTCTGAATCTCAAACATCTTTTGTCTAAGATGAGGTTTTAGCAACTGAACTCTGCTGTAGCCGCCTGTGCAAAGCTCTTGTTATGATGGTAAAAAAAGTGGCTAAAATCAAGCAGTTATCAGCTGTTCCTTCAGTTTGGCTCCAAGTGGAAGCACTGGGATTTGACTAGCAGACGTGCTGTGGGTTTTTTGATCCAGCTGAACTTGGTGGTTTCTGTCCTTAAAGATACTGAGCACTGTATAATACTGAAAGCTCAGGCTCCGAGAGTTTCACACTCCCAGTTCCAGCACCAAAAATGGTATATTCATTCATTTTCTCTCCTGCCTCAGTTTTAAATGGATTTTGTGAAGTTGGATGAACCCCTGTAGCAAATGCCCTGATACATTAATGATGAGGAGTTTGGAAAAAGCTGTGAAATCATCATCTTCCAAGCAAAGCTGGAGCAGTGTGTAGCACAGAAAGCCCACAGCCATATGTCAGTGGGTACAGAATAGGCCAGCAACTAAACAGCAGCATGCTGCCCATCTTGTGCGCTGAGTCAAGTAAGACATTGTGCAGCAGGCAATTAGAGATTATTTCCCAATGCAGACACACAAGGACGATGAAGTAAGGCTGCACAGGTGGCCTTAATCATAGCATTTCCTAACTTTGGACTCTGCACCTCCATTAACGTTGTTTTTAAGGGGCGTATTACGTGCTGTAAGGAAATGATTCTGAGGAACATATGACAGCTGTACGAGCAAGATTTCTTTGGTAGGAGGGCAGACTTTGCATGAAGGACCACTCTGCAGACGTGCCTCATGCAGGCAAGCCTGCAGGCACCGGCTGAGGAGCTGATACTTCCATAGGGAAGGCTCATATCAGGTGCCCTTCAGGATGTAAGCTAAGGAGAGGGAAAGGATGTGTTTTTAAAGAACATGGACCCCTCTTCCCATTGCGTTTTCATCTGTCAGAGCCCTGAGGGCCCTAACAATCCTTAATGGCCCTGACCAGTCTCACCTGGGGCCTCCCCCCACACCCTGGCCATGGGCCCAGGAGCCCCATTTCAGCTCTGCCTGGGGCTTCCAGTCCCCTCCTGACCTATGATTTAGGTGTGGCTGTCTCCAGCCCAGTCTCTTGGATGGCCCTGAGGTCTGCGCTGTAGGTAGCTTGTCTCCAGCCCTGTCCTCAGCCTTGTTTCCTTCAGTCCATAATTGGACCCTCTGGATGGACCCTGGCCCTGGCTCATCCCCTCGCTGTGTTGGGGGCTGTCAATGGACCTCCATAACCCCCCAGGTCTGCCTGCCATGTTTGGCTCCTGCAGGATGGTGCCTGTCATTGAGGGTATTGCCAATGCTGGGGTCACCCTTGCACCCAGCTGCCCAGCCTCTAGGGAGCAGCCAGCCCCCTCTTCATCCTGACAACCTCCATTGGAATGGGAGGTGACGCAAAACTTCTCTGAGTTTTATCATGGACTCTTTGAAACTCCATCCTCAAGCAGAGCTCTGGTTCCCTCTGAGCAAACTTTTTCATGCAGGTTGGGGTAAGTGGGACGTCCTCACCCTGGTCAGGAGAAGATGGCAGAGGAACCCTTCCCTGCTAGATGGCTGATGCTATGCTTCTGCTATGATCCAGCCCCTTGCTTTGCCATCTCCCCTGGAGGCTTTGCTGCCAGGAGGCAAAAGGCTTTGCAAAGTTCTCCATGAGAGTCTGAGAGCGCTGCTGACCACCCTGAGGAGGAGTATTGGGCAGGCCATGCACAATGCCTGCCTGTTTGCCAATTTTCCTGCTCACTGGGCATAACAGCGTGGGTCAATATATAACTTGGGGTAATGGTTTTGGATGACACTGAGAGCAGCAAAAAAACATCCCACACAAATCTCTGTGTGTGGAAGCAGAGTGGGTTTTGGAGGGGAAGGGGGAAGTTTGGGCTGAAAATCCAACCTACCCAGTTACAGCTATTTTGATCCTGCTGAGTCAAAATAGATTCAGGTTCTTGGAAGTTTAGAAACACAGGCTAACTAGCTTTCCTATGTACAGGTCTCTCCTCCTTTCCCAAGTTAATCTGCAGGAGCAGAGAGAGTATGAGAAATTTTCCCTGGGATAGTCTCAAATTGCTCTGATCTAAAACAGAGAATCAGGACTCTCATAAGAGACCACACTCTTTTATGACATGAAGCCCTTGTGGGCAGCAGAAAGAGGGGTTTGATCATTCTTGGAAAAGAATGGAACTCGGTGGAAGTGGGCTCAGAAATTGGCAATAAAATGAAGCCTTGGGGATTTCATTCCAAGATAATGCCAAACGTGCTGCCGCCTGACTGGCTCTGTCTCGCACTGTCTCCCCTCCTCTCACCCCTTCCACCTGCCCTGCATCTGCACGCTCTCATTCATCAGTCACTGCTCCTCATCTAATCGAAGCCTCCAGCATGGCTGTGGACCAGCTGGCACCAATCCTTCTGGCATAGCACCAGTAAAGCCATGGAACTTGCCAGGTTGCATTAGCTGCCTGTGTCTATTTAACTTTCTTCCATATTTTTGTGGTAGTGCATCATGCAGATTATTATTTTGTCTTTTTCTCTATCTACTCCGGAGCAATAATTTAAGTCCAGACCTTATGGATCTTCTTGGCTCATTGCTTTAGTGCTGTCAGTCCCTGTACCAGACCCCATCGCACATTGGATTGTGAGCTTCTGAGGAAAAGAACTAGGTCTTTATAAAGCTCCTGGCAAGGTGACCCCCCTTGTCCTGAGGTGTAGGCAAATGCCAGCATAAGACAAACAAGGGGAAAATAAGCTTGACTTCAAAAAGTCCTTGAAGCCCATTCTTACAGCAGCTCATTAGTATGCACCAGTACAAGGTGACACTGTCAGCTCGCTTTGCTTTGTGTTAGGGGCAGATTTGGTGATGGTTCCTCGTTCTTGTGATGAATCCTGAATCGTGTGATATTTGTGGCTTTCTAAATGCCTGGATGTTTGCGGTCACATGAGAATCTGAGCCGTCAATTTTTATGCTGTTTCTAGGTCTCACGGTCACAGGGAGATGGTTAAGCCCCTCCTGGTGAACCTGAAGACAAAGATATCAGAAGACAAATAGTAGAAACCTCAGGTAGGCTGAGGTTTCTTTCTTTGCCTATTTTCTTGTCCTTTTCAAAGCACAACACTGAAGTTGCTCTTTAATCCAATGTCACAATTTGGGGAAGCCTGAATCATGAACTTTTAAGCATGTGAGGTTGGTTATATTTTATTTAGATTGCAGCTCTGTTTGCCTATATGTCCTCTTCAGGCTCGCTCTCTATCGGGACATTAGACCACAAGCATTTTTTTCCTCAGGCACAGTGAGTACAGAAGTTGGATGGGAAACTGGTAAGCAGTCAGAGCACTCCTCTTATTTTCTCACCCCAGGTTTTCTAGGGAAAGAACTGTTCCACACTGAAGTTTTGGACAGCTTTGGAAAGTACCATGCTGAGGTTCTGCTAAGGTTGCCCTCCTCTCAAATAACATTGGATTTCCCCACGCTCCACTCCCTGCCCCAATTTCTAGCTCTTCCAAACATGGAAACTGGGAAATAATGGAAAAAATGAGGCAGCCTGCCCTTTCAGAAGACATTTTCTAATGTCACTATGTTTCCCTGCTCACAGCCCATAGGTGATGTTGATGGTGTTTACAGGAAATGCCATGAGTAATTTGCAAAGCGAAAGCGGCTTACTATCAGGTCAGGGCTTGTCTGACTGGAAAGTGCTGTGCTGCGTGGTACTGGGCTCACAGGCTGGGCTAGCTGATTCCCCTGCAGCGTGCCACACCGGCGGCTTAGTGAGGCCAGGGTGGGGAGCGAGGCCTGAGGAGAAGGTTGTGTAATGCTTCTTCCAATATTGGCATAGAAAAGCAAGGGCAGCTTGCGGCCAGTGTGACCCTGTCAGAAAGGCCTGGCTTAGGAGCTGCCACCTTACTGGAGGAAGCCATTTCTAGAGCCTTCTTCACCTTACCTTGTATATTCCCTGCAGGGTGCAGCACAGCACCAAAGCCTTTTTCATCTCCCCATCTCAGCCCAACAGCATGCACCATTTACCTCCTGGAGGTCTTTAAGTGCCTCCATCTGTCCCAAAAAATTCCCCCCTGCAGTGTAAGACCTTGAATTTCTGCTATCAGCACCAGGCTCTGTACTGTTGGAACTGCTCCTAGTTTAAAGCAACCGAGCAACTGCCGCCCCCCCGCCCCTCCCCGCACCAGGGGCTCTAGCCTAAAGGAAGACTGAACATTCCTGCCAAGATACAAGGAAGATGCAGCTCCGGTCCCATTGAGCTCAACTGTAAAACTCTGAGGGACTTCCCTACACTAAGGCTCCTCTCTGGTAGCTAATACTTGCCTGCGTGTGTCTTGGACAAGTCTGTGTGTATCACGCTTTGCTGCAGATCTAGCTGGCTACCCACACCAGGGATGCCTTCCCCCAACAAGATTCTTGTACACCACCTGCCTGCTCCTCCCTGCTCTTGGGGCTCCTGCCGGCTCCCCTCACCAAAGCCACTTTTGCTCCCTGCTTCTCCCGTCCCACACCGTGTGCCTCTTCATTTCTGCTCATCTGGCAGCTTCACATGCTCACCTCCTTCCTCTCTCTCTTCCTTTCATTCTCTTCCCTCTCAATATCAGGATGCTTTATCTATCCCTCCATTTTTACAGGAGGGATGTTTAGCCTTCCCTCTTATCTTCTCTGTCTTCTGCTCCCTTTCATTCTGCACTTCCCTGGGGATTAGGCAGAAAAGCTCAAATGCTTCAGCAGAAAATGGTGATGTGGAGGTGAAAAAATTGCCCAACCTGAATAAAAGAACATCTACACTTCAGTCAGGATAGTCTGGATAGTGCATGTACCAACAGGGCAAAGGGTGGGGATGATACAAGCTTTCGGGAGGGGGTGGGGGGGGCAGGTCTGCTGCCCAGCTGTGTGCCGGGGTGTCCTGGGCTGGCTGGCGTAGGAGGATCCATCTTCCCTGTGGCAGCACTTAAGCCTGATGGTAACTTCGCAAGCTTGCGATGAGGTCTGTGGTCTGAATGCACTTGGCACAGGGAGGGCTTTAAAGGTGTGGGGAGAGGCCTCCTGCCGCAGGAGTCGCTTGAGCAGCCTCAGCAGAGCCAGCGGAACACCGAAGGGGCAGGGCCCTTAGGAAGGAGCCTTAGGAGTCCTCCCCTGACCCCAGGCCCCTCGCACCACTGATGCTTTCCACTTCTTCCAGGGCTTGAGTCTGGTTTTGAAGATGTGCAGGCTGGGGAGACGAAGCGAGGGGCAGCACTCTTTCTCCCAGTCCGGAATCAGAGCTGGGTTTGGCGTTTCTGTGCATTTACTCCTGGACTGAGAGGACTTCCCCAGCCTGGAAAGTAGGAGAGCCACAGTGTTGAAAAGACTCATGATTGATTATCAGTCCCTTACAGGGGCCCTACAGCGTGCAGGCAGCTCTTGGAGACAGCGGGTGGCTGCCGAGCTCTCCAGGTAGTCCTGTTCATACCGTGGTGCTCCCAGAAACTGTGCGCTTCTGATTTTCCAATTCCTGAGCATCTCAGGAGCTCTCTCTCCTCTGTTCCTCCCTCCCTGCGTTTCCTTGAAATGCTCCACTTGTTATTCAGAGTGCAAATCTAGGTTACACTCCCCTGTAAGTGCTAGTACAAAAACAGAGGGGAACTGGGTAGGGGGTGGGAAGGAGGCGGGAGGTATGGCACAGTATCTGTTCAGCTCCTTGGCTCCTTGTTTCACAGTGTGGTATCAGCCTGGTCAAGAGCTCTTACACCCTCTGTGAGCAGGGTGGGTGACACTGCACCCAGCTGTGCCTTCAACACCACCCAAAGAGTCAGAGCTGCCTTTCCACCGTGTGCACCAGCAGGAAGGTAGGATGCCGGCTGAGCATGGTCCCCAGCCTGCATCATCTTCCCACTGACAAACAGCATCTTCCAGCTGCAGGAATAAAAAAAAAAATTAGTCCCACCCCTAAGAGGCCTCGAGGGAATCACTGGATTTTAGAAATGTTGTGCCTGCTTTCAGTCTCCCTGCTTACTCTTCGCGTTGCCTCATGTCTGCTGCAGTTCCCAAGCCCACTGCGCCTTATTCCCAGCCACTGCAGGGCTGGCAAAGCTGGTGAAATTGCACAAGGTGAGAACTGAAGCAGTGGCTGGGAGAAGGAAGCAGAAGCCCCAACGTGTGCCTCATAGCAGGGTTTAGCCGGGCAACTCCTTCCCCGGGGAGGGTAATTCTGGTAAGTAATGCAGCGCCTTTCCTTTCCCTTGCACACTTGATCCCCACTGTCCCTGCTGTAACTAGCTTTACCGGCTGCCACCAGAGAATAGCAGGGCCTGCCCCCATGGACAACCATCTTCTGAGTGCTTCGTTTGCAGCCTGGAGGCTCAGCTGTCTCCATGACCACCCTTGCCCCCCTTTTCCTTTCTTGCAGATTTTTTGTCTCCCTTTGTGGTTTGCTTGTCCACAGCTTTGAGAGGGCAATCAGGGAGAGGCTGACCAGTGTTGGGGTGACTACTTAACTCATTCCACATGGGCTATGTGGTGCAGTGCAACTCTGGAGTCTGATTTCTCTCCTCGGACCCTGGACATCGCAGTGAAGCTGCGCTGCCTAATCCATCTGTCCTCGCTGCACACTCGCCCGTTTGGTTGTCTCTTCCCAAATCAGTCATTTTGCGCCCGCTTTTGGGAGACGGAGCTGTGTCTCCTGTGAGCCAACAAGCTGAAGTTTAAGCCTATGCTCTCCCACACTGTCTTTCCCAGCCTACTATGGCCTCACGTCAGCGTGCTCTGTGCTCCACCTTCCAGCTCCTCGTCATTACTGTGGTGCGAGTACACGTATCACCACTATTAGCACTTAGTGACCCAGAAGGGGAAGGGGTCTCAGTGCCAGGATCTGTAAGGAATGACCCTGCTGGGGAGCCGATGTGGGCGAGCTCAAGAAACACGTCTGGAAGGGAATGTGTACCCCTCCTCCAGGGGCAAGGGGGACAGCCGGGGTTTGTGTGGCACTGGCTGTTCCTGGCATTTCTCCCCAATCTTTGCAGAAAGGAAAAGATAAAAGAAGCACATTTTGCACCTGTCCCAGCAGAGCAATTGATTTAATGCTCCCTCATTTTCCCAGGGTGTAGCAAACTAGGGATGTGGAGAAACATGGAGGCACTTGGAAGGATGTGGAGGGTCATGGAGGGACGTGGAGGAATGTGGAGGGATATAGGGGAACATGGAGGGACATGGAGGGGAATGGGGGATGGCAGGTGTGGGGCAGGTGGGGAGCAGCATCCCCTGAGCACATAGCAGGAGGTACCTGGTGATGAGCCCCAGGTTGAGCTGGGAAGAGGCAGGTTGCCCGAGACTGATTTCATGCTCTGCCTGCTGGGCTCACAGCAGAGAGAAGCCAGCTGGCGCTGTTTTGGCCACAGGCTTAGCGTGTTTGTACCTCACCCATCGGCGGGAGGGAACCTGCCTCGCCAGCCTCGCACCCGGCTGACAGCCAGCTGAACCCGCCAGCGGGGGATAAAATGGCGGCAGGGGGAACAGCACATGCACAACATGAAGTGTGACACTCTCTGTGCTGGGCTAATGGGGCCGGGGGTGGAGGAGATGGTGACCGTGGTGGGCCCCGGTCTCTGCCTAGGCCCTTCTTGCCACCTGCGGGCGCATGGGGCTGTACCGTGTGGCAGAGGAGGGCCTGGCAGCGGGGCTGGGCACCGGGCCATCCGCCTCCGCAGGGCCTCTCTGTCGCTCCTTCCCCAGCAAGCAAAGCACCAGGGGCTGGCAGGGATCCTAAAGCTCCATGTGGGTCTCTGGCACAAGGATGGGGCTGGAGTTGGGGTGGCACGGTGGCCGGGTCAAAAGTCCCAAGGGGACCTGAAAGGTCAGCATCTCTAAGGGGGTTTTACGCAGCAACACCTTACCTGAACACTCTTTTCAACCAAAAGGTTGAAATGCGTGCAGTAAAGATAGCGCTGAAATGTCGGCAGCCAGACGGCTCAGCCGGCTGCCTGTGCTGGTTGCTTGGCTGGGAATGACTCTGCCCGGCACACCACAGCTGCCAGAAATCAGTCTGAGAGCCACCTGCTTAGCTGGGGCTGCTGGTAGGGCTGTCGCTGCAGAGTCAAAACCAGATCCTGGAATAAATGCAGCTTTCTCATAAGAATGTGAGCAGATCTATGTTTCATTTTAACCATAATCCTTCTTTGACTTGGTCTAATAACCGTGGCATATGTGACAAGCCAAATGCCTCAGACTTGCTTCTTCCCACCTTGCTGTAGCACACAGTGCACAAAAAAAAATGGGTATGAGCTTTGTATGCCCGGGGGTCTCCCTTTGGCTTCATTTTAAAAAAATTAGAGATCATATTAGGTTGTGCTTACACTTCCATGAAGGATTTAGGTGTGGGTTTTTTCTTCCCAGCCAATAAATGCATTTGTACCAATGCCACAGCTTGGTTCAATTCTCAAGTATTTTCTTTCAGTGTCTCTCAGCCGTAAGTATAACTATCTTGGACATTTGTGTACTTCCAGTTTTGGTCAGTTGAGAGTTTCCTTATAGCTGGAAATGTGTCCTCCAGTTCTTTAGTTGCTCTGGCCGCACTCTCTCCATTGAGTACTTGCTCTTAATGAGCCCAGATATTTGAAATGCCTTTCATCTCATCCTAGTCACTTTTTTGACTGGTTCCTTTACACACTCTGTCTTCTTCCATATTCTGTTATTATCTGTTTGTCTCATTCTTGTACTCCTTCCCCAGTCGTGGAAGTGTGACTCATTCATGGAATCACAGAATGGTTCAGATGGGAAGGGACCTTTAAAGATCATCTAGTCCGCTCCCCCTGCCACAAGCAGGGACATCTTTCTCTAGATCAGGTTGCTCAAAGCCCCCTCCAACCTGACCTTGAATATTATCAATGACGGGGCATCCACATCATCTTTTGGTGTCTTTGGGTTTCTTAGGACAGGGCTTTGTGGGCAGGTAAGAGCAGACCCAAACTCGTTTCGCTCACACCGTGTCATTCAGGTGCAAGGCATGTCCAAGCCTAGAAGCAGCATGGCTCTGCTGGCTGTGCCCTAGCCAGTATGCCCTGTCCAACCTGGGGGAAAACCTGTCATTTGGCTCTGTACTCACCTGGCAGTGGATGCAACCAAGCTGTGAGTCCTGTACAAAACCTGCACCTTGGCCTGCCTTTATCAGTTCTCTGTGCTGGATGCAGCTGGGCCCTCCACTGAACCAAAGAGCATGTGATTTGGCAAGACCAAATGTGCGTGAGTGTGTGTTTGTGGAGCAGGGGGAGAAATGCTGTCTTTTTTTTGGTTGAAAACCCAGTTTATCCAGGCATCTTATTAGTCATTTTAGGACCAAGAGGTTTGTGAAAGTCATTAGAGCAGTGTCCTGCTGTTGAGACTCTCGCAGGCTACCTCCATGCTTAGAGTTGCGCAGAAGGAGACAGACAGTCTTCTCTCCCTTCGGGCTAAGCCCGCCTGAACTGGAGGACTTTTGCATGTCTCTGAAGGAAGGCACTTAATTCTTCCCCATGACCTGCTTCAAGCAAAGCTACAGCAACCAAATGGACCGTGCTGTGTGAAATGCGGAGTCACACTGGTGTGAGTCAAACATCCCCCTCTGGTGCTGGAGAGCTCAGCTAAAGAGCAAAACAAAGGCAAATACATCAGCAGCTGAAAGCTGGTGGTTTTTTGCTTCCTTCATGGCAAAAGCCCAGCAGGCTCTGACTGAGATCAAAACGCAACATATCACCTGGAGGTCCATGGAGCAGCAAAGAGACGTTGAAACCTCCCACCACTTCCATCATCAAAGGCTGCAGTAGGTTTCTTTCCATGTGTTTTTTCATAGCCAGCCTCGGAGAGAGCAACCATTCAAAAGGACATTAGGTGTACCTTCTGTTGGCTGAACCAATTAAAATTACCCTTCAATGTCACCAGGAGCACACATGCACACAAAGGAAAATTCAAGGGGGAAAAGAGAAACAAACACAGAGTTCCATCTAGGGAATTGGCTAGTTTACAGGGACTGGTAATGGGACTATACGGCCGCGCTTCAAGGTCACAAGTTTGACTTCAGATAAGGTTAGCAACAGCTGAAAATTTTTATTGGTGGCTGTTCAGTGGCCTACGTGAAGTTAATGGATAGTCTCTTGTAGCCATTTAATTTAACCAGATAACTGCCGTATGCTTAGTAAAAAAAAATCCCCAAATCAAACAATTAAAATTGTTGATGAGCTGATGCATGTGGAAATGAATAACAAAGTTCACTGAAGTCTTCTGTACTAATTTATTAAATGATGATGTATTCCGACCTCTTTGTTCCTGAACTTATGTCCTGTTTGTTGGAGTTGGATCACAGAGCTTTAGAGCAGAGATATTGGTAAAGGATCTTTTGTATGTTTGCAACATATCAAAATAAAAGCCTTACTTTTTCCAGTAGGGCATGACTGCTATTACATGAAAGACTAACTTTAAACGTGCCATAAGATAGCAGTGGCATCCTGGCTGTCTTCAGTACTACGACTTACTGAGAACACCTTGTCTGGAAAAATGCAGCTGCTTTATGTTCGGTAGCTTTAGGTGGGGAGAAGCCAGAGCTCCTGGTGCAGGACTCTGTCAGAACTCGGATGAGTCCTATGGTGCCGAGCTCTGTTTTTGCTGAGTTCACTGTATTAAAGGTGCATGTATCAGTAGCATTCAGTTTTGGCTTTCACCGGTATTTTTACTTATTTTGCAATACTTCCCAAACTCCTGTGCTGCAGTAAACTTTTATTTGTGTGGTTTTAGTTGGCTTTGGATAACAGAAGTTACACATGCCATTGATATCAGCAACAATGCAAAGACAGAGCAAAACCAGACCTATCAAATCTTTCATTTCTGTAAAGTGGGGTGAAAGAAGGGACTAAAACTGTTGTCTTTTGTTTTGTTTGTGATCATATGTCTTCATCAACAAGGTACTCAGAATCCATTGTTAAATAAAGTGATAATATCTGGTACCAAAGGTACCTCCTGGCTACCAGTGAGAGGCTTGTAGAATGGCTTTGGTATTATTAAATCTCATTGGAAATCTTTCTGGTTTTTGCTTTTGGCAACACTAGAAATAAAACAAAACTCTACTATACTTTGTTGCTGTAGGTGCAGTCCTGACACATTGTCCCATGTACACACCAGGCATCACTTTTGAATCCTGGAGAAGCTGCAGTCCAAAGGTGCTGCTAGCGAGCAGAAATCACAGTGGTAGGTGGCAGAGACAGAGTTCACTGACTGCATTTTGGAAAATGCTGTAGGTTATTTTTGTTTATCACCTGGAATGGTACGAGTAGATCAGAATTTAAACTTGGGGACTCTTGGACATTTTCCTCAGGAGGTCTGCATCTGTATAGAGAGAATGTTATAATATGCTTTCTTCTCCTTGGGGAAGGGATAATATCCCCTTGGCAACATGAGTGATGGCTTAAATGGAACAATAACATTAGGCAAGTGTTTGCAGTTCCAGAGCACATTAGCATCTGGAAACAAGAGAGGGAAGGGTAAGCATTATATGGGTAAGCAATTAGGAAGATAGGAACATGGCAGAGGGAGAGCAGCATATTTCAAATCTGTAGTTATTTTATAAAAGGACTGAGAAAGGTAGGGTTGTTACTTGTTATTTATATGCAAATGCAAGGAGTACTCTTTGAAATAATGCTGTAATAGCAATTTTCTCATTATCCTTGTTACATTAGAGGAGGGAGAGAGATGGGGGTACAAAGCTTTTCATTTCAGTTTGAAAGAATACCTTTAAGTGAGCCGCTTGGGAAGACCTTTTCCTGTGGGCTACCTATGATGTGACCATTGAATATGAGGTATTTGCCCCTTTCTCCATGGTGTGGGCTATTGTCTGAGATAAGACATTAATTTGGCTTAGGGTCTGTGGGAAAACCCCAGTCAGTGACTGTCTCTGTGAAGGTCATGCCTGGCTGGCTCTGTGCTCAGTGCCTTCTCCCAGGCTGGGAAAGAAACGAACAGCGAGCATGGCTGCCTCCTCGGCATCTCTGTCTGCAACGAGCTGGAGCTCCAGCTGGAGCTAAGGGGAAAGCTCCAGCGGGAGCAAGGTGCCTTGTATAGCAAGCGCTGGACCCAGACATTGTCATTCAGCTCAGAAATAGTCCCTGCATGCCTCTCACTAACATTAAATATTTGCCCCTTGCTTTAACTGAAGGTTGTTGGGATACATGAGGCCCTGGCCAGGAGCTCTTGTGGTCAGATAGGAGAGCTGGGCCCTGGTCCGCTTCATGCCATGCCAACTCTTGCAGAACTGTGGGCTTTAGCTCAGCTCTGTTGACCAGTCCTGAGTCCACGCTAGCTCCCCACCAGCCTTGCTGGCTGCTGCAAAACTCAGATTTTCACCCATGCCAAGTTCATGGTGGCTCCTTGCCATGAGGCCCAAGTGCCACTGCCTGGCTCTCCAAGGTGGTACCTCCCCTCAGACAAGGGTATGAAAGGGTGGTGACTCCAGCAGCATGCAGAGATGGGCTGGAGCACTCATCACACTCTGGCTGAAGAAGGAAATTACTATTATGATGCCGAAGCAAGCAGATAAAATATGAAAGTCAAGGAACTCAGTCAAATTAGAGTTTGACATAAGGACAGGACGGTGCCAATCAGACACAACTATTTTTTTTTTCCTTAGTGGTTCTAATTTTTTTTCCTGCCTTTTGCATCTTTTTGCTTGGAAACATAAGCTGTTTTGAAGGTCAAAGCTCTGAGAGAAAGAACTGGTAGTGCCATCTCAAATAATTTCACAGTGATGCTCTGTTGCTTACTCCTAATGTTAAGAACTCTCGATGTAACAAATCCCCAAAGTCACAGTTCAAGCACCCGTTGGAGGTCCAGTTTGTCCTCTGGTAGTTTTGTTTTTCAGGGTCTCTGTCTGCATGTACTCATATTTGTGTATTTTATGCATCCAGAAGAGCTAAATTCCTCCCTTTCTTCTTCCCCAGATGAATGCTATCGTTTTATGTGGGGATGAGTGGCACTTGTGACAGATGAGCTGACAAAACATGGCAAAACCATGGGAGTCTGCAACACCAACAGTCATGTTGGTGTTTCCATGTGTCTGCTGGATGGGAGGTATTTTGCCATCACTCTTCCTACGTATACAGTCCTAATGCATTCAGAAGGGGTAAACTTCTAGTGATGTGTTTTTCAAGTGTTGTGTTGTCATGGCAGGGAGAAGTTGGACTCAGTTCTCATACATTGTAACACAACGCGGAGCCTGTAGCAGAACCGCAGTAGAGGAGCAGGACCGTTTTCATACATTGCTACCTAGCTGGAGTGACCTTTTTCCTAAATGGCCTGCAATTGCGAAGAAAATCGCCTTTTCCCTGTACTGTCAGGATAAATTCCTGCAATCCATACCATACCTTTTGCTGTGCTCATCTGCTAGCTACACAGAAAGTGCTAAATAGTCATGCATAATTCATTACTCTTAATTAAAATGTAAATTTATTGTCAGACTTTTTGCGTAACTAAAGCACCATTGTAGGAATAGGTTTAAGTTCTGTATCTGGAATTCCTTCTGCTCAAATAAACACGTGACACCTTATGCTGTCTGAAGTGGAGCAGTTGATTGCCGAGTGGGACAGAACTGAACTTCCAGGGGAGGTCAATCAGTCGGTGTGTGTCTAATATTCAACAGTGTGAACCCACTTTGCTATTAAGTGAGCTGGCTTACTCTCCGTGGTGTTAGATGCCTGCATTTCAGACTTGGCACAGACAGGAAGGATTATTTATAGGTAATATTTCTCCCCCCTCCAAAAAAAATCCAGACTATTTTATTGGCCTCAAGCTGTTCCTCAGGAGCCTTCAGAAGGATGTTTGATGGATTGCTGCGCTTACTGTAAACATCTGACTTACCAGAGCACCTTGCAGGTTAGGCTTCATTCTTTATAGACCTTGAAGCTTCACATGCAGCTGGCTATCCATTAAATGAGTGATTAAGTACATGAAAAAAAAAAGCATATTTCACAAGGATGGGGTAATGACAGAGTGCTCAGCGGGGAATTTAGTTGTAATTGTTAGTGTTTCCCCCCTCCTCCCTCAAAGCAATAAAATCCTTAAATTAAAAAAGAATGTAGAGAAGGTGGTCTTGGGGTTGTGGATGAAGTGCAAGGAGCTCTTCATAAAAGAAAACCGTCATGGGGCTGCGCATGAGTGGAGAGAGAGAGAAAATTCCCATCTCCACCATACCAAGAGTCATAGAGAGAAAATTCCCATCTCCACCATACCAAGAGTCATAGGAGTATTTCACCAGCACGCTTTTGATTATTTTTTTCCCCTCTAACAAAAATGTGACCTCTTCTTTGCCTACGCCCTGTCTCTGTCTGTCTCTCTCTCCCGTGGACAGGCAGACAGAAGGTCGTTTCAACTCTTGGGGAGAGCTTGGTACTGAACAGAAGTCTCTTGGACGCGGAAGGAAAATGTTTTGCTCTGCCATTCCCTGAAGTCACATTATTCTTATGTTTGTGCTACACATGGCTGTCTTGGAAGGTCTGGGATTCATTACCTGCCTTCTGCCCTAACCTTCTGGCTTGGGAAATATGCAGAGAGTTTCAAGATTAGCTCTCCCGGCCAAACGGTGACATAAAACTGCAGTTGGCCGAGGGGCAGACAGGTTGTGTGCACAGCTCCCGGTGCCTCCGACCCTGTCCCTGCCTGCATTGCCCCAGCACCCCTGTCCCAGTGCCGGCAGCCCTTGGCCAAGCAGGGCAGGGAGAGCCGGGGCACGAATGGGCCACCAGCTGCCTTGCATACCTTTTGCAGGAGAGGAGCAATTTTTGCAGCACTGGAGGAGCCAGCTCGCAGCCCTCCCCAGATTGCAGTGGACTGGAGGAAGCAGAGTCGGACGTTTATTTTCTAGGCCACATTTTGATGGAGTCTCAGGAGCCCCACTTGAATTAGGTTTTCTGTCATTGCCCTTTGCAGTGCATGCTGCAGGACAGGGGATCTACAAGAGGTCCTCTGCAACAGGAGATGTCCAGAGCACCTGGGAGCCACCCACTTCCTCTCTCAGTCTCGCCTGGGTCTCACGCTTTGGGCAGCCAAGAAGGGGTCTGAGCAGTCTTTTTGGCAGGCATGTGTATGCAGGGGTGTAAGGGGTGGAGGGAGGAATGGCACATCAGCAGCGGGGCCCTCAGTCAATGTCAGAAGCTGGTTTGAAAGTCGGTCACTGAAGTGGTCTGACGTCAGCTCTGTCGCTATAGGAAGTATCGGGTTAAGCTGATAATTATCTACAGCACGTGTACGAATTATGAACCTTTTGATGTTCAGGCTCATATGTTTTGAGTTAGCCAGCACATCTTAATCAGATTTTCTTTCCTTTTTAAATGAAGATTCGAAGCTCTCTTATCTCCCATTCCCTTCCCCGCCTTTGAACTTTTACTTCACTGAAATTTTCACAGACGCAGCCTTTCCTCAGCCAGGTCCCACCAGCTTCCATCCACAAAGCCAGGTCAGCAAGGTAAAATGGCAGGTGTTGCTGGGTTTACCGTGATAGGTTTGATGCAGGTCCAAAACAAGGAGCTCTTTGTCTGTCACTGCTTTTTCTTCTGCAATATTGAAATGCATTTTATCAATGGCACTTGGGTAGAGGAAAGGGGAGAAAGAAAGGAGAAAAAAAAGACCCTCGAAAGAGGCTCTGGTTGGTTCAATAAAAGCCTGGCTATTCTGCCTTCCTTGAGTGTGAGCAATTTCCTCACTGGTGCAGGGAGCCTCCAGAAAGCAAACCCTAAAACTCATCGGCTCTGCTTGCAAAATTCAGTGTCTTTGTCCTAACCACAAACACTTCACCAGCACCCCACCCGCCACAAAACACAATAGCTCATTCCCTCTATGGGTCTCCAAGTTTTTCACAGATATTAGTCAGTGTTTTCATATTATTATTACAGCTTTACTTTATTACTCTCCATTTTTTAATAAAAATACAACACTCATGCTGCTTTGGCCCAGGTTTTTTTGTTTTTTTTTTTATTTATAACCCAATCTGTTTTAATAGCTGCATTTATGACTGAACTGAGGAAAAAAAAAATGGATGTATTTGACTCATTTCGGAATAATTTCTGAAATGTTTCTTCATCGCTTTCAATGGCCTGCATCCCCCTGGGGGTTTCAGGTGTGGGCCAGCATTAGCTGCCCTTGCTGTAGCTTGGTCCGGGGCAGCAAGCTTTCCCACTGCAGCAGGATGCAGCTCCCCTGTGCTTGTCCCTCTACCCATCGTATCGTGCCCGTAGACATCCGGTCCCCTCCTTCCCTGCATGAGACTGGATGGCATCTGCACAGCCACTGAGCTCAGGTCACTGCTACAGTCATTATCACCTCCTACCACCCTTCCTGTAAACTTTATGAGCTCCAAAGTTAGAGATTTGCTTCCCGTCCCTGCCAGGAGGCACCTGCCTGCCTTCGAGGCTGATGCCTGCGATGGCCACTGCCACTGGTGTGATGGCACCTTCTCCCCATTCCCAGCCTCAGGCTGGCACGTGCCTCTCCACTCTCCAGGATGAGGAGCGGCTGCAGGTTGGGTCCTGTCTGGTGCCCACCCTGAGGTCCCCGTGGCCATCACAAGCTATTCACGTGGCCTGGGAGAGGCCCAGGCAGAACCCCGGCATCTGGGGGATGGTGGCTGAGCACATGCAATGGCTCGGCAGGATTATCTCGCAGCCACGCCAGAGTAATCTCTTAGGTGGATTACTCCCAAAGCCAGAGTGAGAGCATGCCATTTCAAGAGTCTTGGACAAAGCGCTCACGGGGCTGTTTCTCCGTCTGTTTGCCCACTGATAGCCAAAGGGCTACTTAAAAGCCACATGCTGTTCAGCCTCCTGATGACCCTCAGCGCACGCCCACCCTTTGGCCATGGGGAAGGAGTGGCTGATTTTGGAGCTGAGAAGAGCTCTGAGAGGATGGCTGCACTTCATAAGGCTCCCAAGCCCTCCAAACAGCATTGTCAAGGGAGCAGGCAGTGAGCTGACAACTTTTAGGTCAGCCCCAGAACAGCTTGCCAGGGAAGCCTATCAAGCCCCAGTAATCGGGTTTGATTTAAATCTTTCTCCTTCTCGTCACCCTTTCTGGATTAAGTCATCTCCACCAAATAAGAGAGAGGCTGCCTTGGGAGAGTCGCAGCCAAGCTCCTGTACGGGTGTCGGGGAGAGGAAGGGAAAGGTAGGCAAGTCACCCTCACTTTTGGATCTTATCATCTCCATACCAATTTTGCTGCTCCACTGGAGTCACAAGATGACAATAATCTAGAAACCAGCAGCTTTTGAGCCCACCTATTCTCCTCTGGTCATATGTCATGGTTAGTGTATAGAGTTCTTTCCCCTGGGCGCTCAGGAGTCGTGCTGGCTGCAGTGGGGTTTGTGACACCAGAGCAAGAGGGCCCGGGAACCCTGACACTTTGGGATTCCACCGAGGGAGGCTATTTCACAAGGTATTTTTTCTTCATTTCACCTGCTGTTTCTCACACTGAAAAAATGCAGGTCTTTACTTGAGGCTACAAGCTCGCACAGGCTCCCCTTGTTAGTAAGCAGCACCCTGGATTGCCAGACAATGCCTTCTGTGTGCTGCAAGGGCACGAGGACACGGGGGAGCCGGCAGGGTAACCTAGTCCTGGTCTGTTCTTTCAGAGTGTCCCTCTGCTATGACAAAAGAGAAAACGTCAGTGTGGTGTCGCCTTGCTCACGGCCTCGGAGGAGCAGGAGGGTGGGTGGGAAAGGTTATCGCAGCAAAGAGAAACCAATCGCAAAGACAGACGGCAAAAGCTAGCTGGTAAAATAAAGAAGCGCCACCTTTGCAGCTGGTACCGCTTGGGGAAGAGTGGTCCTGTGGCATCAAGGTGAAAGACAGGGGATATAAGCCGTGTGGGTCTTGTGGGGGAAATGGGGAAAAAGGGAGGCTTTCTTTGCAACCTGTAGGAGAAGGGGAGGGTGTTTCCTCCCCAGCTCAGTGCTCACCCTGAGCGTGAGAGGGAGGTTGCTGTTTGCAACGCATGTGATCTTGCAGAGTAAGAAGGATCGCTGAACGGATGACGCAGGAAAAGGAGGATTACTCTGCATGTGATGGCAGAAGGAGGATGGAGGAGCATTCTTACAAGGGGTGTAAGAACGGGGATTACTAAGGGATTTTCTTGGGGATCTAGGTATAACGAAGACGCTCCACCCTCTACCTTACACCTGGGGCCTCTGAAGGGGGAAGTGAGAGGTCATCAGAAGCCATCTCATATATGTTAAAGTCCTGATGGCTTTCTGTCACCCTTTGAAGCACGTGCTGCTTACCCCGCTGATCTATCTATTGCTGGGTTTCACTGACTTTTGGGGAGCCAATGCCATTTCCAAATTTCTAGTCAAAAGAAGAAAATGAGGCCACCTTTGTGTAAGCTAAGCGTCTGTCTCCGCTGGAACAACTCAAACTGTTTGGCCACTTCCCCCTTTCTAGCCAGAATGCAGCTTCCCCTCCACACAGGATTTCGTAAACGAAAGAGTGAGCTGACACACCTCAGTGCAAGAGGCTCTAAAACTTGTTGGGTCAATAGGAAGATGCTTCCATTCATTTCAGTGGCAGTCCTTCAAATGCACTGAACAGACCAGAACCGATGCCCTTTTACGCTCACGCACTTTCAGGCCACTGTTGCCGCTTTGTAACAAGCTGAAAAATTCACATATTGACAAAAATAAGTGAATTTGATTTTGGGGGCCATACCCAGCAGGATCACATCTGTCATGGCGGGAGGGGGTAAGGTGGGAAGTTTGCTATAACTGTGACAGTGACCTCTTTAATAGTGGTAACAGAGTTCTACAGCTGGGAGGGGAAGGCTACAGCCTGGCTGCAAGTGAATCTTTAGAAGTAGCAGCCTCTGTGAATAGTCCAGCAAAAATGGTTGAGTTTTGGCTGAGTTCTGAAGCTCTGACAGTGAATAATTGCTGTTGTTTACATAACACCCACGCACAAACCATAAATGTTTGGCTCTTTGACCTTAGCCATGACCACAGAGATCTGCAATAGATGCTCTTCACGTCCTCTCTGCTACACCGCTCCCCTCCAGCTGCCTCAGCAAGGCTGGTCTGGGCAAGGGAAAGAAGCCCTGCAAGTGGTACCGATGGCAGGAACAGGGATAGACTCAGCTCCGGGCGGGAAGGGGGCGGGGGGGTGGGAGCAAAGCTGGCAAGGGGCCAGACTGGAGGAAACACAAGGGAAAACCAAGGCCCGAGGAACAGAAGAGGACAAAGAGAAGAACCGAAAGGGTAATTGCAGGCAGGGAGACTAAGCTGTTTTTTCGAGCAGAGGTAAGAGCAGCCTTTGTGTTGTATGTACAGACTGTTTTCTGTCTGTACATCCTTTCACAGAGGACGTAGCACAATGCATGCGATGACGGTTGTACTGGTAGAGCACAGGCCAGAAAATTAGCAAACACTGAAGGGGAATTACCAATAGAGGTTCAAATACCAGGCAGGAAAGAAAAGAGAATAGCTGCAATTAAAATAAAAAAGCTTTAACGGAAAAAAGAAGGTTACATTCTTCATAAGGGTAAGGCGTCTTTTCCCCAGTGTTATCCCTTGTCCCCATTGCACACCTTCTTTCACATTCTGCCCAGTCTTTGTTCTTCTCTGCACCCAGGCCCCAGCCCTTGCCTGAAGCACCTCACCATGCCCTGCTCACCATTTCCACTCTGTCTCCTCATCCAGCCCCTCCATCCTTATCCATCCGTCCTTCCTGCTCCCCCCATCCACCTCCAGCCCAGCACCTCACCTCTCCAGGCCATGCCCCTGCCAGGAGCTACCCCCGCTTGCTCTGCCTTATTTCCCAAGAGCCAGTCCATGTCCCCACTGCTCCGTCCTTTCCTCCTCTCCCCTGCTCTGGCTCCTGCAGAATCTCCCAATATTTTGTGCCTCTGGGTTTCCAAACTGAGGCTGCTGTGAATATGGGGGGGTGTTTTCCCTGTTGCACAGAGCTGCAGAAACCCAGCTCGGCTGGTACACGGTGCTCTAGCCAGGAGTTCAGCACCCTTATTCCCTCGGCTGTACCTGTCACTGCAGCGACCGACATCTCTCGGTATGACTGACTCGGAGGAAGATGTCCATCATTCGCGCTGCCAGCTCCACTGCCTGCTGTGGCAGCACGTGGCTTTCCCTTGGAGGCACCCATGCCAAGCCTCAGGCAAGCTTGACACCCTGCTAAGTCTCTCTCCATGCTGTGAGCACATGCTGCCTGTGTGTGCAGCCAGCCGTTCCCCCTTGGCCCCTGCGAAGAGGAGTGGAGCAGGGGTGCAGGGCTCAGCCCTGTGCCAAGGCAGCTCCGATCCAGCCACCCCTGCACCCAAAGGCAGAGATAGCCGTCTCCCAGTTCACAGGCTGCTTTTGCACAGAGCCCAGGGACCTTGCATCTGTCAGGGCTCCTGGCAAAGCACTTGACCCCCTCTTCACTCTGGGCACTGGTGGAAGGGGCACGGTGGACCCGAGGACCCTCCTCCCCATGGTGCAGCAGCACAGGGAACCCTGGGACAGGCGGGGAGCTCCACGACGGCAGGGGGTGAGGTGCCAGCAGCACAGATGATGGCAGGATTATCCCTCTGCCTGCCAGCCAGGGTGAGACCGGACAGTGGGAAGCAGGCAAACCCTGACCGGCAGCCACTGCTGCAGTGGACAAGCACGCTTATTTTTAAAACTAAGTAGAAAGGAAAAGTACTGTCCCCACGTGTCTCCCAGATGAGGTGCTACCCAGGGCCAAGCTGTGTTTTGGGACCCCGGGAATGTCAATTCACTGTTTCACAGTATAATCCACCTGAGACTGAGCAGACCAGGATTTACTCTCCTTTTACTCCTCCTCCTCTCCCCGTCACAGAGCGATCACCCTCCAGCACTGCCTGTGGGAGAGGGAAGGTCAGACCAGCTGGGCGCCTCTTTCCCGGAGCCATCACCCACCACTGTGGTGGCTGGATGGGAACCAGGGGAGGTGTTTCAAAAAGCAGCCAGGAGAGAAATGGGACATTCTTTCCGTCCTCATCGCTTGTGAGGAAAACCAAGGGCAGCAGGAAGCCCAGCAGGAGCGACCGCCCGAGCACTACCTGGCTCTCCAGCAGGCTCGGCAATGAGCTCCCTGTTGCCACGGCTCTGCTGCAGCTGGTACTCACGCTAGCTGGTTTAACGCCAGCCTGGGTGTTATGCATTAGCGCTTCAGTTATAGTACAATCAGGCTGATCCACCTAAGATAAAGCAACTTTCATTAGCAGCCCTGGATAAAATACCCACCTTAGCCTGCATGAGAGGGTCTGGCTTTCCTTCACCTCTGCCGGTCACCTAGAAGCAAAAAAAAAAATCTCTTTAGGTGCTGATACCATGAACAGCAGAGAGAGACAAGGAGAGGGAAACCTAAGCCACCAACGGCCTCTCTTTGTTTGCCCTAAAAAAGAAAATCCTGCCCTTCAGGCTGTAAGTGGGTTTTTATGTCAAAGGACCAAAGCCCACAAGCTCTGCTCAAACAAGTCTCAGGTGACGGCTACAATAACACTTCTGTGTGAGGATGCGTCCCAGCATTTGGCCAACGATGTCAGATAAATAGATAATTCTGTTAACGGTGAGAAGTGTAGGTAATTTGTTGTGGGAATTTGGGATTGTAGCCACAATGGCTAGAACAGAGGTTCTGAGCTATCCCTGCTAATTAGAAACATAGCTGGGTTTTGTCAAGGCAGGTAGCTTCTCTGATCTCTGCTAATGGACTAAACTGTATTTGTTTAGACTGGATTTTTGGCCTTCCTGACTGCTGGGAATAAGAACCTGACTGGGCCCTGCCATAGGCAGCTATCTCTCCCAGTGCCTCCTTCAGGGACTGGAGTTGTTGCTGCTTGCTGCTGGGCATGTGTTTCCCATTACAGTTTTCCTTGCTAATCACACTTAGCCAGAACTTGGTCTGATCCTGTGTCTTGATCCTACAGCCTGGGGATGACCACACAGCTCTGGGAAAGTCAAGGTGTGTGGCCTCTTTGAAGGTCTTTGCTCCAGCTGCCCAGGCATAAGCACTGGCACCTTCGGAAGAGCACTTGTGTCTTGTTAAAGAGAGAAAACCACAAAGAAAATGGAAGATGCTGGAATGTTGCTCTGCACTGTATCCCGCTGAGGCATGTCCCATGCTGTCATGAGCACGTCTGATGAAAAATTGAAGCAGCAACTGAAGCTGAAGTGATGAAGTGAAAACACCTGCCTGCCGAGAAACGCTAAGGCACCCAGATTTACCTGCGAGGCATTCAGAGGCAGGGTCATTTATTTTCCTGGCTGCCTGCCAGGTTGTCCTTCTTGTGCAAGACCCCAAGCCTTTGAGGTGCTTGGTGCCTGCTGGCTTCAGCTGGCCCAAGGGAAAAAGAAAGAAATGGGGAGATTTCAGAAACTTGCCTCCCCTGGTCAGAGAGGAGCTGACAAAAGTCAGCAGCAGAACCAGGAGCTGAACATTTCCCTTCAGCTCTCTTGCTTCCTTTAGCTACTGTGTTGAGTGATGTTATTAGACTTGTTGCTCCCAAAAGCATCACTTTTAGGACCAGCTCCAGAATGACTGCGAAATAAAGGCAGCTTACGATCCAGGCATAATTCCTAAATTTTCTAATCCTATCAGAACGGTTGAATAATGAGAGCAAGAGGCAGAAAACATCTGGAATAAATCCTTCAGCTTCTGGCATGCAGTGTTTTGATACTCCCCCATGACCTGAAAGCCTGTCCAGAGCTGCTTCACCTACCCACAAGCCTGGACATCCTTAGGGGTGGGAATGCTGTGCCTTTTTACTGCAAATGAACAGCCCTGCTGCATGGGAAGAGATTTTAGAAGAGGTGCAGACCCAGTCCATCAACAAGGTTTTCAATCCAAGGGCTTCACGGGACGTTCTCTTCATCTTCTGCCAGGGATTGTGCACAAAAATGTGGAGAAATCTCCTGGTCTCCAGATACTGTCCAGGAAAATTGGACAGGCTCGATCTAAACTGTGTCCAGGGGAAAACTGTGCTAACAACCACTCAACAAGGCTGAATGTCCTTGGCAGCTATTAATTATTATCAGTCCTTTACTTCAGTAAAGTGTGTGAGAGACTTTCAGATGTAGCATTCCACAATCCCCGCGCAAGCTGTTATTGATTTGGCACAAGAAACCGAGGGTGATAAGTTTGTGTTTGGAGTGGGCTGGAGGCACATGAATAAAACCCTACAGTCAGGGAAGTATGTGCTTACTTTGAAGGACATGTTACTTTTTGCTTGTTCAGTTTAACCATTCCTTCCCGTCAAGGTCTCTTCCCTACTTTTGGGAGGTGATTGATTGATGGAGAGGAAGCTTACTTTTGACGTATTTCATGGAGGAAACTAAAATTAGTGGTTACTGAATGCTGGCAAAGCATTTATGGGTTTAGATTCAGTCTTTTTACAACCATTTTCTAAGAGCCCTTGACAAAGTTTGTCCCCGTGTATTTTTCCATGGGTTCCCAGGATCCTTAGTGGTGGGAAGGACACACACTGCAGCTGTACAGAAACACGTGAGGCTGTTGGGCCTCTAACAGGACAAAAATCAGGGGTCTTAATAGCTGCTATCCTGAAGATCGTTGGTCTTTGGCACTGTGGTATGTCTCACAGTTTCCTGGCATGGTGGAAAACTGAGCCAACCCCATTTACACAGCAGCCTAAACCAACCTTCTGATTTGCCTTTAATTTGCAGTTTGCCTCCAGCTCTCCCCTTCTTCTTTCCCTCCTCCTTTTGTATTCCTCATTTGCACTGTAATCAGAGGTGGGTTAACATGATGCAACTGTGATTCAGGTTTCAATAACTGCCACCATCTGTGATGAATCAGAAAAGATGCAGCAGAGAGGAGCAGCTCAAAAAGAGGTGATTTTTCCCTTTAGAGGTTTTAAGCATGAGGGATTCACACAGCCTACTTCAGGCAGTCAGCTGGGGTGCCTGTACATTTAGGGGGGCAAGCTCCCTGTGTAGCTGCTGGACAGAAGCAGATACCTCCACCAGATGTGGTTCAAAGCTGCTGTGCAAGCTAGTTAAGGTTGCAAGATGTGAAACCTGTTCATCCTCCTCCTCCCTGGCACTGGCCTGGTCCATCACATGCACATGGCACAAAGATGTGTACATTGACAAATTGATTAGTACCAGGGGATATCCCTAGGCACTGGCTGCTGCGGGTGCATTCCTACTCCTGGTGTATCCACACCACCAGGATGGTCCCTGGCGTGCTTTTGGCCTGGATCCACTGGGATTCTCCCCAGAAATTCTCCTGGGCAGTGTGGGAGTTGGTGAGATCCGGTGGCCGTTTCCATCAGGCACTTTGTGGCAACCAGGCTGAGCTGCAGGGTGAACCAGAACCAGGGTGGGCTGCTCCCTGCCAGCTGCCTGGGGAGGGGTCTCTCAGGGAAGTTTAATGTCCTAGTGCAGACACAGCCTATTTCTCTGGGCTTTCTCTTCCCCTTCTTCCTCTCCTGAGCCAGAAGAGCCCTGCACATGCCCAGCAGATGGCACTCCACAATGGTTTTACACCGAAAAGCCCCTCATAAATAACCTGGCCCACCTCTGGGGGAGCAAAGTGGTGGGCCAGGGCTTGCCCCTCTCCTTGGGACCCTGCAGGGAGCTGGCTGCTGCCGTCGTGCCTGGGGAAAGCGATGCTAAATCTGGGCATGCATTTTGAGGAGTTTGAATAAAATTACTTCATCCACGTACATATGCATATATGTGTATGTATACCTACCTACTTACCTATATATATATATGTATATTTAGGTATGTATATATATCTCACAGGTGCAAACGTACCAACCGTTGTCAGAACACCAGGTCACGAAGGGCCAGGGAGGTCAGAGGGTGCTCAGCATTTCAGAAGGTCCGAGGGTGGCTGGGTCCTTGCAATACACTAACGCTCACAGGCTCCAAGTGAGATCAAGGGCTTTGTCACACCAGGCCTTGTGCACAGCCAGCGCGAGGAACCAGCCCAGGTTTCAGTCTGGAGCGGGCCCTGTGCATGCTGCGGCTGCCCCCTGGGACCCATCAAGAGGAGCTTCCCTGGCCACAGTCACACGGGACAGTCTGCCACACCAGCTCCATCTCAGCATCCACTGCTTTAGCTGCAGAGCCATCCCTTTCTTTTTCTTTTCCTAACTTTATGAATCAGTGCACCCTCAGCCAAAAAGTATGGCTCAGCACACCTCCTTGTCAAATTCTGAGTCGAGAAGCAAGTTCTTCATCTGCTAGTCTTCCAGAGATCGCCTTTGCAGAGCACGACAGGATTATTTTTATGACGGCTAGAAATGTTAAAAATCAAAGGCAGGCCTGCCAAATTTGCTCCAGTGAACGGTAAGCCTTGGCTGCCTGAGTTTATTCAGTTTATTCTGAGCTAATTCCCTCAGATAGCTCTCCCTTTTCGTCACTTCTGCTGGCTTTTCACCCAACTCCGTGCAGCAACAGATGCTCACGAGGACAAAGTTGCTGCCTCCCCTGGTGCAAGACGAAGGCCAAAGCTCAGCTGTTCTCACCTCCCGCGGACGGTCAGGCTCCTTGGTGAGCTGGGGTGTTACCTTTTTTGCCGCAAGCAAACTGACAGCTTTGGGCTTGGAAAGCGGCAAGTCGCTGCTTGGTAGCAAACTGCTGCTCCTGGAGTCAGCGCCTGTACGCAGGCTCCTGTGCGAGGCTCCTCGCCTGAAACAGGAGTGGGCTCGGGGAAGATAATGTGGCGTTAGAGGACTGCTGAGCCAACAACCGCAGCTTCCTACCAAGCATTTTAACTTTCCCTAAGTGGCTTTGGATTTCATCTGTCTCCTTTTTCCCTCTGACATTCCAAAAATGTTCAGACTGGTGAAAATTTGTGCTGCAGTTTTGAAAGAGTTGCCTTCATGATCCTGATTTCTCTCTTAAGGACACAAGATGATCAGAAATAACTAATTTCTTAATTCTGCTGCATGCAAGCATGAACTTTTCTTTTAAATGCAATTTTGGCTTGTTTCATGCACAAAAGGGCAATTACTGGGCTATCTTTTGCCTTCTAGCATGAATGACACTGCTTAGCACTGGTAAGATGGCAAGTACCAGAGCTGGAGCCTTGAACCTGTGTCAGAGGAGAAATACATCTATTGACATCAGCAGAAGCAGGTCTTGCGTCATCTAATAAGGAGCTTATGAGTCCATTGCTGCTGCAGCTTAGGTCCAGGTCTGTGCACGAAACTCTTGCAGGTGGCTACAGTGGGAGGCTGGGGAGCAGAGCACCTCCCCAGGAGGGATTGCGGCTCTCCCCCTGCCAGCATCCCCATAGCTGTGAGCTTGTCTCCTCTGCGAGCACCTCCGCAGGGGATGCTTCTGCTAACAGGGATGCTTCTGCTAACTTCTGTGCGAGTGGGCTGAGATTCCCCTGCCAGGGCAAACTTCTGAGCTGGGCAGTGTGTGCCCTGCTCTCTGCTGGGTTGTCCTTTTATTCCCCTCTCCCTGGGCTGAGAAGTACTGGGCAGTCAGGATTTGCCATCTCTAGTCACAGTCAGTAAAACTGTTCCCAGCACAACCTGAATGGGCATCTGCGGGTGTCTTGGAGGGAAAAGGGCAGCAGCGGAGAAGAAAGACTGAGGGAGAGAGACAACCCCACCGCACACTCTGAATCTGTCTCTTCTTTCCTGGAGGAGCTGCCATGAGCACAGGGATCTCTCCCTGGCTCTCAGAAAGTTAGTGGCTCACGCCTGTCAATTTGTGTGGTCCGTGAGCAGCACTGAGAGCATCTCAGAAGATGAAATCCCCTCCCTCCCCTCTCTCCCACCCTGGTGCTTGCTGTTTGTAGTCTGGTCTGCTGTGCTGGAGCTGGTGCATGCCGTATGTGGCCTGTCCCTACCTGTCCCAGCCGGCAGAGTTCACCTCCCCTCCCCGCAACAGGCAGAGTTTGGCCTCTGGCTGCTTGCTTGGCTCTTTCCATCACAGACCTCATTTCAGCTACCTCTCAACTTCAGCAGAAGTGAACAGTTTGAACTGAAATTGCCCATGCTGGATATCCCATCGGGGTTTCAGTCAATGCGTTTCCAATGTTTCCACTGGAAACAAGCATCCACGCTGGGAAGAGAAAGGCTGAGAAACTGAGGGGCTGGAGGAGGAGGCTGGGCATGGAGGGAGAGAGGGTTGCAGGTGGGAAGCCAGGAAGCAGGCGTAGGTGCTACAGTCTCGACTGTGCATCGCTCTTCAGTTCCTCCTATGAGTGTGGAAAAGGCAGAGGTGGTGCAGGAGAAGGCAGAGAAGCTTCAGCCCCAGCCCACCTCCCCTTAGCAGCCATTTCCCCACCACAGCCCTGGCGGCAAAGCCACCAGCGCTGCACAGAGCTGGGGCAGGGGAGAAGCTACTGTGCCCTCCAACAGCCAGCGTTACAGCCTGTTCCCCCCTGCCTTTGCTGTTGTGTGTGGTGGGGCCACCCCCAGACACCAGGGGCGGTTGGGATGTGGCTCCTGCTATTAGTAAACCTGGGTGGCACATAGCTCTGGGTAATTATGTGGGGCTTGCAGAGTACAGAATTTGAGGTATTTTCTCCTCCCTGGGCCTGTTCCAGTCCAGATTCGCATGCACGCAGTGCTGACCTCAGGGCTTTGGTCAGTGAAGGCACTAGCAAGTACGCAGCTCCCCTTCCACAAGGTAAAGGATAGGTATGGTTCATGTACAGCCAAAAAGGTGTCTTCCTCAGGCTTCTCCTCCTTTTGCTTGGTCTATATTGCTGTCAGGAATCTCCTGGGACATCTGCCTGCAATGGGAGGGAGAAAGTAACTGTTATTATGCATGTGGTACCCTTGAAATTTGTCACGGCAAATAAATGAGCACAGAGAACAGGCCCTCGTTGCTGGGGGTAGAGCCTGCAAATCAGGTCAGTCTAGAGCAAGAGCAAATACTTCTCTGGTGGGTGCAACTTTCCTCGTGACATAACTGTTCCGTGGGTATACAAAGACCTTCACCTGCAGGACTGTAATTTCAGCATCTTTCATTGGAAGTTACATTTCTGCTTGAAGTTAGGAAAACTAGACAGGGCTGTTGGTTCAGATAGCGGCAGCAGACTGGAGCCTGCGTCCTTGGGATTTTTTTTCCCTATAGAGTGCGAAGGAAAAGGGGGTCATTCTGTAAATGTAATTCAACTGACACAAGGTGTCCAAAACCTGAGAGAGAGAAGAAAAGGGAAATTGTGTATATACTAACTGTATGTGCTAATTTTTAGTTCTTGCCATTTCTACCAGCTGACTTACAAACCTAATGAAAAAGCTGTACTTCCATCCGAGGCTGTGATGCCAGTACTGGGTATTGCTATGGTAAGCAGTTCCCAATTTAACTGAAAGAGACGACACAATAGCACGGAGACAAAGCAACAAAATGTGCAGATTTCACTTAAGCATTTCATTCCTGTAATGCCTCTCACCTGGGTTTTTGGGGTTTTTTTCCAGCTCTCCCTTTTTAAATTTTACCTTGGAGCTGGAAGGCTCGCACAAACACCAGCCAGATGAACCCAGCTTAGCTTTGAAATGCATCCGTGCTACAACTCTGCAATTTCCAGGGCTCCCTCTCCCTGCCACCCTCCGATACCACCCCTTGCTGTGCACCCACAGAAACCCTTTGTCTTTCCAGACCCCTCGGGCTCAGACCCGGCAGCGAAGGCTCTGGAGCCCTGATTCCCAGGGCAGGCAGCCGCCCTCGCTGGGTGGGCGGGCAGCAGCGTGGCTGCTGAAGGCCATAAGCTGCTGCTCGGCATAGCCTTTATCTCTCCGGCAGCGGTGGCGGCAGCAGGCGAGGGCAGTGTGTCCTTGGCCTGGGCAGGGGCTGAGCACACCAGGCTGCCCCCAGCCCAGCCAGGGGGACCCCTATCTCAAATACCAGGTCCCACGGGAGCAGCAGGAGCACTCCCGCTGGGGACTGAGGGGCTTCAGCCACCCGTCGGTGTCAGCATTTGGGGTGATGCCACCTCGCGTCCCCGATGCCTGGATGTCTCGCAGGGGGCATGAGCTGATGAATCCGGGAGAGGACGGGTGGCCAGGCAGTAAGTGGTGGTGCCAGGCTCCTGGAGCTGGGAGGAAAACAGAGGGAGTCACTGCATGTGTGGCTTTTCTTTTTCTTCTTTCTTTCTCCCCCCCCGTCTGTTTCCTTGAAAAAAATAAAAGCGTTTTAATTGTGTGAGCTACCATCTGGAGGTCAGGCTGTTGTGAACAATAAGCTTAGGTTGTAATTATACTTATTCTGGGTAGGTTTCTTCATGCAACTCATTTTAATGCCTTGGGCCTCCCTGGTACGTTCAGCTAAAGGAGCAGAGTTAATTGGAGGCATCTGGCTCAAATACTAAAGGTTACTTGAAACCTGCAATTTCGGACAGATTAAAGAAATCTATGAAAGCACTCAAATGAACGACAGGTCTTAAAGCATACCCATAGTATGACTTCTATTGGCTTGCAGTACACCACATACCTGGAAAAATGCTTTCAATTAATATTGGGTGTAGAAAAAGCTAAACATTTGTGATTTACAAAATACCCGTGGCAGTGAATTGAGCTGTCAGCCAGGACAGAGTCTTGCCTTCCTTACTAAAGCAACTGGGCTCCGGTTTACAGCATCTATGGAAAGATTTTGCAGGATGAGGAATTATCTTTAACATCTTTAGGAGAATCTTAAGCCAAGAAACACTCTCTCCCCTCTCTCTAACCCCTACACCAGCCCTCTCACCCTTCTTCTGCCCCGAGTCCATCTTCTGGAGATCTCTCCTTTGTGGACTCTCCTGGGGGGTCTGTGATGAAGCCAAAAGGATGGCTGCGTTAATTTCCAGGCATGGTTGAAGCAGCACCAGAGTATTTCTTTTCGCCCACTTATCCCCCCATTGCCACCGAACCCTCCTGTGTTACACAGGCGTCTGGCATCGCTTGTTCCCTGAGCTGAGCCACTACGTTGCCATGAGCTGTGAGGAGGAAAGGACCAGGAGGCAGCCCAGTGGTACGGTGTCTGGACTCAGCCCGAAGTTTAGTGTGGGAAGGGCTTTCCCTGAAGAGCAGAGACACAGCAAATGTCTCCCTCCATTCCGGCATGAGGCTAGAAGGAAGGCAGGCATCTGTGGGGGATGAGGGGGAAGGGGAAGAAAGACAACTTGCTTAAAACCCGTTGTCATGCTGGAGCGAACAGCAAAGAGAGAAGCTGGCAAGTTGGTGTGTGATTAAGCTTGACCCAGCAATTGATCCTGGCCCCATGTGGGAACGATGTCCTTTCAGGGAGGAAATGCATGCCCAGGTTTTGCGGGCTAACAGGCCACAGGCTCAGAAGAGACAGTCTTCCTTTTGTCTCACATCTCTCTGAGTTTTGTATACACTGCTTTTTGTGGTTGGGGGTTAGAGAATAAAAGAGACCTTTTTAAACACAGGGTCTGTTCAACTTGTTCATCTCATGTTCTTGGGATGCTGAGTTGGCCAGGCTGTGCCGAGGTCAAGAAGCAAAGCTAATTTTGGTTGTGCATCAGAATTTATCAAGATCTGTCTTTATCAAGATTTATCTCTATCAAGATCAAAATAAGGACGAGTATCCTGGCAATGAAGAACAACAGCACTCTCTAATGCGTTGTGCCCTGCAGTTTCCTCCCCGCACTTTACCCATCTCAGTTTCAGTGCTGAGGCAGCTTTTCCCAGGATAGATTCTGCTTCTGGAGCCCCAACAGGAAGAACCAGCTCAGAAGAGGAGAGCAACTGGGCAGAGGAACTCAGAGGTCCCTTTTAGTCTCTTCTCAGCAAATACTGTGTGCTTAAAGAAATGGTACGAGACACAGAAAGAATTCAGGGTGTCATCCATGAATCTGTAATTTCCTCTTTAGCATGCACTGATACCACCATGGGCACTGAGAAAGAAATTTTACCTTTGGGAGGGACTAGTGCTGGGTATGGGGGCCCTCAGGAGCAGACGAAGGAAGTGCAAAGGGAGCAGATGGCTGTCTGAAATGCTTGTGAAATTAAAACTAATTACAAAGGATACATGAGGGGAGAAGGAAGGAAGGAAGGAAGGAAGGAAGGAAGGAAGGAAGGAAGGAAGGAAGGAAGGAAGGAAGGAGGGAGGGAAGGAGGGAAGGAGGGAAGGACAAGGAATGCAAGAAGGGAAGGAGGGAAGGACAAGGAAGGCAAGAAGGAAGGGAGAAACAAGAAAAAGAAAATATTGACTGATGTCCCTCTGTAAGAGCCTCTAAACTGTGATAGTTCTGATCAGACTTTCTCTGAACTGGGGAAGAAGAAAACCTGCTTTTATTCTGATACTTTTTGTCTGTTGCCCTTTAGGAAATTTCAGTCAGCTGTGCCATTTTGCCTTTTATCCCATAACTCTGTTGCTTTGACATTCAGGTTGTGGACCAGGAACGCACACTGGCACCAGTGACAGCCATTGTTTTCATTACAATGCTTGGGTCATGAACCAGTAGGAGAAAATTGGCATTCAATTCATGAGAACTGTTGCAAAATCCCAAATGTTGCAAAGCAAATGCCCCATCTTTCTTCACGTTTCTTGTCTCCCAGAGGCTGTCTGATACTCTAAGCATTTTGCTGGGAGCCAACAAACTAACCCAAATCTATTTTATTTTATCATTCAGATGAATACTGGCTTCGTCTGGATATTCAGTGGCAACAGTGTCAATGTTAAGGTGAAAAGGACTGGACGCGAGGGAGGCATGGGGGGAGGCAATAAAAGAGAAAAGAAAAAGGAGGGGAGTTGTGAGCACAGGAAAAGGCAGAAGTAGGTTACTAAAAAAAGATGTTGCAGGGAGCAGCAGAAGTGTGGCAAGCGCAACTCGGCAACCCCAGTAGGAAGCGAAGTAGCTTCTCCTTAACCCCAACACTGGGGTGAGGAGGGTGTGCAGCCCTTTGTACCATAGACGGCTGAATAATAAATAAGGCCAATAGCATATACTGTCCGTATTGTTAACACGGGCTTGAAATCCTCTGCTCTGAGACCATCCAGCCCTCTGAGACCACCCAGCCAAAAACCCATTTATTTTTCTCTCAAGTGCAGTTGTATTAATAGAAGCAGCTCAGGAAACCCTCATCCCAGCACAGTTTCAACACTTTATACAGAAGGGGGTCTTAATGGGACCTCTTTCATCCAGGGTGCCATTAGCTACCCTCCCTCTGTGTCCATTTCCCCCTAATAAAACACTAGCCTAAACACACACTGGGGTGTTAAGAGGAGGGATTTCTGCACTGGATGTGTGTGTGCGTGCGTTAATTAGCTCTGACTTGTTCAAGACTTCAGCTTTAAATGTTTGCACCCATGCAAAAAAAAAAAAAAGAAAAAAAAACACCCACAACCCTCCTAAGTAACTCCGAGTGACCCAGGTGCCGATTTTCTTACTGCTGCATCACCGCTTCTCCTTTTCTGACCCCTTTGTCGCTTCCTCAGCCTGCTGTCTCACATCAGGGACACTTGGTACCTGCTGATGGTTTCCATCACACCCTCTTGCTTGGTCTAAGCCACCAGTTGCCGCTGGGCATGGCTCTGGGGCATGTGATAAGTATTTCAGGTGGCCTCAGCTGGGGCACCTTGTTCCTTATGCCATAGTTGGCAGATGGGAAACAACTCTGTCCATTATTTTACATTAAAAAACTGTTCCTCAGCAACCCTGCGCAGGACTATGGATGGCTGGGGATTTGAGCCAGACTGTAGACACCATCATCCTTTTGGGCCTGAAAGGCATTAACAAAGAAATAGTCCCTGAAAGAGGCACCCTTTCGATTTGGTATCACTTTGTACCCGATCAGCACAGACGGCTGTGACTACAGACGAGGCAGATCCACAGTGACTGCTTGCTGCACTGCGAAGGTCCCTGACCTAATGGCACCCTCTCTGGGAAGGGTTGACAGGGTGACACGGAGCCTTCTTGAGTAACCTGCCTGGGGTCCGACACTGTCCAGCCACCCTTCCCGCACCGCAGCATCTGAGCCGGGCTGGAAGATGGGGCTTAGCCCCTGTACAGGGTGAAAGCAGCAACTTCACTTCCAAAACCAACATTATTGCTCTTGTTACAGCCAACGCGGGTACCTCCATACCCATTGATCACTCACCCCCTCCCCTCAGCTTTCCATCCAGTAACCCACGAGGTGTTATTCCCCATCAGAAAGACACTGATGTCCACGAAGCCCTTAGAGCTGCTTTTCCAAATGGGTCTACAGCCGTGCAAAGCATGAATAATTTGTAAAAGGATTTTTGTTTGTGGTGGTTTGTTTTTGTTCTTTTTTTTTCTTCCTTGACCTGGCTTCTTATTCCAGCTGTCCTGTCTCACCATTTACTAACTAACCTGGCACAACAACCTTTTGGACTTTGCACCGGCTTTCTCCTCCTCCTCCCCCCAAGAAATAGCAGACAGCTTTCTGCACAAACACAGCCAAGCAGCACACAGGTTCTGCTCAAGAGACCTCACTTGCTTGGCAAAACTTGCTATTGATCACATTTTCGGGTAACTCAGGTGTCACAAGGACGCCCTGTTGGTGCGCTTCCTGACATAAAGCTGCAATGGAAGTTGTAAATTCAAAGAAGGACAACAGCGCTCTCCTTTCCCTGCTGCCCCTGGTTTCCTTCCATTTCTCTTGATCCACTTGGAGCCAGACAGTTTGGGGAAAGACTGAAGACAGTTTCTAAACTGGAGTTCTTGGAAACAGCTTGTTTCCACATATGTGCCAGTCCATGGGAACGGTGGGTGAACTGCATCACGTCCCGCTTCATCTGCCATGTTTCATTATGCTTTTGGACTGATCTGCTCAACATCTCTCTCCCTCTCCCTGCAGCGGGAGGGAGAAGATGGTAAATTAGAGGTACTAAGGCAAACACTTCACATCCCCTCAGGTCTTTGCAATTCCAGCTGTCTGAAATCACATTTTCTTGCCCAGCAAGAGCATTGCAACAAATGAGCAGAGAGTCCCCCAGTAACTGTGGTTGGTGTTGGCGGGGACTTTGAAAGGAGAGTCTGCTTCTGGGAAGTGAAGGCTGCTTCAGGCAGAACAAATATGAATGCTGCCATCTTACTGGCGTCTTTCCTTTGTCTCTCTTTTCTTCCTCTTAATTTGTATTTTTATGGGCAAACCAAGCAATGCATAGCTCGCTCGTTACTGTCACACACTTGGGTCACCCCAGGGAGTCACGATGCAGATTTTCCATTAGCGTCAAATGTACATGGATTTATGCACTCCCATAACCTGGAGCTGATGACAGCAGATTAGGGAGCAACTGTTTTTAGATAACTTGCATACCTAAGAAATCAGCTAATATAGAGCTGCCTGCTGAAAGGTCACTTATTTCCCAAAGAGCGTGAGAGAATATTATAGTGACCCCTTCTTGTTATATTGTCACTTTATTATACACAGGCACATGCACATATACATTGAGGGTTTAGCTATTCATTTCGCTCCCTCCTCACACTGAGCTAATTCCCCATGCTTTATGCGGTACATCCTAGACTAGGATTTCTTACTGGGTGCAGAGCTTTTGGGTTGTGTCTGCGCTACACTGAGACACAAGGCTACAGACACACCACCTGTAATTCATCTGTTTTAATGCAGACAGCTATGCCAGGGGTCACAAGCTTCAGCGCATGCCACGTAAGCTTGGCCACCTCCTTCAGATGGATTCAGGCTGCAGGTTACCCTCCTATGTGACTCTCCATTCCTATCTGTCCCCAAGATAAAGACTCTGTACAACGTAGCCCTTTTGCAAAGATCTGACCACACAGAATGAGAGCCATGAGTGAGAAGCTTGGCACTTTCCCAGCATCCATCAGCAGCAGGGCTCTGATCTTATCGAAGATATTGGTGCGTCCTGCCCTACAACACCCCTGCTAGATAGAAAGGACTGTCCCATGTTTACATGTCCTGTGCTAAACCGTGTCCCATGTCACGGTGTCTGGAGCTGTCTTGTGCCTGGTCATGCAAGAACTTCCCTAACAAAATGAAAACTCGTAAATCCTGTGCCTTAATACAAGATCATCACTCTATCCGTAGCAATGAAGTTCTGGTTTTGGTGTTTGTTTGTTTGTTGGTTTGGTTTTTAAAGAAAAGTTTTGTTTAAAGATGTGTGTTCCTTCCAGGACTGTGTTTGCAAATAAGTTCAGGTTACAAGCGCAGAGAGACAGTGAACTGCTGCAAGTTTAACCTGGCACTGGAGTTCAGCCTGTCTATGGAGGCATACAGGTAGAAACAAGGTGGAAAAGCCAACCCAGCTAAAATTTTCAAGTTTGGATATATAGTTATCCCAACTATCATCATTCTCAACTTTTAGTTATTGCAGATTTCCATATCCCCCCCTCCTTTCCCCTTAGACCCCCTTTGTAACACCTTATTTTTTTGATTAAGGTCAACTGCTACATTCATTCCTGGAGGAGGGGAGGCTTGAAAGCAGCATTTCCCTGGTGAGCCTGTGGAAACCACATCTGGTAGCTTGGGTTTTGAATAGCCCCGAATGCTGGGACAAGGTGGACAGATCAGAAATGGTCATCACTGGGTGCTGGGCTTGCCTCATCCTGCGAGTACCTTGGCAGCCGTGCTCAGCGTGGTGAGAGCCATGATGGGGAGCAGGGCACCGCCTCTGAGCTCCCGGACACTCACTACATTAAGCTGATGGAAGTGGCAAGAGATTTCCTTGGATCAGGTGCTTTACCTGACAGAGGGTTTGTAGGTAGTGATGCTTCTCTCCCATGCGGTGTAGGGGGTGGTATAGGCCAGAGAGGGACAGGAAGGAGAAGAAGAAAGCTTGGCTTCCCTGATGGCAATAGAGAGTACACCCTGCTCCTGTCCTCCATTTTCCTCAAGAGATGAATGACCAGTGTGGGAAATCAGGATTATTCACCCAGCCCTCTCTGCCAAAAGGAAAACATGTGGGACAGCAAGGGAAAGGAAGACACATTTTTCCTCAGCTTGAACATACCCCTGCCTTCCCCCAGGCGGACAGCAGCCACACTCAGATTTGGGCTCCCTGGCACCCCAGGTATTGCCCAGGTGCCAGCCTTGCTGAAGGTGGCTGCGTTTGCATTATTGCTGCCAGGAACCAGACACATGGATTTCTCTGTAAGAAAAATTGCTGTAGGATTTTTCTGCCACTGGCAAGCAGAGTTCACAGCCTCCCTGGCACCCCTCCGTGCCACGTGAGGGATCCCGACAGGGCAAAGGCGCACGCAACTGCTCATCGCCAAGGTCAGCACCGCTTGGGCTAGGAGCAAATCTTCCCAAGATATCCACAACAGCCTTGTCCAGCTCAGATGCCCCTGCATACTTTGCATTTCTCAGTCAGGGCAATAGCCCTTGGTTAAATATTTTCTTGAGGAGCAGGCATTTAAGTAAAACCACTGATGCATCAAGAATTCAGAACATTTGGAGAGCTGATGGGTGGACCAAGCCGAAATGTTGATGCACCTCACCATACCCTCAAGCAACATCGAAGCAGATTGGGAGAATGGAGCTTAAAAAATGTACATTTCACTTCACTTCCTTGCAAGGAATGACTAGCATAGACGTGGGTGTGTGAACTGTAGGTGTTCACAGGTCAGAGATCAATCCCAGTCCCCCCCCATGCCTAACTCAGGAAGAAAACACAACTTCCTCCTCCTCAGGAAACTGAAGAAACGAGGACACTCAAATTAATTTCTGAATCGTAGAACAACAACTTTGTAGTGGTACCTAAAGAGCATCAGCTATAAATGCCTCTTCTACCCAACTGACAGAGAGCGGAAAGGACATCACCACACAGCCTTGCGGTGGGGCTTGTTCTTCTCTGCTGCGTTTCTGAGAATGGTCAAAAGTAACTTGGAAACATAAACTGAGTTTGGAGGTGTCTGCCATCTGGTCCGGCATGGCCCAGCCATCACGGCTGCTCTCGTCATCCCCAGGCTAAAGCAGACGCTCCTGTTGACTGAAGCCGAGTGAAACGATGAAGGCGGAGGGAAGCCTGCCTCCCCCTGAGCAGAAGGAATGGGACATGGGCATGATGATTCCCCAGCAGATGGCTTGTCCATGGAAACCAGTGCTAGTTTAATGAGTTGCGCACTGCACGCCTCCCAAAGGGAAGCAGCAGCAGGATAAAGATTTCAAAACTTAGTAGTTCAGGTCAGGATCTGAGCTGCTTAAGAAACAAATGGTGCCGGGGGGGGCTGACACAAGCAGAAAGAGCAATCCAGGGTCCTGGGTGTCTTTATATTCTCTGCTTGAGGTGTTTTACTCTATTTTGGAGATGGGGAGAAGAGGGAGTGCTGTGATAGAGCATATTTAGTACCATGAAGTTCCCCAAGACTGCAACCAAACATCTCCTGATGTACAAAGTGCCTGCTGTGTTTTGCAAGAATGCGCTGGTGCTTTCAGACCTGCCGGTGGGGCTGTGCTTTGGTTAGCAGTTCTGCACACTCATGTCTCCTGGGATCAACCTGGTCACCACAACCACATTTGGCATCCACAGAGGAGGAACTGTCTACTGCCAGAGGTCTCCATCTTCCAGCCTCCCCTTTGCTGGCAGTCCATGTCTCTTTCTGTTCCTGACTTGCCTCAGACTTTCTTCTTCATCTCTGGGAGTGTAGCACCTGCTTCTGCAGATCCCTGTGAAGACCACGTGTGTCTTGTTCGTTATCTCTGTGTGGGAAGGACGGCTCGCTTCTTCCTGCAGCTCCCACTCCCGGTGCTGTGGTGTCTATCAGAAGAGGTGCTGGCATGTCCTGGCTGTTGGGCCTAGGCCAGCTGCCAAGGGCTGGGTTAGTGTGACATCTACAAAGCCAGACATGCAGGTCCTTTCTGAGGGTCAGTGTCCTGCCAAAGTGAAGATTACAGCTCCCACCTTATTAGGGGAGCAGCGTGGTCCATTGGGGTAAAACGGGGCTGGGAAGCAGGAGATGTGGGTGCTCCTCTCCCCTAGACAGCTGGGGGATGGCAAGAACTCTTGTCCCTCCATTGGTCCTGGCTCTTCTTAGCACTGGTAATTCATGCTAAGGGACAGCAGAGGTGGAGAGAACCTGGTCAAATCTGAGAAAACCCTGGTTGCATTAACCTGATATTCTCTCCTCGGTCTAGACGTCTTTTCTGAACCCTGAAGTTTGGAAAAGGCAGTTGCAATTGTGGCTTGAACAGCTCAACTGGATAAACTATTAGTCCTTTCCCCGTCTGGTTAAAGACTTTGCAATCCTACTCTGGATGAATGGGTTGGAGGGTTTTTTTGGTTTGGGTTTTTTTTTTTTTTGAGGTTTTTGCTGTTTAACTTGGCTTTTGTGTGCGTGAAATGTAGTGGAATGGATTATGGATGTGTGCAAAGATCTGTAAATAGCTGTTTCTTGCTTACAGCTGTGGCTGTATACTGTTTATCATGCTAAATGCATTCATTATTTCCCCCAGCATCAGCTATTGTCAAATATTTTAAAACAGATTATTTTGAAAAGTGAGAAAAAATCAAGGAAGGTGGTGTTTGGTGTTTTCTTTATAAGATTTATGACTAAATAGTTGGGCATGAGCCAAGGCTTATGGACAGTCTTCCACCCTTTAAAAATAATACCCCTGATTAAAATAATCATGTAAAGAGCCTACTTTTATGAGTGTGCTTTTCTTCCATTTTACACTACCAGAGCTTTTCTACCTTACATGCACCCCCACTCTGTAACGAATATGAGGAAATCCTAGGAAATTGTTTTCACTCAGAAAAAAATACTAATAAGCCTCCAAAGAAGATGGGCTATTGCTGGAAAGAGAAAGCATTCAAAGGAAAAATAGAGTTGAGTGGATTAAACAAGTGATTCTCCTTTAAGAAAAAGAAAAATGCATGATATTTTAGGGGAGTTGCTAGTAATGAATGCATATATTTGACTTCCGTCATTTGTTTTAAACTTTGACCATTTCTGTAAAATATTAATGACAGGAGTTTGGACTCACTTGTCCTGGTGTGTTACGCCTGCTTACTCACTGTAGAAGAAATACGATTTTAAAATGACCTGAAATGAAATCCAATTTTTAAGGGGCAATTTAAAAAATGACTAATTATATTCTACCCTTCAATGCAGTACGAATGTTTTCCAAACATTCTGCACGCGCTACCTCCCTTTGGGTCTACATTCTTAAGGAGTACTGGGGTGCTTGGGGAGCCTGGCATCAAGCCCCACCTCGGGACTGTGCTGTACCTCTTCTGCTTGCGTTGAAGAGACGACCTTCCTCCCAGAGCCCATCCCCAGGCTGTCACAACCCTGGGGACCAGGTCGCTCAGGGCTCTTGCACAGCTCCTCTCGGAGCCCATCTGCTGACCGCAGCCTGGTGCCCGTCACTCCCGGGGTGACAGGTCTTGCTCGGCCCCGGCACTACACAGCTTCAGGTCTCTTGTCTGACAGGGCCTTTAACTGAATGAGGTGGGACTCTGCCCATTTTTTGGGATGGGGGCCCACAGTTTCCCAACGACTGCTGGCAGTGGTGTTTCAGTTCTGAAGATGTGCATTAATTACCCTTCGCTGCCCGGTGTTTCGGCATGCAAAACTCCTTTATCTCGCCCATCTAGGCAGGAATACAACTGCTAACAAACTCGTAAAGATACAAATCACACATATCGAGCTCATACAACACTGTGAATATACCATGAGTCCGCAGCATCTATCGCATCGGGTTTGAACTGGGCTACGCCGACAGAGACTTGCGAAGAGGCTGGCAGCTTTATCCCCATCCAGCTGAGCCTGGCGACCCTTTATTTGCACAAGCCTCAGCTAGTCTACCTCAACAGCATGCAGATAGTTTTGCTCGTCTGGCCTGATCACTGCTATTTGCCACGCAGAGCATGAAAAACCTCTTGGCCTCATGTACCTTTTCGTAAAGAAAGTACCATACGGAGCAGATAAAGCGGAGCATGTCGCAGAGGCTTGGCAAACATTTTGCGCTGTCGGTGCCTCTGCTAGGCTGGAGAGCATTCAGAGCCACAGAGCGTGCCTAAGGACTGCACCCAGGTTGCAAAGAGCTGAGCAGCGAGGTAGTTATGTATCAGAAGGGCATTTTCTAGAGGTCGATGGTTGTCCAACTTTTACCTTGGAACCACTGAAATCCATCTGCTTTGTCACTCAGGGCTGGTAAAGCACACAGCATCATTTATCTTAGTGCCAGATGCAGGACCCCTGTACAAAATCCCCCGCGAGCGAGCAACCCCCGCGTCAGGAAATCAAGGCCACATGCTCCCGGAGCGGCGCGTGCTCCAGACCCTTGGCTCGCCGCCATGTCTGTGCAACGGGGCACACATGGCTGAACCAGAGATGGGACCGAACCCAAATCCTACATCTAAACATCCCCAAACTTGGTCTGGATGTGAACAACAGGGTCATCTGTGGGGGATGGGCCCAGGCACCCTGCGGCTGGTGCTCTGAGCCCCTGCCGAATCCAGAGTCCTGCTCCTCAGGGCCTCTCACAGATCCTTTACCCTGGAAAACCCCCTTGCACTCGCACTTGCAAAGAGATAGACAATTTTCACCTCAGAAGCCTCCTGGTAATTTAACCTTTTCTTTGCCTCAGCCGGCTATGCAGGAAAAGGGTGCAGGTAAACCGAGCCGCAGAGGAGGGTTTGGTTTGGCAAGCTGCTCTTACTGAAGCTGTGATGGCAACATGGTTTGCACAGGAAGAATTAAAACCCAGGTTAAAGAAAAAAAAATCACACGTGCTCTCGCTGTCCTGCCCCCATGCTGTGTAGGGGGTATATTGTGCAGGGCACCTACTGCTTCTCGGAGGGGCAGGCAAAATCCACCTACTCCTCCCTCCCTGCCAGCACCGCTTGCTAGTGCCCAGTGCACACACGAGACCCCTCTCCCCTCACCAGCTGGGGTTTTACCACTTTCACAGCCTGCTGCGCTCCGCAGCTGCCTCCTTTGTTTCTCCCAAACCCAGCCTCAGTTTTGCATACAGATGAATGTGTGTTACGTCTTGTGCTGGACGTAGGCAGTAGCCAGAGAAAGCTAAGATGCCACGGAGCCAGCTACCCATTGCGTGCGTCCCTACCGCATTCATGGTGAACTTTGGAGGTGTTGTGTGCTTTGGTTGTGTCGACGCTGCTCGCCATCCCCGATCACCCTTTCTGTATGTGCCCCTTCCACCGTCGTTATGCAAAGCAGCTCTGCTGCAGCTCCTCGCCAGTGCGGGAGCATCCGCTGTTATCTTTTGGCTCCTGTGCAACAGCAGCGATAACGGAGGGGCCAGCTTATCACCTCCAAAATAGGTCAGGGGCCCGGAGGAGCCGCAGGGCAGCCTGCACAGCAGTCACCTCTGAGTAGGTGCCTGGCGCTGCCCCACGCAGGTGTGCTCGGGTGCGGCCTTACGCAGGTATTTTATAAACAGAGCACACCATGGCATTTGCAGTAAATATGCATTACAAAGCAGATAACTATGTGTACCAAACTGAGCTCTGCAGGGTGCAGCTGGCCAGGGAAAGCTTTTCTCGGCACATCTAACAGAAACCCTTTTCTTTTTCCTGTTAGGGAGAGGAAACGCATCTTCTGAAACCTTCGCTGAACAGCTACTGGCATCAGATGTTAGACACATCTCAACCACACCAGCTGTGGCAAAAGGGTTTTTGCAGTATGTTAATAGACCTTGCGAGGCAACGGCCCCTCGAGATCTGGGCTGCTGCTGCTGAAACGCAGAGCTCCTTGAATTGTACACAAAGAAGAAAGGCCTCAAAAGACACCCCTCAAGAGTTGCGGGGTTAAGCGAACCTGGCTTTCCACCCAAGCACTAGACCAGACCCCCAGCTCAGGTAGCAAGAGCTTGCTCACTTAAATATTCCTGTGGTGGTTGTATTGCCTTCTGCTTTCAGGTGCTGTCTGCTCGGGGTGGTGCAGAGCTGCACCGTGTGTTTCGGTGGTGCTGGAAGTGCCCCCACCTGTACCTCCAGTCCCTGGGGACTACTCTGCACCGAGCCTGGCTTTCCTCCATGATGGCTGGGTGTTTGTGTGCAAGGTGCCATGTACCTTCCCCAGCACGGCGGGAGCAGGCAGCAGCAACTGAAATTCACTGTCTTTGAAAAATACCTTCCACTTACAAATAACAGGATGGCATTCCCAAAGAAAAATCTTAAATTATTTACAAAGGGCCTGATGGTCATTGTAACCCGCTTGGTGTGGACTTTTTTGTTGCTAAGAACTGTGTTGTGTATCTGGACAGTCCATATGCTGAGAAATGGAAAAGAAAAGGTATGAGTGTGTCTGGTGGAAGTGGAGATGACAGGTATCAAAAATACATAAGCAAAGACAAATACAGTCTATTTAGCAGGTGTCTGCCTTCCTGCAGTTGTGGTTTTGAAAGAACTTAATTAGCTGAAGGTTGAGCCCAGTATTGTCTTAACTCACAGCCACCCAATGACTACACTGTGGTTTCTGCTGGGTGATAAAATCATTGTGAAAGTAAGTCTTTGTGCTGCTAATCTTCATTAGCCCTGCTTCTCTTTCTGTACCTCTTCTTCCCTCTTCCTCTGTTTTTCTCTGGAGTTATGAATAGGGAAGTCTGGGAACCTGAAACTGGGTGGCTCGTGGCATCCGTTGTTTCTGTCTTACCCAGACGTGTTCGCACAGGCACCTCTAATGGATGTGAAGCACTTAATGCCTGCATCAGGCTTCAGTCAGAGGGACCCGAAACAGCTTCATGGAGATCATGAACCAAGATTTAGTATTAAAGAGGGCCCAGCTCCTAATCAGGGCGGTTATGCTGCCACGTTGGACAGTCATTGTGCCAAAGACAAACCCACACACAGGACGTTCTCTCTCCCAGCACAGGTGTAAGTCCTGGGAGAACCTTCAGTCTCATCTGGGAACACGGGCTGGGTATCAGTTTAGGACACAAAGTGGAGTCACTGCAACCTTTTCCCGCTTGAGAACCACTGTGCCTTCGATACAGACACAAGGCAACCGATTCAAGAGTGCATACGAGGGTAGTCACACTGAATTGCCCATGTCCACTTCTGGTGGTTGGTTTGTGCCGAATTGCACTGCAAAACCACTCGCTGTGGAAGAAGCGGTTGGTTTTAAGATTACTGAAGTGTGCCTGGTATCAGCTGAAGTTGTACTGCAACAGGGCACTCTTGCTGTGAACTGGCTGAGGTCTGACTTCAGCCAGCAGTTCTCTTCGAGGGCAAGTGTCGGGTGCTGCACCTGGGAAGGTTGAACCCCATGCACCAGTACAGGCTGGGGGCTGACCTGCTGGAAAGCAGCTCTGCCGAGAGGGACCTGGGAGTCCTGGTGGATGACAAGCTGACCATGAGCCAGCAGTGTGCCCTTGTTGCCAAGAAGGCCAATGGTATCCTGGGGTGCATTAAGAGGAGCATGACCAGCAGGTCTAGGGAGGTTATCCTCCCCCTCTGCTCTGCCCTGGTGAGACCCCACCTGGACTACTGTGTCCAGTTCTGGGCTCCCCAGTTCAAGAAAGATGAAGAACGCCTGGAAAGAGTCCAGAGGAGGGCAACAAAGATGATGAAGGGACTGGAGCATCTCCCCTATGAGGAAAGGCTGAGAGAGTTGGGCTTGTTCAGCCTGAAGAAGAGAAGACTGAGAGGGGATCTCATACTTACAAATATCTTAAGGGTAGGTGTCACGAGGTCAGAGCCAGATTCTTCTCAGTGGTACCCAGTGACAGGACAAGGGGCAATGGGCACAAACTGAAGCATAAGAGGTTTCAGTTGAATGTGAAGAAGAACTTCTTTACCTTGAGGGTGACAGAGCCCTGGAACAGGCTGCCTCGGGGGGTTATGGAGTCCCCTTCCCTGGAGATATTCAAACCCTGCCCAGACGATGTCCTGTGCAACCTGCTCTGGGTGAACCTGCTTTAGCAGGGGGGTTGGACTGGATGATTTCTGGATGTCCCTTCCAACCCCTGCCGTTCTGTGATTCTGTGGTTCAAGCCCTCCGCTGAAGTGCCAGAGCTATTGCTGGAGGTTTCTTGGTCTGCCCTGACACTGGTGGAGCAAATAGGCACTCACAGGAGGGAGCAGAAGTGGGCTGAAATGCCCTCTGGGGTGCCTGTGTCCTCCTCCATTGCTGATGCTAGAGCAAGGGCGGGTGATGCAGCCCAGCCGGTGCATGGGCTGGATGCAGCTGCAGAGGGGCAGCACACTCCCCAGCACCATCCCCTGCCCACAGCTTCCCTCTCCTGACGACTCCTCTTGCATCGGCTCTGGCACTGGCTTGACCCCTTGGAGAATCAGTTCAGTTCACGAAACCAGCAGCAAATGGGTCTTCTTTTCTCCTCTGCATTCATTTGAAGCCATTGGCACGAGCTGGGATGAGACGGGTGAGGGCAGCAGGACAGGACACAGACCAGAGCAGGCCCATCCTTCCCGCTTCAGCGAGTCGCTGCCGTGGCTTCAGCTGCACCAGAAACCCTTTAGACTTGTAAACTGGGCATCTCTGCCCACTGGCTAAACTTCACCAGGATGAGTCAGGTCCTGGCTATGTAAAAGGGATTTGTATGAATTTCAGATCTTGTCTTTTGCCTCCATGTACAGATGAGGACAGAGCTTAGATATGACTCACATATGAGAACTACAGGTAACATTTAATAACTGGCTGTTCCCTGATCTTTTGAATATACTTAGTGATATATTTTCCTTCGTTTCCCGTATTTCCTGGTTGGTTTGTTGTGGGTTTTTTTTTTTAATTATCTAGGTTTCTTATCCTCCTATCCGTCCCCTTTCTTCCCCTGGCAAGTTACCTAACATTTTTGTGTCTGACTGATTGTGAAACCAGAGTAACAATACTGCATACGTAAAAGCAACACTGGACATCTTAACCTTTGGAGGGACACGAACTCATTGTCCTGACTCCCACTGAAACGTACTGAACTGGAAGAACTTTCGGCAGGCAAAGAGGAGAATGAGACCACAGTTATGGATGCTGAACTCTCCAGCTGTGTGAAAGATTAAAATAATAGTTGTAATCACTGCTGTAGTCACTTGTTTCTTATCTTAAAAAATAGCGTAAAACCTCCCCAATATGTCTGTGAGCACACTGAGATTTCTACCAACATTAATAATCACAAATTTGGTTTGTTCTCGCAACTAATAAAATAATTAGCACCAGCCACGTAAAAGAAGAGAGAAATATGCTAATTCATTCTGGCTTGCTAATGAAAACCAGAAAAGAACTAACCCGTGGAGCTAGATCATGCAGGCTGTTTAGCTCCATCCACACCCAATTTGGTAGGGGGCAGTGGAAGAGCATCCAGATCTCCCGATGATGACCCTCCTGCCTTTAATGGCCAACATGTGGCCAACCGGTCCGTAAGATTATTATCTGGAAGTGCAAAACCTAACAAAAGAGAGCATTAAAAACCAATCCAGAAAGCATTTGCACACAGATCAGGCGCCTATGGAGATTTGGAAAAAGCAGTGCTGGAGCTGTCTTCTTGGCAGCACAGCTGGGCCTCATGATCCCTATTAGCAGGCTGCAGCTAGGGGACAGAACATTTAAATGCTCATCAGCAGGGAAGGGTATAGCATTTTGTTGATTACGTAGCTGGAACAGAAGAGCCTCCAGATAGTCATTCATTCATTTATTTATTTCTAATGGCTTAGCTGGGATCGTGGAGAAATCAGGAGAGAAGGCGTGAAAGCTGCTTTTCCCCCTGACCTGTGCTTCTCTCATGGGGAGAAGGGAGCGATGGTCTATTGTTCAGCGGCTATTCTTGGTGTCTGGAGACCAAAGCCAGCTTCTCTGCCTGTGATTGCAGCCAGACACTGAGGCCGGCTGGCAATCCCTGCAGCATCACCGTTCCCGCTGCTGGAAAACAGAGCAGCTCTGTCCACCTCCCTGGTCACGTGCTCCTTTCGTCTCCCTCGTGCCAGCAATAGCACTCACCCAGCCTTTGGCGAGCCTAGGCAGAAAACCAGTCCAGCAACCTGTTTTGGAAAACCAGCCCTCATGTCTCCAGAAAACATTGGTTTTCAATGAGATCAGGTGCCCAAAGGCAAGGCCGTGTTTTTCTGCAGCATTTCAGACTCAAATCAGCTCAAACTGGTCTTGAAACTACGTCTTTTAGCTTTTTGCCCTGCGTGTTTTAGAGATGGTGAAACTCCCTCTTTTCCCAGAGCTCTTGTTAAGACTGCGAACAGAAGAGGGGATAGCACAAAGGTAGGCGCTAGGCTGTATCGGTGCCATCAATCACTGTCCTAAGAGACAGCAGCACGGTCAAGCGATGCGTTATATGGGCACATAGCCTTCAACACTCTTAAGGGGGTTTTAAGCTCCAATCTGATGCCCAGAATCATGACAGTCACTTACAAGTTATGAACTTTTAAAAGTATATGTTTCTGAGTTGATTTTACTTGCCTTCAGGTGCTACAGCATCAGTATTTTCAAGCTTTTCTCTGCCATCAGAAAGTCCTTCTCTCCCGACCCTTTTTTTTTTTTTTCTAACCAGTGAAAGTTGAGATTAAAAAAACTAAAACCAAATAAATGGCAAGTGGAGTTTGGAGGAAGCCACCAGATGTGAGGAGCCCGCTGCTTGCATTGCCGAGTTGGCAGCATCGCTCCGGGCCCACGTGGGACGGCAGGGCAGGTGTCGGTAGGACAGAGCTGGTCAGACAACTCGCAGCCTTTTTTTGCAAGCACACGGAAGATCACACGCCGCTTGTATAACTGGTGAGGAAGGGTGCTTAAAACTTGTGAGCTTGAGTGTTTGTGCCAGAAGTGTTAAGTTTTATGGGAGATTAGACACCGCTTGACACAGCAGGTCCTCTTGCCAGATCCCTGGCACAAAGACAATTAAATGAGCCAAATAACCACATCCATCTCAGCATGTCCATGCATGCACAAACAATTACTCTGTGGGACTGTTATTAAAGAAAATTAAATTTTAAGTCTGTACCCAGCCAGGAAATCTTAAGGGAGACTAATTTTCTAGGAACCATCTCGTGGGCAGAGCCTGGGTAGCCCTGGAAAGGTTTATAAAACTGCTCTTAAAGTCCCTAATCCTATTTATCTGCTACTGTACTTCTTTTAAAAACCCAGGACTTCTGAGAAAATGAGGAATTCAAAGCCCTAGGGACTCCTGCAAGTCCAAAGGACTTGCAAGAACTTAGACATTTTTTTCCAGTCAAGGCCATTTTTGGTTGCTTAGGACTTTGTCAGTAGTTTACTTTTCAGCTGAAATAAGACCGGTTTCTTGCTCTCCCTTAGCAGCAATCTCAGTTTTTACCATTCTACACTGCTCATCTGTTTTCAAGGAGATGAAGACTGGAAAAACCTTACAAATAAAACAAAACACCCTTTTGCCCCCAAAACAGATTGATGTTGGGCTTTGCCTGGCTGCTGCCTGGAATTTTGATAAAGGCGGTGAGACTGCATGAGCCTGTGGGGTGGTCTGGCGTGTGGTATATGTAGAACTGGAGGTAGCCCAAGAGGATCTGGGAGGGCAAAACCCACAGTGGCTCCTGTGGTGGAGGTGGTGGACACTTGGACACCTCAGTGGGGACTAGTGCATGAAGAGAAAGGACAGGGAAGGAGAGCTGAGGATGCTGGAGATGTCTTCACAGCCCTGGCAGTCCAACAAACTCATCAAGAGGACATTTGCTGCCAGCCTGCAGAATCACCACTCAAAACCATTTGAAAAAGTGTGGCTGTGGAAGAAGAAGAAATAAATGCAAGAGTGTTTTTATCTTTAGTTTAGGTACGGTGACTCTGCAGGGAATGGGCAGGAGGAGGGAGAGGGGGCTCAAGGAGGAAGAGGATGAAACAGGGCTAGCACCAGACTGGAATTTGAGTGCCTTAGACCCAGCTCTGCTGCTCAGACCACAGGAGGACTTTCAGCAAGCCCTTCTGGGCTGGGGTGGTCGCCACTTCTCCATGCCTAATAATAAAACTGACCTCTTGTCTGCAGACCTTTTGAGATCTACTGCTGCAAAAAGCCGTACAAGAGCAAGATACCTGTTTTTCCCTTTATATGATAAATGTTCCTTTAAAGTCTCCTCAGACTGCTCAGATGATCCCCACTCCTAATGGGGACAGCTGGCTCATTGACGTGAGAGGCCATCCATCAGGCTGACCCACTGAAAGGTTTCTACTGTGGCTCCACTTGTAGCTGCCAAAAGAAGCACTCCAGAATTGCCTTTGAAATATTGTATTTTTAAGTGGATAAGGAGGGATTGGAACGTCCTCATCCAACCTTTATTACTCGGCCGCTTTTGAATGATCCTTTTCAAAATGAGGTTGGGCAGCTATGGGGAAAAAAAAAAAAAAGAGAATAACAGGGCTTAATGCTCCTTTATACATTTTATAGATTTCATATAAAAATAGTTATAACAAAAACACAAATCCCACGGTCTGCCTTCCTATTTGCACAGGCTGTAATGAGTTGACATTTGAATGAGTCTGGAAAATTGTATTTAATAACTCCTCAGAGGCCCCAGAGTGGGAAAACCTATTATTGCTCCCTGATTTGGAAGTTATTGTTTTAAGGAGTTGCACACCTCTTTCAGACTGCAGTTCTACATCTTCTGAACAAGTGAGGCCTAAGTTCCCCGCTCATGACGCCAATGCGACTGTGCACACTGTCCCATATTTTGAAGCTCCTGTAGACAGATAAGGACAGGGAACTGCTCTACAAAGCTTCGCTTCAGATTTGTTTATAGTGGTGAAAAAAAAAGAGGTGAAATCCATTGGTCTCTGATTTCTGCTCACATTGCTAACCGCCCTACAACGGAGAGGGGATGGACCAGGAGAAACACACGCCGGGCTAAATGGCACGAGACCTTCAGGAGAGAATGAACTCTGTGTCAGTGAAGAAGCAGAGGTTTCTGCAGTTCACCTGGGCTTATTGCTCACCTTGTTTCAGCAGGGAGCTTGCTGGAAGAACTTCTGCTGTCATTAACACTGTGTTCACATTTGCCTGCTTGCATGTTAATTTTAAAAAACAAGCCTGTAACCTTCTTGGGCTACCGAGAGGACTGGGTGACATCTCCTGTCATATTCCAGCTGATCGGTGATGGTTGGCTCCAGTCTTTCTCTGTGTTCTTGCATGGCGGCAGCTGAGCCCGGCTTACATCAACAAGTGCCAGGTTTTTTGACTAGTTTCCAAAGAAAAAAAGGGTTATACTGACCAGGCTGTCTCCATCCCCTCTTTACCTCATTGACCAAGTTCAATCAACCCTGGCAGAAGTGCGGGGTGTCTCAAAGGAATGAAGCTCCTATATGCTTTAGGAAGGTCTGCAGCTGTGTGGACAAGAATGGTCCTCAAAGTAGGGCCACTGGCAATGTGAAAAAAAGGTGGCAGTGCTGGTATATGTGCCATTTGGCACCCAAATCTCACTGATCAGTCCACACACACATTGCTCCAAAACAACACACCTGCCTTTTGCTAGGCATGCTGTGGTAAGGACAGAGATTTAGATGGGGGATAGGGCTAAGGATGAACTGTGATTATTTTGGCAGGAGATGTGGGACTACATAGCAAAATTCCTAGGAAGCCAGCCTTCATTAGCTCCGTTGTCTAATAAATGACCTGAATGTTGGAGGCACATCCGACACCTTCAACAAAATTTCCCCAGGGCTGAGGTGTTGCGAAAACCAGATTACTTATTTTAAGATACCAAATGTAGTTTTAAAGCCCAAGTTTTAGGTATCCACACATGAAGAAAAACGTTACCAAGACCCTGTGTGTAGGAAGAAGTAGGCAACTTGTACAAAACAAGAACTTCCATGAAGAAAAGAATTATTGGTTTAAACTCAGCTGTAAAATTCTCTTCTTGCGTGTCTGCAGGGGAAGTATTGAAATGGTAGCTATGGGGCTGGGTCCTCCGGCAGAGAGAGAGGAACTGCATATGGATTTTGGAGGCAATACTAGCACTGCATTATGAAGCACCAGTTACCGATGGCACGTGAGGCTGCGTGACGAAGCACTGACTTGTTTGATCCCTGGGTCTGTCAATTAACGAGTCGCACGACTCGGATCTGGTATGGACATCCTATAATGACGCAAAGCAATAAGTCATAGCACTGACTAACACATATGCATGCGTATAGGGGGTGAGTATTGCTGCTTTCAGGTGACAAAGAGTCGCACATATGTGCAAACATTCATTATGTATGCATACGCTGAGTACTGGGGGATTAAAATTTCATTAGCTATTGCAGAGCTCCTGGATGGTAATTCCAGGATGGCAAGCACAAAGATCTGCAAATGAGGATACACAAAGGCTTTATTTCTTCCAAGTGGAGAACAGTTTGTGTGATTTCAAAAAATAAAGCAGGGAGCTGACACGCTCGGTTTTAGCATCTGTAGTTAATGTGTCCAAATGGGGAAGTGTTCCTAAAATGCACTTTACAGTAAATGTCTCCACTGGCTATCTCTTCTCTGTGCATTTGCAGAAGTCCTGAAAGAAGTCCAGTTTAGCCCTCCAACATCCAGCTCCTCCTATTCATGGGGTGCATTTTAGACCTCTCCAAAACATTGCTTTCTCTGTGTCTACACAGGAAATTAGATGGTGATGACTATTTCTCCCCTGATTTTGGGGGGGAAACATCCCCTGAAAGGCCAAGCTGTGACCATTTGCCTCCCATGCCAGCTTCCCCAGCTCCTGAAGCAGAGGCAGGATCTGGCACGGCAGAGGCTGGCTCTTGCTCCCTGGAGGCGGCTCCCCCCTTCCCTCTGGGCCCCCTCCCCAGGCAGGCAGGCATTGAGCTTTGCCCATCAGCACCCACCACAGTGGCCGGTGGGTTTGGTTTCCCTGGACAGGTACTGGCTGGTCCCCGAGCCGCTCTGCGGGGTCACTGCGGCTGGCAGCTCTTCCCCTGCCCGGGAATCCCAGCGGGAAGAGAAAGCCCACGGTTTGTAAGCTCAGCTTTGGAAACAGGGTAAATGCTTTTGGGGAAGGGTTGGGTTGGCACCCTCAGCCCTCCCGGCACAGTGTGAGAATAAGGAAGGGGCAATGAAACTGCCCCATGAATGAGGAGAGGAAGATGCTCTGGAGCCTGCGGTGGTTTCATCTTCGTTTGCGGAGCCCTGGATCGGGGTGAAAGCATCTTCTTTTAAAGGGCTTCATCTGGAGATGGTTTTGCTCCACGATAGAAACGTGTTTATAGGTGCTGATACCAGACAGATTTATGAAACTGAAATGGCCTGTTCTTCCCCTCCTCCCTGAAATTTCCTAAATGTCTCTCTTCGCAGGGTTTGTGCATTTGTATATAATTATTTCTTTTTCTGTATATTGATCCTTTTCTCCTTCCCCTGAATGCACCGTAATTATATTTTCTGTCGAGGAGTGTAAGGAGCGAACTGTCACTGGTACACAATGGCTCGACTTTATCAAACCGGAAAAGTAAAAGCCCCTGTTTTGGGGGAGGTTTCAGGCAGCGGGCTGACAATTGCGGGTTCTGATTCATACCTGTGCAGCCGCTACTCTGTAATCAGGCTGCGATTAGTCACCGACAGCCAATTACCGCGCCCGGCTTCCTAAAGCAGTTCGTCTATCGGGAACTTTATATATCCTGGTTAACTCTGTAGGGAAAAGCCTGGTGGCCTGGGAGCGCATCCTCCTCCATGCCATCCTTGGGCTGGCGGGGAGGTGAGGTGGATGCCCCGAGCCGTCTGGGCGAGAGAGCAGCCTCCCTCGACGGAGAGGTGGCAGTTCTGCGGGCACCGTCACTTTTAGCTACCGTCCCATATGGGACGAGCATCTTTTCTCAGTTCGCAGTGACAAACAGCAGAGGTGAGCCCTCCCTGCATGGTTGGATCTTCTCCCAGAGGTTTTACGTGCTGGAGTTAGGGGAGATGGTGGCGCAGGTTTGCATGAGCTGGTACCTCCCTGCCCTAGCAACAACCTGTCCTCTGCAGCTGGACGACCCTCCCCTTTCCCATGGAGTTGCTCCCCACTTTCTCAAACCCACCACTTGCCTGCACCTACCCACAACCCAAGTTTTATCAAAGGCTTCATCACTTTGCCTCATTCACGGTGATGCTCAGAGGCTGCCCACAGCCCTCTCGCCCCCCCAGCTCTGAGAGAGGGGGCATGCAGTACTCCCGCCGCCGCAAAAGGACAAGTGACTTCAGGGGGTGAGCTAAGGCCTGAGAATCACCAGCAGACTTTCCCCAACAAGCTCACTGTGCGGCTCACCGGAGTCACCATTTTGAAGCCCATGAGCTAAAACATTTTCAGAGGGAATGGTCAACAGAGCCTCTGCTTTTACCTGCTGCTGGTGTGAGGAGCTGCTCCATGATACCCTCAGGTTCAAGTGGGCTTTCTGCAGGGGTCACCATGGCAGTGAGAACCCAAATACCACGGGAGCAAAGGAAGTTGCTGCCTGCTGGTAGCTTATCCTTTCCCAAGCAGAAATGAGCAGTGTTTGCTGGAAGCACATTCACACTGGTGTAACTCTGAAGGAGCAGGAGCTGCTGTTCTAACCATACCAGGAAGCATGGAGTGCCAGGATATTTCTGGATAGATTGACCACCAGCATCTTCCTTCCTGCCAAGGCTACGCTGGTTTGAATGCAGTGGAAAAGCAGCTGCTGGACTTAGTGTTTACAAGCCAGCATGGCCAGAAGCAAGCAAGGACCCTGGATGGGGCACAGGGTGATCCAGTCTCTCCCTATATGCTTGGGAGGGCTGGAGGAGGAAAGTCCCAGGTGAATCTCAGCCCTTGTGTGGCTGGGGCTGGGGCTGGACAGAGAGGCATATGCAGAAGGAAACCAAGCCCCTAATGTGGAGGATGGTCCCTCTCCGAATAGGCAGGGTGCAAGCAGCTGGAGCTGGCTGGTCGCTCCCTGCTAGAGAATGCTTTGGGGTAAAACTGTAGTTTCTGACCTAAACACTTACTTATTTTCCTTCACAGGTCCTTCTCTTGTCACTAGGACTAGAGAGCCTGGCTTCTTGGGGCAGGTTCCCTGTTTTCCACTTGGTTTCCATCCCGTGCCCAGTGCCAGCTGAATCCGACGGTCATGACAAAGCACGCCAGGAAAACATGAGAGATGTTAGGAGACGTAATCCAAGTTCATCAGGCCAAAGAGCTGGGAAAAAAAGAGGGGGCCCTAAAGAAACTAGAATAGCTGTGCCTGCCTCCAGGCATCCAGTGATTTCTCTGCTCCTTGGAGGGAAAGAGCAGTGAGTCATGGTGTTTTGGTCGCGTTTTGGTTAACATGCCCATCTCACAAATGAGCAGCTACCAATGCATAGAAGCATTTGAAGCAAACATACCTGCAGGCACTGCTAAATCATTTCTTCCCTGTCACGCTGCAGGGTGGTATGAAAGACACTGGGGGACTCCTGGATTCGATTTATCCCAATAAAGCTATTTTTCAGGATTTTCATTCTGCATCCATTTTTGCTAATGTGTTTTCATTTTCCTTCATTTATTAGTCTAAGGTCCATCATGATCTGGAAACTAAAACAAAGGAGACCATTACGTTATGTTGGACAGCAGCCACGGCCGAGATGGAAATGCAAATACTGAATGCTTCTTACCCCAGAACAGCAGCGATACGACTGCTGGTGCGTTTGCCCTTCAGAGGCTGGTGACAAAAGCCTCTCACACGCCTTGCGTGCTTCTCCTTGACCCCTTATGGGTAACCACATCACCCCGGGGAGTCACCTCGGGCTTTAGGCTCAGCCTCTTGCTCGAGGAAGATCGCGGGGCCACAGCAGGCCACCGAGCAGAGGGAGGTGCGCGGGGATGGCGAGGGTGCTAGCAGCGGGTTTGGTGCCAGGAGGTCACTCCCGTGCTGTGGTGGGTTGGAGACGCTTTTGCACTTTCTGTCTGTCGTTTTTTGACAACATGCCACTATGGTTTCTCTCCATGTTTTGGTCCCCCTCCCCATCTGTTATTGACTGGTTTTTATGGACCGCAACAGTTTATACAAATATAATAACAAAAAATGCAACTCTGAGAAAGCAGTACGCAGAGTAGTACACAGAGCCTGTGTCCTCCGGGCAAGGAGGGGACAGGTTATAAAAGAATTAAAGAAGACCTCCTTCCAGACTCCCCACTAAGTCACAGACCAGGGACTCTCCTGTACCAGCATCTCCAGAGGCACTGGTACAGGAGATGGGCCTGAAGATGAGCATACACAAATCCCGCTCTCCTTGTTTTCCCATCCTTCCACCTACCTTTCCCCAGGGCCAGCTCAACTGCCCAAGCGCCAGCGACGTGGCTGGTTCCCCTTTGTTAATCTTGCCGATGTATCAATGATATCCCCAATTTCTACCTGCTATTTTTTACCCCTTTTCAACAGAAAGCAAGAATAAAATTAGTCTATCTTCTCATGCCTTACATATTTTAACTGCCTCTGTCCCCGAGGCCCAAGGCCCAAAGGTATTTGCTGTTTCGCTGCATTATTTGTTGCTGCATACTAATCCAATAAACCTGAACTCCCATAAATTACCCTGCTGCACGGGGAAGGCTAAGTTTAGCTCTTGCATATTTTAGACATCTGTCAAGATAAAACTTGGGCTGGAAGGAGTCTCTGGCATGCTCATCCGTACTGAAAGCGGACAGTGACAGAGGCATTTCCTCTCCTTACTTTGTCTGTGACTAAATCACTTCAGTGTTATTAAGTTCACATAAAGTTTCTCGGTGGAAGCTCCAGGGACCTGCTAAGAGCACAGTGCATGCTTGGACAAGAGCCCTCTGACTTCATGGCTCTGAAGCATGACCTACTACATTCTCCTGCCTTCAGCAGCTTGGGTTTTGGCTGCTTTATGCAGGGTGTTAAAAACTGGTTGTGTCAAATATCCACAAAATAATGTCTTCACCCCCCTCCCCAGGCCTTTGTGAAGTAGAGCTGAGAACTGCTTTTGGGGGAGTGTATAGTAAACATGCTGGAAAATATGGTTTGAAGAATTTTCTGTGCATTTATTTTTGCTCAAAAATACGTGGGCCACCATTTCAAGGGTTAAAAAGGGTGACATCATTCAACAAATGAAATGTCCTATTTTGGATGCAGTGAAGCATTTTGCAACAACTCCAAATGAAATTTTTCATTTTTCATATGTGACTGGAACAGCAAACACCGTTTGACCTCAATCTTTTCCCTTTCCCTCTTCTATACTGTAATAACCGGACTTTGAAAGTAATTGTTCATTTTGTACTCCTCCCATAGCCAATCATGGCTATCTTTTACCTTTTTTTATGCGCAGTGTTTCTTCTTTAGGTTGTTTAATGGCCTCCCTGGCAGTTTGAAATCTCTGTAAATGACAGCCATTCCTTCTCCCGCTTCTTCTTACAGTTTTTCTAACTCTGCCATTGCACAATGTTAATGAACACAAGCGCATACAGCAAATAATAAGGGAGAAAAATCTCTGCTAACCACCACAGGAGAAGTTTTCTCAGACCTTTCCTCTGGGTTCACAGTCACTTATGCTGCCCTTTTCTGCCCTGAGAGGAGGTGGGCAATCCCGACCGGTCCAGGCAACACCTGGAAGCTGAGGACCAAACTCCCTTCCTGGCTTTGCCAGATCTTCCTTTGTCTTGGTGAATGATTTTTGAGAAGTTCTATGTTTTAGGCAGCTAGGGCTCCCTCTTTTTTTAAAATGAAAATTATAACGTCTACCTGAGTGAGGAAGAGCTATTGTCCTGATTGATTAATACTTCAAAAGGGCCTCATAAATCTGTAATCTCTCAACAGTGTTACAATTCACTGCTACTGCTCTGTTGTCCAGGTTAGCCTTTGAAGCCCCTCATAGGCAGTTACCTGTCCCAGTTTGCAATAGAGATATATTGAAACGTACAGTGAAGGAAACTGAAAAAGAACATTAAATGACAAGGATGTGGAGCTGGAAAAGTTTAGTATCCATTTCCTACCCCATCAATAAGTTTTGGGGTTTTTTTCCGATAGATCATGCTAAGTATAGAATCATAGAATCATAGAATCACCTCGGTTGGAAAAGACCTTTAAGATCATCGAGTCCAACCGTTAACCTAGCACTGCCATCCCACCACTAAACCATGTCCCTAAGCACCTCATCTATCCTTCTTTTAAATACCTCCAGGGATGAGGACTCCACCACCTCCCTGGGCAGCCCATTCCAGAGCCTGACAACCCTCTCGGTGAAGAAGTTTTTCCTAATGTCTAGCCTAAACCTGCCCTGGCGCAGCTTCAAGCCATTCCCCCTCGTCCTATCGTCTGTTACCAGGGAGAAGAGGCCGACCCCCACCTCGCTACAGCCTCCTGTCAGGCAGCTGTAGAGGGAGATCAGGTCTCCCCTCAGCCTCCTCTTCTCCAGACTAAACAGCCCCAGTTCCCTCAGCCGCTCCTCGTATGACTTGTGTTCCAGACCCCTCACCAGCTTGGTTGCTCTCCTCTGGACCTGTTCCAGCAAGGCAACATCTTTCTTGTAGTGAGGGGCCCAAAACTGAACACAGTATTCAAGGTGCGGCCTCGCCAGCACCGAGTACAGGGGCACAATCGCTTCCATGCTCCTGCTGGTCACACTATTCCTGATACAGGCCAGGATGCCATTGGCCTTCTTGGCCACCTGGGCACACTGCTGGCTCATATTCAGGTGGCTGTCAATCAGTACCCCCAGGTCTTTTTCCACCAGGCAGCTTTCCAGGCACTCTTCCCCAAGCCTGTAGCGCTGCATGGGGTTGTTGTGACCAAAGTGCAGGACCCGGCACTTGGCCTTGTTGAACCTCATACAATTGGCCTCGGCCCATTGATCCAGCCTGTCCAGGTCCCTTTGCAGAGCCCTCCTCCCCTCCAGCAGATCAACACTACCACCCAGTTTGGTGTCATCTGCAAATTTACTGAGGGCACACTCAATCCCCTCATCCAGGTCATTGATAAAGATATTAAACAAGACCGGCCCTAAAACTGAGCCCTGGGGGACACCGCTTGTGACTGGCCGCCAACTGGATTTAGCTCCATTCACCACGACTCTCTGGGCTTGGCCACCCAGCCAGTTTTTAACCCAGCGAAGAGTACATCCATCTAGGCCATGAACTGCCAGCTTCTCCAGGAGAATGCTATGGGAGACTGTGTCGAAGGCTTTGCTGAAGTCCAGGTAGACAACATCGACAGCCTTTCCCTCATCTACCAGGCAGGTCACCTGGTCATAGAAGGAAATCAGGTTGGTTAGGCAAGACTTGCCTTTCGTGAACCCATGCTGACTGGGCCTGATCCCCTGATTGTCCTCCATGTGCCTGGTGAGCACACTCAAGATGAACCGCTCCATAATCTTCCCTGGTACCGAGGTCAGGCTGACTGGTCTGTAGTTCCCCGGATCCTCCTTCCGGCCCTTCTTGAAGAGAGGCGTCACATTTGCCAACCTCCAGTCATCTGGGACCTCCCCTGTTCTCCAGGACTGCTGATAAATGATAGAGAGTGGCTTGGCAAGCTCCTCTGCCAGCTCCTTCAGCACTCTTGGGTGGATCCCATCCGGCCCCATAGACTTGTGGATGTCCAGGTGGCATAGCAGGTCAAAGACTGCTTCCTCCTGGATTATGGGGGGTTCATTCCACTCTCTGTCCCCATCTTCCAGCTCAGGAGGCTGGGTACCCTGGGGATAAGTACCACATATCTGTCATATATTTGATATAAGACTGGAGTCTCTGGGTTTAGTCTTCAGTCCTGGAGATACCTTTACAATCTCTCTTGAGGCACAGAATTAATTCTCTGTCTTTGGGAGTGTTTCAGCCTGAAGCTCTGGATGAGAAATCTCTTGAAGCTTTCACCCTCAGATCAGTTTTGTTGCAATGCTCGTAACGGGCACTGAGATCTTCGTGGTGCAAGTGCATGAGGAAAGCAAGCCAGGTCCTGCTAACATCTCTGCTTGGTGTGTGCTGTGCAGCCCTGGCTGGAAAGCTATCTGGGAGGAGAGGTGCTCTGCAGAGCCCCGTGCAAGCACAGGAAGGGCTAAGCCGGCACCGCCAGCACCAGGAGGTGCCTTGATGTCCTCCAGGTGTTACGTCTTCCTGGGAGTAAGCTGGAGGCCGGGGTCAGTATGGGACCCGGTACTGGTCCTTGTCCTCATCACCTACCTGGGCAGTGGGGCAGGAGGTACCTCAACAGGCATGGGGCTGATACACAACCTGGGGGGCAGTGGGGACACTGGATGACACAGGCAGTGCCCTCCAGATCTGTCAGGATCTGGCAATGAGGACACTGTGGACACACACTGTGGACAGGGACTGCCAGGACCATCGTGAGGCTCTATGAAGCAAAGTACAAAATCATGCAGACAGGACGGATAAGTCTCACACAGCAGGGGCCAACGAGGACAAAACCAGCTTTGCAGGAGCGGATTGGGGGATCCCGGTGGCAACGAGTTCCCCTGGTGTGGGCTTGTGCAGAAGGTGGAGCTGGGTCCTTTCTGAATGCCCACAGCAGCGGGACAAGAGACACAAGGTGCAAGAGGCAAAACTCCAGTTAGCTTTACGTGAGAATGGTTGGGCACTGGACGAGGCTGTCCGAAAAGGCTGGGAGATCTTTATCCTTGGAGATAGTCACCAATGAAGAGCGCACGGCCCTGAGCAACCTGACCTAACCATGAAGCTGGCCCTGCTCTCAGCTGGGGGTGGGACCAAGTGACCTCCAGAGGTCCCTTCCAGCTTAAATTATTCTTTGCTACTTCGCTCAGAATAAATAATTTTTGACATTAGTTATTCCACCTTGGCTTTTCCCTATCAGCCAGTCTCAGAAGTAACACATTACTCCATGGGGTGCAGGGCAGCTTGGAAGAGCTCTCACTTCTGGAGAAGACTAAGGGGAGCAAGCTGAGGGAGACTTGGCAGGCTGTTCGAGGCTTTCATGGTCTAATTGAAAGGGGGGTGAATTTTATCTGACTTAACCCTTATTTAAATCCTCTGCTCTCACGCTCTGAAGTTCACAGCCTCCTCTTTGACTCCCAGCACAGAGTTTCACCTCCTTCGGAGCCAGAGCTGGCGTCACTCATCCAGGAGGGTACGGCTGTGCAGGGCTGTTTGCCTGAGCTGTTGCCCTGCTGTGAGGAATCTGTGGTAAGAGAAAACTGGAAACAAGCTTTAACCTCATTGTGGATTGTCTGCTGCTATCAAGGAGTGGTGAGGATTAGGAATCCGGTTTTACTTATTCACTTTAAAGTGAATTGTGCTGCCTGCCCATGGAAGCATAGGGCGCAACTGAGGAAGATGCTGCCTTTGTGCAAGAAATGCCACGAGATTCAGAGTGCACCTAGGTACACGGGGATGAGTCAGGAGATGCTGGCTTCAAATGCGAGCTCTTCAAAGCAGCGCCTGCCTTTTTTGGTGCGCCTTGCACAGACCTCTCCTTTAAAGAATGCAAAACCATAACGGAACACTGAACGGCTCTTGGTGTGTGAACTGAGGCTGCCATCCACTGCAGAGCAGGGCTCTCCAAGGATTTCTTTCTGCCCCAGGCAGATAAATATTGCTGCCCGTCTTTCTTGTTCTTTATGGAGGCGGTGCATGTGGCTGCCCACCCTGGATGTCCACTGTTCCCGCCAGCCGGGCCAGCTGCCAGCTGTGCCCCAGAGCTGCCTGTCAGGGACAGAAACCTCCTGCTCATTAGAAAGAGACAAAGGACAATTAGGTTGCAAATAAAACATGTTATCTCCGCTTGGAAGACCTGTCAATCCACCAGGCCATCGCTTTCTCTGGGGTTAGAGAAGGTGCCATACCAAGCTCTCAGGTCCGTGTTGGTTGCTCCATGGCTGCTTGCAGCAAGCCTGATCAGCGCCTGGGTGGGAAGATCTGCCCCGCATCCAAGGTCCTCACCTCAGTGTCTGCACCACAACACACAGGCTTGGAGCCTGGCCTGGAAGCCCTCAGACGTTGTGTTTGTAATTAGTTTTGGTAATTGACTCAGCATCTCTACACCCCGCATTATGCTATCCTCCTCCTGGCTCATCGGAACAGTGCTATCTCTTTTAGTATTACTTCACTAAACGCAGTCCCTACCTGCGGCTTAAACCCTGGCCTCTTTAATTAACTGACAACTTTAATCCATGTTACACTCTGCTTACCTGGAAACTGACTTTTACTTCTGATAAGCCGTGATCTAATTGCCCACCGTCCTCGGCAGAAGTGCAGAGCCAGTGCGCTGCTTCATCTAGGCGGATACCCAACACACAAAAGCTCTCCCACTTGTCACGGCGCCGCATTAATCCCCAGCATTAAAACACTGTGCTGGGTGCAAGGAAGTCCTCGCAGCCCCTCTCCTCTCTCCCTCCCTCCCTCCCTCCCTCCCTCCATCCCACCAGGCATTGAGACCTGGACCGTGCTCAGCAGGCAGGAGCTGAGGTGGCATCACTGGCTGCTGGCATTTTTTCCTTCCTGCCCGCGTAAGGCACCTGTTTCTAGGCCTAAAAGCAGAAGGCACTTTTGCAACAAGGGTCTTGGTCCCACTAAACTCCATATATAAGAAACTAATGTGAGTTTGGCTAGTATATTCTGGGTTTATTTGCTGTCTGGTTTTTTTTTTAACTTGTAGGAAAATTTCAGACCCCAGGATGTGAACAGCATTTGCATTCAGCAATTGCTTTTCAGGCATTTGCTCCTCTCCAGAAACAAGCATTTCCTAAAAAATGCCAAATGCATGTCGGCTGTCCAGCCGGCTCTCTGCCGTTGCACTGTTGTTACGGAGATCTGGCAAACCATTTTGATTTGAAGTCGTGTTTCCAGCCACAGATATGTTCCCTTTCAACCTCGCCTTGTGGAGAAACAAATGAGAGGGAGGTTTTGCAGGGAGAAGCAGAAAAAATGCCAGCCCAAACTGAGGTGAGTTGGTGTCCTTCTCTAGGGCTGGTGGGGACAGGGAAGTGAAAGGACAGGGAATGGGAGAACAACAGAAACACCCAGTCGCTACATTTTAGGAAGGAGGGGTGGGAAGGGACCTTCTCAAGGAGGGCTCCACAGCCAGCAGCAAGGAGAGGACACGGAAATGGCTTCCCTGTGCAAGAAGCACCATGGTGCGGACACAGAGGGGTGCACGTGAACACCTGCCCAAAGGCTCTTGGGTGGCAACGGAGCAATGTGCGGTAGGAGCCAACACCTCCGGCAAGGGCGATGCTTCTGGGGACAGTTTAGCCTAAACCTAATGACTGCTGCAAGGAGCAGGAGAGCGATGGGGACCTGTACCCCGGGTGAGACCCACAGGCTGCACGAGGTCTTGTACTGGCCCTCGTACTAGTCCCAGCTGGGGCAGGTCCCAGCCCTGGGCCTCACCCATACCCTGCCTGCTGCGCGCCCTAAAACCAGAACCAGCCCAGGAGAAGAGCCTGCCTGCCTGCCTCCTGTCCCCGCCTGATCACCTGTGAAAAGGATTGCTGCTTGCCACGGTACAGCAGCCCACACCTGGAAGTGGGTCATTGCTTTGCCCTCCTGGTAGAGCAGCACCTTCCCAGTCTGCTGCCCATACTGGTGCCGCCTTTCCTCTTCCTCCATTGCTTTGCCGCCTTCTTAGTGGTCCAGGCTCCAGCCTCTTTGCAACATGCCTGTAAGCTATTTCCAAATCCTTTGTCCGCAGCGGGTGGCAGAGCCGCAAACCATGGGGCTCGCTGGCTGCCGGCCCCTTTCCCTTCGCAGGCAGGGGCTCATCTGCAGCAGCCATGCATCGGCCTGAGCTGCACGAGCCCATGAGGAAAGCATTGGAGCTGGAAGGATGCTTGGTGCTACCCACTGCTATTTTGGAGGCTGGGGCTTCCAGTATTTCTACGTGTTGTGAGTCCAGCTCTCAGGAGGATTGGGGAGAGCTACGCGGCGCTTCTCTGGTGCCTGAGCGGTTCTCTCCATCCTGCATAGCTGCCTTCCCTCAGAAATGTAGGGACTTGGCCACTTCACATCATGAATTTTACGGGCGAAGCTCTTAGCAATGCTCTAAGCTATTTGTAACACTTAAAGATTACAATATATGTAATTGCTGCAGCATGCCAGACATGGAGATTGCGTCCTGTAGCACTCGCTCCATGCAAAACAGATTTCCATTAGCTGCTCCTCAGGTGGCATTAGAAGTGACGGCCACCGATTTTCCCCCATCCATCCCAGGGAGGGACAGTGCTGCTGGGACGAGGTGGGGGGGGCTGCAAGGGACTCCTCACGCAAGGAGCTGCTTCAAAGGACAAGCGTTCTTCAGGGAGCACGGTGCAAAATATCCTGTACAGCCTGGCGCTTTCTGCTGCTGAAACCTTGGGTACTTTCCCTCCACCCTTATTTCCTCACCATCTGCTGATCCTTGTGCCCTTTCAGTCCCTCAGTCTTGCAATGTCAGCAGCGTAGGGATCCCAAAATGCTCCAAAGTAATTTCCATCTTGCTGTCCCTGACGCAAAGACCTCCTTATCCCCAAGTGCCCGAGTCCATCTGTCCTTTCCTAGGGGATTTTATTCCTGCAGGGTACAGATATTTTTACGAATGACAGAGGCAGTGCTGTGGGAACTGGGGGAAGATGCATGTGCTTCCTGCCTCAGCAGGGATGTCCGGATGGACAGCGCAGGCACGAGCCGGCCCCTGTCAGAAAGCTGCTGTGACTATAGTTAACAGCACCGAAACGCTGAGCGGAGGGACGAAAGCTCAGGATGCTGGCAGGGTGAGCCTATCTGCGCCTGCCCCGCACCCCAAAAAGCAGAGGTAACCTCTTTGGCTCTGACCTGAAGTCGCCAGGTATATGTCCGTACAGCTGTGACAGGGACTGAGCTGCCTCCTCCCTGTTTCTCAGGCAAAGAAAGAGACTTTGGTTGGAGAAGCTGGTTTGTGTTTTTTATTTATGTCTTAGTAACCTTTAAGTCATGGTTTAATCACACTTGATCAACAAAACGTGACTGGGAAATCAGAAGCCAGACATTTAATTGTGAAAGTACTCAACGATGTTTTGAGGTTTTTTAGTTCTGGTTTTTTTTCCTCTGGATTATTTTAGCAGAGAAACTCCACGCTTCTTTGGTTTAAATTTGAAAAGGGTTTTTTGTTTGTCCTAAAATGCCCTTTTTTTTTTTCAGTGGGTATTCCATTCATTCCAAAAAGAAAATACACCGCAGCTTCCAGGCAGAACACCGGCCTCACGCTAGCAGGGCACTGCGCCCAAACTTCTCTGCAGCCACCCCTCCCCTCTGCTCCAGGTCTAGCAAAAGGATGCATCGTTAGTTCGCTCCGCATGTGAATGTGCCGTGCCTTTCTCCTCCTTTCCGTCCCCAGCTTGACACATAAAGTCCCTGCCCTACACCCCGATGAGATCAATAGCGAACCCCCCCAGACGACAGCTGTTGCGCTCCCCATTTGCGGGCTCTTTGGGACCTCCCCAAGGGTGAGTTTTGCCCTAAGGGACGGAGACAGCCCAGGGCACGGCAGGGCAGAAGAGAAGGGCATAGCTGTGCACAGATGCCAGGCTCAGAGGGTACAAAGGAGATATTCTCACCCCCTTCACTGGCTGGCCTTGGCCTTCTGCTGCCTGGCACTCGCTCCAGGCCCATATGGCATTGGCTGGCTGATGAAATTCAGTGGAACCGTGTTTACTGACTTGTACACGCACCAAAGGAAAGGGGAAGCTCTTTTGTTATCAGCTGTAAAGCCATCGTTTAGTTGCATGCATAAAATGCCCATAAATGGAAGCGACATCAGACCAGGATTTGATGAGAAAAAAAAAACCAACCCCACCAGCAACCCCTGCTCGATACTGAGCTCTTGCAAACTCCCTGCTGGAGCTCCAGCCCCTCCAGGCAGCACAAGCCCTAGCCAGGCAGCTCCACCTCAAGCCTGGTGAGGAGGCAGGGGAACTCCTACCCTGCAGGCATCCCTGGTGGGCTCCAGCCTCCCCTGCCTTCCCCAGGCACGCCTGGGCACCAACCTGCTGCACGGCTGGGAGGGCATTTCTGGGAGGTCACCCTCTCACTTGGGTTATCAGATGGCTTTTTTCTTTTTTTGGTCAGGCAAACGTTGGCTGTTACAGATGTCAAGGATAGTGCCAGGTTTACTGGGTACCAGGTATACAACCACATTCGTACACGGTGGTTTCTCTAATGCAGACAAATCCACTGGATCCCAGGAGCTAAGGGAAGGGGAGAAAGGTCTGTTCTGTCAATCACCTCTGTTTTCCTGGGTTTCTCCATCTCTCTAACTCCTTTTCCAGGACAGTCTATTTTTTTTTCCTCTTTTTTAATCTTATCTAAACCAATGAGCTAGGTGAATAACAGGAAGTACTTTTAAGTGGGAAGATAGGACACTAATTACTGTAAAAGACTTGAGCGCCACCACCCCCCAAGGTATCTGAGATGTTAGGCGTGCAAATAGAAGGAGGGTATCAACGGATAGATCAGGTTGCTTCACCTCACGTATAACTCTTTTACTGGGACAAAAAGGAAAACATGAAAAATTGAGAGGAAGCCTGAACAGTTTGGTAACCCAGAAAGAGGCAGCCAAGACAGACAAGCGTGGAAGAAAACACATCTCCTTTTCTGAAAAGAACATCTGAAAAAAATCGGGTTTGAGGCATTTCTGCAGAAGACAGCCGTTTGGCTCCTAGAACTAGAATATGGGCCAGAAGTAATCAGGAACGGCGGGCAGAGGCAGCATACATAACAAGGGAGCCTGCATGTGGGCTCTTATCACTTGGAAGCTAATAGATGATGAAGGCAGCTTAATCCATGCAAATATAGAATAATGACAACCCTGACTTCATGCGTCTAAAAAGGGGGGGGGGGGGGGGGGAGAGAAAAAGCAACAGCATTCGAATCGACGTGCGTCATTAATGGATGAGGCTGGAGAGAGAGAAATAATCAATCCCAAGGCAGAGGGGAGCGGTGGCTGCCGCTGGTGTGCGCAGGGGAACCTGCGGGAGGGGAAGGGGAGAGGACGTCAGAGGAAGTGCCTGGCCAGGCACGGAGAGATGCCGGCCCGCTTGGTGCCCACCCCATTTCTCAGCCCGGGGTGCTGGCAGTGCTCACTTCAGCCCCACGCCTGCCTGCCAAGCCCAGCCGGCTGCCAGCCCCCGGCAAGCCCTTCTCCCCGCAGCGGAGGGTGAGAGCCCCAGCGCTGGCGGCACGGCATGAGCTTGCCGGGTGGGTAAATGCTCACCTTTTCCCTGGGCGGCGGAGCAAAGGCTGCATTTTGCAGGCATCTGGCAAAAAGGCAGCGGCTGAAGCCCTGCCATGGTAATGATGAGATTAATTAATAACCATTGGAACAACTTAAGAGGGGTTGTTGTGGATTTAGTCATCGCTAGGAAATTTTAATTAGCCCTTGGATATTTTCTTTCCCAGCGATAACATGCCGTCTGCAAAGCAGCACCTCCTGAGGGAGGTCGGGCCAGGGGGCTGTGGAGGTCCCCGACATGGCAGGCAGGGACGTGACGGGCAACGAGCCCACAAGAGATGGATGGCCACACAGCCGGATGCAAAGCAGCACGTCAGGTCACCCCCAAGATGAGCATCCATGTGGAGGTGTCCAGGCCTTCGTTTGGAGTGTAAAGGCTACTGCTGCCAACAGAGAGGGCTTTCAGCGCAGTCTGTAGGCTTCTCATCCTTGGCCTACTCCTTACCTCTTAATTCTTACTAACCCACTCCTCCACTAATTACCAGAGAGGGGGGCAGATAGGTGACAGATAGAACCACGGTATTTTCTCGTCTGGAACCTCAGCTATTTTTATCAAAAAATGCATTGAGTTAGTCAGGTCAGATCTATTTTTGGTAACCTCCTTGTTGCATTTTATACCATTTTCTATTGAACTCTATGCCTTTCATTCATCCTCCCTTCAAAATTACTCAAATGCCTGTCATACTCCTGAGGTTAAGCTAATAGATCAATTATTGCCTGGATTAATTTCCCTCCCCCTGCACCATCTTTGAAATGTGCAGCCTCAGCCATTCTCCAGCCTTGAGGCTCCTGCTCGCTTCCACAGACTCCTCCGAAAGCCTGGCTGCCAGGCAGGTCACGCCAAGTGCCTGCTTTCTGAATAGTTTGAGATGGAGCTTACTGACCGGCTGAAACCCTGGATTTCTTCTGCCTCCTCCTCAGGTGTCGGTGCCCCTCCATACTGACGATCCCATTAAACTTTGTGCCTTTGCCGCATGTCCCATCGCATCACCCCGGTTCTGGTCCGTGTTATTTCTGCACCTTTCACCTCACTAATATCTTGGCGTACCAAAGTCTTCTCCTTCGGATCTCAGTCAGAGGCCTTCTAAAATTCTGCTTTGTATTGTCATGTACTTTTCTTTAGCTAGTCGTGGTTCATCTGGTGAAAGAATTCACACATACTGAAGCTCTGCCAATTCATTTATGTTGAACTAGTACACACTGTTGATAACTATATTTTAGTTCAGTTCAGTTTTCCTGAGCCTGCAGTAAGATTCACTAGGCTGTGTAGTCACACTGACATCCTTTCTACAGATGAGTGCAAGATCTTTTTTTCCCTTTTTGGTTCTCTGATAAAATGACACACTTCAAAGAGAGATTTTGTTATCAATTTAGCTATTACATTTCTTTATCCCTTTGCAAAAAGTTAACTGCATATCATTTTTTCATAGGTACCATTTATAGGTGTAACACCCTATCCATTTCCTCCGGGACGCTTTTACATTTGGACGGTTGGGTCCTCGTAACTTGTTATTTGATATATTGGTTTGGGCCAGTTCCCTTCTTTTGGTACCTCAGTTCCTGAGGAAGCCTCAGCCTTTTTTAACCTGAAAATCATATACTTGGCATGAAATAGCTCTCCAAACATCCTCTGAAACAACCTGGAGAGAGCCTTTTCTCTGCAGTGTCCTTAGCCCTTTAAATTGCCCTGTCAGCTCATTTACAGACCTGTAGTCCAGTAACCCTCTGGCAAGCTTCATGCTTCTTGTGTGCCTGAAATGTCCTTGTTTGCTTTAATATCTTCAGCACTTGCCTGTTCTGGGCCCTTCTCAGCCATCTGAATTTTTATATCAGATTTCACCTGACATTGCCTGCACGTCTCTCCATCAGCACTACTCACTGTAGGTCCCTCCTTTCTGAAGGAAGGATTTTTGGGGTCAGACTTTCTTTTAACCCTCCCAGAGCTTCAGGAGGTGTTGGTTATCATGGGTGGCACCTACTGAAAGCTGAGGTGAGGCGAGGTGCCCAGGGTGCATCAAGGTAGCCCTGCCTGCCCATTGGCATCCAGCAAAATATCCGTCCCCTTGCTCTGCCTGGCACAGCGTCTGCTACTCTAGAGCAGGGTAAGGAGCCAGGAGCAGCAGTCGCTTTAATGCCTTCCAGCTCTTTCTACCAAATCTCAATAATCAGATAGCTGGGGAGAAAACCCAGAAACCAGAGCTCTACCTGAAGACTTTAAGGCCTGGAGACATTCCAAGGACTTTGCTAATAGGAGAGATTGCATCACCTGTCCCATTATGCTACTACGACTTCAAAGGCATTGCAAAATGATAAAATCTGCTATACAAACAAAGCTGCGTTCACTTCTCTGGACTCATACTGCAAAACCGTTTCCCTGCGCTGCTCCCTGACGCTGTCTCTGAATCCTCATCACCAGCCGTGCTGCCTGCTCCATCCACCGAAAGCGGGGCAGTCAGCCTCGGGGACCTGGCCCTGGTCTCCATGCCATGCCGTGCCTGTCCTGCTGTCCCTGTTGGGGAGCTGTCACTGGGGACACAGTAACATGGCAAGGCACTGGCGGGTATTTTAGAGAGGAAGGTGCTTCGGGAAGGCAGGCAGCCTGCCTGACTCCTCACTGACTGCTGCAGGTGCTTTTGAAACGGGGAGTCATGTTTGCCACGCCAATTCTCTTTGGAAAAAAACATGGTCAGGGCAGTACTAAAAATCTTAGATTATTTCCATCAACTAGTACTGGGAGGGCAAATGACACTGTGGAAAGGCACTATCAAGACTCTGCACCATTCAGTTGGAACTCTAAGCGCTGTTGTCTCACAAAATGAGCACCTGAGCTCATGTCTTGGAAAAGGGCTTGCTTCACTTTGATATGGTGCTGAAGCAGGGGTAATATTACCTTGTCTCTTACCCTGTTTCTCTTACCCTGTTCCCCTCCTCTTACAGAGGGCATCACCGGAGACCTGTGGAGGCTGCTTTTTGGGGTGGAGGCAGGCTGACTCCATCACAGCCGGCTCCTGCCAGCAGCGGGGTGCAGACAGCCTGGTGGAGCAACGAGCATCTCACCAGCGTGCATCTTATCAGAGAATCATAGAATCGTTTAGGTTGGAAAAGACCTTTAAGATCATCAAGTCCAACCATTAACCTAACACTGCCATGCCACCACTAAACCCTGGCCCTAAGCACCTCGTCTGCCCAGCTTTTAAATACCTCCAGGGATGGGGACTCCACCACTTCCCTGGTTGCACCATTCACTGCAGATCTTGACACCAATCTCTATTCGGTTAGAGGGCAGCATCCATACAGAAACCTTTGATACTTTCAGCAAACAGGCATGGAGGCTCTTCCCATGCTGATGAACCAAAAGGGCCAAGACATACGTGCTGGGGTTGCAGCACTGAGTTTCTCCACTCCTTCCCCTTGCCACGTCAGGTTTCTCCTTGGAAAGGCCACAAGGCCAAGAGGCACGCACCAAGGGCTAGGCACAGCTCTGCCATGGGCTAGCTGCATGGCCCTCTGCAAATTGCTTTGCTGTTCCCTTCCTTCCCTCCCTGCCTACAAAACAGGAGTAAGCATTCTCAGCCCCTCACCTCCGTGAACGGCTTAAGTAATGGCTACCCCACGCTGTAAAATGCCACTAACCAGCTAAGGGATGGTGACGGCACCGGCCCTGCCCCTGGGTGAAGGCACTGCCGCTTCTTGCTCCTTTGCTCTGGCCAGCGAGGGCAGAGCTCAGACCCCCCGCGCTGCCCACGCCTCTCCCACTGCAGAGGAAGAGGGGGTCCTTTTTACCTATTTGTGGCAAGCCAGAAGACGCCCCCTTTCTTTTCTGCTGTTGTGCCTCAGGGTGATGAGGTCACCCTGTCTTCTGGTGAGGGAAGATTGGTGTCACTTAATTGCTCCTCACATGCACATCGGCACGTGGGAAGCAGTCCTCGCTGCATTCGTGAGCAGTGGCGAGGGGAGTCGCCTTCGGGGGGGGGGCTTCAGATGGGGTAAGGTGAGCGGAGAAGGCAGGCTGCCGGTGTCCTTTCTACCTCGTTGGGTCTTGCTGATGTTTGGATTCAGCCTCTAGCGCAGAAAGTGGCTCTATGGGACGGCTGTGGTAGGCAGAGGTTTGGGGCATTCAGGTTCCCAAAAAGACAAACCTGGCTTCCTTTTGGAGGGCAAAATGCTGCTGTGGGGCGCAGACCAGTGCTGCTGGAGGGATGGGCAATAGGGTGGCTCTGCTAGCACCCACCTGGGTGCTGAAGTCAGGCTGATTTTGGTTTAGAACAACTCTTTATTTCTTCATTATGAAATAAATTTAACAGGCGGAGGTGACTAAACTGCAGTCCCAAGGTGGTCCCATGTGGTAACATCACTCACCCAGTAGTGCCAAGTGGGCTTTGAGGTCTTGGGCTCCCCCGCCGTCCCCCGGCCCCTGCGCTCCCCCAGCATGGCCAGGGACGGGGCACTGGGTGCCTGCATCCAGCTGTGCATGGCGCAGGGGACCAGCCGCTGCTCGGCAAGGGGCCAGGGCCTGTTTCCCTGCCACAGCCAGCCCAGGAGAAATTGGGAGAAGGCGGAAGCCCTTTTCTGCAGCAGGGCTTGCTGGGCAGCTGCTTGTCATGAGAAGGAGCAGAGCGGCAGGCAGGTAAACACGCTCAGGGAGAACAAGTCACTCCCGTGATCCCAGCTGGGGCTTTGGCTCTCAAAACGCAATCTCTGAATAGCCCATCCAAGTTTTCACTTCCCTCACAGCTCACGCTCAAGCAGTTTGGAGCATTTGGAAATGGTCCTGCCCTTCGTCAGGCACCTTTGGGCAGGCTGCAGTGCTCAGAACCACTGCCGGCTCTTTACCTTAACACTCGGGCCTTAGCGTTTTCGTTTGCAAGCCTGTCGGGGGGTTTAACCGGGTCTCCTGCTTGTTTGCTCTGCACAGCCCAAGTGGTGACCCGCCGTGGGGGATTTTTGATCCGAAGTCTCATGTGCGCTTCTCTAGTGTTTGGACACGAGGCTGAGCATGCTGTCTGTCGTCTGTCTTCTGCTCCTCTGAGGGAAAAGGTAAAGCCCCAGAGAAAGAGAGAGAGGGAGACAGGGAGAGAAATCCTATTATAGTTTCACAGGCCTAATCTGCCAAAGCAGAGCAGGAACAATTTTTAATTTTATAAGCATCCACTTTTAACCTTATTCAGTGATATTACCCTTTTCCACAATCAAATATTAGTTTAAACTATCTTGAGCTTAACACCTTATTATACAAAGCTTCTTAGAAATAGAAATAAAATAAATAATCTCACACAAAAGAGTGTCAGACCAAAAGGGCCTGTGAATGCACGGCTAATTCAAAGCCAGCGAGATTTCAGATGTAAGGTGCATACATTTATGAAGCTATTATTCTCCTTCCCCAGGCCTAAACGATTCTATGATTCTATGAAAATGTTTGTAGTTAAAATTTTAATCCATCAAAAGTGTCTGTTGGAGGGGGGGCGGGTCTTTCCCTGCAAGGTGAGATAGAGGATTTTCCTCTGATTTCAGCCAGCGTAAGGCTAGAGTCCTCCTACTTCAAACAGTGGTGTGACAGGATTTTGCCCTCATTTTACACCGCTTTCATTCAGTATTTACCCTCTTTTTTTTTTTTTCCAGGCCTTTGATATGAATTTTCTTTTCAGAAAAGTAATTAATCCGAAAAAAAGAGATGAATCCTCCTGTAAACTCTACGACCACTTATGCGTATCATTCCAGAGATAAGAGTTCAGGGAGCTTTTCAGGGAGTAACTTATTGGTCATAACGAGACTTACTGGGGCACCTGCCACCAGCACTACTTAAGAGTATCTGCTTCCAAACACCTCTTAAAATTTAACTGTGGGTTGAGTTTCTTTTCCTAATCAGCTGATGACTTTATCCCACAGATAGGTCGCTGGAAGTGGTTCTCTCTCAGAGTCCCATGTGGTGTTTCAGTCTGTGGCAGGCAGTGACCTTCGGCTACATGTCTACCAGGCTCGAACAGTCCAGGCTTAGCAAAAAGGGTGCTTGCCCCCCTTGGCTCCCCTGCAACGATGGCCCGGGAAGCGGGCATCAGAGGCCCTGCTGCATGTCATCAACCCAGGTGCAGAGAAACCCATGAAGGCGACCAGCTCCAGCCCCGGGGTGCAGGCTCTGCCGTCGTTGATGAGCACACAGGGCCCATGTGTGAGCACTGTGGAAAGGGGAAGGATGAGCCCATGCAGCTGGAGACAGGCAGAGGAGGTGAAGGAGACCCAGAGCACTTAAAAGGAGCAGAAAGAAGCTGCTGTTAGGCAGTCTGCAGGGGCAGAGTGCTGGGAAGCAAACACTGGGTGAATCAGCACTTCAGAAAGGTGCTGATTCCATTTGCTTTTCAGATGGCATTTCAGGTCCTACACAAAACTGCAGGCATCTTCCAGGCTCCCTGGGCAGCTCTTCCCCAGCTCCAGGAAATGCTTGTGTATATGCACAGCATGGCAAAAAGCACTAGGCAGCACTGCTGCAGATGGGTTACAGCTATAGCGATCCCAGCAGCTCGTGGGTATGCATGAGCTGGGGCTAAGCTAAATCGCTGAGGGGTGCCTGGATGGGAAGGCACAGCAGCAAAGCCTCTGGAGTTGCCTGGGACAGCCTTGGGGACTCTCCAATCGCACACCAATGTCTGCAAAGACATAGCTGTGACTTTGTGGCATTTTGCATGCTGTGTCCTGTGCGGGGAGGACAGGCAGCGTGATGACGCAGGTTCTGCTGCAGGCTTCCTCTGATGAAATTCTCGTCTTGAGGGGATAAGCTGCCTCTCTGGGAGCGGGGCTTGGTCTTTGGGTTGATGTCAGGTTGCAGTCAGTGTTGCCTCCCGTTAATACCAGGGCTGTCCATCACAAATGATGCTGCCCATTCCTCTCTCTGCAGAGCTGTGAAATCTCACTCAGTAACCTCAAGACCTGTACAGCTGGCCTGCCTCTTGCTCCCTCAAAGCCAGGGCTGCTTTATTTGCAGCTCAGTGCACAGCCTCTCTCACACCTTCTGACCCTAAACATCACCCTTGATACACCTGCAGAACTGAGCCCGGCTGCTCAGGGTGTGGAGCTGGGGAACAGCCAGAGCGCAGGGTTGCAACCAAGACCAGGCTGCTTGCAGGACTGCTGCACCTTGACTGGACCCTGAAGGCATCGGGCCTCCCTGTACCTCGGGGACGCAGCTCTCACAAGACCTGATGAGGCCCATGCTTCCCACTGTACTTCACTGGCCACAGCATCCCAGACCCAGAAAGAATAACAATCACTCTTCTGGTCAGCCAAACAGGTTGGCCCATTTTTGCACTTGGTGACTAAGTCAAACAAGTTGCCCAGAAGAGGTAGAGTCTCCTTGAAGGTTTAAAGACTCCAGTAACCATGGCTGAGCTGACCTCTCGTCAGCTACAGCCCTGATTTTGGGGCGGCGCAGGGGTGGACAAGATGACCTCCACGGTTCCCATTCTGTGACTCTTCATTGTTATACAGTTTATTTTAGCCTCTCCCGTATTCTTCTCAGACAGAAATGCTGTAGCCCTAAGGAAAGATTTAGCAGGGGAAATGATTGCTTTTGACAATACTCCGTGTGGCCCATTGCTGAAAAGAAGATGGGTGAGCAGTAGCTCTGTCTTTTTAAGATGATGGATGGGGATACTAACATCAGTGCCTTCAGTTTGCTTCATTTTGCAGAGAAGTCATTTGAAACTGCTAGCACCTCTCACACAGCCCTGAAATATGGCAGCCGTAAATCTGGATACTGCCTTCTGCGATGCTCCTTGAATTGTGCGGCTCTCCGCAGCGGCGTCTCAGCAAAGGGAAGGCTTGCATGGAGATAACAAGCGTGCTGTGCATTCAGCCGACTGCCCTGCGACAGTCAAGAGCCAGCGCACACATGCTCTCTGCGAGAATCAGATTTCATTATGGAAACTTTTTAGTTGTCGCTGCTTTTAAATAATCCCCAACTGGGCCTGTCCTCCCTTTCTCCCCATCTGTTTCATATCTGTAGCGAAGAAATAAAAAAGCCCACGTCGGAGGGAGGGGAGGAAGGCTCATGCCCTGTTGCTTACTCGGTAGCCTAACATACTAAAACTCCCTGGCTTTGCCTGCGCTTCACCTTCACCATCGGATGGTTTTTTTTTTCCAAACTTCTCATGTAAACTCATTAGCATCACTTTTCCATCTGACCCACTTAGACATCTGCGTCACTGGTGATGTTTCAGCACTGAGCAATCTCCCTCCACTTTTCTGCTCATATCCTGGGGGGGGGGAGCAGGAGGGCTGGTGCATGTGGGTCTCGGCTGAACGGCACTGCCTTTGCGTGGATCTATATTTACACATTTAACGTCTGAGCGGGCTCGGCCCTGTAAGAGTTGTCTAGAGCGAACCGCGCCACGTTTGTGTCAACACCTAATGGGGCCCTCTCCACCTCTGGATCCTGATGTGGCGAGCCTGTGCTGCTGTCGTGCTGCCTGCTCTGCACAGTCAGACAATGCTGCTTTTTTTAGACTGACAACCTATAATACTGCTGGTGCTGCGGAGAAGTGATAAAGGTAACATTTCACATCGCCAGTCAGAAACTGCCTCTCTTAGGATAACTTGGCAGAAAAAAATAAAGGAGGGGGGAAATAAAGCACAAAGCAGGCTGCGCAATTGTGAGCAGTGATGACGTCCGCCGTCACATAATCTCTCCTGAGCCATCTTGCAAGCAGGGCTGGGTGACACTGTTGCAGGGAAAGTAAGAACTGGGCACTGAGGGGATGCTGGGGCCCTGTTAATACAGTCCATCGTCCTCTAAGCTGGAATCCTACTCTGCAGGTCGTACGTGAAAAGAAAAATATTTCTGAAGCACTGGCTTGCTGTAAAAGATGACCAGCGAAGATGCGGTTGTCTGTGGCAGAAACAGTGCTGCCAGTGAGGGGACCGTAGCAGGAAAGGGCCCCCAAAGCTGTGGTGTTTCCCTGGCTTCCAGACCTGCTCCGCTTGCACCGAGGAGAAGGCAGCGTGCAGGAGGGGAGGCTTGGCTCTTGCTGCCAGCTTGGCAAACCTGCCCTGGGCTCCGACAGGCAATCTGGGATCGCTCCATCTCCTGCATTATCACCTATAATGGAGGAGCAGCTGGCCAAATTAGACCCTCTGGCTGTGGCTTTGCAAGGCAGAGTGTTCAGCGGCGATACGTGCCAGGAGCACGTTCCCCACTCCCACCCTGAGCTGGGGTGCTCCCGCAGGCTCCGCGAGGGGACACCCTGCCGGCGCCTGACGGGTTGTGCCGTGAGCCAGATGAGAGAACCGATAGCGCTTTCATTTGCAAGGTTGGGGTTGGGTTTTTTTGGTTTTTAGTTGGATCGGCTTCCTGGAGCTCCACAACACGGCTCTATGGAGTGTGGTCCTGGCATGAGTTGGGGGTGGTGTGGCACAGTGTGGAGATGGGGATGTGCCTCGGAGGGGGTTTGCATGAGCTTTAACAGGCTTTTTTTGTTGAATGCGTCATGTGGTGAAACCACCGTGGCGGTCAGACCAGCGCCAGTGGCCAGGGCCTCTCAGCTTTGCTTTCCCTTGACTCTGTGCCAAGTCAAGCTATGGGCAAACCTTCCCCAATGCCTGACTCCCCCAGGGCTCACTGCTAAACCAGGACTGTGTCCAGAGGGGACCCTTGGATGCTCGGCTCCCACATGAACCTGCTGGTGTGCCCCCACAGAGGGCTGGAGCCAAAATTCATGGTTAGTTCTGTGCTGGGAAAGTCTCTTAATATGCTTCAATTCACAGCGAGCTCTTCCCCAGCTGCGTCTCCTGCCTGTCTCCAGACAGGTCCTTCAGCCCTACGCCTCCTCCTGGAACAGCAACACTTTCAGGCTTTTGGGAATTCCACGTGCAAAGGCTTCACTTTCCCTTAGAGGAGCTCTACTGGATGTTAAAAAATCTGGCATTCACCTGGCACGCTGGCTTCAGGGCACATTGTGATTTATCCCCCCTGGCTTGCCCCCAGCAAGCCACCTCACTCCAACCCCATCAGCTGCGCCTCTCTCTGCATACCTGGGCTCACCTCTCTTGCTAGGCCGTGCCAGGTTCAACAACTCCATTCCATTTTACTTGGAGGTCAAAAAACTTTGGCGCAGAAATTTTCTCCCATTTACACAAAATTGCTTTTGCAGGTAGCCCTCCCTTTTCGCTCAGCCAGCTTTCTTCCCTCAAGTAATCTGCTTGCAGAAGAAAGGGGAACAGAAAAAGGTCCTAAGCTGAGACTCCTCTACATTATAAAAATCACCTGGGAGGTTTTTTGCTGCTGTAACAAGAGCTGTGTTGTGTATGTGCTGTGCCCTGCTAGAGAAGCTGCCCGCTGAACAGTCTGGAGGATCTGAAAGTTCATCACTCAGCGGCGAGGGGAAGGGGTTGTTTGCTTGCTTTGTGCTTGGTGGTTTGGGTTTGGGTTTGTTTTGTGTTCGTTTTTTTTATTTTTAATAGGGCATTTTCACAACCGGATTTTCATCCCCGGATGCTTGGATGCCCTCTTGCCTCCTAGCTGTTATGCCCTTACTTTGATCGTCCTTCAGGAACCTTCAGTGCTTCAGGTCACAGCAGAAGGACTGATCAGCTGGTTTTAGGCCCAGGTGTAGGAGGGAAGCTGCAGAGGGAGGCTGCAGGCTATTGATCCAGTAAGATCTGAATGAACATGATATTTGATCTGTAATTATATAGCCAAAGAGGCACCGCAGGGCAGGCAGAGTCAGCGTGTTGAATCGGCTATAATGTGCTTTTTTCCTGTTACTGTAAATTAGCTGCGAGAGCACCTTTACATCTCATCTTACAGTGCTCCCTATCAGACATCTCTGACTTCAGCTGGTGAGAGAAGAGCAGCAGCAAGCACAGAGAAACAAAAAAAAAGGGGACAAATCTTGCTGCATCTCCTGCAGTGCCCTTTTCACATGCCATTCTAAAAAGCATTCGACTTGCTTTCTGGCTAGGTTTCACCAGGCTGTTAAGAGTTAGCTGTGTGCTGCTGTGGTACTTTACGAGCCTACAATTTAATTTAGAAGCTAATTTATGCAAGTTATGCATCTCTCCTTCTCTTCCATTAGAAGGCAGCTGTTGGGTCCACCCTGTGAGCAGCGGAGCAAGGGCTATGGACAACTGATGAACTGGGAACTCACCACTAGCCTCCAGTGCAAAAAGGCAGGAACAGGAGGTGCAAGCAAGGGTGGGCTACGAAGAAGGGATTTCAAAGCACTGCTTGGGCATGTAGGGTGGTGCTAGGAAAGACAAAGCTCACCTGGAGTTGACACTTAGAAGAGGCGTCAAGGGCAGCAAGAAGAGTCTCTACCTCTACATTAGTAGTAAAAAAGACTGAATAAGGAAAATGGGGGCCCACTGCTGAATGGGGCAGGTGACAGCAGAGACAGGTAAGGCTGAGGCACTCATTGCAGCCTTTGCCTCAGTCTTCACCAAGAATGTCTTCCAGGCCTCTGTGCTTAGAGAAAGGGTTGAAGGGGGAGGAGAACAACCATCAGTGGATGAGGATCGAGTCAGGGTTTGCTTGAGAGAATGTCCCACACATGGGACCCACTGGGCTGCACCCAAGGGTGCCAAGGGAGATGGCTGTTGTCCTCTGTAGGCCTCTCTATTATGTTTGAAAAGTTGTGGAGATCAGGGGAGACCCCTGGCAACTGGAGAAAGGCAAACATTGTACCCATCTTCAGGAAAGGCCAGAAGGATGATCCAGGAGACTGCAGCCCAGTCAGCCTCACGTCAGTCCTGAGGAAAATCATGGAGTGAATCTTCTTGGAGCATCTTTTCAGACACAGGAAGGAGAAGAAGGTGGTTGGGAACAGCCAGCATAGATTGACCAAGGGTAAACCATGCTGGGCCAACCTGACTTCCTTCCCACTGGGTTAAAAATCCAGAGGGAGCTGTAAAAGGAGTCAGCTCCTCTGCTGCCTGGAGACTGAGCAGATGAGGATGACACTAGGGTGTATCCCAGCTAATTTGGGGTATTAGTCAGAGTTTGTTCCCTGCTAGCAGGCCACGTGTTCCTGGGGGTGCTGAACTGCCAAAGTCTCAGGTCCAAGAGGTGTTCTTGTATTCTGCATTTTACAGTAGTAACCAAACAAATACCATTGCAAATCCTTTGGCTTTCTTGTTTGGTGTCAAGGAGGAGAAGGGAAACAAACTTGGTGGAAATCAGGCTGATTGCATGTCCTGGTATTGATGCACCTCAGCCCTTAGGAAATTTTTTCCCTCCTAGGGAAAACAGTGCTTTCCAACCACCGTTACTCTCCTTTCCTTCCCCCTCGGTGGTGGTGGTGGTGGTGGTGGTGGATGAGGTGGTCTGGCAGTGCAGTGCCAGTGGGACATTTTATGAGGACTGCCCATACCTCAGTCCCATAAATGTACATTTCCAAGAGATTTGAGTTTCACAGCATCTAAGGAGCAGTGACACTGTCTGATTCAGCCAGGAGGCTTGACAGGCAGTGAGCTTGTCAACAAGAAATAACAACTCTGCCAGAAAATCTAGGGCAGCATCTCACCTTGCCGGGGACAAGTGCTCACCTGGTTGTGGACACATGAGACTGCGGCTCTTGGGCACTCTAGAAAGCCTGACAGCTGGGATTTCAAAGGAGATACAGCCCTATTGGCTTTCAGGCCAAATTTTCCATGAAAAAAAGGTTCATCTAAAAATAAAAGTTCAGACATGCAAAACCAAAAAATAATAATAATAAGGTGGCTTCCCCGGGTAATTACATATTTCAAGATCAGAAGTTCTGTGCTTGCACAGAAAATATGCTCCCTGCAGGTTTTTCAAAGCTCGGTTTTCTCTCAGGGAACAGCCCTTTTTGTGGGATTGTGGCTGCTGGCTTCCTACGAAGGGAAAGGTTTGTTTGTATACAGCTGCAGCCCTTTTTACTGGCCATTAATAACGATATGCTAATAGACTAAAGAAGGTCTTAATTTTCAGAGTATGAATATTGATGTTGTAAATTCAAGCGGGGCATTTGCATTTATTGCTATACGTTATTTGCATAGCGTCTGCAGAGGGTTCTGTACCCTTGTGGTGAATATGTATGTGAATAAATCAGTGAGCATTAATTTCTGAGGCTTAGCCTGGGGGCCCTGGATTTGGCTGGAGCATTACTGTCAAATTTATGAAGGCAGGGTCCAGTCCAAGAGGACCACTGAGATTAGTTTGCAGTGAAAAATTGTTGAAACTGGCATAGCTTGTCACCGAATTGTAGCATAAACTGGGGGTTTACAAGCAATTTTGACAGACTCCGAGAGTCTTCCTGGTTTAAAAGCTTCCCTGCATGCCTCCAGGAGCAGGATCAGGGCAAAAACCGAAAGCATGTTACAGAAAAACCAGTCTTGTCTGTTAAGGTGCCATGTAAGTCTAAAGTTAGGCTAGTGCTACTGCTGCCTTTGATACATTTGCAGGAAGGAAGCTGTTGGGATTTTTTTTTTCTCTTGGCTCTGAACTTTCTCAGTAGAATTTCCTAATATCCTGAATTAATCTTGAAAAGAAATTAGGACTTTTTTTCCCCCTATGTTGTATTGTCCATGGATGTGGGAAGTTCGTTTCCATGAGCAGCCCACTGAAACTGCTCTCACGACAGATTTACCAGAACACGTAGCTGTGGCAAAGATGGGTCCCACCAAACAGTGAGGCAATTCCCAAGGCTATCAGTGGCACAGGACGAGTGATGGGGTCCGTGTCTCTGTACCATCTCCCACTGCTTGCAGCCTGAAGGAGAACACGGCGCTGGAGGATGAGTATGCCTCGTGCCCTGTGAGCCCGACCGTGTCTGCGCTGGCAGGGACACACACGCACCTTGGTACCCAGCATGCAGGAGGCAGCTGGAATCATTATAACACGCATTGGTATTCATAACCACCTTCCTGAGATGCCCCATCCCATTTGCCTTAGAAACAAGCCCTGCTTTTGAAGTAGGCGTGCCTGCAGTGGGAGGGGGAGCCCTGACATTCAAGCCCTCCCTCTGCCAACCTCCCTGCTGTCCCCTGATGGCATGCTGCTCACCCAGCCCAAAGGAGCAAAACGCTGGCGGGCGGGCTGGGAGCAAAGCAAACAAAATGCGGGTGTCCCGGTGCACAAACCAATGAGCAATTTGCATAATTAGGGCAATGCTGACGTAATGCTAAGTATCTCCTTTGGGTGCATGGCAAGCTCAAAAGCATCCCAATAAAGCTTCATGGCTTTTTGGTGAGCTCTTTTTCTGTCTTGCCTGTGGTATTTCTTTCACAGAGGGATTTATTTGTGTTACCTCTCACCTCCTGATTGAAAATGTTTTCACCATACCTCATTGCACACAGAAGCAAAGTTGCTTCTTCGATATCATAGAATCTTAGAATCATAGAATCATAGAATCATAAAATGGTTTGGGTTGGAAGGGACTCCTAGAGGTCATCTAGTCCAACCCCCCCGCAGTGAGCAGGGACACTGCTAACCAGATCAGGTTGCTCAGAGCCCTGTCCAGCCTGACCTTGAATGTTCCCAGGGATGGGGCCTCAACCACCTCTCTGGGCAACCCTTTCCAGTGTTTCAGTGTTTCTTCCTTATATACAGTCTAAACCTACCCTGGTTTAGTTTAAAACCATTACCCCTGGTCCTGTCACAGCTGGCCCTACTAAAAAGATTTTCCCCATCTTTCCTATAGGCTCCCTTTAGGTACTGAAAGGCCATAATCAGGTGTCCCCACAGCCTTCTCTTCTCCAGGCTGAACAACCCCAACTCTCCCAGCCTGTCCTCATAGGAGAGGTGCTCCAGCCCTCAGATCATTTTTGTAGCCCTCTTCTGGACCCGCTCCAACAGCTCCATGTCCTTCTTGCGCCGAGGGCTCCAGAGCTGGATTCAGGGCTCCTGCTGGATGCAGTACTGCTGGATGCAGATACGATGTACGAAAGCTGTGGTCTGCCCCTCTCCTTCATGCAGGGGAGGCACTGGAGATGAGGAAGGCACCTCTAGCCCTCAGATAAACCCTGGGATCCATGCAAAAAGGCAGGGCTATATCTGGGACCACATCCCATTTCTGCATGTCACATCTGTCTCCGGTGGCAGCACTGGGGTAGGGCTGAAGATTGAACTCAAGGGTGAGGGCAACTTGTGCCCCCTTTTCCCAGCTTTGAAGAGGTTGCCCACAACCTCTTTGCTTTATGAATTGCTCCAGCCCAACTGGTTTCTTTTTGTTTTCTGAATGTTTTAAAACCATTTATAATGCCAGTTGCCTTTGCTCTGTCTGTCGCGAGGACCACGAAACTTTGTGAAGGTCGTAGCCTGTCCATGGTGTTCGGTCATGACTCACCTGCTCTCCAGGCTGACCTGCTGCTGTCCTGGAGCACAGTCCAACAAGGGACACTTTTGAGAGCCTGCATTTGTGTGTGCACACGGGGCGCAGTGGAGGGTTCCCAGCTCCTGTCACATTGCATTGCGCTGGCACTTGGCTGCTTCTGACTGGTGACAGAAAAAGCAGTTTGCAGAAGAGAAGTCTCGACAGGGGTGGCAATGGCATTGTAGGCAGAGACGAGACAGTGGTATGGCTGGGTTCAGCTGCAAGTAATGTGAACCCTAAGAGAGAGGAAGAGGAGATGAATAACGGGGGCATTACATTTGGGCTTTGCCACCAAAGCTGGGAATACGATTCCAAGATCACTGCAGCAGCCTCTGAAAACCCCTCTGCCTGCTGCCACGTGAAATCCCAGACCTCTGGGGCCTGCAGATGTGCAACGCTGGCTCTGGATTCATGTGCCACGTGTAAGAGCAGGAAGGTTGCCTGTTGCCAGGTGCACGCTTTTGGCATTTTGTGTCCGAGTGAATTAATTGATTAAATAATTTGTTAATTAATCATTATTAGCTAGGATAATGCTCCTGTCCTACTCCAGGATTTGTGGGTCCCTGGAATCCCGTGGGCAGGCAGCAGTGGGCAGGGTGAGAGAAGGAGGAGGAGGAGGAGGAAGAGGAGGACAGGAGGAGGACAGCCAGCCTTAGAGCTGGGTCAGTTCTCAGCTGGCTTTGGGCAGCACGGGCTGCACACCGAGCCCTGGCAGTGGTGCGAGCTGGGGCAAGGCAAAAGCTGAGGTTCAGCAGTACTGGGCTGCGTCCTTTGGCTCCCTGGTGCTCCCTTTGCTCTTGGGTATGCTCAAAACCAGGCTGCCGAGGGTTTATTGTTCCCCTCCACATCTGTCCAGCTTTCCCCCCACCTGCTTCTCCCTGTGGGAGCTCAGAGGAGGCGGGAGGGGGGTAGGGAGCGAGGGGGAAGGATGCTCACCCCCTGCATGTGACCAGCGCCATGGCCACTGAAATCAGGTTTTCACTGACTTCAGCAAGCGCTGGATCAGGCCTGTGGCCCACTCAGCAGTGCTGGCTGAAACGGGGGTGATTTAGCTGGGTTTGCAGAGGCGTGCTACCCAGGACCTGGGCTGAGATAGCCAAGCAGGGCCCCTTCAGGCTGTGCTGTTTGTTATTCAGCCCCCTCCAGGAGGATTAGAGCACGTGGCAAAAATTTCTTGGCGTGTGATAAGATTTTCTTCCTGAATTTCATGCCAAGTTTGAGCTCACTAATCTTCCCCTCGGAGCATGACAGACGACTGCTCATACCACTGACACAAAATTTTAATCACACGCCTGGATCCAGCAGCACAGTACCCACTCGTAATGCCCCTCTTGTTGTTTGGGAGGCTCCTGAGGAGCCTGCACACCCCAGCTTCGGGGTAGAGGCGACCCCCTGGCTCCCCCTCGGCAGCTGGTCCCTCTCCTCCCCATCTCATAGCCGCTGACATCAGCAGACGTCGTTGCAAAGCGGCTCAAGAGGCGGCACAAAAGGATCAAGGAGCAAAGCTGAAAATTGAATTAGCGCTTGTTAGAAGGGCGGCTGGCAATGCCACAGAGCGGCCACACGTGAAGTACTGGGTCTGGCGTGTCACACACGTGTGGCTGCGGCACACATGGGACAGCCGGGAAGTGCCCTCAAGCCTCCCACGGGCCACTCGAACCCAGCCCTGGCATGAGAGCGGGATCCAGCCCTCCTCCTCTTCCTCTTCCTCCTCCTCCTCCTGCTCTGTGAAGGACACACGTCAGGGCCAAGGCGGTGGCGTCTGCATCGGAAACACTCCGCATGGAAGAGGCAAGGGGAGGCAATGGCATTCATGAGCTGAAATATCCCCAGCAGAAGGGACCTCGGCATCACAGGGGTGGTGGCCATGCGCATGCCCCCCCTGCCTCCCCCAGTTAAGAGCAGTGGCTCATGGCTCTGTGAGCAGGTTTATTAACCACCGAGAGCGTGTGCTAATTGCATTGCTAAGCATGGGCAAAGCCCTCATTAGAAAGGAGACCAAATGGGAGTATCAAGTTAGTGTCAAGCCTGTATTTGGGGAAAATTTACATCAACGTTCATATTTAAAGCTGCATGTAGCAGACCTCGGGGTGAGCAAGATTGATCTCTACATGGACCAACGCAACCATCGTGGGAGACATCAGCATGATGTAGCAGGTCCCCAAACCCACGTTTTTGTCTGCAGCCAAGCCACGCTGCTATGCCGTGGGCGTCGGGTGCCAGAGCTAAGGCAAGTCCATGCAGGGTCTGGGTGGGCTCACCTTATACTGTCGGGTGTTATTTCTGTTGCCTTCGGCCCCCGATAGATTGACACATCCTCTGTAATGAGGCCTGTGCCATGGGAGCGGTTTGCGATGAAAAATGCCTGGCTACTGTTAATCCTCCTAGTAACGCTGGGTCCGCTTCTGATGTAAGTGCTAGTTATTAATTCAAGGAGTTTCTTCTTCATTCAAAGGGCATAAAGATCGCTTTCATTGCTTTGTACCTGCTCATCCTCCTTGCAGGCAATTTGCTTGGTTAGCCAAAGAGCACTGTTTCACTGCATCCCATTTGTTAAAAATGCTGCCTGTCCCAAATACAGCATTCTAACATTAAATATTTCACAGTGCTGCGTGGGAACGCGCTACCTCAAAAGCAATCTAGTGCTTGAAGCTTTTGACACTGAATAGCTGAGAGGGTTCAAAACATGGGATCGTGTGGCAGAAGAGGAAAACTGCTTGGGGCCAGCATGGGACCTGGTTGAGGTCAGCCCTCCTGAGGGCGCTGCTCCCTGGGACAGGTGCTGTGCGTGCGAGGGGAGCATCCCAGAAGCAGACTGGAGCCCCAGATGCGCTCGCCTGGTCTCACATTATTCCTGTGTTTGGGTCCTGCAGTGGTGCTGGCAGCACCTCTGGCAGCCTCCTCTCCCACCAAGACCCATACAGGGTGGACTGGCATTTGATGGAGCTGGTGCAACACTGACCAGCTCACTGGCACAAGGGCTAAACACGCTGCAGAGCCTGCAGCACACTAGTCCCAGCCCAATTCCCCCTGCAAGGCTTGGCTTCTTGGTGGCTTGCGGAATAAGCTGTCCTCAACCCCCTTGTAAACCTCGGCACGCTGCTTGCTAATTGCAGGCTTGGCATGAACAGTTTAAGCTTCCAGCTTCATCTACCACCCTGTTGTTCGGGAGGGAGGCTGCAGGCTGATGGGGGGACAGGGATGGGACCACAGGCATGTGGGGAGGAGAAGAGGGATTTGACCTACATGGCTTCTCAGGGCTCCTCAGGGCACAAGGCAGCCTCCAGCCCTCTGACCAGCGGCCAACACTTACCTCGGTTCGACCATGCACATGGAATTCTCAAACTTTCTAGCACACCTTACCCTTTCCCTGCATCATTTTTTTTTCTTTTTTTGTCCCATGCACTGGTTCAGATAACGTATCTGAAATCTTGCAGTTTCAAGATTTCCCAGCATATACTGGCAGAGTGCTGCTATTTCCAAGTTCTCCCCTCAGGGCACACAGCTCCAGGCGGTGTCACCGCCGGACTTCGCTGGCCGAGCCAAAGAAGGGGAAAATGGTGTAATTGTGGATGGATGCAAAGGACTGCCGCCTTCTTTGGCAAGTGAGAAACCCTTGAAGACCCTGAGTCACTTAAAGTGTTCAATTCCATCTGCAAGAAATGTTTTGCAACAGTTTGCTTCTATTTTTCCCTTTCTCACCTTTACCCTTTTCTGTGATGTTGGGGAAATGTCCCAACAGTAAGCAGTTTTCTTTAAAATGAAAAAAGCAAGTGCTTGGTTTTTTCTTCGGGCAGAAATATTTGCCCAATGGAGCACAAATCTACTGCCAGTTTCTTTCATCCCAGGACTTCAGGGTTTCAGGACCTGTAAAATATTTGTTTGAAAGATGCGGACCAGTTTTATTTGTCAGGCTCAGCTCTCCGTCACTCCAACAAGAACACCGTAGCTAACAGGAACCTCTTGAGCTCAGTTATATGGCTATTAACATTTACTCTGCTGTGACGCTCACAGCTAGAGATAATAAGCGATTTTTTTTCTATTTCCAGCGTTACCTTACCTATCCTGGTGTCCACAGGGAAACGCGAGCACATGGCATTGCGCACTGAGCACCTATTGCAAACTTTGCTGCATCAACTGATGTGATCTGGCTCCAACAGCCAAAAAGAGCTCTGCTACACCTTTCTTTGACAGGCAGGGAGTCTCTGTAGTTACTTTCTGCCTGAAGAAAGCCCGACCAGTCAGCCAACTATTTCTCTTTACAGACAGATTTAGCACCCGATCCAGAACCGAGCAGTCAGCAGAATCACACTGTACAAGCCTGCTCATTTTGAACTGGGCTTGCCGTGGCAAAACACCTCCCACTGCACAAGTTTTTAATGTATTGGCCCCCTGATTCATGCCCCCCCCTTTGGCTTGCTGGGGCAAGAAGGAAAGAGGAGAGGGAATCACGACACCTCCTGCAATATCAGCGCTGCAGGCATAGGAGAGACCTCAGACATTAGCATTGGGATGGGGAGGAATGCAGATGCCACCACGAGCAGGGGGTCTGTGGGAGGATGGGACTGTCAGGCACAAGCCTTTCCCCAGCACTTGCCAGGGACCAGGAGGTCCAGGGACTTGGCAGCTGGCAAGGCAGGAAGGTCAAAGGGGGAATTTTTCAGCTGGAGACCCAGGCCATCAACTCTATCCCAAACCCCTGCTTTTCTGTCACCCCTGGGTGTAGTGGGGATGAAGAACAGGCTTGGACTACTGAGGCGATGTTGGAGCTGGGTGAATAAAAACATTTCCAGATGCTCTTGGTGAATAAAATTGCTGACATCTTCCCCCTTCCAATGCCCTTTTGCAAAGATTAAATGAGCATAGCCATCCAAAATAAAAAGGGGGGGCCAGAAATTTAAAAAAAAAAAAAAGAAGTGGAAGGCTCCTACCTTGTAATTCAGGAGTTTCTGCACTATCTGTGAGCAAGCTGTAGGGTGCCTCATGGGGAGCGGAGAGGTAGCTCAGTCTTGCAAAACCTCAGACCGCAAAGCATTTGGCTAATAAACTGAAACCCCAGATAAAATCTTTGTCCCTGCCTTTGCCTGGATGGACTAGAAAAGTGTGTCTTTCTTTTCAGGAGATGGTACTGCTACTGATTCAGCTTGTGCCTATAGGCTGCAATTGGCTTCTTTGTTTCTTCCTTCAATTTCCCAGGAATACAATCTAGTACCAATGCCATGCTTTTCCTTTGTCAATACTGGGCTTTATCAGCAGAGCTTTTATTGCAGCTCTCCCTGCAATGAGCTGGTGAATAAAGGTTAAAAAGACCAAACCCGAGCTTATCTGCAAATGTAGCTTGCATAATCGGGGAGTGCGGCTGGTGCAGGGCTTCACTGACGTAACCGGCTGGGGAAAATTACCGAGACGCCTGCTGAGGGACAGAAGTGACTAACTCTCATCAGCAGAGTCCCGGCGTCTGAAGGAGCTGCTGCTAAGGCAATGGGCTAAAATAGACCCGGAGGGAAGCTGATTTTGAACAGCAAGGGCCTTTTTATTTATTTTTCTAAAGAGTGCTCTGTGCAGATTGCATGTGGACTCTTTGTGTGCCTCTGTAGGAATCAGAGGAATAAACAAACCTGGAGGCAACCGCTCACGCTTGACATCCTTTTGTTGGCATTTATCAGCTGCCGGCAGGATCCCCATGAGGTTCCCAAGGGCAGCTGAGACCCTGCCAGATCACAGGCTGTCCCGCTCCAGCCCTGCCTTAGATAAGCAGAGCTGTCCTCCAGAGCATCACCCTGCTCTTAAAAGGAGCGAAGTATTGCGGCCTAGAGAGCTTGCGTAAGGAGCCGAAGCTGTCAGGCGCAGGTCGCTCGCCTCCAGCCGGCTGCGTGCTGCTGGGGATGCTGAGTGATGCCGGAGGCTGTGCAGCAGCACCTGGCCGGGAGCCATGAGGTCTCAAGGGCGAGAAGAGCTGGAGCAAAGCCCTGGTGAAAGCCTCGGGAGCACGCCCAGGGCCAGGGGTTCAGGGTTCGACCCTTGATCTAATCCCAGAACGATCCCACTCACATTACATGGGGTGGGTTGCGCCCGCTCAGGGACGGAGGAGGGAAAAGATATCATTTTCCAGCCTTGCCCCATGGCCTTCGTGCTTGGTGGTGGGCCAGGAGGGCCCTCCACTGCTTCCCATGGGGCAGGCAGAAGGAGCCGTGGAGAGGGGGAGTCCTTGGCCGTGAGCTCCACCAGCGCCAAGCTCCAAAGCAGAGGTGTCCCCACTCTGTGCCATCCCTATAGCCAGAGGAAAGGCATGCCTCGCAGGGGGCCATGCTGGCAAGGTCTGCATCTGTGCTGTGACTCCCAGCCCCATGCCTGACCCTTTCACTGTGTGACTTCTGGGCTACAGATCTCCAAAGATGCTTTCTTGTCCAATGCTCGGATAAATAGGAAATCAGCCCATGTCTCATCCTCTGCCAAGGTGGAAGCCGGTTACAGACAGCAGAAGCCTCCTGCCTCAGTTTCCTCTGGAACAGCATGAGGGGCTGGACACAAGGAAAGCAGCAAATCTGTGCCACCGGAGCCGGTCACTGTGGGGAGGAGGGCGCCGGCTTGTCCCAGCAGCGCGAGGTAGCACCAACCGCTCCTGCTGTTGCTGGTGGGGACAGGAAGCCTGGAAACATTTCCAAGGCTTCATGATCTTCCTCCAGCTACTTAGGAGGCACAAAGCTTTTGCACAAACATTACCTGCAGTACGAGCCAGTGCAGCGAACAACCACTTTCTACCAAATCCTGTGCACAAACTATGTTACTACCACTCATGGAAGCTGTAGCTTTTATAAAGTATTGGCTGTTTTAAGTGTACCAAATGTAGGCTTTAAATGAGGTTATTAACCCATGCCTGCTTTCCTGATGATTGCTTTAACCAGTACTAATTGGCTGAAAATGAATGAAGCTGCTCATCAAGTGTTTCTCCCAATGCAATGTGCTTTTTTCCCCTTGGGCAGGTCAAGAGGTGCCATGGGAGGAACAGAAAAGCCCTGGGAAGCGAGGATAGCTCAAGCTGCAGCCATGAGTCTGCGGGGAGCCCTGGGGAGCCCGGATGTGCCCATCACAGGCCCGAGGGCTGCACAGCCCCTGGGAAGCCCTGGCCCCTCTGTGTCCTGAGGGGTATCGTCTGTCAAAGCACCTAGAAGAGAGAGATGGAGCTCTCCAGGTGAACCAGATCAAAAGCATGTTGTCCCCACCAGGTCTGTGACCATAGAGAAACAAAGACTTCTTCTGTGCATCTCTGCCTTGCATTCATGTAAACCTGATCTCCACGGGGGAACTGGGAGCATCCCCTGAATGCCTCACCATCCCTCGGCCACAAGCAGGTAAGGCTGTGGGAAGACATGTGGTCAAGGGGTCATGGCCCTGCTCTCAATCCCACCACACCTGTGCGAGTCCAGAGAGATGTTTTGCCTATTCAGAGAGCACAAAGGCTCTTTGGCATCCTGTTTAAGGCCAACACGAGGTCTTTTGCTGTCTGCCCATACACAGCAGCTTGCTTGCCTCTGTTGATATACATGCAGCAAACACCTCTACATATCATATCACAGAAAAAATGGTGCTTAAAAAGTAGCTTTGCTGTTGTGTCATGGTAGCAACCACCACCAGCTTGTGCTGTGCATCGTAAGAGGCTTTGAAAGGTGTATTCACATGAAGGGGGTGTGGGAGTACACGTCGCGGTGCCATGCGGTGCCTGAGTTAAGGTTTAATTGCCAAGATAACTCCCTCAAGTGAAACCGAAGTAGGCACAACTGAAAACTGGAAGGCAAAGAAACTGTCTTTCCCCTCTTTATAACTGAATGACCTTTTCTACCAGTTTTTAACCCACCTGCTGCCCGGAGCATGCAGAACTGCAAAGAGGTGGAGAACTTGGTGCTTTGCATGAGTGTCAGCCAATTCTAAGGGTACCGAAATCTGCCCAGAAGTAAATGTGTAGGCAGTGGCTGATTGCATTTTGTTATATTGAGTAGACGAAGGCTCCGAATCAGTGTGTGGGGAAGCGCTGCTCTGCCACAGTCCTTCTGCATGACCTTGTGCCAGTCATGCAACTCTCTGTGTCTCATTTTCTGGAACAGCACCACCCATCACCTGGATCTGCTGCCAGCTCACTTGGTGATTACTAGTAAGGTGGTTTAAGAAGCTGTGCTAGCATTCTAGCAAGAAACCACTATCGAAATTATTTCAAAGCTCAGCACCTCAGGCTGGCTGGAAATGGTTCAGGATGAGAAAAATGGACTCTTGTGATGTGGGGTCCCTTTAGGGCACAGGATTTGAGCTGGCTTAACAGCGAAGAAAGGATTTGTTTGGTGAGTGAGCACAGGTGTACCTTCCCCTGCACTGAAAAAGCCCTGTGATTCCTTCCTACAAAACAGGTAGAAAGAGACTGCCATATATTTACTGTACCTAATGACACTCCTTGTGCACCTCGGGGGTGTTTCCATGCAGCTCACAAATTCTCATCCATTCTTGGGGTCTTGTGCATCCAGCTGATGTATCGTCTACTCAGCAAAGGGAATATATATTAGGAGATATACTCCATAACAGCACAAAAATGTCACCACTGTTTCTCTTTCTTTCTTTTTTTTTTTTTTTTTTTGATCAGACTCATTTTAGGGGCAATGTGATGGGAACCAAAAATATGAGATTTTTAAAGAGATCTCACTCTTCTCTCAAGCAAGTGGCCTGGGTGCGTGTCACACCACAGTCCACCTGTTTCTCCACCTAGCTGCATCCCTGGGGAATGTTTTATGGGGGCAGGTGGAGCTTTAAGCACAACGCTTAAGACCCCCATCCACCCACCCCTGCCAGCACCTACCTCTTTTGCTGGAGAGTTTGTGCACTGTCCTTGGCACGGTTGATTTTTCCCAAGCGGCAAGTGGCAGACACCTCAGTGACTGCGGGAGGAATCCAGCTCGGAGCTTGAAAAAACTGGTATCTCTCAGCTTCCCACAGTGTAACAAGAGAGAGCAACTGGCTCTAAGTAGCTCCCAAACAAGTTTGGGAAGGCCAGAACAGACCAAATGAATGCCACAGAGTTAATTTCCCAGCAATATTAGTCACCTATTGCTTTTCCTCTCTTTGCCCACTTTCTCTGCACTCAGATACACAAGCACGCTCCAATATTAGAAAGTTTCAGAGCTCCAAAATGGAGAGGAGGAGGAGGAAGACAGGTTTTTTTCCCTCACTTAAAGTTTTAAAGCCAAGTCCATCTGAAGGAGTCAACTGAAGAAGCTTTGAGTGTGGGAAAAAATAAAGACAATATTGCAGAAACATTCTGAACGGCAAGAATATCATGCCCATAAAGAAGCCAACGCAAGCTTATAAAACTTTAACAGCGGTAGTATTAAAAATGCAGAGGGGACCCACAGAGAACAAAAGGGAGAGCAGTAAAGAGAAGAAGAACCCGGCAGGAAGAAATAGGCAAAAATATGTGGCTTAGCTCAGGTGCTTGAGGCATCGGCCCTACATGAACTAAATATTTTGTCACCCCAGTGTGAACTAGATGTTTTGTCTCTTTTGTCAGCAGCAGCTATTGGGAACAGCATGGGGCAAGGGGAAATGTGTGCAAAGGCCTGGGATTTATGCACCAAGAGAGAAGCAGAGATAAAGACCGAGCACCTCAGGTCGAGGGGACAAGGATATCTCCAACCCAGTGCGCAGAAAGGACCACCATTTGCAACTGCGGCTGATAGCTACGGCTTTTCATGAAGCCACCAAGCCAGGGACTGTGGAAGGGGCCAGGAGAGGAGTCAACATCAGGGAGAGAGAAGGGACTGGGGAGGGTGGTGGGGGGTAGCCATGCCCCAGTTCATCTGGCCTCCTCCGCAGCACAAAGGTCTTGGGACAAACTCTGCAGGAAGGATGGAGAAATACAAGACGGTGCAGGATAAATCAAACAAAGGAGGGGACAGGTTTCCTAGCTGCAGGCTGTGCCTGACTTGCTTGAGTCAGGACATGGGGGAGACCAGGTCTGCCTGATGATTCCTTCTTGCCAAGTAGGAATGTGCTCACTAAGATGAGGTATAGTGAAAGAGATTTAGTCCGGGTCAGGAACCAGCCAATGGGTAGAAAACAGGCTGTGCTGAAAGGGGAATTAAGATTTGGCAGCCAGCTCCTGGTGGAGTTCATCGAGGAGCTGTCTTGGATGCTATCTTAATCCATATTTTCTTTAAATGACCCTAGCAGAGACAGCAGGAATGACGTGAATTTGGGAGTCACTGCTGGTACTGATAAGGGCTGGAATATTATGTAGGAGGAGCTGGGTGCCCTTAAGGATGAGACTGAGACAAATGGAATGTAATTTAGCAGTAAAAAATGCGCCGCCATATACTTGGACACTAGAAACAAGAATTTCTGCTATATGCTGGCAGCTTATCCACAAAGCAGCAGAGATAGATTGCTCGGGCATGAGATGGCTCTGAGCCACAAGCATCTCACGGCTAAGAAAAGGCAAGTCCAAATGGAGGCGGCATCAGCTAGAAATAGGAAGGCAAGGACCGTGCCTGGGGGCCCCCCTCAGCCCCGTGCCCTGACAGACCCCGGTAGCTCCCTGAAGCCTGGGGGGCTGCATGGGGACGTGGCCACACTCCGTAACCACTTCTTTTTCCAACATGTCCACTAAGAAGGGAGATGAGTTATTTAAGCTTGAGGATAATGCTGGCCATTGAGCAAATGCCTCTAAACTATTCCTGACTATGTTTAGAAGAGGAATGACAGAATTAATGACTGCTGGAGGAATGAAACTCTGCAAAGGCTTTCCTGCAGGAATCCTAGGAGCAAAGTGCTGCCTAGTTTTAAGCTGGAGCTTTGCAAGCCTATGAAGGGGATTGCATAACATGACTGTGTGTGACAGAAGAAGATGAGACACAACAACCCTGGAGATCCTGTCCAGTCCCATGATTTTAAACTCGTTATCTATAAGCAGAGCTATAGAAATCAATAAAACAGGGGCATCCAGCTAGGCACTGGTATTAAATCTGCAGATGAATCATGGCCAGTACTTTGGGGCAAATAAACAAGGTATGGTTTATTTCAGACTTGTCTTTGGAAAGCCCCACTCATGACCTGAGAAGTTAGTCTTCAGGGCAAGGCGAGAAAAGGAAGCCAAGATAGACAAAGCCACTGCATCAAAATACCTCCTTTGAAGGGCAGAGCAGATCTCTGCTGTGCCCCTAAAAAGGCAATATCATGACAGCACAGCTCTTACCTGTGCCAGCTGTCCCGCAGGCTTGAAGGGACCTCTATTCCTGCCAGACCCGCCCAGACTAGAACGCCCAAAACTAGCCCATCCTCTTAATCCAACTCATTAGCTATATAAGTGGGCAACAAATGAAGCCATAACAAGAATCTACCTTAATGCTACCTTCTTCTATGGTCTAGCCTCAACACAAAAAGCATTTTTATGGTGCTCACCTGGAGTCAATTGAAAACTGTAAGTGTTCTTATCACACCCTTTTTAATCAAAATGACCAACAGTCATAACCCAAAGGACAGTGACCAGCTTTACCCATCACTGCATTCCCTGTGAATGGGTTGGGAGGGCCAATGTGTGTCAAGGCAAGCAGGGCGGTCACCTCTCAGGAGGGTCCAAGCAGGTCCATAGCAAGGGGAGCATCACAAAGGGCTATGGTGCATCTCTGCTGTCCCCAGGGTTGGGGTTTTGGGGCATTCTGAGCTCAAGGTAAGCCAGAGAGCAATAAGGGCCATTTCTTAGGCTGTGTGGGATGCCATCAGCATCTCCAGCACAAAAGACCCATCTAACCGGCATATGTACAGAAAAGGGTTGGTATAGGATTTGTGTAAAGGTAGAGGGTCTCCAGCCCACAGCATAGCCACTGACATCCCTAGAGGATGTTGGTGATACCTCTAGTTATGGAGCAGGTGTCTTCACCAACAGGGGGGGACAGCGTCCTTCAGGCTCGTGTGTGACAGTATGTTCAGAAGGTGGCTTAGGCCAAGAAGGACGCCGCCCTTCATCTTCACTACACTCTTAGGGTTGGGACATGCTACCTTTTCTGTTCATTTTGTTTAATTTAAAAAGGCTCCTCCTGCCCCTGTTGTCTACTTCATCCATGGCACTATTGTCTCTTGTGAGAGGTTTTCATTAACATATTTGCTGTCAAAGTGTAGTTTGAGAGGGGACTTTCTTCCCTCAGTTCCCTCCTGCAGGTGTGTCCTGGTCCTGATGGTCAAGCTGACCTGTACAGTAGACCGGGAGGACAAACATGAGGGGATGCTGGGGACCTGCAGAGGAGAAATTCTGGGTCTTGTGACTGCACTGAAAATAGCAGCTGACTTCTCTTGTGCTGCAGATTGGCTTTCAGAAAACTTTATCTGTCCTTTTACAAATATGTGATTTAGTTTTTTATTCTGAGAGTGACAACAGGACCATCAGAAGGAGGAGTAAATGGAGAGTAATTTCACGAAATAACATGCAAGTGATGATCACTTTTTGCTTGGGAACCATGTTTTTCTCCTGTCTCTTAGGTACTCTCTGGAGTTAATAGCAGATAGAGCTTGTGGCATGAAAGCACAACATGGGTTCATTGATGCCTTGGGTCTCAATGCTCTAGGAAACTAAGGCCCCCTACAGAGAGTGACTTTCCAGCCACACCAAGGGCTACACTTCTTTTTTTTGTCCACAGAGGTGCAGAAATCTGGTCTTGACAGAGTGTTGGGGTGCCCCTCCAAGCCCCCTGCATGCATTCACCAGCTTTGCTCCGAGTACTTCGGCTGTAGAGTACTGAGTTTGGCACAAGACCAAAAGTAATGCCAAATAATCCCCCCCACCTGATTCCCATCCTCCATGCCATCACATCCAAGACCACGCAGCCCTGTTGTCCCCTGACCCATGATGACCTGACAGCAAAGATGTGCGTGCAGACTCTCTACCACCCCTGCGTTGGAGACCCAGGCTGACTGACACCTCATCTGCAAGTAACCTGCCAGCCCCAGGTACATCCTCATTACGCAGGCTGACGAAGCCACCAGTCCCTCTTTTCAGGGACCAAGTGGCACCGGGGGACTTACCTGAGCAGACCTCCAGCTCTCCCAAGGCTTTCTTCTCCAGGGGAGTGAGACCAAGCATCCAGCTAAATTCCTCACTGATCCTTTCCCTTCCTTACCATGTCTCATGCCTTGAGGGGTGCTTGCTGATGTAACAACCCACCACTGTAAGATGTACCCACCCTGGAAATCACTTTGCCTCCTTGACTCACTGCAGGGAGCAAGGCAGGCTGGAGTACAGCAATGAGAAGCAGGAGAACTTCTTAGACCCTCTGTCTAGCATTAAACCTGAAATGCGGATGATGAGGATCATCTGCTAAACATCGAAGTACCCACGGCACTCCATCCTGCTGCGGCTGGGAAGATGCAATGACCTTCAGTGAAAAGATGCAGACTAATTCCACTATCTTTGACCCTTTTAGAGGAATTTGGGTTTTTTCCCTCAAGAGTGGAAGGATCGATTTGAAATCTAGCAGCCAATTCACTTTGGCCTCTAGATTGCTTTTAAAGCACTGGTCCTGTGAGAATCCCCCACTTAAGTTCACCTCCTGCCCTCCCCAGTGCAAGGCAGACTCCTCCAGCTCCTCGCAGATCAACCTGGCAGCCTGAAGTAAGACTCCCTTTGGTGGTTTATCTTCTGCCAAACAAAAGAAAATCAAAGCCCTTGATCCTCGCTCAGGAAATGAGAGCAGTTCTGCATAAACTCTACGTGTTAACAGGCTCTGGCCCCGCTAAACCCAGCTGGAGGAAGCAATAACTTCCTCGGTAGCTGGCTCCTCTCTTCCCGTGGCAGAAGGACACGCACAGCGTGGGGTGGGCTGGCGTGGGGAATGGGTCAGGGTCACCCCCGTCTGAGCCGGAGAGGGATAAAGCCATGTACTCTGCTTTCCCAGAGGAGGCTGGGTTGCAGATCTCAGAGCCAGCCTCTTGCTCACACCAGGGGAAGATGGAAATTGTAAGGTGGCACGCAGCAAATGCCAGCTAGCCAGGTCTGCAGCTTTCTGGTGAAGTGTATTTACTGATTTTGACTATATTGGATCTTTTAGTCCAGATGGGTTTTGGCTGCCTCTCAGAAAGGCTGACGGTCCCCTGCTGAGAGCCTCTGCCTGGCGTGTGGTCCCCCGAGATCTGGGCCTGCATTTGAGCACGGACACAAACTTTGTTCCCCCACGTCCTGAGCAAGGGAAAGCTGCCAAGGGGGAGAGGCTGGCCCAGGGTCTGGCTCTTCCCAGCCCGGCACACCCCAGTTTGTTCATCTCAAGCTCTGGCTGGTGAGGTGGGAAGAAGCCGGGCGGCAGTAATGGGGTGGACCCAAAACTCAGGTAGTGCATTTTGCCCTGGGGGAGCTGCAAAGGGGGCAGGCAGGAGGCAAGATGTGTGGGAGATCCAGCCCCCGCCAGCCAAAACACAGACTACGCAGATGCTCCTGCAAAGCCATCAGGCGTAAGCAGGTGAAACAGCTCTGATGGGCTGATGGGATGATGTGCCTGAGCCCATCCAGACTTGCCGGGGAGAGGGGAGCATACCGTGTCCCCCGTGGCCCAGCCTGTCTTGCCTGCAGGAGGCCTCCATTTTCACTGTTAATCTGCGCAGGGCGGGGGTCAGACCCTCCCTGGGCCGCAAGCCCCCACATGTGGGCCAGGAGCCCCATCCCTTCAGCCAAGGTGGAGGTCACTTAGTTCATGCAGCTATTGGAGAGGCGTGGAGTCTCCTTCTCTGGAGATATTCAAAGCCCACCTGGATGATGTCCTGTGCAACCTGCTCTGGGTGAACCTGCTTGAGCAGGGGGGTTGGACTGGATGATCTCCCAAGGTCCCTTCCAACCCTCACCATTCTGTGACTGTGTGATTCTCTCAGAAGTGAGCTGATCAATCAGTCTAAAGAAATACAATTTGTTTGGCTTGTTAGAAGGGAAGTCAGGAGGTGACTTGACCACCGCTGACAACCTCCCCCCTAGCCCGCCCCGGGAAGAGCCGTGTGCCCAGAGGATCTGCTGCTCCAGCGAGAAGAGGCACGATGCGATGCCACATCCGTGCGTGTGCCCACGCAGCCGGGCAGGCCAGCCCGGATCAGGAATGAAGGCGTGCATTCGTGCCGCGAGGATAATTAACCACTTCAACAGCTTACCCAGGGAGACGGCACAATGGCTTGCGGGCCTTTAAATCAGGACTGACTGCCTTTCCCAAAGATTTATTACATCTCCAAAGAAAGTCCTGGGCTTGACGCACAAATCATGCTCTGTGTTGTATCAGGGGTCACGCTAGCCGACCATAATGGCTCCTTCTGGCCTTGAAATTTACGGCTGGTGTCAGAGGGACAAATAACTCCTCCAGTGGTGTGGAGGAGGGAGAGCTCCTGGGCCATGGCCATCTCCAAGGAAAGCGTGGCAGAAACGCTGCCCAGGTGGCCACATCCGTCCTGCGTGGCTGCGTGGCAGAGGCACGGTGGCCACCAATGCTGTGCTGGGATGCAGCCCGCATCCTCCTCAAGGCTGACTGTGGAAGGGGAGAGCCCTCACTGAAACTGGGAGCATGGTTGTCAGAAGGAAAGGGATGATAAATGTTCTGCTTATCTTTCAGGCAGATTTTGTTTTGCAAGAGAGGTTTAGAAATAAAAAAAAATAAAAAAATATCTTCTGGTTCAATACCTTTGCAGCACAAGGAACTGCGGCATCTCAGCAAGCGTCGCCTGCCTTGGGATGGCACAGTGAGATGAGGGGGAAATTCAGGCTCCTCCCTCCCCACATCACCCATCCCTCTGTAACGCTCGCCTGATACAAAATTCCATTTCCTAAGCGAGCTGCTCGTTCCTCTTGCGCAGAGACTTCCAATTTTCTCTCCACGCGATGATTGCAGCAAAGGGTCTGCAAGGGGGAGGGGGGAATCTTGGTAAAATGATAACCCCGGGTGTAAATTTTCAACAGGATCTGCACAGTTTCAGCTGTGCAACTGTCATTTATATTAATGGGAGTCATGCAGCTAAATAAGCCTACTGGAAATACCCTGGTCCCCAGCTGCCCAGTCTAAATAATAATAAAAAAAACCCCAACAACAGAGTGGAAGGAACAAAAAGGTTCTGTTCTCTCGCCGCGGGAGGTCGAGAGAAGACCCGTGGCAGAAGCAGAGATGTCGCTCACTCCTCACCCATCACGGTACAGGGCAGCAGGGAATAAGCATTCGTCATGCTGGGAGAGGGCCGGCAGCACTCTGGGCATATGTTACTGTAAATTTGAAATTAGAGCCACCGAGGGGACACAAAATGGCAAACCCAGCTGCCGGTGGGGGTGCTGGCTGCCAGCAGAGTAAAGTGTCAATTATTTACCATTCGCTAAAGGACACTGCTTTCTGCAGTCACGCTGAAATACGTGTGAAGCACATCTTAATCCCTCCAGCACGTGGGCTGGCGGAGGCAGCCCCAGCCCTTCCCTCCACCAGAGCAGGGCTTGGGGCTGGGGCATCCTTGCGTGACTCCCAGCCGCGCTGGCATCCAGCACTGCAGGATCGGCTGGAGCCACCATTGCCTGCCTGCACTGGCTCCCTCCGGGTCCACCCCGCTTGTCCGTGAACCCCCTCAGGGGGTGGTGAGGCAGGGAAGGAGGATGCAGAGCCAGCAGCACCTCGCACCCCAGCTCATGAAACTGTGCTTTGGCAGCAGGAGCAGAGAGTGGTGGGTGCTGCATGCCACGGCGGGGCCGCACAGGGCAGCTGTGCATGGGCACAGCACACCCGTGGTCGGATCCAGGCCGGGACCCCTGCTTGGGATAGCCCCAGCTCCAGCTGCTCCGCTTCTCCTATTGCAGCAGAATACATGGCTTGCAAAAGCACCAGGGGGGAACTGGCATTTCATAAAGTGTGTGTGCAAATAAAACAGATGGCGAAGGTGTTTACATTAGCACTTATGCTGGAAGTGCTTAGATTATCCTCCTTCTTAGCTAAATTAAGGCCCAATTCGGGCTGGGAGCATCACTTTTAAAAATCACTGTTCTTCCTGCTATTGGCGAACGTGGGCTCACATGGAAATCTTCATTCATCAAAACTTTCCCCCGGTCCGACCAAAACCTTCTATTTTTGGGGCCCTGACAAGTCAGGGCACTTCACGAGCGCTGGCAGCTGCTTAATCACAGGGCTCTCATGAGGTTCAGTCATCCGAAATAAGTCATCGAGGCCGTGAGTCATGTCACAGGTAGGCTCCACAGTGATTCAAGGCTGAGATGCTCCATCCCGATTTATTTCATGATATCATTACCCAGAAGAAAACTCATTTAAAAGAAGTGTTTCCAAGGCTTGCGTCCCACTTCTTCCACTTGAGCTAGCAGTGTCTCCTTGCTGGCTCCCCGGACAGCCAGCCGGAGAAGGGAAAGATGCCACTCCAACTTCTGGGCTTGAAGGAAGAGGCTTCAGTGGGTCTCGCTTGACTTCCACTCACTTGCTGCGTACCTAGGCTTTCCTCCAAGGGAAGGCACGTGGCAAGGCTTTTCCCTGGCTGCCTGGGACAGCGTTATCCTCTGGGGAAAAATCAGGGCTTGCAGCAGTCAGGCATAAAACGAGCGCTGCTTCTTTGATGATAAGCCAAAGGGAAGGTATAAAGCCCCTATAAAACTCTCTGTTGAAACACTTCGGCTGCAGCATTAATACCCCCGGCCCTGTGTCACCGCAAGGACAGCCACGCATGCCTGATGCTCAGCTGCTGCTATCGGTGGATCATTACCGCTGGCTGCAAGCCGCTCTTTGAGAGCCGTCTGCACGCTCTCGGTATGCTCTGTGTAAGGTGGCTGAGGGTCAGGAGGAGTTTTAGGGTGAAACTTTCCATACTCGTCAGTATTCCGGCAAGGGACCAGGTGCCCCGTGCCTGCCTGCAGTGCTGGGGTCTCAGGGGCAGCAGCCCAGGAACGCGGGCGAGCCGTGGCCGCTGGGCAGGGCACGTGCACCTCCCATCACAGCACCCTGCTCGCCACGTGCGCACCTCCATTTTTTTGAAAGCCACATCTAAGGTGAACAAGTGAGGATGTGAGTTTTCTGTATGCCCCAGTGAAGCAAAAACGCCCAGCTGGTCATGGGCACACAGCTTCTCCCTTGTTATTTACCAGAGTGAGAGTAAAGGAAATGTTTCCGCCTGTAATCTATTATCTGAAATATTAGTGATAACTCCTGTGTCGGCATTTCTTGTGAAAGGTAAGGAATGCCACACCCCAGCAAAACTAGCTGGGAACTTGAAAAGAAAGGTTTCTTGATCTAGAGTCAGCCTCTTTTGTTATAAAATAAACAGGCATTAAAATAACTATTTTATGCTCTGTGTGTACATATCTGGATGCGTGCATATGCATATGCAAAAGGACGAGACACATAAGATAAACAGCAGGGATAAATTAACCTCCTGGGTATAATCTAGGTCCACACCACAGTCTGTAGGAATTTGGGAATCACTGATTTCTGCATGGTTTTACCCCATGTTGTAGCAGAGGTTGTGACCTGGGAACTTTGTGCCGCTGGAAGGGGAAAAATCTCGGCGTAAGGACTCACTTCTGGCCTCAGGAGGACCAAAGATGTCAGGGGCTGCTGTAGAATATAATTCATTTCAAAGCATTTGTGCGACGGCTGCCGTCTCCCAGTGAGTTCTGCGCATTTGGAGCTCAGGATGACTAAGTCAGCTGGCTTTGCAGGCAGCGAGATTGGAAAAATTGTTCCATTAGAAAAAAATTAAAATGGTAAAACTTCCCTGCAGATAGTTTTTGCTGCAGTGGAGGTGGCCTCCAGAGAAGCACAGGGGGATGGTCTCTCAAAAGCAGGAGCAAGGAGCAATCACTTTCGTCATGAGCAGGGCAGGGAGGAGCTGTGCAATGCCACACGAGAGCCGGGTGACCTGGGCAAGCAGGGTGGGGGGCACCTGCATCCTCAAGGTGCCCTGACATACGGTTTTGCAGCAGCTTGGCAGAGATGAAGCCCACAGCCCAGTGTTCAGGGCCTTGGTGGCAACATGGCAGGAAGGACAAAATGCCTCGCTGAGGAAAACCAACCCATGTGGGACATCCCCTCGCCTGACTGGCTCAAGCCTTTCTCTCCAGAGCACTGTCTTGTCCCCAGAGGGCTGCTGTCAGGGACGCCAGCAGGGTGAGCACCAGGTCCTGGGGGAGAGCAAGGACCAAAGCACTTCTCCCCCTGCCCCCCATATACCGTTTCTGTCAGAGTGGCCACACACCATGCCTTGAACTACATTGATTTTATTTGTAGAGACCTCTGACCACTGGAGGCCTTGAACATGGAAAATGTCCTCTAAAAATTGGTATTTTGACAGCAAACTGGAGCAAGATGACTCAAGAGCTAAGGCAGTTCCCAGTGAAAAATGAACACCAGCACCACCTGAATAAGAAATGTAATGGATCAAGTGCAGCTGAGGCCTCTCAGGGTTTATACCCATTCCTTACATGCCTCTGACATGACATCCCACATGGGCTGTCCCCACTTGCCAGTGACACTACCACAGTCTTGTTCTTTCCCCTTGTTCCCTTGCCAGCTAGGAAGATCACTGAACCTATGGAGTAAGGAACAGGTCTCCCATCTGAGACTTGTTTGTGCAAAAAGGTGGATGGAAACACCCATGTTTGATAAAAAAAACTCGGCCAGTGGAACATGGGGATTGTGCAGAAGGGAAAAACCAGCATCTAAATGTACTCCAGGCCTGGTGATGAAAGCTGCTGCCACCCTCAGTCCTGGTCCAGCTTTCCAAATAGAGCAGAGAAACTCCCGAAGGGTTGATCCAAATAAGGCTAAGGTCCTTCTGGGCTTTCACAAGAGGCTCTTTGCTCACAGATTTGCTCCAAATTCTTTGGGAGCTGGGAAGAAGGCCACAGGGTGGTCCTTGGTGATATCTCTCCATGAGGGAGATAGTTGCCTGGCCACCTCCATGAAAGCCTAATGCAGCTCCGGGTACTGCTCGTGGGACTCATGACACCTCTGGCACAAGGGTGGAGAGGGCTGCGCCACATCGAGTTAGCCACAATATCCTTGACCTTCCCCTGAATTTTCTTGAACTTTTTTCTTGGTCAAGAGGAGGAGGGATTTTGATCGAATTTTGATTAATCTTATTTCACTAGCAGTATCTTTCTTGCATAATCTCTTGTAGATGACAATGTTCCTTTTACGTAATAATTTATGGGAGCAGTGGGCTCAGTAGAGTGCCAGGTGGCTCCTGCCCCTGCCTCCTTGCTCCCCTCCTGCCCCCTTGCCAAGCCCATGTCTTGGCACCCATCAGCTCTGACTCACGCCCGGGCACAGAGTGGATACAGGCAGGCAGCATCCAAACGGCAACTGCATCAGGTGAAGTATCAGAGGTGAAAGGTGTGGCTATTGACTGAGAAACACACAGGCAATCTCACAACATTTGACTTTTCCCTGCTTTCTATTGACTTTCGTTTTCTCGTTACGATAACAGGTAAGAAATCACTGCCTGCGTTTTCACTGAGACAGCTCTTCTGTCAATAGACCCCAGTTCCCCTGGTCTCCTCCTCCCTCCCTTTTCACAGATTAGCTTCTCAACGAAATGGAAAATTATCTTCAGACGATGTTGGCAGAGACAAGGTTGACAGGAAGACAAATCAGACGGTGGGCATGAACGATAAATATTGTTAAATACTTATTTCAGCTTGCATTGCCTGACTTCTGTGAAATTACATATAGCATTGGAAAAACACAGCTGCCGGTGAGTGTATGTGGTAACGATGGCACGTCAAGAGCACAGCGTAGTGTTTGCCTCTCTGTACCAAAGTAACACATAGGCACCCCGGCAAAGAAGAACCGAAACCCACCAGGCAAGGGGTGCTCTTTGCCAAAGACCAGCACCATATGGTTGAAGAATAGCTTGTATAGTAAAGATGGGGACAAGAATGGGGAAATTACAGGTGCGTTAAACTGATCTCAATCATACATGGGCTCAGAGTAATTGTTTCAGGAAAAAATGTATTTATTTGGTGGTACTTACTACCACGTACACACTACCTATTAAGTGTGGTAGTAAAGGAGGAAGTTGGGTCAGCTTAAAGTCATCCACAGGATCAAGCTAACCTCTATCTTTCACAGAAATAACTAATCTTAAAATGCTTTCAGATCTATTCCAAAATGACATTTCTCTTAGACGAGGGTGAAACAGTCAATGTTGTTGTACCAGTCACTCCTGAGAGTTCAATGGGAACATACAGGGCACGCTGCCGGTCTTCCAGTGAAGTGACTTGACTCTGGCACCAGCACACAACAGACTTTCACAGCGACCTCCTTACAGGAGGAGGGCGTAAGACCTGAGCTCATGCCTTCTTCTACATCTTCACACTGAATACAAGGGAAGAAGATCTTCTCCCTGTGTTGGCCTTACTCTCTAAAGTGAAGGAGTTAAGATAATCAGAAAAACATGTAGGCTAGAAGTTAGTTTGGAAGACTGGGGATGTCCTAGAACATTTTCCAAAGTGCAAGAGAGGCAGCAAGGCCCCCCCCACACACACACACACCCGCATCGGTAGGCTGCAATCTGGTAAATTTATGTATAGGCTTACGTGACTTGGCTGTCTGCCGCAGCAGGGCCCTGAATTTAGCGACGGGAGTTCCTTTCAGCTCTGTGCTTTGTCCGTGCCTCTGACGCGCAAAATCGTGATGGCCCTCAGAGCTTGTAAAAATACTTCTGTTAATCCATTAATAAATTCTGCTTCATGCCCACAGCGCGGGGCCTTAACAGCTCTGCACACTGCCGAGGTTTTCAGCAGGATGTTGTGTTCTGGGCTCAGTCAACAGAAGGCAGCGAAACCGGCAAGAGTCAAAGCTCATTCGTTTTTGCAGGGCCTCGGCATTTCTGGGTTGACTGCCAGGGAAGCGCTTCCCTGATTCATAGATATTTTTTACGAACTGAAATGACCCTGCTCAGTGGTCGTATTTTGACTAAGAACTGGGGTTGCTCTCTTTGTGAGAGATAACCAGACACTAGCAAGTACCATAAAGGTGTAGAGGGGAAAGAGAGACCGGGAAGACTACATTACTTTCTAAAGGAAGCATGTAAATGGGGAAGATGGGAATCAGACACCCTATCATTGCTTAAAATGCCTGCCTTTGAAACAGGAGAGCAACAAGAAAACTAGAGGTCAGTACTACTAGGAATGACCTCTTAGAAAAGACACTCAAACTCAAATCCATTGCTGTCATAAGCTAAGCAAGGTAACGAATCATATTTTGCTAGGGACACTCTGTACTAGAGAACTTTATTTTTCTAGGAAAGCCACATAGGACAGTGCTTTCAGGCATGTATTTTGATGTGAAAGACAACAAACTCCAAACGTAACTCTTTCACCTTTACTTAAAGGTAGAGCCTTTTTAGTCTTTGTAGTGGCCTTTGCACATATGCTCTTCTCTACCAACCCTCCTTCACACCCAGCAGACCCAGCCGTCTGGCCGCCTATGTTTTGTTCTGCAAAGGTAATACATATTCTTGATCCCTATTTTTGAAGAGCCCTTAGGAAAACGTGACTTGAAGGAAGAGTGAAAAGCTATAGCAAAGGACTCCATTTCTAGGTAATTTCTTCTAAATCCTGCTTTCAGTTTATTACCCTGACAAAGAGTCTCTCAGTTGCAGAGCAGAGCCCTACCTCCCGCAGGGAATATACCGAGGATTATCTACCCTGAAATGAAAGTCTGTTGACCTGGGGAAAACATTTCACTAAATAACAGCAGCTGTCGACCGAAGGGACCTGTGGGGTATTAGGCACGGTGTAAAAGCAATTTGAAGGGAGCAAGGAAAATATGTGGAAATAGTTTTGGGCAGGAAAGCTAGATAAACTATGTAAATTAATATATTTGTGGGATGGGTAGAAGTTCTGCAAAAGGAAAATACGCTCACTTTTCCACTTCTGCCCTCTGGAATGGCAACTGCAGGGGTACTGCAACCTGAGCAGAGTCCCACAGCTTCCGAAGGGTGCCGTCACCCAGTGAGAGGTGACCTGGCCCCACCACAATTCCCGCTCCCCAGCAGGACTCACCGTTCCCCATGGATCCTGGGATGCTCCCTGCACTGCCACGGCACCTCGCTGCCTGTGGTGTCTTGGACACCTGCAGGCATCACTCTGCATTTTGGAACTCTGTGGTGCTGGATGTGGCCCCTGTCACGTACCCCCAGATAGCCTCACCTTGGCAAGGAGACTCCATGTTTTCAAGGACATTGTGAAGCCACCACAGGAGCATGTAATTGCTGGCGTCCCACATGGCTCCTGGACCACAGAAATTAAAGCATTTTTGCTGTTCTGAGGAGAGTTGTGGAGATCCTGTTGGCCTTTCGCCCTGTGATACAGTTATAATCTGGCAGTTTTTATTAACACACCCCCACACCAAGTAAATTGGTTAATTACTCTCAGGGTAAGGAGTTTCTGAAGGGTGGCATCACAGAGGAAAAAATGGCAAGGAATCCACTAGGCTTGGTCTTCACGCTCATAAAGCTTTTTTTTTTCCTAAATACTGCATAAAACAAAAGGTTGATGTGAAATATGTTATTGGATTGGAAAATTTCTATGTCAGGGAAATTTTTCTGCTGTTGAATAACTGTCTGAGGCAGTGATGGAATTGCTACAGCCTAAGTCACACAAAATGAGGGTGGAGAAAAAGACCTTGACTCTATTTTTGTAGAGTTTTCTACAAATCCAGAGCTCACCAGCCAACGTAAGTTACAATAGTGGCAAAAGCTTTCGGAAGTGACCAGTGATGTTCACACTCCTCAGATTTTGGGGACCTTCCTTCCAAGAGCCCTTTCTTTTTTGGAACCTGATTTTATCGTCCCAAACAATACCAAGTGGCACCTCCATGCGCTAGATGTTGGTTGAACCAAAGGGTGAACAACTAATCGCCGAAACTTGACCAGAGCTTTTAAAAAAAAAAATAAATCTTTTTTTTTTTTAAAAAAAAGCCATTTGAAAAAAGGATGAGGCTGCAGTGCTGGTTATAACACTCCTCTGCCAAGGCTGGTGTGAGAGATACTGATATGTCCCACTTGTCCAGACCAAGGACATAGTGACCTCTCAGCTGCCCCAGTGCAATAGTTTGCACATCCACTGAATGGCCTGGGTTAAAAGGAATGTATCTGAATATCTCTTGGAAGAATTTTGTATTTGGAGCTTAGGTAATGCCGTGTGGCACCTGCCTCATGAGTCCCTGTCATGGCCAAGCCACGGGGTGCTCCGTGGTGGGGTTGGGAAGGGTTTGGGAGGCGCAGATCCCCAAGCCCTGGGTGCTCCTCCAGCCCTGCCTTCTCCAAGCTGCTCATTGCTGTCCTTGCTGCACATCCTCCTGTTCAGGACGATTTGCATGACTCAGCCAGGGATGAGTAGGAAAATGAATGTCATCATTTTGATCCAGTTAAAAATATTCTGTCTGGTGCTTTCTCTCTGTTTTGCCTCTCCTCCCCCTGTTATTTTTCTCTTTTTTTTCTTGAAGAGAACTATTAGCACATATTAAGGAAGGTAAATTGTCCCGGGAGTTAAATTAGCACCTGATCAAATGTGTGCAAAGTGCTAATTGCACTTTGCAAGCAAAAACAACTGAAAACAAGCTTTTAAGGCTCCAGCTAGCAGGCATGAAAAATGAGACCATCCCAAAGAAAGGGGAGCCTTTTCAGACAGCTGACTGCAATATTGCTCAGTGATAAAAGTCAGGCCATTTCACCCTGAACAAAGGGAGCAGAGGGATAGTAATTTCTAAATAAGTGTATTGGGCAGCTCTTTTGGCCCACTGTCTCCAATTCCAGATAGGACAAAATTCTGCCTGAAAGGAGAAGGAGATCCATATGTTTGGCCGCAGGAGCTGGGTGCACGTATTTCCCACCGCCCTGGTAATCTCCGGGAGCACTTCCCCAAGGAGCAAGGCCGGTTACTCCTTGCACGCTCACTCTTTCATTTCATAGAATCATAGAATCATAAAATGTTTTGGGTTGGAAGGGACTCCTAGAGGTCATCTAGTCCAACCCCCCCGCAGTGAGCAGGGACACTGCTAACCAGATCAGGTTGCTCAGAGCCCCGTCCAACCTGGCCTTGAATGTCTCCAGGGATGGGGCCTCCACCACCTCTCTGGGCAACCCGTTCCAGTGTTTCACCACCCTCATTGTAAAGAATTTCTTCCTTATATACAGTCTAAACCTACCCTGTTTTAGTTTAAAACCATTACTTTGTCCTGTCACAGCTGTCCCAGCTAAAAAGATTTTCCCCACCTTTCCTATAGGCCCCCTTTAAGTACTGAAAGGCCGCAATCAGGTCTCCCCGCAGCCTTCTCTTCTCCAGGCTGAACAACCCCAGCTCTCCCAGCCTGTCCTCATAAGAGAGGTGCTCCAGCCCTCAGATCATTTTTGTAGTCCTCTTCTGGCCCCACTCCAACAGTTCCATGTCCTTCTTGTGCTGAGGGCTCCAGAGCTGGACGCAGTACTCTAGGTGAGGTCTCACCAGAGCGGAGCAGAGGGGCAGAATCACCCCCCTCGACCTGCTGGCCACGCTTCTCCTGATGCAGCCCAGGATAGGGTTGGCCTTCTGGGCTGCCAGCGCACATTGCCGGCTCATGTCCAGCTTTTCATCCATCAGTACCCCCAAGTCCCTCTTGGCAGGGCTGCTCTTGATCCTTTAATAGCAGATAGTGGAGGAAACTGCTAGGACCTTCCAATGCTCAGTTTCTAGCAGAACTAGATGTCTGCATTTATTTGCAGAAAGAAATCAGATGGTTTGAAGGCTGTGGCTTTCTGAGAAGAAGGGTATCAAAGCTTTCAGATGAGAGCCTCCTTTGAAGACACAGCATGTGGGAAGAAGATGGCCCCATATGTTTAGGGGGCACATGACATCACTGGGGACAGCAGAGACATGCAGACACCCCAGAGACAGGAGAGCTGAAGGCTTCTGGTCCCAGAGGGATGGGGAGCCCAAAAAGCCAACGTGGCCGGGTGTGCCATTCCTTTAGGAAAGAGGAGCTGGAGATCTCAGGTGCTGCAGCAAGAGGCTGAGGTGTCTGCTGGGTTTCACCGAGGTGGCAGATGCTCAAAAATCTTTTCTCCCCCTAGCACTTCTTCTAAAAAACTGCAACTGTACCTTAAGGAAAAGAGCAACAGAAACCCTGGGAATTTTCAATCAAATAAGAATGAAATAAATCATTTAGACTGCAAAGCCAAACACTCTCGAGGCAGGCAGGGTGAAGGCTGCCTGCACAACCTCCTTCTATGTACACTTTATGAAACAGACTTATTTCTATGAGTACCTATGATTTCTTCCCACAGCACTTGACCACTTTAAATGTTTAGGATACACACTCAAAGGGCTAAAGTTTGTGGTCACTCAGGCAAGCGTAGATCTGGCATGTCCCACTATGAGAGCTCCTGATGCTGCCATCTTTCTCTCAACATCCCTTTTTGCGCGTTTCGCAGGAGTCTCACACCTCCCTTTCCACCAGGAAGAGCCAAAGCCTCCCTTTTGTTTATTAAAGCAGGAAACTAAAACTGTCTTGCTAGCCAGACGGAGGTAAGCAGCCTCCTCACTGATACCAGCAGCCATACAGAAGAGCTGCTTTTTGGATTGATACTTTTGCCTTTTTATTTTTTCGTCATCCTTTCTCCTAGTTTGCTTGCCTCGATAATTAGCCAAACGATGTTAGCACCTCTCCCCCTCCGAGCCATCCTCACCTTTGCGCAGGAAGCATGCTAATTTGCCAGAAAGCTACACAACATTTGCATGTTTTTCCATCTAATTTGGCAGCATCAGCGCTTAAAGCAGGTGCAATGCTAATAAGACAACTTGAGCAATCATCCCAGGTAGAGATTTGTGGATTGCACAAGAATTTGTTTGCAGTGTCTTTCTATGTCTATGCTCAGCGCTAATTATAGTCGCCTCCTGGTTTGGTGCTGAGCAGAGCACGCAGATAAATAGGGCCGGTGGCAAAAGAGCTGGGATAGCTGCTGCTGGGCCTTCTGGCATCTGCAGTCCTGTATTTCTCCTGGTCCTCATAGACATTGCTGTTTACCTCGCTAAAGCCCTAACCTGCACCACGCTGGTCTTGCAGGAGTTTCTGGTACGTGAAGGCGGGGAGGCCAATAGCTGGTCCTGCTCTCCGCTGGTGGTCGGTGTGATGAGGTTGAACCAGTCTCGGCCCTCATGGCTCACCTCAGCATGGCACTCTTCCTCAGCTTCCTCCAGCCTGGGAGCACCCAGTCCCCCTCTTCCCCCCCTGCTGTTCACCCCATGGAGCTGTTGGGCCCCACAGACGCGTGACCTGCACTCTGGGGTGCACGTGGGGCTCCTCCCAGGTCAGGGACTTGTGCTGCTTCGCCGGGCTGAGAGCCCAGGCCCAGGACCTGCTGCAGTGTGCCACCCAGACCATTAGTAAGGGGTGTCCTTTGGGCCGGTGGGGATGTCAGAGCTGTCTAGGTAAATTAAAATCCATTCAATCTTTGCTGTCACATCAGCTCCTGCTCTGCCTTGCTCTCCTGCTTGCTTTTTCTCACTTGGGCCCTGTTGGCATTGGAGCCCCTAAGCTAACAGATACCGTGCAGATTTCCGTAAGCAAGACTTCAGATTGCTCTAGGCAGAAGCTGCCTTTCTTAGGTTAGAGAGATCGATTTTCCCTCTCAAATCTATTATTGTTGTTGTTGTTGTTATTTATATAATTACTTACGCTATTACTACAACTATTGCTATTATTTTATTCCATCTATGCCGGGCTACAAGTTGAGAAAGCATTTGAGGAAAACGCCAACCTGCTTTTTGTCACCCTGGGCACTACAGGGCTTCTGGGTTTTCTGATGGAGCAGTCTATCTCAGGACACAGAAACGAGTTTTGAAGATGGTCCCGTTGTGTGGATCTGAATATCCCTAACTACTGATGGTGGTGGTGGCATCTGACTCAGGCCTGAGTTACCCAGATGAGTTCTGTCATTGTAACACTGATGAGGTGTCTCAAAGCCCCAGACTCCAATCCTACCTTGCGCTGCAGTGTTTGCCATCTGGATCTACTAGAACTGTACATCAGACCTTAGCAGAGAAAATCTGAGGAATCAGATGCTTTCAGACACCCACTGGGGGAATGCAGCTCGTGTCAAAACCCTTTTGAGCATCAGAAAATGCTCCCATCCTGTATAAAGGTGTGGAGCAGCAGGGCACCCTCACTCCTGTCTCTCTCTGTTCTCTTTTGGACCGGAGCAATGACCCCAAATCAGCTGGAAAGGGACCTTTTTCCATGGGATTTCTGTCTTGATGGCAAGCAGGGGTAACTGGGTGTTTCATAGACAACTCCTTCCCCTCCTGCTGTCTTCCAGGCTGTGCTGGACCAGGGTGAAGCTCACCCCAGCGGCAGGGGAGGGTGTCATGGCCATCGTGTCCCGCACCGCCAGCCCTGCAGGTGCTCCCACTGCTCCCAGCACTAATCCAAGATTATATCTCACTTGACTTAAATTTCCTTCCACTGCAAACATTTCCTTGAATTAATAGTTTCTCAACAATAGATAATCAAAACACTTGCCTGTATTTTATTTTTAAATAAACCAGGTGAGAGTCAACAGCAGATAGAAAACAGAATGATTAATGAAAGAGGGTGCCATTATTTTTTATTTTTTTTTACTTTCAACAGATGGAAAAGCAATTAATTTTCAGTCCAATTCTGTTGTTTTGATTTATCCTTCACGGGAATCCTTATAAAGGCTTCCAGCGAGCTGTGGCCCCAGTTAAAAACACGGCTGGGAAGAAGGCCACAGCCCCGCTCACTGCAGGAGGGCCAGGACAGTTCCCTGGGGAGGATGAGAGAGGATGAGATCTGTCAGCTAGTTGAAGCAAAGCAGGAACCCTCATTTGTTTCAAATACCTTCTTTAAACAAGTAAGAGGATCCTGGGTAGGAACACGATTAAAAGGAATATCTCTCTCTCTCAAGGAAGCCAAATCCTGAGGACTTCTAGCTCTGTCAGGGCAAAACTTCTTCCCCACATTACCTGGAAAGATTTGCCTTAGCAAAGGGTGGGCAGAAGACCTGACAGCGTCCTGGGGCTTGGGGCTCTGGCCCTGCTCCAGCCGGGTGCTGGCACCCAGCCTGCACAGTGACTCCAGAGCCACGCGGCAGACACCCGCAGTGGATGGTGGCCCACCCTCAGCTTTATACTGGGAGCTGGGTTTTGACTGGGAGCCACCAGCTTCCACAAGCAATTGTACACGTGCTTAGGGTGGGGTGAGGCTCCCAACATTTCACTTGGGAAGCCCCAGATGCATACATTTTGCCTGCTTTGATTTCGGTGGGGAATAAGGACCCTGAATATTTTTGAGCATGGGTGTTTTTTTAAACTGGAAATATTTTTTCCCAGTTGCTTCAGCCAGACATACTGTCACACAGCTCAATGGGAACGAGAGAGCAGGGTGAGCAGGGGCTGCCTCACTTCTCTGAAAATCATCTCACCATAGCTTCTGCCCTTCTTCAGAGAAAAGACAAGCCCTGCTTTTGGTGTGGTTAAACTCACTGACCTTAACTGAGCTGACCATGCCCGTGACCTTGAGCCAGAGGAATCTCTGGGCTGCCTCACGTGATATTTGTGCCCATAAACACCTGAATTCAGTGACCCGTGCTAAACACGAAAAAACAGCAACATGGTTCGCTCAAGCACTCACCCCTGGCCACCCACTGCAGCCCTTCCCAAGCAAGAAGGAGGTGGTTTTCAACAGGTGACCATCCATGGCCACACTGGCAGACCTCAGCAGCGCCAGGCCTGGGTGACCAGGGGCAGAAACAGCCGGTGGGGGGGTCCCCATCGGGGGACCTGGGTCCTCCCTGCACAGGCGGCTCAGGAAGCACTCGCTACCTCCAGCTTTCAGTGGCTGGTGACAGGAGCTGGGGTCCTGCTCCCGAGCCGGGGTCAGCGCTGTTTTTCTCTTCCCAACGAGCACGCACTTGCTGGTGAGTTGTCACAGATTTGCAGTACCGGGAATTAGGGGCGTTTTTTTAATGTGAACACAATGTTATCTCATTACGTGTGCTCTCAGGGCACCGCAGCTTGAGGAAAGCAAGGAAAACATCTCTGCCTTTAGGGCAAGGCGATTTTTTAACTGGGACAAGAAAAGAGTCGTCCTGGGCCAAAGCCAGGCAGAAGGGGTTGCTGGCCAAGGGAGAAGCTTTAGTCCTCTAAAGTCTCTCCAAAATCCCATTGGCAAAGCTGAGTTACACCACCGAGAAGTAAACATCCTCCTTTTAAGATGAACTGCAGTGACCAAAGCTGTGCAAAACACAGGCAACGGGCACTGGGACTTGGCATGTGTCCCTCGCATTTGACTTTGTCTCCATCAGAAACAGTCAAGGACCTTTTGCCTGGCTTGACCCAAGGTAATATTGCTTTCCTAAGATGCAGAGAGTTTTCATGAACTTGGCCCAGACTTACGTGATTCTCACCTTAGGCTTACTTAACTTTTATGAGACAGCCCTTTGGTAAGGCTAAGGGACTCCAGAGTTTAGTAACTACACCTGAAACTTGGGGACTCTTGCAGAGCATGGCTCAAAACCAGAATGAAAGCTTCAGCCTGTCCACTGGAAGACTCCCGTCAAGACCTAAGGCTGCGTTGTGGAAACACACTAAATAAAATCTTGCCTATGCTAAAGCCACAGTGCAGACAAATGACCTGTGCTGCATTAAAAAAATGAATATGCTTTATCCCTTTAGATTACAACACGGGAATATGTCTTTCCCTATCAGTGAGAAGCATCCTACTGTTTATTTTAGTTGGCAGACTTGCTGCCAGAAAGAAAATGAGAATATTATCTCTAATGAGTCTTCTCATAATGGCAATTTCCTAAAAGAGGTACCAGTTCTAGGTTTGTGTCAATAGTCCCTCATCTGCAAGCCACGGAATAAATCTCCCAAGCCTATTACAGTATGCAGCCTCAGTTCTCCAGAACCAATGTGATAATGTCTTGACAGAGGAGCAATTCCTGCCTTAACAGCGATACGGATTCTTCCCATGTGTGTATAAACACATCTAAGCCCAGACTGTGCCTCTAGTCTCCTCTAAACCAAACAGTCTAACCCACATTTCTCCTCCCCACTTATCTGTTGATTCTTTGCCACATTTGGGCTGCCCCCCATTTAAAATACAGCCCCGTAGGGATGGCATCCTGCCTCATTTCTTTGGAGGCGCCTCATTTTAAGTCATTTGACCCATGTCTGCCAAAGCCATTTGAGGGAAATAAGGCAATGTCTTGGGAGGGCTTTCTGGCATCCGTGGGAGGCACGAAGCCACAATGTTCCTCACTGCATCTACAAGCGGGCCAGAGAGTCCACCTGCCTCCTTCTGGATCTTGGCAGGCATGGGGTGAGTAAAGCCCTGATCAAACAGCCCTCTGGTTTTCAGGCTTTACAGAACCAAGTTTCGGCTTCTTTTAAGCCTGTTCCCAGGGGTGACTGAGATTGTGTCAAAAGTCTTTGATCCTTGCAGCATGTGGCAGGTGAGGTGAACAAGCAAGACCAAAGTCTGCAAACTAATCCCACTGCTTTGAGTTTGTGTTTGGCAAGGTTTTTGCAAAACCATCTTTGTGCCTGGCCTTTGCACAGAAAGGTTGGGGTGAACCTGAATGCCTAGTTCATTCAGGTGGTCTAGGTTTGATCACTCAGGGCCACTTTTCTCCATTTCTAAAACGTATGTGTGTTAAAAAGTTAAGAAATGCTTGGGGGGTTCTCAGAAACTTGGAGGTCTTATATACCCCCATATGGAGAATGCTGTTTAAAACGTGGTGACACCGTTAATGGTAAAGGTGTGCAGCTGAATAGGGCAGAATTTTAACAGACCACTAAACCAGAAACTTCAGCTATGGAGTACACATACCGAGCATATATTACACTGGCTTCTTTATCCCAGCATGCAAAGACCCCGGCAATCTATCGAGAAGCCAAGAGCACCTGAAACCTTTGCAGGACGCCCTTCAGCAGGACTTGGAAAACGAGTGCTCCTGGTCAAGGACATGCTGGTTAAGTATACCCTCAGGGAGCAATTAATTCCTGTGCCCTGGCACTGGCTGCAGACACAGGAGGTACGTTGACTTGTCCTGTAGTGGCAGGATCCAGAGCTCCCTCCAAGGGCACAAACACTTTCCATCCTCCCCCTGGGCAAAACTCTCCATGGACACAGGGTTGCAGTAGTGTGTTTGGCTGCATCGCCCTCAACTTCCAATCTGCTCTTTGCTTCCTTGAAGACAACTGTCATCGATCTAACCCAGTTTCCCACAGTTCTCCCCTCTTTCTCTACCTTGGGAAACTGGGGGTTTGTGTCCAGGCCGTCACTCAGAAAATGCTGAGCCAGCCTCAGACCAAAGAAGGAAGGTGACTTTCCCATGGAAATCTGTGCATTAAACCCTCAAGGAAAAGGACATTCAAGTAAAAACTGTAAACCCAGATCCAGGCTCTCTGTAGGGATGGGAACTACAGACAAAGGGGCTGCACAACGCTTCCACAACAGCCCCAGCGTTCAAAGACCCACACTTGCAAATGTTGGTGCTGGCATACATGACTACGCACATCAAAATGCAGCAGTGAATTTCTTGTACTTCATTGTAAGCCTATAAAACAAGTGAGCCAAAACTGAAGGTTTGTGGAGGTTCACAGATTTTTCAGTCAAGCCAAGGCCAAGTCTCAAGCAAACCTGAGCCAATGCCTTTCACTTGGACTCACCTTAGACTCTGGTAGAGCTATCAGCACAGAGGGGTTACAAGTCCAAACGCACTAGGTTGTTCTGAGACCCTCTCAAGCCCAGAACAATGTGTCCAAACCCATTTCCAAGTCCAGACTCCGATTCTCACCTGTAGGAAACAGTGCTGCAATGTGAATAAAAATGCAACAAAGTTTAATGCCAGACCTGATAAGAGGGGAAGAGTGGTTTATTTTAAAACAAATTTCACTCCCTCATACTGTCATACCCACATAGCCTTAAGCATCGAGAAGTGTGCACCGTCCTGATCTGGCCGGCGTTCCTTGAATGGAACCTCCTGCACAGAGGCCCAGGAAGCTGCTACCCAGTCCTCACCAAGTCTCCTGAGTGACACTGTCCAGGTTCAGATATGCTGGGTTTTACCCATTGAGAGCTGACAGTGATGAGTCTCTCCGTCCTGCCACACCTCTCTGTGAGTCATCAGGATTTTTTCTCCTGAGCCCATTGTCTCCTGAGCTGGGTGCCCTGAGAGGCTGTGCCTAGGTGTGCTGCTCAAACATCTGCTAGCTCAGCTGCCACCCACAGCTGCCATCACTCCCGTCCCCTTCTTGCCAGTTGCTCCTTTTCGGGTTTTGCATCCCAGTATTCCTGTTCATTCTCCTTTTGTACCAATCTTCACATTTCTATCACAGCTTTCTGCACCGCCACATGGGTTCCGCATGAGGCTGTGCTTGGGCACACCTTTCAGCTGAGCTCCAGGATGCTACAAAGAGGGAGAGCCCAGCTCTCACTCAACCCACAGGAAGGGTTCAAGGGGCTCAGACGAAAAGGAAAATATGCTCCAGCCCAGTCCTCCAGCAGGTCTTCTGAACTCAGTTCTTCCTGAGCACATGGTGGGTGCTTTGGATGAGATCCATCTGCTCAGTTGTAGACACTTTTCCCCTCCTGAGCTTGCCCCCTAGCCAATGGACAGAGCCCATTCTGGGAGCCATACCTCTCTTTCTGATGGAGACAGCTAAGATGGGTTGGATGGAGAGTGCCCATGGAGCAGCTATTTCTCTCCATTGTCTACCCAGGGAAACAAGGACAGCAAGCTCAGGCTGAGACATCTACTCCATAGTCCTCTGAAGCTAGGTGAGCTGAATCCTATCCCTGCAGCCCAGAGAAGAGCAAGCAACGGGGGTGGGAAATGCATGGGTGGTGGGACTTGGTATTCACAACCTGATCCCAAGCCCTTTCTCAGACACACATTACCCATGCAGTTTGAGCTTCCCCACGCTTCCTACAAAATTCCCAAAAGTGTGAGCAACCTGAGAGCAGGTTTCTCCAGGATTCTTCTTCTGCAGACTCCTCCCTGCGTTTTCATCTCACAAGCATCCTTCTCCTGCCAAGCTGCTGGGATTCTGGCAAGGCCCTTGAGCTCGCCTGCCGTCCCCCTCTAGTGCAGCAGAGTTTGTGGCTTTTGATCTTTTGCCCTATTGATCTAAGTTGGCTGAAGGATGGTCAGGAAGTGCTTTGTGGTCTAGGGTGCATTGAAGCATGGGAAGAAAATGTTCTGCAAACGCTGCTGGGCAGGACAGGCTTGTATGTTGTTGCTCATAACAGCAGGGGACTGGATGGGATGACCCTGGTGGTCACCTCCCCGCCGACGTTCCTAAGTGCACCAGTAGGACAGCAGCTGGGCATCCTCCAGTTTACCTGCCCTATTGACACACAACTGCCTTCTGTTTTTTGCCTGTGGCTTTGATTCTTAAAGGACAAGCAATGGAAATCTCACATTCCCACTGGCTCCTCTAAGCACACATGAGTTTTGCTGCCAGGCAAGAACAAACTGCACGCAGAGTAAATGTACAACCAGGGTCCAAGGGGAGCGCTGAACACCAGCCAGCATGTCGGTGGCAGCCAGTAAGTTTGCAAGCTTGAGAAGGACATGGGTTGGAAGAGTTCCAGAAGACCTTGATGACTCCGGACATCTCTGGTGCATGTGTACGCAATGGTTACCTCAGTAACAGGTGTTTAAAAGTCCCAGCTTGCTCAGGAATAGGCTTTGCCGTCCTGCCTCTCCCCATAAAATCCTATTCTCGGCATGCTGGCAATAAATAAGCCCCTTGTCATGCACCGTGGGCGCACCGAGTACTCAAACAGGGCCATCCTTTGGATGGGAAGGTTATTTTCAGCAGCGGATTTTAGCTGAAAAGGGGAAGCTCTGAATAGTGGCCCTGGCATTTTGCAAGGCTTAGCTGAATTGTTGGTGCCCGCTGGTTCCCCCAGTCCACCCAGTGTGGTGGTGTCACTGTATCCACACAAACGAGGGTGAAGCAATGGTTTGGTTAATGTCAGCAGTCTGGCGCTGATGGAGGTGCAGTCTTTGCTCTTTCCTCAGCTGAAAAAAAAATATGGCTTCGTCGCTCTTCAGCAGTAGGCAGGGACGCCTCCTGAGAACCGGCTGAGCCCAGCGACTTGGTGAGGGGAAAGAAAGGAGGGGAAAAAACTGCTTATTGCTTTGACAGAGAGATGCTGCCTCTAAGATGCAAGGGAAAGGAAGAGCCAGATGCCTTGTATGGTTAATGGTCAACAGCAAGTACGATTTCAATCTGACAGGCATATCAAAACCACCCTCTAAAAGATGAATGGATCAGTCTCTTCTTCCTAGAGAAGACATGTTTCTTGGCTTCCAGTTGCAACCCAAATATATTTATTCTATATTAGAGGCTTTAATAAACGACACTCTCTGCAGGGCTATTTTCTTGCCTTGGTTTAATTGGGATTAACATACAGCCAGTTGCTATTCACCATCCTCCTATTTTCCGTGGCTTCCGCACACCTCCACCCCATAAGTTTCTGGAGGGAAGGCTTTCCGTTTTCCAGACGGTGTCCAACAGTCTGGTCTGCATTGTCGTGCCTCTGTCCTGGCAGATATGGTCCCACCATGGGTACAGCATTAACCTTCGGGGCAGGGGCAGGCAGCTGGAGCCCTGTCTCGGGCTTGCAGGCAGGCTTTTTGTGCAAGCTTTGGTCTGACAGAGGTGTTCCAGAGACCTGCAGTGGCATGGCAAGGAATGCCGGGAGAAACCGGGGCTGGGCAGGGCCCTACACAAGGGCAGGGGCATGGCTAAAGCTAGCCTTGCCTCCTGGACCTGGCAGCATTTTAAGGGTGATCTGTGGCATAGGCACAAAGCGATCATGGTTGGGGAGCATCCGAGTCCTTCACAGGCAAGAGGGTGGCAAGACTGTGGATTTTCCCCCGGAGATGCCACCCTGGTTGCCACCAATGCAGAGGGGAAATGCATTGCATATACACATAGGTACATCCACGCTATCTCTAGTACTTCTTTGGCATTCCCAATTGCATGTGTACAACATATGGATTGGTGCCTTCTGTTACGTACACCAGGTGGGTCTGTTCATTACTTGCCGTCTTTCCTTCCCAGCTCAGAAGAAAAGACTCTAGGCTTGGGAAAGCACTGCTGCCAAATTCATCCTGCAGAGCAGTTGCGCCAGTGGTACAACATCAGGGATCGACACCACCAGGAGAGGAGGAGCAAGCTGGGAGCTGGCTGCAGAAGGAAGGTGATGCGGAGGCAGAGTGAGGGCTGGAATCAGAAAGGCTGTGCCAGTTTGGGAACGTGGTGGTACCAGGGACTGGTGAGTAGATGAAAAGTCAGTGGCCTTTAGGGGGAAGATGCTGGCCAGAAGGAAGGTTCAAAGGGAACCCAGTAAAAAGAACCCTGAGTTTCTCTGGAACCAGGGAAGTTGGTGCTTTGCTGTGGAGCACATAGCACATAGTAATAAAAAAAAGTGGCTGTTGTTCCATCTCTTTGTGCTCTCTCTGCAGGAGCCCAGCTGATGCCCCAGAGATGCCCCAGGTGGCATCACTGTACCCTCACCTACAAACCCAGCCCCAAATCAGACTGTGGGCCCTTTCCCTGGGGTGGGTAGGGGGTTTCCACCTATGCAAACTTCATCTTCTCCCTTGAGGCCTCTTCTCCACCGCCTCATGCTGGGGGTAGTTTGGGGTTTTCCCAGGGAGTCTGAATTGCTAGCTACAGGGACTTTCCCTGGGAGCTTTTTCTGCCCACCAGGTCGTGCCTGAAGATGTGTTCACCCCATGTGAGCAGACACTGCCAAAAAGCAGTATGAGAGTATAACGAGAGTACCAACACCCACCCACACTTTTTCCCAGGGCACCCACCCACCAGGTCCAAAATACCACAAAAGCCACCCTCCAGGCACAGATGTGCCTGGCTCACGTGGGCACAGCATCGCCGCCTGGCATTGGTGCCAGTGCCACATTGGTGCTAATGAAGCTAATGGAGGAACTTCAGCTCAGTTGATCTTTTTCCTTAATATCCTCTGGGGTGCTGCTAACCAAATAGCTGTTCCTCATCTCTGGTATCTTCCTGGGCACCGCGTGCCCTTAGCAAGAGCTAACTTGCAGACTAGCCCTGTGAAAGAAAATGCAGCTGCCAGGAGCCCCTTTCTGGCCCATGCACTTACTCATACAACTCTTCTGCCTCTCCACTGGCTTCTTAAATCTTGTCATGTTTTCAAAATTTTGGCAGACAGTCTGGCAAATCTCACTGCTGCCACTGGCCCCCCACGCACCACCCTGCCCTCTGCAGAGGCGGGTGCTGCAGACAGGAGAGGGTTAATGTCTAACCCACTGTAACAACCCTGGTCAAGGCTCATCTCTCAAAGCCCTCACTGACTTGTAGATTGGCTTCGGTGCCCAAAACCTCTTCTAATTTTTCCAGCTCTGCGAGCAGACATAATGCAAAATATTCCCTCTGCCTACAAACCTTTGACCTGTCTGCACCCTGAGCCATCGCAGCTACAGCAAAATACGCTGGAGACCTCGGTGCCTGGTTCTCTTCCAAGCTAAAGAGAGCATTTCACCTCAGATGCTTGAGAAGCGTGAGTTCACGTCTGATTTATTGGGGGACTCCGTTCTGTGGTGCAAACATGCAGTAAGTAACTCCTCTGTGCCCTGAGCGCTGCAGGGGTCACAGGGGTTTCGCCGCAGTAACTGCTCACCTCAGACTGACTCCCTCTTGCCAAAGCATCCCTGCGGACAAACCCCTCCTGCAACAGCTGGCGATGAAAGGCCTGTGCAAATGAAGCCACAAATGCTAGGGATACGCATTTTTTCCTTTCATTCATGCTATCTAACTCCAAAATTCACAGGTAAAATGCAGTCAGACTCTGCTGTCTTGGGGTTTTGTTGCGGTTTTTTTTTTTTTTAATCTCAGCTAAATGAACGCATTTTCAGCTGCTTGGTTAGCGACCTAGATGTGCAAGTCACACGGTGAGGCTGCGTCCTGCTATTTGCCAGGCACCAATTTGTATGAGAAGTTTAAATGACAGCTAAGCCCCCGTCAGCGGCAGGCTCCGAGCATCAGCTGCAGGGAGGGAGAGCAGCACAGTCCCGCTGCACAACGATGGCATGCTGCTTTCTGCTGTACTCTGCAGGAGAGCATTTACAAGTATTTCAGATGCTAGGGGTGGCTCCTGCACTCTACCTTACCAAAGGAGGAAGGAGATGAAAAATGCATTTAGCCTCTGTTGTGGGGTTGTTTTTTTTTTTTAAGTTTGTGTTACTGAACCATCAACAAGTTGATCTATACTTACTACTTTAGCCAAAGACTTTATTTCCGAGTTATATGTCTGCTCCCTGGGGGAGAAGGCAGAGTGTAGCTGGGCTGCTTTTCCCAAGCAAGATGGAAATCTTTGTTATAACCAACTGCACCAGTTCACCCATCAGTACCATTTCTTGTCTGGGTCCTCCATGCATCCCAGCCTATATCCCTTTCACTCTATGCTTTCTTTCTTAATAAGTTAAAATGATAGGGCATTAGTAGTGCCTGGAAGAGAAAAGCCAGCCTGGCAGGCTCACAAGTCACCGCTGGCGTGTACTGCTAGAGAAACTACTGCCTAGCAAAAACTTGTGACCGATCGCTTTTCTTTACAAAATCCTTTCCCAGACTCCGCTGAATCACCCTGCCATTGCTAATTAAGTTCATTGTATTCCATTTTCTCTGCGTTGATGTGACAGTGTACTTGTTTTGCATTAAATTCGGGTGAGACTTCGAGCTGACATGTTCAAAATCAACAAGAAGCAGAAATCATCAGGGGAAGCCAAAACGCCGGAGCGCTGAGCAGGCCTGTTGGGCTTCCTGGTTTCAGTCCCACGGACAGGGTCGTATATTCTGGAGTCGTGAACCTCACAAGGGAAATAATAACAAATCCAGAGAGTGAAACAAAGCTACATAGAGCTTTTCTTACCCCTATGGCCCACTGAAGCACAGGAATAAGTCAGGCATTTTGCATTGCTGTTTTTTGGACTGTTTGGAAGTAGTTCATAAATTATCAGAGAAGAAAGGTCAGGCTCTTAATGAATGCTTTGGAAAATCAGCATCTTTGGGAAGGATTTGACACGCTTTGTTTACAGGGCGAGAGAGTTCAACATACAAAGCCTCTGAACCGCCCAAGGAGCCTTCCAGCAAAACCAGCGGAGACAAAGCTAGACATCCCAAATATTTCTCCTTAAGTAAAAACAAACAACAACAAAAAAAGCAGGAAATTAAACCCCAGACCTTCCTTAGTCAGCACCAAAAACTATGAAGCGGGCTCCTTTCGAAGGGCTTTATAGCTCACCTCTGAGCTCTGGCAACACATGCCCGGTGAGTTATGATATAAATATATATTATATACAATATGAACACCGTTGGAGCTGAATGCCGCTCCAGTGTGAGACCTCAGCTGGGCATCCCAGGGCTCATGCAAGGGACAAGAGTGGACGAAAAGGGTGGACCCTTTTGACCAGAGTCTCCTGCATGGCAATGGCCTGTATGTGGGCAGGGCAATACAGTCTGGGGGGCATTTCCCCCCTCAGCTTCCCCCTGTTTCCACACCAGTGGCTCGGTGGCAGGATGGCCACGTCTGCCCCATCCTCCAGGCGCAGCTCGGCACGGCTCAGCACAGCTCGGCACAGGGAAAGGCTCGACGGGGAGGAAAAGGGCTGTCAAAGGTGGAAGGAGGCTTCGGCTCTAAGTAACTTCTCCTGTGAAAAAAAGAAAACGGCGTTGCAATTAGCAATTTGGAGGGCAGACCGTGGTGCATGAAGTCCTGCGGCGAGGGGCTGACATCAGCCTGAGTGGGTGGAAAACCGAGACAGCGCGGACAATGGTGCTGCTCTGCTTCCTTCCGAGCACATTGTCAAAGAAAAAAAAAAAAAAAAGAAAATAAATAATTCTGGGGGGGGGGGGAAGAAAAAAAAAAAAACCAACAAAACAAAAAAAAGAAACCCAACCAACATCGGGAGGAACATACAGGAGATGCTCAGAAAAATACCGAGCGTGACCTTTCAGTCGGGTGTTCCCTTCCAGCCCGGGGAGGCCGTGCAGCCAGTCTCAAAGACGAGGGGCTGCTGCCACCTCCCGGCCCCCCGGCCGCCGGGGAGCGGCGCGCAGCCGGGTACCGGTCTCCCCGCCGGGACGTGCCCCCGCGGCTGCCAGGGGACGGGGAAGGAAAGCATCGGCCCAGCCGGGAAAGGAGCGAGATGCAAGACCGGCGCCGGTTTTTTCCAAAAGCAAGCAGGGACGGCTGGATGAATCTGTAAAAAATTCCTTTGCGACATCATCTCTGAGCTCAGCCTTTAAGGCGTCGAGGAGATGAAACTGGATGAGTGCAAAGATTATGTCAGACATGGGGAAGTTTTGTGTGCGCTGAAGTACCTATGTGTTCAGATGTCTACTACGCTGATGTCCTTAAAGGCAGAGCAGAGACTCTGAATTAAGCAGCATGCCTTTTCCCCTGATGGGGGGAAATGATAAAATGATCAACCAACTATGAAATCTTCACAGAGAAAGCGCTGCCAGCAAAGCACGGGACTCCCCTTTTTCCCAACAGGGACCCAGCTGCCAGCTGGGTCGCCGGTTCCCCTGGGACACGCCAGTCCGCCCATGCAGTGGCATGCTCTCCACGAACCCCTCAAGAGGTTGTGCGCTGAACGTACCCCATGCAGGGCCTCCCTACTGCTGGACCCTTACACAGGCTGAGTAACCATCCCAAAATAGCTCTAGCAAGCAGCGTGCTCCAGAAGCAATGAGTGCTTTAAGGCGAGACCCTGCACTGATCCCCAGGGACTTGCCGATCAGCATCTGGCTATACCCCAGGGGTGGCTGTGTCTCTCCCCCTGTCCCAAAGCAGCCCATTGACTGGGGCCAGTGGCCCTTGGACCTCCCGATTACTGTCACTGCGGTTTAGGTAGATCACCTCTTTGCATGGTGTGGTTTGAGAGCGGGGAAAGGGCACAGCAGGAAGCACTGCTCCTTCGTGTCGGGATCTCAGAGAGCCCCTGTGCCAAAGCCCCCCCTCGCCTCCTTGCCTGGCCAAGGTGATGCACCTATAGCCATGTGCTCCGCAGCACGCTGGAGGTGGCAGCCACCCTGCCAGGCGTGACAGACCCCTGTAGGTGGTGGCTGTCCCTGTAGGTGGTGGCTGACAGCGCTCTCTGGGTGGTGTCTGTCCCCCACCCTGCCCCCTCACTCGCCCCCCTGATTTACAGCTCCCCCAGAACGGCAGTGGTGGTGGCAGGGCCCGCTGGCCCCCCGTCTCCACAGCAGTCTGGGCAAATGTGGGCTGTGAAAGGGCAGGCAACATCAGGCAGAGCCACGGGGCGATGTGTGGCAGCTGGCAGGGATGTCCCCAGCAGCGCTGGGTTTTGTGGAGCCTCTGCCCAGCTGTCAGCACCTCTGCTGGGGCAGGGCAGCTCCTCCAGGCCGGGCTGAGCCCACCCTTCTCAAGCAGAAGAACTGTTTGCTGAAGAGTTCAGGGCCCTCATGGCTTGTGGAAGGTCTCTGCAAATCAGCTGGAGGATGAGGTGGGGACAAGTCTTCTGAGTTTTGGTTGAGTTACAACACTCCATCATCTTGCCTCGGCCTCACCCCCACTTGTGCTGCACTCTAAGACACGTCACAAACACCTGCGCCACGTCCCAACCTCACATTTTTCCATTAAAGTGCCAGTTAATTGCAAGCTAAGTGCCAGCCACATAAGCCAAGCTAGGAGAAGACTGGCCCCGGCTCCAGCCCTGCTGCGTGGGCCTGACTGCTCTTCCCCTGGGAAAAGCCTTGTGGCTGGATCAGGAGCTGGGAAATGAGGGACTCAGCTGTTACCTGCTCTTCTCACGCGAGCTGGTGGTTTTCCAAGCCACTCCTGATAAGAGGTCACACTGGAGGCACAAAGTCTGGGTTGGAGGGGGTGCAGAGCCCACGTCATTGCAGCCTCCTCTGGCTGTGTCTCCCAAATCTATGTGCCCAACACAGCAGCAATAAACTGCAGAGGTGAGCCCAGTGTGTCAGTGTCACGCACTTTTGAGAGAATACTGGGGGTTTTTTGGATGTGTTTGGAGCCCTTTTTGTTGCCAACGGAGGCAGTTGCTGCTTTTTTAAGCTCAGATCTGTATGGCAGAGCCCAAATCTTGATGACCATGCCAAGGAGATGAGGGGTTATAGTGGCTGCATGTAATAGAATTTGCTTTAAAGAAAAAAAAAAAAGTGGGAAAATGCCAGTAAACTTTCAGACTACTCCGAATCTTTATGTAGTGCTGGCTAACCTGCAAATCAGTCAGAAACCAAGAAACGCCAGAGTTGTGCAACCCTCGTTGGATCCATCTGCCTGCTTGCCTTGTGCCCTGCATTTCCGTCTCTCTGGGGAGATGCTGAAACACAGGGTGGGGGGTGGGGGGGCAAAGGGAACCTTTTGGTGTGCCAGAGCCCAGGGCAAGCTGCCACGCTGTGGGGACACGGCTTTGCCGGGAAACCCCTCCCTTTCTCTCGGGCTGTCCTTCTGCCAGAAGCCAGGGGATAAAAGTCCAAAACTAAGGGATAAACCAGGGGCAAGAAGGGGGAAAGCGGCATCTGCTGATCGCCCCAGTCCTTGCAGAAAGGCCTGTGTGAACTCTGTGTGCCTTCTCCCAAAAAGGATGAGGAGGGTCCTCCTTATCCCCCTGCCAACAGAGGTGACAAAGGGAGATGCTGAGGGATGGCTTCCTGGCTGGAGGCCTGCAGATCGTATCCTGCCAGCCCTTGCTCCAGCTTTTTCCTGGAGGAAACGGGATCCTGGCAGAGGTGCAAGGATCCCTGCCCAAGCTGTGCAATGCCGAGGAGAGGAGGGGGCAGGAACATCACCAGGAGCTACTGCTTTCCCACACACCACTGCCACCACCACCACCAGGTCACTGGGACCTGTGGGAGGAAGGAGAATTGCTCGGAGTAGGATGCGTGCCCCTGGACCACTGTTTGGTGCATCAGACCTCAGGACCCTTTAACAATTTCTCTGGAGGGGAAGCAAAACCCTTTCTGCTTTGCTGTAGCAAGCAAGGTTAGCACTCTGGGTGGGAAGGGATGGCAGGTAATAAAAACACAGTGCAATAAGGCTGAGTAGTCACCCTGGTCACAGACCACCCAGCACCAAGCTGCCCAGCCGCTGGAAGGTGTCATCGCTGCCCGGCGGCAGGGCCCTCCGCTGCATTTCTCTCCATGGTAAAATCAGCAACTGAGTTTCTAGCGAAAAAACTTCCAAGAAATTTTGTTAATCCTTGAAGAGTGTTAGCAACACCTTATTAACAGGTAAATTTGCATAGAAAGCTGTGGTGAAGAGCTCCCTCTTGAAACCATGATCATAGGCTATGAATGACAAGACTTTCTTTAAATGAAAATTAATTTCAGCAAAGGGAAACAATAATTTTTGCAGAGCCAAGTGCACAGAAGAGGAGGCGGAGTATCCTGTAGCGATGTGACTAAGAAGACTTTGGGGTGAAAAATGTGAAATATTTTGAGTGACACAGACACTAGTAAGCAGGGAGGTGTTATTGCCCATGCTCATGTTCTTTTGTGGTGGATGAACCCCTCGGGGCCAGGGAGGGGCTCTGGATCTGGGGACAGGCAGGGAAGCCTTTGGCAACATGTCCCCCCTCCTGCAGAAAACACACCACCCCCCCCCCGCCCCCGTTGTGTCCTCCCATGGAGGCTTTTAGCAGCCACTCATGTTTTTAATTAGCTGATGTATTGCAAAGGGCTTTAAAATCACAGTTTCAAAATCTCAGAGCAGGAAGACAGTGGAGGTCTGTCAAGGTCCGGCATCCCCAGGATTTACCCCAAAAGCGAGGGGCTGCACAGGTCCTTTGGCACCCCTGCAAGAGCCGCTACCACCCCCTGCACAGCTCCCGCCAAATCCGCCCTAGCATCAAAACTTGCACTTTCTGCCCTCCAGACAGAAAAAGGGGCCCAAAAATGCTTCAAACGTCATTTCATGGGACAGACAGACACACCTGCTACTCCAATACCCACAGGTAACATCTGCACACAGGTCACACTCAAAGTAAGTTTCCCTATTTTTACATCTCTCAGAGGTTTGAATGGGGGCTAAATGTTTGGGGCTGGGTTTGGGGATTTTTTTCCTCTGGGGTTTGCTGAGTTTGTGCCAGAAAGGAGAGAGAGGTCAGCCCAGGCGCCGAGGCTCTGGTGGGGAGATGCCTCTGGGGGGAAAAGGAGCAGAGGCTGGGGGCCTGTTAGCACCCGGCAAAGCAGCGAGGGGCAGCTTCTCCTAAAATGCCCTTTCCCTGCCGGGAGCAATAGCTCCCTCCTGTATGGAATTGCCCTTTCCTCAAACACGGGCATTCACGCCTTTCCCCTGGAGATCAAAATGCAACAGGCTGCACATTTTTTTTGGTAGAAAGCTTTGGGATTGCCCAATAATTAATCTCCATACAAAATAGGTTTAAAATAGTGTCAGACACCGAGGGGATTCCTAATGACCAGAGAGTCATCTCCCACCTTTCCCTCTCGGCCCCTGCTTCCGCAGCACTCCCTGCCTCCCGCAGCCTTGCCCCTCTCCCTGGCTCCCCCCCGGCCACCCCCTTCCCTGGGGGCTCTGCCGCAGATGCTGCGGTGTTGGTCCCAGGGACACTGCCAGCACCCCTGGCCCCAGGGGGTTCAGGCAGGGGACAGGGCTGAGCCCTGGGCCACACTCACTTTCTCCGGATAAGGGGACACGTCCCTGCTCCTGACTCCCAGCCCTCCCTGGGTTTTGGCCTAGATGTGGCAGAAGAAAGTGCTTTTTAATTTCAAATAGGCCCAGAGCTTCTGTGTTTATGGCTCACGTTAACATTTTTAACCCACCCCATGAGAAAAAAAGAAAGAAAAACCCTGCACGTGTTTTCTCTCTTTTTCACAGCTACTCCGCAGCCAAGGCAAGGAGGTTGGTGGGCTTGTCTTTTTGGCAGAGCAAACACACTTTCTCCAGCTGTCCTCACCTTCCAGTGAGGGCATGGACCTCTGGGCATGGACCTCTGCTCTTTCCTGGGAAGGATGTGCTTGTTTTGTTGTCGCCCTGCCTTGTTTTGTAGGAGTGATCCAGGAGCCCCCAGAGACATGCCGATTGAGACAAACTTGTGCCTGCTCCTGGGGAAGAAGCGACCTTCTCTACTTAGGAGCCAAGGTGGACCTCACAGAAGCTCGACCTCATATTGCAGGTCTTAGATGTGAAGATCTCTACCAAGACAAGAAGCACTCGGTGTCCAAACTAATTTTACCTATGGGATTAACTATGGGGCTGTGGGGTTATCAGCAATGCTATGCTTTTCCTAAACACCCCGGATTTCCATCCCTGTGGAAAGCTATTCAAGTCAAGCATGAGTGCTGAAACCTTCAGTCTTGAGCACTCACATCTACACAGGCTTGGGAGCCATCAATTTCGTGCATGGCAATTGTGGGGAGAGCCAGTACCTCCACCCTACCCGCCCCACCATCGAACAGCTTTAATCATTCATTTCAGATTAAATCCTTCACATCGTATCACGCAAATGAGGTCTGCATTGCCATCCTTACTGACGCAATGAGCTTAAGAGATGGCATGGTGGTTGGACTGTTGAATTTTGTTCTTTTTTTGATCCTTTTGTTTTGCTTGCACGAGGGATAACAGGAACGTGAAAGAAAGGGCAGGTCGCCATCACAAAACGTACTCCCAGCAGTGGAAAGTGCTGGTGTTAGGCACCACCACACTAACCTTTCCACTTCAAAACCCTTAGAAAGGAACAAACGAAACCACCAAAGCCAATTGCGTGTTTCCTATATCTCTTTATTGACCGCCACTGACCGCGTTCTCAGGTTGAGTGCCAGATACCAGTGGAAGAGGTGGAGCTACCCTAGAGTTACAGCGACAGCAAGGGAGATGGTGTGTTACGCACAGGCTGGGGAGAGCTGGCTGGGGATGTGAAGCCTCTGCCCAGCGGTGAGCCCCCCTCTCTCTCCCAAGGGCCTACTAAGACAGTGGAAAGACGTGCTTGTCCTCGTGTCAGTCGTCCCAAAGGGGAACGACAGGGTAGTGGTGTGAATAAATACACTTAAACACTTTGCTGAAAAAAAAAATATACCTTGCAACCCTGGAAGGCGAGACGTTATTACTTCTCCAGCGGTTGCAAGGAACCCATGGCACGTTCATCGCATGTACGCATGATCTCAGGTGTGGGGCTTGGCTCTGTTGCTTTTTCTTTAAGAGTAACCAGTTTAACTCTGCGCAGGGTGGAGCAAGTCTGCAGGGCTTTTCCCCTGCTCCAAGCCTCGCCTCAAGACTTGGTGCACCAGGAGCCAGCGTTACTCGTGCACTCCCTCCTACCTGACGGTGGTTAAGGACTACAGCACCAGACGAAGACCCTTTCACAGCAAGTACCACAGCGTGGCAGCACACGCCATCCATGCCATCCCCACAGCACAAGCTCGCAGGTTTAAGCTTCAAAGTCCACCAGCCGCTCACCCAGCCCCTCGTCCCATCCAAGGGAAAGGGGGAGGAAAAAAAAAAAAATAAACAAAGGGGGGGGAAGGGGGAGGAACCAACAAAATGAACCCCTTGAGATATTCACTGATATCTATGCAATGGCTCTGGGAATGAGACCTGCAGGCGGTGGCAGCCTGCGTACCGCAGCGGCAGGCAGGCTTAGGAGGAAGGCGCGGAGGTGGGCTTCTCCTCCCGGGACACGGGGATGGGCCTCTCGCTGTGGCTGGCGTCCATGTTGGAGGGGACCTTGGGGCCAGAGAAGGTCAGCATGCCGTCGTTGGACAGGGAGCAGGTGATGGCAGCCTGGTCCACATTGGTGGGCAGGCGGTAGCGGCGGTGAAATTCACGGGAGATGTAGCCGTGGTCGTCCTGAGAGGCAGTGGGGAAAGGGAGGGAGGCCCATCAGAAACCCCCCGGCACCACACCGCACCTCCCTCCCCCCGACCCTGCGGCTACATCGGAGGAGGGTCCACATTCACCCTGGCTTATCATGACAAAGTACTGCCAGTATCGTCAGGCACATCTCTGCTTTTTGTTCTATTTTACAGGTTTGGAGGGGCAGGTGTCCCCCCTTGACGCCCCTGAAACTGCAAGAGCTGAGTCAAGCAGCAGGGCGTGATTTTGGCCATATTATAGGTTGGGATCTGATTTGGACGGGAGCCTTGCCGTGGTCTCTGATTTCAAAGGATGCTTGAAGAGAAAGTCTGGGGTTCTGCGAAGGTAAAAGCAATGCACGCATGCACGCCCATGAATTTCCTTACTAGGCAGCAATGCTGTGTCAGCCAAAGTATACAATCCTGGTCCCCTTTTTTTTGGCCAAAAGAATGAGAAATGCGCTTTTTTTTTAAGGCAGCCATGAAAACGTCTGCTCTCTTCCTCTGGAAAACATAATTATATTAAAAAATACATACTCTTTCCAGGCTAGAGCTTTGTCTGGCCAAAAAAGTGTACGAGAAGAATTAAACCCCTGCTGGTATAATTCACTTTTCGACCCCCACAGATATTTCCATGACATACATGTTAAAAGTTTCCAAGCCTGAGGCACTCGGGTTTTTTTTCTTTTGTTTTGTTTGCTCTTGCTTTTGTCTCCTAGATCAGCATATGAAAACTCGGGTTTCACTCACAATTCTGGCTTATGAAAACTCAGCCCCGGCAGCACCAGGTGATGTTCTTTGTCTGGCCCAGTGTTATTAAGTGAACAATGGACATCATCATCTGACGGTTATGAAAGATGATGATTGAAAATACACAAAAGAGGAGTGGATTAGCTCGCTATTGGCAGATATCAGGTTGGGGCTTTATGGGAACGGGCCATGCCGATAAGGACAATCGATAAATAACTCCTTCTTCCCACATACTCTTTCTTTTTTTTTTTCCTGCAGCTGAGGACCATTGGAAAGAAAGAAAATGGAGCTTGACTCCCCAGTTGCTCCACCATCACCATCACATCCACTTACCTGTCTTTCACTGTGCTTGCCATGGATCTCCACAAAGTCATCGATAATCTTCACACTCAGGTCTTCAGGAGAGAAGTGTTTTACATCCAGCATGATTGTAAACTTGTCCCGGTCAGACCTCACCTGAAACGAACATTGTTACACAGTAAGACCCCGGCTCTAAGCGCGGCGGCAGCGCCAGCGTCACGGCAGTTTAAAAGCCGGAGAAGGGGTAGTCTGGCGGCGGCAGGGTTTCTCCTTCCATGACTACGGGCCTCAGGGGGGATCTTCCTTCCCATCGCAGGGAGGATGGGGCAGTGGGAGGCCACAGCAGGCGTCTGCGCCATTGCTACTGCTCTGGGGAGAGGTGTCACTTCTCCCCACTATTTTTGTGCCGGGGACGCCTTTGCACTCTGCCAGATGCACCCAGCATTTGTACTCGGCAGCGAGAGGGGATGGAAGCCAGTCTAACATTCTCTGATAGCATGCTTTTCGTCCTTTCAGTGATTTATGGTTTCTTTGCAGTCTTAGCTCTGGGAAGAAACCAGTAAGAGGGGGCTAGAGAAAGCACCGGTCCCTGAGCTTCGGACCACAGCTCCTGCGGCTATGCGCTCCTCCTACATGCTGCCTTCGCAAAATTGCTCTCGGGTCCTCCAGTGTGGGCTTGCAAAAACCACCGAGCTCCTGAGGTGGAGGAGGGGGCCGGAGGAATCTCCCCCTCGCCGGGGTCCTCTCCCACGCCGAGCTGCCCTCACGGGCGCTTACTCCGGGAGCAGCCTAGCTCTTCCCTCGCAATACGGCCGGCAGGTGCGAGGACAGTAAAAGGCAGCCTTTCACATGTCAGAAACAGCCTTCAGGAGCAAAAATGGTTTCTGTTTCTCGAAGGGAAGCCTTCTCCCTGGCAAGGGTTTCCCTCCGTGCCCAAGAAGGGGTGGGCGGGCTGTGCTTGGCCAGAGGTCCTCCTTGCTCCCTTGCCCCCCAGTGCAGGGCTACAGCCGCCAGCCCCCACCATGGGTGGGAAGGAGCAGGTGGAGGTGTAAGGAGGGAGAGGAAGGAAAAGGAGAGGAAGCCGAAGGGCCCAAGAGGGACTGCCTGTAGTAGGGGCTGATAGTGGAGGAGAACAAAGGCAGGAGATCATACTCAAGGAGACCCTCTCCGAAAAATTGGTCAAACAAACGGCTTGGAATGAGGGGTCCCAGAGCACGCTTGAACCAGGGGTGCTGGATGGTAATGTCCATGCTTGCTGGTGCTGCGACCTGTGGCTGCAACGGCAGAGCGGTGGGAGCAGTACAGCAGCTGGGGAGTCAGCGATGCCTTGGCTGGACTGCGCAGTGCAGCCCCAGGGAAGCTCCCCCTATATATACTGGTCTCGCAGAATGAAGGCATTAGTGGGATTTCTCTGGAAAGACATGATCTCATGAGGGAGGCAACGTGGTCAGCAGAAACGCGGAGACTGACCTGGAAGTGACAGTCTGGTTGGAATCGGCGCCAGATCTGCCAGAGGGACGATGCCAGGCTGTGAGACACAGGGTGCTCAGGGGTACTGGCAGGTCCTCTATGGGATCAAGCAGGCTAAACAGGACACTCCGGTGGGCATCTCAAGGACACTTATGAAGGTCTGCTCTGTGGGTCTTTGTAACCCACCCTTGGCTTTTCATTAATTTTCTTCTGTTTCTGGCCCTCCTTGAAACAGAGATGCAAAGTTTCTTCCAAATAAAGGAAACAGCTTTCTTCCAAGCGAGGAAAAAGGGTTTGATTCAGGTTGGAAAAAGGGAAACTTTTTTTGTGACATGCTATAAAGTGTCTCCACTGCTTGAGAGGGGCCTGACACCCCTGGCGCGGGGATCCCGGTGGGGCTGGCAGGGAAGCAGGACTGATGCATGATGCAGAGCACGAACACGGGTTTGACAAAACAGAAACTTTTAACAAACAAATGCTGTGCCAAAAGAAAGAAGGAAAAATAAATTTGGTCACCGACTGTAACAGCAATCCCAAAGCTGCTCTTGAGGGTGTCCTTGTTTTGATTTAGGAGCATTGTGGGAGATTTTACTACCAGGTGGCACGTCACAGATCCTGCTTAACATGCGTTTCTAGTCATGGCTGTTTTGCATTTCTGTTTCACTTAAAGCCGCCTTTAAGGGGTCGTCCGCCATCTCGAATGGACGGGGAAAGGGGGCACATGGGCAGCCCACTGTGGGAGCAGCAAGCTCTGCCGGAGAGCCGAGGCAGCCGGGCGGTGAAAGGGCAGCAAGGCTGCCCAGCTCCACGGCAAGGCTCGGCACAAGGCTGCAGTGACAGCCAAAACCCCATTTCCACTGGAGGCAGTGATGTAGGGACTGCATCTTAGGGGCCTTCTGGGCAGCAGAAGCGCCTACGTCAGGAGCCTTGTGCGTCTCAGCACCTTTCGCAGTCAGCGGAGAGCAAGGGTGAGAGCGGAGAGGGCCCCTCCAAAAGGCACTTCAGAGCTGAGGGGCTGAATCATCTTCTCACGGTGCCCGGGACTAAAGAAACCGAGGGTGGCTGAGCCCCTGGCATCAAGTGCTTCAGGAGAAATGGGAACAATCCAGGCCAGAGGAGCTACATTCAGAAAAGCACTGAGTCAAAGTGACGTTCAACTGAGCATCGCCTGGCATCTAAGAGCCACATAGTCTTGGGAAGTCCTGGGCCTTGAGTCCCACACATGACCCCTCCCCACGCAGTGCATGGAGACAGGTGAGGAAAAGTGGGAACCAGAAGATCCCGTTACAGAGGGTTTCCTTCACGGGAAGCAAAAAACTGAGCAGAAAAAGACCCAGAAAGGCAGTAGAGACTGCTAAGAAGACGGACGAGAATTTAGGTTTAACCTCACCCAGTTCCAGCAAGAAAAGGTCTTGTGGTCTAGCCATGGCTCTCAAGCATGAAGGCTTTTCTAAAATCAGGTGCCAAGACGGGATCAATCCCTCCTCAAGACATGGAAGAATAAACCACAACAGACAGACCTAACCCCCCATCCAGTCCCATTGTCCCAAATGTGTCATTTTGCTTGAGAAAAATGAAGGGAAAGCAAACAAGAGTCATAAAGAGCTACCAAGATTTTTCTTCAAGAGCTCTATGAGATTTGGGTCTGTGCCCCAGGAGAGAAAAAAATCTCTCCTCAGCCTCCCAGTACCGGAGACCTGCTAACCTTTATTTAACCAAATGGCAGCAGTGACCTGACATAACGCAGGCTGAAAGGAGAGATACAGGTTCAAATCCCAAGCCACTCACTGGAGCACACAAAACAAATTATTTATTCGGCTCGCAGAGGAGCAGGTGAGAACTGTGCCCTGACACAGAAAGTGAGACAGATTTTGGGGTCCAACATATCGTTTGGCCCCCAGCCATGTGTGAGGGGTGGATGCAATCCCTGCAGTGTGTTGGGAACATCCCCTTTGTATTTCCCAAACCAGGGGTTATACCAGGAGCCCAGGGAACAACGCACACAATGGCAGTCTCCGCTCTGGGCATCTTTCAGTCCTTAAGAAACTGCCAAACCCTTGTGCTCTGACCTCCAGGATGTTCCCCATGCAGGAACAGGGGCCAGATTACTGGGACAGGGAGGAAGAAGGGAGCCCAGATGGGCTGTACCTCTCTCAGCAACACCAACCAGCAGCACATCGGTGCTCTTAGGCACTAGGAAAGCAGCTGCTTGCCTATACATCACCACTTATCTCACAGGGAAGCCCAGCAAAATCCATCATCTACCCATGGCCTGAAGCTTGCTCCAGGATCAGAGCATGTCTGTGTTCAACATGTGATGGGAGCAACCCATATGTTCAGTGGGATGATGGGAATGGGCTGTTGAGAGAAAAACAACAAATATGTCATCACATAAATTTCATCTAAAATTATGTCTATTACCACACATTCAAATACTTGAAAAGTGGCAGCCAACTTTATGGTTTTATGTCTTTAGTTTCTTCTAGACCCACATTTTCATGGCTCTCCTTAGAATTAATCACATCCATTTGTCATGGTTTAAGCCCAGCTGGCAACTCAGCACCACGCAGCCGCTCACTCACTCCCCGCCCAGAGGGGGGGGGGGGAGAATTGGAAGTGAGAAAACTCGTGGGTTGAGATAAAGGCAGTTTCATAGGTAAAGCAAAAGCCGCACACACAAGCAAAGCAAAACAAGGAATTCATTCACTGCTTCCCATGGGCAGGCAGGTGCTCAGCTATCTCCAGGAGAGCAGGGCTCCATCACGCGTAACGGTGACTTGGGAAGACAAACACCACCACCCCAAACATCCCCCCCTTCCTTCTTCTTCCCCTAGCTTTATATGCTGAGCATGACATCATATGGTCTGGGATATCCCTGTGGTCAGTTGGGGTCAGCTGTCCTGGCTGTGCGCGCTCCCAACTCCATGTGCACCCCCAGCCCCCTCGCTGGTGGAGTGGGGTGAGGAGCAGCAAAGGCCTTGACTCTGTGTAAGCCCTGCTCAGCAATAACGAAAATGTCCCTGTGTTACCAACCCTGTTTCCAGCACAAATCCAAACCATAGCCCTGTACTAGCTACTGTGAAGAAAATTAACTCTACCCCAGCCAACACCGGCACACTGTTTTGCCTTTGACAGGCATTTTTGTCTTTTATGGGCAAAATATTTCACTGAAATGTAAATTTCATTTACAGAAGTTTTTTTCTGATACAGACTTTGCACTGCTTACATGCCTCTGGGCAACAACCAATCTCCTGAGATTCATTGCATCTAATGGAATCCAATGGTGTCCGTTCCGAATGAGTTGTCCAGGTTCCCTGTCCAGTCAGTGGAGAGAGACAGATGCCTCCAGATGGTTCACGCTATAATGTAGGTGGGCAGAAAAGGTGAAATGAGGCACCTTTCAGCAGTGCCTACATCTCGACTGACTAAGGAGGGAGCCTTGGACAGCTGGCTTAGGGGAGGCAATCCTAATTCTAACCTCCTCCAGATAAGCAGAGCTGGTGAGATGAATCCCATCCAGTGGGAATTCGGTATGAGAGGAGAAAGCAATCACTTTGCACCAGTTCAGGGAACCAGACTTCTCATAGGATGCACAGCATTTGTGCATCATTATCACCTACTGAGCAAAAGGACTGAGATTTGTTGGTGTTCCTATAAAAGGAAGAAAAAATAGTGTGTATGCTCATGAGCGCAACCAACAACAATGCATCAAAGGCAGGGTCTCCCAAAGCCTCACTGCAAATTTAAAACGTGAGTTCAACTCAAAAGGTGTCTTCCAGTAGGATCTGCTGTCTAGCTTACCTTTGAAAGAATCCCTTCCTAAACTAGCATGCATAGTTGCCAGCGCATGAGACACTTACTAAGGATGTTGCCCAGGACAAGCTGCAGAAATCCTAGATCATGTTTCTGAGTGAAGCAAGCATTAGTGATCACGCACAGCCCTTGCTTGTATTTAGCTGCTATTAGTTTGTCCGCATGATTGACTCTCTCCCCTGCCAATTTCTAGGTGAGTCCAGTGCTCTTTCCAACCCCCATGCCAGGTTCTGTACAAACCCAGCGTGAAGAGAAAAGCAAGAATTTAAGTGGAGCAGTGACTGGTCTGGTCTAACTGTGGAGGGCTTGTATACGATCCTGAAGTGCCAATGTAACTGGGATTACTGTTCCCAGCAGCCCCAGGAGAGACAAGAAAGACAACCTCTCTGCATGTCCTCTCCAGTGAAGTGGTCTCTGTTGACCTGCAGAGGGTGCAACTCTTCAGAGAGCTCTTAGAGAAAACAGGACTGAGTTCCAGAGCTTTTTCTTTCGAACAGACCCGTCAACCCCAAAAAAGTACAACTGTGCTCATTTAGATGGTCCTCTGCATTTAGCTGTAAGCTGCTTAGTGACAATAAAAGGGCATGAATCCTCTCTGCCAATAATTAACGATAAAATTGTTGCAGCATCCTAATCAAACTAAGTTTTCCCGTTGGAGGAACACTTCTATGAGGTAACAAAAAGGAGCCACACAGAGCTAGGGCAGATAATAACTTGATTTTGTTGCAAGTTTTCTTCCTACCAATCTTGCTGTGGTAGAAAATACTACATAATGTGTGTGAGGGAGCTGGTGGGTAGGAAAAAACTGACCATGCTTTTCTTAATTTTACATAGACCTAGCTTTGGAAAGGATGCAAGAAGTCACAGAAGTCAGTAGGCAAGCACTCAAGCTAAAAGGGCAGGCTCACTAGGGAGCCAGCATGATGGCTTTTGGCTAAGTAAGCTGCTAAGCACTTACTAAAAGCTCTCCCTAGGAATGAACACAGAGCATTTCTTTCTTTCTTTTTAAGGGAAGAGTCCTTTCTTCAGAAGACTCTTTTCCTGTTCCTCAAACACAGGCATGCCACCCAGGGCAGTGCAACAGTCAGGAGCTCCAAACCTGTCTACCATGTCTGACCTAGGGTGCTGGCAGAGGAAGGAGCAACTGGTTATAACCGCAGCTAAGCTCGTTTTCCTCTGCACTCAACCCCCATGAAATACCATGGAAAACACTAAAGTAGTGATTTCTGCCCAGTTTTGAATGCTGTTGATAGCTTCCTAAAGTTTATAATGGCTGGGAGGAGGTGAAGCCCTGTCACCAGTGCAATTTGCAGCCCGTGCTTAACCGTAGTGGGGGCTCCAGGGCTAACGCAATGGGAGGGCTGGCATGAGAGAAGGCAGATGTTATATTCTTTTTCTTATTAGATGAATAAGTGTTTCTCATTAAAAGCAAAGACACTTGAAAACCCCTCTTTGAGGATAGTTCATAGCAAGAAAGAAGCCAGTTAGTGGGAAGGTTGCTACATGCTGAGCACCTTTGAAAATCAGGACATGTATTAAGAAGTTTAAATATAGATCTAGCCGCCTAACTTTCATCAAGTGTATTTAAAAAAAGAAAAAAAAAAAAGCCAAACCAAACATGGCTTGCTTTTCTTTTAAAGAGAGATCAGCAGGGGAGAAAACCCCTGCACTCCAGCAGCTTGGCTTAAAGTGTGAGGGGCTAAGCCTTGTCCTGATGTAAGTCATCGTAGCTCTCCCTTCCCTCACCTCTGCAACCCTTGTTTAATGAACAGGCAACCCCTGTACCAGCAGTTTTGCCCCAGGTAGTCCCCACTCTCTCCCACAGTAGTTTTTGTCCTGCAGGGACTGTGGTTGCAAAGTTGCTGAACACCAGAGCCAGGGAGACAGCGATCACAGAAGGGGACAAGTTGTGGAAGTGACATTTCTAGTTTTCTACTTAAAAATAAATCTTCATCCCACTGTTTTTTAAGGCATCCATCTTATTGCTGGCCTTTGGGATTCTTCTGCTCCACCATCTCCTTCCTCCCTATTTTAGAGGGATGGGGTGATTTTTATTTCCTGGCTTATAGCAATCCACAGTCAGATTTACTATTCAGCTGTATGCTGGAAAAGTTAAATATCCACTCTCCTCATACAAAGACTGATATTTATTTTATCTAAAGAATTTATATAATACCAACAGTCTGCATTGGCGCAGCCAAAGAGGCTTAAAAAATTACTGGCAATCCCTTTTTTCCACCTCAGAGCCCACATCCTAAACACTGAACAAATCCCATCAGTGTTTAGGACACATAACATCATTGTTGTCAAATCAATGGTGAATTTACGTGCTGTTAATCCTTGGCATTTATTCAAACAAGCTCAGCAAGTTTTAGCAGCACAATGCATTTTATGTTTTCATCAATGGATTTACATAGGGAATGGGAGATGCTCTTTGCTTCCCAGTCTGCAGCAGGGTGCCCAGAGAGCGGGAGATGTGAAGAGAGCATCTCGCACGCCCGGAGAGCTGGAGAACAGGAACGGGAGCAGTTTTGGAAATTTACAGCTGCTAAGCAATGATACTTCTCCCCATCTGTAGATCTCAGAGCACTTTCCAGCAGAGGTAACTATCATCACGGTGACTGGGAACAACACGTAAAATGACTTCTCACCCAGAAAGGCAGAGAGGTACAGTCCGAGCCCTTTTCACTCCCCTTGTCTTTTCTGTGAATAAAACCACAGCACTTGCAACTCCACAGAGCTTGCTGCTGAGGGTCCCCCTGCCTTGCAACCAGATCTCATCCCCGTGAGCTTTCCGTGGCCCCTCTTCCTGCAGCATAAAATACTCCCTTTGCTCTGGAAATTACATCCATTTTTTTTTTCAGACCAGAGAATGTGAGGTTGCTTTGTGACATGATGTTTACTCATCTGAAGCAAATCATTATGCTAAGTGATATAACAGTTCGAGGAATTAAAACCTTGACTACTTTTCAGAGGAAAGGAGAAATTATACTAATTGGTTTTTTGGTATGAACCTCAAATAAATAAATAAATATGATATATCTTCAGATTGAGACCTCTTTTAAAAAAAAAAAAAAAAATCAAAACTTGATATATGGTTCTTTGATTTTATAAAATAATTTTGTTTCTTCCAGTGCTCTTGACAGTTTAGATGTGAGTTATTTCTGCATATTTCTGCATGGTCAACATTAGCATACTTGCATTGATCAGATCATCCTACAGAGCCTACAGCAGAGTGATCCAATACATTTTTTTATCCAAAGGATCAATGGCCAACCCCTGCAACGGGTATGGCATACAGGGAGGAGCAGGAGTACCACAAGGAATGCTCTACCACAGATATTCACTCAACAAATAGGCAATGTAGAAGGCTTGGGAAGCAGATGAGACTAAGGGCAGTGTCTGGAGAGGGGGGTAAAAGAGATTGCAGGAGAAAAGTAGCTTTATCTGCTGGTCCAGGGAAAGAAGGAAAATGAGCAGGTGGAGCTGATATAATGGGGAAAGAGAATCAGGAGAAGTAGGTCTAGAGGACCACTGGAAGAAGACTGGAAGAGAAAAGATGGTATCGTGGAAGGAGGGTGGTCCAAGCAGGGCATGCAGCTCTGCAAAGGATGTTCTGCAAACCCTGCAGCCACTTGGTAATGGTGCAGTGAACCACACAGTCCTGGTTTGAGTCTGCCTCCCACTGACTGAGCAGGGCTTGGAGGGAAAACACTAGAAACCAAAGGTAGATGCTATTGCATGAATTGTTAAACCACACAGGAAAGCTCCAAAAATTGCCTCATTGCAGGTGATGCCGCAGCAAACTCAAGAGCAAGTCTGAGAGTAGGATTGGCATGGGGGATTAAGCTGTTTGTTGGTACGAGAGGGACCGTGGAGACCGGCTCACAGAGGAGACAGGAGGTGGACAGGGCAAGAAGGTGGTATCACATCTAGAAGGGACACTGATGAAAGGGGGTTTGGGCAGGTGAGTTATATTATTGATTCAGGTTAGAGAGTGAGAAACATCAAGAGACCTGTTGGTACTACAGAGGCTGCAACCAACACGATTCTCCACCAGGTACTGTGTGTACACAGGCTACATATATAATCAGGTTATTTAAAGTTAAACTAGATAACCTACCGCCACTGCACAATGCAAACAGCATCTAGGTTCTACTGCAGGGAGCACGTCCTTTAACAGGCAATCACTGGGGTGAACCTCTCTGAACCTCCACCGGGTTCAGAAGTACCTGTGCAGCACCATAGGACCTGTAAATCTCCCTGTGCTGAGGAGAGACACAAAATAATCACAGCTTTCATCTGGCTCAAAGGGATCTGCTCTGTCCATCCAGCAGCCTAACCGAGAGCAAAAAAGCGAACTCTTGATGGGATAATGATCCCTGTTCCTTATGCCTGGATGCCAGATGAGTCTGTTACGGTGGCAGCTGTCTGGTAACTTGGGAGAGCTTATTTTTACAGTAGCTCAGCGATGGGAACCTTAGAAAAAAACATCACTTGGCAGAGAAAGACCCTAATGAACCATTTGTCTAAGCTGCTCCCAAATCCTCTTGCTGGGTTTATGTGCACTCATGTGAGGATGAGCATTGGTATAAGGGTGGTGGAGGTTACCAGCAAAAAGATCAGCGCAATAGGCCAGTGAACAAAATGCTGAGACCGGCTCTGTGTGCGTCACCGTGTGCGTGCACTGACGATGCCAAAGCCCGCTCTCAGCAATTCTTCTCAGCTGTTACGCACTGCAGGCTTATGGCTGCTTTGCATCACCAGAGGAGGGGAAGGAGTTGGTATGAGCCAACGATCCCCCTGATGTCTCTTACAATTTTGCAAAGTAAATAGAGCACACAGGCCGGGGACTGGAGCACACTCCTGGGGAGAAGACCGCAAACTAAGGGATAATCAAGCTGGAAAGCTTTGCATTTCCCAGACTTTAACCCGTAGGAAAGTGTTATGCTCAAGCACAGCAGATGGGATGAGACTTGAGATAGTTGATGCAACACCGACGACCACGGCTCTGCTGTATATAATTAAGGTTAAATGATAAAGACCGTCACAGCACCTCCAGTCTAAACCAATCCCTCTTTTCCCTTTCTTTTTTTTTTCCCCAGATGCTTTATGCATTTTGTCAAAAGGTCATAGGTGGGGGACCAAATACGGTGAGGGAAAACAAGCAAACAGAAAAATCCCTGCTGCAGCTGTTGAGTAAAAGAAATAAAGGAATTCTGTATGTTACAGCTGTGAAGAGCAGTGCAGAGGAGAGGAGTTGCAGCTGTGGGTGTGAAAATAGGAGGGAAATTTAGAGCAATCATTTTTAAATGCAGGGCCCCAAATCTAAAATCAATGCATGCAAATGCAAAAGTCCTCACATAACATTTCTCACTTACAAGGGTGACGCAGTGACCTGTAGATCACAGAGGAGCTTTTCAGTGACCCACTGAGAATGCTCTCAGTTATAAAGGTTGAAGCAATGCACTTTATGAATGGCTGTGGATGTAGAAGAGCAGTTCCGGAGGCTTCTGCTAGCATTTGGGCAGATGAGCAAATAAAAATTTGTGTTAAGTAATGTTGCCCACCACTTGGTGTTCTTTCTCCACCTACTGCATGACAAGAGGAATGCTCTACAGTCTCACTGAGCCACCTGAGAAGTGACCCTCTTCTAGTGCTACGCACTGTTTTGCCACTGACTGAGTTGTGTCCAATCTTCCTTTCTCACTCCGAAGTCCTGTCTGGCTCTCCTCTCTGACTCCACAGTTTTATTCACTGGGATACCTCTGTGTATTTCTCTCCTGCTGAGTGATTAAAACTCTCTGTTAATGCTGTTTGTTCTTCCTCTGGGCCTGTGTTGCTTTACAGCCCTGTTCCATAGTACCTAAAAAAGTTGTTACTTCCAAAGAGCTGCTTGCTCTTCTCAACACCCCAGCGAAAAGCAGGCCATCCTCCTCTGAAGGGCATGAAGATTTGCCTGCTCTTATGGCCCCACTGTGGCCATCCTCTTTTCAGTGTCCCAGCCTATGCTGGAAGCTGGCTCCCACCCCAGGGACGACCTGAGGGTAAGAGGGATGAGAGAAAGAGGGCAGACACTAAATCTTCCCCGTGGTAACAAAATGTGGTCCTGGGGGCTCCATCAGCTCTGCTCCTCTCTAGGATGGGTAGTACTTCCCAGCTGGGAAGGTCTCACCCGTATGGAGACTAATTACCCTGGAAGGGGAAAACTAGGAACCAGACACGACCACATTGGCTATAGTACTGGACCTGCTTACTGCCCACTGTGCTCCCCCCAGAAAAGCATCCACAGAGGGCAAAGGGATGTTTCCTGATGGGAAAAGCATTCCCAAGAGCCTCACAACCCAGCCTGGCACAGAGCACCCTTCCCCCTGCTCCTCCAACCCACACAGCTAACACCAGCCATCACGCCAGTCCCTATGCGCTCTGCTCCTCCTCTCTTAAGCTGCCTTCTTCTGGAATTTGGGGGTTTCTTTTTTTTCTTTTTTTTTTCTGAGGACAAGAGTTTCAAGAGGCTGCAACTGTGAGTGGGATGGTCCGGTCCTTCAGCCACTGTGCACTGCTGCGGCTGCCCCACTTCATTTCAACCCCGTGCCCTGATCCAGGGGACCGGGTTATCTTGACCTGCTTGGTTGAAGCAGTAAACAATCAGCAAAGAGAATACCTGCTGTAATCAATAAAAGCATGAAAAAAGATAGGTGTATATCTTTGAGGAAATGAGGACTGCCTTCCCGAAAGCTGCTCCCCTCCCTCTGGGATTCCCAGAGCCTGAGAATTTCAGGCCATGTAAGTAAAAGTGCAACCCTTGCAACGCCATGTAATAAATGTCTTGATACAAAGCAGAGGAGACATTTGCCCTGAAAAAAACCTGCCCTTCTTCAGTGAATGTTGTTGCAAAGGTTTTGACATGGCCGCACCATGGCTTACCGCAGTTGGCAAGTGCTTTTTATCTCCATAAACTGTAGCACAGGCAATTTTTCCAGTGTGTTCACAGCATATCAGAAGCAATGTGCAGTCTTCGGTTGAGATCACAATACGCTCTACATCCATTTAGCATCTATTCCCATAGGTTGCCACACTGCAAAGTTGGCTTTTCCTTTACAAAGCTCTCAGGCAAAACATGCCCTAGGGTCTGAAAATTTGCGCAGCTCTGGAAGGGGTCAAGCAGGGTCGTTGTTACCGTTCCCAGTCACAGGTAAAAGACTTTTTTGAACCTCTGAAAAGCACCAAAACCCAAACTGCCTGCAAGATGACCTGAGTGAGTCAGGAATCTCATCCATCCCATCAGCTTGCTCTAATCAGCATTATTCTCTACGTAAGGGGCAGGCCTAGGTAGGTGCTCATTTTCAAATGGACTTGCTTAGCTTTCATTGTCACCCTTCAACCAGGATCTGATTTGCAAAGTGTTCATCTTCCAGCTCATCTGGGCCACAGACAACTAGATTTGCCCAAGCAGCCCCCAGGCAATGTGCCGTATTCTTCTAATACCTGGCCCAGGCACAGATAGGCAAGAGGAGAGAAGCGGTCTTGTCAGCCAAACAAAAGAAGGTGAAAAAGGGAAGAGCTGAGGTTTCCAGGGTGCTGCTGCCTAGTTTCACACCTCTTTAGCTTACTATCTTCCAGACAACAGCAGTCTTCAGAGGTAAGCAGTGGTTTTAACTCGCCCCTGCATGCTTACTTCTCAAGCTGAATGCAGTCCCCCGGCCCAAACAGCCAAAGCTAAACCCTTCCAACACTGTACAAAATCCAGAACTGAAATGTGTAGCTTGAGCCCTCCTCGACTCTCTTAGCATGGCTGCTCCGTTCTCCCGCATGTGGCACCTCCTGCCCTTTGCACCAAGTCCTCTCCTAGCCCAGACATGGCACATGCACCCTCCATACTACATCCAGCATGAGGCCTTTGTGTGAAGGGGGCAGACACGGGAGGGGACCATCAGCTCTTCATAGCTGCACGGACTTCTACTGTCTGCAGGCAAGGAGTGTGCTTTAGGGCAATGCCCCACAGACTTGGTGCTGGAAGAGGGGCTGGCACACCATCGCCCCCCTAATCAGACAGCCACATTTGCAAGCCTGCTCCCCTCCTGCCCAGCGATACGTGTTGGAGATGGCACCCTGTGCTTGACTGGTGGTGGTTGGCGACTGACTGAGGATGAGGAACCATCAGAGAAGGTGAACTGAACAGCAATTTCCTTTTTATTCCCCAACCTTTAGCTGGACTGTAGGAGTGCTCAGGACCAGACACGTGGTATCTACCACATCAAAACAGAGTGAAGAATGACAGCTCTATGACACCTTGCTAATCCAGCTATGTAGTAGAATGTGTAAGTCTATACCAGCTGTTAACGAACCTGCATCAATATACCTGCTCAATAACCAAGCACTGCTAACAGGACATTTTTTGCAGCTGTGACTATAACACCACTTCTGCTCTAGAAACACAGTACAGCAGAATTCCCATGACATTCCAGTGAAGACAACTGCTTAGGAAAGCAGTTTATATGGGGGAAAAAACAAGCAGGCTCTTTTGTAGGCATTGGCATACTGATTAAAGTGCCACGTATCTTGCCTTAGGGTGCTCATCGTAGCTGCAGATTTGTCGAGAGAGAGACAAAGGGCAGAGAGAGCACGTGTGGAAAAGTGCATGACACAGGCTTGGATGGGTACCAGCTGCCTGTTCAGCCACAGCAAAGATGAAAGCGGTCCAGTTTAATGACTGTTACAAAGGTAGACCAGCAATCCCTCTTCATCTCGTGGAGATGTCTCCCTCGACAGCCATTTCAAGGTGGTGAACACGCTTATCACACACCACAAATGCCACTTGCTTCAAAAGAACTTTCACGCTGTTCTTCAAAAAAACTGTAGCAAGCATGTGCACTTCTCGGGCCAACAGTTCAGCCATTTTCAAATAATTCCAAATGTCCCATGTCAGGTCGGGTTGCAGCCAGCCACTTTCAACCTCTGGATAATAACTTCTTCCCTAGAGGTGTGCCAGACCCAGGGAGGAGTCCCAAGCAGAGCCAAGGACTCAGGCGGAGCCTGGCAGCCCCTTGTTGCAGGCTCCCTCCAATCTAAGTGCATCTTCAGGTATGAGTCTCTTGTTTTGTTAAGGAGAGTAAAGGAATCCAATTCAGGCCTTTTTTTTGTGGTAGATGAGACCTGGAAAATCACTGGCACACGTGGGACCAGCTCACTGAGACTGCGGCACCATGGCTAGAAGGTCTCCTGACCGCTGCAGCGTGCTCCCGGCCAACCCTTGCAGCCTCCCTGAGGTCAGGCTGGAGGGTGTCTGCGGGCTGGGAGCTGGGTGCAGCCTCCGTGAGGTCAGGCTGGAGGGTGTCTGCGGGCTGGGAGCTGGGTGCAGCCTCCGTGAGGTCAGGCTGGAGGGTGTCTGCGGGCTGGGAGCTGGGGGGAGCCTCCCTGAGCTCAGGCTGGTGGGTGTCTGTGGGCTGGGAGCAGGGGGGAGCAAGCCGTGGGCGGCTGAGGTGAGGGACCCCCAGGTCCCTTTGCAGTTGCCAGCCCGCTGCTGGCAGCTGCCTGGGCTCCTCTGCCGGGGGCGCAGGGAGGCCTTTAGCCGTTCAGTGCAACAAGAGGCAATATGGGCGAGAGAAGTGAAATCAGCAGCGTACATCTGAGCCTAATGAGTGCCAGGGGCTACAGGAAAGCTGTTCCAAGTGACAGGAGGTGCAATAGTAAAAAACCTTCCAGCAGTGTCAGTGAAGGGACAGGGGAGCCTCTTTAATTTAGGCTCAGCTAAATGCCCGAGTAGCCTCATGCCAGTTGCTGAGCCACTGAGCTATGCCGTGCCTTCAGCGAACCTGTCCTAGCAGAGCTCGGGGTCCCTCTTCATGACACTGTCACCCTCCAGCTCTCTCACTACCTCGTACCAACACAGTTAGCAGAAACCACTGCTCTTGCTGTGGTTGTTTTAAACAGATTTTAATCTTGTGGGAAAACAGTTGTCTGGTATTACTCCAGCATTCAGTATTGCTCAGCTCTAAAACCTGGCTCCTGGGAAACTCCCTTTGTCTTTTGCTAATCCAGACGAGGATGGTAGGTCCTTTCCAGGACCCTGGTTGTGCTGCACCCAAAGGACATTTCAACAGCTATCCAGTGCTGCGTAGGTTCCCTGCAGCAGATTTACAACCCTAGTGTTACTTACTGAGCTGGTGTTACTTCAGCTAGAGCTACTTTACAGTGCTAAAACTAGCACTGTAAATACTATTGATCTTGGCCCCTGCTCTGCAAAAAAACCCCAACAGTTCTCCTGCACATTGTGAACATTTGTTTCTTCCTAAGCTCCAGGGAAATGCTTTAAGATAGCAAATAACTTAGCAGTAACAATACTGCCCTTTTTTTCTAAGCCTCATCAGTTTCTTAGCCAGGTGGTAGCAAAGAAGTCTGTTGTTGCAGTTACTGCCCTGAAATTAAGGGCTGAAACAACAACGAGAAGAATTCACGCAAGGCAACACAGCTCTTCAGCTGCGCCAAAGCCAGCGGCTTTGATGCTTGTGCTTTCACAGGACTGACTAAACAGATCGATTAGATCTGCATCAGCCATTCTGCAAGTCGTAATTGGAAAATAATGTTTTCACAGGATTAGAGCTTCTTGCTTTGAAAATAAGCAGCTTGGCTTTGGGTAAAATTTTCCAAGGTACCTATGTGATGCAGAGAGCAGAGCCTGATTTCAGCATGGGTCAGCAGACTTGTGGCAGCTTACCTGGCCTCTGTAGGGCGATGGTGGCAGTGGAGAAATGACAGCTTCGGCTCGGGCTTCACCTCACGCTACCCCTCAGAGCCTGCTTGCTGGCAGGTTTCTACTGCTATCACTTTTGCAGGGTGAATCTCCTCCTCAGCCTCTTTACCTGTGGTAACTAAGGCTCCCTGACAAAAGGCCAGAAATGCAGTCCTGCATGCAGGCTTACCTGCTGTCCATGTTATGTACCTGTGCGTTTACACTGGACAGGGACAGCCTGACCGGGGCTGGCCCCCACCTCTTGCCCATGTCAGGGAACGATTTGTGTGAAGGCAGGACAAGCACAGCAACCACAGTGCAAACACCTGCACAGTGCAGTTGCGTAGGGCAGAGTGAACCCCTGGGAGCCGAGCAAAGCCCCATGGCGAAACCACAGCCTCTCTTTCCCAGCTCTGGCCCCCTGGGGAAGCAAGAGGGGTTGCAAGCAGGCTCCACTGCAGCCCAGCGGCCTCCGGAGGGGCTGTCTGCTCCTGTAGGACTCTGCAGGGAGCTGGGAAAGCAGAGCTCACATGCCATAGCCTCTTTAGGCCAGACATACCACACAAAGCAAAATGCTCCCATTTTCCTCCCATGGGCTCTTGTTTTCCTCCCATGAGCTCCTGAGGTGTCACGTACCCATCCCCTCCCAGGGCTTCTCTGCAACCACCCCGCTCCTCTGCCTGCACCGGGATTTTCCCCAGAGATATCACTTCACAACTCTTGCTGGTCTGGTAACACTTTCCTACGTGATCCCATGCCGGTATAGGGTCAGGCAGCCTTTGCCAAGTTATCCCTCTCTCCCGCACAGTGGATCCCAGATTCCAGTCCCCTTACAGGCATCTTCTGTCCCCCCAAGATCTCCACACCTCCCAAACGATACACCAGGCTCCCCCGGCATTGCCCAGCATCTATGTACTGAGATGGAGGCAGGCGGCACAACATTGCTGGGGGCTCCCTGCTGCTCAGAGAGGGTCCCAGGGGGGGACAGGGCAGCAGCACCTGTGCTGCAGCCGCATCAGGGAGAGGCCACGCTGCAGAAGAGGGAGAGGCAGACTCCAAAGGAGCGAACGGCATGCTTAACACCCGAATCCTGGGGCAGCCCGGGTCTCCTGCCCAGGCTGCTGGGGCTCACAGGGGAAGAGCCTGGGCCCGCCACCTTGCTGAAGAGACTCTCCTGCCTCTGGCACACAGGGGTCACTCGCTGCCCTGTGCTGGGCCACGCAACGTGCTCTGCCGGTCCCTTGGTGCCCATCCCGAGCGCCTCAAGCCATCAGCAGGGTCATCCTGGGAAACACTGCCCTGGGATTATGTCCAGCTCAATTTCTGCCAAGGATTTGTAGCGCTGCATTGGGTGAGCCCTTCCAGCTGAAGGCCACCGGAGGGAGCCCCAGCAAAGCAAATGAGGGCTCACAGGAACTTCTGCATCCATTATTTAGAGCAGTGGCCTTCACCTGCTCATCCTGAGGCCCTTCAGAGTCAGGGGGTTACTTTGCAGGGGGGTGGGGAAGGTGGTCATGGAAAGCAAACTGAGAACAGCACGTCTGCTGTCAGGAGGTGTCCATCACTGCACGTCCGTCTGCTTATTAGACCTGATCGCCCTCCTGCCTGAAAGGAGGTTGTAGTGAGGTGGGGGTCGGTCTCGTCTCCCAAGTAACAAGGAACACGACAAGAGGAAACAGCCTCAAGATGCACCAGGGGAGATTTAGACTGGATATTAGGAAAAATTTCTTCACTGAAAGGGTTATCAGGCACTGGAATGAGCTGCCCAGGGACGTGGTCAATTCCCCATCCCTGGAGGCATTTAAAAGACGGGCAGACAAGGTGCTTAGGGGCATGGTTTAGTAGTGGACAAGTACAGTTGGACTCAATGATCTTAAAGGTCTTTTCCAACCAAATGATTCTATGATTCTATGATTCTTCACTTGACCACAGGGTACGATGATGCAGAAAAGCTTGAGAGTCCCCATCAAGCACATGTGCCACAGGGTAATGGGAACAGCCTGTTCACCTGGGCTTCTTACCCACGTCTGGCCCGGGAGAACTCCCACTGGATTTGGTGGGAGGTTTGTCCGACACAGGGAAGCAGCAAAGAAGCTTGTTACACGTGTACTGTGCCTTGCCTTTCTGCAGGCTGTAATGACTGGGCTCTTTTCCTAAACAAAACATCTTCTGTAAGTGTATTTCAGGATAAATCTGGCACGTTCCTTTTTTGTGAACGTGGAGCTGTGAGCAGAGTTCAACTGCAGACAGCAAAGGGAATGTGCAGGAGGTCCCCCCCCCCACCTACAACAGCTTGCTCTGATTTTCCTGCTCTAGTTCACTGGCAGAAATACCTGCTATTTTTAGGTCTAATATTTGCTGATAAAAAAGTTCCACCATGAGGGTACAATCCCACAATGGAGTTGACCTGAACAACTTTGCTACTACAGAAAGGGAGAAGCCTTACACTCTGTCTTCCTCCTTCCACCCTATCCTCCCTGCCTTCCCTCCCTTCTCCCACCTTGTGCTCCCATCTGTGCAGTGCAGTCTCATTTCCCCTTGCAAATTCTGATTGCAAGATAAAATGATTCAGCTTATTAACCCAGCCATTTGAGCAAGTTCAATCTGCTTAACATGCAGTCAGGCAAGTATGAGAGATGGAACAAAATAAGCACTGGGAGGGTGGAGGGAAACCTGCCCCTTACATATCCATAGCGGAGCTAATATTAGCTAAGCTCCTGCTGTATCAGGAAACCATAACCAAATGAAGCCAGCTGGAGCCAGGTTGAAAATAAACAAAAAGATGCAACAGGGATAGCAGCTCTGCAAGCTGCTTTCTGGAGGGCAGTGTATGCAAAGAACTTGCATGGGTTCCAGGGGCACTAGACAACTTCTTGGAGGAGAGATATAATAAGGGGTACTAAACTGGTGAACCACTAAAGGCTCAGGAAGTCCCCTAAGCTGAATAAAGTTGGAGGCTGGGAGTGTACCTGGGGAGACAGGGCAGATCAGGTATGCACTCCCTTCTCTTTCTCTCGGGGATACGCCTTTTCTTTCGCCAGGCGCACACACCCACTAGTGATCTGCTGCCTCCAGCCAGACAGCAGTGCGTCCTCCTCTAGGCGGGGAGGGGATTCTCAGCATTTTCAGTGCAGACTGGCCCATCCCTCCTGATAACCATGCAGCCATGGAAGAGCCTGGGCCAGCCTGTGCTCCACCACCACGCTGCAACAGCTGCTGCTGGCAGGAGGACCTGAAGAGGTTTCACCACTGCTTGTGGGCACCTCCGTGCGCGCAGTAACCCGTGCTGAGCGGGAAGCAGCCTGTGAACAGGTACGAATCAGTCCCCATAGCCTTACCAGCAAGCTCCTGCTGCACAGCCAGCGCCTCACCCCGGGGGACTGCTTCCAACAGCCAGGCAGCTGGCAGGGCCCCAGGTGCGATGGCCAAGGCCAGGCCAGACAACTGTTGTGATGGGCTCCCCACCACAGAACACAGCAGTGTGACAGGCAGGGCTCCCTCCAAATTTGCCAAAGTTTCCACCAAACTCTCCTATTCACTGCCTTGCTGTCCTCTCAGTCCTCTGGCTGCTGGAAAGTACCTGGGGGCAGCGAGCAAGCAATACCTGCAGAAGTTTTGCAAGAGTACTCAGAAGGATCCAAAGAGATCAGCTTCTCCCACAAAATGCCCCATCCAAACTGCCCAGGACAGCACAGAGAGGAACTTCCCTCAAAGGAGCAGCTGGATTTGCTATTCAGATGGACTTTGATTACTTTCCAGTCAATCCTTTTGGCCCTTGGGGTGTGTGACAGGAGCAAGGTGGATCACCAACAGCCCTGGGGCAGCACTTCACAAGGCTGGGAAAGGAGGTCTGAGACAGGAGAGCCAGGATTACACTCACAGGGGCAGGCACTGAGAGTGAAAGAAAAAAGGGGTTTCTCCTCCTTTTTCTGGGGAACAACAGGGATGCCTTCTCCTCACTCCCCCAGCCACAGCACAGTGATACCTCCAAGTTGCCCACATTTGGAGAAAGCCCAGGGGCAAGGGATGAGGCACACCTTGCGAACAGCACCTTCGTGGTCTTAGTGCTCTCCTGCCAGGTCAGTACCACTACTGTCTCTACAGGCTTCTCTTCAGTGTCAGGCTAGCACATGTCCTGAACAAAACTTGAATCCCTGCCTAGCAAGCAGGGTTAGAGGGCTATGGCAAAAGAAAACAGGGAGAAATCAAGTAATTTGCACTCACATAAGGAGAGTGTGAACGATGGGGTGTAAAAACTCAAGCCTCAAAAAGTTGTTCGGGAGGAGCCAGAAGTGAAGCTGCAGCCTCAGGCATTGGATGCACTTGTACGCTCAGCTCTCCCACTTGGCATGAATGAGGGGAGGCCACAAACACACCAGTGCTCACCGCTGCATGCATAATGTTCCCCCTTCTGCCCTCCAGCCTGTGGGACCAGGTCTGCACCCCTTGCCGGGGTGCTTCACCCTCATGGCCAGCTGAGAGGTCCTGCCGCCTTGTGTGTGAGCGAGGAGACAGAGCAAGTGCAGAATGAGCGTGGAGAGGTGCCTTCACAGCGCTGTTTGGAGGTGGAGGAGCTGGATGTAAGACCTCCCTCCCTGTGAGCCTGGGCTTGGCGAATTCTCTCTGAACCACCAAGGCTGTTCCTAAATTCTTAGCCTGACTCCGAATGTCACGGGCCTGTCTTGCCGTTGGGAAAATCACCTGATTTCTATGCCTCCCCTGCAAAAGGGAGGACGATGGCATTTTTGTCTAGCTCGTAAGCTCCTCTGTGCAGGGAGAGAGGGCCCTTCATATAAAGGAGCCAGAATAATGAGGGTCTTGACCCCAGACCGCACAGCAGTTTGCTGGCCCAAAGTGCTAAAGACAACATCAAATAATGTGCTGAACTTAGAAGTCCCGCAGCTTTATTAATTTTCCTGCTTTTCAATTGTGAGGCACTTTCTAACAGCAGCAGTTAACAAATCAGCAGTGTTCCTAATCACAGGCTGGATCTCAAAAATTCTCAAAGGGAAAGTTTCCGTGAGACACCCAAATCTCTCACCCATGCTCTGCAGTCTCTGCACCCTTGCTTCTCTAATACTGTTCTTCGTCTCATCCTTTCCTCTCCTCTTCCTTGTCATTCACCCTACCCCTCTGACTGCCCCTCATACCAGACTAGCCGAATTTACCTCAGCCCATAGCATCAAAGCACTGACGGTGATTAGCACTCCGCTGTGAGTGACCTGGAGGACTGGAAGAGGGTCCATCCCCACACGCTCAGCGGCAGAGTCCTTAACGCCTGCGCACGTCACCCGTGATACATGAAACAAAGCCACAGCCAGTCTGCACCAGAGATGCTCCCCTCCCCCGGGCCCATACAGCGACTACGGCTACAAAGACCTCACCCTGCTCCGTGCCCGTGTGGCATTTACTGGGGTTGCTATAGTCAAGGATCTTTGATAAGATCTGCTTATATAACCATGGTGATTAGAGAGGTATAGGCATGGAAGTAGATTAGATGAGATTACTAGCTACAGCTCTGTTCTAACGTACATGAGTTGCCTTCGCCGATTAATTTTTTGATGTTACATCTTGAATTGATTCTCTTCCCTCACGCTTGTGCCTCGTTCCAAGGACTGTCAAACAGAGAGCTGGTAAAATTGTTCAAAGGGCTTGATGGCTGTGGGTTACTAATTATCCCTAAACACGCACTGGTAGCGAAATCCCTTTAACCTGAGAAACCAAGTGCTGTGCACTGGCCTGGAACTCCAGGTACCTTCTTAATTAACAGAGAGTTCTGGGCACCGGCAACAAGAAGGTGCTATTTTCCAGTGACTGCATGAAGTACTTCATGTACTGACCCCTGGGGTGCATTTCTGTGTTCATTTTAATCTCTTTTTTTTTCTATATGCAAGCATTGCAATCTTTTGTTTCACAACCATTTTTTCTTCCCCTTTCCTCCTTGCTCTGCCTCTTTTAAAATGGCTGCTTCCCTACCGCCTTATTTTTTTTCCCCCACCTCTTTATCTCTCAACCAAATCTGGGTGGCACCATTTTCTCCTCAACCTGTGCTAGTTGGTATCCAGTGATGACAGTGGGCAGACAGTGGGATGACAGAAAGCAGACCAAAACACAGGAGGGGTTGTGGCAGCATTTAACCCATTAGCTCTAAGCAAGTTGCAGGGGGGGAGTAACCCACAGCAAGTCACTACCCCGAACAACCTCGCAGCAGTGCAGAGTATGTGGAAATCCAGGGAACACATCCAAGCTGTGTTTCCTTCTCCCAAGTCCTGCAAATGTCCTCCTTTAGATTTGGGCAAAATAAAATACGCAATATTGAGTAGTTACACGGACTTCTGCCTTTGATTCCTGCTTTTCTCTGGAGACCCTATCCTTCTGTTTCCTTTACTTCGCTGGCTCGTGTCTTCCCTCCCACCTCTCTAGCTGGGCTGTCAACATGAAAGAGTCGTCTTCCCTCTCCCTCTCTTCTCACACTGCCTAGTTTCTGTCCCAGGTCCCCTTCTTTCTCCTAAGTGTGGCCCTGTATGCCAGGTGAAGCCACTTGAGGAAAACAAGTAATACAGTTGCTAAGAAGAAGCCTTTTATCCTCGCTGTGACATGGCCACGCCATGTTGCCTGCAGTGTCCATAGGCTCTGTCCACACCGCTGCCCCTCCATCAGGCAGACGCACTGCAGTATCATCTCTTTCTTCCAACAATGATTTGGCTACATTGACACAAGGAGGGAAGATACCCCACTTCTCAGATAATCAGTTGCGATACCATTAACACCTCTAAGGTGGATGAAATTCCGGCTCTTTTGACACTGGATTACTTACAAGCTCATTGACATCTCATGAACTCACACACAAAAAGGCATTTTGTTTCAGTTCTCGATTCATTCTTAGATATCTATAGAAGGAAGAAACGTATGAAAAGACTTGGCTGCCATTACTCTGCAAAGCAGAGGTGCCCTCCCCGCTGGCACACCATGGATACCATGCAGGCGCAGCACGCTCCTGCTCTGGTGTGCCCCAGTGCCGGTCTTGTCGGCACGTGTATGGCCAGCCTGAACAAGGGGGGGAAACGGGACAGCGAAAGAGGCAGAGGGTTATGAAGTTCTGGTGGGGCTGGACTCCACTGTCCCCACAGTAAGGTGTACCCCTGGTACAGAGGACTGCTGAGAAAATGAAGAGCAAGATGCAAGTGGGTTTATTTTTCAATAGTTCCATGACCTGGAAGGGGTAGTCCTGGTTCTAGGACTACTGTCTCACAAAACGGAGAAAAGATAATTACTAGTCAAGCACTCTCTACCCAACCAACCACTACTAGCACCGTACCGAACCCACAAGCCACAAAGCAGAACTCCGTGCAATTTTATCTTTCAGCTTGTCCTCTTAATGAGTTATTTTAGGCATCTACTTTTGCTGGAGGCATTGTAAGATTTCTGCTTGTCATGTAAAAAGCTGTATTTCCAACATGGGAGCAGCTGTTTTGTTTTGCTTTCTAATATCATCTCCAGGTCAAGTTACTTGTCTGTGGAAACACGGATCCCAGGGTCAGCAGACTTCCACACAACAACTGACTTACAGAGCGTCTTAAGTTAAAGCCACGGTCTGGAAGATGTTTTCTCGCTCTCAACAGTACACCACACACCACAAGCTAGAGCACAGGGAAACTGAAAGTGCATGGGGTCTTGAGAAGGTAAAGAGTGAGAACCCAGTGCATTTCACATAGTGAAAGCAGATTTTAATTCCTCAAGAAAAACATATTTCAACATATTTTGGCTGAAGGCTTTAACAAAAACATTAAAGCAAAAATCAATGCCATTTTGTTTTGTTTATTATGTAAAGCATACACTCTGTGAACACCCATTACAGGCTGCTTTCTGTGATGAATGAAAACCACCAGGGGCTTCTACTTTGTCAGAGCTCATTGCAGGCCACCGCAGTTTTAGTGCCCTTGATGACTTGGCCTAGGTCGAGACTCGCAGCAGGTTCCCACCAAGTGACTGAGCTGACCTAGCAGCACGCTGCTGTTGAAAAGGGGCTGTCCCACTCCGTCATCATCCTCCTCACTCCACACTACAGCTGCAGCAGTCCTGATCTTCCCTCATGCTAGCTCTGGCGCTCATCGAACTGCTCAGCGAGCCAGTTCAGTTCATGACATGAGCAGGAAATCACTCTTTTATTTGCAGGGTTTGCCTTCTGCTGGTTTAATGAGTTTAAACTGCAGTGGTAAGCCTAGGTGGGAAGCAGAGCAACAGTGAGTAACCAAGGCAAATAAAGTACATCCTCTAACACACCAACCTTACTGGGCATGTACACAGGCAAAGCTAAGCAGTGGTACCTGTTCTCTGGTAGCGAGATCTTCTCAGACTTTGCCAGGTATTTCTGCTCCTAGCCCCTGGATCACAATTGTGAATTTGAAGGGACGTCAGGGAGCACAGGAGGAAGGAGCGAAGGGAAGTCAATCTGTCTGTACATGGCAGAAGTTCCAGCAGAAAGCTTTAGTCATCTCAGTAAGGAGCAGTGGAGAGCAGGTGAGCTTTACATCCCAAAAGAGTACGTACAGAAAGAGCATGGCAGGACATAGAGTGGTGCCAAGGGGACTGTCCTTGTCCTTTGATGGGTCTCCTTGTCTTTGAATCAACTCAAACCAACTGAGGAATTCCAGGGAGTGACACAGAAAGCAACCAGTTGACTGTATTGTCAATGCAGTGTAATGTTACTAAAATCACCACTCAATTTTTAAAGTAGATGCATTTGAAAAATCTTTTGGGAGCATGACAGAAAAACATTCAGCTTACTTCCTCAGAACTCAGACTTGCTGTTAAGTTTTGATTCTACTGTGCTAGAGCGCTATGCAGCAAGCACCTGTGCTTGCCAATAGTCCTACTGACTACAACTGGGGCTGTGAACACTATGTGAAATAAAACATATTTGTAAATGTTTTGGGGAATTCCAAAGTATCTAAGAGACAAATTTCACTTATGATGAATGCTCAGTCTTTGTTTTCTGTATCAACAAGATGAGTAAGTTCGCTTTCCTGCAATGATTTTCAGACCGGAACAGCACTTTTGTTGCAAATGCTGATCAGGCTGTATAGTATCAGAGTCTTCCGCACACATTACTATTCCATTTCAAAAATTTCAGTTCGCTTGGTTCAAGTTTGCAGATTTTGCCCCATAATTCCATGAAACTTCCCAGAATAACCAGAAAGAATTTGGTCCTACCCTCCACCCTGGTTTTAATTAAAACGCTTATTTTTCTTTGTGGTTCAGCCAACTTTTATTTGAACTCCTTCAGAACCTGCACATTCCTGCCTTCAAGCAATTACTTTATTCCAGCACTTGGAAGTCACGGTAACAAAGGTCTAATTTGGATTTCTCATCGGCGTCCTTTGTACCAATGACTGGTTGCAGGAAGACCCTTTAGCTTCCAAGCAGCATCCTCATCTTCTCTACAATCACATACACTGATAATGCTGCGCCGCAACAAACCCTTCTTTCATGTCTGCCTTCGGTCATTTTATTTCAGATTGTCAGATTTTGAGTAGCCACGTGCTTCAATACCCATCAGAGGCTTCTCGATTTCCTCGAATCATTGGCTAAGCTGCCGGTCTTCTGCTCTGAGCTCACTCTGGCAACATTCAGATTGCTTCAGAAGTTCGGGCACAACACCCGGACGGCCACGCAGAACCGCAGAACGGCAGGAGGGCACGACTCAGGTATTTGGGCACGCCACCTGGACCCGGGGGCACAGTACACCTCAGTGATTTCCCCTAGCTGAACCACTGGCAGAGCGTAACGTGCATCACGACTGCTGCAACGCTCCCGCCGAGACACACGCCAGCCTTGGCGGGCACAAGAAGGGACCCGCAGTCCCCACAGGGCGGCCGGTGGCGGAATGGAGGCCGCCCTGTGGGGACTGCGGGCCCCTTCTTGTGCCCTCCCCGGCGGGCACCTGGCACCCCCTCCCCGCGGCACCACCTCCCGGGCTCCTGCCGTGAAGAGCACCGCTTCTCCCCCTAGCGCTGCCGAAGACAGCCGTCGCCCACCCGCGGAACGGCCGGGACCGCTCAACCACAGCGCGACCGCCCCGCTGCTCCCCTCCCCCCCCCCCCATGCGCATGCGCCGCAACGGCACCGCGTGGCGCACCCGGACCCGCGCGCCCCGCCTGGAGGGGGAGGGGAGGCCCACGCAGCTCCCCCAATGAGGGGCTGGCGGCCCGGCGCGCATGCGCAAAGAGCAGTGCCCCCCCCTCCCCCCCGCAGGGCTCGGTGGAAGTGTTTCCGGCGCGGCGGCTGTGACGTCCGCGGTCGGCGCCGGGCTGTCCGGCGGGCGGGCGGTGGGAGATGGCGGAGTATCTGGCCTCCATCTTCGGAACAGAGAAGGACAAGTGAGTGGCCCATCCCCCTTTCCCGCGCCGCTCCCCGCCGCTCCCCGCGGCTTCGGCGCCCTGGGGGGGAGCTCGGGGGAGGCCGGAGGCTGCTGGCGGGTTCCGCGGGGCGCGGGGACGCGCAGCGCCCGCCTGGGCGGCCCGTACCGATCGTGGCGGTCAGCCCTCCTCTCCCCCCCCCTTTCCCCTCCCCTCCCCCCGCGGGCCCGTTTCTTCCACTCCCGCCTCAGGGGCCTGTGGCGGCCCCGGGACCGGGGCGCGCGCCCGCGCCCCGGCCCCCCCTTCCCTCTCCCCCCCGGCCGGGCTGCCCCGGGGACCGCCGCCTCCTCCGCTTCCGCCTCCTCCTCCTCCCCCCCCCCCCCGCGGGGGCCCGCGCCCGGGCGCGCGGCGGCCCCCCCGCCCCCCCCCGGCGGCCGCGCTTCTCTGGCGGCGGGCGGGAGCGGCCGGGGAGGCTGGGCGCCGAGCTCCCCGCCGCCCCCCTGCCAGAAAGGGCCTCCTCTTCCCCTTTTGTTCGCGTCTCCGCGCCTCGCAGCAGCCCGAGAGCTTCCGCTCTGCTGCAAGGACGGCGACCGGTTATTTCTCCCCCCTCCCCAGGGTGCGGAGGATTTCCCCGACTGCTGCATCCTGATCCTCAGGCTTCTGCCTGCAGCCTTCCACGCGTCGGGAGCGCCTCTAGTTTCTCTGGTTGTTGGAAGCATACTTACAAAACCCTCCTAACGAAAATTTGGTCACCGTCGGCCTGACCAAACCAACGTGTTTTTCCGCTCGTAAAAAAGAAAGGGGGCATCGATGTGCTGCTGGACTAAATTACTCTTGTCAGCCTCTGGCCGCGAGGCTTCCGTTTTCCTCCTGCTTTGTAGTGCTTCATGCCGGTTCCGATTCGCTCGTCTGTCGGAAAAGCGGTACCGGCAGCCTCTCTTGAGCTCCGTTACTGTAGCGTCCTTTCTGACATAACGCATTACAGTTGAACCGCATTAGCGTATGCCAGTACAGCAGGCATGAAATTCCTCTACTGGTCTTATTTTTCTATTCAAAAAGCAAGCAGAACTCTCCAGAAAGTGTTGAAATTGGAGGCACTATTGGAAATTTTGTAGTTAGGTATCTGTTTTTTTTGTTTCAGGGTAGAATTCAGAAAAGACAGTAAGTATATTGTAACGCGAAGTGTGTATTTTCAAAAACTTAATGCAGAATAAGCATGTTACAGTTTTACAGTAGAATGTTTTGCTAGAGATCAGATATGCTTTTGTACTTTAATATTTCTCCCTTCCATGAGTTGATGTTGGTTATATAGGACTGTGGAAAGAATTGGTGTTAACTGTGAGCATGGGAATAATAATCTTTCTTCCAGGAGATTTCTTATATTTCACTTACACGTATAGAGCCCATAATAGTTTTCTTGCCCTTCAGAATTTTGCATTCAGTTTTCCCAGTCAAGGTAACTAAACTCCTTATGGTTTTCTTTCATCGTTCCATGTGAATTACACTTATGTGTGAGAGTTTTACTGGTATTCCTAAACCAGCATAGTTTTGAAGGTGTCATTAGATGATGGCTAATTCAAGAAAAGCTTGTGGTTTAAAAAATATATATTGAATGCTTCCTTTTTAAAATTAACTACATTCATGGAAATGGCTTGGTTAAATGAATTTCTTTTGCTTATATGTGTTCTCTCTGTAATGTGATTTTTCTCCCCCCCCCCCCCTTATCTGACTTTCTTCAAATACTGTGTTGGCAGCAGTCTGAGTTACCGTTAGAGTATAACTTTAAACAGGTGGTTTGCAAAACATTAGGTAGGTGCAACTGTATCAGCTTTAAAGCAGGTTATATTGCCCAGACCACGGGGTTGCATGAACTAAGGCACAAACATATAGCTCGCAGTGTAACTTTTCAGACTGTTTTTCACATTATTTCCTGTCCCATCACCCAGTGAAACCAATATAAAGAAAAGAATGGAGAAGCAGAAGGGTAAAACAGTAGTGATCTCTTCTGTCTGCGGTGGTGTCATGAATGCACTTTGGGTTTGAGTAGCAGGTGAAATTGATTAGATGACTCGCTGTAAACTAGGGGTAAAGAGGAATGCATACGAACAGGTTTGCTGAAATGCTTTCCAATGCCGTTTTGACACACCCAAAATGTTACTTCTCCACATCGAGATAAAGGTGTTTAGAGCATATGTGGTATAGGAATTGCGTATTAGTATCTTTCTATTCCAATATGTAACTACTTTTTTTTTTTACTTGCAGAGTCAACTGTTCATTTTATTTCAAAATTGGAGCTTGTCGTCATGGAGACAGATGTTCTCGGTTGCACAACAAACCAACATTTAGCCAGGTTTGTTTTCCTTTTGTTTTTCTCTTTCTTGTGGAAATATGTTCTTGCTGCTTTAAAACGTAGATTCTCAGATACAAGTGAATAATTACCAAGCTCCAGATTAACTAGTTCACTTTTGGCCCCAGTTTATATGGGTTTTTGCTTTTTTGGGGGTATTCCATTTACTTTTCCCAGCATTTCTAATTATCTCCTGTCACCCTTAATGGCTGCAGGAAGCGATGCTGTTGTAAGCTTGCCTGTAGTAGAGACCAACCAGTGCTAACTTTCAGGTGAGTGTGCCTTCTCAGTGGTGTTTAGGCACTTAAACAATCCCAGATTTTTTTTAGTCACAAACAATGGAAGCTGTTCCACCTATCTTAAAGGTGTGAACTTAAGTCCTTTATGCATATAATAGAAGAAAACAAATTAACAAAAGCAACTCTTCTGTCATTATATTTGCTCTCTGACCCAGGCTCTTCAGTTTCAAGAGTAACTTAGATATTTGCTTGGAATGTGAAAGAATTGTTTATTGAAAACAGCTTGCCTGGTTGCTGAGGGTGCATACATCAGCTGACTTGACAGATTAAATAAACTTTGGCTATATGAATATTGTTAGAGACATGATGTGTGACTGCATGTCTGCCAAAAAAAAGGTGCGGTGGGTGATAGGGTTTTTATTAATGAGCTCTGTAGCTTTTAAAGTTACGTTCCTGGAGAACTGTGTGCTTTGCCTTTTTCTATCACTGCTGATTGTCAAGGTATACAGGTAAATAGATTTCTTTGGGAGTGCTGTATATGATAAGTAGTGCCAATGGAAATGGTATTATCAGCAGTTTCACCTCCAAAGGTAAAGTTTACATAGCAGTGGAGTCCTCTGCAAGTTCATTTTAGCTGACTTGAAGCACGATTGAGTAGACTGGTGTTGGTTTGGGGAGCATTAGAGAGGCGAGTGCTATTCATGTAACTGGAGTTCAGAGCGATGGTGCTCATGAAGTTAAACTTTGTGAGTGAGTGGGCAGGGTAGTTCTAGGGGGGCTGTCTGGGTTACTGGTCTACAGGGACCACTGTTGGTACTTCATCAACAAAACCGATTTTCCACTTCTGGGAATTAAATAATTTTTCATGTAAATATTTACATCTCAAAAAGAATATTGTCCATTTTCAAAACGACTTCATGTTGTTGACCTACATGGAGTGTGCTGAAATGTGATTGGTTATTTAGATGCCTGAATTTAGGTCATTAGCCACTAGAAAATATTTCGAAATTGGGTAACTTTCACAGCATCAGTCTTTTAAGTTAAAAAAAAAAAAAAACCACCCAAACAAAAGAACCCAAACTACATCTTTTTTTACAAAAAACCTTCACGTGCCACAACCGTTTCCTCTGTCAGTGCTGTCTTTAGCTTTGGTTTAGAAGCTGTGGGTAGCAATGCCGGCTGAAGGGGGTCAGCAGGGCCTATTTGATACATCCAGTGATGTCTGGGACCCCGCTATAGTGCTGCATCTGGCGGCCGTGCTGTATTGTGACATCTCCAATGTACCTGGCAGATGTGTAGGGTTCACTACAGAAATCTTTATTTGTATGCAGATTGATAATCAGCTGTGATAGAAAATGGAGGAACAGGTATCTTGCTAATGGGAACCTACTGGCACCGTATTTTCATCTTGTGTTGCTATTGCTGGTGCCGCTACTTTATAGAAGAGCTGTGTTAGGAAAGGTCGTCCAATCCAGGGTGATCAAATTACTGCCAATCAGCAGAAACACTGTAACCATACGCATGTTTCTGGCTCTCTTCTCCAATTGTAGGCTAAAACATAGTTTATTTTAAACCTGGGCCACGGAAACACAAAGCTTTGGTTGGTATGAGCATACCCATTATAAAACAAGTGTGTGATGATGTTACAGATTTTTTTACATGTTAAGTGGGCAGCATATGTAGGTATGACATTGCTGGTCCTGTGACTTCTTTAAGCTCTGAATTCTTACTGTGACTAATAATAATGTGTAAGCTAAAATTATTTGGGGATTGCGATTCATACTAACTAACACTGAGCTTGTATTTTAAGTAATCGAATTTCAATTTTTGAGCTGCTTACAGTGATATGGACGTTTTGGATTTTTTTTTTTGTAATATTAGTTTACTAACTTAAACATGGTTTGTTTTTTCAGACAACTTGATTTTAAGAAGAACGGTACAAATGTAAGGTTTCAAGTCTGCCTGGGCTAATTCTTCAAGTAAAAAGCAGAAGGGCTAAAAGGATATTGTCCTTATTTGAAGGATCGGAAACATGTGAAGCTATGATGCTATTATATTATTTAAACAGAAATTCCACCAAGAAATTCCTGATGCACAAAATGAGACGTAGCTCTTGCCTAAAAACCTGGTGTAACATTTTAGACTCTGTGGCATGATGTATGTGATATGCTGTGCACATAACACTTTTTTTTCCCCTAGACTGACAGTAGTGAATCTGGTCTCGAAAGCTAGGCATCTCCACAATATCCTGTAGTTTGATGTTTTAGGTTACTGTGCCTCACAACTCCCATGTTGAGGATAGCTGTTGAGACAAATGCAGCTCTTTCTTGGTGGTTAATTAAAACTGTTTTCATAATATGATGGTCTGGATGCAATTTTGGAAGATATTCTGCAAATACAAAAGGAAGTCTTAAGAGTAGAATATTACTTTTAGCTGTTTGCAAACAAGTTGTCTCTTTGCAATTGTCTATTATATGCACAGCAGCCAGTAGAATTCCCCTTTTTATTTTTTTTCCCCGCAGACCATCTTGATTCAAAACATCTATCGTAACCCCCAAAACAGTGCACAGACGGCTGACGGCTCACACTGTAAGTCCCACAGTTGGAGAAATTTTTTTAAAGAATGGTGTTAAAGAGCCCACTCCTAATTATGAGAAAATAATGTTGGCTTCTGAGCTGCTGACATAAAGCTGTTGCAAACAGGACAAGTGACGGAACTCTTCTTGCGCATAGATCAAGAACTTGTGAAATGTGTGCGATTCAGAATGCAGAATTGACTGCATAAATTGGACTTGATGCAGGTTCTCTTTTGCACTGCAAAGTCACACTGCATTCTTTTTGAAGGGTTAATCTGCAGACATTTCTCAAATTCTTGACTTAACAAAAAAAAAAATAATAAATAGGTACATGTGTGATGTACGGTAAGTTTCCCAAAACTGTGGGTATTCTTTCATCTTTTTTAGGAAAATGGAGATTTCATGTTATGCTGTAATTATTGTATTACTTCCTTTCCTGGGGTTTTGCTACTAAGAAACCATTGAGTAAAACCAAATTCAAACAAATTGAGATGCTTGTAAGTTGAATACTGTGTTTGGATGCCTTCTGTTACATATCTGCCTGAAATCATGCAAAACCACTCTCTAATAATATTGGTGAATAAAACAAAAAAAATACAATAATGGAGTATCATGAGATCTCTATTACTTTACAGTGTTAGGTTGATTCAGAAAGGTCACCAGCTAAGTGAAAGTTCTCCTTCTTGGGAGAGAATAACCACCTCTCTTTCAGCACAGACTCGGCTAAAGCGACCCTAAAGGAAACCGGTTTCTTGTTAAAATTATTTTCCATAATATAAAGTTGTTGCGTTTTGTATTTCAGACCATTGCCCTCTTGAACATTTACCGTAACCCTCAAAACTCTTCCCAGTCTGCTGACGGTTTGCGCTGTAAGTTCATACAAGTTCCTTCACTGGTTCCCTGGGCTTGATTGTCAGAGCTCAGTGTCGACTTAAGCTGGTCTGCCATTTTAGTTTAACAGATCAAACTGACCACGTTTCATTAAATGTGTCCAAAACAAACACACAAAAAAGAAAACCACCCAAAACTTTTTTGTCCCACTCACTTTCCTCCCTACTCTCAAAACTGTGAGGGGAATCTGAATACCATCTATTAAATCAAAAAGAGTTGAAATTGTACTTCCCCTGTAAAGCAGTCTTGGTTGCACTGCTTTCTTGCCTCCTCCTTTCCCCCTGCCAGTTGCCTGCATCCTAGAAATGCTTTTCTGTATGTTCTGTGCTATCCATTAGGTTCCACTGTCTAAAAGAGCAGGACAATGACACACTGACTTCATCCAGAACAAATTTCCTGCTCTGTAAATGTTAAGAGAACTTGAATTTTAAACTTTTCAGACTCCATGCAGAAATTTGTCCTAGGTTAATGCAGCTTCTGTTTAGAGTCTACTCTGGAAGAAAACAGTTTGACTGGCAAAACGCTTCCCTTCTGGCAGCTGTCCTTTTTGGATAGGTGCATGCTTAAAATTCTTTCCATGCTTTGAAAATTCAAATTCCCAAACCAAGTTGCATATTTACCTAGGAAAACATATCTTTAAAAGTACTTTTGAGGAGGGGAAGGCATTTGGGTATGGTCATGAACTAATTTAATGACTCCTCATGAGGTAGGAATGGGCATAAGAAAACATACCTACTGTGAGACTGGCAGAAGTTAAATGACCAAGATTGTTGATCTGCGATTACTGCTTATCACTGTGATTGAATCATTAATATTAGAATAAGATTTTTAAAAAAAAGAAGTTTTAGGACCAAAAAGGATCGGTGTTACTTTCTAACTAATATTTCTTGTTGAAGTGAATATTGACTGTGTGGTAATAAAGCTTTGTTTGGCTATTCCTTTTTTTGACTGTTGGATTTTAGACTAGTCCAGATTAGTTACCAGCATTTGATTAGATGTGCTTTGTGAAATCAGCCACTAACTTAAAAGTCAACGCTGTCTCTTCTGCTTCTAAAAGTAATAATGGCCCGATTAAGTAATTTGAGATTTTTGTCACACAATCAAGCTAGATACGTAACGACCTGTGTAAGTTTGTCTAGATGCTTAAACGGTTCTATTGGTTTGTAGGCTTTCTTGTTGCAGATGCTTAGTAGTTAATGCTGTTTCAATAAACCAAAAAACATATAGTTGGTTATTTCCACTCTGTCCCTAAATTCTCAATGCGCTGGTAACTAATTTGCACAGAGTTGCAGCAGTTTGGTCTGTGGAGCTGTTTAGATTGCACAGCTGCAAGAGTCTCGAACAGATTCTCGAGCGTTCTAAATGCTGGTTTCCAACTCTAGTTTGTCTTGACAAGCGGGTAGCTACGTAACAGAGCCTGACTGTACCTCCTGAGGTGGAGCTGGGGCTCTGTTATCAGTAGGTTTGCTGAAACTCCTGGCTCCCTGGTTTCGGTATTTGTCCCTACTGAAGTACTGCATGTATTTTAAATGGATAACTTGGGTAGCTATTTAATGCTTTTGTTGTTGCTTAACTGTCTTCCTTTCTATTGCCGTCGTAGAGGATTAACCTTAGTTCCGAACACCAGTAGTTTTCCTGAGTATTTTAATTAGTGATTGGGCTTCTCAAGGTTCAGATACCGGTAGCCCTGGAACATGAATGTTTGTAAAGCTTGTGCATATGTATGCTTCCCACTTTAGGACATCCAAGTAGTCATTAACTAACTGTTGCTTATGATCTCCTAATTTGACAATGGAATCTCCTTGTAAGTTTTTAGCACTTGTCCATCTGGTAAAATGTAGTTATTCCCAGTGTGGCTCACAAGAGCCCCTGCCTGATACCGTTAAAAAAAAAAAAAAAAAAAGTCCTTAGGTATTAGTAAGCTGTTATCAGTGGTGTTGGCAGAACCTTGGGAATATAGTTAAGTATTAAACTGTCTAGAAATACTGGTTTAATGTTTGATATTCCTTAATTTGCTATGTAACCATGGGGAATAAGAAAGTTCTTAAAAGCAAGTATGTTTCAAATGCAAAGACGTTGGTAGCATAAACTATATAAGAACTGCCCCTTAGCCTTCTTCAGGATCTGAACAGGGTGGAAGATAAGTAATTAAAGTTCCAGAGAGTGTGGCTGGTTAATATTAGAGCCTTTGAAGAAAAATGTAAAGTTCATCCAAATAGTAATATTAGCCAAAAATTACTGAGCCCAAAGCATCTCTTGTTTTCTTAGCAGCCTGAAGCAAATAAACTCAGCTGTGTTGGCTCAGTTTCTTGTCTTTCATGTTCTGTGAACTAAAACAGTACTGTTTGTAATTTAAAGGTTAGAATAGTTTTCTAGCGTAAATTGCAGGGTTCATTTTAAAACAGCTCCGCTTGATCTTAATAAACCACTTAACTGCTGAAGAGCTAATACATTAGGCTTTAATGTATACAGCTTAATGTAGTTTAAAATGCTGTAGACTGGAAGAAATAAATTCATTTTTATATTCATAATGCTTTGAAAAATCAGCCAAACTTAACGTTGTTTTTGATAGCAGCAGGCAAGCAGCGCTCATTTGTAAAGTCCAGCTTGGAGCATGAAAATAATCTAACCTGAATATATGGCTGGCTTGTCTTGCACTAAAAGGTGTTCTGCAGGACTACAGAAAAACTCAGTGATGTTTAATTTTGAATAAATTCAAATGGCTCCCTGTTGCAAAGCATTATGGTACCCTTCTTTGAGGGCACCGAGAAAAGTGTGTCATCTCAGTAACTATTTTGAGCAAATTAAAAAAAAAAACCTGGGCTATATTACGTTGTAAACTCTCAAATTCTAGTGTATATGCTGGAGAGGTGGACATGTTTAAAATTAAATTCTGCCTTTAGGAAGAGGAACACTAAATTGTAATCATGCTTTAAAATACACAAATGTAACAAAGCACTTGCCTTCTGTTTAGGTAAAATTGTTGGTAGACAGAGGGTGGGACTGTACGTTAAATTTCAGTGATATTTCAAAGTAAATCCTTTCCCCTTCCTTCAAATTTGTGGCATACAAGTTTGGCTTCGATTAAAACTTGTTTTGATTTGATCATGTCAATATAATGTTTTGACATATACTTTGGGGACTCAAAGCTCTTCACACATACTTACTTTTAATATTCCTATTAGTTAGCTCCATGCTATATGGTGTCTTTTATGCTCCAGATGGCCTCTCTAGATTGTTTTGTAGTTTGATCAAAATCTTCTTCCTTATTTATAGGCTCTAATCGATATGACTCTTGATTTTTTACAGGTGCTGTGAGCGATGTTGAGATGCAGGAACATTATGATGAATTCTTTGAGGTATGTAAAAATGCATTGAAGTGTTCATGGATTTGTCAACAGAATTTAGATGGATCCATAGAAAAGCTCTTGTTTCCTCAGGTGTTCATATAAAACTTATAACTTTCAGTGCTAAATATTTCCTGGTATAACCTTTGGTTAGTTTGGCTTTAACTTTAGTGTTTATAATAGACTTTGTTTAAAAGTCAGCAACTTAAGTGATATAGCATTTTGGTTCCATAATCCCCTTATTTCCTGTAAATTCAAAAAATACTTAATTATTTGTATAGAAGCGAATTAAGTAAAACTTAGTCTTAAGGCTTATAGGTAGCGTTCTCAGTGCATCTTACGTGTTCTGTAAATACCGTATGCATCATGTTTTCCACAGCTTTTTATTGTATTCTCTTAGTGCTGTACTTAGATGGACACAGTACAAGCCAAGCAAGTACTAATTTTAAAACTGGAAAAGTAAAAAAAGGTGTTTCTATTTTACTTTTTTTTTAAGGAAGGCCTTCTTTTGTACTTACAAACAGATAAATGCAATACTTCTGTACGTATGACTAATGTGCTGCAAACTTCTAATTGGTTTCTTTGTGCTTAGGAGGTCTTCACAGAAATGGAAGAAAAATATGGTGAAGTTGAGGAGATGAACGTTTGTGATAACCTTGGAGATCATCTAGTTGGAAATGTATACGTAAAGGTAGGATAAAGAGATTTGTTTCTATAATCAATAGGGGTGGTATTTACTGATTCATAATTTTAAAAGCTACTGTATGTTTGTAGTTTTGCTAGAGTAGCTCCTTGGGATATAAGCTCCTCTCCAACTTCACAATATAAAATAGAAATAGTGAAAATGTGAATGGAATTTGAAAGAAATTTAAAATTATGAGAATGAGAAGCTTTCTTGATAGTCAGAATCTGTGTCATTTTCATAAAGATTAACACTTTTTTTTTTTACATTGTTTATAAATACAGTCATCACTGCTGGACTGTTTAGTTTGCCAGGATTAATTTGGGGTCTGTCTTCCCATCACACTGCCTTTTAAGCACTTCATTATGAGCAGAGGTTTATTCGCAACAGGTGTGTTTATTTTCTAACTTCCCAGTTAAACAAAATATCTTGTAACCAAGTTACATTTGGCAGTAGCTGGGTGGTTTAAGGTGCAAACTGGAGCACTGAGGCTTAGCTCTTAAAAGTCATTGGTATCTCATGAATAATGCATACAAAGTTGTCACCCGCAGAAATTTTATTGTGTGTACACAGTGTTGGGGAGGTGTGAGAGAGTTTGAGTATTTTTACTGTACGTTCCCTTAACTGGAAGGTATTTTTACACCTAAAATTTTCAGCTGCGTAGGTCACAATTGGAAATTAAATTTGCTTTTCAAAATTTGCAAGTGGTTAGCTGTGAAAAGGAATTTCAGATTTAAGTTTTACATTCATTGTAAAACAGGATCAGATTTTTGTAAATTCTAATTTAAATGAATGAGAGCTTCAGTTCTCACGCAGATTTCTCTTAAATGAGAAAAATCCTTTACATTTGGACACTAGTGTTCTAGAAAGTTTTCTTAAGCATTCTTTTTGTCTAAATTTGTGCTAAGAAAACACAGTATCTTCTATCATATCTTTTAATACAAGCCACAAAACTTGGGAGACCACATAGAACATAATGAAGAGAAAATATTGATGTTTTGATTATCTCTGAGTTCTGATTAATGAAAAGCTAGGATCTTTGTTCTTTATTTGATGGACTGTCCCAGGAACTCTGAAGTAGCTTCTAGTCTGATTACTAGTCCTATGTCTCAGCTATCACACTAATGATTTTATATGAATCTTCAATCTACTTCTGTTGGTTTTCTGTAATGTGAGAAAATGTTAATTTTGCTTTTAGTTTCGCCGTGAAGAGGATGCGGAGAAGGCTGTGATTGACCTGAACAATCGCTGGTTTAATGGACAGCCCATTCATGCTGAGCTTTCACCTGTGACTGACTTCAGAGAGGCCTGTTGCCGTCAATATGAAATGGGGTAAAAAGTGACTTCCTGTTTGCCTATGACAGTGTCTCTGAAACGCTTGCATGGGCAGGGTGGTTGCTTGGGTGTGGCTTTTATGTGTAGCTTAGTGTAGGAAGAAGACTGCTTCAGGTAATGTTAATATGGAGGACCTGCAGTCAACCTCTTG